>JACJVS010000003.1:0-1217282 GCA_017655985.1 Incumbomyces delicatus
TCTCCCGACACGTTGTCTGAACCTTTCTCAGATGATACGAGCTTTGATACTGCCACCTGGCACGAAAGGACCGATTGGCTCGTCGAAGCGAACAGTGGTAACAGCAGAGCATTGGCTGGCCATGTCATTGGCCTCAGACACACAGAGAGTTAGAAGGGTCATTTAAATTTCTGGTAATAACTCTCCAACTTGAGTGATACGCTTGAATTTTCAAGTACAATTGCTGTTTACATAGCAACAAAGGTTTTCTAGGAACGATGATTGTCCGCTCAGTTGACTCATGTTCAAGATGTTGGAGAGGTGGCGTCGTAAATTTTTCGTAATACTAAAACTCCGCAATGACTCACGCCTTACCAAGGTACTCAAGAGAAAAGGGGGTACTTGATAACAGACTCCTCCCGTAATGGCTTCTACCTGGTTTCACGAACAGTTGAACAGCTCCGCTTTCTACACACTGAAGCCACGCTGGTGTGCACCATTCGAGCTACTTTGGAGATGACTTCAGTCCCGACAGTCCAAGAATTGCTGAGCCGTGACAAGAACGACGCAATGGTAGCAGGCAAGATCAAGTATCTTCCCACTGTTGAAGCCTATGACCTATGGTCTCAAATCTACGACAGCGATGGTAACTTTCTGCAAGCATTGGACACAATTGAAATGAGGACATTGTTGCCCAGGTCGATTTCACTTCTACGAGATGACGAAACTTCAGAGCAGAGTTTTCGGAAGGCGGTTGATCTGGGTTGCGGCACGGGACGAAACACACTCCAACTGCTCGATGTGGACGAGATATGTGAAATCGTGGCGCTGGAGCTGAGTCCGAAAATGATGGAGGTAGCACAACAGGCTTGTCAGCAGAAATTGGCGGCGACAGGCAAAGCGAAGCAGCTGGCCTTTGAGGGATTTGACATGATCACCTCCGAATGCCAGCCACCATCTCTGGCCAGGAACGCGGATCTCGTCCTGTCTACCCTTGTCCTCGAGCATATCCCAGTGGATGTCTTCTTCGAAACGGTTTCGCGCATCTTGAGACCAGGTGGTATTTTGCTCTGCACGAATATGCATGCGGATATGGGCAAGATCTCCCAGGCAGGATTCGTCGATCCAAAGACGGGCGATAAGATAAGGCCAGTGAGCTATGCACATGGTGTCGAGGATGTACTACGCGTGGCACGTCAGAAAGGGTTGGAGGTTCAAGGTCAGGTGCAGGAGGTCGCCGTGGATCAGGTGTTGGCAGAGAAGTTGGGCGTAAGAGGCAGGAAGTGGATCGGAATTACGGTGTGGTTCGGAGGGGTTTGGAGAAAGGTCGAGTAGCAAGTTTTTATTTGAGGGGAGGTAAGAAACGAACGCAAGCACATGCATTTTCATTTTCATGTAATGAGCATTTCTATTGAGGTCGGCGATCAGGTCAGTAAATTTGGTATTACAATTTCCTATACAATAAGACTACAAATCCCTGCCAAGAACGATCTCTTGATCGGGCCCAGTCGTGTCCCGTTATACGGCAGCTGAACTGATGGTCAATTCAGAGGGCACCGCTTCTAACCTGCAACAGCCGACTTGTCGAACTGCTACAAGGGGTTTGCCAAGGTCCGCTTGAGACCACATCCGCATGATACTTATCAAGTAAGGCTGCAGGATGCTTGGAGGACTCTCGCAGCGCTGGGTCCGCCTCGCTCGGGCAACTGCTGCCCGAGGACCAAATGTGCGAAGTGGGACGACTGGTGGCAGAGGTGTGTCCCAATTTAGAGTCAGGATACAAGTCGGCTTGCGAAGGAGAGACACTGGCTGCAAAGATGCCAACATTTTCTCCGCACAAGGGCGAGTCTCCGTCCTGGCTGCGCTCAGAGCGGGGCGCACTCTGTTCTACAATTGAGCGTGGTGTCCGCCAATTGCCTCGTATAGTAGTTGGTGGAGTCTTGGATATGTTTAGCGTTCGGAGCAAAGGTTCAGAATTTGGTTGCGGTGTTGGACTAGTGGTTGATGACGCAGCAGTAATCTGAGCAGAGTTTCGTCTCTCCAGGACAGAGGCAACGCCTGTTCCTCCGTCGACAAAGCAAGGATCAGGTGGGTGTACGAAAACAATGCCAGATCAAAAAGATTGGGCACAGCCCCCTTGCTAAAGAATGTGTGACCGGTGAGGAGTGTGGCTAGAGACTCAAGCGCAGCATCGGCTTGATCGTAAATGTCATCGTGGTCGATGTACACTCTTGTTCGCAGTAATTGGTCCCTTGCTGCAGCCTGCAACTGCTTTGCTAGTGCCGATCGCACCAAAGGATTGCTCGAGGCAGACCTTACATATAACCGTTCTGCGACTGCGGCAAAGTTGTGGTCTTGTAGGTAAAGAGAGTACAACCATGCGCTTCGTATGTTCTGGTCTATCAACGCTTGATATGCGTCAAGTCGCATGTCTAGCTGCTCCTCCTTTGCGCCTTGCATCTCGGCCCATCGCTGAATCTTCGAAGAGGCTATAGCTTGAGGCTGCGGCTCTTTCGTCGAGTGCTGGGCAGGGAGCACAAATGGCAATGCGCCAGTTGGGGAGGCGTGGTTGTTGGCCGAAACGGGTTTGAAAGGGATCTTGTTGACCAAGAGATAGGCTTGCCATTTCAGGCAGGCGGGATTTGGTGACAGAATCGTGGTCACATCATCGTCAACTTGGGTGAAAATGAAGAGAGTGTTTTGGTTCCGGGATCTTGATCCTCGTTGCGGTAGCGCATTCTCTTGGTAGGAAACCAAAGGGAAGGTATCGAAAATCTGACGGATGGGAGCGGGCAGTGCGAACCACGACGATGGCGATCTGGGAATGGTAGCTCTTTGTTGCGCGTATTTCGAGGCCGGTTGTGTTGGTGAGCCAGTCGCCTGCATAGCCTGACTTTTGAGCTTCCCAGATGTCCAATGCGGTGTTTCGGGCATGGCGTAGCGAACGGGAAAACGAAGATCTTGTATTCTTTGTCACCACCGTGCACCACAAAATAATATCGAAGGCACTAGGACCTGGGAAGACCCACCCCAACTCCGAGTCCGAGGCTGGTTCCAAACCTGTGCCTTGCGTCGCGCCGGCGCCTCGGCCTTACTAGAGCCCGTTTAGTGCAGTCTTGCCCCTCCACCCTCCAAACGCAAATGATAATCTTCAGGCACGTAAGGTCCTCTCCAGAAGCCCGTGGCTAAGGCTACCTAGATTGGATCCGGACTCTCAGTTCAGGTACTGTAACACTGAGTCCTCCGCACCACTCCGCACCCTGACTTCACGCTACCCACCTCTCTAACCAGCGGCCGCATATTAACCCAGTCGTGCCCAGTATCCCTCCACAGGGTCAGACCGCATGTGAGCCACCCTTGCGAGTTCAGTCTTCTGCCAAACGGACTCACTGCGACAATCTTGCTCCTGAACACACTCATTCACTGGCATGGCAGAGAGCAGGGCACGAAGAAGACTCGTCGTAATCAGATCGAAATGGCGGTCGGCCCAGAGGGTAGGATCGTAAAGCCTTCGCCTAAGAAAGGCAGTGTGAAGAAGGAGAAGAATGACGAGCTCGAACGATACATCCAAGCAGAACAACATGACAGCGACGAGACGTCCGTCGACACGAAACCATCAAAGAGCAGACTGACGGGCGTCGTCATCGATGGAAAGACTTACACCTGTGCCACCTGCAAGAGCGGCCATCGAGTCGGTGTTTGCAAACACGCCAACGAAAGGCCCATGAAACCCACTCACGCGCCCGGCCGACCCGCTGCAGGCGCCCCCAAAAAGGTGGTGTGTGACTGTCCTAAGCAATGCTCCTGCACCAAGAAGGACTGCAAGTGCCCAAGGAACTGCCTCTGCACACAGACCATGTACATGCTGGTCTACATCCCCACCCCCGGAGAGGATAGAGACCCCAGCACCCTCTCAGACGAAGGACGATGGAAGATCGACTACGAGGTCACCACCGATCTCAAGGGAAACATCTTGAACGAGACCGATATCAAGGAGCGCCAACGACAGAAGGAAGCCCAGAAGGACGACGGCCAAAGCACCGACGCCGTTCGAACCAGCGCCTCTTCTGCACCCCAAGACTCCGTCTCCCCCGTACAGGCAATCCCGCAAGCAAGTGGAGGATGTTGCAAACACAAGCAGGCCGTCGCCAAAGAGAAGCGACAAACTGCCCACCCCGGGCCGAACATCAGCATTGCCATTACCCAACCGGCCGCGACCCACGGATGTAACTGCGGAGCTGCCTGTTCTTGCGCTTTCTGTCCACAGCACCCCAACAACCAGGTGTCACAAAGCTTTGCCAGGCAACAAGCCATGTTCATCTCGCAACAACAGCTTCCCATGAACACAAACTTCATGCAGTTCAGTCCATCCCTTCCGCAAGAGATATCCTGTATGGGAGGCCAGCCCAGATTTGCCGTAAGCAGACACCCGATGCAAGCCACGTTTGCCAACTTCGAAGAAGCCTTCCCATCAGCTCGAGGAGGTGGATATATGCTGGCATACCCCATGCGAAACAGAGTCACTGCCAGTCCTCAACCGCCTCCTCTGCCACAATTGCCGTTGTTTCCGCCCGCTTTGGCCCAAGCAACTGACATCACAACATCGCTAGACGCCCCATTCACTAGTGACGAAAACCCATTCGAATTGAATCTTGACGATTTCTTCGAGGTCGGCGATGCAATGGTCGCCAATGATGGTCCCAACGGCTGGGAGCAGCAGTATCTACAGCCGGACGGCAAGTGGGGTCTCCCAAACTTCCCCACGGACCCCGGCTTCGATTTCCTTCCTCCCACCCTAGCCCGTAGCCTATCAGCTCCGAGCTTGGACCCCGCTGTGTCGAGTGATTTCACCATGACGCCCACCACTGTCGCTACGCCAACCTTGGCTATGCATGGGACTATGTTTCCTGTACCCAGTCAGCCATCCCAACAGCGGTCTTCAATGACAGCGACACCAATGACAACTGGTGGCGCCTTTGTCGTGCCTTCTGCGACATTTCAAGATGCTGGTGCTGAAATGCATCTTCCCCAACATGAATCCCTCGATCCTCAGCAGTTCATGCAGGCCCGGGGTGTTCCAAAACAACTTACACAACACACTTTACAGACGCGTTATGATTAGGGGTTGGCGTTCAGGTAGATGGCGTCCCTTGCGGATAGAGGGACATGGATCAATTCGTGCGCGAATTGGTAAAAGTTTTTTGACGTTTGTGTATTCAAGATCATCAGACTGCCTACCTAATAATATTGTCCTTGGCTGTACCGATTATTACGGTACTCTAATCCTTACTTACAGTACATCTTTGGAGCCGTTTGATTGTTATGCCTTTTCACACTACTTTTCCACTTCCTCCTCCAAGGGCAAATTTTGCGACTTGGCTTTGACAAGCCCTTTTTACCGCAACTTGTTTCGTACACAGCTCGAATCTGACAAAACCTGTTCCAAACAGAATTGACTGCAGCGTGTCTCACAACCCCTGCCGCCGCATATGGTTTCGTTGCCCATGTTGTTCTTTTGTGGTTGCCAAGAGCTCCGGTCTCGCAATTTGATTGGTGACGGCAAGGTTTCCCTCCCAGTACTATTTCCGCTTTGAGATTTGCTCCTGCCCACGCGAGCCTGCGACACTTATCCAGTTTCATCGGAGCGCGGGCATCCTAAAACGCGTTTCTAAAACACAACTGAGGAAACTGTGAAGGGCAAACTGTTTCAATTGTTGCCAAACACTAGCCGCAACGTAGGCTGCAATCGATTCTCCAATATGGCGATTCTAAATTTGCGAGCGTTGACCCAGATATATTGCAACTTTTATTGTGCTTCAGAAGACGCAATTTTCCCGAAGACTACTTTGGATGGCAAACGTTTCTCACTTTTGCATTCAAGAAAGTCATATCGGCCACTGTAGCAAGCAGCCGCTACTCGTTCAAGTCGAATTCGTTACTCCTGTGCGCCTCAACGATGTGGGAGAACCAATCTAGTAGAAGGTCGATGCACAACTTCACTATCGACATTAATGGCGCATTCAACCACATCATATATGAATCGACCGGACAAAAGGTACGGTTTGGAGATTTATTCACCGTTACTCGAACCGAGCTGGCCGAATCTCAACAACCATCCGATCAACTCCAGGCACTCCCGGAGATCCAACGACGAGTTCTAGTTATCTTCATCCGCCAGTTTTTCTGTGGCAACTGCCAGGAGTACCTCCGGAGACTTGCATCTGAACCGCTTCTGTCTCCGCGCAGTCTCGTTGAGCATCGTCTTGATATTGCAATAGTTGGATGTGGAGAGCCATCACACATTCAATCATACCGTGCCATCGCGGATATTCCTCTAACTTGGCCACTATACGCCGATCCATCCGCGGAGCTTTATCGCCTCCTTGGCATGAAAAGAAGTCTGAGCCTCGGTGTTAGAAAACCCGACTACATTCAACGATCAATGACAGCTAATATAGCGAGAAGTGTCGTTCAAGGCTTCAGAAGGCTACCAGAGGGTGATATACTGAGTGCAGGCGCCTGGGACGTCAATGGTGGAGAATATTTGTTTGAGCAGCCAGCCGGAAATGTTACCCAAGCGAACTCCTGGCGACTAGCCTGGTATCATCAAATGCTCAATACTCGAGATCACACTGAAGTAGAGGAATTGATGGCTCAAACTGGACTTTGTCCGTCATCAGTAACGCTGACAACCTCAGTCCTGCCCGCGTCGAAACTGCACGTTCGAGCCCAATCTTCACCGGTCAACATTGGAAGTGACTCAATCTTGGAAGGTAACCCCGTGGTTGTTCGGCCGTTCAAAACCAAATTCAGTTTGAAAAGAAGTCTGTTTGTACGAAGCCAGAGCTTGCTGGGTGGGATGAGCCCGTTAGGGAGATCGATGAGCCTGAGGATTACCTCCTAGACTCCTCATCGTTGTGCCACTCTCTGAACGTCTGATAAGTGAATATCACCTCGTTGAGACTCTTGGACGGTCGAAGAATTGGTACAACCTCTACTACCGCAGAGAAGATGCACCCACCGCACATCGGAGTTCTTTTGTGTTATGACCAAGGATCAGGTCGTTTTCTTCAAATGACTTCCATGTCAGTCCCATAGCCTAAACGAAGTCTCGGAAAAGACGAATCCGAAAGGGGACATGTTTCATTTATCTCCAACTCTGTGGCACCCAAACAGTATCCCTTGATGAATGGAACAGGGCAATCGCATTTTTCACAGCAGCTGGACTCAACGTGGTAGCCATGGTGCCTGCGACGAATGCCACGATAAATACCACAATGACCTGTTCTAGAGTAAACCCGTCCGTGAATGTACTTCCGTTTTTAGGCGCAAGGGGTCCAACCATCTTCTTGATTGGCTTCACGTCAGCATTTATTTTCAACGCTTGTAACCCACGTTTCATCCCTGGCAGCCCATCCATTGAGTAGGACGATTTGAAAGCCCAATATCTGTCCATGCTCTCCTTTTCGTCACCAGCCAGGAATTTCGCTTGCTTTTTTTCAAAGTGGTTGTTGAGGACAGGCCGGTAGTCCTTGAAGTCGTAATATGGCACGCTAAATCCACATGACGATCCTACTTGATGGATGTCAACGATAATGATGCTTCGAGTGCCAGGTATCAAGTCGACATCATGTCTCTGTGCAAAGTCGTCAAATTCTGCTGTGCCAAACTCAAGTACGGTTCCTGTTCGATGTCAGAAAGACACGAGGTCGTGTAACAGGGTGAGAATAAATCACACCTTTGCCCCATAGTCTTACTATCTTAGGGGCACCCTCGAAAGCATTGAACATGATGGTGATTCTCCCGTTTCCGGGCTCATGGAGGTGTGAGATTGTTTCGTTACCGCTTCCGCTCAAGTCTTGATACCAAAAAGTCCTTTCATCGACGATTCCAAAATACGGGCCACCTTTTGGTGACACGTTGACGTGACCATTACCGGTCAATGGTGCAGTCGCCACCCAAATACATTTCTGCTTCAAAATCCACTCCTTGAGCGAGGGTGGGATCGTCTCGTAGTAGACACCCATGTTTAGATATCGACTTGTCACTGGATTGCCCAGTGAATTGAGACGCAGTCTCAGTATAGCTCGTGCCGCACAGTTTTTGTAGGGCGAACTAAGTGAGCGAAGCCAATCAATCGCCCCCTTCGAAGTTGCAAGATATGTTGACTGTCGCTTTCACGAATCTTATATCATGAAATGTGAGCTTTCCAACAGTCAGTCTGTCCCCGACCTGGCGTACGACCACTTCTTAGCCGACATCCGGCAAACTTCAAGTTAGTCTCTCGCTAAACCTGCCGGCTACAGTGTGCTGATCTTCCCGCTTGTTTGTCAGTGTGCATGGCGAAATTTCCTGTGGCTAAAATCACGTGATTTGATACCACCTTTGCTGGTTCACGCTAGTAGTCTTTCGCGTGTATCATAGACCCACTTCGTGTTGCGCAGCTGAACAACGGTGACAACGTCGATCGATGAAGCTTTGCGGCACTTTCTGGTCGCATCCTAGTCATTGCACCGCATTCACTGAGCTATGAATCTCTATCCGTTGTCTGATGACTACAAGATTTGTAGATTCCTACAAATCCAATGCCTGCCCGGAAACGCTGAGGCTGTGGAGTCGCAAGTTCGCATGAGACGTTTCTATTGACGAGGTTCCTCTTCGTATCACAGAAAAAGGCGGAAAGGGGGAGGGAAACAATGTGAAACTCTCGAGATCGGTACAATCCTTGCCGTTGCTCGCCAACCCGGCGATGGCAAGCCAAGTCGACGCTTCCTCGAGCGAGCGCACGAAAGGGTGGTCTTTCGAACTGATGGTTGGAATTCCTTGCAATTGCTAGCGAATGGATGGTCACATCAAATTGCCCTGGACTGGCCATTCCTGCTAGCAAATGAATCGAAGAGAGGGCTTGAACGTGTTCGAGGTGAGCGAAGGTCAAATTGAAGTATATCGAGACACCTCAAGGCCTAGTCCAAGAAGATCCGCTGTGCTTCGACGAGGTCTTCTTTTCAGAGTGTGCAAGTCCACCAGGGTGATAGTCTGTATGGAAATCACTTACTTCTGACTCGCCAATTTTCCAGGCTGTTGGTGATGCTGGGTTGCTGAAGGCCCTTAGCGGCATCAATCCAAATACGAAACACCTGCAATCGAGAGGCTTAGATCTAGCTTTTGACAGCTTCGGCAAGATGATATTGGTCTGGTCATGGTAAGTTCCTCACGACAAGCACTCGCCAAGGTTGCAGGCTACCGTAAGCCCAGAAGTCAACGTTTATTCAACAGCACAGTACTTCCTCTCGATATATGGAATCCCGTCAACTTGCCGCAGATTATTGTGGTTGCATAGTTCTCGTACCGTATCCAGAGACCCAAGACACAGGTTTGCGGAAATGTTGCGCTTCGATGCTCATTGCTCACTAGCATTTCCTATGATACAGGGTAAGGATGACAGCATGAAAATGACTGTTGACCAATTTTCTTCAGGTGGTTGAACCATCGTCTATAATTTCCCATCCAGGCGATGGAAATCTTCGTGATACAGACCCCAACTACGAGAAAACAGCGTTTCCTGGAGCTTTAGCGAGGGAAGTTTGATCAAGCGATTGTATTGCCTGCTGAATCTCCACGTTGGAAAACAGCACAATATCACGAAAAGATTTCTGCTTTGGCAGAACCTGGACTGACTGAAAACTAACAAAACGATAACGAACACCCCTAAATGCTTACCAGTATCCTTGCTTGGGGTAGAAAACAAAAGACCCCGAGCAAACTAGTTGATGCGAGCGACGAATAACACGAACTCCTTCTTAAACAGGATATCTATTCGAAATGAAACACGCCCAGCGAGCGATACGTGGCCAAGCTATCATCAGTGAGAACCAAGATTTGAGGACAGATCGAGTATCTCATGGCACTTCGAAGAAGGAACAGCGCCGATCATCCCGCGACGACCCTGATTCCTTCTCATTGCATGTACGATATATAAGACGAAGGATGATCAAAATCTAATTTCTGTCCGCGCTACGAACCGAGCCACTCGCGTGAGCGATTGCAACGAAAGTCGTCCAAGAGAAGAGAGCACTCTAACAGGCCTCTTCTAGACCTACACTCCTGCCCTTGCCACCACATGCCGCTTTGGCTCGGTCTGTGGGTCTACTCGAAAGGTGCGCCAGTGCGACATTGTCATCAGACCAAGGCCGTCAGATCAAGGCCGCCAGCAGAATTGATCGCCCCTAAGGCCCCTTGAATTCGGCATACCAATCATCTACCGAACCCAGACACAGTGGATCCTCGCCATAATCCTCCCCGATGAAGATGCCGAAGTATGTTTGTGCTCTTGCCAGCGGCTGTCTCCAAGCTTTCATTGAATCGCACCAGCTGCAAGCATATGCAGACCTTTTATGCAAGCCCATGCGCGACCATGTGATCGCGTATCTTTTCCGTTCTATTCTAGAATCCCGATGTCTTTGCGCCAATCAGAGTTGAGACGAGCCGCCGCAGGGTCTCGGACGAACCCCAGATGATTGGTGCGGTGGATTCAGAGAGTTCAGACCCCACAATGCATAACCTTCACATTGAATTTGCATTTGTGTTTTCAGGAAAACTTCACCTCTACCTACTTGGGGTTGTTCTAGACTTGGGAGGCTTTACTAATTACAGGAATACACGCGTGTACTGTCCTGCATGTCTAAATCCCTCGCCCTTGGCTCACGAATCACGAAGACTCCCTCGACAGGGCAGGGCCTTGAAAATTCGATATGGCAATTGCACCCTGCCTGAATTCTCTGCAGCCGAGCACTGCAGTCTCAAAAAATAATTACCTTATGAGCAATGATCGTGGGGCGAAGCGGCTCGAAGTATGCAGCCGCAAGAGGGGCAATTGTCTATAAGAGAGGCAAAGAGTCCAGTGCAAATTCCTCGTTGAATTGTTTGTTGTCTACTACAGGATTGAATATGTTCTGAGCATCATGCCCCTTACACCTATTAGCTTCCAGAAAGTTCTGTCTTCATTGAGATCCAGCAAGGCCACACCAGAGAACAAAAGTGACATAACCCTGTTCGACGACCTTCCTGAAGCGGAGAAACAACAAGCTATCACTAAGCTCCAAGAACTTGCCCAGCAGCAACCAGGCCAGAAGCGAAAGTGTAAGCTCAACTGGAAGCTAGCGATCATGCTCTTCTGTGGACTTTCACTTGTCGTCACTGCCGTCCTGGCAGGCGTTGCGTTGGGTGTCGACAATGATAACGACCCCGACCTTGTCTCCAAGCTCAAGATGGCCAACACGAATCTTGATAGGATGAAGCTGCTTCCGAAGAATGAAGACTGGTTCTTTGACTTCACCAAGCAAGACAAATACACCTTTGCGCCTGGCGGTGTGATTAATGCAAACGCTGCTACGTTTCCCGCTACCGTCGGACAAGGGATGACGATGGTAAGCTTTTTCATTCATATCTTATTCGTTGAAAGCTCACAATTGATGAGGCCATCCTCAACCTTGGACCGTGCTCAATGCTGCCACCACACATCCACCCACGCGCCACAAACTTCGTGGTTGCGATGTCTGGGACAACTCGCACGTTCATGATCGCCGAGAACGGTGCTCGCACCGTTGAGGAAGTCCTCGAACCTGGCCAAATGACCATCTTTCCCACTGCATCAGTTCACACAATGATGAACATTGGATGTGAGAATGCACAGCTCGTCTCCGCCCTGAATTCCGATGACGCGGGAACACACAACCTTGCGAATGCGTTTTTCAGCCTACCCGCCAATTTCACGCAGACTATCCTCGGAGGAGATGTCAACATCCAAAGCACCGAATCTCGCATCCCTGCAGTTGGCACCGGCAGCAACTGGGGCCCTGACGCTTGTCGAGCAGCCTGTTCGGCGAAAGGAAAGATGGTCAGAAGAACGTGGTAGATAGAAAGCCTGACTAGTGGGGAATTAGGCCAAAGGTGGCTAGCAGGCCATGCGATCGTACAGTGGTCCCGAGACTTGCCTTTGATATTTAGCACATGCGCTTTCCAATAGGAATCCTGCCATTCATGCGTGGACAGATCGCCCAAGTCACCGAATGCACGTGCACGACGGTTCTTACACCTACCAATTCGAATCTAGCGTCATGTATTTGCGATCATCAGCAACGAATGACCGTGCAATGTATTTTTGCCCTCCAATGGATATATTCTTTACCCTACAGTGGAAATTTTTGTTCTGGATCTCTCTCCTTTGGCCTATAGATCTCGCCCGCCATTGCTATTAACTTCTCGGTAACCCAGGATCTCTCTTGTTATCGACGACATCGGCAATTCACCCCTCCTATAGATCGAGTCTAATGGTGATATCTGATTGGCTTGAACATCACCCTGCGGGGATGCCGGCCCTCAAACCCAAGCAAATGACTATCAGCGTCGCAGAAATAGGCCTTTGAAGAGCAGTCTGTAGCCCTAAGTCCAAAAGAGGTAGTTGCTTTGGGTACTCCTGCACGACCAACACAGGCAATAATAACAAATGTGTCTAGTGAAAACTCCTTTACAATAATTTATAGACATATTTCTACCTAGGTACATTGGCCTTTGTCATTGTACTCTATCCGCTCGGCTCAATTGCCGAGATAAGTGCTTCAGGAAGGTCGCGCTTCGATCACGAGCGGGAAGGTGTAGCTAAAAGAGCTGCCTCTGTTATGTCTGTTCAACTAGTCTGTGAATCTGAGTCATCCTCGCCGGGTCAACAAAATTGAACCCTCAACCCAAAGGTTGAGGGGCTCGGCTCATGAGACATGTTTGACATGACCTTCATTATGGAATGCTAGCGCATTTCGCGAACTCCATATCCCAGGGTTATTCTTCTGATATTACTAGTTTGTCCTGCAGAGTTGAGATGCTGTCCTGGCTCCAATTCCATCTGCATAGACGCTATGAGACAATGATTATCCTTGCTTTATTGACCATGCTACACATGGGCATGCAACATCAAGCTAATAAGCTTGGGATTGTAAACTGCATGAGATTGTCCAAAAGATGGTGAATACGGTGATTGAAGAGAAGGGGTGACGCCGCAGCACCACAGTATGGTAGATCAGAGACGCCCATTCCTGAATCAAGATCAATGTTGGCACAAGACCTGTGGCTCTATTTTGCCCTGTGGAGAATGGCATGCTTATGAAAACCGATGCTGTTGGCAACGAATCCGGTGACCACGCGAGGTGGTAATCTCATGGTTGATTCAAGAAATAGCGCGAGTGCGCCTACCTTCGAACTTTGGTGCTCGTAGGTCATTCGCTGGAGCTCGGGGGAGCATTCGAGTACTTCTTATCGGTCTATGAATGCTTCACGATATTACTTAAGGTGGACAATGAAGAGTCCCGAGGCGGAAGGGTGCTGAACTTTGCGTTTTCTTCACTGTTAGTACGCAAATGGAACGAGAATGAGCGAGTCCCGGGGAGAAAAAAAGCCGAATCGGCCTCTCCCAAATGCGTTCCACGAGGCACAGATCGCATCTACCTCTATGCTGACCGGTAATTTTTATGCACTTGCGTCTTGATGCAATACCTAATAAGAAGGCAGTTGTTGCTTGACTGCCAGCAGAGACCGCTAATGTCCAACTAAAAGGAGAACACGTTAAGTTTTACCAATGTTTTAGATCCACTTGACTAATCGATAAAGAGGTATACTATGAATAGCTTTAGCAAGGGAAGGAGTGCCATAATTACTGTACGACAGTCGTAACGGACGAAATAATGCCAGTTGCCGGTAACAGCCACAGTAGTTTCATATTTGGAAAATTCCTAAAATCAGGAGCTCGTTGCTGGCACTTCATGATTTGCGGGCGCAGGACTGCTCGACTGTTAGGCTCTGCATCACAAAATTTGGTGGACAACAAGCATTGAGATCGGATGCTGGTCGACGAAATGTGTATGAGTCCGTGTGTTACTGAAAGCTAGGGTTTGTATTTTTGGATCTTTCTACTCGTTCAGCGTGCTTTGTGCATGGCGTGATCTGTAGCGTTCTCGACGTGGCAATTTCATCCGACTTTCAGTGTGCCGTTTCCCGAGCCCTGGTCCGCGCCATGATACAGTCCATTCGTCAGTAACTCATGCAACACTGGTCATGCGACACCAGTGACATGGCTGCCATCTCCTCATCCACGCTTCATTCAAGTCTCCGGCCTAGACGTCGATGCTGTCCACAACGAGACCCTTTTTCCACTCGTATTGCATCTTGTCACCAACTGACTGGGCGCTTTCAAAACTTACAAGCGCACTGACAAGATACATGGCTGCATCGATACCACAAGTACCACCTGCGGCGGTCACAATTCTCATGCCACCTAGTCTCATTGTGCTTCGTCTGATGATGCTCTCGCGTCGTGCGTTGCTTATTTTTCTTGCTTCACTGCCCTTACGAACCGCAGCACCTTGGCTGCCCTTGCGGCCAGGGTTTTTCTTAAAGACATATGGGTTATCGTCCAGGTTGTCGCCGAGGTCGAAGCGACCCTGGTTGACAACATAGCGCTCACCTTCCACCACTTCAGTTCGTGTATCGAGATCCTTCTGGGCAGATTCTTGAGCGAGGATCTCGAGCTTGATGTAAAACTCTGGATGGGTGGTGGCCGCCAAACCCTGAAGAATGCCCTCGTGAGCAAGGAAAAGTGAGCCCGTATCGACCGAGAGGATAGTGCGCTCTTTAGTCGAATTATGTTCTTGCAGATCCGCAAAAGCGCGAATCAAACCAAGTGGCTCCTCCTTCTTATGGATAACCTCTTCAAAGTTGCCGCCAGAGACGACAAGGACATCGTAGTCTTTGAGTTGTTTGTAGGCATCTTTGTACTCCAGGTGAGAGCGAAAGGAGGTGCCCGAGGCTGACATGACGTTTGCTTCAGGGCCGACGAATTCACAATCGAATGCTTTGGAGTCTGTTTACTCACGTCAGTACGATGACACTTGCAACGACCGGACCAGGAAGACGTCGGAGAGAGAGGAAAGATACGGCAAAGGTAAATAATCTACTCACCTTCGTCTTTGGGGTCATTCAGAGCCATGCTGAGCACTTCTAGCGGCCCAACGAAATCAAGAGCATTCATGTTATGATGGAGAGTGAAGAGAACACGGATGGGCTCGACATCAGCGCCCTCTTCACGGATTGCACTCATCTTGTCGGTATCGGTATTATAGACAGAAACCACACGTGAAATGCAATGGGGTGACAATAGATGGGAGAGTTTTGTTCAATGGACAAATGTTGTGGCTTTGTTGAAGGGACAGAGGAGTGAAATTGTGGAGGCCCCACAGTCAAGCCCTTTTCTCGGGGTTTAATCGAAAATGCGCTAACCCCGCTTTAAATCATGTGGTTATTTTAGGGGCTAGGATTCCCTGCTCCAACCGGGGGACTGCGATCGAGAAGAAACATCACGAATGAAAGAAGGCTTTCAAAAGAAGATATTCATAGAACGAAACTTAGGAATGCGACACCAATAAGACAGGAATACTCTAGCTAGCCCTAACGAGAGTTCACCGTCAGAGTGGCATCGAGAGTGGTTCATCCCACGGCCAATGTGTCCAAATAGCGTGAAATTCGGTGTCTGAATACCTAGGTAGGTGCTAGAATGAATGAGTGGCTGTGCACGTATTATGCGACCTCAATCCTCCCCCGCACACGGTTAACCCTAATGTCTCGGCTTTCTCGTCTTCGTCATCTAAACACACTTGACGAGAACGGGTGATCCTCCCGAACTGTTGCACTTCTCCTATCTCTTACAGCTGTCTTTCGGTTTGGGAAGGTCAACCAAGTCGAAATGCCTCTCCATCTACGTGGCGCCACTGAATCTATCTTACCTCAACTTCAGCTACCGACCTGCGTCTGTTATTGTGCTCACGGCCTTCCATCCATCAAGTGTCCCTGCCCTCGTCATCGTCCAGAGGTCGTTCGATAGTATGACTCATCCTCCTCGCACAACGAAGGCGTGCGAGGCAACACTGAGTTACGACGTTGTAATGTTGGCTCAAATGCAGCAGCTGGGCTTCCCCTCACGCAGATGCGATGATGCTGATGGGTCTATGGTATCCATGGTCGTAAATAGGTGTGTTTCCGGGGGGGCGAAGTTTGACTTTCCACGTTGCCAGGATACACCGTCCTGATGAAATTGATCATGTGAATCAACCAGGACTGGTTGCTATTTCCTGCTGTAGAACCACTTTAAACCGGGCCAAGCACTGGCCATTCTCCCGTTCGTATCAGTCGTATCCACCTCCGACCTGTGAAGCGAAAGCAGTAGACACACTTCGTGCGTCCTCATCTTGGGTTGAAGGATTTTTGCCCCTCGCGAATCCAGGCCGATCCGGGGGCGCACCTTCAACATAGCGTTTAAGTCGGTCGGACTGGTTATAGCTTGCAGGCTTATGGGAACCTGAAATTGACAAGTTATCAAGGTTAACACCACCAACGGTGCTGGCAGTTATGTCGCTTTCGGTGGCAACAGTGCTCTCGCCGGCCACAGAAGGAGGCATGTTACCTCTGGCCTTACTGATACCATTTTGGCCACGTCTTCCACCAGCCTGATGATGTAGACTTGGCCAATTATCCGGTGTGAAGCCTTGAAACATTGCTGGATAACCTGTGGGAACGCCCATGCCGCCCATGGCGGAGGAGTGGATAGAAGAGGTGTCGTCTGGGATGTAGCCTGCCACTGAACCTTCGTGTCTGTACTCTGCCGCATTGTTGTTGCGCTGTCCGTTTCTGCCGCCTCCATTCATCATGCCGCTAGCCATGTGAGATGCGTGATTGTAAGCCATTTGGTATCTCTGAGGGCCTCTGTACGTCTGCTTAGGTCGACTGAATTGGTGAAGAGAGATCTGGAGATTAGACAAGGGTCCTTCGACAAGACAGTTGCGCTCCTTGAAATGCAAGAGCAAGTAGTGCCATAAAGGATGCTTGGACAAAACTTTGGGGTTTCCGAGAATGACAAGACCGTATTTGGCGCGAGTCAAAGCAACATTGAGACGGCGTGGGTCAGACAAGAATCCAATGCCTTGGTGGTCGTTTGAACGAACGCAGGTTAAGATGATGTAGTCTTTCTCTCGTCCTTGGAAGGCATCTACAGATGCAACTTCGATTTCTTTATATTGCTCTTTCTTGAAAGTACCAGAGGCTTGCATCGAACTGACGACGTAGCTTCGTTGGCCTTCGTAGGGAGTGATGATGCCGATATCTTCAGGCTTGACACTCGCTTTGAAAAATCGAGTGACAAGTTTCTCAACATTTGCAGCTTCGGTGCGATTGAGATAGGACGTCCCAGAAGCCGAAATTTCTTCATTTCCTAGATTGGCCCAGAACATCATGGGTGCATCTACGACTGGCCATGGAAAGTCAACATCTCGTCGAAGTCGCTGGTGCATTGTGACCCCGTTCTGAAGAGATCCTTCATAGAACATGTTCGACGGGAACTCGGAGAGGCAAGGATGCATGCGGTATTGTACATTCAGTCGAATTGGGGCGCACCCAAGGATGACAAGCCGCTCGAACAATGACTGGTTGAGGCCAGCTTTAGCCGCCTTTTTGTTCATAATGACTGGACCCAGTTGTTGGTGGTCACCCACCAGCACAACTTGCTTGCAACCCAGGACAAGGGGGATCATGCACTCTGGTTCGGCTGATTGTGTGGATTCATCGATCAGAACAGTCCTGAACTTGAACTTGGCAAGTCGTGGGTCGCCAGCACCAACACAGGTGCAGCAGATGACATCGGCGTTCGTCAAGATTTCTCGTTCGGCAGCTCGAGTAAGTGTCTTGAACTTCTTCTCATCCTGGCTTGAGAGTTCGCCCAGCTCAGACTTGAGTTGATAGAGTTTGGTCAACTCCACATTACTGTCATTCATCCGGACCTGCTCATGCAGCGAAAGAAAGCCGACCGGTGATTCAACATCTTCTCTCGACTTGGCAGTGACTCTGACGGTCTTGAGTCCGGTTCTGTGAATGCGTTCACAGAGTTGGTCGACCGCGACGTTGGATGGCGCACAAACCAAGACTTGACCACCGTTAATCTTGGACAAGTGATAGATGATCGTGGCCGATGTGACAGTCTTTCCGGTCCCGGGAGGGCCCTGGATCAGACTCAGCGGTTTCTGTAGCACAGACTTGACGGCGTTGATCTGGGAACTGTTCAGTTCAGGTAAGCCTGGTACACTGAACTTCTTCGGCAGCTGAGTCTTCATGGGGGCCGCCGCGACTTCGTGTCCGAGCAGGCGATGGAAGATGTAGCCAGAGACGCTCATCTCATCAATGGCAAAAGTCTTCATGGCCAGCTGCATACGATCGAAAGAGGTCGCTTTCCATACATAGTCGGCGGTGAAATTGTGCGTGCATTCGGTTGGCACCGATTTGTGGTCGCCCTTGGCACGCAATTCAATAGTGACTTCATCCGACTGGTTATTGGGGATCTTAATGACATAACCCACGCCTTCCCACGGCGACCGTAGTTCGCCCGTGTACTTGAGTCTCATCTCATCACCAACAGCCAATTTTACATCACCTAATTCCAGTTTCGGAAGGACGAAGCTAGCCAGATGTTTATTGTTGAGGCCGAGATCCCACCTCACAATCAGGCCGTCCTGTGACTGCGACTCTTTCAACTTCTTGTCGTAATCGGCTTCGATCTTGACCAGCGGGCCGAACACATTCTGGTACTGGTAGGCGTCATCGTACCTAAGCAATACCGGTGCAGGCTCGTCGTCGATGTTAGCGGCTTTCTCGAGATCTGTCACCGTGGCAGACGCGTTCTCCTTCCACAGCTCTTCCAGCTTCGCTATCATCTGTGGGGAAAGGTGTCGTGCTCGCAGTTGTTCCTGGTCGGCAGGTTGGGCAACAAGCCAGGAGAGGAAAGAGCGGTCTTCGATCAATGGTTGCCACCTCGAGGTGTCCCAGTTCATGTCTTTCGAAGACGGCATCGCGGCGCACGGCTGCCTGCACAACAGCACGACAACGGTATCTGACTTGGCTGGGATGAAGCCGAGAAGGAAGACATTCTTGGTCCCGCAGTTGTAACATTCGAGGACGGTATCACCAAGGGAACTGCTTGGGTGCAACTGAACTTCTTTGTGTCGAGCTCGAACGAGGTGGTTGACTATGTGGGATGAAGAGGTGTTCCCCCTAGCGCTACAAAACCACTTGCTGCATGTTAAGCATCGCACCACGCTCGACGGATTGTGAATGCCACAGTATCTAACAGCATATTAGCGACATGACACAATAGACAGGGGATTCCCGTCTTACGCGCAAGCATGGGGTGGCAGCTCCTTCTCTTCGTCCTGCCTCTCGTTCTGTTTCTGGCCCTGCGCACCACTTGTCAAACTCTCCAAATCGTCGTCCTCTCCTTCAGCCGAGTCATAGTCATGTTGTCGTCTCCGAGGTCCTTTTGCAAGGCTAAGAATGCTTTCGTCAGGGTCGACAGTCGAGACGTCGTCCGTCGCATTGATTGCAGAGGCTGAATTGGAAACCATCTGGTTTGCCATGTTATTGAAGGCCTCCATTGTGCACGACAGACTGTGTGGTATGAAGACCGTTGTTGTGAACCAGGCCGGGCAGGGGGAATTCAAGGACTTTGCTAGACGCTGCAAGACTATTACGTTGCCTTGCACAGAGATTTGCGCTGTTGAAATGTGGCGCAAACCGAAAAACACCGATCCTGCAGACGCCCGCAAACCCGACACAGAAATCCTGAGGATGAGATGTGACCCCTTGGGTAACCGGTTAAGATTGTGCTGCTTTTGTAGCAGTGAGAGTGGTGGGAAGTGAGAAGGAGCACCTGCCTTGGGCCATGTATCGCCATAGTCGGGTAGTTGCTGGCGGAGGAAACTTTGAGATGACGGCGGACTTTGGTGTTTGCTCAGTTTGCTCCAATTTTTTTTCGACGAAACTCTACTCAATCAGCGCTGGGAAATGGAGCGCCAATGACCCCTCCCCTCCCTGTAAGTCAACATGCTTCGTCGCCAAGCGCGCGAGAGGAGAGACTACCTCTATCGTCGTGCTCTTCAGCTCCGTGATGCGAGCATCGCCGAGAAGCGAGCGTTACTCAAAAAGTCCCTCGCAACCGGCAAGCAACTCGACCCATCGGTTGCCAACGACAAATCGCTGCGACAAAACTACAAGTATGACGAATCGCTTGACCCAGAGACGGCGGAAGCACAAAATTCACTCGACGATGAATACAGCATGCTTAGCGGACTTTCCGATCCGCGGCCGATAGTTACAACCTCCCGAAGTCCCAGCACTCGGCTTGCAACCTTCAGCAAAGAGATTCGCCTTTTGCTCCCCACCGCTATCCGTCTAAATAGAGGCAATACCATTCTTCCCAATCTGCTCTCGTCTGCCAAGGCTGCAGCCCTGACTGACATCATTCTTCTTCACGAACATCGAGGCACGCCAACCGCAATTTCCATCTCCCATCTCCCACACGGTCCTACGGCCAAGTTTTCGCTACACAACGTTATGCTACGGGCCGACATCCCCAATGCCTCCCGCGGCACAGTCTCCGAGTCCTACCCACATCTAATATTTGACGGCTTCACAACTCGTTTGGGGAAGCGCGTTGTTCAAATCCTGAAACACCTATTTCCGCCGCGTGATGGGCCCCATAAAGTGGGAAATCGAGTTGTTACATTCCGGAATATCGAAGACAGTATAGAAGTCAGACACCATGTCTTCGTGCAGACCGGCTATCGAGACGTCGAACTGGCTGAAGTTGGTCCGCGAATGACGATGCGGTGTTTCGAAATCAAAGGTGGAACGCTCGAGAAAGATAGTGGAGGCGAGATAGAGTGGGCTTTGACTCAATTTACGAGAACGGGCCGAAAGAAGGACTACTTGTGACGAAGCGATTTGTACAGTATTTGGACAACACAGACATACCGTATTGCACAAGATCATACTCGAGGTCTTTCACCAAGCCCGATCTCCGCAACTGACGCCACCTATCCGCTCAGGCTTCCTCAAAATTATCTCAACAGCTGTCCTCGCAGGGCAGAGTTCACAGACTTTCGGTCGATGCTGTAATCGCAAAGATTGGGATTCAGCTATCAATGACAGAATAGCGTATCGAAAACATCGAAGCAACCCAGGAAGCCGGCTTGGCCAGTCACGAACCAGAACTGCAAAGTAACTCGTTCGACATACATGCAGCAATGAGAAGAAGGGGTCTAGCGGTCGGATACTGATAAGGACGTCAGGGTGTGTGCAGAGAGATAGTGTAGGCTGGCTTATCTTTGAAATCAGATGGAAAGGTGCTTGTGTTGCGAACCAGCATGGAAAGATTAGGTGCAGCTGTACACAGACAAACGAGGAGTCACAGGCGCTGTGATGCTGGTGGAAGCAGGATTTCCAACCAACGAAGCTGTAACGTATACATATATTCTCCTCAATTCTACTAGAGCAGTACAAATCGCTTGCTACTTTTGAGCGAACCCAGGTTTTGGGCTATGCTACCAAATGCATCGACGTCACTTGCCTTTGTCGAGTAAGACCAACACTATCTGTATGTTCCACGTCGTACGTTGACAAGAATGACGGGCCGACACAACTAAATTTCGAAGATCCAGAACGCCTCGTCGTTGACCCAGATGCGTGTAATGTGCTGCATGAGTCTGCTCCCGTTCGGTTATCGCAACCGATCCAGAGCCCGATGTGCCCGACGGCTGTGCAGCTATATCATGGGAAACCGGATGTCATCATGACTTGTCTATCTCCTTAGTCGAAGGCTCCGTCTCCTCCATGTCATCTGTCAAACAAGCCAACGCCATCTTCAGTTCTTTCAACACCTTCTCCGCCAGTAAGCCTTTTTTATGCCACTCTGCTTCTTTCTCATCCACCGGTACAATCTTGCTTTTCAGGACTCCTTGATCGAGCTCAATGTGTTCTTTCAGATCTGCGGCAAGTCTTGTCTTGTTCTCATCAAACCCGGTCAGCGCTTGTATTGATGCCGATTCGACAGCCACCGAGGCTCCTGCCTTGCGGTAGTCATTCGATATGTACGAAAGCAATGATAACCCTGAAACTTCTTTCGCCATTGCAAGTGTGATGAATCCCCTCTGACGAGGCCTGAAAGCTGTGCTCGCCTTCTTGAGCTGTTCCGGAAACGTGTTGAGGAAAGTCGATATTTCCACCGCGATTGGTGCGCCTACCGCATACAGTAAATTCAAACACAATGGTAAGATGCCTTGAGCCCAAATACTGTAGAGTAATTGACAGTGAGGTCGCGGGTCAAGACTGTCAACACCTTCCGGTGCTTTTTGCAGCGCTTGAGTCACTCGCGCCGTCAAAAGGGTACTCAGAACACCTTCGATAGCCATCTCCTCCGCAACTACGGGCAAAGTTGAGAGAGACACAAGCAGTCTCACGCCATAGTCCGCATGGGTAGGTGCATTATCTGTAGCTGGACTGGCAAGCAGGTGAGCCCACGTATACAGCTTCATTGCGCTCTGCGTTGTCCCCGTCGCCGTCAGTCGCTCCGACAACTGGCCCGTGAAGTCAGGGAGTCGGGCCATGCGAAGAATAGTCTCGAGGATATGTAAAATTATCGAGATATCTTTGATACCAACGTCACTAATATCGGTCGGATCTTGGTGGTGCACCTCTGCCTGTTTTCGTTCTTGGAGGGTCGAAACAACTGTACTTAGGCCTTGGCCGATGACTACAGCAGCAATCTCGATCACCTGTGGGATTGCACTGTTGACGTGTTTGAAGATATCCACTGCGTTTGGCGTCCCTGATGCGAGCGGCTTCCATCCTGACCCCAACTGGAACTGTAAGGCCAGTAACACGACCATGAGGCAGGTTCGCCAATACTCAAGATCATTATTAGCCACGGCCTGCTCGTAGGTTGGGTTCGTGAAGATCGCACAGTCCCATGCGGGTTTACACAACCCTCTGTAGTCTGACCCATGGACATGCTTTTCGGCCAATCTTTGCATGAGTGCGGTTGCCATGTTGACGCGTATTTGTAACAAGCCACGAAATGTGGGCTCAGCTGAATGTTTGTTTGCATTAGCCATTAAGCACCGCTGAGCAACATGTGCCATGGTTTTTTGTATGTTGTGGTCCTGCACAAAGAACGCGGCATGCTCGATACACAACTTTTGGAACGAATGCAAAAGGGCATGTTCTGATTCGACGATCTGCAAATTCTCATCCGCTCGCTCTACTTCTGCGTAATATGACTGGCTCGTCCGCTGAGGTGGAAGTCCTTCTGATCTCCATGCTGGATTGCCAGCCAGCACAATATCCGCAACTTTTAGGTTAAAAACTGCGCCATCAGAGGATGCCATTGTCTTGTTGTTCTTGAAGTCGTTCAAATTCAGAGAAAATTTAGACTTGAAATTGTTCGCCAGATTGGTATGTAACGAAATGTTATAGCTTGCGACATCAATGGCATTCGTTGTCAACCAGTTGACCAATGGTATAAAGAGCTTCATCAAGGCAAGGTCTCGAATCGTCTTAGCATATTGCAAGTACACTGAAGAAAGGTCTGTGATCAATGCAATGATATGTCTTCGACCAGCATCGGCTGTGCTCTGTGGCTGACGAGACGTTTGCGTCACATATCGAACGAGATGGATGAAGACATCCCGCCATGATTGCATGGAGCACAGTGTCCACGACCAATTTTGCTGAGCTGTAATCATGAACTTTAGCATTGGCTTGACAAAAACCTGGTCAGTGTTGCTGATGGAATCGATTCGGGAAAGCAACTCCAGAGGTTTATCGACCACCAACGGGCCACGATATATAATACTGTTTTCAGACGGCGGACCGCTCTGTTTGTCCGGCGAAGAGCCTGTAAGCAAGACCACCGAAAACCATTGTTGATCTCTGCTGATGAGCAGGTTGAGCAACTGCCACGAAGCAACAGCTGCGCCAAGGTTAAATGACGATTGCACAAGATTCAGAACGTCAATGAAATCAACACTAGACTGCGAACCCAGATGGCCGAGAAGAGACACGGGTTTCTGAGGTGGGTCGATCTGCAGCAGTAATATAATGAGTTGTAAGACATCGTCGTGGCCACATGACACAGAACCAAAAACGTTGCGTGTGAGCACCGGCACGAGGTCGAAAAGGCAAAATTCGAAACCTGACGGCGACAGACCTTGATCTCTCGCGGCGGCAATGAGAGTACTCGAGAGTTTGAAGAGCGCTTGATGACAATGGGAAATCATTGAGGCGTTGGCAAACGGATTGCGTAGGCTGACAGCGTCAAATAGATGAGATAAAATCGCGCCTGACTTGGCATCTGCAATAGCCACAGGTCGAAGCCGTTCTAGAACCAAGTTGGCAGCAGATTGAAGAGAGCCTGTGACAGTTGACGTTTGAGTTCCAACACCAAACCTGTATACCAAAACCTTGGCAAAGCTGTTACTCAGAGTCGATATAATTCGGGCCCCTTGAGCACCTGATAGTGCCTTCCATTGTTCCATAGATCCAAATACCTCAAGCATATTTGCAGCCATGCTGGCCACGGCATTCTCGTACATTTGATCGGAGGTGTTGGTCAGGACAGTGAGAGCTTTTGATCTCCATCCTGTTTCCTCAAATGACTCCGCGGATCTTTGCAAGACCGCTGAAACCATGTCATGGAACATCATGGCTGCAGTTTCCGCCACGGGCGCGTCTCCTTCAAGTGATTCAACGCCGGAGATGACAGTGTATAGTAAGCTGCTGGCAGCATGTGCATTAACAATACTTGTCTTGCTGATATGTTCCCAAAATAACGCAGGTCTGATTTTTAGCAGTGTGTGAGCAAAATTTAGTGAGGCACAGAGAATACTGGTATCAAAGGTGTTTGATGGCCTGCGTCGATAGCTTTGTAGCTCTTGCTCCATGATTTTGAAGACCAGTGGAGTGATACTTGAGCCGCGGCTGAGATTTGCACCTGTTTCGGTGAGTATCAAGTCGACTCCATCATTACGCTTTGATGAGACAGCGTTTCCCATATTCGTTGTTCTCAACAAGTTCGACAACAGCAAAATCATTTCGTAAACTAGATCGGAGGGGGACTCGCAGGGGGAAACCACTTCGTGGAGCAGACCATTGTAATGAATCTCCAGCCATTCTCCGACAAGTGCTAAACCAGAATACTCGTGATACCATTGGATAACAGGTGGGTCTGAATTTGAGATGACCTGGCCTGTGGTGTTCGCTGGGATAATCATGATATTTTGTTCTGTAGAAGTTGAGGCGATCAATGGTGTTCTGTCTGGTGGAAAAGCGTAGATATCTTGACGCAGGGCAACCAAGTTGAGATTTTCATCTTCCCTTATCGTGTGGTATGCTTCAAAAGGACCCACGGCAAGACACGTGAAGGATCGGAGTGAAGAGAGTCGATAAGTCACATACTGATTACCCTTTTTGTCGAACTGCGGAGCCCGTGCCAACTGCCGACATAACCTTAGAAATGGAAGTGCTTCATGTGGGAATCGAGCGGCGGCAACATCCAGGATGCTCTCCCTGAGCACAGGTGCAGCAAGAAAAGTAGTGCATGGCCCAACGTAGTCATCTGCATACGGCAGCAGAAGCTTCTGCGGATTCAAAATGGCGAATTGAGGAGTCAAAATATGCGGGCCGTAGCGTTCTTCGTCAGGAAGCTCACTGACGGACGCAGCGACAACTTCTTGGAGAAACTTGAGCTTCGATCGATTCACGACAGGTGAGAAATCATGCGAAAATGCCTCAGCCAGCCTAGCTAGAATGTCTGCAACACCGTATGTCTCCAGGGTATGCTCAAGGAGGAAAGAAGTTGAATTTGAATCAGGCGAGACAGCCCGCACGGCATTGAGAATATGTTCATAAAGATTTTCTTCGATTGAACCAGTGACAGACACCCGGCGTCCGGTGGCTGTATCGAAAACCTCAACATCGGCGCCTCTATGCATAGTCGGGCTGTCCCTTGAGTGTTGGGCGTCAATCGCACAGCTCTCTACTCTTCGCAACACCAAAGCCCACGCATAGGCTGCTGGGACTGCCTGCATGCATTGATGATCAACAGCGTTGAAGAGAATTTGTTGGACTTCGGAAGTGACGTTGAAGTCGTGCATCCAATGCTGATGTGCGTTGGAATCAAGTTGTGCGATTGAATTGGCGGGATCTATCAGTGCCAATGTGGTAAGAGATACGAGAGAGTGCAGTTCTTCGAGCTGGAGTGGTTGGAGTAGGAGGCTTGGTTCAACCGAGCGTAGGAACTGTGTATCCGCCATGACTCTCATCCACTTTTGGATGGCGCCTGCGGGAACCAAGGGTGTAGCCCTCACGGAGGAAATGATCACCTGCATGAGATGCCGCAGAAAATACAACCGCCCAATGAGCCAAACGTAGTTGGTATCATCATCGATGATTGACCACCTTGGTCCTTGAGCATACAGTTCAATCTGGTATACCGCCATGTCCACACACTTCTCCATGCCTATTTGCCGTTGGTGAGGGTCTGTTTTTGTCCGGGAATGTGTGTCTATTCCCAGTTCTTGCGCGAGCCCTTCATGACGAATGGCGAGCCAGGTCTTGGTCAAGCCTACGCACTCCTGGAAGTAAATGAAGAGCTGTCTTTTGCGTCTGGCAGTCTCTGTGCCGAAGTCATCTTCATCTCTCGTCTGCAACGTCGAGGTCTCGAATCCGGCATCGAATGCCAATTGTGGGCCATATATTTCGCGAAGGCTCGCAATCTCAGCATCTGAATAGCCCGCCTGGAGATGCATGTGAGGACGATTCTGCCATTCAATTAGGGCTATTCGGAGACTCTGGACGTGGTCCACGTCTATGTTTTCCATGAGCCACTTTGAATCTGATTTGATTTGAACAATGTCGTAGTGTTTGTTCGGCGAAGGAGAGACATTGATCGCTGCTGTGGCGGCCTCCCATCTCCTGCTGCTGTCTGGGTTGCTGTGAGGAAAGGTAGGGGCGTCCTGACGCAAAAGAAGGTCAACGTGCTCATTTTGGAGAGCCTCTTTCCAGAAGGTGACACTATTGCCGTCAAAGCAGCCCGCTTCCCAGGGGTATGCCGGCACTTCCCACCATGAACTACCCTCGATTAGTTGTTTAAGTCTTGAGCGTCGGTGATATTGTCAACGTACAGAATTTGTCCTTCTCCCGCAAACAGGCTAGACAGATCTGGCAGGTCGAGGGTGCCAGACGGCGCCATTGCGCATCAGCTTCCAAGCCCTGAGGATCTGGAAATAAGTGTCCCGGCCTGCTCATACCCCTTCGTATACTGCCATCACTGGCCGCAGCAAGGTCAACATCAAAAGTCCACGGTGACGCGCTTGCCGCAGACAAACACGTCAAACACGTCTTGATCGCGGCGAGGCGGTTGACACCAAAAAGCGAACATTTCAGCCGCTAATTTGCGTGCTGGCGCTAACAATCGGATGTTCCAGTTTTGCTGTCAACCGCCTCGCGCGGCTGGCCGCCCTGGAGTTCAAGGTAACTGCGCGGCGGAGAAATTTAAGTGGGCCAGTGACGAGCGTCTGCGGGCTGTTGTAAATATTCCGAACTTCACTATGTCCATAACTTTTTGGTCATGTAGGCGAGCCACGATAAATTGTGAGCAGCTTCACACATGTGTATAGACACCAAGATGCCCGCTCCCGACCTTGTTGACCATTCTCGGCTCGATGCACCTCCTGCTCCCAAACTTGGTACCGCTCACAATCTCATCCTCATCGACAACTATGACTCCTTCACCTGGAACGTGTACCAATACCTCATCCTCGAGGGAGCAACAGTGACGGTTTACAGAAATGACAAAGTCTCTCTTGAAGAGTTGGTGGCGAAGAATCCGACCCAATTGGTCATATCGCCAGGCCCGGGTCACCCAGACACAGATTCGGGAGTGAGCAAAGACGCCATCCGGTATTTTGCAGGCAAAATCCCCATCTTTGGTGTGTGTATGGGCCAGCAGTGCATCATATCAGCTTTCGGTGGCCAAGTCGATGTGACTGGAGAAATTCTCCACGGCAAAACCTCTGCCTTGAGGCATGACAATCGAGGCGTTTATACCTCGATCCCTCAGGACATCCAAGTAACCCGTTATCACTCACTTGCCGGCACGCACCCGACTCTACCAGAATGTCTTGAAGTCTCGAGTTGGATAGCAGCTGGTCTTGACGGTGGCAAGGGTGTGATAATGGGTATCCGACATAAAGAATACGTTTTGGAAGGCGTTCAATTCCATCCCGAGAGCATCCTGACTGAATGTGGTCGAACCATGCTACGCAATTTCTTGGGCATGACCGGCGGGACATGGAAGCCGGAGAACAAACCACTGAATGTGAATGGTATAGCGAGTGGCACAGCAGAAAAGAAGCTTAATATTCTTGAGAAAATATACGCTCGACGACGTGAACTAGTTGCTGCCCAAAAACTCGTTGCTTCGCAGCGACCTGAAGACCTGCAAGCAGCCTACGACCTCGGCCTAGCCCCGCCACAGATCTCCTTTCCGGATCGACTGCGGCGGTCTGCATACCCCATTTCATTGCTTGCCGAAATAAAACGAGCCTCTCCCTCCAAAGGCATCATTCAGATTGACGCTTGTGCTCCGGCACAGGCAAGAAAATACGCTCAGGCAGGGGCATCGGTCATCTCTGTCCTGACCGAACCGGACTGGTTCAAAGGATCCCTTGACGATATGCGTTTCGTCAGACAAGCCCTCGAAAGCATGCCAAATAGACCCGCCGTGCTACGGAAAGAGTTCATCTTCGACAAATATCAGATTCTGGAATCACGTTTGGCTGGAGCTGACACCGTGCTACTCATCGTAAAGATGCTCGACGTCGACACCTTAACCGAGCTCTACAAATATTCTCAGACCCTCGGCATGGAGCCCCTCGTTGAAGTCAATACCGCAGACGAAATGAAGATCGCTATCGAGCTTGGCGCCAACGTGGTTGGCGTCAATAACAGGGATTTGACCAACTTTGAGGTTGATTTAGGTACCACTAGTAGGTTGATGGACACAGTACCTCAGTCAACAATAGTGTGCGCCCTCAGTGGCATTTCTGGACCACAAGATGTTGCAGCATATCAGAATGAAGGTGTCAGAGGTGTCCTCGTCGGAGAGGCGCTGATGAGATCTGCCGATACAGTCGCATTCATTGCGAGCCTCCTTGGTGAGCCAACAGCACCAGCGTTAAAGACAATGCCGGACCTGGCCGTCAAAATATGTGGCACAAGATCACCAGAAGCCGCAAAAGCAGCCATCGAGGCCGGTGCGGACTACGTTGGCGTTATTCGTGTCCCTGGGAGGTCACGGTTTGTACCGGATGATGTTGTCCTCCAAATATCCAAGGTAGTCAAAACAACACCCAGAAGGAAGAATCATGAAATGACTGCCTCACATGTCCGCGCTGCGGACTACTTTGAATACAGCTCGAGATCCCTGATCCGAACTGACCGCGCCCAGTTAGTTGGCGTTTTCTTGAATCAGAGCCTCGAGACGATAATTTCAGAGATTCAGAGATATGGGTTCGATCTTGTTCAACTCCATGGCTCAGAACCTTTAGAGTGGGCTCGAAGCATACCAGTTCCTGTCATACGACGCTTCAGGCCCTTTGAGGTCGGTTTCAGCGCAAGAGGTTATCAAGCTATATCGCTTCTTGACGCCGGTGCTGGTGGCTCAGGCCAGCATCTCGACGTTGGAGCGCTTAGAGCACTATTCGAGAAAGATCCAAGTGTCAAAGCCATGCTTGCTGGTGGCTTGAATGCCGACAATGTGTTGGAATTTCTAGAAAAGCTTGGTCCATACAGGGAAAATATCATCGCGGTCGATACCAGCAGCGGAGTAGAGACGAATGGCAAGCAAGATTTGCAGAAAATTGAAGCATTCGTGACTTCGGCAAAAAGATGAATACCCAGCACAGAGTTTACTCTGCTCCAGTGTACCCATAGACAAGGTCAGGTTTGAGCGTTGATCGAATCTGTTACACTGTCTAGAAGTCATGTTCCCCCATTATCCATTTATATGTTCAGGGCGAAGTACTGGCCGGTTCACACATAGAACGCAATGGTCAAACGACTCTATTTCTCCAAGGAAGAGCAGAATGCAAAATGGCATGAAAAGTTTCTTGCCCAACTTCCATGACTAAAACTTGTATCCGACCGGTTGGCACTCTATCTAGCTTGAGGGATAGCACAGCCAGGGTTTCCAAGAAAGGATTCCCTTGAATGTCCTTGACTGATTCACTGGACCTCGGCCCGCATTCGTGTCTCACTCTTTCAATTCTTCCTCGGATTCTCAGTGACGTTTCACCTAGGGGTATCTATGCGAATCAAAACCTTCCAATCTCTGTCTCATAGCAGTCGCACAGATCATGTTGGGAATTTCTCGTGCTACCCTCGATGATTGTTTACTCTCGAGTCACAGGATTGCACCACTGCCTACTTTGGTCACAGAGGACTCCTTTTCCTGCAATCCCAGCACGCTTCTCAATCGATATCTCTCCTTCATAATGCCAGATCAACGCACGTTCAAGAACGTCGTCATTGCATATACAAATGATTTGCCGGCTCAGAAGATAGAGAAAATCCCTGGCTGGGTCAACCATGCTGGTGGGAAAATCTCATACGAAATATCTGACCATGTCACACATTTCATAATTTCAACCAAGAGCTGGCATGGCAACGAAAATGAAACATTGGGTACGCATGGTTCATATACCCTCCTTTTGTCTTTATGTGTTGGCCACTTGACTCTTCGTTACCCACAAGTTGAATTTCACCTAACCGCTGGATGCAGTACGATTGGCTCGGCGTAAACGAACCATTTACCTCATGAAGTATATCTGGCTTGAGGACAGCCTCTTGCTAAACAAAGGCAAGCCACTCGATGAAGTCAACCCAAAATACACATGGGAGTTTGACCATGCGAAAAGGGTCTGTGCAAGGAGAAAGAGTAAACGAATGGAGGCGAGAAAAGAGAAGGCGCGGGAAAAAAGAGCCGTCGCTAAAGCCGAGACCCTCGCCGATGAGGAGAAAAGCTTCGAAGTCAGTAAATTACTCCACCAAGATGGGTTGTGTAGCGTCAAGACAACACTTGACACGCCTCACGAAAATGACAGTACTCCCACGAGCTCGCAAGCTTTGATTCAAGAGCGCGATCACGCTTCGTCTCACATCCATCAAGGATTTTCCCCGACCCCGCCGAAGAACCAGAAAAGTAAAGCAAAACAGCAGCTCACCAAATTCGGTAAGACTTTGATGACGAATGATATGCACAAAGGAGCTTGACGTGGCTGATGAAAGCTCAGCAGGTGTCCAGTTTAACAAACCGTTCCTCGAGGCGGAACGAGGCATGGCATTAAGTAAGTGCTTAGTTTGCTCTCCCGCGACGTTAACAGGAGTCGAACTCATATCTCAAAGGTGGCTACCGGCCTTATGTGGATGAGCACGGCTTTGTATATGTGGTCACCCTAGTCAGAGCAGATCTATCGAAGTCCATGCAGGAGCAGTATTGTGTAAAGGTATGCTTAAGCCAGCTCTCCCAACCCGCACGCTTTTCTACTTCCTTGGTCAATATCCATCTTGTTCGAGGGGAATATCAATGTCTACCAACACTTCGACTTCCGCTTAGAAGCAGATCCGAGCCACTGGGCTGCCTAGCAGCATCGCTGCACCAGACCATTTATCGTCCACAGGCATGGGCTCTTGGGACAAGCTCCCGATCAGCTTACGTGAGACGATGGAACTTATGTGCGATACGGCAACATCGACAACCGTGGCCGATGTCGTTGAAAACGGACAGATGTGCCCCCTCCTAACGCGCTCAAAAAAGACTCGGGCTGTATGAATCGATTTCATCATGCCTTTCTGATCTTCAAACCACTGTGATTTTCGGACCAGTTTTCACTTTAATCCTACTACCGAAATGTCTCCTTATGTCGAGTCGTTTTATACCTTGCAATCGATGTTTGTATCACTTCACTGCATTCGACATAGAACCACACCATCAACTTTGTTCTACCCCTCCGCATTCATTTGCTCACTCTTCGCAGGTTTACGAGTCGTCCGAAAATACAGGGTCTGAGGTACACGGCACACGAACTTCAGTTGTAGACCATACGCTGGACCCGTCGCCTTTGACTTCTACAAAGGGTGCCAAGAATCGCTCATCTTCCTCCTGGCTGATATCCTCGTCACCCGATGACGTGACCACGGCGCACGCTTTCAACGAGAGAAAGTATCATGTTCTTCTTCATTTCACCAAGGCCGGAAAGGAACGAGCTTCGATGGTCCAAGAGCTTGCTCCGAAAGGGAGTACGTGGGCATTTGCGTATGATGTGTTTCGAAAATTCTTTCAGAAGAAGACTGGCATGGCGTGGGAGAGAGTTTTGGAACGTGGTAGACAAGGTTTCGGACGCAATTGTGATGGTCTAGCTCTTTCAGAAAGCACATCGGATGAGTGTAGTTCACCATCGGTAGAACGACTTTTGCTTGAAGGGAATGACAACGATGGTTCGAGACGTGTATGTCTCCCAACGACTTGTCTCACGAATCCGGTCAACCACGGTGCATTTCGATATGTCCCGAACCAGCCTGAAGATTTCGAAAACGCCAACGATAAATTTGCAAAGTGCTATGGCGAAGACTGGTTACCCGGTCAGCTTAAATCAAGAACAGTGCAAAGTGTGGGGCCCCGACATTACGAACCCAATGCTGAGAAGGTGCGTTCCGGGCTCGAAGCTGAATAACAGCCCACAATTTCAGATGCGGGATAACAACTCGAATTAACTCAGCGAATGTAATGAGAGACGGTGACTGAATCTCAAGATGAGTACGGGATCATATGATGGCGAGTGTGATGGACAAACCTCTCACTGGAGGTTAGCGGGAAGATGGGCCGACGGCGCATTGTTACTAGCGGTGCTCGAAGAGTTCCGAAATCCTCCTGCGTAGCGCTTTAAGGCAAACGCCTCTGGTATTGGATCTCATGATTCTCATCGAAAGTAGCTTTTGGTCGGGTCCGGATTCAAGTGATTTGGAAATTCAAACGCTATCTTGAATTCCAACGACTATATTTAGACGTTTCTGTAGCTAATCAAACTCCTACAAACACAGTCAAGCCAAATGTTAATGCGATACGAGCAGGCATATTTCCGTAGAAAGTGTTAGCTTTCTATACAAGAGTCTGGTGACATGCCTCCCTCTGCCTGCTGGAGGCTCAAAAAAATCAATAAAGTTTTGAAGGACCATTTTGAATTTTCTTTCGATGAAATATAGGCGCCACGTCGACTTTGCCATAACACAGTCAGGCACCTGAACCTGCGCTCGGCAGCAGTGATTCGACCCAACTCATATTTAAATTAACATTAGTGATGCTGTCCTCGTCCACTACCGTATTATTCGGCAGGACACTCCTGGGCCAACGATACAATACCCTGTCCTTGCTTTCAATCCGACCAAGTCTAGGCCCTATTCTCGGGCCACACAGCAGTTTACTCTCAGAAGGCTCGCTGACTCATCCCCCATCGTTCTCCACTCATTCATTTACGACACTTCCGACTTACAAAACACATCATCCGCCACGCCTCAATGACCGTGTGGCAATCGTTACCGGGTCATCATCTGGTCTCGGTCGCGCTATTGCCTTACAATATGCTTCTCACGGAACCAAACTTGTCGTCTGTGCCGATCTCCAGTCTGAGCCGCGGCCCGAAGGTATTGAAACAGATACCATTCCCACGCATGAGGTGATCAACCAGACGTATGGTGAAGGAAAGGCCATGTTCGTGCAAGCCGACGTGAATGACGCGAAAAATGTGGAGGAATTGGTAAATGCGGCTGCAAATGTTGGTGGTCGTGTTGATATGTAAGTTTTCGAGACCTGGGCTGGTCTCCACGTTAAGGACTGATCGTCGGCATATCGAGCTCAGGCTGTGCTTAACCACACTATAGTTTTGCCGTTGTTCAATGCCCCATCCTCTAGTACCTGAGGAATACATCCCTAATCGCTTGGCCCTACGGCCACTCAGAGCAACAGCTCAGACAGATCTCATTTGGAGGGGAGCATACGTTGTTCTTGCTCATCTTTGCGTTGAGTGGAATCTCCTCCCTTCGGAACTCACCTTTAGCCGTGGTCTTTCCCACAAAAATAATTATTTCTGGACCGATGAAGGACTGACACTGACAAATCAGTCTGGTCAACAATGCAGGACTCGGTAATGTGTCTGGTTCACCATTTCTCCATGAGCTTGAGGAGAAGGACTGGGATCGTATTATGTCAGTTCTAGGTTTCTCCACCTGTGTCTCGCTCACGCATAGTCAGAAACGTTAATCTGCGCGGCACCTACCTGACGAACAAATATGCCCTTCGCCAGATGATCACCCAAACACCGATCCCCCTCTCTTCCGCTTCGACCACCTCCCCTGCACCTCCCGGCACGGGCCAATGGAATTACCCGCATCGTTCCATACATCCGCTTAGTCGCCGAGGAACGATAATTAACCTCTCATCCATGCTCAGTACGATCGCCTTGCCACAAGGCACGGCGGCCTACTGCGCCTCTAAGGGTGGCGTCCTCAATCTCACAAAACAGCTCGCACTGGACTATGCGCGTCACCAAATCAACATCAACGCACTCTGCCCTGGCTTTTTGAAGACTGCAATGACAGCAGGAAACTGGGGAAACGAGACGACGAATAAGGAGATGATCAACACTACGCCATGGGGAGAGTGGGGTGCGGCAGAGGATGTTGCAAGGTGCGCAGTGGGATTGGCGAGCGAAGATGCTGCTTGGATGACAGGAGCGCAGGTCATGGTCGATGGGGGTTATAGTGCGCAGTGATTCGGCCAGCTGAGAATTCTTATTTGTGAAACAGGAAAATATGGGGTTATGATGAGCTCAGAAACCGGCCGCGTTCACCGAAGACACCACACTTTGAAAGCATGCATCACAATGGAAGCGGAGGGATGTACCGGCCTGTATCGCTACAATCCATTGATAAGTCAAGCTACCATTGCACTTTGCGAGATGAAGGCGCATCCTTCCTCAGCCTTCTTTGCAATCTCCTCATGTGCGTCTCATCACCCGGCGTTTCCACGGGCAACTTTCCAGATCCAAACGGTCGGTCACCTCAACTGATTGCGCCGACCTGAGGGCCGATATGGTGCTGAAGACGAGGCGAGTTCGCGATGTGAAAACAGGACTAGTATAGTTCGTGGTCTTACAGCATCACGACTTGCAAAGGTGGACTGTATTACTTCGTATCTCTTTGAAGCCACCCCGCCCGATTATTGGAAGCAACATTGATACCTACCTTGCTAGGTAGGAGGTATGAAGCGTGTAACGAGCAGGATATTCACTAAGCCGATGACGTTATCACAGGGATTGCCTTGGCACTCTCCAGGGCTGGCCCCAATAAATTTTAAAAGCAGAGCACTCCTCCATGACCAGTGCAGTCGGTCTGGCCTTCCAAGAAGCATTGGGGAAGTGTGGAACGTCACAAAGTCGGGGATTTAACCTTTCCATGGACGCGCTAAAAGGTGCACTAAAACATTTTTTGGGCCGATCAATTATTATTGCGAGCTACTCAGCGCGAGGTAAGAAGCCTTCAACTCGTCCGGTAATCACTGACCTATCATCTTGCATCGCGGCATTGGTAAGTACCTGCTTCTCGATTGAGCATCTCAAAGCTCTTTCCTTGGCGAATCTTTCAGGCAACTAGGGTGCTTTGGTCATCTCTCTGCGTTTGCAACTGCCAGCTTAGCTCCCGTGGAAACAGCTTGGACCCATGGCTCCAGGAACGAGCGCCGAATTTAAGAGGGAGTCTGGGACAGCAAGGTTACTGGGATCGGGTGCGTCGCGCCATTTGGTCATCATGTGGAATATTGCTCACAGAACGCAGGTTCCGCGGGCGTGGCAGAACTCCTCGTCTTCCACCCCGTCGATACCATCGCGAAACGGCTGATGTCCAATTCGACCAAGGTATGAGCGCTGCCATGCAATCACCATGACACAAGAGACGCTTACGTTTTGCAATTCAGGTGACATCCCCCTCGATACTCAACAGTGTCATTTTCCGGCAGTATGCCGATGCACCATTGGGAACCAAGTTCACCTCCCTGTTCCCAGGTCTCGGCTACGCGGCAGGTTACAAAGTCCTCCAGAGAATATACAAGTACGGCGGCCAACCTTTCGTTCGAGACTACCTCACAGAGCATCATCAGCACACCTTCGACGCAACCTTTGGAAAGGGAACAGGCAAGGCCGTATTGAACGCAACCGCCGGATCCCTCATCGGGATTGGCGAAATCATCCTATTACCACTAGATATCCTTAAAATCAAAAGACAGACAAATCCTGAGGCCTTCAGAAACAGAGGATTTCTAAAGGTTGTAGCCGATGAAGGGATGGGTCTCTACCGTGGTGCTGGCTGGACTGCAGCTAGGAATGCCCCCGGCTCGTTCGCGCTCTTCGGCGGCAGTGCCTGGGCAAAAGAGAAGATCTTCAAACTACAAGATTACAACCAAGCCACCTGGGCCCAGAACTTTGTTGCATCAGTAGCTGGTGCGTCCGCATCTCTGATCGTCTCTGCACCCCTCGATGTGATCAAGACGAGAATCCAGAACCGAAACTTCGACGACCCAAGAGGTGGATTCAAGATTGTGGGTGATATGATAAAGAAAGAAGGCATCACCAGTTTCTTTAAGGGCCTGACCCCAAAGATGCTGATGACGGGGCCGAAGTTGGTCTTTAGTTTCTGGCTGGCACAGGTTCTCATACCCGCTTTCGGCAAAATTGTGTAGGCGGCATGATTTTCTGTGCGGACATTGTGCATACTTGCGCCCTGTGTATGCGCTGATGCAGATATGGGCTCCTACGGACGCGGAATGTGTCGGGCCGGTCTGATACTATATGCAAACGAGAGCTGCAACGCGAGAACCCCACGCTGTTGCTCGTCAGCGCTAATTGGCACCTGCCACCATTTCACATTGCCAAGCTGTCACTTTACCTCGGAGCAAGGGTTGGGTCTGTCCTCGACTCGAACACGGGAATACGACTTGACCGCTACTTGCCTTCGTCATTTGTGTTGATACTCTGGGCTAGAGGTTTTAAAAACGAGTCAGCAGTGGAGGTGAAGATTTCGATGATAGATATGTTCAGATGCTAGAGCACCGGGTTGGACAGCTTCCGGATTCTAGATGTACATAATTTCTCTTCTTCAAATGGGCATCCAAACCCCCGATATTTCACTCGAACCGCGGACTCGTAGTTTGCGCCGTGACTATGCCACCTCAACCTTTGTTAAAGCCAATTCGCACAAAAGCAATTCGCAATCCTCGTAAGCGCCACAATGACTATCTTATCAGCTCTGAGAACGCCCCCAAAAAGGAGTGGAAGTAAAGAGCGACGATTGATATCTTGGCACGTCCCTGCGCTCAGGAGAAATAGGATGTATGTATCAACTCGCTCATATTTCGTCTATTGCCAAGAAATATGCCACCAAGTGATGTTAAAGTATGAGGCGGACCAGTTCCGAAGTACTTGTGGTTGGGTTCGTGCAGGCCTGATTTTGGTTAGGCACCGAATCCACCTGGTATGTAGGGCAGGGAAAACTCGACTCCGGCATCTTCAGAAACATGCTGCAATCCTCTTGTGACTAGCAATGGCGAACTGTTGAAAGAATTGGCACTATTAACGTTTTGGCTGAGCTGTCTCCTTGACTTCACCTTCGCGTGCTTGCGACTTGGTCCCTCAATGGTCGAGAAGTAGTCGGTCTCTGGGTCGTCCCATATATCCGGATCCTGTGGAGCGGTGTCGACTTGCAACCAGTGATGAATAGTTTGATCCAACTCCAACTGTGGGATCATCATATCTGGGTCGAGAAGGTGTGGGTAGCCGGACGGAGATACGGGTCGAGATGGTGGCGTAGAGTATTTCCTACTGTATCCTGGACGAGATTTGTGTTTCGAGATAGATGTCTTTTTGGCCTTGTTCCGTGGTCTTTCGGATTTGGACTTTAACTTGCTTGGGGAGGCGGGTCTGGTTGGTTCCTCTGCGCATGGCATGTTTAGAGTTGATCCCATTTGATCCGAGCTGGCGGGTCTGCCTTGTTGCTCGACAATTTCGCCTTCCCTTTCATCCGATGATTGATCGTGTGATTTGACCGTCTTATCCACGCTCATCGTTACAATTGTTTGAAATTGTTGCAGATTCAAAAGCCACCATGATGGGATCTAGTTAGAGAAAATCTTGAGCTCACCGACACGTAGGTCTCTGCGCTAAAAGCATTGGATGTGAAGGAGGAGAATGAGTTAGCCCCACATATACGTGGCGCAATTCGGCTCGTCTCCGTCAGGTTTCTCCCAACGGGCGGCTTGCCTCATCTTGATGCCCAATGCCATAGCTTCCTGCGGTCACATTGAGAGTGCATTATTATCATGCAGGTACGCGGACACGGGTTTTGAGCCAAAGTGTTGTGAACGAGTGCAAGGGGAGCTAACTGACAGGTACAAGGTTCGCCCTTGCCCTTTATAGTCAAGCGGTATTGGCTATTTCTAGTTGTCTGTCTGTGAGAAAGAACCTACCTAGGTAGATAACTACCTTAGTTGCCACTTCATGACAATACAATAAACTTGATCCCCATCACTAACGCATTCAAGTACGAAGTATACCTGACCACGTATGAGGATCACGGGCATTATTGGTCACCACGCACCCGGCGTTCTCTCGTCTCACTTGTACGGCACTACGGGCAGTGGGTTCCAATTGACAAGGCGAATAAGGCGAACGTGAAGGCCAGCTATCACCTTGCCGTCGCTTTGTTGCCTGACAGTTAGAATGGTGGGTGACAAGTCCATGCTGGATCAATCCACAACACCAAAGCAATGTCCAACAATGCATTATGTTTCATATTTTGGTTACGACTCATTGAGAAGTCAAATAGCAAAGCTATCGGCAAGAGGATATTGAGTTCTTGCTGCCGCATTCCAATCCAAGCTCACCTTGAGTACCTAGTATTAGAAGTTTGATGTGGGCTGCTCGATGCGACTAGGTTCACTCACTGTAGGTGAGAACAGGCACGAGGGCTAACGTTTGACAACATTGTGCAAAGCGGTGACTACTGACAATGGATATCCTTTCTTAAGTCTAATGCTTCGAATTTGTACCACACCAATTTCAAACCCCGATACTTCATGGGCTTATTGGAGATTTCAACTGATAATTGAGTTTGCATACAGTGTGGGCCTTTTGGGTCCATGACATTCAAAGTGCGATCCGGATAAGGCTAACCCGCTCGCAATCAATAAACTTTGTTCGTGCAGGCATCTCATACTCGATTTCGTCAACGATTTCGCGAAAACTCACGGCAAGGTAAGCCAAAACGGGGGAACAAACATACGAAATAAGGCATATAGGAGAATTTGAGCATCCCCATGACTCCCGAGGAGTAAATACTTCTCTTACCCATACTTTTTCAGTGCAGCATCAATTATTTTCGCAGCAGCAACACAATTCTCGTCTCTAAACCGTCTCGTCACAATTTGCACGGCGCAAGGGGCTCCATGAACAGTCTGGGCGTCGTACTTTGGCTGTGGCCCGTAGTCGACCTCATCCACATCTCCTGGATCTTCGAACATATCTGCCTTTCCATAAGGTATGACACAAGCTGGATAATCCAACACATTCCAAATCTGAGTATATGGAGGCCACCCATAGGTATCGTGCGGCACGGCTGTGTTCTGCGATGCGGGAGCCAGAATGATGTCAAGTCGATTATCCATCCATCGCTTGCGCCATGCCTCCTCGTAACTCCGTCTCACAATGTGCAGTTGCTCAATTTTCTCCAATGTATCGAACTTGGGTGAAATCGGGAGATCACCGGTCCACATGGGGCTATACGCAGCAGCTACAGATGCTACTCTAGGCTCACCATCCGGGCCGAAGTGCTCATCTGATTTATCCGGGTGAAGCCTGTAATAAGCAAAGGCAAGTTGATTAGCGAGCGACACCGTGCAGTCAGAGCTCTCGGTTAGTGAAACAATCTTGTGACCTGCATCTGATAGAGCCTTGACAGCTTTCTTGAGTGCACTTCTGATCGGAGGATGGAGCGGGAAGACTTTCTCTTCCGGGAGCACACCAACCCTTAATCTTTGTGAGTTTGAGAATTGGGTCCTCTGCCAAGGAACGGCGAACGCGGTACTATCATAGTTTTCGGGTCGAGCTGATAAGATTGTGCTCAGGAACAATTCGACATCATCTAGATTGTGGGCTAGCGGGCCTGCTGATGGAATGATACCGGGCAAGCCTTCCATTTCTCCAGATATCTGCCCTCCGAACGGGACCCGATTAGCTGTAGGTTTGAATCCGTATACACCGCAACATAGGGCAGGTATCCTTATGGAGCCTGCAATGTCAGTTCCAACGCCTAATATCGAGCCACGGAACGCTATGAGTGAACCCTCGCCGCCACTTGATCCTCCTGCCGTCAGACTTGTATTATGCGGATTGAGCGTTCGCCCAAAGATATTGTTCTCGGAGTCGCCTGTCATCAGGGTTTGAGGAATATTGGTCTTGACGTAGAGCACAGCACCAGCGTCCAGTAGTAATTGCACCAGAGCTGAATTGTGTTCAGCCGGAGGGTGAGCCAGAAATTTAGCATACCCGATGGTGGATTGCAGGCCTCTGACGCAAAAAGAGTCTTTGATGCTAATCGGAAGACCATGTAATGCGCCGAAAGGCTGGCCCGTTGCATCATAGAAGTCGTCTAGACTTCGAGCTTTTTCCAAAGCTTCAGTGTAGAAGACCTCGGTCAAGCAGGAGAGCTAATTGTAGTTTGTCAGCACCCTGCCATTCATGTTCCTCGATGCCGCAGCTTACCAACTGCTGGGCAATTGCTGCTCGCTTGCAGAAAGCTTTCGTGACTTCGAACGAAGTAAATTCCCTGCTTCGCAATTTTACAAGCAGCTCAACAGCAGAGTAATTTTCAGTGATATCAAGTTCTTTTTCGGTCAAAATCGCACTTCGCCTGGGTACGTCGAGAACGAAGGTATTCGTCTTTGTATTTGGGCCACATTTAAAGCTGTCAACAGACGATCTACCGACAACCCACTCTTGTGGAGTCCTGCTTGTCAGCTCCTGCTGCTTCGCTTTGACAGAGTCCTGCCAATTCATCCGTAGTTGTGCAGACATGTCTCTAGCATAATTAGTTGAACTCATCCTCCAAGCCGACAACATATTCCAACAGGATGCTGTGGTCGGTACAAATACGTCGAGAAAGTCTGGATTTGGCAATCTCGTCCTGAAAGGGAAGTTCGACGCGCCGACAACTGCGAAAGTCAGACTCGCTCCCGAAATTACCGAAGTGGAACATCGGGCCAACATTAAAATGCCTCCACAAATCCAACGTGACATGATGGACGACCGATTTTGTCTAGGCCTGTTGTTTCGACTTGTGATACCTTTATGGGACAAGCGGGGACACATTTCGAGCTCGCAATTCGCCTATCGAGCTCGAATGTGAATCGGAGGAGTTTCAGATGAGACACAACTCGACGCCCATCGATCGTGCAACTTCATCAGGCGTAGTCTTGAGGCCTTGTCTTCGCTGCGAACCCACAGCTTGCACGACGTCCCATGTTTGTCTTGCGTTGTTGAACGGAGAGCGACTGAGCAGGTGCTCCCACCACCTTCCAACAAGGGCGTGACGCTCCTCGCGATCTTCCAGACACAAGACCGACAATGACACGTGGAAGATTGGATAGTATATAGCGTTCATGACCAAAGCATATATTGCAGCTGGTTTACTGTTTCCGATGAAGACCGCATCAACAGCACTAAGCGTTCTCGTTAACAGGACGTCATCAGAGAGTTGGTTGTTACACTGAAAGCGAGAAGCGCTGATCCGTTCTAACTCACTGTCGCGGCGCCGACGCCTGAGAGAGAGCATCAAAGCAAATCTGTAAGCTTCCCACAATTGGCACTGCAGGAGTGTCCCTTGAAAACCTGGCCAGAGTAGTATCTGGTCTTCTGAAAGCTGCTCATCATCGCATGCAAGAAGATCCAAAAGAGAACGTGGTATTCCGGCAACGGCGTGTACCGAGTCGTTTTGAGTCTCGTGTCTTATGAAATGGCCGCCTCGGTATCTCCTCCAAACGTCCAAGCTCGGCGTCTGTCGGCCGATACAAAAACGAGGTATGTCCAATATCCCCATAACTTCAATTGCGTGGGCAAATGCTGGTTCAACACTGTCGAGCGGCGACAGCGCATCTCGCTCATCAAGCAGTCTTTCTATGCCCTGGAGATGTATCGACCATGGGGTGCCCTGCATGATACCTATCGTGCATAGCAGCAAGGCAGCGTTAACTATGGCTTCGTCCGTGGTGCGTAGCGGATGGTCTATGTGCGCACGATACTTGGAGAGCGCCTCAGAATAGAAGTCGTAGAAGGTAGGGTCGGCGCCATGGGTGAGATATGCTTGACAAGCAATACAGACATCATAGAGCGTTTCAGAATGCTTGCACAGAGCAGGCAGAATGGACGCCAGAGGACTGTCATCGACAGAAGTCGCGTGCAGCAACAATGAGCCAGAAGTAAGGACTGTCAAGGTGGATCATCAGCGATCCAGCTACAATGCAATATCGCATGGACTTACACTCGTGGAATAATCTCTCCTTTTGCATGCGTCGCAAAGAGACGGGCGAAGACAAGAGTTCAGGACTGGTATTGTCGCTGGATGATGACTGAGCGTAAGTTGAAGGATCCGGTGGTTCTGGGATTGGGGCTAAATGCCGCATCAGAGCCTAGGAGATATAAGTACGCACTCGATCTCATCTTGCCGAATCCAGCAATCCTATATGATGGACAAGAAGTGGACCCATACCTGGTCGGCGGCTTTCTCCTTCTCAGCCTTCAATAAGTCGCGCTGACGGCCCTTCGCACGATGGGGGACACTGTCGGCACTTGGCAGGGGAGCGCCGGTGAAGTGGCCCCGGGAAGCAACGCCAACGTCCCAGCGAAGTCTTGCCTCGTAGCCTTCGCAGAAATGGCCACCCTTCTGACAGGTCATGCACGTGGGGCGTGTTTCGTCACATTTTCTCCGTCGTCGTTTGCACGTCCAGCAACCGCTACGCGATCGCTGAGTTTTGTGCTCGGATGCCATGGTCTAGACGACCGATAAATTTCGCCAGTAGTGAGGCATCTTGACCCGTGCACGCCCGTGATAGGCTAATTTAACTATTCTGTTCAGAAATTCCGAAGACTTTGAAAGGGAGTAGTTGGGTGAGTTTGGCAAGATGAGCCAATAAGGTCAGCAGTAAGCGATCTACGGTTTCTCACCCGGGCCATAGTGGCAGGACATCCTTGGCTTTAGTGTCAGCCCGAGATAAGAGGTTTCGGACCCGGTTCTTTGAAAAATGCGAGAAAAAGACGTCTCGTGAGGTCCTTGGTATTAGATAACGGACTGTGGAAGACATGATGACAGTGGGGTAAAATAGCTGCGTTTTGTCTTTGCATCTTGATAACAACCAATGCATCTTTTATAGTAAGCCTACATTGTTTGTTATGGATAGTATGAGTTCGTTCGATGAAAAGTAGGCATACTTCGCACGATGCACCAACAAATTACTAGGACAGCACAGTTATTCACCGGGATGCTGGTTGATCGAATCAAGGCTGTGTAGCAAAGGAAAGACTTGTGGATCAAATGCTAAGAGGAGCGTGGAGACAGCATGCCAGATTTGTTTTCTCCGGGTTAGAAGTCGGCCATGCGCGCTGATCTACCGAACTCCTTTGAATCGGCAATCAGCACTATCATGCTCTAAACGAACGCTTGCAAGTCCAGTTCCATGGGTCCAAACACACATCCCAGAACAGAGAGAAGCGTTGCCTTAACCCAAGGTGTCCAACACAACTCGGGGTGGTGCAAGTACCCTCGTTTTCCAAAAATCTATACCGGAACCGGCCAGCCAAATACGTATCATGGGAATTCTTCGTCATCTGAATCCCAATATTTTGGATCGAGCAGCTCTGCATACTCACAATTCTGACTCTCAATATTTTCCGCGCCTGACACATCGAGAACCGCGGTAGGGGAGTCCGGTAGGCTAATCGCATGTGGCATGGAGACGGGCCCATGCATCTCTAGGCTATACGAAACGGGGTCGGAAGTGGGAGGGGTCCAGGACGCAAAGACAACACCCAAGTATCGGATGCGTTTAAAATCCGACCAGATGTTGCCTGTCTCATTTGTACAGTGGGTGCTGCTATAACTCATTTTTAGCACGACACGACCATCGAGTTGGTTGGCCCATGTTAGCCCTAAAGCAGGAGTCTTCTGCGGTGCGAAAAAATCGCTGAGGTTGTCACCCCAACCAGTGAAGAATCGCTGCTGGAAATCGAGACTCATAGTCTCGATTCTTCGAGATTGTGTTGCTGGTGGTGGTTGAGAACGACTCTGGGGCTGGTTCAGCGGAAAGGGTGCTGGCGTGATAACGGAATGCTGCTTTACCAGTGCTGTCGAATCGGCTTTGTCTATAGATGGCTTTTGTAATGTTGGTGTGGAAGACACCGCTGAGGAGGTCGGTGCTTGTGAGGACGCTCGAAGTTTGTCTGCAATCGGCCCAACATGGTCAAACCGATCAGATACCTGGTTTGTCACGACTACCGCGATATTGTGCTTTCGAGCTATCTTGCGGAGAGTTTGTCCCAGGCGAACAAGAGAGACAGCTCGTTCAGCAAGCACCTTTCTCGAACTTCCACCGAACTCTGCTCGGAAGTTAGCTGCCACAGAATCGACCACGATCAGGCCGACATTATTCCTTCTCACGGTTTCCGGCAGTTGATACTGAACAATGTGTTCCTGTGCTTCCAGGTCATGTGTGTCGATTGTGAGCACCCGGTCGAGGCTCGGTCGCTGGTCTTCGGATAATCGCTGATATTCTGGATGCACTTTGAGGATCTGAGAGAGTCTGGTAGTGTTGAGACGAGACTCGGTCGATATATAGACGGTAGGTCGGCCAAGGCCCCGTGGGGGAGGGAGTTGTGCAGCCAAAAGAAGACTTAGCACAAACTGTGTTTTCCCAACAGCACTACAACTGCATTAGAGCAAGACAGCCAACGAAAGCATGCGCCCGTACCTCTCTCCGACTATTTCTGTAATGTGGCCGGTAGGGAACCCACCACCCAAGCATTTGTCAATATCCTGGTCCAAAGTCTTTACAAATAGTGTCCCACCATCAGGTGACTCAGTCTGATGCCTCTGTTTCTTTCTCGGTCGCTCTCCTTCGTCCGTCTGTGGCCTCGCCGGCGGAGGTGTAGTGGTGTAACCTAAATCCGCTTTCAACGCTTGGATCACGGCCATGGCCATGCGTCGTACTTCCTTCAACGGAAGAGGACATCTCTTTGCTATATCAATCGGTTCTAGTGCGACTAACTCCGCGGTAAGGATGTTCTTCTTCTCCAGTGAGAAGAGGAGATGCCGCCACGGCCTTACGTCGAAATTTGGAAGTATTTCACTCAAGTCGGCCATCGGAGGAGCGCCTCGTTCTTATTCGGTGTATGCGGTGTTGCCGTTATATACATAGCCATTTGGGTAGATTGGGCTGTAACGCGCAATCACGTCGCGCTGAAAATGCAAGGTAAATGTTGGTATTCTCAAAATAATTGTGTTCGCGGCACGCGTAGTGAAGGTTTCCAACGACGAGTGCACGAGATCACGTGATGTGGCTCTAAACCACCTCCGAATTCTGTCCTGAGTACAATTCTCTGTTTTCACCTTCCAAGCATTCCTTTGTGATTCGAAGCTTTAATACTCTCCCACATTGCCTACGAAAGAGACGATGAGGTCTCATGTAGTGGCCCAACCATGGCTCATCTCCAAGTACACAACATCTTTGGTGCTTACAGTACAATTTGCTTACGCTGTTCAGATGGTTCGACCCCGTTTTCGCTGTGTCCATGGGCTTCTGTGCCGCTGCTCTTCGCGTCAGACGCGAAAGTATACAGAAAAATCCAGAAGCCGACAACTCGTACAGCGCGTTATGGAGGAGAAGTAGCTCCATGAGCAGAAACTATTTCGGCTACGGCCAGGAATAGACGTATTTCGACTGGATCGATTGAAACCTTCAACCCGGACCTTTACGCCCAGTGAAAGAGCAGGCCTGGTGCTCTGTAATCACTTCCTTGTCAGATTCGTTGCTCTGACAGCATTCTCCGATACGTCAATCTGCACGAACATCATTGCTGGGTTAGCTTTCTGCCCCAACGCCGCTGCTGTCCGCACCTTCAATACAGGGCGATACGGCTGCCAGACGATAGAAAAAATGTATTCTTTCGTCGCCTTAATTTACGGTGTGATATCGGCCAACGGATGGTTTGGACAAAATCCGCACTGAAAGCACTCAGTCGATATGATTCGATCTCCAAATTCAAAGTCCACGACATGTTGTCCAATTACACGGTTTGGAGGACATGATCGCCAGCCAAACGAGCTATAGCAAGGCAGGGTTTAAGATCAGCGACGAGCGGCTGAATCTGGTTATGCGCACGCAAACCAACAAAATTGCTCTCCTACCGTCGGTACCCCCGCTTCGATGAGAATGCTCAAGCAAAGTCATGGTTTAACGACAATAACTGATGGAGGAGAGATATAGTCAACTCGAATTCTATAGAGATAAAGGAAATGATAAGCGGTCAACGTTAATGCAACACGGAAAAAGAACGACACGAATACTAGCGAATAAATGCGGGAGTAGCATTTTCACTTTTGCCTCCGCACACCCTCCATAAACTTGCAGATCACATAGTACTGCTGGCAAAGCTCATAATAGGTATTAGCGCGGCGATGTTGGTCTATCGAACGTCTTAGCGTCATCACACAACACCAGAAAATCCTTGGTGTCAGGCACAGTCCATAGAGAACCCCAGTAAAGAGGATTACAGTCTAGCCGTGCTGGGCGTTGACTACATTCGTCGCACAGCAATGTTGTGTGTTTCAAAAGGTCAAAAATACCCCCGTTGTTATCAATGAAGTGAATGAACGGGGGTCGTGGGCTCTTTCTCATCGTCGCGAGTCCGTGGACAGGTGCGGTTTGTCCAAACAACATTCATGCATGACAAGCCGCCTGCAGCTCTTACAGCCCTGCCTTCTCCAACATGTGCCTCTGCCTGCCAAGAAAACTCTTCGGCTCCTCCGTTCGTCCTCCTTTCAACCTCATCAACGCAACGGCTCCACCCCCAGCTCCACCGCCGAGCGTGGCAAGCCGTTGAGTCTGCTCGTACCAAGCACTGCTGATCAGCCGGATCTCTCGTTTTAGGTTCTCGATGATCACGTCTTGCTCTTCAAGTTGTGCTTCCATCGTACTTTCTTCCATTTGGCGCCGAGCTTCTTTCTTCCCATCTTTTCCTTGGTGTCCTTCTTCCGCAGTTTTGGCGTTCATCGGCCGCAACTGTAGTTCTTGAATTTGTTCCTGCTGTTTACGGACTGCCTCATTCAGGCCCTGGTTCCTAGAGCAGGCCTTTTCAAGCATGACGACCATCTTCTTCTGCATTTTTAGACCTGCCTCCTTTTCAGTCCCAAGCCCGGCAGCCATCTGTGCACGCATTGCAGACATGATTGCTCTGAGTTCTTGTTCGGAGACGCCATTTTCATCTAGGTCCAGATTTTGTGCCGTTGATGTTGCAGATATGGTGGTAGCATCGTTATTGGCAGCCCCGCTAGGTATGGGACTCAGAGTTGAAGGATCAGAATTAGTGACGGCGTGCGAAGTTGCCTGCGACTGCATCAATATATCATTCAGTCTCGCCTCCGCAACTGCATAAGCTGTCTCCTCTTTCTCCAGGTCTTTCGCAATAGGCCCAGCCTCGTCTTCATCAGCTCCATCGTCTGATCTTTTTTGCCTCGACTCAAATCCGTCATCATAGTCCCGTAATCGGCCCTGCAGATCCTCCACCTCCTGCCTGCTCCTCCTCAACTGTTCCTCACTCTCACTGTACCGTGCTTGCAAGAGATGATAGTCAAACTCCAAACGCTTCTTCATCTCATTGACCTCATGCCGCTCCTGCTCAATGCTCGGCAGTAGTCGTCTATATTCATCGATTTCTCTCTGCAAATCTCCTTGAGTCGCCTTCTTGGTATCGCTTGCTCTTAACTGACTTTGCAGATCTGCAAGCTTCTGTTTCAAAGACGCATTCTCTTTCTCTTGGTCCTGGCTTGCTTCAAGTTTCAGCCGGTACTTCTCTGCAGCATTGGCCTTTCGGCTAAGGTTATCTCGCTCGACTTTGATCTCGTCGTAGTCATCTTGTAGCTTCTGGACCTTCTCTAACTTTATCTTGAGCACCTCATTCCGCCTCCGCATGGATTCGATGTCATTCTCGTACTCAGTGACTCGAGCTTCGAGCTGTGCTATCAAGGCCTCCTTCAGCGCTTCTGAACCCTTTTCTCCTGTTCCTGTCGCACGACCGGCGAGCACGGCGGAGAGTCGGTCATGTGCATCAGATAATTCGTCCTGGGAGCGAGCATACCGTTGTTGGAGGTCAGAGTGTCGTGTGTTGAGATCCTCGATGTGGCGTTGTAGGTCAGCCTTTTCACGAGCAATGCGCTGCGAATCTGCGATGACTTTGGCAAGGCGCTCTTCAAATGCCAAGTCAGATATTCCAGCAGGCAGATCAATCTGCTTATCTTGCAACCCTGGGTCCAGTAGCGAGCGTGGTGAATATGTTCTTTCTTGTGCCTCCACTTCATTTTGATCTTCATCCTGAGCATCGTCTCCATCCTGACGATCATCATCGCCCTGGGCGTCCTGGGCTTCCTGGATGGTCTCCATCAAGACACGCTGTACACCCTGCGGCAATTCCTGCATCGGTTGCAGGAAACGTATACTATCTGGGCAGCTTGTTGCTGCCACCACACACAGTTTAAGCAAGAGAATAGCATCGCTTAGACTTCCCTGTTGCGCGATCGCTTTCAGATCAGGGTTTCCCCGGTGGCGGGTACCTGGATTGTAAAACAGTGGCAGTTGCTGACCGCATTCTTCAATAAGGAAGATCGACAATGCGTCGTAGATATGTTTGAGATTCGTCCATTGAGAGATCCAGGACTCCCTGCTCGAGCTAGAGTTGGCCAATTTAGAGGGGTCTTCAGGAAGGTTGCCAGGGAAGGCCAGGCCATCGATCAATTCTGTCACGAGTTTAGCTCACTAAATCAAGTCGCGGAGTTGTTTTGATCCAGACGTACGTAGCAGCTTCCACAACACCTCTCCTGTGGCAAGTTCATCGACGGTATAGAATGGTCCTGTGGCATGAAGCGAGTTGACCCAGTTGATCAGGCCTGCGGCAACATCTTCTTCTGTGGCCATGACTTGAAACGGGTATGCTGCTCATTGTCGGGTCGCGAGAAGGAGTTTATAAAAACAGAGAAGGGTATGTGGATGGAGGATGAGCTTGTCGCATTATGCTCCGGTGTGCAAGTTTCTCAACACAATCATACATATTTCAAGTTGCCGACTCACACAGGTTAATCAAACGAAGTCCCTGCGGTCCTGCAACTCGGAACATCTGTGATATGCGAATGACGTATTCTCGCCGCCAATCAGCACCTGAAATGGACAAAAACGCCCGACATGTTTTCATTCTGGCGATAATGATCGCCGAGGAGGCCTATTGCATTCCCGTTGATGTTGATGTAGCAAAGCATCAGCTGCCTAAAGCGTTGGTGTTGCATTCCACGTCAAAACCCCTTCGGCAGAACAGTGTCCTACGTATACCGATCCGAGCAGCTTCACTTCCGTTATGCCGGAACCGCGACTCGAGGATTGTTTGGATGTGAAGACTGCCCTTTCGCAACTTGAAGCTGAGTCCGAGATCTGTCATCCCTCCTTCCAAAACAGCGACGACAAGATGCCAGGTTAGTAGGACGTTGTGTAATTCGAATCTTCTGATTCGTCTGTTGAATCATAAGACAGCCAAGGATGCAGTCACAATCATCACTTGTTCCGTTGAAAGACTGTGGTGCTCTCTGCAGAAAAGGTCGACCGCAGGCAATGGACAAACGCTGAGGAAAAGGATTGGATATCAACTCGTTCCCGTGAACCACCTGCTATGTAACAGTGCTGCTCACGGCGAAGCACTCACCTAGTCATGCGCCATCCCATCAGCATCGAGTGCTTCCTTCCGTAGCTGCAGACTAGCCTCCATTTCAGGATCATCTGCAGTGTCATCGTCAACGTCCTCGCTATCCTCTTCGCTCCCCTCGCCCTCGTCCTCTTGGTCATCTTCAGCTGTTGTCGTCCCACCTGCCTCGCTCCCACTCCGCGCATCCTCCATCAGCCCCTTCTTCGCTCCCTGAACGGCCAGTCGATCAGCCTCTATATTGCCTTTGTCTGTACTGTGACCCTTGACCCACACGAACAACGTTTTCTTCTCGAACATATCTCTCTCGTCAATCTTTTCCCGGATGTCCTGGACCAAGTCTCGGTTCTCCACCGGCTTCCCTCGACTATTAACCCAACCGTTCCTCTGCCAATTTTTGTACCAATTGGTCACGCAATCAATAGCGTACCTGCTATCCGTGAATATGGTTACATTCCGATGACTGGGGGCGACGTCCAGCGCCCGCTGAATCGCAGTCAATTCAGCCCTCTGATTGGTCTGCTTGCTTCCTTTGAGCGCTTCGGAAATATTTCTGTATCTCCAAGTCAGTTTACGTCGTTTCGCTTTGGAAGGTGCACCTCGTGCTCGCCAGTCTACCGTGTAGACAGGAAATTCTTTTGGATGGTGTGGATGAGAAGAAGGAGATTGAGAGTCATACTCAAACGGCGCGGGTCCAAAATATACCCCTACTCCTGCTCTTGCTCCAATCTGTCCGTTGCTCAAGCTCGAGCCATCCGTGTATATTTTCAGCATGCCCGGTGGATCGTTCTCTCTCGGCACCAGCTTGGTGGATGCTTTCTCTTCCGATGTTCTGTTCCGAATGGTACCATTGGAATCAAGTTTTATGTTTGGATCGAAGCCATCTTCAGCACCAGGAGGAAGTGGGCCTCGACCGAGGTCGAAGATGTCACCATGTTTGTCCTTTGCTACATGATCACCGTTGAGAACCATGCCAGGGGCCGAGTTCTTTACGATCAATCGCCGGATCTCTTCTTCGGGGCTGACCCCGGTTCCAACATCGTACGCGGACTTCCTCTTGCCTTCGTTGACAAACGCCTCTGCTTCTGCCCTTGTGCCGAATTTCTTGTGTCTCGGATTTCGAAAACCGCTAATCTGAGCTTGTGCAGTAGGCCAGTCGGTGTAGACTCCTGGTACTTTGCCCTGTTGCACTGCGTAGAACTTCTGTTCACCGGGTGCTTTGCTGGCTTGGGGAATCAGCTTGCCCTCGACGAACAACTGTGCATCTGCTTGGGAAGTAAAGGATTTGACTATTTCGGCGTTAGTTTGGGCTTGCAGCCTGCGGCAGGCCGACCTACACTGTGCTCCCTTCTGACCTGTCACTTGGGCGAGACATTGCTCCCATGTATCGTACACGCCAGGCTCTTTTCCAACTTTGACAGCATAGTATTTCTTCTCCGTCGGCCGTTTTCTTTTCTGGCCAGCTACTGCAGGCACCGGGGATTCTGGCCTCGCAGCCTTGGCAGCCGCCGATTGTGCCATTCCGAAAAGGTACCGTTTATTGGCCCATAGGCAGACAATACCACGGTGCCTAGGAAGGGCAGGCACTTTGGGATAAGGGGTGCTCCACGCGGCCGGAGGTCGTCCGTCACGCGTCCAATAAGATACGTGAATGTGGGCAAATGTTGTAATATATGGCAGGTTCAACGAGTGGCTCGGTTCTTGGTGAACTGTGGGAAGGAAAGACCGGAGAGTGCGAAATTTAGCCAGAAACGAGGGAGTGCCCAGGTGGTCAAACAAACCGGCAGGTGACAAGGGAATTGGGGGTTTGCAGGAGCTGCCAGTGGCCGGCACTGGTTTCCACCTAACACCGCTTTATTAGGTGGAGAGGTGAATATTATTCCCGGTGAGGGGTACTAGGCATGGGCAGGGGGGTTTGGGCGAGATGTAGTTTCCGAGCGGAGCACCAAGGTCTCCCTTCGGAGCTCCTATATTAGACCTAGCACTGTTGCACTTCAGAAGCCCAGTGAGAAGATCGTGGGCTTTGTTCCCATTACCTGTTCTTTTGTCGGCAAGGTGAAGTGCTATCATGTACATACTTTTACGGAATATCGACATCGTAAGATAGTTACAAGTCCACAGCTCCTGCTCCAGGATTGCCTTTATGGACGCTTTTAAGAACGATCCTATCATAGCCTTCGCAGAAATCTACTCCTCCTTTCGCTGCCTACTTCCCATCTGCCCATCTATTTCCTGTGGCGTCTGTGTTCCTGAGCCAATGCTCGGAGTGAGAATCTCCCGGAACCGCCTGCATGGCTCGTCCGGCCGCTCAGACATAAACCGCCTTTGTCCCAGCTCGAACGCAGCAGACTCAGGCTCTGTTCTTGGAGTACCAGTACTTCGGCGCAAAGCGCAAGTCTGTTGTACCATTTCTGAGTCTTCCGTGTCCATCGTAGGATCTGCTTCCCTGTTCGCACTCCAAGCTTGAGACACAGTTCTAGGCATCCAAAGCCAAGCTTGCCCAATGGGATGCTCAAGCCATGCACGACAATACTTGAGATGGCTAGGAACCAAACTACAATGCGGATCACTTCCGCAAGCCGGTGGGCGTCTTCACGAATTTCGCCATTGACCAAGATTTGATCGAGGAAATCGACGCTGACATAGAGGTAGAACACAGCCGAAACGCCACTTGGTCCAAAGAATCCAACAAACAAAGCTTGCTTAAAATGTTGTACCTCTTGTATCTTCCTGTGGAACAGCATAACCATTGGTAGTCGTCGAAACAGGAGAATGAGAATGGCAAGAAGGACCAGTCGCCAGAGAGGAATCACATCATTGGTTCGGAATTTCTGCCATGGCGCGACCGCTCTGTACCAGGCGAAGACCGCTCCGTACCAGGCGAAGACCGAGATATTGAGAAGCATGTCAATCGTTGGTTGCAGCGAATCGTTTGCAGTCTCTAATCGGAACCTATCCGCCCATATGTTAATAACAATCGATAGTAGCTACGTCAGGATGAAGAACCTACCAGTCATCCCACGTAAATGCATTTCCAGCAACGAAACAAGCCAGCACATCATCACTTCCAATCATTCCGCACGTCCCAGTAATGAACAGTGCAAGCGCGATTGCGAATACGAGGAAGCTCTCTCTGTCCACAAACTTCCTCTCCTCGGCGTGGTGTAGCAGTTCCTTGGCCACCCATCCAATTGGCTGTGCCATAAATGATGCTCAGGATGATAGTGTATCCCCACGTCTCGCCAAACCACAACCCTATGCCACGTCCAACACCAGCAATTCCGTCGCGCCGTCATACCGGATGATATACAGCGCCAGAAACAGAAAGGGATACCCAAGACCATCGTTCGCTCCAGATTCCGCAATGATAATCTTCTGCAGGGCCTTTGGTACATTCTGATCCGCGAACTTGCCCTTGACAATCGAATTTGATAGGACCGGGTCAGTGGGCGTAACTCATGCTCCCACAGCCAATGCATGAAGAAATGATAGACGAGGCACCATTGCCCACACTAGTAGACTTGCGGAGAGCCACATAAAGGTCATGCCAGGGCCAAGGAGGAGGGAAAGGGATCGCCATTCCGTGCGAATGTAGCGAGATGGAAGTTGAACACCTGCGATAACCAGTTGAACTCCGAGGACAAGTCGTGAGAAACAAAAAGTGATGTGCTCAACGTTTTCTTCTGAGCCTAGAGCATATTAAAGAGGTCTTATCCAGTCGGCGGCGTGAGGTGAGAAGGTGATGCCTGCCAGAAGTGAGATTACTGTCCCGTCAGCTAGTTATCAACCTGAAGGCCAATAAGGAAACCCACGTGCTTCCGAGAGGCAGAACCGCTCCTTTAGTAAGTACGACACTAACCCAAAGAGCGTGATAAATCCGCCGAGCGTAGCACAAACAATATTGAAATTAGTCAAGACTATTGTTGGCATCGTTCCTGACGGATTGCTTCGGAGAATATTTCCAGCCAAATTAACAAGCGCTATCGTACTTGACTGCCTTTCGAGGCCTGCACAAACCGTTCCATGTACACGATCCACGTTTCGTTTATCTATGCGTCGATCTTTCTAGAAGAACAAATTAGATTTGTGTGGCATTGGAAGCGGAAGGATCTATTGATGCGATGAAAACGGTTCATATTTTTCAACGTCTAAAAGGGAAATCGTTAGCTTAAAAGTCGGGGTAAATCTCAAATCATACACATACCAACTTGCTCTTCCTCACTTTATAGCTAATCCGGCGCGCTATTAGCCATCGGTGAAAGTAGAAAGACCTTCCATAGGCTCTTCTACCTCAAGCAGAGGCTCTTCAGGATATACTAAATGGTCAATCTCTGCCCTTCCTGGTGCATCCTTCCACGTCCACACACTTATGCTTCTGGGTCCGACCACGAACTGCCCATTACCACCCTCGTCGATCTGTACAGCGCTCCATGCCCAACCCATCAAATCCGTAAACATCTGGTTAACGCACTCCTTCCCTACATGAATTGTCTTCATTTTCCATGCCCAACTTGTTGACACCAACACCACAAGTGTTATGCGTCCGTACGATGGTAGCTGGAAACTGCGCCGCCACGCGATGCAATCGTGGTCCTGCTTCAGTGATCCAGACGGTGCTGACAACGGAGAAAAATAGTCAAATTGCTCGCCATACGAGAACAGTTTCCTTGCCATTATCAGTCTTGCTAGTCTACCACCGCAAGCTGGTCGTCGTGGTTGAGGACCGTTGGTGCCAAAGACATCTCCCCAGAACACACATGGATAACCTTCAGCACGAAGCAGGATTAAGGCATATGCATGCGGAATGAACCATGCTTCAACTGGCGCAGCTAGGGACTGTCCCTCTTGAGTGTCGTGATTCGTGACAAAAGTGACTGCTCGTGTCGGGTTAAGTTGGACCAAACTGTTTCTGAACACTTTCTGCAAATCTCGCTGTCGACCGGTTGAGATGTCATGGAAGTTATACATAAGCTTCACATCAAACATGTGGATCTGACCGCTGAACGTTTGATCGATTTGACGGCTTAGATATCTTGAGTCTGCCGTCCAGTATTCACCAACGATGAAAACGTTTGCACCTTTTTGGTAGGCATATTTCTGCATATCGTCTACCAGCTCCCTCTGAAAGGAGGCCGAGTAGTGCTTTATGGCATCAAGCCGCCATCCTGTCACGCCCGGTAATTCTTTGAGGACCCATCTGCTCCAATTCTTGACATCTTCTCGTACCTCGATACTGCCATAATCAACATCAGCAAACATCAGGTAGTCGTAGTTGCCATTTTCACTCAAAGCCACGTCATTTGCCCAGTCTTTCCTAGTTCCATCGGGTCGACGGCCAACGAACTTAAAGATAGCTTTCTCCCGTGTCTTACTATCCCAGTCCACTCCGCTGAAGTGGTCTTTGTTGTACTTCATCTTGCTGTACTTACCCCCACGAGCGTCAAAGTTGAATCTTGTCCAAGCCTCAATCATCTGCGGGCGTTTATCCAGGTCTCTTGTCCTGTTTTTAGGGTTGACTCTGATTGCAGCAGCTTCCTCAGATCCGTCCGCAGCCGCTTTATGATTGAGCACAGCATCGAAGACGACACCGATCCCTTTGTCTTTGGCTTTGACACAGAATTCTCTCAAATCCTCCACGGTGCCCCATTTTGTCCCTCTGCTTCCTTTAGTATCGAATTCACCCAGATCGTACAAATCGTAAACACCGTAGCCATTGTCATTAGGGCCAGTCGCTTTGCACGCTGGTGGGATCCATATAGACGTTATCCCCAGACTGGACAGATGTTGAAGAAGTTCCGAGAGATGCTTCCAGTGGCTGACTGACACATCCTTTAACACGCCACTTGTTGGGTCTTGGACAATGCCGGTGTATTTGCCATGGGAGTACCATTCAAAGCCTTGAAAGATGGTTTGATTGCGATCAGGCTGAAACGATTCATTTGCAATGTTCAAGCTCTTAAGGGCGTTTCTCAACATTGTGGAGATGCGTCACGACTGACCTCAATATAGGATCGAAAATCATTTTAGACACTGTTCATAGAGGAGACTGGTATTTCTCTCAACAAAATGTGTGAACCACACCGCATCCTCAGCATGAAGTGGAGTTTGGTGGGTCCAACTGACAACTTGACCTTGAATGCAGGTAAGATAAGCTTACATTTAGATCCCGTATCCGGTCTGCTACATTCGTACAAACTACTTGGCTGCAAAGTTTCGTTCAAGACGTTGACTCGGAAGAGTGTATGAGATCCCGCGATAACATTGCATGCACGCGTATGACTAGAAGGCATAAAACTTCATGACCAAAGTACCCGTACAAGACAGTCCATTACCCAACAGAAATTAAAGAAAATTAACAACACTTAGATCATCCAGTCATGAAGCTCTCACCTTGGTAAGCATATCCAAGCTGTTGAGATGTTTCTAAGTATTAATTCGGCTAATATGACGATTGTGCCTTCCCCTTGTTGCATAACCAAGCGAGCCTGGCCTCATCTTTGTCTGATATCGACCTTATGATGGCTTGAAGGTCACGAAGCTAGATCGTCATATACCCCGTATTGATAGTGACTAATTGCCCCAGCCTCCGCCGAAGTCATACAGACCGAGATAACCAGAATCTGCATCAGCGGTGTATAAAAATCCATGGCATATAGTGGCGCAGCTGATAATGATACAAGGATTTCCCCATTCAACATCTCCGTCAGCAGCGCGAGATGAACCTGTCGAGCTCCGAACGAGCATGATACTACTTCGGCAGTTATTTCGAGCCGTTGAATATCAAAAGCTATAGTTTCGAGGTCATCGGCTTGACTAACTCAGTGAATGTAAGGGTTAAATGGAAGTTGGGCTCGACAACTCGCTGTTCTCGGTAAATCAAAAACTCCATGCAGGACAGTCACGTGAGGTTTATCGGACTCAAGACGCTCCAAGCCATGTCCAAATACTTCCTTCACTATTTCGAGCTTCAACTTTCACAGGCTATTTACTTGGAAATTGATTTTGTCACTGAGGTCTTTGAGTTGTGCGGCGCTATATAGATGAACCTGTATGTCCAATTTGTCCAAGGTCGTAAATTGCGCCGTAGTCTTTTTCAGAAATTACGCTTCCAGTTTCAGTCGGGATTTTGAGGTAGAAGTCGGCTCATCATCCTCTGCCTTCCGTTTGCCAAGCACCGAGTCCGGGGTGGCAGTTCTTCTATGGCCAATTCCGGCAAGAGGCGTGCCGACTCTCACAGGTTGAGCAGCTAGGGTATCTTTCGACTTGGTTGCTTCTCTGTAGCACGATGCGTGATAGTATCTATCACCTACTTTTATGGCATCACGCCAGATGAAGTCTTGGATGTCCGCTGACCACTCGCTCTTGAAGGGTTCCTGATCTACTGGACATAGAGCATTACGATACGCAGGGTCACTAGGAGTACGCACGAAGTCTTGCTCCTTCTTCATGATGCCAACGCTTGATTGGCCGTTGCCAGCAGCAGCAGAATCTTCCAGGCCGAGATCATCTTCGTATTCCTTGCTTGCTATCCACTCACGTTCATCCACATACCAGCTGCGATTTTGACCTCGCTGCTCTGCTTCAAAAGAGCGCGTCTTGGTCTTGAAATGCCAGTCAAGGTGCTTTTCCTTCTGTGCTTTACCTAAATCATCTGAGGTGAACCTCCGTCCGCAAGTGCTGCATTGATTAGGCTTCTCGTTCAAAAACTTCAGGATTAGATGAGGCCGAGGGATTTTGATAGCGGCAGAAGTGAAGGGAACTTCGTCCAGATTCGGCTGAACATGCTGCATAGGCGGTGTTGTGCCTTGAGGCGTCGCCACTTTGGACAATATTCCGGACGCCCGAATTTGTTCGAGTAGAGACAAAGTACCGTTTGTGGGACCTGGCACCGCAGAAGATAGCGTAGGGGTAGAAACGACTGGCACAGCATACGGTTGCAAAGGAGTCGTACCAGCCGGCGATGGAGTGTTTCCAGCCTGGGTCTTTCGCAATAGCTCAGCGAGGTTGGTCTGCCCTAAAAAGGAGGGCATCTGTGAAGGCGGTTGCTGATACTGAGGCTGTTGTGGCTGCGCTTGCATATAGGGAGTTTGCTGCTGGTATGGCGCAGGAAACTCTTGCTGATAAGTAGGTGGCTGCCATTGAGCAGGCTGCTGCGAATACTGAGGCTGGGAAGCGTGTTGGCTTAGGTGTTGAGCCGCCAGCTTCTCAGCGTTTCTTTTCTCCATTTCCTTCGTGATGGTTTCCCTAACATCGCGAAGGTCTCGCTCACCGAGTCCGCCACTGTCGAGAAATGCTTTTAAGCTTTGTAGTGTTTCCAACTTCTTGCTCTTGCCCTGATCAAGAGGATGTGTCATGCAGTCGATTTTGGCATCGTTTGTTAGATCATCAATGTCACCGTGCAGCTTAGCAACGTCCACACTGCTCGGACCCTGTGCATTTGGTGGCAGATACGATCCGTTTGAGAAAGCCATTGACGGGAAACCATGGGCGAGCGTGTGAGTCTGCGGTGGCTGGGTCCCATACTGTGGGTTTGACCCTTGCGATGGAGGATGCTTCGTCGTCGTTAGTTTTCTCATATACTTCTTCGTCCTGGATCATCTCACCTGATAGTATGTTTGAGTCTGTGAGGGAGGAGTAGGCGTCGGTTGTTGAATGCTTATCGGAGAAGCTTGGTATGGGATCTGCTGCTGAGGTGGTGTTGGTGTATTCCGATATTGTATAGTCTGAGCCTGAACTATGCTAGGAGGACGGATCGCTTGAGGCGCTTGCCGGGAAGCTGATGCGGCTTTGAACCTGCCCAGGGCCTCGATGATTGATTGCGTGCTGGTCAAAGGAAACACCGGTGTGTTTGACAGAGAGCCTGGAACAGGTTCCCGCCAAGTCTTCAGCATTTCTTCGAGCTTTCGCCTCACAGATTGATCGACTTGAGAATATGCAAGCATAAACGTCTCGTGCAGGCCAGACCCAAAGTATACAGTGTATGGAGAGCCGATGTTCTTTACCAGCGAATCGAGTACGTACAGGGCGGGCAACTTTCGAGAGGGGGGGGCCTTACACACCGTCAGCATCCAGACGAGCATCATCAATGGGAAAGGAGCATACCTTCTTTATGTGTAGGGCGAGGGTTCTCGCAATTGCCTGGGCATGTTCAATATTCTCCTTTGCGATCATGGTCAAGTTTGCAATCTGGAATCTGTCGTTCGTGATAAGATCTTCCAGCGCATCCCTGTAATCCCCGGCTACCTCATCTGAAGGCAAAGAAGAAGACATGATTGGAAGGCAAGGACAAAGAAGGAACAGACGGCAATCAATGTGTGAGTATCTCGCAAGATCACACTTGGCCAGGCAGATGGTACTAGTTGTGAGCTCGCTTTCGCACGAAGCCAGGTCTCGAGAATGACAGCGGCTCGGAAACAGATTTGTGAGCGATCGAGAGACACGATTGTGTTCTGGCAAACCGGAGTCAGAGCGCAAGAAAAGAGTGTTGTCTGGTATCTTTTGCTATCTAAACCTTCTTCGCCTAGCCGATGAATTTCTTCAAGCAATGCATCCAGACTCGGACACTATTCTGATGGTGATGAAAACCGTGCAGGTGACAATGCCTCTTGATCAACAAACAACAATGAAGTTTAGATTGCTCCACCTTTGAACTGATTTGGCTTCGACGCTGGAGGGGATTCTTTGTGATGAGTTGTAGCGAGGTATGTGGTCAAAGGGGCGCTAGATAGGCATCGTAGAACCTTTCAGATGTGTGATGGTGGAGATGGTGGAGAGGGGAAGTGAAGACGCGATGTATCGACATGACAAAGAAAACTGATGTGCTAAGGTTTGATGGTAGCAGTTTCGTGCAGGTGGGCAAGTCGTAACACCAAATACCTTGCCAAGCCGCATCGGGACAGGCCATGTTACTTGCGATGCGCTTGCCTACCTCTAAGGTATTAGTTAGTAAGTTATAGGTACTGCGGACTCATGAACCCTTACGTCACGCCCTAAATCCGCCACACCGAGTCCAATACAGCGTTCACATTTGGTCGTCCACGACTTTAACGCAGCGACATACACCTCGTTAACTCAGAAGACATCTAATCGACATGCGACGAACATTTGTGTCTGTCTTGCTTGCTTTCCTATTTGCATTGGCCCTTGCCGCTGCTCCTCAGAAGGCGATTGTTGTTTCATTTGAAGATCCGAACACTCCTCAGTCCGTCATCAATGAGGCCATGAATGCCATCAAGGAAGCCGGAGGAATAATTACGCATGAATACAGTACGTTTGTCTTATTTCGGCTTGACATGCTCTTGACTAATATATCATAGACCTGTTCAAGGGATTTGCAGCCAAAGCATCCGAGTCTGCAATTGAGGCAGTTCATGCTCTGGCCAACGAATATATGCCTATAATTGAGGAGGATATTACATTTTCGACGCAAGATTCCTGAACGTGACAACAGAAGTCCAGCCGCGAAGTACCGGTCGAGTGTAATATAGCAAAACTGCCAGACCAACATTTCCCGGACAAGATTTGCAAGCAAGTCTTTATGGTGATTGTTAGGATCCTCTAGGCGCGTCTTCAATCGCTCAGGGGTGAATCGACTGAATTGAACTATTACAAGTTGCTCATCTGATCAGATGCTAATTTCCAAGTCTTCGGCCAAAGTGCTTCCTGACCATCCTCGACACGCATTGATTGTAGAAAACATCATCATACAAAGTGACCGAGATCTTTTGGCTCTAGGCTCTAGGCTTTAGGCTCTACTAAGGTGGCACTCAAAAATAACATCGAAGTGGATCGTCAACAACAGCTACTGCTCGCCCTCATGTTTTGGCGGTAACTCGAATGTGTGTTGACTGGTAAAATTAATGTTTGAATTATCCTAGATCAATATTCCCCGATTACGACCAAGTTGATGGCAGCACAGCCAGTCGACCGACATGAGGTGAGATATGGTCTAGCTGGCTCCATCCTAAGCCACTCGTGAAACGGCTTACCATAGGAGATTTTGCCTGTTGCACTCATCCTTCGCGGTTCTCTAGTCTCAAAGTCAAGGCCAACAGCGTGACATAAGCTGCAATACTCAATGCCGTCAGCACAATCACAACATTTCCACTTGTTCGGAATTTCTTTCTCTCTTCCCCGCCAACTCCAACTTCACGAAAGAACTGTTGATTGCCCTGTTGTCGTCTGTAGGCACTAACCAAGAGGACTCCTGCGCCATATACTGCAAACAGTGCTCCAATACTGTAGAACTCTGACGTGAATATCTTAAGTACAACGAGCGCAAACGAGAATTGTGAGAGGGAGGTACGAACGTAGGCGCCTTCGAAGGTTCGTTGAGCAGCGCGTACTTCGACAAGTTCATCCGGAGTAAGTTGGATGCTTCGGGCCCGGTGCGCTCGAAGCCGGAAGCGATCTTCGGGATGACGGGACTAGCAGATCAGTCAATTCCGTGTACGTGCGCGGAGTTGTTGGCATATAACAAGTCAAGCGAACAGAGCGGATAGCTCGAAAGTCGTACCGTAAACATGATATGGCTGATCAGTTTGAGCTGCCGCCGTTCATCTCCAACTCATTTCTCCTGATGTGCTAGAAAATCCTACCAGATGGAAGTGTGGCTTGTCGCGGACGGATGAATTGCAAATTGGGTGCCGTGGTTGCGAAGCAGCGTGCGTAGAGATCGCCAAAGGGGAAGAGCGATTGGCCTAGCTTGTAATGATCCCGTTGGCGCTTGCTCTTCGTCCCTCTTTGGGACATATGCTACAAAGTACGTTAGAAAGCGAAATGATCCGGCAAGCGAGCCGGATGGTGTCTCGAGGATTCCGTTGGCGTTGACCTTGACAATATCGTCCAAGTGCGAAAATTGCCTCTGGATTCAGTACCATACTCGGAGAGATCTCCGCACTATCCCCGTCTTTTCATACCTGACGGAACGTGAGCCAATCAACTGCAAGATTTACCAATATCCTCCAAGTGGAAGCCATTCAACAACATCTGCTTCAAAGATCTCTCTTCCCTTTCTCACTTGTGCAGGTCTTCTTCTATAACTCATAGAGCAATATGGCTGATCAAAAGCTGATAGACACTGCAGAGGTCGCAAAGCATAATACTAAAGAAAGTTGCTGGGTGATATTGTACGGCAACGTTTGGGATGTGACTGAGTTCTTGCCTGAGCATCCTGGTGGCGCTAAGATTATACTGAAGCTGGCTGGTAAGGATGCGACAGAAGAATATGATCCAATACACCCGCCAGGTACCCTAGAAGAGAATCTTGCCCCATCAACGTGCCTAGGGCCAGTTGACCCCAAATCCCTCCCAGAGCCAGTCAAGCCTGCCAAAGTCATCGGTCCTGAACCGGACGACAGCAAGCCGGTCCCTATCTCAAGTCTGCTTAACCTCAATGAAATCGAAGCTGCGGGCTCGAAAAAGCTAAGCAGAAAAGGATGGGCCTACTACTTTTCAGCTGCCGATGACCTTTACTCGAAATCCCTGAACAACACAGCGTATCAGTCAATTCTGCTGCGGCCGCGAATCTTCAAGGACTGTCGGAACTGCGATCAATCAACCAAGTTCTTGGGACACAGACTAGATCTCCCTGTTTATGTCTCGCCTGCCGCAATGGCAAGACTGGCCCATCCAGATGGCGAATGGGGAATTGCCCAAGCATGCAAATCTTTTGGTGCTTTACAAATTATAAGCAACAACGCCTCTATGACACCAGAGCAGATCGTGAAGGATGCGGCGCCGGATCAGGTTTTTGGCTGGCAATTGTACGTTCAGGTGGAGCGCAAGAAGTCCGAGGACTACCTAGCCCGCATCAACAAACTCGACGCAATCAAGTTTATCTGCTTAACACTGGACGCGCCCGTTCCGGGCAAGCGAGAGGATGATGAAAGATCAAAAGACATCGAAGAAGACCATGATGCCGCCATCAAGGACGCTGGCGGTGCGAAGCTGAAAAGTGCTGGTGGAATCGGTCAAAGTCTCTTCTTCGGCACAGATCCTAGTCTAACATGGCAGGAGACGCTCCCTTGGCTGAAGAAGCACACAAGCAAACCTATCATTTTGAAGGGATTGCAGACGCATGAAGACGCCTTTCTTGCTGCCCAACATGCCCCGCAAGTACGGGGGATTGTGCTTAGTAACCATGGTGGACGAGCGCTTGATACAGCCCCTCCTTCTGTTCACACATTGCTTGAGATACAAAAGTATTGCCCTGAAGTATTCGACAAAGTTGACATAATCATTGATGGCGGCATCAAGAGAGGCACCGATGTGGTTAAAGCTCTTTGCCTTGGCGCAAAAGCAGTAGGCATTGGCCGGGCTCCTCTTTTTGGTCTTGCCGCTGGTGGTGTTGAAGGTGTTCAAAGGGTGTTGGAGATCTTGAGAGCTGAGATTGCAACCTGTATGCGCCTTCTCGGGGTGGAGAAGGTGGAGGAGCTGGGGCTACAGCATGTGAATACAAGAGTGGCGGAGAGGGACATCTACGACGGGCCTGCGCACCTCGCTGGTGTTGCGGGTGCGCTGCAGGGCATGAAAGCGAAAGCGAAGCTATGAGACGGTGTTCCGTTACTTCTTTCACGTCAATATCCGGGCAGACGACATGTTTTGGTATGATGCAGCGTCCCCAGCAAAAGGATAAAGACAGACTGGCGTCGTTTTTTCTGGATACCGTTTAGGCTTACGTCCACATCGTCACTAGAGTACGCACGATAACGTTAATGCAATGAGACTGTCAAGTTTTGAGACACGCCCCCGGAGTTGACGTGCACAGCGCAAGAGAAAGAGACAAATCACTGCTTCGACTTGCATATTTGGAGCAAGAGAAATTATTGTTTGGATCTTTGACCGGGGATGCACTAATCACACGATCGTTCCACTCAACGGATCTCAGAAAACATCTCTCCCGACAGGCGTCCCAAACCAATGCCTCAACTCCTGCTCTTCATTTTTATCGCCAAAACCTATCCCACCTCCGATCCCAAAATACTGACTCAAATTTCTCTTATCTCGATCGTCGTCTGGCCATTCCACCTGTAGGGCCCGATTCTTATCCTCTAGTAGATCCTTCACCGTTCCCCAACTGAACCTGCATTCTGGACCGTATCCAAACATGTCGTCTAAGTTCCCTTTCAGCCAACTCACGCATTTGGCATCGCTGGGATACCCACTGCCCCACCCGACTTCATCTATCGCGACGACACCATCTTCCTCAAAGTCCTTCTCCCTCCCCTCCACAATCAGCCGATATAGGGTCTCACAACTGAGGTCTCTTGTAACCTTGGCGACAACGCTGGCTGCACTTACACATGGATACAGACTGTCTGCTTTCTTTTCCACGGTAATCTTCACAGTTGGAAAGATCGCAGATAGCTTTTTTTGGTATGGCCCTGGCTGACCAATGGTGTCGACGTAGATTTCCCGCACATTCAGACCCCGCTCAAGGACACCGCGGACCAAATCCACAGTGGCATCCATAGCCTGTGCATTGAGGTTATAGGTGCCTCCGGCTCTGAGCATACCGGCGCTGATATCCCTTGCCGATAAAGATCTAACCGCCCAGCCACAGTTTTCGAAGAGATCCGAGCCCGAAGTGCACAGTTTGCGCATGAGCCTTGCACGCACCAGTGGCGTGAGGACTTTTGAGTCATCAAAGTGATGCGTCGTGCTGAGTAGGCTGTGATGGAGTTCAACGGGCAGGTAAAACACGCCGTAAATCATAGGTCCGATGACGGGGCCACGGCCTGCTTCGTCAATGCCGAGAACAACGGGTGTGCCCTGGATCTGGGTGTTTGCATTATTGAGGTTGACAGCGCTTGGGATAGGGGAATAGTGCGTATACGAAATGCCATTCTGTAAGGCTGGTATCTGACCGGATATTGACGGTGCAATGAATTCCGTCCCTTGCACCGTTTGGCTCGGCTCCAATTGGTCTTGACTCATCTCGAAGTCCAAGTCTTGTAAAGCGTTCAATTGGCAGTCTGCGATGTGCACTCTAACAAATATGTAGAGTGAGAGCAGGCTTTAGAGCAACTCGGACGGTATACGAGGCCACAAAGATAGACTTAATCATGACAATGTTGGAAAACTATCCTAGCAAAGTGATTTCTTTGAGTTGAGGAGTTGCATTTGGGGGACGCGTCGTAGGAGGTGTGTGTTCCGCGTCCCGACGCGTCGTTTGCCGAGGCCTCGAGCGAGACACACAGCTACGAAGGTACTCGCTAATGATTGCTACGACTGATGCTCATAATACCTCCACCAATACCCTGATAGTTCTAGCAGGAGTGCTGTCTACATGGTAGTCAACAGATCGGGTTAACCTATGTGTTCGATCAAAGCTGGGTGCAGTATGGGAAGGGTAACAACCCAAGATTCGCTCTTTTCGTGGAACCACTACATACAAATACGAATGGACTCAATATTATGCAAGTCATGATCAAGCACAGGTCTATAGCTTCGCATTCTTCAGCATCACGATTGGACTTTCAACCTTATCCCTGCAGCAGATCTGATGGGGCAGACGTGGTCGTAGCTTTAAAAGGACTACGATTTATAGAGAAAGACTCTCGCCTGTTAGAGTCCAAGCTCCACACCAGAAAGCGCGGAGCAGGATCTGTATACTTCCTTTCGGTTCTCCCGGTAGATCCCATCCAATTAGCATTCGCTTCATCAGGCAGCAACTCGAGGTTCTCACTCTCCAATACTTGGCGTCGCCCTTGAATTCGAAGCGATCAACAGTGATCAGATGTATAAAGCGATATCTAGTGACCACGGAATATGTTTTTGTTTCAATAATGCTTTCAGAACCAAGTGATCATCACGAACAGCGGCAGAGCTTGGACACGCTTCCTGCCGAAATCTTGGCAAAAGTTATCTCCTATTTTGACCCCATCCACGAAATTCGGGATCTACGATATCTCATACATGCTGCGGCCGAGACCAAATGCGCTGCAATCGCCCACCTTGCCAACGCCCATCTGCAAGCTTCCAGATCGGCGCTCCTCCGTCGTCAGAAGCGAGACAGTTTCGCCAACAACGCCGATACCATCGACTCGGTGGCTGAAATCTTCCTGGGCAAACAGTACCTATGTGAAGCAGAGCCGATCGGCGGCGATGCATGGGCATTTAAGAAAAGTCAACTACCCGGAAATGTCAGATTCACAAGTCAAACTCTGTGGGACGGTGTTTATAGATTTGATCGGCTGAATCTCGGTGTGGGTAAGTTCGATGGTGGCTCTGTAGCTACAACAGAGGGCGAAGTTGCCAGGGAATTGCTCTGTGAAACCCCAGGCGGAAGTCCAGCCCGTAACGGATTAGCAAGGGGATCGAACTGGGAAACTACAGCACGGGGGTATGGCGGAGTTTGCACACGAATATGGTGGGGATGATTGTTTATGCATTGGAAGGTGAGTTCTTAGGCATCGCAAAGCCGAACGGGAATGATTTGCGGCGCTTGCCGTGTTACTCTTCGAGAGAATGGTCCTTATTTTCAACTACTCTGAGCTTCCAGGGACACCCACTGCCGAGCGGTGATCACGGCGTACAGCGCACCCACGCTTGAGAGCCGTCTTTGTGTTGGATGAGTTACAGGTAATTAAATTGAGAGGCTCGTCCACGGAGTAGTGTTAGAAATCCTATTAATGCCAATGTGCAACCTGCTAGGTGCCAACGCAGGGTAGCCCTATGCTCATGAGACCGAATTCAACGCTGCCGGTCACGCCGAGCCCGATCTCGACTCGGATGAGAGATGCACTAGTAAGACCTATCATGCATCTCTTCAGGCAAGGTCATGGCGGTAATGAGGCATAGTTGGAGCATTAATCCAACCCTGAATTCATCGTCGCCGGTGTGAACTATGTTTAACGAGTTTAATTGGAGGACGGCAACCATAAAAGACGCTGGCATGGCGCAGAAGAGAATACCTCTTGTTCGTGCTCGCAATCCCGCGGTTTCTAAATTTTTGTCGACCATGCCATAAGTTAGGTGCTTGTCCTACTTTCTAAAATTTCTTTGAGAAGAATCAAATGGAGAAGCTTCACCGGGCCAGAATCCCAATACTGTCGGTACAGCAAGTCGAAAATTTTAACCCACAGATCTCTACTACTTGGAGGCTTCCGAAGCTATTGTAAAGCCAACGGTTACAAAGATGGATTATTTTCACCGAGTACCGGATGGGTGAGCATGTGGAGGCCCCTTCCAATTCTGCTACAATCATCTTAAACTGTAGGTACAGTCTAATGGATCCACTGAGCTTTTGCACACCGTGCCACCAACAAAAGTTGGACAAAAGGCTGAGCGATGCACAGCGTGTGTTGATGAGCCAACCAATGGAGTGATTGTTCGAAGGGAAAGAAATGACTGGCAGAGCCAACAATATCACAATCAAATGAACAAGGCAATGATTGTTGTCAAGGCTGGTATGACCAGCAGGTAGCACACGTAAATTGCTACATATGTTCACGTTGAAGCTGTAGACTAGATCAATCTGGTCAATATCACCGTATCGATTCCCCCGAATGTTGGTTGCAAGTGCGGCTCTGTCGGTGATCGTGCGCGCTTCCGTCAACTACCTGAGCCTCCGTATGTTTTCGTCCTGCCTTGAAGCAGTGCTTCGTGTTCATCGACTTTGGTGTTCGACTTTGATGTCCAAAGAAGATCTCGGCAACTGTGTTTTTGCTCGATTTTGTGCCGTGATCAAGGCCATCGCTCAAGACCAGACGAGCAAAAAGCAATCAGGAATTTCGACATAAGCATGGCGTAGAGGGAACCTAGGCCGTAGTCGGGCAGGCTGACGAGAGATGACCAGACTGCTTGCAGTTGTAGCAAATCCTTTCAGCTTGTGGCATTGGGCAGTCCTTGGAATAGTGTCCGGGCTCTCCACAGTTCTGAGGCAAATTAGCAGATTCCATAGCCGAATGTTCCATCACTCACATAGCACTTCATGCTTCGACTCTGGTTGCAATCCCTGAAAGGTGTTAGCAAAGAAACTTAACACCGAAGATGGGTCTATACCGAGCCATGTGACCAGTGCCGCCGCAGTTCTGCTCGTTCGTCAGCAAGCTCGTTGTCATGGGTGTTCAGACACATACGTAGCACGTCTGTCCAGAGCGATTCCCGCCCTGGCTCCAGCCACCACCGAAGCCACCCCCGGTGCCGACAGAGGTGCAGTCTCTACAGGAAATGTGAGCGCCAATCATTTCGAATACTTAGACCTCGCCTACCTAGCGAGGTGACCTCTACCCCCGCATTTATAGCATTCTCGACTGCTACTGTAGCTATTGCCCCCTGCGCCCCAACCACCTTGACGCGGTGCCTGGCCGCCGGTTGCGTCAGCCTGAGGGCAATCTCGAGATATGTGACCCTCTTGACCGCCTGCGAAGATGTTGTGAGTAGCTGGCGCGAGGCGAACTGCGACACACAGACATACATTTGTAACAGGATCTGGGCTTAGGGGCTTCCTGGCAGTCTCGACTCATGTGACCGGTCTCTAGATTCATCAATCATCACATCGATGCTCGAAGGGTTTGAACGTACGGCCGCAATTATAACTGCATCACTGTCAGCAGCAGATTGCACCAGGAATGACGCCAAGCTCACCAGGTCGATGCGGTAGATTTCTTAGGACAGTCGCGCGCTGTCGAATTGTCAATTTAGGAACGTCTTGCCCTTTTCCAGGATGTTGGATATCTACCCTGATGATCGGCCTCGCCGCAGTTAAAACATCCTCGATCCATAACAAAGGGTGGAGATCGGCCGCAGATATGCAACAGGTGCGTGCTTGCGTGTAACACCGAAGTGATGTGAGAGGTGAATTCGCAGGGTCTGAGGGAGAAGGGCCTGGAAGATGGATAGAGCAGAAGGACGGCTGTGAATTTGAAGTTTTGGGTGTGGCTGAAAATCGAGTCGAGAAAGCCGAAGCCAGAAGTGGGCAGCCACAGGTAAATCTTACCAAAATTTTGGCAAGCAGGTGGGACGTGCAGAAGCGATCGACCACGTGGAGCAGAAGAAAAAAAATAAGCTTATATTTTGGCTGTGCGGGTCCCATCTCGACGTCAAACAGCCGCGAAGTCATTACGATGTGAAAGCAGTTCATTTGCTGACGGGCTTGGCCGAGGCGGGAGAAGGGACGTCAACCGCCCCCCCGCCCCAGGTGAAGATAGTCGTTTGTCCACTACACAATTGAGCCTGGAAGACTCCTCATGCGAAATCAAAGCACTTAATAATCTGCCTGTGATCTCGCTCTCCGACCACAATAGCCTGCTCGTCATCAAAGGAGACGTACTTCCTCACGAGATCGGGTTCAGGCTCCGAGTCCGCCGAAGCCAGGTCCTGACCGCTCTTACTGGTTGCGTCATCCAGAACAGTGAGCGGCTTGATGGTCGTGCTCGTTCTTTTTGGTGAGTACGAGCTGAGCAGCTCTTGCAATTCCCAATATCTCATTTCCTCACCTTTAGCAGAGATGGAGAGTGCCTCGCCCGTACTGATCACTTCTGCTGCGGACACTGCAGACGTATGACCCCATAGCCTCCTCCCCGCGTTGATTTGAAGCTTGTCTTCGGTCGAGGTCACTGTATAGGCCATTAGGGTATTATCAGGCAAGCCAGCCACGATGTAGCAGCCACAATACGAAAGGCTGTTGGGAGCTCGCATCAATTGGGGGTGTAATCCAAATGGGCTGGTGAACGTGGAACGTGAACCAAATCTTGGTTGTCTTGTGGAGCCAAAAGTGTCACTGAGGGCTGGACTGCCGACACTCGAAGTTGCTCTATTCTCAAGAACTATACCTGACAGATCCATTCGCAATTCCTGCAAGCCCAAACACCATCCAGTGTTGAACCGGTTGAAAGCATAAGCTATGCCAGCCAGTAACGTCGACCTGGTCTTTCGCAAACAAAGCGTCGCCGGTGAAAGTTGGGATTCACAATGCAGTTCAGTTAGACATCGGACGTGGGTGCACGGAGAGGCTCCCAGGTGCTGGAAAAGAGCGATGGAATTCGACCGAGACATGGTCATTATATATGGCCATGCTAGAGCGATTGCGGTTATTGTGGATGAAGCTTGACGGACTTCGCCCGAAGTCTGTAATTGTGAACCATCGAAAGTGTACAACTCGACAGAGCCATCGGCGTAACCAATTGCAATGTGAGTCACACCTCTTGTAGAAGCGACGGCGAACGCAGAGGGATATCCGGCATGTCTCAGCCCGTGCGTATGTTCAACCGCTCCATTCATCCAGATGCGCAAGCCTTGTTGAGAATCAGCTGTGTAGAGACGACGGTGATGCACTTTTGCAAGTACAGCTGGTCCAGAATCTGGACCTACTTGTACCTCACTCGTCCTTGCTCTTCCCCTCGTCCAGTTATATTTGACCTTGAACGCGTGCTTCCAATCAGCATAAGCACCGGCTCGAACGAGGCGAGGCTGATCAAGCCACTGTGCCGCGTGAGATGACGGCCGCATGGCAACAGCGGGTGGTTGGAAGGTGCCATTGGACCTTAGCCCTACCAGTCTCCTAGCTCCGTCACCCCGGTGCCGAACAAAATAGTGATAATATTTCGCACGCCATAACTCGTTGTCCCTTGCTAGCCCTCGAAACTTCTGCGAGACTCTCTCGCATTGGATGAGCTTATCGGCGTGCAGGTACGATAGTATCCGTAGGAGTAGTTCATCGCTCAAGTCGAAAATATGTACGCGGGCCCCTTCGCATCGTTGACGTTTTGCAGGTCGTGCCGCCTTTCGAGACTCACTCCCTCCCTCTAATTTCCTCTTCATTGCGAAGGCTCAATGTGGTATCGCTTCTCGCCGCAGGTAGACTCCTAAAAGACATCAATCCAACGGCGAAGATCGTAGCTCGCGTGGGATACTGCGCATCCAGTGTTGTGGCGTTGTGGCGTTGTGGGCGTGATCGGCATTCGGTGTGTTGTACTCCGAGCCGCAGTGGACTGTTGACATTTGTACTTCGTGTACTTCGTGTACTTCGTACCTTTGGCTATCCCTACGTGCCTGGTGTCTCTCAGTGGCTCTTACGAAGTTCTTGGACGAAGTACCTACCAGGGCTTCTAGGTCGATTAGGTTGAGCCCTCCGTACCTGACCCGCCGACGCGCGCCTTGGGGCAGATCACCCCATTCCTGTGTCTCTCGTGTCTCTAGATGTCAAGCCCACCCGGCGAGCTGACAAACATTTTGATTCTGGCGCTGTCGCAGAGTCAGAATCAAGCAGAGCTGATCGAAAAGCTCCGGGTAGAGAACGATAGACTGAGGAAGGAGCTGCACAATGTGAAGCGGGAACGACTGGACACTGCACAAACCTCATCCACCCCACTGGATGACCTATTTCAAAAAAACGTGGAAGCACAGGCAGAGATATTGAAGTTGAAGAAGCGGCTAAAACGCTACGAGCCGAAGGCAAATGACCTGTCATCAGTGCCGCCGTCTTCCTCGTTGTCCCCGCCAGTAACAACTGGGTCGCTGCTCTCGGGACCGCTGTCCATAGGGCTTGAAATCACCAATGCCCCCGCCGAAAATACCTCTGTCTCGCGCGCAAGGAAACGTGCCAGAATCGATCAACATGGTCTTCACGAAGTCCCTATCAATTCCATTCCTCCAAGACCACCTGCACGTCCTTCTGAGAAAGATTCCCTGAAGAAGAAAACCACGGCATGTTCGGGGCTCGCTGAGGATGGTGAATGTGAAAACATGCGTCAATCCGAAGTTACGACTCAAATGAAGCCATTGGACAGGCAAGCATCATTGTATGGGAGACTAGATGCGCTGTTGGCGGATCCATGCCCCGGCAATCAAAAACTTCGACGACCCATTTCAAGGGGCTATCGTGAAGAATCGTCACGTCTAAAATCTTCAGTGAGGGGGCGCCTGAAAATTTCTAATGTCAAACATGTCACCACCGAAGCACTCCATGCCAATCCCGCGAACAACGACACGGTATCTAAAGAATGTTCTGCAAGGAGCTCTTCCCCTTCAGGTCCTCGAGCCAGCGCCAAGATTCCAGCCCTATTGGACACAATCTCTGGACGAGGACTGGAGGGTGATAACCCGTTTCGTGCTAGGCCCTTCCATCGACAGTCTCTTCGACATTTCCAACCAAACCCAAGATGGCATGATAGTCACAGCGTCTCGCATGACGGCTTTCTGCGCGGAGAGAATGAAGATCGACTCAACTATCTGGCAACAGCACTTCCCGAAATGCGTGGAATTCATGAACCAGGTAATTCCCTAGTTGATGATGAAATACTTCTTGATTTCCTCGGGCCGGGCTCCGAAAGTAAAATAGCATCGCTCACGGCGCTAGCTAGGACAAATCTTCTCAACGAAGCAAGATTGAATCTTATAGCGCAAAATGTCGGCGGGCATCATGTCGACGACCACCGCGAGGAGGACCCACCTGGCTTTTGGTCCACCGATATGCCGGGAACACAGGAGAACGAGGAAAACAGGAAACTAGCCAAAGCAAAGGGCTTGAAGAGGTGAAAATGAGGTATGACGATGCTTTACGAGTTCAATTGATGGGTGAAAAAATTGCCCCACGGCCGGCACTTGTTCCGCTTTGACCAAATGGAGACTGTACGGGGTGTCTAAATCTCCTGTCTGATATATGCTACATTTAGGGTATCGAGAATACGTCAATCGCATTCCCGATGATCTGAAGACAGACTTTGTTCAATCAGTCCTTGTAGCCCATATAGATATGGAACAACTTTATATGTTAACACCTTTTATAGCCCCTTCCTTTCGCCTTCTTCGTTAAATGTTAACCTCCAGATTAATCTGATCCCGGCCAGAAGGACCGGGAACGAAGGAGAACGGTGGCAAATCTTTGTGGGGGCATTGCAACCGGTCAAGATGATGCTGTTGAATAGAACCAGTGTTCGAGGCTCCCGAACACTCCCACAACGTGTCATTCCGGCCCCGCACCGAAGGCGAGTAGGGACCATTCCGTGGAGGATTCAAGGAGGTGAGATACTGAGTCAGGGATGAGAGACGTGTAATTGATGATGTTAATACCTCTCTTCGTAGAAACTTTCTATGATCATACTTGTACAGTTACATGCTGTGACACAGCCCCATAAGCATAGCACAAAATGATAGGTTCAGTAAACGCCATCTCGCCCTAAATGTGTGCCTCGGATTGAGTACGGCCAATCCCCTGATACTTCGATACATATTGTTCCCTCAAACAGGTATCAAAAGCTTTTGTCAAACACAATACGAGTACATGTACATACCTATTTCTATACTGCACCTGCCAAATTTTCACCAAAAAGATGAAAGGTCATATCCTCACGAATCAAAAATTGGAGCAAAAGTTGGAACGCCCCTCGTCTCCAGTCCGTACACCACTTTTCGAGTTACCTTGGGATTGGAAATGACAAACACTGCTTCTGCATTTGACAATTTATACAATCTGAAAGCTTCTTGGATTAAATTCGGTCGACCGCTCTTAGTGGTGTTGAAGATAAGCGCGTGCGGGTCTGCAAACCTAACCTGGTCAACTATTCCACTTGAGAAATTCAGAATTGGATCGGGGGTCGACCAGATAATTCTCGCTTGCAGGTTGGGAGCAGAGAGTAACGACAGGATGGGACCGATACCGGATCCAGTGGCTACCAAAACTAACTTCTTGAAAATTGGTGCTAGGTGAAGGACGCCTCGTGCGGGTACTCCTTTCGTCCATAGTTGATTCGGCGGTGATTCGATGATTTTTCGCGTCCAGTCGCCAGCATCTGAAACAAGAATCGAAAATCCAACCCCATCAGGCTCGGGTATGCCAGCAAAAGCGTGCCACTCTTTGAGTGGACTATCCGTAAAGCGAGGTGCCGTGCAAAGAGGAACATTGGTGTAGTCGAAGTATAGTCGGATGGCATGACTCGAAAGGTTTTCTGCTCTGACAGCCACCTTTCTCAGCCTGAGCCAGGGCAAGATGAGCGCAATGGTAACCGTGAAGAGGCACCAAAATACGGGGTTTTTGACCAAGGCTTCTATAATAGGCCGAGTTGGTGACATTAGTTCCTCATGAGCCTTGGTGTTCAGCAGCATGTGAGCCCAGAATAATCCTACAGCAGACCAGCCGGCAAAACGATGGATGGATTCCCATAAGTTGTGGAATTTTGACCTGACCCGTGGGTGAGAAAATATGACAATGCTGACAAGCAAAACATCCAAGCTGACGGTGATGATGAAGATGGCAATCTGGACATCTCGATTTAGATATATATCTTGCTTCAAAGCTCTCACGACCGGCACGTTGAGAAAGCTAAACCAGATCGTTGCGGCGATGCCAGCTCCAGAGTGGATTCCCCCGAGATGATAGATCTTTGCTGCAAGGCGCCGTAGTCTAAGAGGTATCCAATGAGGGCATTTGCCAAAAGTTGCAAAAAGGAGGTTGATTACCAACTCTTGCCGAATCAAAACTGCCGCCGTAAGATTTGCTGCTGCGGCAGTTGCGAACAACTGAACTCCCTGGTCGAACAGTTTGTCCAAGGCCCACAACACGACGAGGGCGACGATATTGGCTATAATCACCATGATATTGAGTCTGTAGTAGACGGCACAAAAAGTGTATCGGAGGTTGCGATGGAGTTGTCCATGCTTCTTGCTGGGTAAATGCAAGTCTGTCGGGCCTCTCAACTCTTCTGGATTCAGCGTTGAGGCGCTGCTAGCGTATACATCGTCGGTGAAAATATCCTCTTCCCTCATCCCCGAGTCACGTTTGCCAACATCTTTGGTCGGAAGCTTGACTGGCAATGCGAGACTCTTTTCGAGGTCGGGATGAGCAGATGGAAACTTGCTGGATCGCTTTGCCATCCTTAGCTTTAGGAGGCATAGGTCTGATAGTCATCTGGTCAGCAACAATCTTATCCTGTCGTTTGGGAGTTGCTTGTGTGCAGCAAAATGGACGGCTTCTTGCTCTCCGTTTATGGGAGTACCACGACGTACCTTTGACGTTGATGAAGTCGACCTAATGCGAGTTTGGACAACCACAATCCAGGGTGACAGATGCAGACTGGGGCGCTGGACGGCGTTTAGCTGACTGATCTTCTGATATTTCAGTTCCAGTAGTAATACCGAGCGTGGATAGCGTCTGGATACAAGAACACCCGGGTCCAGGGAGAAGAAAGATGTGCTAAGCTTTGACAGTAAACGTGATCTTGAACGAGCCTGAGAGATGGCTGTCCCAAACTTTGGCAGGCGTCCGTTATACTTAAGCTTTTGCACCGAAACAAGAACAAGGCTGATGACAGATGCGTGGTGTTAGCTGTATTTCCGAAGACGTAAGGGTGGTCCTTCCGGGGAGTCTGGGGTGAATGCCGAAGGGAGGTCATAGAGGATAAGCGACCAGAATTTGGAAGTTGTGGATCATTGAGAGCCGAAGGATGTAACTTGGGAACGTGGAAGCTGACGATTATTGACTATCAGGCTTTGCAGCGCAAGAGTCGTCCGCCAACAGCCACAGAGACTCTCGGATACTAGTAACTCGCAGTTTCACCTGTCCAGGAGGGGTACTCCTGGTGTCGAGGAGGCCCCCGGGAGAGCCATGTCTGAACCACTGGCGAAGCACATGTTTCCAAATCGCCTAATATTTCATTGACCCGAGTCGTAGCTGCTCGGACAATTGGTGCAGTATGCAGTATGTTTCCTTTTATTCAAAAAAGATGTAGATACCCTGCATTTCGTGTCTTGGTCTCCATCAGCTTGTCTGATGGTCGAGACACCTCCACGACCTGCGGCAAGCAAGGTATTTGAGAGTAATGGTAAATTCATACTGGCTAGTCAGAGTGTAATGCGTCATAACAGGAAGCATAACCTATGGCGATGATTCGCGCACGTCAAATGCAGTCTAAAAAGACAAAACCCTGTCCACTTGTCTTCTACTGTCGCTGAAGATGCATCAACGGCGCCAGTGCAATGCACGTCGGAAGTGTCAAATAAATGTCAAAAACGTCAGACCATGCCAAAATCGCACGTGGACAACGCACGCCGAAGCTTGCAATCACATTCACTCACCCAATGCACGCGTGATTCACCCAAATTTGACTATGGTAGTGAGCAAGATCGCGTGTCCCCATTTTTTGTCTCTTTCAGCACGTGGCCGGCGATGAACTCGTGGAGGGAAATGCCTACTTTTCCTCGTGGCAGGGTCATAGCAGATCCAAGACCTTCACTTCCTGGCCAACAACGAGCCAGTCGGTAGCCGAAGACTGCGTTGAAAATACGTCATAAGAACAGCCCGCTTTCCGTTATGAATCCAAGCAAATCAGTGCTTTGAAGGAGGCAGATTGCTCGAATAGTGATTTCAAAGGGAGCCAAACGATATGGCGTTCGCTTTTGATGCTGTAAGCGATGATCTTGCGGCAATTGCCGGAACAACAATGCGTGAATCCAGCAAGTGCTTACCTAGACATTTCAAGTTATTCGTAGATTCACATTCATAATTGAGGACATTGCAGGTACCAGCACCAGAGACCTACAATAGTGACTTTCATCAGTCAGTAGTATCCCAGTCATTGCCGCATTTGTCACACATGAGCCACAGCCTCTCAGCTTGGGTACCAATCCATCAGTCACGGATCTGAGCACCCCTGAATTTTCTGGCTATGGCCGTCTCACTTGTGTCGCCTGAGTGGAGCCCTGTCAAAGTCTTAGATCCGCTTAACACTGACGTGGTCAGCTTCGCATTCGAGAAGGCGTGCAATTATAGTGTGGAAAAGCCTGTAACGCCATATGTCCTATCTCATCACTTCCAGGAAGATCAGGCTGACCAATACAGATATTCGTTGATGCTTCTGATCCCTCGCAGCGACTGACGGCGGCAAGAACAAAAGCGCTCGTGCTAAGCCTTTGCAAGGGGTTGCAAGAAATTGGTATAAAGAACGGGGACTGTGTAACAATATGCAGCCCGAACAATGTAAGTCGATTTCAGATCTGCCAAAAGCCATGTTACACCTAGAATGGAACCCGATAATGGACGCTAACCATGTGGCGGTGGTGCAGATCTTGTATCCCCCGATTTGGCTGGCCGTCATCGGGGCTGGCGCTGTTGTTTCTGGGGTCAATCCCAACTATACGCCCTCCGAACTCAAGCACCATATTGAAACCACTTCTACTAAATACCTGATTGTCCACCAGTCGTGTCTGACAGTGCCTGCACAAGCCGCTACAGAATGCGGAATTGCAGCTCCACGTGTCCTGGTCTTCGATGAGAATCTTCTCTCCCATTCAGTGTCCATTGGCAGCACAGAGGGCAGCAAGCGCTTTGTCGTAAAGCCTCATCCAGACCATGAAGGTTTCCCATCTCTGGAGACCCTCTTGAACCATGGCCAAACAAAATGGCAAAGCCATGATGATGCTCTAAGGCCTGCTTTGTATGCCGCAACTAGCGGGACCACGGGTTTGCCGAAGGCAGCTGTCATTCCCCATCGTTATTTAGTGTCACAAACGCAGGCGTTGGAAGAAGAGTACAAATCAAGAAAAGAACAGGTAATTTTTGGGCATTGCTGATGCTGATGCTGATGCTTCTACGGACCAAGTGCTAACTTCATGGCAGCCATCACTGCTAATCTGTCTTCCAGTCTTCCATACCTTTGCCGGCAATCTTGCTTTTGTCCTACCTCTGCGACTCGGCATCACTACGTACTTTCTGCCTCGCTTTCGTGTTGAGACATTTGTACCCGCTGTGCATCACTTGTCCATTACAGATGCCCCGGTTGTTCCGTCGATTATCTCAGCATTGGTGCAACAAGGTGCAAACCTTGGTACCCGTTTACACTCACTACGACGATTGATTTGTGCTGGATCTCGCATGAATCCCCAGGTTCAGGCGGCGTTGTATCAGCATTTGAATGCCGCATGCCGCATCTCACAATGCTGGGGAACAACCGAGACTGGATGGGTTACGTTGACACCAGGTAATGAGCTTGATTGCACTGGGAGTGTGGGTCGCTTACTCCCAAACACGAAACTAAAGCTGGTCAATGAAGATGGTCTGATGATCTCAGAAGAAGATGAGTGTGGTGAAGCTCTGGTTAGCACCCCTTCAATGTTTTTGTATTACCGCGCCAACCATCAAGCCAATCAAGCCGCATTTGACGAGCATGGCTTCTATCGAACTGGTGACCGTGCATACTATCGGGACGGCAAAGTGTTCATCGAAGGACGCATCAAGGATATCCTGAAAGTGAATAGCTGGCAAGTTTCGCCGGAAGAGTTGGAGGAAAAGGTGGTTTCCCATCCAAAGGTTGTGGATTGTGCTGTCGTTGGCTACACTTACATCGACCGGGCCGGACTTCAACAAACTGTCCCGAGAGCATACGTTGTTCCTGCTGAGAACTGCTACGTCGACGCCGATGATATTTGCTCCTGGGTTTCTGCTAGGACTGTCAGCTACAAGCACCTAAGAGGCGGAGTCTGCTTTGTCAAAGACATACCTCGAACTTCTTCGGGCAAAATTCTTCGGCGCCTGCTCCTTGAGGATAAAATGTCGCTCGACAGGAAGTCCTCTCATCCGTTGGATTTGCCTCGAAATCAACGTGCTGTGTCCAGCACCTGTAACTCTGGGTCCATAAAACAAGCTTAACCCTCCTCGGTGAGCTTGGAACCAATCTCAGTAAGCTCCTATTCAAATCATTTCCAACATGCAGAATTCTGTTGAGCGTGAGAAGGAGAAAGGAGGCTTGTTAGACGACGTTCAACTCTGGAGTGCACCTCTATGGAACAGCTCTTCGCTACCTTGGTGTGAAGGGTCACGAGTATTAGGTTTCACGACAGGACCACGAATCGAATGCAGACTTAGTCATTTGCTTGATCAACACGTTGTTTCGGTTTCTTCAACGTATCCGTGTTACTTTTGACCATTCTTGCTTGGACTCTTTCGGGCACACCAGCACCACAATGATTATAAATGACAGAATACTTGTTTCGCATTCGTATGAATAAGTCGGGTTTGTGTATCGGATGCCTCCTAATTTGCTTCGTTCCCGTATGGTCCGACCAATCGTGCCAACTGAACTTGAGTAGGTCTACAAGCCCTCGTGGCCCTCGATGAATTGGGTGCTTGGTCTTCTTTGATAGAAGGAAGCCCCTATATCTCGGATAGATTCATCACATCTGTAGCATATACTGAAACGTAGTTCATTCGGAACTCTGTGACTCAGAGACCATGATGGGAAATGGCGTCACTAACCTGAACTCCCTTTTCAAGCCAGAACATTGGTTGACAACGATATGGATAACCTCAGTATCATTATCATAAAGTTTCATTATTTTTGAAGCTAATATCATAGCATTATGCAAAGGCCTCAAATGTAGATATTGATAGATATGTCTAAGGTCTTACTTAATATTGTGCTGGTAATCAAATGGATGTCGAATTAACTAATAGACGAAGTACTTCAACCCGTCGCCAAGAAACCAAGTTAGCCTTTGTGACTTTGGTAAAGTCCGCCTTTACCGATCTAGACAACAAAATAAATATCTTTTGCACTTTAGTTCAATTAGGAAAAATTCACCAACGGTCTAACATCGACTGCTGTCCAAAGAGAACGACATACGGACAAAGGAGGTGCTGTACCTATTTTCCTGCTTGTCCCACAGGATCCACAAGACAACACATCATGTCCTACCAAACGCCGAATGACATCCCCTTACTCATAACCGTCCCGTCTGATTACAACAACACTTCCTCTCCCTCACTGATACATTCAGAACGCCGCATAACACCAACATGGACCATCAGAGCTCTCAAATCCCGTCTCGAGCCCATCACCGGCATCCCTTCATCATTTCAATCGCTACGCGCTCTGAGGCTCGATGGCGAAGGCTGGATCTCGTTGTCTCCCGACACCGCCATCGTAGCCGACCCGCGCTTCAACCTCAGCAAGGGGCGCGAGATCCAGGTCCTCGACACTCGACCCCCCGGCACCAGAGAGAACTTTAGCGATGTCAGCGGAGTAGATAAGTACGTCATGCCGGATTCGCAGTACGAGAGGCTCGAGGACAGCGTGCTTGCGTGGAAGAAACGGCAGCAGCTGGGGAGGTTCGATCCACACGCGAAATCGCTGGAGCAGCTTGTTAGGGAGCGGAGAGCGCATGACCTTGCGGAGATTGAGAGGAAGGGAGTCAAAGTTGGGAACCGGTGTCGTGTGAATGAGAGTGATGAGCGGAGAGGGTTGGTGAGGTATGTTGGTGAAATTGAAGGGTTGGGAGGGGATAGAGAGAAAGGGTGTGTGTGGGTAGGGGTGGACTTTGACGAACCTGTGGGGAGGAACGATGGGAGCGTGGAAGTTTTGGTTGTGGGAGAGGATGGGAGGAGTGCGAGAGAGGTGAAGAAGATATTCGAGACCAGAGGAGCTAAACATGGTGGGCTGGTAAGGCCAGAGAAGGTGGAAGTCGGAGAGGAATTTGGAGTTTTGGATGATTTAGTGGGAAGTGACATGGAGGAGATCTGAAAAGTAGAGAGATGCAAAGCCGGATCAGCGAGCAAACGAGCAAGCACGATATGAATGTCGACAGGCTCAGCGCGACAAAGCCGATTGTAAAGTCGGCGCAAGGGGGCGAACCACTGGCGTAACAGGAACCTCAAGGTCGGTGCACAGTGACTAGAGGATACCATCAGTGTCTATCGTTGCCCGTCAACGAGAACCTCTTCGCATGCATCCGATGTCCTTCATGCGCTACCACTGGCAGATTCTGTCGGATCCAGACACCAGGAAGCTCTTAGTCGCGTAATGGCTATAGGAGCGGTTCGAATAACGTCGGAACCAACATTACAATTGTCATCAATCATACCGCCAACATGATGAGGCCAAACGCTCTAATCTTCCAACATCTGTTCCGGCGCAGGCTCGCATGCCTGGCTGAAAAAGATCCTTGCAGTCTTTCCATGCTCATTTTCGATGGCATAGTTGTTGCCTGGAATCAAGTTAGTGCAATCCTGGAATGACTATAGACATGTGCCACTTACCACGGGGAACCTGCCAGAACCCGCCCTTGCCAATACTGAACCTCGTGTCATCTTTACCGACTGGGCCAACCTTAACAGTGACTCTTCCTTGAGCAACGAAGAAGCACATGTGCATTCTCCTCGAATTCTTAACCTTTTTAACCGCTCCAGGTGGTAGATCAACAATACCGGTTCCGAAAAATTTGGTGCTCACGAGCTTTGCATATCGAAAGTCGGAGCCTTTCACCTCTCTTGTTTGGATAGCAGCATAGGAGTGGGCAATATCGGCTTTCTCTTCATTGATCGCAGTCTGGAGATCGGCATCCCACAGGGCAACGGGACCTTTCAATGTACCGGTATCCAGCTCCCAATGGTCGGCATCAGAATCAGCAGTTCCATCCCCCCCGTCGAGATCCAGGTCCGAATCATTGTCCTCTTGCTGTCGCGTTCTGCTGCTTCGTCTCTTTGGTTTCCGTCCTCTGACTGCCCTCGGAAGAGTTGCCTGCTCTTCCGTCCGAATGATCTCCTTGATGCTGTTCAGCGGAAATTTAGCACCATCGGCCAAACCATGGCCACTTCCGTCACCACTGTCGTAGACCACCCCTTCGTTGCGCCACCAGGCAAGAGGCTTGATGCTGATCCTTCCGGAACGAGTATGTGCTACACTATCATCCGCCGGCGTCTCTCGGCGCAAGAGGAAGAGGGAGCTCTTTTGGCCCGGTTGTCCTCTGATCTTCTCAACAACGTCCGTCAGCTCTTTCCGCTGACGCGTAGTCATTTTGGCCGTAAGGTTTTTCTTGGTAGGCGGTTTTCGACCGGGGGCACCCTTCCCTTTGGAAGGTTCGTGTTGTGATGGCCTCTGCTCGTTAAGTTTCCGGCTGGCAGCTGAATCCGCATTGTTTCGCCTCTTCGTTCGCTTTGGCATTGGAGAGGATGTTGCGACTCCTTTCTCGGCATCCTCGGCATCTTCGGCATTCTCGACGGCCTCTGATTTTCGCTTTCTCCTGGAATTGGCCTTGTTTTGTCGTCCTCGTCCGGTTGTATCCTTTGCAGGCGGCTCAAAAGTCTGATCTTCATCTTCGTCGTCAATTGGTGGTAGTGGAGCAGGAAGTTCGGGCATGTCTTCTTCAGAGTCCGACTCGAGTTGCTCTTCTTCGACACCGCTGTGGTTGTCCATTATAATAGCTTGGTCTTTGGTTGATAGGTCGTCTTCCTGCACGGCCAGATTGGTATTGATATGACTTGGTGTCTGCTCCTGCAAGGTCTCGTAGGCATCGTCTTGAGTGAAAGGTTGCGCGTCTGAGACTCGACCAACAAAAGCGCTCTTTGACTGCTTGTTCAAAGCTCGACTTGGAAGAGGAGTTCGATCTGGACTGAACCTGCGAACGGTGGCAGGTCTTGCTGAGACGGCTTTCGGATTCGTCACCTGCAGAGGTGTCACTGAGAGCGGTGTATCATTCGCTCTTGTCTCGACTGCGTTGTTAGGCGAAGATTCGGTTTCAGCCGGCCTTTTCTGGGCAAGGACATCTATGGCCCCACTCCTGCGCGCCGTTCCCGTTATTCCAGATTTCCTAGGTGAGGTAGATCGTGGGACTGGGTGTGAGGAACCTCGAGCTGAGCGTCGTACAGATATGGCCGTAGGGGGCGTGCGGGGGTGCGAATGCGCTCGGTCGACCGCTCTAGGTGTTTCTACATCCTGATCTTCTATCGATTCCGCTATGGTTTGGTTCGTGCGTGGCAAAGGCTTTCGCGGTGATGAGAAGAGGCCGGAAATCTCCTCCAACCCATGCTCGTCCACTTTCCGAGGCGCCAGCGTGAGTCCTGTCCTTCTACCAACCTTGCCGACATTTGAGAAGTCATAATCGCGTTCGCGCGGTGGCACAGAATTCCTGGAGGGCATGATTCTAGCGGAGCCGCGAATCTGACGCTGGTCGCAACTGCGAAATGCCGACCATAAGTAAACGAAAGGTGCTGCAAGAAGATCGGGGCACACTGAGGAAATGTAAACAAGTGATCCGCCAAAGTCGGTGCAGCGTGCGCTAGCGGGCATTGAGCGCGACGCGTAGACAGCCTGAGGCCGCAACGAACACGAAAATTCCCAATGCAATCACCACGATAGGCGCTTCTACCGAGGCTCGGCCTCAAGCTACGACATGCACAGCCAGTGTCTAGCACCCCGGACGCAAGGGTCTTGGTTGAGATATAAGCCAGTGAAGCAGAGCGAAGGTCGACATCAAGATAATACTGGAGGAATGAAGTACAGAGGTAGTGGGCATTGTCTGCGGCCAAAAAGCCACCTGAGTCTCTGCGTTAAAGACAGTATGCATCAACTTCCACCTCAACAAGCATGTCCTTATTCACGAAACCCCCAGGAACCACGATCATGGTTGCAGCGGCACCGACCATGTCATCATCAGTAGTCGCAGGTCCGACAGATCCTTCTCCAGCAGAGGACCCAAATACTCGTTGAAATGCATCTCCAACGGCGCCAGCGTCCATGTGATCGGCGATGAACATCCTGACCCTGACCACGTCCTTCTTTGTGCCTCCTAGATCTTCAACAGCTCGGAGGCACCTCTCCATCACAAGCTGGCCCTGTTTTCGGGCATCGCCAGCATGTCTGACCTCGATGTTCTTGCTGTCTTGAATAGGACTGGTCAAATACTCAACAGCAGTGGTGCCGCTGACCCAGATGTAATGTCCTCGTTTGACAGCTCGGTAGTACCCGAACTGTTTTTCGATCGGGTTCGGCGTCGTCAATAATGACTTTTTGAGCACGTTGGTGATCGTACCCTCGCCGCTGACCGCTTTCGTCGTGGAGAGTGACATGCCGGTTATTTTTAGATTGAGACTGGATAAGGACGGTTGTTCTCAAAATTTTGGGACGTAATTGTCTGGTTCCGTGAATGGAGGACTGTCAAACACTTCTCGAGTCCAGAAGCTTGATTTTGTGGCGAGGGGTTAGGTGTATGACTCATCGCCCAAGCTAAGACCCCGACCGTTATCAGCAAGATGCAATTGAAGAAACGTCGACGTTGTGGGATGGAAATTGGATCTCCAACTTGAAGAACCGAAATTGGAAAAAGATGCATCCGGTAAGAGATGATCGCGCACTTTCAAGAGAAAGCGAACGCAATGTCTTCGAACCGCGGAGCATCTGCAACATGGCTCCACAGGAAACATTGTGAGGGCGATGGTCCGGCTCCGAAATCCTACCGGCCTTAACAGGCACTTGTAACAGCCTTGGACGATTGGAAGGATTCGGCTGCTTTAAGATGCTGCCCCAATTGAATGGCTTTGTTGTCTAAGCACCAAGACCAAAAGATGCCGTGCAATATCGACACACCGGCCTTCTTTGCAGGTTCGGGCTTCATGGGAGCGTGCTGGGCACCAGAAGCGTGGGTGTCTATCAGCATGTCGGGATTCGCTTGTGCAATCTCGATTTATGGATGAGCAAGGCATCGTGACGATCATCGGCCTTTAGCTGTAGTGTACACTCCCTCACTTGATGACAAATGTGCCATTCGAACGGAGAGTTCTTGACAGTGTCCAGGGTACGGCCAGGCCACATGAAAGAGTGTTCGGAACACGGTATATGCAAAGTTGTCACCATTCGCAGGTGATATTTGGTAAGGCGAAGTGCTGCAAGAGCCGCGATACTCATATGGTGGAAGTGCTAAACCAATAGTTGCTCCACAGATGCTCATAGTCTTCGACGACACCGCCAAACAGGTCCAGGATTGGCTTGCGTTTCAGGCCGTCGGCAATTCTTTGGATGGCAGTTTTGGTGATGTTTTCGTAGAAAGCGCCTCTCATGCCCCACCACGCCATGCTCCAGCCTCGTTTTGTGAGCTCCTCACGTTCCAGCGCAGACAGACCATTCCTCGCACCACCCAGAGATTGGGACGCAAGTGCTTGTTTGGCAAGTTGTCGGGCAAAATATTCGATGGATATTCCAACCAGCCAAGGGGCCCAATTTTTCTTCCATTTGGTGCCTTCGTAGCCGTATCGGCGTGCGAGTCGCTGCATGAGAAGGGCATATATCAGAGGGCGAAGGATGTACAAGATCTCGGCGGCTTGCCCTCGGAAGGAAGTCAGACGATGGACGAGCTGCTGCACAGGTTTAATGTCATCAGGCGTTATAACATGCTCGAGGAGATACGAAGAAACCGATTCCGGAGATGGCATGGATGGCATGGTAATTCCAGTGCGGGACAACAGGAATGGCTCGGCAGGATTGCGTTGAAGGGGAATCTTATCAGAGTCTGACATGGGCGGCGTCGGAATGCCTGCTTCGCCAAAGACATCTTTGGGCTCGAATGGCATCGGATCGAGGTATTTCATGTCTTCATCCGAAAATTCTTCTGTATTCGCTTCTTCTTCTTGCTCAGCTGGAGCGAAGTCCTCGCGCAGCGGCAGAGGAGGCGTGATGACGGGTCTCGAGTTGGTCAGGCGCAATAGGACGAGGCGGAGCAATGCTTTGAATGTTTCAAGAAGAACAACCGTCCTCCATCTGGACCTCTCACCTCCTCTTCTTCTCGCAGTCATTTCCCACAACAGCTCGGTGTATTGGACCACCTTCAGGACGGTCGCCACCTTGGCGTAGGCTGAGGACGAGTCGGCCCAGAATGAGGTGTACCGGGCGTGGTGGGAGGGTTTGCCCTTCGGGTTCTTCAAAGTGGACGACGAGGCCATGGCGATTGCATCCGCCCGCTTCTTCAGGAGAGAATCATGGTAGATGGAGAGTAGTTGAACAAACGTATGGACCGACTCTGAAGCCAGTTCGGAATCGTTCAGGCGAGCGCCGGGGAGTAGATAGGTCAAAGATCGCAATGTGCTTTCGACCTGGCCGACGGACTGCCCATTTGAGGCAACATACTCTGCATAGATCTCGGGCAGGGTTGAGAATTTGTGAGGCATTTTCGATGACGCTGCCGCACAAGAATGGAGGGTTGCGCTGGCAGTGCGCCAAAGCGACGACACAGCCATTCCTTGCCTGCGCCGCCAATGCAATCGACAAAGGTTGGAGGTCGCAACCGAGATGCACGCCTTGCTTGCTTCAAGTACAGCGCCTTGTCAATGCGTCACTATCTGTAGCAGACGGAGAGTAATCGAGATGAAGACGACAAGGAGATACTGAAGGGTAAGACAAGTCCGCGCTTGACAGGTGATTGGTGCCAGGGTGTCACTTGGTGGGTCGCTGCCTGTGGTCGCTGGCATGTCAGTGCCAGTGGCCGGGAAGCCGAGGCTTTCAGGTTGCGGCTTTGTCACACTGCCCACCTGCCTTGGGGCTTGCGAGCCCCCCGCGTCCGTTGTACTGCGAGTGACAATTTCATGCTGGAGGGTGCCATACTACATGTCCACTCGGATAAGCAACCTACTGCGATCCGCAAGAGCTGCGGACCTCCGGAATTCGTCCCTGTGTGCATACCTACCTAGGTAAGATACCTAGGCAGGCAATTCGTACTTCACTGGCAGGCTCAGGGGTTGATACGTGATCCAAAGCGCGATGGAGTCGCGACACCAAGCGCAATAGAACTTGGAAGGGAAGTACGTGTCATTACGAAGTACATCGTACGTCGCAGCATCCTACCGTCTACGCCCTGCCGTGCCCACGCACCTTGCCTACCTGCCTAGGTAGGTACACAAGTGACCGCTCCAAGCAGGACCTTTTTCTTTTGTGGCTTTGTCGATGGCCCTCTCATGTTCTAGAACTTGACCTCCCACAACACACGCGAGGTTAATACATTTCTGACCGCATTCTTATTCCTCTTACGTTGTTCCTAGGTAGGAAGCATTCGGAAAACCCGTATCCTAAACGACAAAATTTCTATATTTTCGAACACATGTCACAAAACATCGTCACAACAATCTTGTCCCGTTCACCATGCCCAGTGCATGCCCAGCCACTTCCGATGTGTCGATTCAAACACAAACAACTCAGCGGAAACAGCCTTCGAGAACGAGGAGACCACCTCACACATACTTTACACATGATGTGGAGCCGTTGAAGGGGCCTTCAAGCGGTGCCTTGAATGGACGAGCTGCACAACCCAAGCGAACTCCAGCTCTTGTGCCGTCAAGAGCGTTCGGCTATAAATCGCCCCTCATAACCGCAGATATTCAGTCTTTCCTGGCAAAGTGTATAACGAACATGCAATGTGACAGCTACTCGGAAGAGGAAAAGCTTGGTATTATAGCTTCTTTACCAATGGTGCGCAGAAAACGGGCCATCATGCAACTTAATTCAACCTCGCCATCTACGAGAGGTGACAAGGGATACTTGGCCCCACTCAGCCCAACATTCTGTTCTGAAGATCCATACCTCAAGCGCGCCATCGCCAGGTTTAAGCGCGATCTGTCGGACGGGTATTATGCCAAGTCGTGGCAAGACAAGGCCAAACAAGCACACGAAGAAAGGTTGATGGGGAAATTTGATCAATATATCGAGCAGCATGTTGAAGAAATGTTTATTGAAGAAGACGATGCACCAGATGGTGACGAAGACGAGCTCGCTGAGGAGAGCGAAGACGGGGAATATCTCAACGTCAGTCTTGGGACTGCGAGATCCAGGAAAACTCGCAAAGGATGAAAGACGCTGGACCAGAAAGTTCACCTTGCCCTCTTTGATGGTTCAACGCTGTTGAGCCAAACATCCGCAACCTCTTTCCACCACGTTTTTAATAGCACGACCACACTATTAGCAGTCACTGACTATTTTGACCATCCTGCTTGTAAATCAGATCAAGCAACCTCGACACATTGCGTCAAGTTTCTTTCTTGAGAATATCATGCCTGGCTTTGGCTTGTCAGACTAACCGACAACCAGGATATATTTTGGCGCTTTCTGGCCACTTTGAACAGACCTTCGCTAAATTCATTAGATTGCTTTCCTATTCTACTGTCTACGATGTCCGGAAGCGTTTCCGACTCAGGTCGGCCACCTTTGTCAGAAGAGCTTCTTCCTCAATTTGAATTGAGCAGATCTGTGTTTACAGCCCAACGATTCAAGTACTATCCTGTTCTCATACGCACAGCACGTGCAGCCACATTTTATCTTGGTGCACCTACCACTGGCAGGCCGCCGCAAATAGGAACCAGAAGGAAGGGCCATCATGAACATTGTTTCAACGAAGATTGAGACCATCTTCGAACCGAAAATGGTGATTGCATGGGGTTCCAGCCAATCACAATGAGTATTTTGCAGACTTGGAATTCGACACTAGTCGATTCACAGGCATCCCACTCAGTACATCCTGGAGCTTGTCTCGGTACAGGGGGATGAGAATAAGCAGAGAACAATGTGGGTTCCTGGAAACAACTTCGAATGGCAGTCTGATGCCCTGGGAAGATACAACACGAGCATTCCCCGTCTCGAACGGGGTGCGCGCAAGTATATCGAATTGCGGCAAGGTAAAGAGACCCTCTGGCGCCTCAAACGGGTACAGACGCTGAGTACTTCGTGATCGTTGATGAAACATACCAAAGTCTACGATAACCACGGACGTGCAAGGTGCAAGAAAGACTGCCGCTAGGTCTGTTCCGGAGGATGAAAATTGCAGGTCAAAAAAGGAGACGAGATCCTGCTATGGAAGCCGGAGAGATTTCGGCCATGAGAGATGGTAAAGATGTAGACCACCTGACTTTGATGTTGTGGCACGGCTGGAAGATTTACAGGCGCCTGATGAGTGAGTCAACTTGGCTCGGATGCGCTGAAAGATGCAAATACAAAAGTAATGTATCTCCTTTGTTCACATTCTTGTGGTAGTGACGATCTGATTGGATATGCATTACATACCAATCGGAAGTGTGGCTTTTTAGTGTAGCACTTTGCCTACCATTAATAGATATACTTTACAGTTCAATCGATTCAGTTCATACATTTCAACTAGAAGCTCCTCGATATTACGTAGGTGCGTAGACTGGCAAGCTCCCCGAGCATTGTGGAGTCATCGAGGTCGCGGATAACAAGTACGAAGCTGATGCGTATAGATATTCAGTTGCCCTCAACCAGCAATCGAATTATAATACCACCGGCAAATCCAGAGCGCGACCTGCCGTATCTTGGCTTTGACCCGACACAGATACGGTGGCGTTGGACCGAGAACGAAAGCCAATCAAACTAGGTTTTCCTCTATTGCTTCGGGATGTCATCCGTCAAAGAAAAGGAGTGGTAGTATCCATCGGCTGTGCGGCTGTGCGGCTCACCGCCTCCTTCCATCGACAACACACAATCTGCCGCTTAAGCTCGATCCGTTGTCGAGATATTTGCCAGAGTGAACGGATGTAAGTCTTCACGCTTACTACCTAGCCGAGGATCGCGCAAAAATCGGCAGACTATCATGCTACTGAGCTTAAGCGGCATGTCCATGTGACTTTTTGTCGTGATTCAGTTGAGGGCGAACTGAGAGATGGCGATTCTCCCAACTATCTCCGGGCTTCTCGACATTCTCAGCGAGATGTCGCTTGCGCTTTGAAGCACAAGTCTGGGACGTTCGCGGTTGAACCATCTGGGTGAGAATTTGGCGAGCTCCTACGGGACTTCTGCCCGATCTCTGAACATGTTTATCAAACAGCAGTGGGTGAGAGCAGCTATCAACATTTGATTGGAGAAAGTCGTGTCGACAATGGAGGCGTCACTCGGAGCATCTCCAGGGGTTTTGTCTGAATATCTTCCGGAAGCGATCTACTTCTGCAGCCTCTTTGTGTCTGCCGCTAATTACGCGCAGGACTGCAGGGCAAACAACTTTTGCCATCAGTTACCACCAGGGAGGGGATGTAGGCCCTCGGACAAATGTACTACTGATTCATATGTGCGTGAGGGCATGTGGCGTTTATTAGTTGTCACAAAGGACCAACGTGGTCCATTCATTTGGACTCCTTATTCAATTCCACATAATGTAGATGCCAGTCGAAGGCTCGAAAAAGTGTGGCCAGCCTGTTAACGCAAATGATAGTTCTACACAAGTACTCGGGGCCAACGGCTGCGGTGGGTGCATATTAGTCGCGAACAGGATGTTTGAATGTCGACCAATGTGAATGTTGTCCGTTTAGTTTCTCTGCTCGCATGTGCCAAGCGGAGCCTTTATAAGTTGCTCTGTGGAACTTTGCAGTCTGTCACCATTGAACACCGCCTGAAACGGTGGAAAGGGGGATTAGCGGGCCGGGATTTGTGAACCAAACCTTCACAGTTTTAGGAAAGATTGTGGCTGGCACACTAAGACTATTCGGTGGGGAGGTGCACATTACGGGCTAGCGTCACCTTGGCCTGAAAAACTTGAGTTCTTTTCGGTAAACCAGCCATGGTAGTCTGAACTCTATGCAAATCGCACTGGACACACAACACACCGCGCGAGGTATATATACAAGGACCTACCCAGGTGGGTGTTCAGGGGCTAGAGTGGGACGTTGTGACAGAGGCTACGTATCTGCTATAGAGCGTCATTTGTAGAAAGGTTTGTCCCGCCGTTGTCCCCTCGTCCTATAACAAAAGCACACGATGCAGCGAGGTTCGCCTTTCGATGTGCAGTATAGGCTAATGTGAAGGCACAGCTTTGGAAATGAAAGATCTTGGACCCTCGAAACCATTCAACCGTTCCACAAAGATGGGCTGTGTTGCAAGAGAGGCTTTCAGCAAATTACATGATGATCGCCAACACAAGATGAGACAATAGAAGCTATGATGAGGGCAGAGATTTAAGCAAATGTTGATGAAATTTGTGTCCTAACTACTATAACTATGCATACTTGAGTACTTTCCAGCTGGCTATAACTAGGTACTTGTTGATTGCATAATTTTTGGGGGAACCAATCATACGAGTTGTAATGCCTTGTAATGGACCACTAACCAGGGAGTAGTCTCTAGTATCTCAAGTGCCGGGAGTGTTTACCACCAAGAAAACTCACAAACGCCATCTCAAAATACCGCGGGTTAGCTATGGCCGTATGTGAAATAGCATACGCTACTACGCATCGCGGTAGTGAGTGAAACAAAAGTAGGGTTCACAGGGCAGAGTCGCTGATAGTATTCCACAATCAGCTGCAGGTTGGACTTGCGGTCATGTAATTCATTGCTGTATAAGCACGAGCACTTGATTAGTTTCGCCGGTCGTTGAGAGAGTATGTACTGTCTCCCTCACTGGACAAGGATCGGATGCTAAAGACAGGATTGATGATGTGAGGGTAGCAATCATGCAGCACAAGTTTTGTACCGATCAGGTCTAAAGCATTGCCGTTTCGGTCTATATTTTCTGTCGACTTCGTCGACCTGAAAAAAGTCCGAATGATCGATACAGGCATGGACTGTAGCAAATAGTGGTCCCTGCGAAATGAGGTGCAATTTTGATTGTTGTTTCCGAAAGTCTTTGCATCTCGGAAGCGGATTTAGCGACCTGCCAGATGCGTCATGGAGAACGAACATCGTTCTGGAAAGCCGAGAGAGTTTGGATGGGGTTTAGCAAACAATCCATCTAAGACCCACTCCCTCATCCGGGGGATGGTCGGGAAGGCTGGATGGCTTGACGACTCAGCTGATCGTTGGAGCAGTTCAAATTGCGATCGTTGAAAATCTGATCTCCCTTGCAGCGAAGCGCTCTATGTGGCTTTGTTCGATCATCTCCCAAGAACTCGTTTTAATTGCTCGCGAGCCGTCCTCATCAGTTACAGTAGTCCTTGTGAATCGTTGAAAGAGCACAAATGAGATCGACGAAATAATGCCCGCACTAAACGGCAGTTCGCAGCGGGTGGATTTAGCGTCGGCAGAGAATCGGCAACTCCACCTAGCGTCTGACGGCGAACTGCATCATGGGTCCGCACTAAAGGCAAGTTCGCCCCATTCCCTGATGTTTCACTTTCAAAGTGGAATTAGTTGATTTGGCTACAATGTACTTCGCTCGACACAAGGCCGGCAGACACTGTCGCAGATTGGATAGTTACTAGCTTTAGTTCTTACCAAATCTTGTAGAACAAGTCCGTAAATGATAAGAGTGAAACAACTATCTCGATTAAGTAGACGACGTGGACAAATTACGAAGTTATGACACGTGTCCAGCATGACGACCAGCTCTAAGCCATGTTGTGATCGCAACGACTTCGAATGCAGATACACTTGGTTACTGACGCAACAAGCGACTTAACCTGTACGTTAGAGAAAAACCTTGGGCAAAAATGCAACAACGTGGCCAAACAGCCTCGCAGGAAAGGCGGTGTGGTCACCGCCACTGGCCATGCAAACCCTCTTGCATCATGATAAAGGAACATTCGGCGACCACAATAATACCAACCATTCGTCGCACGATGGTTATTCTCAAAAAGGACGCACGATCGTCACCTGATCGGCTGTTAAATGTATATTATGTAGATTCTCTCTGACGTGCGTAGGCGTCCATGAACCGTGAAGGAACACCTGCTCCAATTCCCTGCTAGCAAACCTTATATGGCTTGCAATCTAAGCGCTGGCGGTCTGGGAACGATCAGATCCAGTCGTAATCTGATACGTCATCCTATGATCGAGAAATACTTCCTACATTGTGACAGCTGAGCTGAGAACAAATGGGCCTAAGCAAGATACGTTCAGAGGTATGTCTTAAACCAAACCGATTGTCACCCTTTCCACCCCGACGGAATCGTGAGATGATAATCCTACATGCAGGCTAGAGTTCACTGGATGCTCAATGTGTAGTGTTCAGCGGGTGATATGTCGATTCTCAAATCTCACAGAGAGCAACGATATTTTGCAGAGCCAGCTGCAAGATATTTAACGAAGACAATGCCAAGCAAACAACCACCTGGTCTTGGAGGCAACATGCGTTTGGGGAGAGATTGTCGGAAGCTTGCTGCCCAAAAGGGAGCCAATGTCAAGGGTTGAACTCAAACTGCTTCCTATTGAGTCGAAACCATAGTCGACGGCAGAGCAGGGGGTAGAAAGTCCCAAGATGCTTGGCTGGATTTCGTGCTCTCGTCCATCAGTTGTAAACGCTCTGTGCTGGCGATAAGGTTCTCGAGACTTTTAGGAACGCCATTCAATTCGTAAATTCATTGAATTAGTATATAACCTTGCCCTTCGCCTATTGAAGGAAGATGCAGAATACTTCCGTGTCCGTCCAATGTGGCCTTCCATCTTATTCGTATCCACGTTCGTAACAGGGCCGAAACCTTACTCGTGGCCTCCACACAATGATCGTCGCCCGTTCTAGCGTGAGACCAAGTGGCAAGCTACACGACTGGTTCGATCTCTCTATAGTGGCATGGTCACAACGCCTCATGGAGGCGCCCTTCACCATGAAGCCTTGCCTTCCTGGTCAATTTTTGTAGTTGCCCCAAGGCGGGTCCCGTTCTCCTCCAAGTTGACAACAGCAATCCTTTTCACCTAGCGCCTGCTCTCCAGTGAGCTTAACCTTGCTGGGTTGTGCTTGACTGATTCCGCAACTTTCACACGCTGCCCGGTAGCCTGATATTAGACCTGCCGAACCCATATATGTGGGCCTGCTTCATACACCGACTTTGTGAGTAGCCTGTTGGCTTCTTAAAGACTCTGGATCGCTTTGTGATTCCCAAAGCCTGTCTGTAATAGGCAACCACTTGGGCCAAAGAACCTAGATTTTGGTTCATTCTTGTTGCCCGTTCCACTTCAGAGGCATACACTTTGTCGTCCATTTGATTCTGCACACCTCAGCCCATCATCGACTACCTTAATGTTGGGAAGAAGGTTCCACAAATACACCATTTATTGATTCAATCGACACCAAATTCCTGCCTGTGATGAGTCTTGCGGTTCATCGTACAGCTTCTGCCTCAACCTCTCACCCGTGTGGCCAACCTTGGCACCAGGCTTCCATCGTGGATATCTCCCTGCTCTTGAAGCCGAAGAATGAGAACGAGTCGGCCGGAGGAAGGGAGGGGCCTGCGTCCGCTTGTCGACAATCCATCACTCGGTCAGATTCTGCACCATCAAGGATCGTAGGACAGCCTGTTTCATGCAAACCTCTAGGCGCATCGACCACTTCGACGACCATTCCTGCAAAACGGCCAGCAGATCGGAGTACACCTCTAGCCTCAGAGTTTCCTGCAAAGAAGCAATCGAAGTGGTCTGCCGAAGAAGATGCCAAGATCGTTCAACTGCGAGGAGAGGGTATGAAATGGGAAGATATTAGCAGACACTTGCCTGGCCGAAGCGCCATCTCTTGTCGTCTCCACTACCAAAACTACCTTGAGAGACGAAGCGAATGGGATGAAGACCGTAAGAATAAGCTTGCGAGGTTGTACGAAAGGTGAGTTTGACAGATGTCACGCCAGCTATGGTTTGTACCACTGAGGTTACCAGATTTTAACTTTGTGTTATACAGATTCAAGGCAGATATGTGGGCCAAGATAGCCGAGGAGATGGCAGTGCCGTGGCGAGCTGCAGAGGCTATGCACTGGCATATGGGCGAACATGAGATGGCGAGACGAGCTGGTGTGACACCATTCACACTCACCAACACCAGTACTAACCATGCGTCAATTGCAAGGATGAATGGTCGTTCTGGGGCAATATCGTCGCCTGCGAAGGATGTTAGCCAAGGATCTGGCAATCAACAGCAGCTCCCGTCCCTTGCAGAGTTGACGGCAGGTCTACCAGCCCACACTCATCCGTTCCCATGTTATTCATTCCCAGACCGAAATCGAACACCAAGCACACCATACGCTTCTACTTTACCTTACTCTCGAAAATCGATAACGCCACCGCCAGGGAGTCTTCAGACAAACTATTTCCCACGACGGCAATGATGATGATATGACGATTATACCCAAGCAATGTATAGTATCAAGCAGCAGAGTAAATTACTACTGGACGGTCAGGCGTTGAAATCACGAAGTGAGAAACCTGGGGACAACTCACCTGCAAGCGCTTCGCTTTTGAAAACTCGGACAATATAGATCTGTATGAACACCAGGCCCGACCTACTGAATTGGTTGACGAGCAACATAAATACGACCATTGTTACAATTTTGAGGCCATCTTCCCGCGTCCTGGCTCGACCTGGATATAACACTTTGAAATTCGGCTATTGTACTCTCCTAGCGATTGACCACCAGTTGTCTCTATCGTAGCCACTCTTGATGATCTCCCCCCCAGCTGCGACGATGTTGTCTTCGAGCTCTCCTTCTTTGTAGAGATGATAATACCTTAGATATGTCTTCGGCGTCCCCGCTTCGTTATTCTGCGGCTTCAATACCCACGGGACCATCTGATCTTGTTTGTCACCCACGTCCCAACCACGACGGCTGTTCCTCTGTTCTAGCGCCCAGACGAAGAAGAGAGCCTGTCCAGCGGTACCATCACGATCCGAACATTTCAACATTTGCAAAACGGCTCGAACGGCTTCAACCCGCCGAGCAGGAGTCGAGAGGTGGTGTATCACGGCAATCGATATGGCAAAATCAAAGCTCCCGGCTGGGTGTGGAAGAGAAAGGATATCTGCAATTATTGCAGAATGTGGATGATGATGCGCAGCATCTCTGATTAACACTGTCGACCTGCAACACAAGTCAGATTCAGATTACCAAGATATCAACGCTGCCCGCTTGCCTGTCAGAAGCCACGATGAAGATATCGTCTCGGATGGTTAGATACTTCCCGTTACCGCATCCGATGTCAAGTCCTACAGAGCCAGCTGCGAGTTCTCGCAGAAAGGTGTCGACAACTGGCCATGGCTGGAAGTTGTCAATAGATCGTTCTTGCCGGGCTACATCATCTTGCCGACCTTGTGCCTCGTAGATGAAAAATGCGAGGCGATGTTGTTGTAAATGTCATGGACGTTCGTTTGCTCGTAGTCTTCGCCAAGGGCAGTATCAGCATTCATGCTTGGCACGAGCCAGAATACGGAATAGCGTAGTGTCGCCGAATTCTTTCTGGTCAAGATCAGTGCGTTTCGAGATTGGTGAAGTTAGTCCATGGCTGACTAGAGCCCTCGAGAAGCTTTTAAGGTGAGGGGGAATGCCTGGGAGACTTACGCATAGAACCAATTGAACGAACAACGCTACGATACATTTGCCCAACTTCGGTCTCTCAGTTACATGGAAGGGGATTTAAATATTCACAGGTCGAGAGCAAAAGCTCTCGTCGCTGCTCATTAACGGTTGTCAAAGCAGGTCTACGGATAAGGCGGCATGTGTCTTTACTCCCACCAAGGCATCGCTTGCCTCCATCTTACATCAAACAAGATAAATGCTAAGCGAATGGAGATAACAACGCACAACGTAGGTCGTGCGACTTCCAGAATTACTTCACACAGCAGGGGCTTGCATTGTTCGTGGTGGGAGAAAACGTCTTCCCAGGGAAACAACCATCGTGAATGGAGCACTGCCGCCAACCATCAACACGAGAAGCACGAGAAGAAGAGGAATCTGCATATATTGGCGTAAGCTCATGAGATTGGATCGATAAAGGACTTACCCAGAAGAAGAACAGCTTACTGTCTTGCATCAAACCCAGGCGCTGGATCTCATCATGAGATTTTGTGTGCGGTGCTGACAGTGACAAGTCTTTAGGCTCTCGCAGGGAAGCGAAACCTTCTTGTCGCTCAAAGTGTTGGTCGATGGCTGCTTCGGCCGCTGCTCGCGCTGCTGAAGCTTGCTTCTTCTCTACATCAAAAGCTGTGGAGGCTGTAGGATATAGCTCCTCGTACGACGGTGGAGCAATCAAGCTCGATGAGGATGGTCGACGCTCCTTTGGGGAGCGGTCTAGCGTGGTGCTCTGTCGATATGGAAATAGAGCGCTCATCTTCCGCACCAGCCCGTTGTTCGTGTAGTCAGGAATTGGAATATTGGGAAGAGTTGACATTGTACCCTGAAAGTGTTGTATTTGTTCGACTAATTGGCCTTGCTGAGCCTGGGTCATGTTCACTAATTGTCTCCAAGCGTTGATGAGTGTTAGGGGTGGGGTGGGCTGTTCTGGCAGCATCTGCACAAGAGCTGGCGAACTAGGCAAATCCTGTCTACTTCCTCGTCGAGATATTTGTTTCGAGGGGTCTATCGGATGAGCGAAGGGAAGGCGTCTAGCGTTGATGGAAGAGTTGACGGATCGGCTCTGTTCGTCGTCTTCTGCCGCCTCCGACTCCGATTCAGTTAAGGGGACAGAAGATGGCTCCCAGAATGAGTTCAACGATCGTGAACTTTCATTACGGCTTAGCGGTTCCATGCCGTTCGCACTTCGTGGGGGCGCATGCAAGATTGACCTCATTGTTGCCTGGTACGCCTGCAGTGTGGTAGCTAAATCGGCTGGCACGAAATGTCTAATGCTTCGAATCCTGTGATCAGCACCAGCTAGTCGAAGCTGATTGATGATCGTTTCATGGCCATTCATAGCCCCATGATGCATTGCAGTAAATCCGTTATTGTCGAGGGCGTTGCAGTCCGCACCCGCGGAGAGCAATACAGATACAAATGCCGGCATATTGAGTGACGCGGCAAAGTGGAGTAAAGTCAACCCCGACGGACGTCGAAGGTTGAGCTCCACTGAGGAAAACCCAGTTTGGCGCTTTGCGAATTGTATTAGATCAACTAGGAGTGCTTCCATCTCGTGAGGGGCGAAAGGGCGCGAGCCATAATTCGAGACAGTCCTTTGGTGCCCATTGACCACGCCGTAATGAACTTGTTGTGGAAACATTCCACTGTTTGCACCTTGGTTCTGTTGTAGGAGCTGCTGAGCGGCAGTGTAGGGATCCTCGGTTCCCATCTGCTTTCCAATCGTTCTCAAGGCAAGTCGGAGCATCTCGATCTCTCGATCGTCGATGTAAGTAAAGAAAGAATGTCTGATATGCGAAGATGATGGCACTGTCGAATAAAGCGGATGCTCGTGCTTGAACATTACAGGTACCATTCCAGCTTGGACGGCTGGTGGAGCGATGCAGTTGAGGCATTTTTCTCCCCAGAAAGTTGTGGTTGTCGCTTCCGTATCTCCAAACATAACTTCAAGTCCTTGGTAGAAGCTATTTCCGAGGAGAGTCACCTCTGTACCGCCGCTGGTGGACCCTTCTGCTGGCACTAGTTTGTGGATAACTGGCATTGGCCGTCTCGATGACTGGTTCATCAGCTGGTTGCTGAGCGCCTGAGGGAAACTCGGATCATTCTGGCCAATACTGTTCCGAGGATCAGCGTGCGGACTTCCAGGACGACTCGGCTGTCTTGAACTGGGAGCCGACATAAGTGCTTGTCGTGGCAAATTTTCTAGACTGAACGACCGATTGATACAACCATTCAAATTGCCATCACCACCTGGTGTTGGTGGGCTGTTTCCAAATGCTCTTGACTGAACCGCTGGCTGGAATGGTCTGTCGGGGCCAGCCATGAAAGACGGCATATGCGGAGCATAGGGGGATGAAGCTGCAGTGTTCGGCATAGTAGCAGCGCCTGATGGCTGTTGCGGCATTGTATCAAGCCTCGTCATGGTGAGTCCAGAAGGGAGTTTTCCGGACCCACTCGGTTTCCGCCGTTTCGTTGCTGGACCAGAAAGGCCATTAGGAGAAGCAGGTCTTGACAAGTTTCGAGGAGTCAGCGTGGCAGAAGTGTTGCCAGAGACGGACTGTGGTATGGCGAATGGCGCATTGTTGTGACCTGTAAATTGTCCACTAAAACCGTGTTGAAGTCTTGTGAGATCGGGGGTCGAATAGGATTGCTTGAAGGCCTTCGCTCCTGGTTGGTCAGCTGGAAGGCCGTCCATGTTACCGGTAGAGAAGACGCCAGCTCCAGGTACGTGAGATCCTTGAGGCATATGGGGCGCCTGGGCCGTGGCCAGCGGCTGCGGTGCATTATGTGTTTTATGGTCATCTGTTATCATGATTGAATTTGTCATAGCTTGAGCAATGACTTTTTCCTGGAAATCCTTGACCGTGAAAATGACCTGAAAGCCCATCTTTTCGTTCTGATGTCGGCAGTAGCAGGCAATTCTCATTGGTAGCTCGACCTGCATGGTGCCTGGTGGGGCTGTGGTTGTCTGATCCGGGGTCGGTTGGTTCTCTTTGGTTAACTCGACCCAATCCTTAACTTCGTTCGTGTTGAAAACCACAACACGCCTCTCCTCATCCTTTTGAAATAACTCTTCTTCTTCTGGCTTTTTCTGCTTCTTCCGTGACGCTCTTTTCCTTTCTCGCTGTATGCATCCCGAGCAGATTTTGACCTCACCTCCATTCAGTGGTTTACTATCGTCTTCCCTCGACGAAGTAGACCCTGATGATGATGCTGGACTTGGTCTTGAATAGACAGGCAGATCTTCTCCTCTGGCCCGTGCCAATGCACGTTGTTTCCTTTGAGGATCCTGCATGGCACTAGTGCAAACGAGTGACACGTGAAGTTCCAAGGTGTCAGGGGATTTGTCAATATCTGGTTTTGCCAGAAACTTTGGCTTGGACACGGTATGCGTCGGCAATCTCAGTTTTTTGATTCCTCGTGGCAAGGGGCGGAGGGTCATTTTGATAGGTATTTGGGTCTCGACACGCGACTTAAGGGAGGTGGGATAGATGTGGAGTATAGGTTGGCCGTCCATCGAATGTACGGTGGAGGGAGGAGATGATATGTCCTTGGCAAAGGATGATGGCGTTCCGCTGGACTCGGGACCAAATTGAAACTGAGTGTCTGCGTAATTCATATGCATATTCGGTGAGAAGGTGGCATTGCCTGGGGAATCCCCATTCATACCCATGTGATTGAAGGTTTCCTCAAGACCTGAAGAAGGTGACGGTTTTGCCCATGGCGATGGCGCTTGGGTGGCTGGAAGCATCGAGTTCAGCGGTGAGGCTTCGCGAGAGCCTAGGAAGAACGAGGCTGGAGCAGCAGCGAGGCGAGGCGAAGGACGACGAGGGTTGCTCATATTCATCATGTTCATGCTGCGTCGCAGCTGCGGATTGGTTACGAGCGGCGGGGTCGCTTGCACAGTGGCAGCATCAAAGCCGCTCGGAGTACTTGCGGCCGTATCGAAATCGAAAGCAGATGCCATTTGCCGTTCTAGCTCTTGGTCCATGGCTGACATGCTAGAATTATCAAAGAATTGCTCGTTCATTGGCATGGACATCCCATTGATGCCTGTGTCCCAGGTCTCATTCTTGCTTATGGCTGGCGATGTTGTCGTAGCGGTAGAGACATTCCGATTGTGGTGAGAAGGGGAATCAGAGGAAGAACTACTCGACGCTGAACTTGTTGATGCTCGCAGAAACGCTGGGTGGAGTCTCGGGCTTGATTTGTACTCTCTTTTGACTGTCATTTCATCGGAGTCGAGGAAATCAGTGTTCATCGCATCGTCGTTCTGCGCAGCTGCAGCATCGAGGAAATTGTCGAAGGTCTGCCCGGTGAACGAGTTTGGGGTCTGACCAATGTCCTCTTGAAACAGATACATGTCGTCATCTTGCTCGTGGGCCATGACTTGAAGTCTGCTGGAGGTTGGAAGGAGACGGTTCGCGTGGTCAAGGCTCCGGTTATCGAAAGCTTCACAGCATTACTTTGGTAGGATTTCGACGTAACGGTCGGATGGCGGGGCTGGGTGATAAGTCGTGTCTGCGCTTGACACTTGCGTTTCGATAGTCTGAAGGAATGGTCGGAAAATGTTTCGAGGGACTGTGGCTTCTTGAGATATTCCAGTCGTGGCTAGAATTGTCGTCGGGCGGGAAGTCCTGGAAAGCTCTCGGCTGTGGACTTGACTTCCACGCCTGGATACCTGATCACCGCAGATAGCACGAGAAGTGACGGTCAGAGATCCGCAAGTAGGAGAGTATGTTAAGTCGGATCGCTGGCGCAGCGACGGTCTTCAGTATGGTAGTGCGAGGCTGTCGGCAACACTCACACAAATTGAGGCCTTGTTCAAAGCGTCGATGTCAAGCGACGACGATATGGTGGATGATGTGGAGAGACCCGCGAGCGGGTGGCCGCTATGGGTCCTGGTCGTGCCAAGCAAAACACTGACAGGGTGCACACCGGCCTTAAAGAGGAGCCCCTTAGCGTGAAGGAATAACCAGGTAATACCGCCAAAATAGAGCCCTTCCACCTTTATTAGAACCCCAGGCAGCAGAATCGAAGCTCTTAACCAGGGTGCCAGGCAGCTTGAGGATAACACTCTTGCCGCCCAAATTTCACCATTTTGCATGTGCGACGCAACAGTTTCAGCGGGTTAGTTTACTCTGAAGAATAACCACTCAAAATCCTAATCTAATCAGAATTGTGTAATCGCATAACAGCATCGTTCGGCCAGCATATTCCTCTCTGAGTTATAAAACCCGCTCGACGACCTGCTTGGAGACAGTCTCGTCACTGAACAAACCCTTCAAGTCTTGTTATTTTACAACCGCGCTACAGCAATAAAGCACCGCAGATAGGTGGTAGAAAGTACCTAGATACTTGATATATTTCGTATGCTGGTCGCCAAACCTGAGGCAAGAGTCCGCCACAATGATTTACGTCATCGAAAACTCCATGTCATTGCCGCTGACTCCTACCATGTTTCTCTGGCTTGGACATTTCATAGTGCTCGAGTGTTCTGATCACCATCTACATTGACGATGCGACCAATTATTGAGCCTGACCGGTGGTCACTCGCCTGCATCAGGCATGCAATCGCGACGCGTTTCATGCAGACAGCTTTCTTTCACTGCTCGTTACCCCTTCGGATCCAGAGAAGATAGAAGACAGAACCCGTAAACTTGCCATAAACACGTGATGTCCACTATGTCCCCGGTGCGGGTTTGCACATTGTTCATCCAATAGGCTTGTCGGAGCTTGTCCGAAAATAGCCCCTCCCCTACCTAGGTATCTAGCTTACCATATCCAAGTCCACGTGAATTGTTCAATGGTCATAACGTTGATCATATGTTTTACTAAAATTTGGGTCACTGATACTGCTGAATATACAAATATTTTAGCTCTGAGACTCGACGCCAGGCAGCTTGCACAGCGACTGTATCGGTTGTTTCCACCAGTTTCCCGTGCCGCGCCGTGGAATTCGAGGTGTCCACGTCAAATGCTCCCGCCAGGCAAACCGCATTCACCTGTTGAAATGGTAAGAGACCCGTTTTGACCAAAGACCTAGAGTTATCTTAACTAAGTAAATAGATACAAATCCTCTTTAGCATGAGATGCCTCAAGACTCGCATTCACTGCAGACACTAAAGTTGCGTAAAAGATTCTCTGAGGATCTAAAATCCTTACGTCTTAAGGAGGCAATCGACGATCTACAACTTTTTCATTACAACTAATCTCTAATTCCCTGACACGTTGCTAATCTTGCAATTTGAGCACGCATTTAATCGAACTTTGGACGACACAATTGGCAACAACTAAGACAGAGACCCAGCAATCAAGAATACCTTGCTGTCGTTCCTGTCTGCTTTCTCAAGCTTTCTTGACTATCCTCATAGCTTGGGGGATGGTTGTATGTGGGTGGGGAAGGTCCACTCCTCTGTACACCCTCTGTGTCCCGTACTGTCAGCGGCACGCCTTCCGTGCTCTTACCCTGCTCTTGCTCTCGTCTCTCTTTTGCACGTCTCCTCTCACCTGCGACCACGAAGATTAGGTAGAGGAGGAACATAATCCCTGTTCCGACACCATAGGCAATGGTTTTCGTCCTTTGACTGTTTTCAAATTGTGACCGAGCAGCCAGACGCAGGCCAAGACCGCCATTAATCATGCCCAACACGATGAGAATGCGGCCAAGCCAGAGATGCATATAACCTGGTACAGTACGACCGGGACGCTTTGAGGTTGTTCCTGCCTTTGCAGCCGCTGCTCGTCTCTTGAACAGACTATGATGTATCAGACCGAGGACAGGCTGGAAGAATGCGAGCAGAAGGATAGCAACGCCCAATTTTGTGTGCGGATCCGACCATAGGAGGGAGGAACCAACGGGTAGTTCTCTGACAAGATAGATACCCAGGGCTGCCGCAACAATGTAGATAATGTACGAGGTAGATTGGAGGAAAGCATGGATCCGCACAATCCAACGCGATTTGATGCCGAGTCGAAGGATAATGCCACCCACGGGAATCAAGCTATGAAGCTATTAGCAGAGATGTTTCGAGGGCGAAAGGAAGCCAGAAAAAACCTACAACACCCACACCAGGCACGCTAAAACAGCATGGATCGTGATTATCTTGTTGTACCGATCGAATTCAGTACGGAAGGCCTGCTCGCTGATATTGTTTGACGAGCCACTGCTGCCACCGTCGTCGTTGGAATCCCCATCACAATCCCTTCCGAATCGTCCACAATATTGTCCCGCATCATTGTCACCACTAAAGCCATTCCAGGGCCCCCCTCCGCCCGAGCCCTGATATGCTTGAGCTGTGCTTGCCGAGACAAGCAGATATGCCGTAGCTATCAGCATGAATCGGTTGTGATGAGAGTTCATCGCTCCTGTCCTCTGGCCTGGAGCCGAACAGAGGTTTGCAACAGTGATGGTGGGTTGGGTGTAGTGTTCAAGTTTGGAAGAGTAATGACGGATAGTACGAAAGAGTGAGTGTGAATGGCTACGAGAGATTATTAACTGGAACAAGAATGAAGGCTGATGTCCAAGGCTTGACACCCATCCTCGATTCCGAGGGAGGAATACCAAGTCCGATCAGCGGTGTCAACAGGTCAAGGCAGGCCGATCTAAGACTTTTAATGGAGATTCTATCCCTGTAGCTGCAGCAACGCCAAACCTGGAGCAGCACGAGCAGGCCAGGCAGTGCTTTCACAGGCTTGGACAGAGAAGCCAGGCAACTTCTATTTTGAGCCAGAGGATAGTCACTGAACGGCAGCAGAGGCCCAGAATGCAGGCCGCTTTATTGCTTTCAGTCACCCTGTCTGCCGCACTCTATCGGGCTCTATCGGGCTCTCACTTCTGTGCTTTTCCGTGTGCAGCTGATGGTGGTATGAGCCACTCGACCAAACGAGGTTTGTGGTCGGGTTAACGGGGCTTAGCCGTCCGACACAGGCTGGGCAGGTACCAATTTTAGCATTCTCCACGCGTAACTGGACCGACAACCAATCAGCTTATTCTAATTTGAGATATGGGCCGACGTTAGAATGAAATTATATATGCACTCCGTTGTACTAGGACTTTGCCATAGACCAAGATTCTTCCACTCAATGGTCCGATCCTTCCCACCTACGTTCTGCGAGCGAGGCGAAGCCCATGCGACTTACGGTACTTCGTGCCGTGGCCGTCAAATCGGGCCGGAATGCAAGTCTTTCGCTTTAAAGAAGCTTCGGGGCTGAAACATCCGGCCTAGGACTTTTCCTGGCATTGCGTCACTCCTCATGCCAGTGCGCCTGGCCTGTAATATCCACCCCGGACAATGGATGGGCCAAAAGGTGAAACTTCAGGTTGAAGGGTCACGGTTTCATCCTAGCCATACGAGGCCTCGTAATTCTATATATCCGTTATCACCTGCTCCAACGCTTGATTAAACTATCTCAGCAAACGATTAGGGACTCAAATTGGCAAAATATGTATAGTTGAGATCGACATGATTCCTACGCCAGTAAAGTATAAATGATTAAATACCTGGTACACTTCTGTACCTAGTGACCCATGGCCACGCTCTTGTATAGAAAGCCTTTAAGTATTATATTACGCTGCGAAAAGTGTTTTGGTTAGCTCTATCAACTCTCGAGCGTTGTGCTCTAACGCCTTGTGCAGATAAGCTCTCGGTCATCATGATGACGAGCCTGGGGTACGCGCCTTGGGATCAAATGCTGCCATCCACGTCTAAACTGATCCTCAATCAAATGTTCCTTTTCGCGCACCCAACTGACATGTGTTAGTGTATGTTCGACTGATATTTACAATAGAGATAAATGCAAACGTCACAATGACAACATTTCAGGCACCTCGACGGTCAGGGCGACAGCGCAAAGCCAACACCAGATATGACGACCAAGTCGCGTGGACAGAAGACACAGTTCGTCTACTTCGAGCAGATTCCGACTCCACTAACCGCTCATCGGAGTACGCCGCTCCCGAACTCGTAGAAAGCCTAGGTGACAGAGATTCTGATCACTCTATCATGCGATGTGCTAATTTCCTTGATCGTGAACTTGTAAGAGCTGGTGAACTCTCCCATCAATCAAAATCGTCCTCAATCTCTACCACAGAGGAACACTATCAAAGAAGCGAACTCGACGTAGCTAAAACCACGTCCAGTCTGACGACGACATCCAGATCGTATAACCGAGCAAAGCCGAAAGACAGGGGAAGAGAGATTGGTTTGCGATGTCGCATGCTCCAAGAAGGCTTTGATAAGTTCAGAGGGGCTGTTCGACGAGTGTATGGCGAGAACTATGGACCTGAACTTGAAGATCTCTACCCGGTGCTCCGGTCAAGAGACGTTTGGCATTTGAATCCGAGAGACGTCGTGCTGCCTAGCAGGGCATCTATAACTATCGCAATAAAGCTTGAAGCAGAAGCCAAGTATTTGCGTTGGGCCAACCCAGAGCTCAATGATCAAACGCGAGGACCGGAAGATCGTTCGAATGATGTTCGCTTACTCTTGCAACATAACACCAAACTTACACGGCAGGCCACTAACAACATTAGCATCGGAGAGGCAGCAATCCAGAAGTACTTTGTAAACGATATTCTCAATGAGGTGTCTCTTGGCCCATGGAACAGACGCCAGAACCATGAGCTTGGTGTGTTGCGGCCTTTGAAAGTCTCAAATGCCTATTCCCAAGACCCGTCCAACTCTCCAAGCACGTCAGACACACCAACACAAGTCATAAACGGAAACCACAGAGGTTGGTTAATTAATCTGGGGGCTCGACCACAATGTATGGCATGGGCACCCTCGTCATCCGATGCGCAGTACCTTGCAGTCTCGTTTAGGACGACTAAAGCACAGCGAGATACAAATCCATCTCGTCCTGCAGGTCTGGCTCCAGCCTTCTCCCCTTCGCCTAATTATCGGGGTCATATCCAAATACTGAAAGTTAATGCTGTCTCAGCTGGACCAACCGGGCCCAGTCATTTGAGCCATGATCAGACAGCGCCTATGTCCTTACACCAGCTGCTCTGCGTTTCCTGGGGTAGCATCTTACACCTTGAGTGGATCCCGGTTTCTTCAGACCCTTCTGATTTCGACGCTACCCAAGCTATGGTCGTGCTTTTCGGCGACGGGAACATCCGCCTGCTCACAACGAATCTTATGACTGCCGCAGTGCAGGAAATTACTCGACCAGAACTTCTCGTCCGCCGACCAGCTAACACAGTCTTTACCTGCTTCTGCCTGCCGTCAAGTGAGGATCTATTCGCGGGTGACGCGACTGGTGCTATCCATTTGTGCAACCTCAACTCGTTTTCCTCATCCGGTGAGATCTCCCCGTACGCGACCTTCCAGATTCATCATACATACACCATGAGCATCGTGGTTGCAAAAGACCATCCTCACTTCATCTGCTCTCAATCTGCGGCTGGAGAGATGGTCCTGACAGACCTGCGTGCTCCAATGCAAGATCGAGTCATCGTGCGTAAAGCTCGTCCTCCGACACGTAACTTAGCGTATTTTCCCTTCACGCGCACTTTTATTACCACTTCCGATTCAGCTGGAAACTCCGAGCCAACAGGCACGAGTCTGAGCATGGTGGTCGGGCACAACCTGAGACATTTTTACCAAACCAATGCTTTGCTAAAATTGCCTGAAACCTCCGGCACTTCGACTGTGTTGGCAGCAAGTCAATTCCATCCTATAATCCTGGTAGCAAACGCAGCCGGAAGCGTTTTTGCAAGCAATGTACTCAAGAGAATGTTGCCTCCGGCATTCAAAAGCCACGACGAGCGAGGTGCAACTTGGGTGCTAAAGCTTTGGGAAGTCCATTGGAGGGAACTCTCGGCAAAGAAGGAATATCAATCTCAAGATGTCGGAATCGACAAAAGTATGTCACATAACGATACCTTTACACCAAAAGGTGTCAACGTAATAGACACGTCAGCACTCTCTTCACTTTCTACCGCGTCCAAAGACTGCAAGCAATCTCAACACCAGGTAGATATATACCAAGGCCCATCAACGCGCTCAGGCGTCTTCCGATTCCAAGAAGGATTTGTGCCAAAACTTGCGGAACTTGGTAATTTCGGCGCCGTCGAGTCCAGAGCTGGTACAATTAACGTCAAACACAGGAGCACAATTGCTGCACCTTCACAAATTATTTTTCCAGAAGAGCAAGCTGTCAGTACAATGGCGTGGAACCCAAATGCGAAATTTAGCGCTTGGGCTGCAGTTGCCTGGGGGGGAGGAATTGTTTGGGTACGAGACTTCGGACATGATGTGGTCTGAGATCTTTATCGTCAGCCAACATAGCGCTACAACGACTTGCCAACGTTGAGACCATATGAATCCCAGGCTCGCAGTCAATGTATGTGGGTTTCGAAGCTTCGCTCGTGAGGGCCAGCAAATGTAATTAGTCACAACGCTGTGGTCATCGTGGTGTTGAGATTTGTTCATGTCGCCGTCGCCCTCCCATTCCCACAATGCTTCCACAGAACGTCACGCACCGCACAAATTTCTACCACTACTCCGCAGCTTCATGGCTGCGAAGTTAGAGAAGGTTATGCTTCGAAACCCGCACACGTAATTCGCAATTGACCAACAGTGTTGGAACACTATTGTCCAAAATTTCGTCCACAGAAGGCTGTCAGATCAAATTGATTACACAGGAAAAAAGGGTCGTATCTAAGTTTCACGTTTTCAGTGAGATTGTTACAATCGCTCATCGACACCGATGATTCCGCAATCTCAAAGCAACACCATACGTGTGTCACAAGCTCTCTCGAGATACTATGGTATGCCGATATATCATAACATGGCTGCGGGACTTCATCTATTCCAAACGAAGCACCAAGAATCAGTTCTTGTGCAACACTTATTCACAGCCTTTGAGGGCTGACATGCTCTATTACAGAACATTGGGTTACGCAACGTAGGGGGCTCGACGAGTCCTGACCCAATTCGTTCCTTGTGTTTCTTTGTACCCATTTTACCTTCATGAATAAGCATTATGACGGAAATAGCATCGCTGACAAGCGAGTGGAATTCTGCTTTGTCTTATGCGCCTCGCTTTGTGCAGGGCCATGGATGCTGTATATTGTCGCAGGCTCCCGCGCATAGTTCCGACAATTGCATTCACTATCATTTCCCGTCAGCAAGTTCGAATCACAGATACCTTTCAATTCAAAATGTCCTCTTCGGCTTCTAAAAAGGCAGCAGGCTCTGCATTTCAGCCCGACCATGCGGACGACATCTACAAAGATATGTGCACTAAAAGAACAAGTATGATGACAATGTCTGGCACCAAAAGCAATAGAAAAAGTCTGTTGGGGATCTCTTCCCCAAGCGCAACCAAAGCAGAAAGGGGATCGAAAGAGGTAAATATGGAGGCGTGGTTGGCCACGGAGGCTGCGTTAAGGAAATCAGGTATATTCTAGTTCACCAGAAAGAAAAGTCAATGGGACCCCCGTTTGTTTGTCAAATATGAGCTTTGATTGTACTGAGTCCGGTTCCATGCTTTATCAAGATAATCCCTGCTATTGAGGTCGTGTTTTAGTGCTTAGCCGCTCTCGCATTGCTCGATATCGTTGGCTGACGATGAAGTCATCATCAAGTGGCATCGAAGCTGCATCTGATCTTGGTACGGCCTGCTTCAAGCTACTAATTCCCCGATCCTTGGCTTTGTTCACAGATCTCTTGTTCCTCCCCTTCCTCCCACAAGGCGAAGCACACGCGGTAGCGTTTGATGTATGCTGTTTTGCCAAATTCTTGGTCTGCCCTCCTTTCCGTATGCCTGTGCGGTGCACAACGTACACATTTTGGCGTTGGCGCTTGGCATTGAACGTTACAGCAGACAAATAAACATCAGCAGGTATGTGCGGAGCTGATATACCCCCTGTGAGGTTCTGTTCGAAGCAATGCCGTCGTCCTCGCTCTCCGTTCTTGACAGCTTGGTACCGTAACTGAGCCTTGAGCTCTTTTGTCAGCTGCTCGGACACCTGATCCGGCTGCGTTGAAGCCAGCCAAGATTGTGACTGACTCGGGAGAGTGATCCCCGTTGATATGTGGGGTTGTCTTGAAGGTTGCAGCTTGAAACTTTGTTGTTGCTTTTGAGTGAGGGGACATACTGGAGTGGACGACTTGGGCGCATGCCCGGAGCTACAAATGACCGCCGATGCAGTGGGATCAGAAATGGGCATTCGTTTCTGTTTAAGAGCGGCAGCTGCTCGTCGATGTGCCACTACGTCCGGCCGATGCGAGTTTCGTAGTTCCAAAACTTCTCTGGACCTGGCATTGGCGGCGGCTTTGTCCAAAACCTGCAGTGTCCTTCTTTTGCTTGCCGGGTAAGCTTCTGTGTAAGTTGTGGCTTCATAGGGACAAGGTGGAGTTTGCGGGTAGGATACTACTCTATCGTCATGCAAAGCAAGTCGGTTGGAGATTTTTTGATGAGAGATGTTGTAAGTGCTTGTCGTATTGTGCATTATCGTGAAGAACCTGCTTCTGAGACGGAAGACAGATTAGCGCTCTCTTCACTTATTCTCCGCGGGTCTTCACGAACTGGCTTTAATTGATATAAAAGGAAAACCTACCTCACACGACCTCCGCTGAGTGGCTTACTATCTGGTGACATTTCCCGGAGAGAACTTGCTATTCTAGTCCAAGTAAGATCTTTTTGTTCTGGCAGCAGCTGACGAAACATAGCTAGTCGCAACAAGTTGAGGTCATCCGTATCCGACCATTTCCGCTTTCCTAGACCGCTTGTACTTTGAGTACGAACATCCGACGGACATTTACCATTGACAGACGTTGGCGTTTGTGGTGCCTCTCCTTCTGAGGGTGGCAGACTTGATGGAGGAGGTGTTGGGAGCATTCCAGGCGGGCTCTGCTCCTGAAGTGGCCTAGAGTGGTGCTTAATTAAACGTGACGGCGCCGTACAAAGTGAAGAATGAAAGCCAACAAATGCTGCACTCGTTAAGGAAAATTACCGGGTACTGTGATTGCGGAGGCGTGAGAGCGACATGAGCGTGCTCCCGCTCTACTGTTGCAGTGCTGGTAAAGTTGGATTGATGGACTGCCAATGTCAAACCAACATGGCAGAATTCAGGCCTTTAAAAGCCAATTTTTGGAGGTTCGCGACGCGTATGACCTCAGGGGGGGTCTGGCGACACGCGCTTCATCGCGAGATGGCGCACGATGGCGCATGTTCGGGGGCTTCATGGGTCCGTGCACCGAACTGTTGAATGAGCAGGAAGTGAATAGAAGAGAGTTAGGTACATTGTGAAGGGCCATTGCCGATGTAGTGCAGAGGTCGAGTAAACAAGGAGTTTTGGTCAGCAGAGAAAGAATGGTGCTCCAGCTTGTTCTGGTTGCCTACTTAGGTACCTAGGTAGTAGGGATGTGTGACCATCGAGCTACAGGATTAATACATCGCGAACTGACCATCCTGTGGTCCCGATGGCTAGTGAGGAGTTTTGGCTAGCATATAGGTACAATAATCGCAACAGAGTGCTTGCAATTTCCTATGCCAGATTGAAAAAATAGCGCAGAACGAATGAAGATATTTTCGAGTAGGGCTGCGTATTGCAGATGCTTTGATGTTTGTGGACCTGGTCACTACACCCAACGATAGTCCTGTGGCGCGAACATTGTTGATACATGGCCAGTTCGAAATCCATTTTTCGATTGTAATACATGGTATCGTAGAAATTGCCCGCTACCAGTCCCACACGGGTTGATCACTCTGAGCGTAGGCAGGCTCTTTGCTTACCAGCTTTGTTTGGACACTGGTTGCCGAGTCTGCAAGGCTGTCCAAAATCAGTCCAAGTTGAGCCAAAGACGTCATGCAGCGTAGGCCACCACATTCAGACGTCCGTACCATCGCTCATTGGAGGGGTCATAGACATATCGAGTTGTCATGACATTCGATACAGCCAAAACTTTTTGGTTTGACAGCAAGCCATGGATTGGCCCACACCTTGAGTCCTTCGTACTAGCCGTCGGCTACGAGGCTTGAGGCTGTGCCGCGTTTCTCGGACCACCTCGGCCACGGCTACCCCGGCCTCGAAAATCCCCACTTCCAACTCGACCGCGTCCTCTTCCCCGACCATCAAATCCACGTCCGCCTCGGCCGCCTCTACCAGTGTTTCCACCACGTACACCTCGGTCTCGTCGGACTTCGCTAAAGCCGTCATTTTCGGGCACTGGTGGTTGGGTGATCTTTTCCTCAGCTGCGGCGCCGGCTTCATCAGCCCAGTTGGAAGTTGATTGGTGGGCGGCAGGTTCAGCAGTTGCGCCTGTTTCTGTCTCGTTGGGATCTCGAGGTACTTTGACCCAATCCTCACCAGACTGGGTGGCTTCAGTGATTGTCGATGCTTCCGGATTCCAGGAGGATTCAGCAAGGGCATTGGCCGCATTGTCACCGGTGGAGGCTTGCTCGGGTGGAGGGGAAGCGAGGACTTCAGGCGAAACTTCTTCAATGGCAGGTGCAGGTGCGGCTGCGGTGGCTTCCAGCTCGGTAAGACCAGCATTGGCAATGGTAGGATCAGTGTCAGACGCTTGGGTTGGTGGGAGGCTTTCAGTGGGCGCAGCAGTCTGTAGATCAGTCTGATCGTCACCCACTGTTGCCATGGCGGACGCTTTTAACTGAGCAAAGGTGAAATCGATTTCGTCACCGCTTGGATCGGCCACGTTTAGAGCCTTGCCCTCGACAACATTGGTGATTGTTTCCAGAGCAGTGGAATTGCCCTGGTAGAGGTGAAACAAGACCGCCTCATAGGCTTGCTTTTCGTTCTCTTCCACGTCCTCGCGTTGTCGTTGATACGCAGCGGCATGCAAGAACTGGCAAGCTATCTGCAAGGCCTCCTTTGCTTTGGCGGTGGCTGTATTTGCCGAGTTTCGAGCGACCTCCTCCTTCAGTCTTTCGATTTCTGCTTCGTGAGATTCAGCTATCAATGTCTTTTCTTTCTCAAACCGAGATTCGAGTTCTTTGGAGAATTCGGTAAAGCTTTTCTGCTGTTCCTCTAGCTGTGCGAGCTGGGCTTCGAGCTGGGGTTTTTTCAACACTTGGGCCTTTTGGTCCGCATTGATCTTTTTGAGCTGGACTAGATCGTCGAGGGAGGTACCAGGGAAATCAGCGATAGTTGCCTCGGTCTTAGACACGCCCGTCAGCTTTTTGTGAACGTTCCGGATTTGCCTAGATGTGTCAGAGGAGGATGCCAACCGAGTGAAATGACAATGACCTACTTAGACAGCTCTTTTAGGTAGCTGCTCTCCCCATCATGGTCAACTGTGCCGTTCACCTTGCCATCAACGGGGTGATCCGGGGGCGGAGGTGTGGCAGAGCTGGTCTTAGCCTTGCGTTTCTTTGCTGACTTCGAATCGAGAATGGGAAGAGGGCTGGTGGTGGACATTGCGAACGGGGTTGGTTGTAGGAGTGTGGTTGCGAAGAAACTGGTAGGTATGGGTCAAAAGTTCTCGACGGATTGATGCTCACTGAGAGACGGATTGGTCACAGTGCTACGGTCGTGATTGAACCAATTGTGGTGTTCAGCAATCAAGTTGACTGGGGCAAATGTCTTCTCCAAAAAAATGGATACGCCTGCTAGAATGCCAAGCCTCTGCCCCTAACTTTTGTTTGCCTGATTGCCTACTCCAATGTTGTCACTATCTAACGTTAGACCTTCACTTCGAGCACGCACTACCGTCTCGTGCACGACTTCGGTGACATCTAGCGCGTCCACAACTTTTAGGGTATGGAAGAGCTAGAAGCTGGTCGATCAAAAAGACAAACTCATGTCGCACTAATATTATGATGAATCAATCCGTGTTGGCAAGGGATTGAACATCCCTCGTCAACGAAACGCTTGCTTAGTTATCAGCAAAGATTGATTGCTGAGTCACGGAGGTAACCCCCGGGTGCGGATCTCTTCAAGTCAACACAGATTCATGATACAAGAAAGCTTCCGGTGTGATCAGTGGGTATAGCAGGTTCCGACGCCTATCCAGGTCCCGTTCCTTTCCAACTTCAAACCCATGTGCGATGTTAGTGAGCAATATGACCTAAGGTCTAAAAGCTGCTTCAAGTTCTCGATCACCAAATTTGGGCGTCTCAATTTCTCGGATACGTTCTGACACAGGAGCTGCTCCTCTGACATTCATCTAAATCTGGTCAGTCGTATAATTCTAGCTTTACAGCATGACCGACGTTGCCATGGGTCTCTTCCAAGCTTCTGGCGGGGCCGAGAATGTTGCCAAATAGTGAACTGAATCAGCCAAGGTCGCGTGAAGCAAGAAGTTTGTCAGGGTAGATGAAATACGGCACGAGCACATACGTCTGCCCGACTAGCGTTGGGGTGAAGTTCAATGTGAACATGAATTCCTCACTTGTGCTACGAGTCAGCCTTCGAATCATGATTTGACACGTTGCACATCCGTAAGTAGTGACACTTGAGCAAGGTGGGCGAGGAGGACGGAATAGAAACATTGCTACATCCAAGCCGCAATAGGAGAAGGAGTGCTACCGGGAAAGATCAGCTGGCACGACTAATATATGCATTTTGCACAGCTAGTCGCAGCCTCAAAGTCTGGCTCTTCTAGCCTCAGATAGAGCGGCAGGCCGGGCTCCGATCCTCCAAGAAACTTAGGATGCTTCGCATCGGTAGTACGAAATCTTGGCCAAGTGGCCAAACAACGGGCTGATGGGCGTGAAGCCTCTCATGCCGTGACACAAAAGAGCACAGGCACCCTGAGACCTCGCCTTAAATACAAATCACCTGCAGGTCGCCCGAAAACGCACCCAAATGGGCCGATCGTGTGGCGCTTCGGGATACCAAAAGTGATGAACCAAGGAGCCCGGTGACCGATCACCGGTGACTACTACCGACGTCAATATTGTAGTATGGAGTACTTCGTACCTAGGTACTCCGTACTTTGGGTAGCACCACCTGCCCCGCGCCTGCCCTAAAGACTGCAATCGACTTAATACGAGCGATGGAAAATAAAGTAGCGAGGCAAGCTTCTCACCCAAGCGCTAGGCCGGATTCAATCTAGGCGAGCGTCCAATGAGAACTATGGCTAGGAAATGCCCGCCAATGATGTAACTTATTTTTGGTTGCCCTGTGGTGCAGATTTTCTAGTTGGGATTGGTGGCAATCGGCCCCAGCAATCCTATTTTCGAGCCGGTACAGGTAGCCATCGCAAAGCTGGACAAAGCCAAGTCACAATTTCGGCTGTGCACGCTGACCGCTTGGCTGGCGTTGCCGTCGAGCATTGTTCCACAAGAGTCCGGCGTCCTCGTGGATCGCCTAAATGTCGCGTACCAACAATGACATCCAAATAGGTGTGAACGCTGTTGAAACCAAACTCCGATCTCCAATCCGACGAAACTCTCGCGATAAGTTTTCCGATCTTGCTCGTCTGGTCATGTTGGGCAATACAAGCACCAGCACGTCCACGACCACCACTAATACCCCAAACAGCGCATCACACTCTCCCCCGTCAGAGCTGGCCTTCGCTCCAAATGGAAGCGCGGCCACGGCTCTGCCAGAGAAGAAAGATCAAGATGGGTTGAAGCCACCGGCAATAACCGGCACAGGTCGAGCTCAGGAAGAAGGCGTTTCTCACCTGCACCCCAGCAGCTTCCCACAGAGTAATCTTGGAAGGGCCTTGACGGATACCCCTCTGCCCTCGGTGCCGGGAAGTCCTCACATCTCCGGCAAGTTAGGAGGTTCGGGCATTAACACCCCACGCATAAGAGCTACCACTCTCGACATCCCTGGCCTTACGCGATCGAAAGTCTCGCCGGATGGGCGCATATCTGAAAGAGATGTTGGCGCCAAACTCATCATCCTGATGGTGGGTTTGCCAGCCAGAGGGAAAAGTTACATTGTCAAGAAGATTGCCAGATATTTGAACTGGCTTCAGCATCCTACCAGAATCTTTAATGTCGGAGACCGTAGACGCGTCGTCGGTGGCAAGAAGAGCTCAGGTCAACCACAAGACAAAGATCGCGTGCTGCGGGATTCAGTACGGAGGATGAGCTTGAACGCCTCCCGACCTCACGGCATCATGGAAAATGACACCCTTCTACCACCTCCTGCCATGTCCGCTAACCTTGTCGTCGATGAACATAACCATTCCGAGGCTTCCCCAATATCCCCTCTGGATATGAATGGCCCGCGTGTCGGCAGCATAGACGAGAAAGTCAGTGATCCACTACCGATCCCAGCCCCAAAGACCGCCACCATGGAGCAAGATAGCAATTTCTTTGACCCTGAGAATCGCGAAGCCAAGAGGATCCGGGATCAAGTCGCTCATGACACGTTGGACGAATTACTCCAATATGTGCTTCACGACGGTGGTTCTGTAGGAATCCTGGATGCCACAAACCATACCAGAGACCGCCGAATGTCACTTATCAAACATTTAAAGAACCGAAATGTTGACATCAACGTCCTTTTCCTCGAGTCCAGATGCCAGGACCGCAATTTACTTCAGGCAAACATGAGACTGAAGCTGTCCGGTCCGGACTACAAAGATAAGGACCCCCACAAGAGTCTACTGGATTTTCAAGAGCGTGTGGCTCAGTACGAGAAGAAGTACGAACCCCTTGGTGATTTTGAGGAGGACCGGGGTATTCCATACTGCTCAATGATTGACGTGGGTAGGAAAATGGTCTCGTATCGAGCTAACGGCTTCCTATCTGTCCAAACCATTACCTATCTCATGAACTTCAACCTCGCGCCACGCATGATTTGGCTGACCCGACATGGAGAGTCAGTGGACAACGTTAGAGGTAAAATTGGTGGTGATAGCCACCTCAGTCCGAGGGGTGTACGGTACGCCAGAGCACTTGAGGGATTCATTGCGATTGAGCGAGCTGCATGGGAACAACGCCAACTCGAGAAGCAGGCCACCACGCATTTTCCCCCTTTACCAGGTGATGCCACGCCACCGAATCCTGAAGTGGAAGCTCAAGCTGGCGAGGCCAAAAATTTCTGCGTCTGGACCAGTATGCTGAACCGAAGCATCGAGACTGCTCAGTTCTTCTCCGAAGACGAATATGACATCAAGCAGATGCGTATGCTGGACGAACTCAATGCTGGTTCAATGGAGGGCATGACCTATGAGGAAATCAAATTCAAGTGCAAGAACGAGTACGAATTAAGACAACGCCACAAATTGCAATACCGATTCCCAGGTCCTGGAGGCGAGGGATATCTGGATATCATCAGCAGATTGCGGAAGGTCATTCTGGAGATCGAGCGAATGACCGACCATGTTCTGATCGTCGGTCATCGATCTATCACGCGCGTTCTTCTTGCCTACTTTCTAGGTTTGAAACAGGAGGACATATCCGAGCTCGATGTCCCCTTGGGCGTTGCCTATATGATTGAACCGGTATGTTTGCTATGCATTGCTCTTGATCTTTACCTTGCTAATCTTACAGCGACCATACGGTGTTGAATTCAAGGCATACCGGTGGACCCCCGAGACTGACAGATTCGCGTATGACGAGAATTTTCGCCTCAGACGAGCAGTTGAGCCATAGCATGGCTCGGATCCTTCGTCGCGACAGTGTCCTTGTAACCTGATTGAGCATGTTGAGGGCTCTTGTGAGCTGCCTTCTTATTTTGACATCTACCTGTGAAGAAGATTTTCAAGCACGATTTCTCTGCGGTCATGGTAACGATGGCATTTCTACGCGCATGCCAGAGCTTGTCGATCGTTCTTAGAATGATGAACTCGGCGCACAGCGACTCGGCTGCTTTGGATTTATTGATCTCCGCATCGTACTACTCCTTGCTCTCCCTCGTGCACTAGCACATGTCTGATCTGCAAAATCATCTCGCGAGGGAGTTGCTTGGCGTATGTGAGGTCAAAAACATACTTAGGTCCTCATTATCAAAGTCACACCTGCCTCCATGGCAGAGATATTGTTAGTGCAACAACCACTCAACCGTGCCGAACCTGTCGGTTTGGCACCATGATGATGTATTCAGGTAGGTGTGTAGAATGCGGGTTTCTTGCGGCATCCGAGGATCAATGGGCTAATACGCACCTTTGCCAACGACTGCCTCCTTGGTGCTTTGCATTTTGCAGTGGTCCCAAGACCACTAAGTGTGCCACACCAGTAAAGGGATCACAATCATTCGATGGTCAATCGCACATGGAGACTTGGTTCAGCGCTCCGTTCTCCTCACCCTTGCTGTTAAGCAGGCTAGAGCGCTTGATAACACGCACATCAAGAACCGGGCGATCTATTCTTTGAACGTTCCTCCCCCTATTGTTCTGTGACTCAACATTTCTTCTACTTTCACACCTCGGTTTGTCCGCCAAATCCAAGTCAGGCCAACTCGACAATGTCTGGGATTGCTTTTCGTAACGGTGAGGCAAGTTGCTGTCGGTGGACGGAGACCAAACTGATTGTACAGAATGACCCTCGATAGCGTCCTCGTTTGTATCTTTCTCTAGACCACTTTCAACAGCATTAGCAAAGGTCCGACAGCCCGCTTGTACCTGCGAACCTTCAGACTAATATTAATACATCTATCGGCAAACTAGTCATCGTATTGAGTTCGTTTTGTAACTGAAATAATGCCGACTGATCCAAATCCGTTTATAGTTTCGCCTGCTGTTGCTTGATTTTCTGCGCTGCCATATCCCGCAGTTGTCTTCTCAAAATTTTGCCGCTCGGGTTTTTTGGAATCGCATCCACAAATTGGCACCCGCCGCTCAACCGCTTGTATCTAATTACCTTGCTATGCACGAAATCAACAATATCCTCTTCTTTGACCTTGCCTTCACTTCCAGGCTGGCGAACACAGAACGCTCGGGGTCGCTCGTCCCCGTCTGGAGTCAGCATTCCGATAACGGCGACGTCGGCAATATGTTCATGGTCAAGAATCAATGCTTCAAGCTCAGCCGGCGCGACCTGATTCCCTTTCACTTTGATCAGCTCTTTCATCCTGTCGACAATGAAAAAATGACCTTCCTCGCCCACGTACGCAACGTCACCAGTTCGTAGCCATCGCTCGCCATCCGATGAGAAGGCGTTTTTGGTTGCCTTTTCATTCTTCCAATATCCCTTCATGACATTCGGTCCGCGACACCATAGCTCACCACGATGCTCGGGTCCCCTTTGCGTGATCTCCGTGCATGTCTCCGTGCCGGTATTGGGATCTTCCGACACCTGCATGATCTTGACTTCGCAATTCGCATTCGGTACCCCCACGGCAAATGACTCGCTGTATTGTGTTGGATCCCATCCAAGCAAAGAGCACGTCACTCTGAAGAGTCCGTCAGTATGCACTCTTCAAAACAGGGGAAGATTCCGGAACTCACTCGGTCATGCCGTATCCTTGCTTCATATTCAATCTCCCATCCCACAGCTTTTCCACTTCTCTGCTACTCTCACTTCCAAGTGGCGCTGCCCCACACCCGATCGATTCAACACTACTCAAATCATATTTCTTCACAATTGGGTGCTTCCCAAGCATCACAGCGATAGGCGGAACCAACGAAAGATCCGTGATTTTGAACTTTTGTACATTTTCCAGGAACTCGACAAAATCGAACTTCGCCATAAGATACACCGGAATCAGTCTGATCATGGCACAGCTGAGATAGATTGTCTGTGCCATGGCATGATAGAGTGGCAGAAAGCAAAGCCAGCGGGCTCGTGCAGTACGCTCAACGTGGTCGGGATAGCGCATGGCGCGATCATTATACTGGAGGCAGTTCGATGTATAGTTCCGATGGGTTATCATCACGCCCTTTGGCACTCCAGTGGTGCCAGAGGAGTAATTAAGGGCGAGAACTGTTTCTTTGGCTTCGTCGTTGCCTGCAGCCGGAGTTAGTGCACTCGTCTTGTTGGACTGATAAACGACGGGTAACGTATTAGGCCCTTGGACAGAAATAACGGGTTCTCTCTCTGACAAAGGTTTCGCCTGCACGCCGCTGTTCAAAGCACCGGAACAGAGCTTGTGCTTCTGATCAAGCTCGCATTCTTCTCAGGATTGTAAGCCTGGGTCGGGTTCGACTCACCTTTCAGCTCCGGCCACTGATACTTGCGTCCATCTTCCTCATCGGCGAAGATGGCGCCCCAGTACTCGATGTCGTTCTTCTTGTCCTTCTTTCCACCGCCACGATCGAAAAAGACATCCGTATCAAAGTACCTTAGCCGCCGTCTGTCCAAGTTCGCAATATTTGCAGCGTCAATAGCGGTTCCTAGAGTCCCTTCTGCGCACAACAGATATGCAGCACCCGAATCCCTCAACTGGTTTGCCAACTCGCGACTCGTGAACGCTGGATTCGCAGCAGTGAAGATCCCACCTGCCATCAAAACCCCCATGAAGGCGACGGGAAAGGCGAGGTTGTTCCCGGAGAAGACCAGGACTCGCTCCCCAGGTTTGAAACCCGGAAGTCGTGTTAGACCGGCTGCGAAGCGCTGAGACCATAGTTTGAAGGAGGCTCGGGTGAAGTAATGTGTATCTGGTCTTGAGCTGTCGATGTAAGCCGGTTTGTTGGCTACTAGTGGTGGTTCAACGTGCGCAGCGGATTTGAAGATGAAGGTCGGAAGAGAGCAATCAGGAATTTCAAGGGTTTGGGGAGATTTGTAAGGCATTTTTCAAGATACAACGCCGGCGAATATGCTCTGGGCTTGAGAGGTTCGGCAAAGATCAGGCTTTCGAGGGTCTGCCGGTGTGGTGTCCTGCTCGGGTTGCCCAGGCAAGATGATGCTGAAGGAAAGATGGATTTCCAATATGTGTAGCAAGCGAACTTTTGAACGAGTTCCAGACTCCTAGTGAAGTGGTGTGTCTAGGAGGTGTGTCTAGGCATTCTAACCAGATTATTTGCAGTGAGACCAACAGGATACTGGAAGAGCTGAACTGTGTTGATATAAAATACACATCAACGAAGCCCGGCAAGCTGTGCCTCGGATAAGAAGCGTCACGGTAATAGACATTTAGGACGGGGCCCCGCACAGGGCTAGTTTAATCAATTAGCCGAGGTCCCGGATGGTGGCCGCAAGAACCCAAAGAGTGTTTGTGGTGGAGTAGTTATCGGGGTGATTTCCTGGTATTCTGACTCGCGGACTATGGACTATGGCCCAGGAGGAAGAACAGCCTCACGAGAAACTTCAGTAAACACATCAACCAGGCCGGTTTCTGCTCAATGGTCCATTCGATATTACAATCTGCTAAGAGTGGTTCTTTTCCTAGATGACCTAGCATAGATAGCCGCTTCAATGAACTCCTCTGAACAGCAAGGCGCTGTAGACGATATATCCCGACGCTTACTTAACCAATCGCCGACATAGCTGCAGCATTGGAACATTGTTTAAACTGAGACACTACTATCATATTGCCTACCATCATTGCAGAAGCAGATACCGCACATCGAAGACACTTTTCCCACCCTGGAGGTATAAATCTTCCACTGCGGTACAGTGTGCATGGTCCCTATCCAAACGTTCAAGTACCTTGTCCCGACCCTGCCGTTAGGGTTCCAAACTTCTTTGACAACAAAGAAAATCCCAGAGGCGCACCGCGCGAGTAAGGACTCCGACGGCCTGCTTATCTGGATTTGGTTATTTAGCGATGAAACTTCTTTATAGTCCGAAAATCTTTCGAGTTCCATCCGTTACTAAGATGACTGACATACTCTATCCCATGTTGACCACACTTTAACCAATGTCCACTTGTGTTTCGTGTGCGCTTAGCAACGGCTCCTCTGGACTTGACAGTGGCCCCTTATTGTAGCCACCCTTTCGAGCGGGGCGAAATCGTACGGTTGACCAAATAAATAATTTGAGAGGAAGCATACGGAGTGGGAGGCGCGCCATGTAGGTAGGCAGAGATGTAACCTGGGAAGTCAGCCGTCCATCTTGAAAAGGCTGGTTCAAGGACGCCATCATGTCAATGCTATGGATTTCTACTACTAGTCCTCTATTCGAGTCTTATTGCATACACTCTATCTACCTTGCAAAGGCTGTTGGTATCTGTTTTCACCGAACGAATGAATGCACTTCTTTTGCAACTCCGCTTTGCCTCTCTTCAAAACGCCAATACCCGTTCTATTGATGCCCGCATACTTCCAATGAAGTGCTTAAAGAGGGCAAACCGCCATGGGCTTTGGACCTAATCCATTCCTGTTCCTGTAAAACAATACACCAGCGTTCTCTCCAGTTGCACGCTCGTTTGGCTCGACCCATTGACACCAACGAAAGCTGTGCCAGAGACTCTTCAAGAAGCCAATTGCACCATCCTTGACGTTCGATCGATAATGCCGACCCATAACTTTCTTGATGGCTTCACTTGCTTCGTCTGCGTGGTAAAATGGAATTGTGCTGATATAGTGATGTAGGACGTGTGTCTCAATTATCCCATGCAAGAGTTGTCGACCGATAAATCCAAATTCCCGATCGATCGTTGCTGCAGCTCCGCGAGTGTACGTCCAGCTCTCGCCGGTGTAATGAGGAAGAGAAGGATCGGTGTGCTGAAGGTAAGTGATTGCAACTGTAAATTTTCGTTAGCAATAAGCCGGTCGGAGCGGCTGAAACCTTACCTAGCCAATGGTTGACCCAGAGATATGGCAGCCAGTACCATACGAACATGTTAAACCATCCAAATTTTTGACCTAAAGCGAAGAGGATGGTTCCAGTGATAGCCAGTCCGACGTCACTGAGCAGGATGAGTTTGGCATCTTTTGCCTCGTACAGTGGGCTGCTCGGATTGAAGTGGTTGACGCCCTGCAAAAACCCGTTCTTCTTACCCTTCCCTCGACCCTCACGTTGGTTCTCATGGTTGTTGTGACCTGTGACGTTGGTAATAATATACATTGGCCACCCAGCAAGCTGCTGACCGATCAAGTCGAGCGCGGACGCAATGGGTGTTTCCTCGGTCAGCTCATGCAACTCATGAGCAAGTCGACTAATTCTGGTGGCATATTGCGCCCTTGTCTTCGGCACGAACACCATATCTCTTTCCATATTACCGGTGGCTTTGTGATGTTTGCCATGAGAGATCTTCCAAGAGAAATAAGGGACTAACAAGGCAGAGTGACAGATCCATCCAACAGTGTCGTTTAGAGTCTTGCTGGGTGAGAAAGATTGATGACCGCACTCGTGGGCAAGCACCCACAATCCTGTTGCAAAAAGGCCTTGCACAAAGGTATACACTAGCCAGAGAGCGGCTCTCAGAGCCGTACTAGGAACGTTCTCGGGTGTCAAAAACCGGTTCGTGAGGTAGAAAGTTATTCCCAACGAGACGACATCCCGAGCAACATAATACAACCCTGTTGCCGCGGATCGTTCGAAGCAGTGTTTGGGGATCGCCTTGTGAATGTCGCTCACGGTGTAATCTGGCAGCTCGAACTCATTGCCATATCCATCGATCAGCGTGTTTGGTTGCTTCTGGAGAGCGATGATCTCACTGTCACTAGCAAGAGAGGATAAGGAGGTGGACGAAGGCGAATGCCGAGGACTATCAACTGGAGAGATATTGGTCGAAGTCGCGGGCGTTGAGGTTATCGTTTCGGAGCGGCGAAGGTGCGCTGGTGACTCAGATTGAATAGCTGTGCTCGCCATTTTGTGCCCGAGGAGGGGTTCGAATTTTGTTGAGGTCGCACGGCACGCAAACCAGGGGAAAGAAAACGGTCAAAGAGATATCAAAGAACGAGATATACTGTGGTCGATGTGAGATGAGGGTTGGAAAGAAAGAAGCGAGCCAGGGTAAGCAACATTGGTCAATTTTGTGGTCAAGACTGCGGTGTCTGTTTTGTGTGCGGCAGCTGCTGCAACTGTCCAAATGCCCACAAATTTTGTCAACAAGCATGATATTTCCCCATTCAGGGACTGCGCTAAAGAAAAGGGAGCTAACGCATTGACCCCAGCGCCCCCGGGCTCGTTCCAGGCACACAATCTACCCAATCACACCACCTCAGCAGGAGCTACCCCTGCCACGATCTTCTCTCTAAAAACCGGGTGGGCAAAAGGTGCCTCACCGCCCGAAGTTTTGACTTCGGAAAACGCCTAAATTCGAAGCGGGATTTTCATTCGGGCACAACGAGTATATAAGAGCACAAATTTTTCGCTGCTGCGGACCACCCGTCGGGTCACGGTACTATTCGGAAATACTTAGATGCTGCATTTTCATGCCCCCAGCACTACGTCAGTTTTCCAAGCCCATTTAGGCGATGCGAGCAGTCCAATCATCTACCGATTTTTGACCACTACTTCGAAAAGTGGAGTTTTTGTTTCCGTACAAATGCCTACACATGCTGCTTACAGTGCGTCAGATTTCGCTTCGTGTGAAGCCGGCTTCTCACCAACCTGCCAGTTGTGCTGTGTCGATCCGCGATCCCGAGGTACTGTTATATTGTCCCAGTAGCAATTGGAGGATTTGATTGCATGTGACACCGTAAATGTTATATGACGATTGAGCATGTGAAATTAGGGCCAAAGGGTCACAGGATTAGAGACACGGATGCTACCAATCTGAACTTTGGGCATTCTTCCAGTCATCTTGAGGAACAAGAACGCCATCTTTAGCCTGCTAAGGGTGAGTTGGTTCTGCCGAACGAGCTGGCGCTACATTGAATGCCGTTTTGTTGGGATCTCGCCAAGAAATACGTTAAGCTCGATCTAGAATTTCAACGGCAGAGCTCCGTCTGACTTAAGTTGCAAGCTTGCTAACGATAATATTGCTGAACCCTCCTATGCATCAATGTTCGCCGTGAGAGCGACGGCTATCTGCCAACCAATGGCCTTCCATGTTGTCCACATCACCAACGCCAAAAGTTGTTGATTGAACGTTCGACTTTACTCGGATGGTTGATGTAGAGCTCAAATTGTTCACCTCAACTGTGAAATTGCCGTTGTTACTCAGTGATGGTGTATGCAGACATTTAACATCGATGCTTGGAAGTGATAGGACCCCTGCTCTTTGCGCAACCAGCACAAGATCGTTTTCATACCTGCTAGCGTTCACATGCCAAGTCACCTTGCGTTGACCACCAACCACCCATGTATCAGCCCGGCTGGCAACCTCAATTGTTATTTCTGCATTGATATTTGCAGGCATATGAACGAAGACTATTAGTCGAGCTGCTATAGGTCGTCCGACAATGCATCCTCGAGCTTCTGCGAGCCTGAGTTCAGTTGTCAATAGCAGGCTTGCATGAGGCGGATCTACAAGAAGCCTGAGTTTTCGTTGTACGGCAGCGTCGTGGTGCAAGGGAATTACCTGATGCTCTTTGTGCCATTCACGCAACCATTGCTCGATGCCATCGCGACACCGCTTGCTGAAGGCAAGCATTGGCGTCGACCAGGCAAGCTCTTCATAGCTCCACAAATCCACTTCTGAAGTCAATAAAGCGTACTCAATCTCTCGCTCCGACCACAATGTTTGTATCTTGTTCTTTAGGTGCGACAGTAAGGGTCGGGATGCAAACTCGCAGGGAGAGCTGGCCAATGCCCGTGAAAACTTGTGCATAATGTTCTCAACAATGATCTCATCGAGGCATCGATACCTGATATCCAGAAGCAATGGTACTTTCTTCATTGATTTCAATGACGTAATCTGCACCACCCAGCTTGCAGGCTGCTTTGGGAAAACGTCCACAGGCCCAGACCATTTGTCCGCCAGCACAGTCCCTGAACCTGACTTTTTGACTAGACAGCAGTCGAGGATGGTTATCGGAATAAGCCTTGAGGGAGCAAATGTGAAGCGTGAGAATACGGCGTCTGTTTGAAAAATATCTTGCACATTAACTCCTATCGGGAGTAGCGTCACAACCGTCAAGGTCTGATATAACTCGTAATGCATCTCGTTGACGACGTACTTAATTTCAGCCTTGATGAGTCCTGACGATGTAGTGACATCGTCAAATGCGTATGGTACTTCAACATCGCTGTCTTGATAAGCTGGCATAGCGCCAAACAATAGGAGATTAACGTCGTCCACGCGTTGCGCCTGGAAAGAAGGGCCGCCCTTACAGACGGCATCTGACAAATCGAGTCGAAGTCCTGCGCTCCCCGGCTTGAAGCGTACTTGCGCAGCCTGGATGTCGTTTGAACCCCAAGAGATTCGAATCGACATTTTTCTTCTCTGCGACAACTCAATCTCGGTGCTATGCGAAGCGAAGAGGACTGGCGCCCCGTTGCGCGGATAGACATAGATAGATATCGGCCTATCTAACTGCACACCGCTTCTTCTCTCCTCCACGGTATCTGAGGCGGCGTATGAGCTTAGCTCAAGCCTGAAATCTAAATTAGATATGCTAATGCGCAACAGCTTCGCGTCGTACCAGCCCTCCGTTGCAGTAAGAGTTCGCAACGTGATACAGATTTGTTGATTCCGAAGTGAGACCGTACCTTTCGCTGAGAATGTCAGACTAGCGGGCAAATTCAGGCTTCTGCTCTGGCACTCGAGATGTGCTTCCATATCCGGGACTTCCTTGACTGGCACCAGGCAGCGGAGTGTTAACATAACAGCAGATCCGTCATAGCGGGTGTCGTGTACAATGTGCTCACCGATGTCCTCTAGCGCAAATATTCCTTGGAATGGAAGTGCGACGGTGCCAGTCTTCGCTGCCACATCGCGCAATTCCGCGAAAGACTGTTGAGCATCTGCGGCGGCATTGAGACCTTGTAGCGGGGATTGCACTTTGAGATACAGGCTTCTGATTAGTTCCGCGTTTTGACCTGTTCTTCTTAAGCATTCCATGTAGGAGTCTAGCATGGACCTCTCAGTCGAAGTTCTCGGTGGAGTTTCGAGCAAACCAGGAATCGCATCAAGCCAACCACTGGCCGCCTGGTAATCTTTGTTGTGTATTTCCAAACGACCCAAGTCGAACAGCAACTGTCGCGTCTTTCTTATCCTCCCAGCACTTGTATAACATTGGCAAGCACATACAGTTAATAACCTATAGGCTTCCAAGGCTGATGATTGACTCTGAAGGTTGGATCTGAGGCTAGGAGAGACGATCCCAATTTTCGAGATGGATAGATCGTTGGAGACATGGCTATCTGCAGGAAGCTCTCCCAAGAAGCCGGAAAGCATTTCTGACGGCTTCAACAGCCGAATCAAGATTGCTCGGAGCATGGTAAATAGCTCCGCAGCTTGGAATAGCAAGTCAGTCTTACTGCCTTTGACTATCCTCATTGTTGCGAGTGCGTCCTTAAGAAGACCTGGGTTCGCATCAGTTGTGTCTGTACTTGCAGTAATTGATGAAGCCGCGCTAATAGACGTGCTAGATTTCCCATAAGCATTCCCATTAATTATGTCAGGGAGACCAGCAATTACTCCGCTGGATATTTGGTCCTGAGCCTGCGCTGACAACGCCGAGAAATAGTTGATGATGTGGCAGTGGGACAAGGTTTGAAGTAGACAAGACCATTTCCAGCTTGCTACAATATTGTCAATGGCGACCTTTTGGATGTTACGCTCGTCCTCGGGGAGTCCATGGTTACCACCCCACGCGACAAACAGATCCTGACGCAGATTCCTAGCAGCAAGGTTCATGAATTTGACGCTCCGCTCGCAAACATTGGACAAAAGATCTGCATCCCAACGACACGAGCTCTGCCGTTGTGGCTTTGACGGGGATAGAGGAATCGACATACGCGCCCGTCGCAACATCAACTGCGTCTGCCGACTGAAGATGTAAATCCGAAAATCAAGAGCACTGACCTGATTTGTTAGTATCATTTGCTGATAGTCTCGACTTTCGAGCCTCCAGGGGAACTTTTCTGCATCTGCAGTTGCCCAAACTCGGAGATTTTTCTCGATTTCCTCTGTGTTCGAACTATCGGTGTAAGAGTCCCCGTCCAGGACGACTCTGATCATACCCTTGAGGTTGGTCGCGTATGGTAGGAGGGCATTAGTAGCATCCGTGTAATCGTCCTTGGCTTGGTCTTGTATTACAGAGTCCAGCCCAGCATCAAGTTCTTCAAAGATCTGGATTGCGTCTTCAAGTAGGCCGACATTCTCAAACCCACGTGCCAAGCCTTCCTTCAAGACAAAATATGTGCAAAAGTTCCAGCCAGGGAGGTTTCTTTGACGCTCTTTCTCCCTGATATCGTCCTCGTATTGAGCGACTCGGACATCGAACGATTGGAGGATAGCGATCTTCAGCTTCTCGATAAAATCCTGCCACTGCTCTTCGAGTTCGAGTGAACTCAGAACCGTATTGGGCTTTGCCGAATCCAACAACCTAACTTGTGCCACTCGTTCAAAAGGAGCCTTCGATGAGCTAGAGAAGTCTGACTTCATCTTATCGAGTATGGTAGAAGTTCCCTTGCCTGTCCACTTCGATTTGCTATTCACACTGTCTGTGCTGTCGGTGGCTTCCAACGAGAAATGCTTGGAGGATTTCGGCTGGCCAGCAGCAGCGGTGCCAGGCACAACCACATGCAAGATGATATATTCCACAGCATCGTGCTGTTCCTGGCCTTTGGTACTTGGCTTCCCCAATATTGACACCCCTAAGCTCTTCACCCATTCCTTCACATCTTTCCGTACTGAATCCTTGTATTGCACTTTGTCATCACAACGCACCAGCAGAACCTTCACAAACGGCGTTTGCTGTAGTCCAGGAATCTGATGCCGTCGGACATATGTTGTGCCATCCGCAACGGAACTTTGTTCTCGATCGAGAAGGACATCGAGCTCCTCTATAGACCTTAGAGGGCGGGTTGGAGATTTCCAGTGCAGGCTTCTCAGTGGGAGCCGGTCTTGCAGGACGGGGACCACGTCTTCAAATAGATTGCTAGGATCCGCAAAGCTTACTATGACTTTGGAATTCGTCGAGCTATTTCCTGCCTCCATGGTTTGGCAAGGGGACGATTTTGTCGTAGTTTGACCGGGGCGCGCTCATCGTGTCTTGCATTCATGGACGCTGTTTTGAGTACTAACGCAATATCTCAAAAAACACCTTGACGATTGGATTCCTTGACTAACGCTCATTACAGGCGGAATGCCACGGATGGCAAGGTAATTAAGCACAGGCGGAACATGGACCGGATCACTTATCTTGACTCGTGTGCGCAGAAATCGTACGGTTACACCTTCGAGTCATAACACCTGCGGCAAGGCTGTTAGGCGAAACACGAACCCACAAGAGCCTCCTTTACCTATTCCACGCTATCCTCAAGCACGGAAAACTGTCACGACGAGATTTATACATACTCAATCGGTTAGAAGAGGGGTCTCAATGAACGAAAACTCGAAAGCCTTGTTGACATCTATCTTCGCTCAACTTGAAGCCATTCAGCCTTCCGATTCGGTGCGCGATGCGTCGAAGTTAATAAGCCTCAAGACCAATTGGCAGGAACAAGCCAAATCTGCTCTAATGGCATTGCACTTCCTCTTCCCTCATGAGGTTCTTCCGGCTCTAGACTTGATCGATCGCAAATTGATAAGCAAGTTCTGGTGTCGGCCAGAGAATCACCAAGAAGGCTCGGTCGAAGTCTTCTACGTGCAATCAGCATCAGCAGTTTCTGACCACGCCCGTCGAAGACCTACAAACCATGGATTCAGAAGTGCCAAGCCTGCCACGAGAGCCCACTACGAACTTCGCTTGGATTCGTGGTACTGCGCATGTGCCGCATTTGCACAGTCCCAGTTGAAGCTACTCCTAGAAGATCTAGATCTTCAAGCTAATCTTGCTGATGCGAAAACACTGGCTGGTCTAAAAACAAGCCCATCCAGCATGTACGGATGGATAGCCACCCAGCAGGAGACCGTCTTTCCCATTTGCAAACACATTCTGGCGGTAGCGTTGTGTGTTAGGGCACCCAACCTGTTCGGTGATGGTATGCAGTCTCAGGACACATCGGTGATGGAGTTGGCAGGATGGAGTGCTGGTTGGGGAGATAGTTGATCCTGCCGCTCCAACGACAAACATCAGGCAAAGACCCGTCTTATGTGCACCTTTCCGATACACCTACTTGTGCGAGTGTCCAAATTTTGCTAGTTCGCGATTGTGGATCAAATCAAGATCAAGGCCTCTTCGACTTCTCTCGGGTCTCATCGTTAGCCTTTTTCTCCTTCTCTTTCTCAGCGTCGCCATTCACTGTGCCATTTATCTTTTTATCGTCTCTCTCAGACTCTCTTTTCTCCCCTTCTCCCTTCTTGTCTTTATCTTCTTGCAGTTGCCGATTCTGAATTTTGTTGTCTATTAAATCATGAAAAGCTGTAATGGCACGCACCAACGAGCTGAGGTATATAGTCATCAGCTGGTCGTTTGTCTTAACCGTCATCGACCTTGCAAGCTCACTGTTCTGGATTTGGTTATGACCCATAGGATTGGAGGCAGGTGTCGTCGTCAAGTTGGGAAGGAGATTGAAGACGTCCTGCAGGTTGCCCAGGATGGCATTATTGATTGGAAGCTCGCCGTCAAGAACCTTTTGTAGATAAGCCCCAATGTCTCGGAGCCGTAGGTGAAGCCCCTGCAACGACTGTAATTGCGACGTGATCCTGGCCGAAAGTGTGCCAACCGCCACATCTCTGATGTCTCTCAGCAAGTGCTCCACGCCGATCTCTTCAGCCTCTTCAGCCTCAATCGTGGATGGTGTATGCACAAACGTCTTCGAGGTTGTGGTACCGTCATCCTTAATCTCTTCGATGGCAAAATAGGCATCAGTTGGCACGCCCACCTCCTTTGGCTGGACATCAATAATCACCAGTAGCGGGTTGGGTGTGTATCTCTTGAATAGTTCGTTGATTTGCAAGTCAGAAGCTCGAAGTTTAGGACCAGAATGGTACCACCCTATCAATTTCTCCCGAGCGTTCACTTTTTTGAACATCTCTCGCATCGACTCGACATAGTTGTGGTCAAGAAACCACACAGACGGATCTTTCTCGTCCTCTTCGAAAGGTACTGACCTAGGTTAGGCAGAATCTGAGGAGTAGTGCCTTGGAAACTTACCAGCGAAACTGTTGGAAACTCGAACATTCTTACCATCGTTTTGACCTAGTAGTACCCCAACTACTCTCTTCCTCGTGCCTTTAGCCGATCGGCCGTAATGATCTGCTGCTGAAAGAAGAACAAGAGGTGCAACGGAGACCTGACGGCTGACAAGAGATAGTGTTTCGGCTGTCGTGGCTGGCATGGTGAGGACAGCAATCGGCAAATAAAAGAACGAAGAGATTTGATGCGCACCTTACGGAAGTGAGGCTGGCCAGACTTTCGAGTATTCAAGAACTCAAATCGGAGGGAATGAGGCGAGAAACGGGCAATGAGAGTGCGACTGCATCAGGATCATCAACCTCAAAAGCAGGCACAAATCCTACACGTCGCCTTCTGAACATGGGCTATATAGGTCACGTGATCAGCGCGTGGCAGAACCTAGCGCGGTCAGCAAGTAAGGATAGGCACCTGATGCTAAAGAGGTTTTGTAAAAGGCATTTCCATGGGCGGGCATGTATTTAAAAAGTCATGGTCCCGATAAGAATCTGATCCTGTGCACGGCTTAATTGTGCAGCAGTTTACATACAGCACAAAAAGACAATCTGACTGGTCAATTTGCTTTGCCGAATGCACGAGGAAGGCCATTGATCAGTCGTTGCCAGTGGGTAGGGAGTAGCGTAGGAGTAGCTAGCGTAAATTGAGTTCGGCCCAGCGGCATCGGTTCGGAGCTCACCTGTCCTGATCTCCGGCCTACAAGGTTACTGAATTTGAAATGCGCGACCTCTCAACTATTCCAGCTTGAAGCTTGTGACAGCACACCTCGCCGACAACTGGTAATTTCAATATCTATATCGCCTTGGTCCGGCGTAGAGCAGTCTTTTCCACCCAAAATGTCGTCCGAGCAGAAAGTAGAAGACCTCAAGGCTCAGGTCGCCAATCTGAAAGCTCGCATCGAGAGATTGGAAGCTGAGAAAGCTTCCTCCGGCAAGAACATATCCGAGTCGATGCGTATGATCCTCATCGGGCCACCAGGCGCAGGCTAGTCCACCATTCCAGACCGACAGCGCAACAAACTGATCCACCTCCAGGCAAAGGAACACAGGCACCGAAAATAAAAGATAAGTACTGTGTCTGTCATCTGGTATAGCTCGTGCGCAACCACATAATGGCAAGCTCTGAATTTTATAGGCTACTGGCGATATGCTACGAGCTCAAGTAGCGAAGAAAACCCCTCTTGGCCGCGAAGCGAAGAAGATCATGGACCAAGGTGGACTTGTCAGCGACGAAATCATGATAAACATGATCAAGCAAGAGCTAGACACAAACAAGGCTTGCGCCAATGGGTATGTGAGCAAGAGCCATTCTACGTGTAGTGCTAAGTCCATAGGTTTATTCTTGATGGCTTTCCGAGAACGGTAAACCAAGCCGAAAGCCTCGATTCCATGCTGAAAGCCAACCAAAAGCCTTTAATGCACGCAGTCGAGCTGCAACTAGAGGACCAATTGCTCGTTGACCGGATTACTGGTCGACTGGTTCATCCGGCATCCGGTCGATCCTACCACAAGGTCTTCAATCCTCCCAAGGAGGCAATGAAGGACGACGTTACGGGCGAACCATTGATTCAAAGATCAGACGATAATGCAGGGACATTGAGGAAGAGACTGGAAACATATCACGACCAGACGACACCGGTGGTGTCGTACTACAAAAGGACGGGAATTTGGTCTGGTGTTGATGCCAGCCAAGATCCTGGCACTGTATGGAAGAGTATACTGGGCGTGTTTGATTCCAAACCTGAATCGAGTAGCATCTTTAGCAAACTTGGTCTGAAATAGCCAGGGCCTCCTAAGCCTCGAAAACCGAGTTCAACATAACTACGGTTGTGGTGCGCAGTGCTAAGCAAGGTATTAGCTTCTGTCGGCTGTGTGATTGTGGATCAAAAGTGTTTGGAGTCCTCCATATTTATTATCTAGGTACCCTTGACTTGGGTCGAGTGCCAGTGAAGCATCCGGCTTCGACAGTCAGCCTCAAGTCACAATGTATATGCCGTTCTTCGCTACTAGCCACGTCTTTTCATGAAAACCAAGTTTTACTCATAGAGCAGCCCGAAGGCAGAGTAGGAATCTACGTGCTTGCGACAACGTGAATGCAACCTTGGAAGACTCCCACGCTTACCTAGGTAGACATGGAGGCAATTTTGGCGCGTACCGAAGGTACTTGAGTCTCTGCTCCGCGCGAGCCCCGCCGTCCATACGGCATGACGTTTGGAAACAATCCTGAACGCTGCATTTCTTAAGAGCTCTTCAACGTCTTAGTTCAATAGGGTTGGTTGTGTATCACAAGCTTATTCCCCAATACTTTGTCGTCTCGGGATCCAAATAGCAGACAAGGAAGCGCAAAGATGGCTCCTAGAACCGTGAGATGGGGCATGCTGGGTATGGTTTTCAATTTCTCTACCGAATGATTCTATCTGAACTGACATGTGACGGCATAGCCACAGGAGGGATTGTGCAGACATTTACAAAAGATCTGCTTATCGACCCTACTACGCGAGGCGTGAATGACATTGTCCATGTCGTGACCGCTGTGGCTTCGTCCTCCTCCAAAGACTCAGCTAACAAGTTCGTCGCTGACTATGTGGAGGGAAAGCAAGGAGACACGAAGTGCAGCGCATACGGCTCTTACAAAGAGCTTGTACAGGATCCAGATGTCGACATTGTCTACGTCGGAACGCCTCACAGCCATCATTACCAGAATTGTCGCCTGGCAATGGAAAACAACAAACCGATCCTTTGCGAGAAAGCCCTCACAGTCAATGCTGAGCAAGCAAAAATCCTCTTCGATGAGGCTAAGAAACGCAATTTATTCTTCATGGAAGCTGCGTGGACAAGGTATTTTCCACTGAGCATCGAAATCAGAAAAGCCATCCGAGAAGGCAAGGTGGGAGAAATCATCAGGGTCCACGCAGACCTGTCGATTGGAGAGATTCCCGAAGACAAATTTGATGAAAGCCACCGCATGGTCAACCTAGACCTTGCAGGGGGTGTGCTACTCGACCTCGGCTTCTATGCTCTTACTTGGCTTTTTCAGACCATTTATCACACACAACCAAAAGACCAACGACAACCACCTGTCGTATTAGGCACAGCAATGACAGGGGAACCAAGGACGGGCGCGGATGAGGCCACAACGATGTTGTTGCAGTTCCCTACTAGCACCCCAAACGGCCAGAGCGCCACCCACGGAGTTGCCTCGGCGGCACTGAGGGCGCATTTCGACTATGAGCAAGATTCGGAACACGCAACTCCAGCCGTGAGAGTATACGGCGATCAGGGGGAAATCCAGGTCTTCGGACCAATATACCGACCATCGAGATATCGCATCACGTACAAATCTCCGGGGAAGAAAGTCGAGGATAGAACACTCGATTTCCCAGGTGGGATCCATGGGATGGCTTGGGAAGGGGATGAAGCAGCACGATGTTGGGCTGATGGGAAACTTGAAAGTGAGGTAATGCCTTGGGAGGAGTCGTTGATTATCATGCAAACCATGGATGAGGTAAGGAAACAGGGCAGGCTAATTTATCCCCATTACATCGAAACGACTGAATTTCCAGTAACTCTCAAGGCGAGAGACCCGAAATCGCATGTACAAACGCAGAACAGAGACTAATTAAATATGCTGTTCATGTGCAAATTGGAGGCGTGGGAAGTCCAAACAAAGAGGTCCCTTAGGCCACATAGCTTTTGTTTTAGTAGAGCTTCTGCATCTGATGATCATGAGTTATTACGTTTCTCGAGCCTGCACGTGATAGTTAAATGGCGTCCGAATTCCAGGTTTGTTTGGAGTTCAAATTTAGGTAAGGTCGAATTCTCCGTCAAGGGCTTGGCAGAGTCCTTTTTGCAACAGCACGGTGAACCGCCAAATATTTTGAGGTTATCCCGGATTTGTATAGCCACTGATGTGTGGCTGCTAATGAGGACTCGAAATCGCATTGTAGACTTCGCTCTATTCTGACGACTACCTCTAGTTTTTGTGACCATGGCAACGTATGAAACGCACGATCAAGACACCGAGGAACGGACACCTCGTCGCCACTATCAGCAATTTCCTCAACGTGCTGCAGCATCTACAAATTGGCGTCTCAAAGACGATAGCCCGCGCGCTGAGCCTCAAGCTCGTCGACAAAACCGCCAAAGTGGTCAATCAGGATCTCCACAAAATTCCACTGACGTGTACCCATCACGCGAAGCAAGTGAGACACGACTTTATGTCGGGAATCTTCTTTATTCTGCTCAGAGAGAGGACGTTGGGCAATTTTTTGCCGATAATGGTTTCAATGTGGTCAACCTGAGCATGAGTATTGACCCTATGACTGGGCGAAATCCCTCTTACTGCTTTGTGGACTTCGAAAATGCTGATGAGGCATCGCGGGCTATGACCGAACTCAATGGTAAAGACGTTTTGGGACGAGCTGTTAAAATCAACCCTGGAGTCGCTAAGAGGCAAGACGGTCAAGGACAGACCCGAGAACTGCGGACGAACTCATATGGTAGAGGGTGGAGGTCAGATCAAGTACAAGGTAAGCCATTGCCCTTCGATTATTCTTGTTAGCGGTGGTTTGCTGATGGGTTCAGTAGATGGGGCTAGGAGCTATGACCGCTGGAATCGAAATGATACTCAATCTCGGCACAATAATCGAGAAAGTCAGGAAAATCAAAGTGCGACGAAGCGACTCTATATCGGGAATTTGCCAAGAATGGAACCACAGACCGCAGTTGACACTGCCATTCAAGGTCTCTTCGACAGTCTTGGGATCGAAATCACAACCATCAGCAAGATTATCTCGCCACACGAAAGCAGAAGGGAGTTAGGTGGTGATCACTATTTCTTGTTTGTTGACCTTGCACGAGCAGAAGATATTGACGTGGCGATCGAGGCACTTGACGGGAAAACACCAGTATGGGGCGGAGAAAGTGCCCTTCGAGTAAACAGGGCGCGAGAGCAACCAGGCAGGAAATTCAGCCGAGAACAGGGACTAGGCTACCAGGGTAGGAAGAACGAGAATCAGGGAGAGTGGAGAAATTCGAGACCAGAGCCTGATCAATGAATTTGCAAGACCCAAACTTGAAGCGCAGTTTCGCTGAGGACCATGGGGAGCTTCAAAGCATTGGGGTTTTGAACAAGACCACATTGACGTTGGAATCAGATCTACAATGTTCATCGTGGCATCTGCTCGCCAACCTTGAAGGTTTAAACACCGCAACATACTAACTTTTTGACGTGGTGTGTGCGATCTCAGCTTCAATACTGACAGCATCGAAAGGAGCTCCGTTGACTTATAAGTGCCCTCAGCTAGCGGCAAGTCTTTCCAAGGCAGCCTGCTGCCCATAAAGCTCGTGAATTTGAACATCGCACGTTGCTTGTGTCCACTCACCTCCGCGCCCCTAGTTCGTTTTTTAAGGGCCCTGCATCATATAAGCCATCAAATCACCTCTTGGCCGCATACTGGAAATTTACACTGGGCGGGTTCAAGCACTCTCTCATACACGTGTATTTCAATTTGAGACCATGAACCCGGTCTTGCAAGTCGTCCTAACAGCATCAGACATCACGATCACGACCATGACCGCGAGACGTGGATTTGTGCCGCCATGAGGATCTCGAAGGCGCCAACAGGAGGCGAAACCAATCATGTCTCCTCAGAATTTGAAAGTACCCCGGAGGGCAGTTTCTTCAGATCTTCCTTCGGCCTTTTGATCATTGACAACACCACCAATTACTTTATACCACGTCTCTACAAGATTTCAGTCCTGAGTTTGTGCAAAAGATCCCCCTTCCCCGAACTGGACCTATGAAGATGAGACAGACTGTGACCGGTGATGATTTTCCTGCGGAAACCTTTGGTCCTCGTGTACTGGGTGGTTCCAGAACGGTTTTGCCTACAAAACGCAGTGCAACAGTTGTAATTCTAGGGGATTTTCTAGCTTGACCTAGCATCAGCTAACGGCGAATATGGAGAACCTTGAAGAATTAATACCTAGGTATCTAGGTAGGACTCAGAGGCATTAATAACGAGTTACTGTAGGGTTTGAAAGACCTGCGTCACGAAGATCGATGGATACCACCCACGCAATTAAATATGAGGTGCGTTATAATTACCTGGAATGTCCCAAAATTGTTCATGTGCATATATACAACTGGCGGATTGCCTGCTACTAACTACGCCTAATGTGGATGTCGGGTCCAACAAACTCGCCTCCGGCATACCCGAATTACGTACCACATCTCGGCAATGGCTTGGCTGTAACATTGGATGACTTGGGTGCTTGGGCCACCTGGAAGCGATGCTTGAGGTGGTCTGCGGGCAACTTTAGCGTTGAAAGCTGTGTCGAATGTCGGATGCCCGTGTCGGCTGTTTTGAAGAGCAGTTCTTCAAGTTTCTGACCGTAAATACCTCCGCTGTACCTAGGTAGGTACCTAAGTAGGTACTTGAATCATTTTGCATATATGTATTCGTTCTTTCAGAAACGGTTCGGGGTTTGTGAGATTGGAGCACCATTTAATCCGACTACCATAAGAGCACCCGGCCCAGGCGGCTCACGCGACTAATCTCCTATTGTGGGAGGTAATTAACTTCAGGATCCTTGTTAGATCATAGCCCATTATTTTCTATAGGCCGGCTGGTTTCGCATTAACCGCTTACTACTAGCTGGATGTTTTGGCATCAAGGCTTCCTTCCACGATGTATATATAGGTTCGAAGTACTTCGTACTAGGTACCCACGTACCCCTTGAATGCGCTTGTCACGCTGCCGTCGGATTTGCACTACGTGGGCCCACCATAATTACACCAGCCCTGGTTCATTGGAGCACCTGGGCATTTGTAGTCCAAATAGCTGACAGTCACCATATAGAACTTGATAACTAATAGAAGTGCTGCTTAGGTATTTTCAATAATGTACGAAAGTCCGAAGTATGTATATACTCCGTATATATACTTTGTCCAACATAATCCTTGACCCCTGCGCTGTTCACAACACCCTTTGGCGTTTTTAGCACCGCTAATCCAGTGAGCGGAACCAGCAAGTAGGATCACTAAGGGTCCAGGTGCCAATTGATTGGTGCTCAAAGGTTGTCTTTCCCCGATTGCTGACGTACGCAGTAATGCAATAGGCCAAGGTCTATTTCTTCATCGTCTTGTTCGTGGCACGCGATCTCCTGCCGGTTTAGTCCTTTGCCATGACTGAGGTTCTTATGCACTATGACTAGCACGAGCCGGCTCCAATTTCAAGTTTTCCCATTTTCTCAGCCTTAATACCTGCAACAACTGATCCGCGCAATTGCATGCTCTGTCAAAAACTATGAAATTAGCCTTATGGCAAACTCTTTTGCTGTTCAACTTGTTCAGTTACTTGGTCTTTGCCAATAACAAATACTTCCACGAACCTGCTGAGGATGACCTCCATAGACATTACGACACGAGATACTTCAAAGACCTGGTTTCAGATGAGGAGAGACAATTATCACTAACAGCGCTCATCAGAGCTTACCTGCTCCTCTTCAACAAGTTCAACCTGCAAACCTGGATCGCCCATGGAACTCTCTTAGGATGGTACTGGAATGGCGCAATCCTACCCTGGGTAGGTCATTCTCATTGTTCAATCAGCACCAAACACTGACAAGCAACCAGGACTGGGACCTGGATACTCAAGTCACAAATGCTACTCTTCAACTCTTAGGCCGGGAACACAATCGTACTTACCATGAGTATCATAGTCCCCTTTTAAATGTCTCACGGCAGTATTTACTTGACGTCAATTCTTGGGCCTGGCAGAGGATTCGTGGTGACGGCGATAACATAATTGATGCCAGATTCATCGACACCTCGAACGGCCTTTTCTTGGATATCACCGGCCTTAGCGCAAACGATCCTAACAACCCAGAGGTCATCGAATGTAAGAATCGGCATCGCTATAATGTTAGCGATATCTTTCCCCTCAGAAACTCAACGTTTGAAGGCGTACCCGCCATGGTACCCTTCTCCTACGCTCAGGTTCTTGTCGATGAATATTCTGATATGGCATTGCTAAAGACCACTTTCCACAATCACACATTTGACACCGAGAGAGGCGAATGGCAGAAAATTATCTCGAGACATGTTGATGATGAAGAAGCGCCTCCTAGTGGTGGGGCATTTTCATGAATATTCTACTGACAACGACCAATGATTCGGCATACCGTACCTATGCCTACCTACTGGGACCACCGGTATCAGCATGGCCTACCTGTGGTAAAGAGGGGATGAGGTTCGAGAGCAACGTTGGCAACGTCGGGAGGGCGGCCACGTGGTACTAGCAGCCCAAAATTCCCATGTGGACCTGTTAACGTAGCACAGACCATATTGTGAGATAGCAAGGCATAGGAGGATACACGACCATGGTGTTGGCCTATCTCTCGCTTGTGACGATTCTGGGACTTCTCTTGGCCGAAACGAAGCTCTACAGCCCACTGCGCTCATTAGAACTGGCTCTGACGAAGAAAATGGTTCGTTGGGCATGACCAGAGCGGTATGCGGCCGTGAAAGAAATTTCAAACAATCAACTTGAGGCAGTGATAAGTCTACAATGCTTCCTAGGTGGACAGTAATAATTGCCGTCACTTATTCAATACCCAGGCAGTTAAAGTGATAAGGAAAGGTGCTGATTCCGGTTTTCCTGGCCGAGTTCCAAAACCGAGCGTTCGTTTCTAGATGTCAGGAATTCTAAATTCTACCCTAGGTTAACCCAAATGGCGGATCGACCCGTCAAATTTACCGTATCGGGGCACCCGAATTCATTCTCTTGTTCTCCCATGTCGGCTTAATAATTTGTCCGTGGATATTTGTCTTTCGGGTCGTCCAGAGCTAACTCTTCATGAAATATTGGCCCGTGAAATCCAACCTCCACGCGCTGATCTTCAAGTTATGATGTCTCCCGCCCACGTGGTTCCGTGTTCAGTGGGGCAAACTGTACTCCGATGGTAACTTCGTACCTCCCTCATTGCCACATGGCTTACCAATCCTATGATATGAAGTATCTACGGCACGCTAAATATCTACCGTCGCCTCCGCTGACCAATCCTGCCTCAAGATAAATTCTGGACTCTTCCGCTTCCCAGCTTCAAATTGTCGACGAACCTCAGTCGAGCGCATACTCCATTCTCGTTGGGGCCCACTATTACCTGCACCATGGCTGACAGTCCTGGTTCACAATACATGCCGCTCGAAGTTAATGTCGCACATCAGAAAGAGTCCTATAGATATAGTTTAGACACTGAGGCGTCTATATACGACCTGGCCCTGCTCTTCGCCGAGACGATTCAGGCTGACCCAGAACGAGTTTCTTTTCTTCTCACGCCAAAACCAGGTCTTCTAAAACATCCTTTTCCGGAGACCAGACTATGTGAACTTATCACTGAGAAAACACGAATAAAGGGCGTTGGCACTCCTACCAAGGACGTCCAAAAGCTTGATCAGATAGCAGCGCAAGTTGCATCTCGAAGAGCTGCCAGAGAGGATGCAAGACGACTAGGCCGAGGGCACAAAAACAATCTGCGTCCTAATAAGGACTGGCAGACAGTCCAAGAGGAGGCAACATACACATTTCATGCCATTGAGCCTCTAAAGTACCTGAGTAATCCGGAGAAAAGTCGACGCTACCTCGAAAGACTTGCAAAGGATCCTGGAATCAAGGCTACCATGCGCAAGCACAAATTTTCAGTCGGCTTGTTGACTGAAATGAATCCTGCCGAGCATACAACTCACGAGAGTAGGACATTGGGCCTTAATCGTAATGCTGGAGAGGTCATTGAACTGCGCCTGCGGACAGATCGATATGATGGGTATCGTGACTACAGGATCATCCGAAAAACCCTCTGTCATGAGCTGGCGCACAATGTATATGGAGAGCATGATCGCAATTTTTGGGACTTAACCAAGCAGATCGAACAAGAGGTCGAACAGAACGACTATCAGCATGGTGGTCACAGACTGTCACAGGACGAGTTTTACGACCCTGATGACGCTTATAATCACGAGGATGCTGACAGTGGTGGCTGGACAGGAGGAGACTTCGTCCTCGGTGGCCTCAGCGGTGATCAAGGTTTACCTAGGCGGGAAGTTATAGCCCGAGCTGCAATGTCCCGCTTGCAAAAACTTAAAGAGGCTGGCAATAACGAGAAGATATACCCGGGAACACCTCCGTCATGAAGAGCCGGTGGAAGTGATTGACGATTGTTCGAGTTTCGCGTCTATTGTTCTCACATGATATATCCTGCCAGGAGCTTCGCCTCTGATACATTCATCTCAGAAGTCTACTCTGACACTGATTCTCAGCGTCGCCACATATTGAGGCCAGACAAGCACCGACTCCTTGACAGGATAACCGCGTGTTTCCGATATTCAGAGGCATTATTGGTACATCGTAAACCAACCATTTACTCCACGTTAGAAAGATTTTCAGATGAGACTACGTGGACACATGAGTTCATTGCAAGGTGACCCACTCTTTCACTAGGGCAAGAAGAGGGCTCTCGTTCACAACACGTTGCATTAACGTCGATTTGGGGCCACTGGGTCACAACGGTCCAGCGGGTGAGATTTTATTCCGGCTGACCCCTTTAACCTCAGTGACCCGGTGGCCCCAAATCGACATTAACCCGCTCGGGACTGCACTGTGAGAACTGCCGTTTTTCTAGCACATTTAACGGCTCGTACCTTTGCGACACAACCGGTAGCAATTAGGTAGCACTGGATGTTTCGTTACTGGGAAAGCTATTTCATTTACCTTGCTCCTAGACTACGCATTGAGTATGCTCTGACTTGTCATCGATCCCCTCAACAACGTTGCTAAGATATCTGGCTTTGTGGCCCCCCCCTTCAAAATCCTGGTCCTTCTGGACGGACGCAGGAATGATAATGGTAAGAGGCGCAAACAACTCGGCTCAGTCCACATCACTTGTTACCCAACCGAGCGCTTGGCCACGAGAGATATCATCCAGGACATGCGACCCGCGAAAACTTGCGACGGTGTTTTACAAGATATCCACCGATACTCCTAAAGTTGAAGTAACTTGTCTCGGCGCCTTTCATCCGACACGTCAAATCCTTCCCACGTTTATTTATACCACTTATTATCTTTCCCAGTCCGGATGCTGCGCATTGTTCTACTTGACGCGCATTATCTGATACACGACAGAGGAATGTACATTGTAACACGGTTTCTGAACTTATATGCCGACAAACCTTCAACGCACGCGGGACCCCACGCACCAGGATCAGTCTTCCTTGAAATGCCACGTTCACAACCGATAATACAGTTGAAAATCGGTCTCTCTTATTTACCATACTAGCTGCATTAGTGGAATTCTTAGAACTGCGAGACATCGCAAATATGAGGTGAACGAAGCTTAAGATTGCTTAAAATATAGCAGGAGTCCAACAAGCGCGCAAAACGACATGCACGCTTTGATGCAATTGCGGGTTCACTTCGGAACGCAACTGCTGTATGATTATTGTAAGACTTGTTGATTGCTGAGCTTGATGTTTAGTAGAGTGCCAGTCTGGGCAACAATGTAGTCCTGGACTCCCAATTTCGTAGTTGGAATCTCTAATGGTTTATCAAGACGGTGTCAGAACCTTCTCTTCACTTTGTCTGTTAGTCCGCATCTTCTGATCCGTGGCGCAATCACTTATATTTGAAGTTCCGGCGTCCTGGACACAAGACCGATAAATATCTGAATTAATCACTTGGATATCAGATCGCCTCGTAGCAGCAGCATTGTGCAAAGGGAATGGCTGCTTTCGAGGCGTCCTAGAAAATTAACCAGTTGTGAATGGAAAATGCTAAGCCAAAAACAAACGAGGTGTCGCGATGATAGCGAAATGGATCGACACAAGGAAAGGAGCTAGGCGTCAGTTAAACTGTATCAGTATGCTTCGAAAATTGTTTGGCAATCCAAGCTAGTCATCTGCTAGCTCCCTTCCTCATGGTTCATCTCCCTCATCGAAGTTCATAATCAGTGCCATTGCATAATCACGTCAAACATGACCCTCACCAATCTAATGCAGGCACCCAAACGCCGACGTGAGAGCCTATGCGACATTCGCAATAGTCGTGTTACTCTTCGGAAAGCACAGCACTAGCAACAGTTCGACTTCTTGCTGTCGGCATTGCTCGTTGGCGTGATGTCGATCTTGGCCCCTGCGTTGACGCCCGGTTGCGGTCCTTCATTGTTGTCGAGTGCTTTGCTTGACACGATTCTGTATATTTCTGCGTTGCATTAGCATGGCATCCAGGAAACATCCAGGCTTGTCTACCGGTAAGAATATTTTGGAATGCTAGCTCAACATTACTGGCGTCCAATGCAGATGTCTCGATAAATGAAAGGTTGTTATCACCTATATTGCGTCAGCATTGTGATATCGAATGTTGGTTTCTCTCTGCCTACTCGCAAATTGTTTCGCTTCTTCCGTTGGAACAGCTCTCAGATGCCTCAAATCGCTCTTATTACCCACCAGCATGATGACAATATTGCTGTCAGCATGGTCTCTGAGCTCTTTCAGCCATCTCGTAACGTTGTCGTAAGTCTGATGCTTGCTGATGTCGTAGACGAGTAGAGCGCCGACGGCGCCTCGGTAGTACGCGGATGTGATTGCTCGATAACGCTCTTGCCCCGCCGTGTCCCAAATCTGCGCTTTGATAGTCTTTGTGTCAACTTGGATCGATCGAGTAGCAAATTCGACGCCGATAGTAGATTTGGAATCGAGGTTGAATTCGTTTCGGGTGAATCTGCTCAACAGATTCGACTTCCCAACGCCTGAGTCTCCGATGAGGACGACTAATCAAAGGATCAGTAAAAAGTCTAGCCACAGTTCGATTGTGTAGTACCTTTGAAGAGAAACTGGAATAGTTAGCAACGAATACTCGGAGCAGAATAAATTCCTCACGTCATATTCATCGTTCGCCATGCAGGGCAGAGAGATTTCGGTACCGTTGTAAATATCGCCTGACCGCAAGAATCACGGAGAAGTGGATGTCAAATAACAGAAGGAGAAAGGCAACAAGCAAAAGTGATGATGTATTGACTTGGATGATGCGTGCTCGAGGGAACGTCTATTGAGCTGGCTGTTTTATTGAGGGTTGCCTACAGAGCACAAACATCGAAGAAATGCCATCGAAGTTCCAATTAAACGCCACAAAGTAGGTAGTGTACGCTGTTGCCGGTTCCACGTGCTCACGATCCTGTCGCTTAGTCATCTACTACCCGCTCAACTTGGTTTCTTATTACTATTCAACCTTTGAATCTCGTGATATGATACACAATGTGGCTGACATGCTACAGAGACAATGCCAAATACTTCTGAGTCTAGCATATCGTCTCTTATTATAGCAATAGCGAACATCAAACGGGTCGCGCACACAACAATCACGAAACGAGCAGTTGAAGCCTGAGTTCGAATAACTCGGTGCCATATTTAAAGGCTTCCTTCGAATGATTGTTTTGACCCAAATCTGCATAGCTGGTTCCTCAAATGGCTGTTAGTGATGAGGACAGCGCTCCAGAGGCAAGTTACGAGGTCGAAAGAATTCTTTCAGAGAGATATTTCCAGCACGAGGATGAGGTCAAGTACCTAGTCAAATGGAAAGGATACGACGACGAACAATGTACTTGGGAACCTCGAGAAATGTTTGATACCCATGAGGTCCTCCGGGAGTGGGAAAAGCAAAAGGCTGCCGGTGATCAACTAGATGACTATGAGCTGGAGAATGTCGAGCAGCAAATGGCGTCTTTTAGAGCCCGAGAAGCTAAAGATGCTGACAGTTCTGACGATGCCGACGAAGTTGACGAAGACGACCTACCCTTGTCTACGAGCCTGAAGTCTGCAATGCACAACCATTCCGAAGAGCCACACCCAAAGAAGAAGAAACTGGTAGGTCACTGTTTTATTTTTATGGCGCTCTTGTAATGTTTGTATATTTATAGATACACGATGCTCCTCTCCTAATGAATAAAGGTCTTGGTTCAAGAGGAGTGGCTCGACTGGCATCAGATAATAGACCAGGTGTTTCGAGATTATCAAAAACCAAGTTGAAGTCTCACATCAAGTCTGTTACACGAAAAAATCATCCGCAAGAGGGATTAACGTCCCGCAGAGACGCACTTGTGCCACACACTGGACCGCCTCCGACTGAAAGAACATCACTGTCAGTTCGTAAGGGAAACAACTCAGAACGTATTAAGGAGCAGCCACCACTACACACAAGTCCAATCACCACAGGCGAAGGCCAGCCCCTTTCCGCTGAATCCCCCTTATTGGATGCGCGCACGAAACCCGTTCCGACGGCCATAATACCAAAAACATTCGTCGCTCCTGAGCTCAGTCAGCACTTACAAAACGCAACAAAAGGGAATAGTACGGTAAAACGTGATCTTACCGGAAAGAGATTTAAAAATTTGAAACACATGAATAACGCGCGAAAGTTGGTCATCAACAAACCAACAGTGCCTCCGCCCGCGCCGAACCCGAGCATGACCGCAAGTCCTACTGAAGGCCAGAGCAAATGGTCTCTGTTTTTCGACGCCTCCGATGAGGAAATAGATTCCAAGGAGCAGGTAGAAATTCAGACCTCTCCACTAAGACGGAACAGCGGTTTAACTGGCGTTGGCGAATCAGCTCAGGCTTCGTCTGCAGATTATCAGCCTGCGAAACCCTCTAATGAGAATAGACTAGGCCACGACTATACTGAAGCACAAGATGCTTCAAACTCAGAGCCGAACTCTAAAGCGGAGCCGACTTTTCGACCAAGGCGGAGCAGCCTCTTCAATCGAAGTTTACCTCCCGAGTTACGACCACCTTTGAAGGATCTTACCCCTTCTACCGTCTCTGGGGATACGAAAGGGCATGGAGACAGTCCTAGCACTCAAATAACGAGAAACACCTCGACCGCGATTCCTCCGGAATTAAGAAGCCGCGGGATCAGCATGAATCGCGAAGTCAGGTCGGTCAAAGACGAGAATAGATGGCGAGAATGCTTTAAAGGTGGGATCTAATCTAGACGCTTAAGTTCATTCTAATTGAATCAAGATGATCTTATCGTACACCTTGCCTTCTACGGCCATCAAGTCGTAAGTGGTGTCTCGATAAATGTTGCATTTTACTGAATATATTACAGGGTGCCACCAAACTTATGCATCTTCCATGGGAGACTAGAAGACTCCTAATACTGGCCAAGCAAAGGTCTAGCAAACTCTTGCTGAATTTTGATCATGTTATCACCAGAGAAGAGTACGATAAACGTTGTAAGGAGAGATGGTTCAGCTATCAAGACCTGGGTACGGTTGAGCCTTATCCAGACACAGCTGAAAATCTAGGGTGGATGGCCAGAAGTCTTGAGCAAGGTGGACTTGCGGCGGTAAGTAAGCACCGCATCTGCTAAACAAAGTCTGATTATTCAAGCTATGGGATCACCCGCAAGATGATATGATGATAGTCCTTTATTCATCCCGCTCTCCACTCTGGGAAGACTATGGGCATAAGCCTGGTAGAGACTACGACCCTCGGCTACATATGGCTTTCCGACAGAAGTTTTCAAGACTGGGTCTCGATTTGCTGGAAAATGGGGCAGCATTAGCAAATGTAGCTCCCATTCACCAGACCTCTGACCCTCGCTTGCAGGCGAGGGAACTCCATTTGGAGACAAACGAAATGCGCGACAGTATAAGAGGTGGCCCGCGGAGACGCTCCAGTATGGTGTCTGAATCTGCTAAGTCGTACCAATCTCATGATGCCCTTCACCCATCAGCGCCACAAGCGAACGACGATATTCCAATAACAACACTGCAGCACTCCTCTAATACTGTTGACGCGATGGAAATAGACGTATCGCCAAGTCGGCAGTCACTCGACAGCCTTCTGGGTACGGGAGATAATTCTAGAAGGCCATCGGATATTGAATCACTCTCTACTACGACTGTATTGCAATTGCAAGAGCCGGCTCCAGTTGCCCACAACACGTTCGCGGGCCTCGAATTCAGTTTACAAAAGCTCAGTGATGTACCCAATACAAGAATCGACAAGAGCCGAGTTCAGATCCTCCTAGCCTACAAAAGCGTAGCTCCAGAAAGAGTTCAACTTTTGAAAGATTGGCTTATCAGCAATGGACTGCCGTGGGATCGAATATTTGACACGAATACAGCTGGAGATCGAACGAAATTTTTCCCCGGACTCAGGGACAGTATCTGTGTAATCTTGTTCGACCAGAATTTCCCGCTAAGTTCGGTCCGGGACCTATCCAGGGCAGTGCTTGAAAATGATAATCTTTTATGCTGGCGATTGGATTACGATCTCGATTCTCCACATCCAATACCTCTGAAAAAGCTGTTTGTTCGAGGTGTGGCATTGACGGTATGCGAAGCTTGTTTTGTCAACGAACCACAAAACGTGCTTCAGATTCTCAAATGGTTTCGAGCATACATACAAAAACCGTTCCCTTCGTCAATGATCATGCTTCCGCCTCGAATCACCAAAATTTTGCTGGAACAGGCAAGGTTGGCGAAAGGAAAAGACACGATCAAGCTCTTTCTCACCCTTGCCTCTATAGTGGAGGAACTCGTGACTCTGGCATTAGCATCCACTGCATCCAGTGTTGCTAACGCCTCGAGCTTCATCCTGGACGATGTGGATCCGATGAAATTCCAAGTTATCAGCCCGAGTTGGAAGGCTGTATACAAAGACCTCGGCGAGAGCGAACAGGGGACGTACCTCGAGAAGATGCGACAGGACGAATTAAAGGAACAGCGGCTGTTCGCGTATTTCTCAGCTTGGGCGTTGAGCCACGTCGAGACTTATCGCCGCTTCATTGCGCTGAGAGCCAGCGATAAACGGCCGCTCAATTCCGAACATGTTCGGTTCCAAAATCCAAAAGAATTTATGAAGAGTCTTCCATCGGCGCCGACTGCGGGGAAAGAGGAACGGGCGAGGTCCAGGACGCGAGGGGAGACGGATGGTCGAGAGAGAACGAGGTCAAGCAGTAGAGGCGCTAGGATAGCTCTTACGCCTCGATCGCCTGGTGTTGGTTGATTAACTTGTCGTGCTGGTACTCGGGTGGGTGCGGAAGGCTTAGGAGCTCATTGTCAGCGGTGCAGAAAATGGTGGCGACTATGTGATAGGAAATTGCTCTACGATTGTGTAGTAAGCGTGTGCCAAATCATTCCTTCCCTTGCCCGGGCGGAGATAAAATGGATGCGAAAACGTCAGAGCTTTAGGTAATGATGCACTAGTTCTATTTCTAGGAGTCATCTTGGGTTACTTTGCAGAGGCATCGTATTATCCCGCGTCCGTTGGGTTTACTGTAGACTGTTGTCTTATCCCTTCTGTGGGCACCATTTGTACAGGTTCCAAGTCGTAGCCAACAGTGCGGCCTACCAAACTCTTGTAGTAGTCAACCAAAACCTCGGGCTGCGGTACTATCCGCCACTGGACGCGGACTAAGAACTCCAACTCCAGCAAAGCAAGCTCTTTCACACTCACGCCTCCCACCCTGGCGTAAGTTTTGTTCGTCCAGAAGCTGTCGCTCAAACCTTTGCTCGCCACGGTCGCAGCTGTGATCAAAAAGCGGTGGACCGTGAGTGAGCTGATGGTAAAAGCAGGATATAATGCACACAGTTTGTCAATGTAGTAGACCATACTCAGCAGAATCGGCGGGGAGAGGGTAGCGTGTGTGGTCAGGCGCTGCAAATAGTCGAGCACGCTGATACCCGGCGGAGCACGGGAATGAAACCGAGTGAGATGGCCATCTCGAAGTGGGATGGTATCATTGTATCGGATAAGGTCCATGATCATGGAGGAGATAAGCAGGACTAGGTCGCGGGTTTCGCAGGCCGAGTAGTCCAGAGGCATTTGTTTCGCGGGAGGGGAATCCGGGCGCCGTTTCTTGGTCGGCGTACCATTCCTGCTGCTCTCTTCGTCGAGAGTTGTGGCATGATGTGAACTGGGCGGGCGAGCAGAAGACTCGGCCACGGATGCGGCGCGGGTGCGTTTCGATGCATGTAGATGAGATTGTGAGTATGTGTGATGCAGCTCTTTTTCTGCCGGCTGAGAGGCGCCACAAGAAGAGGGCGTGGGCGTTTCGGTGGCCGTTGGGGCATCTACTGTTGCCACATCGGCAATAGAGGGATTTGATTTCTTTGGCAATGCAAAAGAGGATGCAGTGAGGCTTGAATGTGAGGACGGCTCTTGGATCTGTAAGCTTGCGATTTGCGCCGCGGGGGTTCGTGTGGAAACCGCGGTATTAGTGGTGATTTGGGATGTTGTCGGAGGAGAGTATTGGGTTTGAGCATCTACCATTTGCACTCTGGAAGGGGCCGTACTCTCACTGGCAGCGAGTGTCTTCGGGTCAAGGGGGATTGGCGAGGTCTGGGTAGATCTCGATGCGACGGGATACGAACGTGATAGCAGTGGTTGGGGCGGTGAAGAAGATCGCGGTTCTGCCGGTAAACATTGGGAAGAATTTTGGATGCTCGCTTGGAATGGAGGTGTGCTTGGGAATGTAGTTGCGGCTGGACGTGAATACACGTGGGCGGAATGAGGCTTAACAATTGGTGAAGCTGATTTGGTCGATCGACATCTGCGCACACTGAGAAACCCACCCGAATCGTGCAAATTAGGTGACGACGGCGCATTCAGCTGAGGAGAGGGTGAAGTCACGAGCATTGCGACGAACGGTCCATAACCATCCTCAACTTTGACCGCTCCTGCTTCGAGCCTTCGACAGGCAACTGTAGTCTGCTGATGCGATGCTACGCCCACGCCCACGCCCACGCTCACACCCGAGCCAACGCGGCGGCCGACTCCTTTGGTTGGTGTTCTAGTGGTAGTTGAACAAACCGAGGGGCGAGCCAGGCATTTGGGAGGATCTTGAGCACAAATAAAATTGAATTGGGCCGAAACTTATGCCGTTTTGCGCCTTTGACTTGACGCCTTGTGTGAGGACGGATAGCACACTCCTTAAGGCAATGTTAGGTACGGAGTATTATCAAGCGGCAAGCGCATCTTGTGACGGGATGACGATCCAAGGTTGGAGAGCCGGCTTGGCTTCGGCTAAGGCATTAGGCTCTTTGTGTAATGCCAAAGAGCCTCGAAGCCTAATGGCCTTGGCCTCTTGAGCTCACCTCACTTTAGGCGTCACATACCGTACACCCGCGCCTGGTTTCCCGCTTAATATTATCATTCTCTCCAGACTTCAAGACTTCCTTATTCCTGCAACTCTGCCTACCCAAGTCGGAAGGGCAATAACTGTCTGTCGACGATGACCTTATTGTGAAATATGCGGTTGTCTCTTTGCCCTTCCCTTCGGTCCAGATCCTTGGGCCGGCAGTCTTCCTTCTTTCATCGTTGCCCTCAATTGCATAGCAATACAATAGCCATGAACCATGCAGCTCAAAATGATCTCCGCTCATGATGCTCTACAATCTCTCGAGAACACCCGCGAGCTTCAAACCCAGTCGTCGATCTTGCGCACGATCAAAAACAACCTGACCGGCCATGAACTGCGCAAAATAGAATACATTCGAGCAGGGCTGATTCCTACTCTCGATCGTTTCCTATCAACGCTGCCTGCTTCCTCTCGACCTTCAGAAGGAAGTTCATCACCGTGTGCGCGAGATCACGACACGCTGTGGTCGCATGCAGCATCCATAATCGGAGTTGCGGCCAATAGTGGTACCTCTTTCACCCAACCCATCCTCCAAAGTAACCTTCCCAGTCTCCTCCTACGTAAGCTCAGGGTGTCGCGGGACGGCCGCCTTGAGCTTGTTATACTTCGCTGCCTGGATAGTATTGCGAGCAACCTGCCTCTAGAATCGGAAACCCAATGGAGTTCCAGTGGCACCCTTGCGAAGTCAGTCTATACCAAGGAAAATGTCTTGCGCTTAGCGCATAGTGTCAAGGATGGACACACATCATTCCATCGGCAGCAAGCCACGGAAGCAATTTTGAGCCTCATATGCAAGACCTGCACCACCGAGAGGCAGAAGAACCTACTGGTGGACGCTAATCTCCTCAACATACTGTGTGATCAGGTCGTATTCTTCATTGCGCAACACAAAGTGCCTGTCTGGCGAGGTGGACGCTGCACGTATGTCATCACCACTACCGCGTCACCTGCCTTTGAGAACGTTCGCCATGTTTCTATTGTCCTCGAAACCATTGCTTTGATCATTGAAAGATCAGAGGTTCATGCAAAGACCTTTGCATCACACGCAGGCATCTTATCGGCGATCAGCGTCATCCCACACTCTTTGAATAATGTTCAAAGGTTCGGAGAGTCCTTCGAGACTCCTGCCACCATCGAGATACCTCTTCCAGTCGTGCCAGACCAACCGTCCATGATTGCCGCACGCAGGTCTCAATTCCCACCGCTGTCAGCATCCTCAACTGCTCTAAAACGTAGGACATCTTCAATGCGAACAGCTCGCGACCAAGATGCCACCATCATAGAGGACGAAGACGAGGATGAGCAAGGAGAGTTTATGATAGTGCCATGGCTCTTACTCCTCGTCCGTACAAGCCGCGGTAGACGCAGAACCGTCGCTGCTCGGCTGCTCGGTATCCTTAAATGCCACGGTATGATGAGTGCCGTTCGAGCAAGGTCTCTGGCTGCTTTGCTGGTTCCGATTCTGGTAGAGATGATCGACCTCTATAAGACTGAAGACCCCTCGGAGTGGAGCAGCATGACATTCGCTGCCCTTGTTCCTTCCGTCCTTGCGCTCATCGTTAGAGATAACCGATATCTGCAAAAAGCTGCAGTCGAAGTTAAAGCGATCCCTAGACTGACCGCGGCCTTGAAAGCAAGTTTTGAAGCTTCATATACCCTCGAATCTGCGCTGTGGTGGCCACAGCAACTTTCACAAAAGCTTACCGAAGGCCAGACAGCATGTTGCCTCGGTCTTGGTGGCCCTTCTCTCCCAATGCGCTTCAACATGCGGTGGCGTGAAGGCCTTTTGCAGGCCCTGGCGTCTCTGGCGCCTGAGGATGAAAGTTACAGAAAAGAGATTGTCGACCAGGGTGCCCTGGTCCAGATCATTCAGGCACTCGAGCCGTTTTCCGCGAAGGTGATTCCTAAATCTACGGGTGACTGCTTCAGGCTACACGGAAATTCTTCCGGAACCCTCATTGCAGCATGTGGTGCAGTCCGAGCTTTGACCAGGTCTGCCACATCTCTTCGCACTAAATTGGTCGATGCTGATGTGGCTCAACCCATTGTCAAGCTGCTGCACACCTCTGAGCCAGAGGTTCAGATCGCAGCTACTATGGTCATGGCAAATCTTGCCCATGATTTTAGTCCAATGAAGCAGAGCGTTGAGCCTGTTGTCCGAAAACTCTGCAAACATGCACATTCAGCAAACGCTCGTCTCCGCCACGAGTCACTGTTCGCTTTGAAAGCACTGATCAACAATTCCAAAAATGAGTTGAAGCGGAAAATTGTGGAAGAGCTGGGGCCGAATTGGATCAAGCACCTAATCGCCACTGATCCACACGACATTCCTCCAGGCGAAGTCATTGGATTGGTCCCGAGAGATTACCGCAAAGGTTCGATGCTCCGAGTTTCTGTGGACGCGAGAATGGATAATGTGAATGACGACCACGAAACAGATGAGGCAGGGAGCGAGCTTGAGGACTATAGTTCCCACACTTTGCAGCAGGATCTGGAAATTCAAGCTGAGTTGCTTGGATTCCTGAGGAACCTAACTGCCGGAGAGCGGCCCGAGGAGATTATTGAATACCTTTTCGATCACATTGGGCAAGATGATTTTCTACAAATCTTGGTTGAACGGCTGAAGACTGGTATTACACCACGCCCGTTAGCTTCTTCGCCTCCGTCTGCTGTTATGGAAAACAGTCTTTATATCCTTGCTCACCTTTGCTCTGCGGATCGCAGATACCGGCAGGCAATATGCCAGAATCTAGTCTTGATGCGACAGACCTCAGCTCTCTTGGGGCACGGAGATGCACACGTGCGGTGCGCAGCGTGCTGGCTTGTCATAAATCTGGTGTATGCAAGTAACAACGAATCATTCGAGGCGTTGCTGCAAAGAGCGAAGGAATTGCAGAAGATAGGCATTGTGAATCAGATTCACCGGATTGAGAAGAATGATCCAAATGTGGATGTCAAAGAACGAGCCGCGACGGCATCTGAATGCTTCGGCAAGCTTCTAGATAGACCTTGACTACGTACGCCGAGCACCCGTACAGACTTCTGATAGCCTGCATCATTATTTCATCGCTTCAATATATCCTCAAGTCGTGGAGGATCGCAAGGTGAGTGCGGAAAAACATTTCCGAAATTATGCTTTTCGATTTACGACAGCTCTACGTCATTGTTTACTTCCAAATACGCCATCTCCAAAGTTTTGTTCTTACTGCGCGTACCACTTCTATGCACTTGTGTCGTGTATTATGGCAATACGTCGACGTTCCTACCCTCGAGCTACCCTTCGCAAGATCGTGAAAGCTCATTCTGAGAGATACGTCAGTCGAGACGTGGAGCCACTGGTATGCCAACGGCACGCTCCGTCCATCTTTTGTTAACATGACCAGATCTACCTTGACTATGTCCTCTTCATACAACAGTGAGCAAGGCCAATAATGACTAGTATTGGATGAGTTCTGACCTGGGCAGTCTGATGGACAACGCCATAGGCAAAGCTAAGGAGTCGAGCGAGACGAAGCTGCGCGCCAAGGATATCCGCAAGGCTACGACTGTACTGTGGACAAGAGTGGAAGCTATAACGTGCTAATAAGATCGACAGACAACTTTAAGACAATACAGGGGATAGGAGAGATAAGACTCTTGGTTTCACAATGCCCCAACCGACTCGAACCAGGACGAAGATCGGAATTTATCCCTGCAATGCAAGCGGCGACGCTTGCTTGTTTGAAAAGGCTGGCGGAAAGTCATGGGAATACCTTTGTCCATTATGTTACGGTTCGGATCGAAGAAGTTGTCAATCAACAAGGCGGCTGTGGCGCATGGAGACTCGGAACATCCCACAGACTTTCTTTGCAACCGCGAATGCCGCCAAGTTCTACGACCCAAGATGTGGCCTTTTGCGGCAGTCCGACCAGCTCTGAAGCATATTGCGACTAGCTCATAAACTGACCATGGCCATTCGAATCGAGGTTACAGAGTAGAAGATGGCACCGTCTAAGAGCTGGGAAAAGGCATAAAACGTTGACTCGTGTTGTTTTCGCAGACGCATGTCACTTCCAGGTAACATCCGCTCTAATGGAAGGGGTTCATCTTGGGCCAGTCCGGTCAAACCACGACACGCTCAGTACCTCGGCCCGATGTGGTTGATGCTTGCAAGAAACCAGAGTAGAAAATCAATTGACAAGAACAATTTGATTGAAACTCAAATCCAGGAATCGATGAGGTATTAGCATTTCGTCAGTGCTTGAAGAAGCTCTTGAACACTAAGTCAATGTGGTTTTCCTGGCGTCCGGACTGTTAGCGATATTCCCTTTACGGAGGCAAACATGTAATGGTCAAAGACTGGGAGGCTAAGCTACTCCGTATCTCGTGCGTGTGCGCATATGATCATCGTCATTGTTTCCCGGCCACTTGCACCAGCGTCTGACGATGTGGTATGCGTGAGAGGGTGTCGGATCGACCAGAACCTGGCACCTAGATTTTGGACAAGGATATGCTCGGCCTTCTTTGTATGAATGCGCTTTAACGTTGAAGACGAGCTTCTTCCAGACCTTAGGCACTTTAATGGGTGATGTAAATAAGAGAAAGAACAGCCGTGGCCCCATGCCAAGACTGGGGTGCCTTAACCGAGAGCGAAGAAATTAGTTTACAAAACGTCGCTGCCACCTACACAACTTCGAAACGCTGCCTGGCGAGATTGCGGAAGACTTATCGAAAGAGAACGCTTATAACCTAAAGAAGTAGAGAAAGAAGAATAATAAGTTAATTTAAAACTGTAGAAGAATAGGAAAGTGTAATTAGCTTCATATAATAGCCTAACGACACTTTAGGGTGCGTTAATAAACGAATGCAGAGGAGTGACGTTCAACATTATTAAGTTTTAATGGCAGGATCCTGGTGAAAAGGCGTGGTTCAGTATAGGATCTCACTTCGAATTAATTAAAAGGGTTTCCGTACTTGTCAATCAACCCACATCAGTGTCAAACTCCGGCAAAATACTTCAACCAACGCGGCTGCTCCCGAAGCTTTGGGGGCTTTCTCGGCTTGTTTGGATCACCCGACTTCCCACCCGGCGGCTCCAACTTCTCAACCGGCTCCTTGACTTTGTCTTTCAACTCCCGTGCATCTTTTAAAAGTGAGTCTGTGAATGTATTCTCGTTCACATTAGGCTCCCACAGGCTCCTACGCTGAAGCACCCATTCAAGCGTCTCGACTGCCGTTGATAGATCCCCTAAGTATGTCAAGCAGGCTCCATACCAGTTTCCTATCCAGAGCAGATTAGCGAGCGCAGTCAGATTCCGGTCCTCTACGAGTCTCTCTATGTGCGGTTTCACCTTCTGCCACACGATTGACAGGACACCCTTTGCATCCACGTACCTCTCCGTCTGCTTGGCCTCGATCGTCGATGATTCTGCCTCCTCAATCAGCAATTCTGCGTAGGAACGGCCTGTTGTAAGAATCGCAACGTCGTCGGCCATTGACCGAGCCGCGTCCTCCCGATCTAGGACGGGTTTGAGGGCCTCCCATAGAGATTTGAATTGATCCGTGGCCTCGGCCCTTGGGTTTGGCAGATCCAGCATGGCTTGCCCCAAGTCCAAACCAATCTGGATTGTGAGTATGTCGCTCGAGCCGAGTCCCTCTGGCTGTGGAGCCTTAGCTTCCTTATAGGCAGCATCGAGAGTCTCTTTGGCTTTCTGGGGGATCCCACGTCTATGGTAGAGGCATCCTAATTGATGTTTGTACTGCAAACTGAGCTTCTTGTCACCTTTGAATTTAGCATGTTCGGATATAGTTTTGAATAGTATATCGTCCCCCTCTACAGGTCGTGTGTTGATTGACAACAGCGACAGGGCAGCAATCGCGCGCTTAGCCTCGTGCTCATTCCCACTGTACTTTTCCAACCCATTCCAGACACCCAAGAGGACCTCCTGGGCTTTAGTATCCTCCCCAACGCTGATAAGAAAATTTCCTAGCTCCTGGCCACACGACAGAACGTCACTACTCAACTGGACATCTGTATCTGCCTTTTCCCAGATCTCCCTGAGCATATTGGTCGATTCCGGGCGTAAGGGGACGGACTTCTGCACAGTCACCATCTTCAAGGCGCTTTCCGCGGCAAGATCCACATCGAGTCTATTGTGACTATTAAGCCGACGAGCGGCCACTTTTCTGTACCACACTGCCGCCTCCTCATACTCCTCGCGCCTTTGCTTCAACTGTGCGAGGTTTGTCCCGGCTTCAAATCTCAACTTTTCGTTCTTGAGGGTTTCGTCGTGCCAGATTTTGAGGTATTCGACCTCCACGGCCTGAGCTTTACCGACATGTTCGAGGATTTCGCAGTAGTCCTTAAAAATATCAATGGTCTTCTCGTGTTCTTTTCCGAGGTCGCGACGCCTCTGATCAAGGACACTCTTCGCCATCTCCTCTACATCACTGTATTTGCCGACCTTCATCAGGGCTTTGACGCGCTGATGTTGGTATTCCAGGGCATCCTGCTCGAGAGTTTGCTTACGGGCGTCTCCGTCTGAGATTTGCTCCATTTCCAAGTCTTCCATTAGGAACGTCGTCATACGATATAGAGCGTGGTACTGATTAGCCCCAACTTCCCAAATAATCTTGCTTTCGTCGGCCTTATCGGTGCTTCCTTTGCCGAACGGTAAGGCCTTGACACATTCTTTGACGGTCATTGTCATCTGATCATACGCACTCTTCATTTTCCCTAGACGTTTCTGACTTTTGTCAAGGACAATCTTTGCCTCTTCTTGTGCCGTCTGCAGTGCATTCTGAGCAGAAACTTTGCCATTCTTTTTGTCATCCTCCAATTCCTTGATCTTCTGCTCGAGCCCCGATACTTTTGAAGCAAGTTCCTTTCGGACGGCCTGTACTTCAGGCTTCTCCCCGCCTAATTCCTCGGTTCGGACAGGTTGGGATTCCCGTCGTTGCCCTGTCTGACTCTTCTCCGTCCGAGGAAATCCGGAATACTGAAGCGCCAGGTCGTTAAGCTGGCCGGCGATCCGTGTGACGCTATAGCGGCAGTTCTCGCAGGTCGAGGACCCGCCCGCACAGGTTGGCTCACCGGAACTGCCGGAGCATCGGCTCCATGGTTTTCTGAGGTCTTTGAGAAGATCGTTCACGGTTCGACCATCTTCCCATGCGGCAGCATAGAAAGACCCCTCTTTACTGACAAGTAATTTATAGCGAAGTAGTTCAACAATCATATCCGTGATTCGTAGGCCCGCGTTATGATAGAGTGAAAGCTGGATGGGCTCAGCCGCTGTATTGGCGAGAACGGGCCTACTGGCCTCGCTAAGGTTGTACAGCCTTGCCTTCAACTCCGCGAGGACATTCATGTTATCGGCTGCCTGGAGTGGATGGTGATCCATTGTGATGTAGTTTGGGCAATCTGTGATTGAATGGAAGAATTGATAGATCGGTGGACAAAATGCTTACTCTCTGATGTTAGAGAGGGACTTGGGGAGTTCTTGAATGGAACTGCCAAGAATTTAACGGCTGAAGGGCTTGTTAGCTCGCGCAAAGTCGTGGTTCACCGGTTATGTTCAGCCTCACTAGGGGTGGTTTGCGTCATCTCAGTCATGGGCTAGCGCTTTCAACGTGTGCTGACGTGTTTCACCTTGATTAGCAGCTGTGATGAGGTTAGCAACAGCGAGGTTGCACAAGACCCACCACCATGAAATCGACCAACCCAGAGTTTGACCACATTTTTGCAACGCGCGATCTCTTGCTGTCAGCCATTACTCGACAACAGCTTCTCGAAATCAGGACAAGATGATCTTGCAGGCCATTGATGCATATCGGTCTTGCCCGTATGTGGCTACATTGAGGGGTGTCTCCTGGGTGGCCAATGAAAATGTTCAGTGCCAAGAACACCCGCTTATTGACCAATCACAGCTGTTGTGTACCCTGGCTGCAGCCAGTACTGGCGAACTGCGCAACGCAATACTATAACGGCGGTAGAGCCCTTGCGCTGATAGCAGAGGAATAGAACACGTGTAATCGTACTCGTCTTGACGGCCCCGTTGCTCGATATCGGTCTTTGTACTTCGTATATTCGCCACCGCGGATTAATTTAAGATGTCGCCCCTTACGCGATTACGCTGGGATAGCGTAAACACTCCTCCTCTTCAAAGGTAGGATGTGATAGTCTTGGTTGTCGCACTAATTTTGGCGCGAAACTCAATTTCTGCTCCCTAGAACCAGAAAATGTATGTTGATAATAGTAAGGTCTAGCAAATGATTCCATTGGATCTTAGCGAAATATAGACTAAGGATCTGCAGGGAACAAGGTATTCGGATTTCAGCCTGATGGTAAACTGGTTCTTCCCCTTCAACAGATGCGCCAGCGCCCCTCAAGTGGCCAGCATTTTCTCGCGAGTGTCGATACACGGTGACACGCTCTTTCCAGGTACGTGACAATCTACCCGACAGGTTTCAGATGTGTGCCTTTCAACACCAGCATTCTGAGAGTAGAAAACTCAAGGACCATCAGGGCATGCGTTTACCTCGGAAAACGCCAAGCACAATGCAGCAGCCTGCAGAAGCACGCCCCCATTTTACGTGAATGAACGCTGAAGAACGGAGAATCGTGGCTGTAAGTGTCAGTGTTTCAGCTAGCTCATTCCGGACCTTTTGCCAGCAATCGGGTGAGCACATCAACCACGAAAATGATGGTCGTCATTGATAGCGCACCACGGCTCGATAGACAAACAGTGGTAGTACAGGTAGGGGTCGAAAAAGTGTGGTAAAAAGTGGTTCTAAGTCAGCCGCCTGCAATTGAACATGCGGGAAATTTAATCGAGCCAATGTTTGATTGAAAAAGAACGGCCCACCTTTTACCACACTTTTTTGGTATGTATACCATAGACCCAGCCGCTAGCCGGATATACATATATGCATGACAGCGCTCGCGCCAGCTACTCTCTGGCAAGTACAGGTATGGGTCGTGGTATTCAAAAAGTGTGTAAAAAGTGGGCTTTTCTTTCAATCAAACATTGGCTCGATTAAATTTCCCGCATGTTCAACTGGACTCAGAACCACTTTTCACCACAATTTTTTGAATATTACGACCCTACCTGTAGTGCTTCCCGTACCATCTATTTCTAGCGGCTAACACTGAAAACCGAGTTAGCGGCGGGTCCAGATCTACACATAAAGGTGTCGGCGGGCTCTGTACCTAGGTAGAAGCAAAAACCACCTCAACCTCGTAGTCGAAACTTTACAAGTATCAGACTCCGTTTGGCTTTAGTTCATGACTAAGCTACGGGTGCCCCCCTAAGCTTCTTTCACGGCTACTTCAAGAAAAGGTTCAGCTTGAAGCTGCAAAGCCGATGTGTCCCGCGAGTGCTGGTTGAATACAAGAAAGCACTAGTCCTGACGATACTTCGACGCTCGGGACAGTTGACAATCTCGGCGGCCTGTCCAGAGATTAAGGCAAGCTCAAGGAAGTAGGCAAGTCGATGTATTAGCTCCACTTCGCAGTCGGCGATGATCGTCCTTTGACCATGATCTTAGTTCACGATCTCGGAGCATAGTACGAATACTAGGATAGATTTGAGAATGCGGCGCGTGTGTACCAACAGGCCATTCGACGCAGCCCCATCAGGATCGTCCTCGGACTCATGATATTGCAAACTCTCTGGCGGAGCTCCACCGTGGATGTGGCAACGAGGGAGAAGAAAAAATTCCGTTCATAGTTGCACATAGCGTAATGTAGTGAGCTTTGCAACTATATTTGGGATATGTATTCAACAACGTTAATATCTAACGTGAAGTTCACATACAGACCTACGAGTCGTAAGATTCGTTCGTAGTGCGCATTATTCACAGTTGTATTTAGAAACGATGCTTCAATTAGAGTAACGAAAGCTCAGCCGCAGTCCAAATTGTAAATTTCGCGACACTCACGGATACATATCGCATCGGATCCACCGGTCTTTGATTGCAGCAGCTATGCAACTGTATTGCACTGCCCTTTGCCCATGTGTACTTCGTAATTAGCCTTGTTGGCTCTCACCCCTAAGCACTCTTGGCTAGGCGCTGCTAGACCGTGGGGACCGAACTACAAACGCAGAGAACCGCTTTTTGCTTAATTCTATAGAGTCAGCCTTTTTCAGCACTATACTATTGATGACGAGGATCTCTTTGTTGTCTACCAAATTATATGCACGACCACGATGCCTTTTTGGAAGAAGAAAGAAACATGAACAAGCGCTGAACAGTTTGGAGTCAAGGTCAGGCATGCTCGGGCGTGACTCCGGAACACCCGATCCATGTCAACACCACCGAATTATTTGACCAATCATTTCAGATCTTTACTATGCATTTTGTACGCGGAGTATCTCCTGCTTATGGAAGACGATACTGCGATTAGACGTACTACAACTAGACGCACTCCGACTAGACGGTACTACGATTAGACGTATCGTAGTCAGAAACTATTACTCCAAGAATGATTCTAAACGTCCGAAACAATGAGGCATTCATAAACCTTAATACTACCGAATCTACTCCAGCCAATGGACATGTTGCATCGTGTGGTCTTGGCATCGGGCAGTTGGATTGGGTGTTCCGGAGTCACGCCCGGCACGCTTTGCTTATATTCTAATCTGGGTAGATACGAGTTGTCAAATAGTTCTGTTCCTGAGCCACCTCGACAAGATTTGACTTATTCGCTACGTGGCGACGAGTATTTCAACCAACAAGATTATGCCGATGCGGATTGTATGTACAGAGAGGCTCTTGGGCTAGACCCGAACAGCACCGCGCTAAATATGCAACTTGCCTTTTGTAGGAGCATAACAGAGCCGCCTCGGTTGGTGGAGGCTTTACAGAATATTAGTGCAGTGATTCAGCTTGATCCCGAGAATGGCAACGCCTGGAAATTAAAGGGTGAAATCCATCATGTGCAGAACGACATTCGTAATGCCGAAGACGCTCTAATCAAATGCCATTGGATTTCTTCAAGGCTTCGCAAGGGCACAGCCGCATAGGCTCAACAATCTCTTGCAACTGTTCGAAGGAGCAACATGTCTATTGGTTCGACGCCGGTTAGCTCAATAAACTCCTAGTCAACCCAGCCTTACGAAAGGGTACTGCTATTCAACAACAACCAAGTTAGTCCATCCCAGCAGCTGCACCAAACACTGTCATCATTGATGGATCATCTCTCAGCCTTCAAATCTATCACAAAGCATTACTCAAACAATATCAGCTCCGACCCCTCAAGCAAGTCCACCACCAATCATCCCTCATACTGTACCAGTTCCAATTCCACAAGCAATTCCAGCAACACCCAGTGCAACTGGACCGGCCTATACAAATTCACCGCCTGCTGCTACTGCTGCGTCTCTTTGTAAGTATGTCTCAATGAGCGGAGTCATTACTGACAATCACAGCACCTTCCATGCCTGGCGCCCAGCCTCGATCGACAACCCCCAAACATATATGCTCAAGGAGAAGTGTTAGCCCAATAGCTCAATATCCCAACGGAGGCGCCTCCATCCTATACTGCAGCGCCTCAGGTTCCTCTCGGTCCTACAGCCACTGGTATTAATACAAATACGCAGACGTCGAACTTTCAAGTGCAGTTGAACTTAAAACGGCTGTGTCACTACGGGAAGACGGACCTGGAGTCAATCATCCTTGAATTGCCTGTACAGGCAGATATCCATGCTTCATGGAGTAAGTTATTGACAGTAATGAGCAAGGGCGCTCACCACCTCCAGATGATCTTTCTGTTGAGGTCTTGAATACCTCTGCTAGTTACTGACTCAACAAGTGCAACAAACATAGCCTGGCCATTTTCAGAGAAATACTTCGTCTCAGCGATTTCCCATCCGGGTACGAACTTTATCGACTACCATTGCGAATCTGCTGCTAGTTATCAGGGATATCACCTTGGTACCACATCTGTGCTTGGGTACACTGAAGAGTACCGAAAACGACAATTAGCATTAGCACCGGCGATCCAGCTGACGTTTGAGGCTCAAACTGTACCACCTCCTTTTGATATTGACGTGGTTGCGACGCGTATACAGCAACTCCAAGCCAACCCAAATCTTGAAGACAATGCTGAAGTAAGGAGATTACTAGGGTTGCCACCGTAGGTTTGTATGCAATAAAATTTTGTGGCTAATGAGATTTAGTGCCATTTTTGGGTTTGTAACTACGAAGACAACGAAGACATTTGCATGTCTTTTCACTGAGGCCAGTATGATGCTCCTGGACGGTTCATTGATTTTCTTACTACCCCGTCGTTCTCAAAACATCTGTTCGGAACAAGCGGAATTGGATTAACCAATTTTCTGTACCACATCTTCCTCGGCGCGGAATTTGGCAATCCGAATGAAGAAGCTCGGTAGCGCTCAGACGTACCCTAATGTCGTGAAGACAACAACATCAGCATTAGTCGTTTTCTAAACAATGGATGGAAAATGTCTACGGAAGACTGGGGACAGTAAGTATGTTCTGGGTGCCATCATGCATGCGTCATAGATACTAGGTTTGCTTCAGTTCGCCGAAGCGATCGGGTGGCCATACATGGATGAAGCGAGGCAGCATATCAATTCGCTCTACACACAATTGATCGCGAACCCTGCAAACGTCCCAGACTATTTGAAAGATTGGCTGTACGGCTTAGTCCTTCCCGGAAAGTTCTTCAGACATCGAATACTGAGTTGCCTTGTATTGGCATGCCCTTCTACCAAACACCTCAACCACGCTCCTAATTACAATGACGGACTCGTCATTGGAAACAAAAGCTACTGGCCGACCCGAAGTGTTCTCGAGCGAGTACTTGGTGGACTTCGCAATCCAAAACTGACTTGTGGATCGGTCCGGTACCAGCTCCTATCGGCGTTCAATCTTCCTGGATTCTCATTCACGCTGACGCCGTCAACTTCTCGATGCCTGCTCTAGATGATCTCACCCAGTCAAATCTCGACATTGTTGGATTCTCAAACGACGATGCGGTCCGTAATCCTATCGGTGTTACGCTCGAAATCACCGACTTGACTAAATGGAACCCACCGACAAGTCTGCCGACGCGACAACGCGCGACGGGTACTGCTGAAAGCGATGTGAGGCTATCGGGCATTCGATTGCAAGAAGTTGTCGTTACCGGCTCAATCGCAAAGTGGCATCGTACAACACTAGAGTTCGCGTGCCATGGCACTCAGGTCTCATTCACACTGTACTCGAGCCCGATTTTGGTGCACGTGCCAAAATGCGAAGGAGACAGCCATCCGATCCACGAGCGTCTGACACGGAAATTGATGGGCGGTATCGTCCTCGCGAAGAACTTGAGGAACAGCACGATCGTAACAACGGGGAACGCCTTGACGATCATTGATGCAACAGTGTCTGGCGAAGAAGTAATAGCAAGAGCTTGGTGCCCTGAAACTGCAAGGCATGCTGTTGTCCGAAAAAGCGGGATTGGATGCTTTACGTGCGCAACGAACCTAGCTATGAAGAGACTGGACTTGGGGATCAATGTGCTTATTTGGTGTTAAGATCGTTTCTACACGAATGGGATCGGCGCGACGCACATCAGGGACGACTTGTGTGACGGACCATACGAACCTCATTGTGGATGCTGTCAATCGCGCGTACATGATGTTTATCAAGGTTTCTCGTGGTTTATCTCGTGTTTTATAGTAGTACAAGGACAGCTAAGCCTCAAATCACAGCATCGCGCATGATAGGTCTAGCTATGTTTGAGAATGAGGAATCACGGCAGACCAGTCCAAAGCGAAAACGTCCGACCCAGGCCTCCGAGTTCTCGGGATCGAAGGATCCTCCCCAGGAGCGGCATGGGAAGTCGCTGCACAGGACATCCTGAGTCATTATGGCTATCAAGCGCTTTAACCATTCAAGTTTTGACAAAAACAGATGGCGATTGCTGGATCGATACCGGCTTATTCGCAATCAATCAATCGATGAATGTGTAGAACGCATAATACAGGACCTACAGGTAAGAGTCGTAATATTCAAAAAAAAGTGTGGTAAAACCAGGGCCCTCGGGGTGTGCATTGACACAAGTCACTAACTCACGGTTATCTGACGTTAGTAGTCTGCTCATCCGGACTGACTTGGTACGCTGGACTAGCCTAGCTAGCCCAGGTGGTCTTGGCTCTCCACAGCCCCGGAATCCATAACCTCGCGTATGCAGTGCTTGACAGGTTATGCACTGTGGGGAAGAACAATTTTTACGAGGCTCAGGCTGGGCTCCGTCGGGCTCAATGCCCTGAGTCCCATGTGCGAAATCGCCCAAAGTCCCATAAGAGCCAAAAAGTCTCAAATCGCCGATGTTCATGTACGAGACCATTTTCTCACTGTGGAGCCCGACTTCCCGTGTACGCTGGAACGCAATTTTATCTGGGCATTACGCCCATCTCTTCTTCCATGCGGTCACGCACGTCTACATAGCTACAAGAAAATCTGCTGTCACTACCCGCCATTACCCCACCCCGACTGCTTTCCTGAGGCTTTTACCCAGCAATAGTCCTGTTCCAACAATGCACCAAAAAACCCCCGTTCGGTAGGTATTGCCGCCAAGGCCGGCCAAGAATTCCAGTAGCCGCCAAGAAAAACCCGACGGTCCTCTCCGTCTACGTGTATGCTTGTCATGTCAAATTACTGGGCGCTTTGTGCTCCGAGAATGGGTCGCGGGATTGGCTGCCCACAAAGATCGGCTCAATCACCATCGGATTTGGACGGGCTTGTAGTTAGCTGGTCAGGATATTGCAAGTTTCATCGCTTGCGGCTACTCCCCAGGAAAACTCACTCCAGATTTTGCTGGTGGAGCAATCACACTGGGGATTTTGCTTGGTGATCCAAGCCGATTACTGCAATTGCTGGTGTAGAGAAGGAAGAAAAATTTGGACCTACCCACTATAAGTAGTTCAGCAGCTGCCTCTCCAAAACAAATCCATGTAGCGTTGCTCTCTACCAGATAACAGTGGACTCAATTAGTAGCTAAACTCTTACATATTGACATGGGCCTTCTGTCGAAGCTCGGGCCCAAGCAGCCCTATTTTGGACTGAAAGGAGGATGGCTCACCTTTTGGATTACCGTCGCTTGCGCAACTGATATGACCTTATTCGGGTATGACCAGGGTGTCTTCGGTGGTGTCATCGTCACCAATGACTTCCTTGAAACCCACAATTTAGTTGGGCCGACGCACACCCATATGGTTGGTATGTTTTGAACCTGATTGCACAAAATCTTGGTTACTTACAGAGTATAGGGACAGTTACAGCTATCTATGATATCGGCTGTTTCGTGGGTGCGATCTCTGCATGCTGGTACGGAGAGAAGTATGGTCGAAAGAAAACGATTATAGCCGGCACTTCAATTATGTTGATTGGCGGCATATTACAGACTGTTTCCTACAATGTCCCGATGATGATTGTGGGTCGGATTGTTGGCGGTATTGGAAATGGTCTGAATACCGCCACTGCCCCCGTCTGGCAAACCGAAACTTCTCAGATGAAATGGCGGGGAAAGCTTGTGGTCATTGAAATGATCACTAATATTGCCGGATTCTCTTTATCAAACTGGATGACTTATGGACTTTCATTTGCTGGTGGCCCAGTCTCGTGGCGCTTTCCTCTAGCATTCCAAGTCGTCTTCATGATTATCCTCTACTCCACTGTACCATGGCTGCCAGAATCACCCAGATGGCTCATTGCGCACGAGCAAGAAGATGAAGCATTCACGATCTTGGCTGATCTTGAGAACAAATCGACTGACGACCCATACATCCTGGCACAACACAGGGAGATCGTCTTCACCATCCAGTACGAGCGCGAAAACACGCCTAAATGGATCGATATCCTCCGAGGGAGAACCGGCGACAAAGGAGGCACAAACACCTTGAGGAGACTGGTTCTTGGTGCGGGAACACAATTTATGCAGCAGTTCGCCGGCATCAACGTTACAAGTTACTATCTCCCAACCGTCTTAATCAATTCCGTCGGCCTGTCCAACACATTGGCACGTTTGCTAGCCGCTTGCAATTCAGTCTCATACCTCCTGTTCGCCCTGATCGGAATCCCTAATGTTGAAAGATGGGGTCGCCGCAAGATGCTTATGTACGCTGCTGCAGGACAATTTTTCTGTTACCTTATGATTACCATTCTTCTTGGCCTTAGCGCACAACCAGGATTCAGTAATCCTGAAGCTGTTGCTTCAGCGTCAGTGGCCTTTTTCTTCCTCTACTACGTGTTTTTCGGTATTGGTTTTCAGGGAGTCCCTTGGCTATACCCGACCGAGATAAATTCGCTGGCCATGCGGACTAAAGGGGCGGCTATAGGTACCGCTACGAATTGTGAGTAGACCAGAGCCTACAGGATACGAAGGACGAGCTAACTGTTATTTACTAGGGATGTGTAACTTCATCGTCGTTGAAATCACTCCAATAGGGATCCAAAACCTTGGATGGCGTTTCTACATTATCTGGGTTATCTTTAACCTGAGTTTTGTCCCTGCTGTATACCTATTCTACCCGGAAACTGCAGGTCGCACCTTGGAGGATCTTGATGCATACTACCGAGAGCACCCATCACTTCTAGTTTTCCGAGACAGGGACGTCATCTCATCGAAGCGTCCAGAGAGGTTCGCCCTTGCCGAGAAAGAGAGCATCGTCCGCGCAAGCACTGCTGATCCCGTTCAATTCAGAAGAGAGAGCAGAGTCAGCCTCCGCAACCCCTCATATGCAGGCTATGGCCATGCCACCACTTTGACAGAAAAGAGTGACTCTGTAAGCAACTCACATGTTGACCACCCGAAAGGGGCAGGGGCTGTTTAGGGTGGCCTCGAGCTGGCCCATCGCTGAGCAGACCTAGGAGTTCCAAAGTTTGCAGAGAAGGTATCTGACAATATCACTCGGTCGTGAATCGAATTATCGGCCGTCGTCCTCTGTGGAGAGTTCCCCTGAGGGCGAAGAACTTTAGCTGGACAGCAGACTTGGTGCCATAGGGCCAGTTCGCAGAAAGGCATATTCACATAGCTACCTGTGCACTTTTGCATAGTATGACCAGGGAAATGAACTGAAAATGGTTGACAGATATCACGAATCATTGAACGTCGCTCATTCAGGATGGTGTAGGTCAGACAGTCATCTACCATCGGCCCGTCTTGTCTCATCTGTTGGCTCTGCATCAGATGTGATAAAACTTGCGCCAAGATTGGGGCATAGTAAGCGCAGTTCATAGGGACACTCCTTTGCTATAGCTTTCCACCGTCCGCTCGATGACAAATCCCTGCAACTTTCCACATGAGACTTGACAAATTTTCATAATGTAAAGTAATCACACTATACCAAAAAAATACAGTCAACTCCCGTAAGCTTCACTGAAACAAAGCTAGCAAGTAGAAGAATGTTGTGGCGGCGAGCTATTCAACTTCGTGATATCTCACACTGGGATATTGGTACGGTGATTAGAGGGGGACAATCAAGGCGAGGAACTGCTTGATACGAGACAATCTTGGACCTCCGCATGACATGGACGCAGCTGATACCCGATCTCCACTCTCATGCCCACAAAATATATACCGCATGGATGGGCGATGAGCAGACTTGAACTGCAAAGCTTTGATGGAGGCTCCACACTTAAATCGATAAGGCGTCTCATTAAAAATCTAGCGTTATTGTGAACCCGAATCCAAGAGACGTCACGAGATAGTTGCATCAAGTAGGACCAAGGTACTTACTCCCACAAAGCATGAGAAGATGGGGCTTTTCGTGATAATCAGGTCAATGTGGACACCATAGATGTTTGGGCGATCATACAGCACCTTCGCTTCTAGGTTTAGAGGCATTAGTGTTGGAGCTGTGAACAATGAACGATTGCTTCAAACATTTTGATTGGTGGTCTTTCGGCTACTTCGTTCTCACATGTGTACTTGTTGTTGAGCTGTCACCTGTTCGCCCGCTTCTATCCACAGAGACACGGACGGGAGACTGGCTTTAGAAGTGGACATATCCTTGTAGCCGGTCGGGTCCTTTACTAGCTGCCAGTAGGGAAGAGACACAATCTGAAAGATGCACGTTTGCAGGTCGATAAGGGAGTATTTGTTCAAGAGTTATGGTCGGCAACCAACACCCATCAGCCTACTTGGACAAAATCCGGTCATGTCCATAGAAGAGGACACGTTCTGAATTGTGATCCCTGCGTCTCCTTCTTGAATGGCCTCTCGGACCAAATCTGGATTCTCCCCTCTCTTGTAGAGTACCAACATCCAGGTATCCAGCCAGGTTTGTCCATTGTCCCAGAACCACTCTTCTCCAATATGCTCGGCCAGCCATCTTTCCAACTCATGTTTCTGCGTAACGTGCTCGTAGAGATACATGATTTGAGTTGGATTGAGTTTCATCATTGACTGTACCACGTAGTATTGCGAGATTTCATCTCCCCATCCAACCATCTCCGTTTTCCTCTTTTGAGGTATTGGTAAATCAAGATGATTGCCCACCACATTGCCGTCGTGGTAGGTGTGGAAGACGCTCGAAGTCGTGAGGGAGGTTGGTGAGAATGACCACGCCCATGGCGTTGGCGTATAAAGATGCCGGCGGGGGATTCGGACATCGGGAAAATCATCGGTGTGATGAAGCTCACGTTGTACATAGCCGTCAGCTGGACACAGGTCACTAGCTACGACGCTTTCGATGACCAGACGAATATCTTCAATGTCAATAAGTTCCTCTATAAGCAAAGTCAGTAGTGATCGAACACAAAAAGCATCGTCCCGCCTACCAGTAGTCCATATCCTGAGCAACTGCGCTCGTTCTTCCACGAAACATGGCAACATACGCATGCCTCTGGTATTTCCTCGTCCTTGGAAAGCTTCACAATACAGCCAGTACCTGTAAACCGCTCGTCTCAATCTCCAGGCTTCATTGGAGACCAAGTTTCTTCGCTGCAGGTAATTGTCTTGCCATCGTCGTTCGGGGAAAATGTCCACCCACTTTTGCGCTACACTCCCAATCTTGATCATTTGTCGTAGCAGAGAGTAGCTCTGTGGCGGCGACCTTTTAAGGTGAGCAGGCTGAGAAGTATTGTAGGTAATGAGTTGCGCCATGTCTTCAAGAGGACCGAATTCGCGCTCGGCAGCTGTGAACATGGTAGACAGTTTTCGACTGTGCTTAAGGATCTTGTTAAAGTGACGATTTGCCAAAGAGAGGTTGATAACGTCGTTAACACTATAGAGTGTATTGTAGATCTGGTGAACCAGCTCTGGAGCAAGATTCATGAAAGCCATTGCTACAATATAATTAGTGATTTAAAGACAGATTCTGAACGGACGATAGACGAACTGCCAGCTCAGTGTCGGCCCAACTTCAGCTTTCGATATTTCCACCTGTATTCGACCGCCCCCGTTGACTTGAGCAAAGCCACCGGGAAACCAGATCGTCGGGTCACTGCTGACAGACCCCAGCTTTGGGGCTATAGTCGAGGTATTCATTCAATCTGTACAGAGACCGAAACATTGCTCTATGCCGCGGAGCGGCAACCAGCCGGCGACGCATCCTAGATGCTATGTTGCCAGCTAACATACTGGACAACATTCATTAAAAGACGACGATCCGTATAGGAGACCAGAAGTAGGAGTGGAAATTGATAGGCGACATGTACGGGGAAGCATAGGCCTCATGGGGCCGATAAAACGTTTATTCCCTCAACCGTACAGCTACCATGTGTTTCCGTGCCACGCCCCCACATGAACTAGCGTGACTTGGTAGGGACTAGCTAGCCGAGCGTGGCTTCGGCAAGTTCCCTGTAGTGCCTGTACTAAGAAATCATTAAGCATAATACCGGCCAAATCGGCTGAAGTCTACCTACTTCCAAAAACCATCTAAGCTGCCACGCAGCTCTCAATTTGACAAAAAGCTCTGCAAAGAGATGTAAATTCACGCTACAGACAATTGGGGTCCCAGGGCGCAAAGACGCATTAATTTCTCTCAGCTCTGTCGAGCAAATTGGCTTGAGAGGCAGTGAATGGAGTGTTTATCCCATAGCGAACGATCTCCATGCCTGTTTAATGCTTGGCGCAGCGTCCCGAAGTATGAGCACGTCTGAGCTTGATACATGAACTTCAACAGTCGACCTGCCATAGGGACCAATGCGTTAACAGAAAAGGCCTCTTTATCTAGAAGGTAAGACACCATGGGACGTGAGCAAGAGCCTCTCAACGAAGCAAGCTTCAATGATAGATGATAACTGCTGACTTTGCGTAATTGTGAGCTTCAGTTGCGGTGTTCTGCTTCACACAATGCTCCTGGCTTGTATGCAAGAGTTGTATTCTTTGGTCGTGTTCCCGAAATACGGTTTTGCCCAATTTAACCATGTCAGTACAGTCAACGATGCGACTCTTGCAAGGGTTCGACTCGGGTTTGAGAGAGTTTAAAATCGTCATTCAACGAATCCGGCAGATTGTATGGACGTTCGATCACCAGCCATGGTACAAGCTATGACTGCTGCCACGAATGTCACCATAGTCAGCACGTGAAACCTGGCAGTTTCTCGTCACTGCAGGTAGATACATATCATGATAACAGGAATACCTCCTTCGCCCATCGTTGAGCTTGGGGACAATCGTACCTTCTCTATGCTATGAATTGCGTACTGCTTCTTCAGAATCAGAATAGACATAGGGTTGTCTAGTGGTTGGATTCGTAACTTTTGACCAATTAGCGCATAGAGGATCGAAGGTCAGATCACTTGACTCATACCCCTGATTCAATACGGCCTCGAGTGTCGGATACGGCCAGTAACCTGAGCCCAAGAATGTACGTTGGTGAAAGTTGGCCGTAGACCGTTTCTGGCGTATTAGAGGCGCAGAGATGGGTCTTGACCCGATAGTTTGCTCAGCAAGTAACTAGCAATACCTGTTTGGTCGCGTACTATGCCGTACAAGAGTTGTTCCGGGTGTTCGCAAGAGCCTGCCGCCTTTGAATGCATGGCAGCCACCACAGCTGACAACTGATCCCAAACTCGCTCGGTTCGGGACCGGTTGGGGTGGGCACTTTGTCCACTTCAACCGAACAGCGTTGCGTTGTCTAGTGTTCTTCTCTGCTTCACTGCGCCGGTGTTCAGTCCCAATTCTCTCACCTTCATGGTCCGGCCAGACCTGTCGATGTGTCTTTGCGTATACCTTCCTTGCTTCCTTAACCTCACTTCCCTTCGGACCACGCTTGGACTGACATACATCCTGTTCTCAAAAATTACAGGGCCGCCAAAACTTCCTTCGAGAATCACAATCGGTGTGAGCACGAATCTCGGACCAATTTCAATAAGCTTGAGGCCACTTGCCGCCTCGACACCATCTGCAAGCTGTTGCTCCTCTGTCGTCGCCGCCGCGTCTTTCGTGCCTTCTCGTAGTTCGTAGATTCGCACCCAGATCTTCCCATCAAGACTGTAGATTCCGATGATTCGATCTATGAACGGCTTCACACCTCGTACGCCTTTGCTGGGAACACAGAACACTCCCCTGAGCATTTCACGTATAAGCCCCAAGTTCTCCTTGCCTCTCACCGTGCTTATCTCGTCAAAAGACTTGTCGAAAACCACGACGCCTCGTCCACCTTTTAGACAATTGCCTCCAAAGCCAAGTTCTGCCATCGTGTGTACATTGCTAACGTGGAACTTCACCGTTGGTCCGTTTGGCGCCTTTGCAAGCCAGAGGTATAAGTCCTGTGCTTGTTTCCGTGCTTCTAGAAAGAAGACATAGTTACAGGAGTGGAGGTCGGCAAGAGTGTTTAGCGCTGAGTTATAGTTATTGGAGCTCTTGGTGTCGAGTTTCGTATCGAGATAGGTGTGGGGAAGAAGAGCATGGAGATCGTTAAGGAGATGTCTCTGTCTGCCGAAATATTAGCCGTTGCCGTTGCGCAAGACGTGACACAATGAGTTGCATCTCACCTGAAAGAGACACCGCGCGAAGTGAGCATCAGTATGCGATTCCGGAGCTCGGTCGGTAGTTGTGTGGTTTTGTTATTATCTCGAATGGCTTCTCCCTCTTCTCCATTGCCAGCGGAGGAAGAGTCGTCCAGATTATTGTCGCTATCCCCAAGCATCGTGCTCGAGGATATTTCGCTCATAGAATCGGATGATAGATCATTTTCTGCTTGAGCGCGCGATGCTCGTTTGTATATCGACGCCATGTGAGCGTGTGATGTTTGCTGCCGAATATTTTGCAGGTTTTAGCACCCGTCAAGGCGTGGAAATACGCCGAAAGGACTTTTTTTTTGGTCCGCTCGCTGGATCATTTTACCTTCGGCTAATATACTGGATATGGACGTCCCAGTCAAAGTGGATTCTATTGGTTCTAGCTGCCAACCTGACAAACAGCCCTTTCATCATCAGGTTGGTGGTAATACTGGCACAATCCACCACCGGTGCCAGCGACCTGTTTCTGCAATTCCTGGCACCTTTGCCGCTTTCTTTGCTCTACCCTTCCAGCTTTCATTATCAACCGCTTTCTTCAACATGACCACACACAAATTTGCAGCTATGGCAGCTTTAACACAGTTTTTCACGTCCTCAGTCCACAAATCGTCTAGAGTTGAGTCGAGCTCGCTTCCTTCTGTGCTTGACTTAGGGAAAACATTCCAATCCGTCTTTTTGACCGCTTCCCACGCCTTTTTCGCTTCAACTCCCATGATTGTTGCTTTTGCCAGCAACGTGTCCGTGTCGATATGCTGCATCAGCACCTCGCTTTCAAACTTATCCTGAGGTAGCGTTTCCGGAATCGACAAGCCCAGGAATGGCTTCATGCGGATTTCGTGCCGCATTACATTAGACGAGTATACGGGATGCGGTAGCATGAAAATGTCCCATCTCTGTAGAACAGCGAATATAGAATGCATTACTCCAGCCAACAAATGAGTGGCTTTGATCCAGGCGTACTGCCTGTATAGTCTGTCGAGTGCTTCTTTACATTGCCTTATCGCCTTGTCCTTCGAAGTTGGCGACATTCGTGATTGCTTGATTTCGATGTCTTTGGCCGTTATAAAGTGGCTGATATGTTCCAAATGGTTTAGGTGAATGTCGCACGTGTTGGAAAGATACCAGTACATCTGAGCAAATTCGTGTGGTGCATAGATCATGAGCTCAAACCCCATTTGAATAGTGACACGGAGGAGATAAAGTCTGTGGTGAAAAACCCAACTGCTTAGGGCAAAAGAAAACGTTTGCCCCGATGCAGGTAGAGAGGCAGCAGGCTTCTCCCCCAGTGTTTCCTGGATGAAGGAGTCCACTTCTTCGACCTGGCCTTGAAGGTTATCCCACTCGAGAAGGGCGTGACAGAATGTTCTGCGTATCCTGCAGCGATTGAGGCAGACGGCTCGGAACACGTTGATGAAACTCTGGTGAAATTGATCAGTGAACCTTTTCATACTCTCCCCCACCCTCGAATTCCCATATCTCAGCTTGCCAAAGTCGTTGTTGTTGATCAGGAGTAGCTGAGAGGCCGGCAAGGTGAGAGACCGCAGGTCTTCTTCAAGCAAGCTTACTGGCTCGAGCCATGGCAACACAGCGTTATTAGGCATCAAAAACGACTGCAATAATGCACGCGAATAGGGTGAGAGCTGCGGCGTACTGAAAGCAAACAGCTCATATGCGCTGAACAGATCCTGGCTGTGGGCTGCCTGGCGGACTGAGAACACATGGCTACAATTTCGCAGCATGTCGTGCCAGAACGACCAAACTTGATGCATCGAGACCGTCACCATTGGGCGAGGTGGAACCGTGCTGGCTAGCCGCCGTTGAAGTTTGGTACTAAACGCTTCGGCAACTGGCAGTGAGAGGTAATGTGTCATTTCTTGTTGTCGTAGATAGTCGTGCAGAGCGCAGAAAGAAGCTACCGGTGTATTCTGATGGTTGGCGTGTTGCATTAGCATCTCGAGTACATGGTTACGGAAATTGAGTCGGGCTTGAATTGCATCTTTCTCCGGCGCACCCATTTCAGCTTCTGCAAGTGCATCGAAAGCTTCGAGACCGATTTGCAAAATGTCCGTACCAGAAAACTTATGCAACAGCTCCCGGTTAAATAGTTGAGTGGTGAAGTCTTCTTCCTGCCGAGTATTAATGAGGGCGCTGCCAAGCTAATGAAGCGTAGACTCACTTCGTAATAGTGCTGTGAAATAATCATTCCGAGGACGAAGTCACATGATTTGATCAAGAGCTGGCAATAGGCCCGTAGGATAGTATGAGAAAGGGACATGTCGCGAACGTTTTGCCCGCGAACAAAATTACTTTCCTCAAGCTGCTTTGGGTCTGGCCACAATAACCGGTCGATGTGCACTGACGTGAAAAGCGTCTGTGACAGAGGATATCCCATCAACCATGCGACCTGGGTCAAGGTTAGCAGGCCAAGAACGCTTTTCCATGCGCACTTGCCTCTCTGTTCAGAAGTTCATCCATCAGCCATATGAGCTCGGCAGGAAGGAAATCTCGGGTCATGTCAAATTCTTGGTCCAGGGTTTCTCCTGGTTCAAGGCGGCCACTATCCATCTTTGCATCGCCGATCTGAGTAATGTCAGTCCCGAATGTTGCCCGGCTACGACGCAAGACAATCACCTCTAGTGCACCAACGGCTTCAAAGAGCGAGAATTGGTCAGCCTTGACAATTGTTCCTGGGTCGACATCTGGTTCGTACTTAGTAACCTGGCGAAAGTTTAGCTCGACACGTACGTTGGGCAGCGTTTCTAAACCGAATCGTGATGTCGTAGGTCATCATTGGTATTTCATGTCATGTTCAGATGTTGCATCAGGATCAAGTACGAGATCGCCTGCCTTTGGTTCGACGATGTAAGTGTCGATACGTATGACTTGTATTTCGTATTTGTTTTCGACACTGGTCAACGCGGTTGAGGGTGGAAGGAAATTTGACGAGGGAAGGGAAAATCAGAGAATTGGAGTGAGTGCCTCGCTTAGCAAGTTCACCGAAGCTCCTGATTGGCAGATATTCGAGCTGCAGAGCTGAATATGTACAGATTTACACGTCTTGCAATACCGCTCATGTCGTGTTCTGAAATGTAGGCGGCCATGGTCATCGGTCTATTTTTCTGCCTGCTCTGCCATCGCGCTTGTATTCGCCTCGCCAAGGTTCCTGCTATCCCCTTGCTTGCCATTCTGAATCAAGTCAACATTTGGTTCACCTTGAAATTGTAGTTCGTGTACACACCGTCCACTTGGCAAACCTCAAGTCCATTTCTCCTCTTCTCTCAGCTTGTAATCTTGGTCCCTCTTTCAACGATCGTCGAACTACTCGCGACGCGATAGCAAGGTATCGGTTGTAGCTGCTCTTGTTAGCTTTTGCCGACTTGATAGTGGAGCGTCCGTACGTGATGCCTGCTGCTTTCCAAGCAAACGCCATCTTAGCTTGAGGTTTCTGATATTCCGAAGCCAGGTAGAGATTGATCGTTGTTGATTGAGGAGCTCAAACAGTTCATGCAGGTTGGCTCTACTTGAGCTGCGGCACCCTGCTGCAGCCAAGGCGAGGCTGCAGCCTGACGATGCAAAGCGTCACGGGAACACTACCTAGGGACTCAGTCCACGGCCTTATCGAACATGCCAATCGTGCTCAACTCATTCAACTCAACTTGAATTAAAACTGGCAAAGCTTTGTCTGAATCACGAACCAGCCTTGATACCAAGGGAGATTGCAGCCAAAGTTTAAGATTCGCACGCTCAACAGAGACTGTTTTAATTTTAATCGCAGTTCCCGGGGTGCCATGGTCAATACTCTATAATTTGCAACATTGGTTTTGTAAACAACTTCAGGTCCATAACTGCCATTGATCTTTTCGCACTTTTAAGTGGCGATGAGTCAAGTCTTGCAGCAGCTGGCACTACTTTACCGAAATCCACATTCACACACTTTTGGGCCATTGAGATGCGTTGGATGAATATAGGGTCTCCGACGTATTGTCTCCGTTACTGTGCAACGAGTGATCACCACCGCCGGCAATTATTCGAATAGCTGCACCCCGAAAACTTTTAATCACGTCGTAGGAGGTTTATCTGACCTAAAGAAACCGATTATCATTTGAAGGAAAGGTCCGTACTAATTTGAAGTTAGTAGAGTAGTATGAAGGGTCGCCCAGCCCAGACGTTTTGGCAACCAAGCACAAGGGTGTAATTTGGATTGGTCAGCAATTCAGTTTTGGCCGCCACTCCCACTGGCGATGTGAGGATGAATTCTGCATGTATATGTATAAGGGCATTGAGCAAACGGCGGCTCGAGAACTCGCTCGCTCGAAAAACCATCTTTCCGTAGATTATTCCATCTTCGACCTTAGGGTACGAAAGCTATCAAGACCTTTCATCGGTCTTTCAGAGCAGCGCGGGACTATGTGTACGCCAGAATTGCAACAGTAACATCGAGACGATGTATCTCGGCCCACACCCAAGCTTCCGTCTTTCGGAAACTGGTCAACATTACGAGTTCGCCCGGTGCCAACATCTCCTCCTCTCTCCCTCTCACATCTTTCCTCTCAACTTTGGCAAGGGTGCTTGCTATCTTTTGTCTTTCCACCTTCAGAAACTGAAGCAGCCTATATATGCTCGTGTAGACGTTCTCCAGCACAAGAGACGCAACTCTTCCTGCTTCATACGACCATAGGAAAACTGTCTGGTTGGGCTGTCGGGATGGATTTCGAGGAATTTCTTGCAATTCTAAGTAGCCCATCTGCTTCAATAGCGATAAGCTCTGCCGTAGTTCTTTCGCGCCCAAGAGACCGATTTCTTGTAAAGTCTTTTCTTCCAACTTGCCTTTGTCCACGAGAATGCGAAGTATTCGCGGAGCCGGCGCATCAAGCGTGCTTTCCATCACGCGCAGAGTCTCTTCTTTCTGTACCCACTTCTCTAGGTGCACCTTATCGACTTGCCAAGTGCTCAATCCCATCCTTTCCAAAAAGGGTAAAGGACCCTCGTTCATAAGAAGCAACTCGCTTTCAAGATCACCCATCGTTAATTCATTCGGGGCTTCATGGTAATGACCGTTAACCATACCATTAGCGTTATCCCTATCCTCTTTGAGATTCCTGTGGCTTTGATCGTTGACATCGTGAAGTAGGTTCCCCAGATTAATTTCATGCATAACAGGTCGATCAGTCTTTGACCAGGGATCGGCAAAAGCTGCCTGGCCTACAGCGCACTGAATTATAGTAGCTGCTGTATTGCCGTGTAGTTTTCGTGCTCGATCTCCCACAATTCTGCGTTCGGCCATTTCGACGACCTTGAAGGCATTTGGTTGTATCAAAGTGTCAAGTCTCATTGCATGATTGTTCACCACCGAACGCCCATTTGCGGTAGACTGGCCGACCACTTGATGCTTCGGAGAGAACGCTTCATTCACCCATCCACGTTCAGATTGGGTAGTGGTGATAACAGCATCATAGCCAAGATCAATGTTATGCGCATGCTCAAGCTTTGCCTTGGTACCTGTCAATTTCGCGACAGCGGCCGGAGATAGAAGATTGAGCTCAACCCCCTTCCGCACATCGTGTTCTTCACTTGTGTGTGCTCTTCTCAGGTAAGTGAGATAGTGGTCGGCCAGAAGTTGGCAAATGAGCGCTTCTGTGGTCAGCCGATTTGTGCAGTAATCAGAATCGTCGCAATCGATCAATCTATCACGAATCTCTCCAACTGTCGCAAAACCGAGTTCGCAAACGACTTTTAAGATCTCAACAGCTTTTTCGCCATGTTCAGATCGTGCAGCTTCGATCAACTGGCCCCGCCTAACGATATCATAAGCATTTGGCAGATTTGCAGAATAGACCGTGGGTGTATGACGTGAAGTATGATAATAGATCAGACGAAGTTGAGCAAGGGTAGCGAGGCCAGCTCTAGCCTGCCGCAAAGAAAGGCGACATGTCTGGGCAACTTGTTGAGCTGTGAGTCTTGCTCCTGCAAGGCTTTCGAAGATGGTTCGACAGAACTCTCCGTAGCAGTCTTCGACTAACTCATAACAAAGGCGTCGAAATGTCTGCTGAGAGTCAGAAGAAAATCAGTAATATGATGTAGACAGTTCTCACCGGCGACGAAGTCATGTCGATTGCAAATTAGGGTAGCAGAGAGGATAATCCGGAGTCGGTCATTGGCCAAAGAATTTTGCGAATAAGTGCAACGTATAGGTGGAGCGACCAGAAGTGCACTTATAAGCTTGGCGACCTTCCCTTTTCGGTACTAGGGCTATGCTCTGAAGCTGCGGCATGAACTTCGAAGCAGCTCTACTTAGAGCTCTCCGCCGCGCTTTCACTTCTCCCCGTCTGAGCAAGACATTACCTCAACATGGCATCACCCTTAGCAGTGGCTCCGCGAGCTTTGCGAACGACGCAGCAGTCGTTCAGGCAGCTGCTACAGAAACGAGGCCTGGCTGCAGCGGCATCAGGGAGCTTCCAATACGAAACGGGTGAGGCTGCCGGAGTTCAGTACGCAAGCAGAGACCTTCCCTCTGCGACGACGACTCTTGCGGTAGTTGCAAAGGCGGGATCGAGATATCAGCCGTACCCGGCCTTCTCTGACGCACTGGAGAAGTTTGCTTTCAAGGTCAGCCCCGTGGTAGCTTGGTGGAAAGTATGGTTAACGGAATCAATAGTCCACATTCAAAAGATCAGCACTTCGAATAACACGGGAGTCTGAATTGCTGGGCGGTGAACTTTCGGCGTACCACAATCGCGAGAACCTCGTCTTGCGTGCCCGATTCCTTAGAGAAGACCTACCCTACTTTACCGAACTTCTTGGAGAAGTCATTTCGAAGACACGTTTCACGACACATGAACTGAACGAGGAAGTAGAGCGTGTCATGAAATTGGACCAAAAAACTCTACTGGCCACTCCTCTGGAACTGGCTGTGAACAGCATACATGGGGTCGCATTCCATCGCGGCCTTGGTACTCCTACGAATGCCACGTCTTCCTCGCCATTCAAGAACTACCTCGATGCCCAAGCAATTGCCGACTTTGCAGATGCCGCGTATTCTCGAAACAACATTGCCGTGGTCGCAAATGGCGCGAATCACGCCGAGTTCGCGGGGTGGGTGAAGGAATTCTTTCAGGACACGAAGATGGGAAGTTCGGTGTTTTCAATCAAAAGTCAGCCTTCGCAATATTTTGGAGGAGAAGAGCGAATCGCACACGGCTCCGGCAGCGTCATGATACTTGGTTTCCCCGGCTCTAGCTCCTTCACCTCAGGACGCTCATTCAAGCCCGAGATCTCAGTCCTTGCTGCACTCCTCGGGGGACAGAGTTCGGTAAAATGGTCCCCTGGGTTTTCCCTTCTGTCGAAGGCAGCCGCAGACTTTCCGCAAGCGCACGTATCAACTCAAAATGCTGCGTATACCGATGCTGGTTTGCTGTACGTCACAATTACCGGCAAATCAGCTGATATCGCAAAGGCGTCGAAGGCGGTCGTCGATGCTTTGAAAACAATCGCGTCCAGCAACGTGTCAGAGGAAGACATTAAGAAAGCAACAGCATTAGCCAAATACAGAGCATTGGAGGCTGGTCAGCAAACTGAAGCTGGGCTAGAGGCGACCGGTATGGGTCTCATATCTAGCAGCAAAGCATACCAGATAGACGAACTGGGACAGCGCATCGCGAATGTTGCGCCTGATCAAGTGAAGACGGTAAGTGACTCAAACCCCATCAAGACGGTCAGCTAATCATGCGATTGCTCCAGGCTGCGAAATCACTCCTCGAACAGAGGGCGTCTGTTACATCGGTCGGCGATTTATTTGTTCTGTAAGTGGTCTGTGTCGTGCTCCCCGTACTACTCTCTAACACTTCTGACAGTCCATGGGCCGAGGAGATTGGCTTGAAGATTTGAACGTTGTAGCACGCTTGGGATGAATCCTTGCCGTTGAGGAGTCCATAGAGCTGTACAAAATCGATTATATTTTCAAAATGGTCTGACCTCAAAAAGGTGTTGTGCAAGACGGCGTTTCCGGTGCGCTGAGTCATGCACCGACAAGTTGTTTTTTACCGACTTTGCAAGCTTTCCTTCAATATGCGCACAGAGGCACCGTTCGAGCGTTGATGCTTTCTGCTTCAACACGAAAGTGCCTTGCAAACCTCTGCCCCCACTATTAATTACCACCTTTGAATCCGTCAGCTCGCTTGATTGCCAGTGCTCCACTTGCCGAGTCAATTTAGTTCCTTTTTGCGAGCACATTATTGGCTCCGATAGTTGGAAGTTCGCTTGTCTCGGGGCTAATGAGCTTGGCATGGAAGGGTCTCGATGCCCTTTTATGTGAATTGGACGGACGATATATCTTTTAGGTCAGCCGCGTTCTTGCGGATGTGTTCCAACGCTTTCCAATGCCAATGCACTGACCTGCCCTTCACTAACTTTCCATTCCTTGCCCGCTGACAATCCTGAGCGAGGGTGTCCAAGTATGGTCCGAACCCGTTGGATTACTTTGCCCGCCCACTGGAAGCTCCAAGATGTGCAGGCCGCACTGAACGTCATTATCGCGTTTCTCTGTGCCGCGAGCGTTTTCGTCCTGGTACGGCACTTTTGGGTTCTGGCAGCACGCAAGGTGACAAGACAGAAGGACGTTCCTATATATGCATTGCTCAGTCTTAACACAATAGGCGAAACAATTGATGTGCTTTGGCTACTAAAGCACGAACTCTTCACGAGAAGATATCGAAGCCTCCTCATTCAGTGTGTCTTTGTGATATTACTGACCGTCTGCACACTTTTGTCGGGCTTTATTGCTCGATTCTCCACCCGCAGTATCATTCAGATTACACCACGCACAGTTGAAGGGAGTCTCGCGGCAAGAGACACAAGTAGCTTGCTATACGACGATTTGGATATCAGTGCCGTTTTCAAGGGATTGGAGACTGCTCATTTCCCCCAAACGAAACTAGTCGAATTTTGGCCTGATCCTGAGAGTGGCTGGCAATACAACGGTGCTCAATGGAACAGCAGTTGGAGCATGGATTGCACATACAACAAATCCACTCTTATACCCAACACGAGCATCGTGACCAATAATTGCACTAATGGAATGTGGCAACAATGGCCATGGATATACGACAATTGGGCAGACTGGGAGCACAAGGATCCACAACTGTGCGGATATAATGATGATTGGATCAGCTGGAGTATTAATGACACAGTGGTGCAAGATATCCTTCTCTTTGTGCATGGTATCTCTTTTGAGCATTGGATAGAATATCAAGGGACCAATCTCACTACAGATATGATCGTCCGAACAGTTGCGATCCACCTACATGGCATTCCTGCGAACAACAGTGAAGAAACGGAGTGCTCACTGGCAGAAGGCCCCATTCAGCACGCCTCCTACACAAGTGCCACCTGCAATGTAACGAGAAATCTTGGACAAAGGACTGCAGAGGATTTGAGCGCTTGGGGCGCCGCCCCAGACTATCCTGATGTCGAACGGCAGGTAGGCACATACAAACAATTCTACTCCGGACGGCTTCGGCGCGAATCTGATGCGAATGGCCCCATTTCAGTGATCTCTGGCCAGGAGCTAGTTGCTCTGTATCAAGCATATCAAGCAACAAAAGACACCGCAGGAACGTTGTATTATAACATCACTGGCACCGGCAAACCCAGAGTGAAGCGTACCATCGACGTTCAGATCCGAGTTGCGCAAGTTAGCCTGACGAGTGTCCTCATCTGTTCAATAATGGCAGCCGTTGTGCTTCTCGGTCTGGTAAACTATTGGGTCTTCCTCCTTCTCAACCTTAAGCGACTCGCTCAAACCCCTCAGAGCAAACTTGATTGGATGGTGCAGACTCTGATGCGGGAATCAGATCATAGTCACAAAGACGAGGTTCGGCACAAATTGCGGATGTCTTTGACATCGCCTACTATGCGTGCGGAAGCCGTGCCTTTGACGCAGCCCGATAGCTGGGGTCAATACAGGACCAAGAGCAACACGACCATTGTTTCGTCAATGGAGAGTCCTGATACAGACTTAGTTGGGTTTAGCCCACCCACTCCGTTGCCAGCGGACTTCACAAGAGAGATATCGGCGCCTAATAACATGTGGTCTTCACCGACTGCTCAACAACGTCATCGCCCAGGAGCTCTCCGTGATCTTCGACTTTTGAATAAACACAGCTACGACTATGTACCTTCTATGACAAGTCCATGATTAATGGTACGGTCCAGTTGCATTTTCTCCGGTTATAATTGCTGGGACCGCGAAAGCGAGATCTAGGACCTAATACAGGTTCAAATGTTACAAAATTAAACTGGCTAGTTCCTACCTTAATGCTCGCAGTGTTGCTTGGTGTTCTTAATCAGGCACCGTAAATCAATGACGCGCATTAGTTGCGTCGGCCTGTTTCTCCCAGGCACCAAATCCAGGTTTATTACATAATTATAAATCAACTTGCCAGGAAGTAGCATCCTATTTTCACGCACTTTTTGCCCCATATCACACAGCAGGGTTTGTCAACTAGACCTTTACGTTTGATTCTAGCATAAGACTGAAGTATAAAGAAAGAAAGGAGTGGCGCGCACGGATGCGCATCGCTTCTGGACCCATCGTCTACATCTTAATTGCATCTTGCACGAACCTAGGTCAGGGGTAATGTTATCATGGATAGTAGAGTCGCTCGACCAAGTCTGAGGAGGCTGCGGCACCAGAGGAAGTCGTACAAAGAACAGTCAACTGACTCCGATGATAACATTAATTGTCCACCTCGAAGAAGATCGCTGCCTGCCAGAAGCACCAGAGCAGTTCGTTACCTGAACAAAGCTGACGACGCAACTTCGTCGAGCTTGTCGGACCAAGATGCACTGTTAGTGCCAGTGCAGTCGAATCCGAAGACGTTATCCGTTGCTCCTGTCGAGGCAGCCACTCGGTCTACTGGACCTATTCACACCACCACATTCAATGGCACCAAAAGACGAAAGGTTGGCCAAACGAACAGCCCGACCAGGCGCAAAACAGCTATCTCCAAATCTTCTGCTATCAGCAGCAATTTCGCAGACGCCTGCGTCCCTCCCTGGCAAACACTACCCTATCATGTCCTTCTCAAAATCATGCAACATGCCTCCTATCCCCTTTACACCGGGGCTTCCAATGACACAGGGACCGTCCGATGGCTACTAAATACTAGTCAGCTTTGTACCTCCTTCCATGTCGCCTGCATAGACGCTTTGATGCGATCCCCTCCGCTCTATCCAGAACACCGAGCGCGTCGGGTGGCGAGTCTTCTTGATGCTAGCGCTCAGCACTTCGGGGACCTCGAATCAGATCCCAAAGAGTCCACAAGTATTCTTCTTTCACGAAACATATCCTTGGACTATAGAAGAAAGGTAAAGGCCTTGGAGATTGAGGTGAAACATCTCCTGGTGAAGAAATCTGGCATAGATATCGGTGATTTAGTGGCCCACACACCCTTCCTAAAGCACTTACGCCTGTATCATAACTATGATACACTAATGGATCAGGAAATCTGGGCGCACCCATCCTATACTAGACTCAAGGACCGCTTCTCTTATGGCAAAGTCTTTGAGACTCTGGATTTTTACAATATCCAGCTGGACTCTTTCGAATGGAACGGGCGCTTCATGAAAGACGACGAGCTTTTGTTCAGGTTTCGTGACGCTTGCCGTAATTCAAACTGTCTAGCTCGACTGCGCACCATCACTATTCGAAATCTGATCCTTCCCGACGTCGAGTCACTGCAATTTCCTGACGGGATCGCGCCAGGAGCTGATACCAAAGTGGGACGATTGTGCAAGTGGAGAGACAATGTCCTCGAAGGTTTGTTGTCCTCTAAGGCCTTAGAGGAACTTTCGATTTACGATTCCAACATTTTCGACGATGACACAATCAGGCAATTTCCCGCCGGGTTGCGGAAATTGGTTATAACGAATTGTCCTTTCGTTAGAAGTGAAGGTATACAAGCTCTCTTAGAGATGAAGGGAATCTCACTCAAAATGCTTGTTCTACGAGGTAATCAGTCCATGAGCCTCGCTTTCATGAGCGACCTCTCCACGGCCACGCCTGTGCTACAGGAATTGGAGATTGTCCTCACCTTCCATGATCCAACCAGCTTTCGAGACACCGAGCCACTCTTTGAAGAGTGTCTCCCCGATGAGCCGCCAACGTGGCCCTCAACACTTGAAGCCATCTCCATTGGACCACTTCGCAACCTGAGCGCAGAAAGTGCAGAAAGGTTTTTTCAATCCCTCGTCGATGCCGCACCTCAGCTGCCTTATCTACGAGCTTTACAGCTGCGGACGATCCTGAACAATGCTGGCTGGCGGGATCGAGCTTCGTTGCGCCAAAAATGGGACGCAAAGCTGCACGAGACATTTCATCTCAGTTGCAACCCCGAGTTGTCCATGGCTGCCCCACGTGATGCCCCAGCCCTGACACAGGGGACGAGCCAACAAATCAAAGACACTGAGTCGCTCAGCCGGCGAGGAGTTGGACAAGGTAGGTGCCATACTGTCACTTTTGAGCTGAGCGATCAGCGACCCGCTCAAGAGCAGTTTACCGAAGGAGATTTCTTAGATGATCCTGCCGAAGATGATGATGATGCGGATTGGGATGATAGATTCTAATTCGTAATCCTAATCCGTCGGATTATAAAAATCGTCAATCCCAATCCGTAATTCCGGATTCGGATTCGGATTCGGAGTACCCTACACTGGTAAATAGTAGTGAATGCAGAAAAACGCATCTATGGACCGTATTTTCGCAGCGTAGTACGAACTGCATACACCCATAAAAGGATGATCGACATGATTAAATATCCGCACCATTAAAGGATCCAAAATTTTCGTCGTTTGTTCATCAGCACTGCCGCACGTCGTTGGATTTTGCTATGAATACGTTCGAAAGATTGAACATGTTGGCATACGAGCAGGCACGCAGGCTGGGTCAAGGGATCGACAACATCCATTACAATAGGCTACATCATCTGCATGTACATTTCGAGAAGATCAAATGGTAAGCCAATCCCAACGACTTGACGTATGTGAAGAACGGCTACATTCCCAGGCTGGCTCGCCAACTTTCAAAAGTCAGTGAGATGACAGGATATTAGTTCTCGTAGTCACCGCAAACGCCATCGCTAAAGTGTTCGTCGAATCGTTTGTCCTGGCGCTTGCCTTTTCGCCGCTATTGTGGTCACGCATCAAATGCTTTGCAAGGTCCACCTTGATACTGCATGAGCCTTCATACCACGGGCCAATCGTCCTCTGTAATTGATGACCAGAATGCCCATATCATGACCACGGCCAGCACGTTGAAAACTGCTTGGAAGAAGTTTCCATCTATCGATCCGTCTGTCGGCCTGCAAATGTGGACAGAGATGACATACTGAAAGATTTGGCCGATTGCAAAAAGTAAGGCTGCTGATATCAGCCAGATCATAGGTCTTTTCTCACCAAGCACCCTCAGAACCAAGACCGATTCCAGCACGAAATACAGGAAGGCGCACACAAGCGGCAGGAGCTGATAGAGGACATACAGCGCAATGTTCCGATGCCTGGGAGAATCATAGGAGTTGCTGAAAGCGCCCGTCCAGTCGAAAGCAGTATCCAGCGCAATGTACCCAGTTCCGATGAACAGAGCGGCAGCGCTGCCGAGCACCATGGCGATCGAGGCGAAGGTGCCGTCGTCAAGGAGCTGGTATCCGACCAATCCATTGAGGAACAACATCCAAAAGGTGGCGCAAATAGCGGCAAGGTGTGCTGCAGTGAAACCCCGCCTTACACTGTCATTGAGGGGGAAGCCTCCAACGGTGAAGACGTCGCATATTGATATTATCAGAAAGCCCAACAAGAAAAGTTGCATCTCTCTTCGCCCTACTGCTGCAGCCTTGCGCTCTGACCTCCACAGAAGAAAGAATGTGACGAGGATTGCTAAGCCATCGACGAGGATCGCACCTAGGTTGGCCAGGTATCGAGTGTCTCCATCTCCAAGACTAATGCCACGAAGGGCGCAGCCACCGGGATATGGCTCACCTGGCGGCTGATTTTGCGATGGTCGTCTGATCAGAATCTAGCGAACTAGTTAGACGAGCACTAATGGTTGACGGTTGGACAACATACATTACATATCGGCAACGTTGAGTCCCGGCAGAAATTTTGAAAGTCTCCAAACTGCGTCGATCCCATGGTGTAGTCTCTTTCTCCGACAATAGGAATACTCTCTCAGCACAGATGATGCTGGCTGTGTTTTGCCCTGGGACTCGGCGCAGGATGTCCAAGCCAGCTCGGAGAACCGGCTGGTGGCTGTGAATGTCAAGACGTGAGTAGCACTGCTACTGCAACAATTGCAGCATCGACGTGTGCGAGAATACGAAATTACCCCAGTGTAGTAGCACGCCTGCGACAGCAGAGTGAACAGACTGAGCTTTGTCAACCGGTCCAAACAAACGAAGAAAGCGGTGCCTCTTGGTACAGTCTCGTTTCGGTGGTGATCGCGGCTTGGAAGGCTAGCAGTGAAGACGGCCGTAGATAAGGTGCAGGCGAAGGAAGGGGAGGTCGGACTTGCACGAGCGAGCGAGCCAGCGAGCGACAGAGCTCTAGGAAAGTAGCGACACGATCAACAGAAGCGGAAATGAGGTTAAAGAAGATGGCAGAAACCCGATCAAATGCAAGTCTTAGAAACTGGCGTCGGAAATTGCTTGGAAGAGCATCAATCCACGCCAACCAACCTTTTTTGCGACGTGCAAGGACGGAGCGCTAGGCTATGCTAATCCCAGATAGGCTTAACTTCCAGCTTCTGAAACAGGAAAGAACGGGTGGTCATGTTCTTGGCTCGTCATTTAACGAGGTGAAGTATACCACAAGAGGTTAGTTTCCGCCAAAGCTTTCGTATAAGGGCAACCAGCCACGCCAGCCACGCCTTAGCCAGCCTCCAGATCGTGCCGGAAACTTGAAATGCGCCTTTCGTTGAGTCTCTACTCTCACACTCTGGAGAACGAGGTTATTCTTTCACAAGCAATATTCAGTGACAGACGGCGCATGAGAAGAGTTAACCGACGAATTAGATAGTACGAAGTCCCTCGTAGTCAGTATCTGGCAACAATTCGAGCATTCGGTGAAACAGGTTTACTAGTCCGCGCTTGGTGACCAGTAGTGGTGACTGTGGCTCCAGCGACCAGAAGTCTCATGCGGAGAATGCGCGGCAGATAGCCACACTGAACATTCCGTAGAGCTTCCAATCTTTATCCGCGGCATATCAACTACTTCGTACTTGGACAATATCGCACTTGCTGCTTGGTTGGTGGAATGCGGGCGGCCAGTTCTGAACAAAGCATATAATTTATCATTCTGTCAACGTAGAACGGCATGGACGAATATGGGTAATATTGCAAGAATATTCATAGCACCACTCTGGTACCTATACACGGGATTACCCATTCCTTCCGAAACATATCCTTGATGTTGCAAAAGAAAGATGAAAGAAGTCCCGGTGCTGCATCAGGGAACACTATCTTTCCGCGTATCCTCGCAGCAGCATGGTTGATTACAGCAACTGTTGTCTCTGTTACCACCGATGCCATGTATCCCAGAGCCTCGTTAGGACTGCTTTCATTGTGTCTCTTTTCGTCTATTGTGTAGAAACGCGGGACGAACCAAGTTGCATAACCCGAGCCACCTGCAGATATCGGCACATAATCGAAGTCAATTACACACCTTTGAGACCAGTGGCATGAAGTTGCGAAAAGGACAACGAGAAGGAGTGAACAGTAGAGACATGGTCGGTTGAGGATGTACGTGACGCTCAAGAGAATGGTGAAATGTACTGGCGACAACGATAGCGGTATGGGTAATAGTAGAAGGGGGATATAGCTGTCTTGAATCAGTGTTGGGCTGGTCTCTCACACGGTCTGCACTTACCTGCGCAGACAGTACATCATGGTACTAGGCCGAAAGTTTGATGCACGGCAAGTGAAGCCCCGGGTCTTGTTTGGAGTAGAAGCAATTCCGCTCAGCCTGGCAGATCAGGAATGGTTTGGCGTGTGTGGCGAAGGATGCTGAGGTCTAGGATGATATCTAGCGACTTGGCCTGCTTAAACTGAAAGCGTGAGCACGGTGGCACAGAAAAGCTCGAGGTGTATTATTGTTGAGAGTATGGCGATGGATGGACGTGTAATCGTGAATGGTCAAGGCTTTTGACCCGTGGACAAGGCTTGCCGACACTGGGCCCGAAAAGAAATGCAGATCCACGCTAGGATCGGAACTGACGCCAGTGCGCGTCAGGCAGGCGGACCTCGAACTTGCATCGTGCTACTACCTAATAAGTAGTATACTACGACTTCGTACTCCGTAGTACCTACCCGCAGAGCCATCTCCGTCAAGAGTCGTCTATTTCGCACACCACACTTGAGCATCGTAGCAATACACACCACCTTCATCTTCACCATCCACGCGAGGGGTTTTGCTTCGAACCGAGCTTACTGCTGCTGCTGTGTACCTCTCGGCCGGCATTGGATTGTAAAATTTCCAATTCCAAGGTGTCACGGGTTCGAGACAGCCTTTGTCGGCAGTTGCTCAATATTCTTCACAGCCTCAAGCTACCCATTGGCAGGGATACATCCGGACTAGATTGGAACAATGTCGACTCCGGACTCGAGCCTCCAGGCACTTCTGGCCAACCTCCGCCCACGCTCACAGGCGTCGACGTCGCAGTCAGGAGATCTTCACTCAGCATCTCAAGACGCGTACATGGCCTTCTCTTCGGCTTCTGCCTTTCCGACGAGCCCTCCACCTCCATTCTCTCCATCGTCTCCTACAGGGAATGCGCCACCCGCCAATCCCACTGCTCAAAATCTCTTGAACCTCCTCAACTTCGGGGGCGGAGGCCGGTCAACAGTGCAGCACCCCTCCCCACCCCAAACATCGACCCCCTCTGTCTCGCACGATTCCACTGTTCATACTGGTCTGGCGAGCATCTCCACTGCCACTGACCTTCTCAAGCGAGCCACCATGACCTCGAGCAGTCCCCACCCAGCAGCCACGAATTCAGCACCCACACCAACAGTTGAAGCGCAACCACTAGAAGCCTCTTCCACCGCAGCCCTTCCGATACGTTCGCCTCCTCCCGCGCAAAGTACCTCTCAGCCAATTCATGACCAAACTTCCGCATCCGGTCAGGAAAATCAGAAGCCACTCTTTACCTACACGAATCCTTTCGAGGCATTGCGAGCGTCTCGTCCACACACCCCTCGAACGCAGCAGCAACCCAATGTCGACGCTCCACTGAAGGAAATTCCGCAAGAGGACGCTGTAGTACAATCTATCGAAGACCCGTCCATGCAACAAGTCTTGAACAATGCCATGCCAGAGCGAGTCAAACTGACCCCCAAGTCCAGAGGTTCGCGACACCCTACACCGGCACAACCAAGTGGAAGTGGCCGTACCCAAGAAACCAAGCATGACTCTACCGAAGCCGTCTCTTCCGACCCGCCTGTTGACGAAGGCCTTCCAGCCATGTCCAATCAGGATAAAGCAGCTCCCTTTGCTCCTGCAGATGGGGCCTCCAAATCCGCAGCCCAACCTCTGGTTCCTGATACTGGAGGTGGGGACCCCTCGTCGTCACATAGTGCTGCTGGCAGAATCGTCCCAGTCCTTTCTTTTCCCGTCAAAGCATTCGTTTCGATAACACTGCACCTAAAGACTCCACCAGCTACGAGAATCCGAGAAGAAGGAATTATGGAGATTTCCCGGCTGAAAAAGGACTTCGACCAAATGGACCGCTCGCTAGCTGCTGCCTCGTCCAAATATATCACATACGCCCTCGTCAAGAACGGTGGTATGCGCATCATCCGCCAGGATGATGGCAAGGACAGACATATATTCAAAAATACCCATGATCGAATTTTCAATGTCTCCATCTGCTCGACCGCCACCATAGCACCCCCTAGCGACCATCAGGCAGTTTTGGGCACCGGCGTAAGCGGCGCTGTTTACTATGCCACTGTCTCCAGACCGGAAATCGACTATTTCGAATCCAATAACCTTGACCGCGAGACCTTGGTCTTTCCGGCCTTTCCCCAAGCGGACGAAAATACTGCCGGCGGAATCCTGAAAACACGTGCTAAACGCAGCTCTCGCCATCCCGACTTTTTTGCCATCGGCCGTGGGAAAGCCATCCATATTGTCTGGCCCGCGACCGTCATGAACGCAACTTTCGGCGTTACAGAGGACCAACGCAGGGTTGACGTTGAAAAGATGTTCCAGCAAAGACCATTACAGATTTTGACTGGCAAAGCCGGCAAGGATTTCACCTTCAGTGAAGATGATACCATGATTGTCTCGCTGGACAAAACGGGAAGACTGCGATTCTGGGATATTCGAAAATTAATTGATGAGGACAATGCTCGATCCGTGCAGATCACCCCGTGGATCATCGATACGCCCGTGCTCTCTCTTGCAACGGCATCCCCTGCTGAGCGGTCTTGGCCGACTTCGGTCCTCTTCGTCGACAAGGCAAGGCCTTATACGAGAGGTGGAGCACTGCGTTATGTGCTTGTTGGCTTACGGCAGAATCACACCTTGCAGCTTTGGGATATTGCGTTGGGCAAAGCCGTGCAAGAAATCAATTTTCCTCACGAAAGTGAGACAGACGCTATCTGCAGTGTCGCGTACCACGCGGCCAGCGGTATCATCGTGGTGGGACACCCGACAAGAAATTCAATCTTCTTCATCCATTTATCCGCGCCTAGGTATGTGCTCAGTTCGTCCCTGACACAAGCTTCCTTCGTCCAGCGCGTGGCGGCCAAAGACCCAGATATACCTAAACCCGAGTCGACGGCTTGCATGAGTGGCATTCGGGAGCTCTCATTCGAAAGTCGAGGTCAGCTGAGGAGCCTAGAGTTGTTGCCCGTGTACAAACCTAGCGAAAGCGCACAGGATGGTGTAGCTGACACCTTATTTGAGCTCTACGTTGCTCATGCAACGGGTGTGACATGCCTTGTGATCAATAAGGAGGACCTTGGCTGGAATTCCGAGAGCAAGGTCATTCAAAGCGTTGACGCCGAAACGGAGGGGCTGGTGACTCTGAAGGACTTGAAGTTGGGTAGTGTCATAGAGGAGAATGCACGTAGTAAGAGCCCCACACAGGAGCCTCCACCAACGAACAAGGTCGAGAAAAAGAAAAAGCCAAAGAAGGCAAAAGAACCCGTTGACGAAGTCACGAATGGTCTACAAGAAAAAACAATATGGGAACCAAGCAAGCCTACCGATCAAGCGCCACAAGATCCCGCGAGTATGGAAGCACCAGCTACTGAATCAGTCCAGGCTAAAGACTCGAAGAAAAGCAAGAAAAAGAAAGATCTCGCACACGAAAACACAATTCACCAGAAACAGGACTCTGCGAGAAAGTCTGACCTCACTTTGGCACATTCTGAAGAGAACATCCCTGTCGCTCGAGGAAATGCAACACCGCTTCCTCCGGCAGAACAGCTTTCCATGAGCATATCTGGCGATTGGCTTGACAAGGAGATGAAGAAGTTGGAGAAGGGCCTCAATGCTGGAGTCAAGAGAGAACTTGACCAACTCTACCAAAACATCAAGATAGACCGTGCGTCGCAAGATCAGGCGTCTTCGTCTCGCCAAGAGGCCGTCCTCCGAGTCGTGTCCGCAACTCTGAACACGAACGTTGAGAAGACTTTGAGCCATATCCTCCACACGCAGATGCAGGAGGTCGTTGTGCCTGCAGTCGTACAGAACGTGTCTTCCAACATGAGCCAACAGGTTGTGCAAATAGTCTCACAGATTGTGCGAAAGGAGCTTGGCGCTGAGCTGCCAGTCCAGATCGACAGGACCTTGCAATCTCCGCAAGTGCTGACCCGCATCGCTGATAACATCTCGGTCAAAATCAATGGCCAGATCGAGCACGAGATCGGCCGCACGGTTCAGAGTATGATGGACAAAAGTATGAAGAGCATTGCCACCAGCACTGCAGCAGAAGTAATCGTCGCTGCAGAAACTAGAATAGCCGACGAAGTCGCACAGCTGGCACGACAACATGCCGAATTCAAAGACAAGATCGAGGAGATGAAAATTGCTTTTCAAACTGTCGCATCATCATTGCAAACCATGTCCCAGGCTCAAGCCAGCTTCCAGGCACAAGTTATGCAAGAGCTGCGGCATTTACGCCATCAAGACTACTCTCAACCGCAGCCAGCGCGTCCAGTCTCGGCCACATTTTCGCCTACGCCTGCTATTCAACCAATACCACCGCGCCAAAAGTCGCGAGCAGAACTCGAATTCGACGAAATTGCAGCACTACTTGAGCAAAAGAAGTACGAAGAGGGTTCTATCAAGTGGCTGCAGTCTTCCCAACCGGTCAAGCTCTTCGATGAGCTGTTTGTTCGCTTCACCCCAGATTATCTGGCGACGGATGTTTCACCACTCGTAGCATTCTCTATCGGTGTCACGGTAGCCAATAGTCTCTCTACTAACACCCAACGACGCTTGGAATGGATTGACGCAGCTTTTCGAACCGTGGATTTCAAGGTATGTTCTAGTCACGTGGAAAATCTCCCGCCGACGCTAACCTTGAGAAGGACCGTGAGATTCTCGAGCTGAAGACACATGCGCCTTCCTTGATCGGCACGATGATCACGAAATTACAGAATCTTTATTATCAGCGATCTGAGATGGGCCAAGACGACATAGTGCTGAGGATGATAGCCCCACTGCTCAAGACTGCCAGAGACCTTCTTGCGGCGTTTGAGGCTGTCGGTAGTGCTGGCGGTGGTTATCGCTTAGGATACGTCAAGCCAGGGCCCAGGGGCGTTATCGACTGAGAGGGGACGGACAGCTCGGGAGTGAAGAGAGGTGGTCTGGATTTGGACGAAGTAATCTATGCGATTTTAGACGAAGGCAAAAATAAGTTCGCTCGACCGCAGATGAGGCGGGTGAAGGACGTCAACTGAGAACTCACTTCTGATTTGACCATGATGCTGGTAAGCTATCTGACTCATCAGTGTTCTGCTTGCAGCCACCCAAAACATATGGTTTGTTTTCGTTGTCCACTTCTAGTCCTTTGATATCCGTATTCTTCTTGGGGAATTCATCTGTTTAAACTTCAACGATCGTTCCATCGGTCGCCGAACCCAGCTAACATGCCTTACCTGATATAGGCATCTTCGGCAGGTCTTTTGATGGACGGAAGATGTGCTACAGCGTGAATGGTGTCACTGTCTAGGTACTTCATACCTGATCCAAGTCGACACTCGTTGCCTTCACAATGTGGGCTTAGCACCTGCTTCATTGCCTGAATATGCGTGGCGACTTCCACAGTTAATCTTCCACGAACGCGTTAAATTATTAAACTACTGTTCGCATTTGTCAGACCAGGACCGAGTGTATTTATGTGTCCAGCTCACAGTCTGCAGATTCGGCTCAGTCCCACGGCACAATTCTTTAGTTGTTCGCCTCATTGCCTTCATGCCTCCATGCCTCGTTCACATAGCATCGATGGTCCTCGCGCGTGGGGTTTCAAATCTAGAAAAGAGCTACGAAAGTTTATGACACATCCAGATCGATTTCAGGTCATCGAGACATCGAAAACCCATTACAAACATGGAGAAAAGCTAATCAAAACGTTTGTCGTTTCCGTTAGCGGCCTCCGCGGGGATGACCGTGAACGAATTGCAAGATGGGATATCACGACACTTCGCGAAGTCCTGCAAGCCGGTGTTTCGTCGAGCGGCATCACGTACAAGACGTGGATATCTCAGTTGATCCATTATGGCATTCTTGACATTTCGATTTTGTTGATGAATGACAAAGAAAAGATCATTACTGCCTGTAAGGAGAGATTGAGTCGGGAAATCGATGATCTACAGGTACCGGATTGGGTTCAGCAGTTAGAAACGCAGCTCTTGAGCTCAAGGAAGGTTACCACCATCGAAAGAGATCAAGATACCGAGACGGCGGACCCGCAGAATGAAGTGTCCAAGGATGTCTCAAGAGAGCCCATCAGCGTACCCGAGCGCCAGAATGCACGCGAGAACGACAATGAAAACCTGCAGCGCCAATTGGCAAAACTTGAGACATCAATTCAAAGGCAAAAGAACAAATTGGGACGACTGGAGGAAGCGGTCTTCCAGAATGCAGGTGGAAGCCCCCTTCCTCCAGTGCGTCGTCGTCTATTTCTGCCAACCTACGAATCGGAAGCCCTCCTTGAAGCCAATGACGGGTCAGGTTCCAACCCAGCCCAAGGTCGGGTTTTGGAGGTAAAGGATGCTACAATTCATTCGACCAACTTGAAGAGGTTCGACACAATAAGCTTCCAAAGTAAGAAGCCGTTATAGACAACAAACCACTTCACATCGCTAATGCGTCCAGGAACTAACGAAATCAATCCCATTAATCTCCCCAAGAAAACTGAGTATCCCCGAACCCACAATGCTTGGAAGCGCCCGCGAGAGAAGTCGACGGATGAGACCGCTGCTCATGCGTTTACACCTGATACTGGTGACCTCTTGCAAAGTTCAGATAATTCAAATGGCTACTCCAGATCAACCCACTATGCCGAGGTGATGTGCACATCTCGTCTCGACGGTTCGTCCTATCAGCTGTCTGCAGACTCAGAAAAGCTCAGAGACAACATGGGTGCACGCAGCTTTACGCATTTGGCCAACAATAAAAAATCCCAGAGCCCCAGCTCTCATCTGTCGAATGGGCGGTCCAGGTGTTCGCAAGTCCCGTTGTTTGCTCAGCCTGAGCACGCCGAACCCATGTTCTTCAGCGAAGACCAAGGTAGTCCTAACTTTACTCCCAAAGCTTTCAAAAACGCCGTCAAGCCAGAAGAATACAGCACTAAGCAGGATACTCTAATTACGAGAAATCCAGAATTCCGTCTTGGAAACCTCACTCCCAGGATGACGGGACTTGGCCGAAGTTTTTTGAAGAGAAAGAGGAGAAAGAGAAGTGTTGGTAGTTCGGACAGTCCTCTAAACTCCAACCCTGTTTCTGATCATTCGCACGGCCTTAAGTATCGAAAAACGCTACCCTCCACCGCCTGTAGGGACGATGTTCCGAGCAATTTGCGTGCCTATAATAGTGATTCGTCGGAATCAAAATGCCACAAAACGCGACGTCTTAAAGATCGAAAAGCACTACCCTCCCAAGCTATTTCCTTTCTAGAGTATAAGAAATCTATCCGCAAGGAAAATCCGAAACTGAAGGGTGTAATCCATTCATCACCCGAGCCTCAGTTCACATTGCGAAGGCTTGGTCCTGGATTTACGAGTGATGATCCGATTAACCTTATCACCCCTAAGACTAGTAAATACAAATCAATAGAGGTGAAGCGCGAATTGGCGTCCTAACCCGGGAGATTGGGGACGGCACGAGAAGAGTTATGCAGAAAAGCACGAAAAATGCACAACATGTTGCGAAGAACAATGGAACAAGAAGCTAAACGCCACCTCCCACAGGCATTGCTTAATTATCGGCATAGAGAGGTTCGATTTAGCCACCAACACTTTCTGCTGTTATGAGGTAAGACAATCTCGTCAGAGGTGTCCACAAACCATGTGCAGCGCTGCTGTGCGGAATCTAGGTACTCTCCTGAATTGTCTGTTTCAAGAACACCTTGAGAAAGTCGGAGCGAATGACGCGGCACAGACTGGTACAAGCCAAACAGAAAGTCACATTTGAGCAAACCCCTGAATCTCCAGAGCTAGAAACAGGGAGACTTCGGAACAATGCGAAGTGTGATGTGAAGATGGAGAGTAGCGGCTGGCGGCGAAGAAGGCGTTTGCCAAAGTTCGTCAAACCACACCAAGCCAGCAACTCCTCAACCTCAATACCGAAAAGTGTTTGACGCATTCGGAGATGGATGCTCATTTAACAGGCTGAACAATATAGTCGTGCTTTGCCACAGAATATGATTAGCACAGCTCTGATGGCAATCCTCGCAACATGGGGCTTACTCAATTTAGGAATTTCTAATGTGCGTGGGTTGCAAGGACATGTTTTACGCAAGGCGTGAGGAGGCAAAACATCCGCCGAGGAAGGCAAAAGTGAAGCCAATGGGGCTCGCATGGGGGGTATTGTCCGGGAATTGTAGGATATTCCTGAACTTGAGAGTACCCAAAGATGGCGATGCACGTCACAGGCACTGCTTTCCAATACATACCATATTCTGGTAGACTAATAACGGAGATCTTCATCTGAGGTAGACCTTTACTTTTAATAAACACCGAGACCTACGAAAAAGCGGTTGATTGTAAAAATTTCGGCTCTTTTGGGACAAGGACGCATTGAAATTCAACAGGGGAGTTAGACACCTCGCGCAAGTTCGACATCGTCTGCTTCAAAAGGAATCCCACTTTCAAAAACGGTGCTCGGCATGCTGAGCTTTGTCCAGCAAAAAGTCTGCGTCAGCACGCTTCCAGTGTCCAGCAGGGCCAAGATAGTAGAATGTTTCCTCTGAACCCATTCCTGCCTAGATCCTCGCCCACATGTGTCAGCGATGGCAACTCATGATATCTCGATACAGCAAAAAACGGAATGTCCTCGATTTCCACAAGGCGGATAGAGGAGACTCCTTTTTGAGTTCTTTGACTATCGTCAATACCAGGTGTACGACGGCTGTATGATACACATATGTAGGTAGGTACATGAGGGGGTTGTGCAAGGCTCGATGAGCCCAGCGGCGTCGACTTCCGTTTCTTTCCTTGATAACAAGAAACAAAGGACCGATGTGTTTTTTTCGGTCGGCAGATCCGGCTTTGACCTCGGAAATAAGGGATGAGGGTTTTCCAGCCATCCGTTCGCAGGTGAGTTTCTTACTTTTTTGGTGTTGTGATATTCTAAGTCGTGAGACTGGTATATTCAGTTTCGACTCAATCCAAAAGGTCACGACCTGTCACACGTTGCGTTCGCAGCCATTGGTTAGGGTATGGCCACAGCGCCATTGAATTCTGTGACACAGATTCTTTGCGGAAGACGGGTGTATTCGATAAATTCCAGATTTCTGATCGTTGGAACCCTCTCAAGCAGTTATGGCCCATCGTCTAATCTGTTGCTCTGCTTGACTCTTTGCTCTCATCCAGTCAGGACCTTCAGAGCGAATGAACACCTTCACACTCGCCGGGCCATCATGCAGACCCTTCTAAGACAAGTGCGCCAAGCACACGGTTGTTTTTGTTTGGCGCGTCAACCGAGTGAGGAAACAAGCCTCTACCGACGCTTCCTGAATGCTGTTTGGCTGCTTTGTCTGTTGGACATTGTTCACTTTTATCTACCATGGCAGAAGGTTGCGACTGTGCTTTTATCCAGTGCTCCTCCGAGCTGAGTTTACGATGTGACATCCATGGCGTCCGTATGGCCATTCGTGTGGGAAAATTCAACCGCACCCTGCTCGCTGATCAAATTCCTTTCGGACTCGGTGACGAATTTGGCTGAACGCACAGGGTCGTAGAATAATCTGAAGCTTCTTTGAATGTCATCGATGCTAATCTCTTTTGCTTTTCGTTTCAAGCTCAGCAATGTGGAGGTGGTAATGAGATTGCTGGCATATCTGAGGCCAGCTTCTTGGGCAATTTTGGTCAGCAAGGCAAGGGCATCGCCGGACAAGTCCACCTCTTCCTCTTGCGCCCGTATCGCTAGGATCTGTTTAAGATCCTCGGCAGAGTAGGGCTGTGTGGTGATGATGACGACACGATCGAGAAAATCGAGGGGCAGACCGTGCGGCGATCTATAATCAGTACCCCGTATCCGTGCATTGCCCCTGTTACTGGCCATGATCACGACAGGGGCAAGTTCGGCCTCCAGCGCCCTATTGATGTAGGAGAAGCATTCAATATCCAACATGTGCACCTCATCAATGAAAAGCACACCAGGAATGATTTCTGCCTTGCCCTCTTCCTTCCATTCACTGACTTTGGTATTGATCTGGTCTCTCACCTCGCTTCGAATCTCACCAGTGTCACCAGAGAACAGAGCAAGGAAGCCTTGGGTCCGCGAATTTATTACGTCGATCTCGTGCAGACTGACAGTGTGAACCACCTCTTTACGTACTTGCAGCTCTCCCTCCGGGCATTGCACGAACTTGGTGTCAGCCCCCATCGCATCGTAATCCCTGGACCGAGTGTATGATCGTCCCAGTTTCGTTATTTTACCAGATGACTTGTCGATCGATATCACATCGCCTGCCATAACCTTTTCCTTGGTCATTGAATCTATCATCTTGGTGCCCATATCGTAAATTGTCTCCATGTCGGTTGTCTTAATAGTTAACTTTCCTTGCTTGTTGCCGCCCGACACACTGCGATCAATTTGTATCTCCACGACTTCTCCTTCGATTATCTCGCTCTCCTCCTTGATTCGTACACCAATCGACTTTCTGAAAGCCTGTGTAAGGGCTTCGGTCTTGGACATTTCGAGTGAAAAGATCTCTGAGGAGGCAAGCATCGTGAATGGGACGTCGGGCCCCAGAGACTGTGCCATACCCATGGCAATTGCAGTCTTACCTGTGCTGGGTGGACCAGATATCAGTACCGCTCGACCAGCAATTTTGCCCTCCTTGGCCATCTGCAATATCACTGCTGCCGCCTTTCGTGCTTTCTGCTGACCGACCAGCCCTTGCGCATGTGGGGCAACGTCGAGGGTCGCTGCATCAACTCCTAGGCCCCGAATGTGTGAATGCGCCGCAATGAGGTTGAGGCCTCGGACCTCTTTGCTCTCTGAGATAGTCGTTATATTCTGAACAGACCGTTAGTACCAAGATGTGGAGTTCTTAGTTTTGTCTTACTGCTGCCATCGTGTTCGGGTGCTGTGCTGGTAGCTTAGGATATCAGATTTGTCTTCTTCGCTCATTAAAATGGCAAAAGGAGGTCAAGCACGGCAGTGAAAGGGTATGTTTTGCGATAAGGAATCGATAAAAGGCATCAGCAACCTGTTCCTTGCGCACGACAGTAATTTATTCAGCACTAGCATGAAACGCGTGCACGCGCTTCTCCACTCTCTGGTCCCGCGTTTTGGTAGCCACACTAGTAATTCAGAAGCAGCGACCCGATATAACGACCTGGCACCTACAATCCTGAAATGCCACTCGTACGAAGACAATTGCGCTTCCCACTGTGCCTTCTCAAGCCTTTACTCAGCAGCCAACGTTGCACTTGCCCTGTCCCTAGACTAAACGCACATATGTAGATCTGGAACAATCAAATCGGCTGGGCCAGTCGTTAGCCATCACAACCTCCTTTGGAACTGTATGGCACGGTCTGTGTCATATTCAAAGCAGATCTTGATTCAGATTTGAATTGTCAAGTTGCCACTTGAGGTGGGCCGTCATTGTTGCCAGGCACCATGCCTGCCGGATACGATTCTTATAGACCTCAAGAGGACCAACGTCGGCCCCGAGAACCCTCACGACGACGGTCATACAGTCGACCAAACCATGAAGACTTGCAGGTTGTGGTCCCCACTGGTCCTAGATCAGAAGGTGCCGGCAATCTTTCCCGTTCCCATTCTCACCCAACTTCTTCGGGCATTATGTACGATGGTGCTACACGATCCGCTACGGCAACACCACCAATTTCACCTCACTCGCCATCGAATACATCTGGAGGTCGCGTTATAGGCGATCCTCGACAGACACTCAAAAAACCAGTCGTTGCACCAGAGGCTAGCAAAGCTACCATCCGCTCAAATGCTGAAGCCAAAGGCCAGGATATCACAAGCGCCGCGGCCTTGCCGGGGTTTCTCAGATCTTTGGTGGAGCAAACTGTGCTTCAGTACAGAAAAGAAGACAGTGAAGCAAAGCTTCACGCAGAGAAAAAACAGGAAGAGGACTTTAGGAAAGCTTATCCTGATAACAAAGATATCAGTGATCAAATCAGGGCTCGCATTAAGAAGTACCATTCAGAAATACAGCACATCTCCAGTCTCATAGACGACTCAAAACGAGGGCAGTCTGCTGTGGCAGAAAAGTTACAGACGACGATCTTGGATACATTTGGCAGTGAGCTTTCTTCCTCCGTTAGATCTACCACCGACACCTCACTGACTGACGAGCTATTACGACGAATTGCGAGGCTTGAAAAAAAGGATAAAGCCCAACAAGCGGAGATCGAGAGCCTCCGAGCAAAACAGTCGAAATCTGAAGCGGATTACATTACCAGACACGAAGAACACATAACTGCCCTCAATGAACAGCGAACACTTCGTGACCAACACAAGCAAGAGTACGCCAGCTTTAAACAATCGCAGCAGGCATTCACAGACAAATTAGAAAATGATTACCGTACTCTAAGTGACAAAACAAAAGCTGACTACGAGAAGCTCAGCGCGGAAAACGATCAACGCACGCACGATCAAGAATCCAGGAAGAAAGAAATCAGCAATATTCACAATCAACTTCGTTCCATCCAAGAGGAGAAATCGATCTCTCCTCAGCAATTACAATTAGAGTTGACTAACTGTTTCAATAAAATGGACAGTACGAACAACCCTGCCAGTGCGGCCCTTAAGACAGCCATAAACCAGATGGTTCAGTCTAAGGTTGATTCCCTTGGTGTCGATGGGGAAATACGATCTGATATTAGCAACATTCAACGAGATCTTACGCGTTTAGATCACTCAATCCAGTCGTTAAGTACGAGATACAATGCCATCTCCACACAGCACCTTTACAAGAGTATCGTGGCAGCAATCAACCCTCAGGGAACGAAAATCACGCAGCTGGAAGGCGCCAGTAAAAGCCTACTCAACCGGCTTAATATACTAGAAGCCGCAAACACAGGTCTCCAAGGTGAGGTAAACGCCCTGAGAGAAAATCCATCAACGGCGGGGTCCAACGAAAGTCTACTCGCAGAAATAGACAGTCTGAAGGGAAAAATAATGACCATGAGCGACTCCGCAGATATAATCAGGCTTGAGGCACAAATTGGTTCACTAACTACACAAATATCCAGTCGCGAAAGCAGGCTGAATAAAATCGAAGAAATCAGCGAAGCCAACCGACAGTTATGCAATAAACGACAAAATGATCTGGATGCTCAAGAAAGCGTCCAAACAAAACAAATAGAGCTATTTCAAACCCGCATTGAGTCGATGCAAGATCGGATTGAGAAACTAACCTCACTAGCAAAGGACGAAGCTTCCTCCTCAGAAGGCTTATCGAATACGGAGCAACAGGTCAATTCTTTACGCGGTGTACTAACGTCCCTACAAAGTCGAGTAGAGAGTATTGACCTCCTAGGTTCAAGTCTCGTCTTGTTCACGTTACTATTTCCCCCCAAGGACGACCAGCAGATTCAAAGTTTCTTCGATTCTACTGAAATTCTTGATGTCCTAAACTACAGCTTCATCTTGATCCAAAAAATATCGTCACACGTCAATGAGCCAAATTTGCGAACGCTGCTTGAACCATATGAAGTCCACCGTGTTTGGTTTCGAGGTGGAAAGATCCCAAACGCACGTCCCAGCAAGACTACACGACGAGCCCTTGTTCAGGTAAATCGCGCCGATACTGAAAACATCTTAAGTATGACCCCCAGCAAGGATGCGTGGAAAGGTCGTACGCCCACATTTATCGAAGCCGATCTCGAATTGATTCGAGACACCCTCCTTGCTGCTCCTGCATCAGAGTCTACAACTCCGTTGCAGACAGCTCTTACTATCCGTCAATCCACGCGTACAAATTCGCCGAACGCATCCTTCGAGGAGCAGAACCCAGACACCATCGTGGTACCAACGCCCTCACCAGTGAGCCTCTCCTCTGACCATTTAAGCGGGTGGGATCCACACACGCAGCCCAGACAGAAACAGAAACAGAAACATGCCAAAACCAAGAAGACATCGGACCGAGGAGATAGCCAGTTAGGCACGCCTAGTACTGCGGGTAGAGGCAGAAATGGAAAAACACCGAAAAGAGGGGCTGACGAGCTTCAACGCGGCGGCAGTTTATCGAGGCCGGCCAGCAAGCGAGGTAGATCGGAGTGAAAGAGAATAGCAGCTTTGACATTGTCAATCTTCTAAGTTGCAGGACGGAATTTACGACATCTTCATCGCCACATCGAGTCGTGCATTAGTGACGATTTTGGACAGCGATTGCGCGTCGGATGGTACGATATAAGCAGCCGGGAGTCCGCTATATAGCAGAAACATATCGTGAACCGGTTCCTAGAGATTTGGTTCGATCGGGATATTTCGTCTGTCAGATACGAACCTTTTACCTTCTCTCCACAACCAAAAGGAAGAGAAAAGAAATCCAATCAAATGTAAATAGGTCGGTATGCTCAGCATCAACTAGGTTTTAGACTCACAGAATTTAATCAAGAATATTGAAGTGTTTGCTCATGCTATTTGAGGCGGGATTGATTGAGAGACTCCCCCGAAAGACTTGGATAGACACATTTATCTATTATCTGGACCAGAGAGGGTGTTGCACGAAGGATGAGTAAGTTCAATTGGTTTCAGTTGCAAAATACTTAATTGCACGTTGTGCTGTGGGATAGTATAAACTCGGGGTTGAGGCTGATTGGTTTCAATCGAAAAGCGAGAGATCGATCGGTGTTCCTACACTCTTGAGAAGACGGAATTTTGCACTTGAGCCTCTTGGAACTGGACTCCTTCATTCAATTGTACCACGTAGTAGTAGACTTGACTTGTGCGCGACACTCATTTTCGGTGTCGATCGCAAAGTCTGTAATATTGCTATCTGCGTATAGTACTCCAGATTGTATTACTGCCGCCACCCAGAGCATCGTCCTGCTCGTTATCATGTTCCTGCTCGGGGCCAAGACCAGTCGAGAGTTTTTCTCCCAGTAATGCATGCGCATCATTATCTAACCGCCTCCCAATCAAGGCACTCACGTCTGGTTCGGCATCCACCATCGTCCGCCCATGTGTCCTTCGCTTGCCCACGCTAGCCGTACTAACAAGAATATCGTCCTCAGCAAAGATCATTCCACTTTCATGGGGGTCGATCTCGTCATCATCGCTCGCTTCCGCCGCCCACATCTCCATTGCTCGCGTGAGTAAAGCGCCAGCCACGCCACCACCACCGGAATCTCCGCCCAGTATACGTACAGCTTCATGTAAGGCCTCCACCGCTGCTTTTGTCCTCGACAACATTGATAACAACACCAACCCGCGAGCTGTATGAATGTTTCCAAGTAAGGCTTTGTGCTCATATCCTCCTGCGTTTATCGTTCCTAAAGATCCATCGCTGTTCACAATAGCTTTAGCAGGACCTTCGGCAGCGACACTCAGTCCTGCAAGAGACATTCCGATACCCGTAACACCAGTTGCCGAGCCTCCGGTGAGCTGTCGCACACATTCATCAAACTGGTTCAGGGACTCTTCCATTCTGCCCATTCTTCTTAACGAATGCGCCAGATTAGCGCGAACAGCTACCCACGCGCCCATGTCACAGCCCAGCTGACTTGCAAGTTCAAGACTGCGGCTGAAGAGCCTGTAGGCCACGGTCAGATTGGACTGGTGATACAGAATCACGCCCAGCTCATTTACAACAAGCGGATCGCCATTGACTAAGTGCGGAGTGTTGAAGACGATGTTTGTAAGTACCGCATTGGTCTCTTCTAGCTTGCCACGCAGTGTAGCTGAAGCAGAGGCGTTGCTGGCCCCAGAAGACATGGAGAAGGCGTGTATTGTGTATTCCCAAGCAAGTTGCATATTTCCCAGACCGAGATGCTGCATACCTAAAAAGAGTGGAGGTAGATGTGAGCCTTGGAACAACCTGTTGGCTGTAGAGTAAGCGGCAATGGCTTGATCATGTTCACCTTCCGCAGCAAATGTGTGTGCAAAGCCAATCCAGGCCTCTGCGCAATGTGGGTTCATCAGAGAGGCCTTGCTGAAGAATCGTCGAGCTTCGGGAATACGAGCAGTGCCAAGGTAGTAAGTGGCGATGGCAAGGTAGGTATATGACTCGTGCGGAGCGTGCAGAGAAAGTGTGTGGGATAGGTGAAATAAGGTGTTTTGCTGCGCAGTTTCATAAAGACAAGCGATATGTAAAGGGTATAAACTGGGTGCATGTCCAAGTGATGCCATCGTATCCGTGTTTTGGTCGACAGCCTCGGGAGCGCCGGTTGTTGTTGAATTAAGAATCCGCGTGGTTATGGCCAAAGCTTCGTGAAACCTGCACTGGATATACAATGTCTCGGCACGTGTGAGGAGGAGGTCGGGGTTTTCTGCAAGGTTGTAGTGCGTGGCTAACGTCTCTGTTGCTTCGGTCATGGTCCGTGGAGAGGCATATTTGGAAAGTTTGGTGATGTATAGTAACTTGGTTAGGTGGGCAGCCTCTTGTGCCTGAGATGGGTCGTCTGTCTGAATGCTATCGAAATCGAGCTCGCCGAGAAATTGGAGCTCTTCATTTGGAGTGAGCAGCGAGTTCTTCATGAGTTGGTCAAAGGCTTCGAGGCATTGCACGTCGATACGGACCGCGGCCATGAAACAATCTTTGGCTTTGTCGAAGGCATTGCGTTTTGACCAACATAATCCTCGAAGATAACACATGCCAGCCTGAAACTTCAATTCCTTTTCCTGTTCCCGATCTCGTTCTCTCTCCTCGCTGTACTCGATTCTATCCTTCTGGGCCTTTCCTCTATGCGTGACATGTCTGCCTACCCCGTTTGAATGGGCAAGTTTCCTTCTGGCCTGGTGCTGAGCCGATGATATAAGGTGGGTTGGGTTCTCTTCACCAAGGAGTGACAGGGCTTGCTCGTACCGGCCTTGCTTAATGTAGCAGTGGCTCGCTAGGTATCGACACGACAGACTTCGATGGATGAGATCTTTCCTCGAGAGGAGGGCTAATGCACGGGTATAGTTGTTGTGCGAGAAGTGAACTTGAGCCAGCCAAAAGGCGTCGACATCAGCGTCTGTGGCAGCAGTCAGATCCGTTTCCCATGTTATTCGTTCTACTCACTCACTGCTCAATGCCAAAACCTTGTCGCCTATGTAGATTGCGGCATCATGTTGACCTTTGTTGAGCGCATCTTGCCTCCAGCTCCGCAGATACTTGTCCATCGAGCGATTGAATAGTCATCAACGTCGGGCTACGCGTGCTTCCTCGTACCCTAGAAGAAGCATACGCGGCATAGCATAGGAAATTGTTGGTTGTTCGTTTACGTGCCACGCATCAATGTGCAATAAAGTAATGACGAACAATCTCCGCTACGGCGAAGCAAGGCCCACAACTCCGTTCATCGTCCGTTTGGCGACAGGCCCCATGAGGCCCCTGGTTTCATTGTTTGACTCTCAATGCTGTACGCCTTACATCTACCTGTAGTCAGTGTGCAACGATAAATGAACCATTTCCTCTGATGCAATCGACGTTTTTGCCCTGTCATAATATTCATTCACTTACGGGCAAGAGTTTACCCATTATGATACTTTGGATAACAAACTCATTATCTGCAACCTGCACATCCCACTTTTCGCCTTCATCCTCGCTGCTCTTCTTCTTCACCTTCACCGCACAATCATGCCGCAGTTTATGGACCATAGTTCTTGCGGCGGGGCCATCCTTGTCATCTACCACAAGCCAAGTACGCTCTTGCTTGTTCGTTCTAACCAACTTCTCTTTTGCAGCAGCTAGATCAGCGGTCTTCTCGATATCGTCTGCACCCATGGCTTGTATGAAAAAGAAATATGGGGCTCGCCTTTGCTCTGCCTTGCCACGACCTGTCACAAAAATGACGGAGCATTGATGGAAGAATCGCGATTTTGAGGACAGCAAGCTGTGGAGTCTTGCAGTCATAATGTCTTCCCGAGGCAACACACGTGAGCGTACTGCTCCATCAAGCTCTGCACTTTCACCAGCCGGTAGAAGATAATCTCTCCAATCAGCCAGGCAGGATTGGTTGATGGATGCTTTGACCCAATTCCCGCTCAGGCAAGGAAAGTCAAATGCAAGTGCCTGCATATATTTTTCTTTCCTCGAGTGCCTGTCGGCCAAAAGAGCTGTAAATCCGATCGTTTGGAATTGTCGTTTTAGCACTAGTTTGTCATCGAAAAGGTCACGAAAAGAATTCTCAAGCACCAACCCGCCATTTTCTAAGAGAAGCTTTGCAAGCTCTTGTCGATTGTTTGTGTCTTCGAAAGAAAGCGCAAAAGCCATGTTAGAGAAGATGGCATCTGTTCCGCTGTTTTTCGTGGGCAGGTCCTTCACCAACTTCCGATCGCTCGACGAAGGTGTTGCCGGTGGTGATGAGCGAATAGAGGGTGTCAGTGTTTCGAGTGCGGCGCATGCCGGCGACTCGTCTAAGAAGACGAAAGGACGTTTGCTAATTCGTCGCCACGTGTTCAGGTCAATGTAGATATCCTTAATCGATATTTGAATTTTGTCCTTCGCGTTTTTGGTTGTCTGGTGCCTTGTCGTTTTGCGTTGCAAAATGACATGCGTATGACCGTAGATGTCGGTAATGGCCTCGCTTCGGCCCGGTTCGATCTGGAAGCCATGAATTACGTAATTCGTCCTTGTGAGATGCTCAAGGTTAACTTTGACTTCGTCCCCGATTCTGAGGTCCAGAGAACAGACACCATGACCAGGCACTTCTTCTGAGTCAAATCCAGGCCACCTGATAGTGTACTTTTGAAATTCATCCAACGAACTAAGGAGAAGAGCCGGATAGTACGCTCTCGTCCGTGACATAAAGTACGCGAAAACCATGTGCGGAGCAACGATGTGATCAGTGAGTTCACAGGGCGACACTCCTCTGCCGCGTGCCATGTTGGTTCCTAATGCATCAGAAATCTTCCCTCCGGGATGTGATGATGTGCACAACGTTTCAATCGACCTCTTCGCATCGTCCCTATCGACACTCGTTGTTCTTTGATGCTGCGATGACTTGTTAACAGATTGTGGTCGAGATGCAAGCAATTCAGGCACATATTGAGCCTTTGGAGAACGCCCTATCTCCCACTTTGACTTCTTGCTCATTCTCTTTGGGGGCGTAATTGATGCAGCACTGGCTATTGGACCTGCTTGACTGAGCTCGATCGTTTGCTGTCCGACAGATTCTCTTCCAAGACTCCCACTGTGTTTCGTAGTGTAAGCCATCGATGGACTGGCATGTTTATTCCACCTTACCCTTTTGCGCAGCACGACCGCATCTTCATCTTGCGAGGAAGTCTTTGCCTCCGCATCCTCGGGATCAGCATCGGGATCAAGAAGGAGAGCATTTACTGGGTCAAAACTACTGGCTTCTGTGGTTGCTTCGGTGATGTTTCCTTGCGATATTTCCTCCATTCGCCTACGTTTTCTCTTTCGTCCCGGTGGCGGTGCATGGATTGGAGAACTGGGTATATCACAGGTTTTCGTCCTCGTCCGCTTTTCTTCCCAATTGACACTGCTAGAGCAGGTTTTAGGAACTGCGGACAGTACTGAATAGCTTTGGGCAGGGGATCTTTCGGCCAATCCTCCAGCGGCGTTAATTGTTGCCTCTGGGAGTGATCCTGACAAGCCTTCCGCCACAGTTGGGACGGACTCATCGGTATTGTGCCGTTTCATCATGCCAGAAGGTTGCGTGGGCACCAGTTGGCCCTCTGGTGAGGCTGGGACCATGTCAATTGAGTTGCCCGAACTGGCATCCAAAAAGCCTATCGGGTGCTCTTGTGTGGCAGTTGCCGATAATTGGGAGTTGGCAATCCGCACTGGATCAGGGCTGCAAATCCTTGGGATAGTGCCTGACCTGCCAAATCTTGCCCGGCGCACAGAGGGACTGGATTGTACGGGAAGACAAGAACGAGAAGCGCTGCGGGTGATTCGTTTGGTCGTCTCTGGAACAAAAGGAGTGCATGAGTTCGTCTGAACTTCGTTAACATATGAGCCTAAGCCATCTCTAGATTTGTATGACTTTGCAGTGTGATGTATGGCGACGTTGTGGGCTTCTAGCTGACTATGGTCTTCTGTACTCTTGCTCTCACGCACTCCATCGACGTCGCTGTCGAGAACGTGGCTGCTAGCTAGTTTTCCGGGGCTTGCAACATGCGTCAAAGGATTTTGTGGGTCTGCTCTCTTCGGCAAGGACACTTCGCAAGTCTTCCCAGGAGAGGAAAAGGACGAGACCGACTTCAGCTGTTCTCCGGCCACGGCTTCTCGTTCTCTGAGCCTTCTCTGTCGAGCCAAGACACTATCTTCCTTTATCCACTCTTCATCGTGACTTTTTTGAGACAAGCTGTTCCTGTGACTACCAGACCCTCCAACGCTACCCTTCCGTCTGAGCTGAGATTGGTGTACTGAAACATAACGAGAAGCAGGCTCAGTCACTGCTCGATGCTTCTCAGACAACAACTGCATTGGAGAAGAGGTTGGAGGGTTTTGGACGTGACGCTCGATTTCGATACCAGGAGACGGTCTGTCCGAGCACATTCCCGAAGTATGAACGTTCAGAAAAGGCGAAGAAGCAGCTTGGGTGTTGGCAAATGCTTGACTTAGTGCAACAACACTTGCAGGGGGTTGAGCGCCTCTAGCAAATGGGTTGCGAGACTGCGCAGGCGTTTCGAGGGGTTGGCATCCATGATCTCGTTTCTTATCCACCGTGGCTGGCGTCCTGAACCGTTGCGATTCGGGAAACTGAGTGAGTGGTGGCTGAGACTGAGAGGGTGAGAAGTTGACTGGGACAAACCCTTGGTCCACTGGCAAAAGGAAGCTGGATGCGATATCGATAAAACTGGAATCACCATCTTGACAAGTATCCTGGAGCTCGTCCTCCTCGCGCGTCTGCTCGCCCTCTTCATGTACACTCCCAAAGTTACGGGCTTTTAGGGAGATCTCACTGCGACTTCGGTAGAGCTCTTCTACCTCGGAGCGTGGGAGCTCTTGTGTATCGTTGTTACTCGTCTGTGAGTAGGTAGGGTTCGACACCGTTGTCTCTGCGATTTCGACGTCCATGGAACCTCGCGTTATTATCAATTCGTGAGTGCCGAGCTGATCGAAAGACTGAGAGGGTTTTCTTGAATAGAATGATGCATTATGGATGCCATCGGATGGCACGTCCACTCGGTTCGTGTGTGTTCTACATGTCGATTTAGTTTCGATGTCGTCCTGGAGCATCCAGCGTCGCGCACAGTGACCATTACAAAGGTGGAACGCCGTTGTGATACTTTGTAATTGACTGCAGGGACGGCGCTAGTTGATCTAACAAAAAACAGGCTAATAATGGGCAATTAGCGCGTATTCAAGGCTCTGGCGCCCCCGCACTCAATCCATCGCCCGAGCTTTTAAACCCCGTCGCAAGAGCCTCTTGGCTGCTTCTGAGGTTCGAAGTAAATGTGTTTTTGGGTCCACTGAATCATCGGCGGTAGAAACATGTGGTTCTGTATTTTTGGGTGCCAGAGAACCATCTGACCTGAGCATTTGGGCGCGTTGGAACAAGCACAAACGCGTTCTGGTGATTTTAGCGTGGTTCAAGGGCTTCAACCGAAATTTTCGCGGCGAGTCACTCCGGAAGTCGCACAAAGCCCAACCTTCAAGATAGAAGTGTCATAAGTCTGTCATGACCAGATAGCTTTCAAACGTCCGCCAGGTTACACTAATCCCTTGATAATAGCAAAATGTATGGGAGGTATACTGGGACCGACACATTTTGTCAATCAAATTACTGGTGAAACTGGTTGTGCCTTTTATCACATCTTAGCAGACAACGGTTGCTGGGAATCCTTTTTGCGTTAAGCGTTGGATCTTATACAATTCACAGACAAATTTGTCACAAAATGAACTCACAGATTACGTTGTTGAGCAAAGCAAACACAGAGAAGAAAAAAGGGAACAAAATTTGTGTTGGCAAGGGTAGTATTTACTGGAGATTGCCTGGATCGCGGTGCCCGTGTTGCAAAATCAAAGCAAAGTGATTGCAAGCAGAATGTTCTTCACTCTTGTTAGGAAGGTGCTTCGCACTTCAAGATGGTTCGGGTTGCGCCTTCCAAGATGGCTACTCCATCAACTTTCTCTCCTGGCCCAAGGTCTTCCGCTCAGCTCAAGATTGCAATGCTTGAAGCCACAAACACGAGTGAACATGGATGATTATCCTATGCGTCCTGAACGGCTTCTGCCCCTGAAGACGTTGCATGAAACGCGAGCCAATGATCAATACGGTGCGTCGTGATAGCCTGCATCACAGAGTGTCTTGCTGATCGTATGGATAGTCGAGGCGTTGGTCTTTGAGATTCCTGCAAAACTGGCATCTCGAGTCCTGAGGTAATCTCCGTGGTTGAGGCGAGCTGTGCCTTGCGCTGACAGAATTCAGTATCGTCAAACCCGTGCTTCAAGAAGCACCTAAGCAGCCTCAGCTCCATCATCTTCGACGACTTATCCACCTTCCTCACCTGCCACAAGATCTGCTCGAGAGACGAGTAGTGGTGAGCCAGCCAGACAAGCCATCTATCTTCCTTATCCAGGTTGCCACTCAAGACCTGGCCGAAGCAATCGTGGCTGTTATTAAGGACACAATGGATCAAGATCCTCTGCTGGCAGAATATCACCACCTTCCCAGATGCTTTCCGGTTGCTGTTCCACTTCATGCCCCACTCAACGAGGCTCAGGCGAAAGATTGGTCTGAGAAATACTGGCCATGCATATACAATCCTGCTGCTCAACTCCTGCAAGATGCACCGCCACTACATCTTCTACGCAAAACCAAAGTTGAGCTTGAGACTTATGACACAGACAATTTTATCAAATTGGCTGAACTCGTTGCAGCTGAGGCTGCGGCTAGTGGTCGTGGACTTGGAATCGGCGCCGTCGTGGTTGATCCATCCACAAATCAAGTCCTTGCTGCTGCGGGTGATGCAAGGTATCATCCTGAGGGCAGACCAGAACCGAAGATTGATCAGGGCGGTAGACCGGAATATCATGCCTTGATGCGCGTGATTTCCATGGTAGCCAATAAGGAACTACGTCGCAGGCTCGCAGCAGGCTCGCATCAGAAGTTTGCATCATCGTGTTCAGAAGGTCTCAGTGGTCAAGCAGTCAGTGCAATTGAACAATACTACCTTGACAGCACTCCATTTGGCGCAGACGCTGGCTCCAAATTCATTGGCTACCCACCTCGGCATACGGCGCCGCGAGGGGAGGGCTACCTGTGTAGCAATCTCGACATTTACCTTACCCACGAGCCTTGCGTCTGCTGTGCCATGGCTATGGTTCACTCTCGATTCCGAGCATGTGTTTTGGTCAATCGAATGGCCAACAGCGGAGCACTTTGTGCCCGTACCCACCAGTCGTTCCTCGGCTACGGTCTCTTTTGGCGACGAGAACTCAACTGGCGCGTATTGACATTCCGGTACAACTCTGGCGACGGTCGCGATTCTGTCCTGAAAGATATGTTCCACGCATAGAAGGCGTGTTCCTCGTCAACATATGGCCACAACCAGGTCACTATCCATATCATCCAGAAAGTACCAGTATTCCCACGCAAATACTCATCGTCACTCTCATTGTCAGTCGTATTCTCATGCCTAGCCTCATATGCGGCGTGGAAGGGGTTGTACGAAGTCAGGTATTCGAGTCCAATCGCTGCCGCCAACAGTTCGGAACTCAACTCCGTCACCGAAATAGCCAGCATCGGACCATGCCTTCATGGTATCAGCAGCATAAGGACCATGAATACACCCACCGTCTCTCGCATCAGACCATCGATACTCCCATTCCACCGAGTCAGAATGCGCGTCTTTTTGATCGCGATGGGGCGAGTACTGTGCAGGATCTTTCCATTGCTCGCCAGCGGTACGTCGATACTGTCTCACAAGGAGCTCTTTCTCCGTATCGTAAATTTCAATCTGGCCTCTGGCCAAGAGCAGATCAGCAGCTTCCGTAATGGTATCAATTGCTCCAGTCCTTGCATCTTCAGCTGCAGGCGCAGTTTCCAAGGTATCATCAAGATTCTTCCCGCCGCCCTTGCTCTTGACCTTACTTTGCCACTTTGGTTTTCGTTTTTGGCCTTTGTTCAATCTCGCCAGAGCCTCCAAAACGGTTTCAGCCGGATGTAGCAATGTAATTAAGCTCTTGAGTGCATCAGCTTCGTTCTTGGAGTCATCTTCGATGGCCTTTTGGCGACGCTGTTGCTCTCGTTTTTCGTGCGCCTCCAGAGCCTTTTTCATTTCCTTCTTGCTAATTCCCTCCAGCCAAACATCGTGCTTCGCATCCGGATCGGCGGCCTTTCTAACGTAATTGCCTTGCTCATCGAAGCGACCTACCTCGTTCTCCTCCTTCATGTTGAAGGCGTCGAGCTTTGGCGCATGCAATTTCTTAGCCCCTGCGCCAAGCTCCTCATCAATATCACCATGACTAGCACGAACGGAGTCGTCGACTTCGGATTCGGAGCTGCTTTCCCGGTCGGGATCGCCATCGCGGCCCTTGCCTTTGAGAGCTTCAGGCGCACGCAGGGAAAAGTCCGAGCTAACGTGACCTCCAGACTTTGAACTCTTGACCTGGCCTTCTATCTGATCTTCGTCCAGGAACCGCACAGCTTTCTTCTCACCAGCCTTTCCTCGATCCGCATCACGCTCGTTTTCGTCATCATCCCCGGAGTCATCCTGAAGATCAGCAAACATGTCGTTCTCGGCTTCATCTTTGGCTTTAGCAGCTTCGTGCCCGGAGTTGGCCTTCGCTGCAGCTCTTATGTTGAAATTCTCATTGTCAGAATCGCTGTCGTACCCATCTACATTAACAGCACCTCGTTTGACCTGTTGACCACGAGCACCGATGACATCGGCATCTAAAACAGTGTCTTCTTCGACTGCATCAGGCGCCAAAGCAGAAGGATTGCGAAGGTCGAATCGAGGTTTCTTTGAGGGATGGTGATTGCTATTGTGGAAAGAGGTGTCCGACGATCGTTTGGTAGCCTGCATCGTCGGGCTCCGTGTCATTCAGGCTTTCAGCTGCAGGGAAGTTTGCCTTCATGAAAATGCGACACTGACCGTTCAAACCGAAGCATTACAGTAGACAGTGGAATGGCGCATCGTCACTCCACCGAATACCAAAATAATTCGGTGTATCACCGGCATAAAATAGCGGACACAATAATTCGCCCATCACACGCGACGCGTACTGCGAGACTCTGATTACGTCATGCCGTTGTTGTGCTGCCTGAGGCTAATATAATGAGCACGAACTGACAAGTGGTTGTGGCCCAGGCGGCAGGTGAATTCATGATCTGGTTCCTCTACAACATTTGATCTTCCCACATAGTATGTTGGATTTTACCGACTCTCGTCTTCCCTCCCCTTCGATATTCCCGTACACCGCATGATCTGCTATTCTGGAGCTCGTCTCTGAAATCCGGCGACGACTGCAGACAGGCTCCTGTCCAAGGCATTCAACGAAGACATTTGACTTGAGGCGACTGACAAACCTTTACTGCGCGCCGCTATAGAGTGCCACACCGCTCACAATGTCTTTCTACTCTGACATGGGCATGGGGTTCGGTCCAATGGGCATGCGCCGTCCACCCGTTGGTCAGAGCATGCGAAGATTCGATGAGTACTATCGCTGTTACCCGGTGGTGATGATGTCGGGTCCCGATCGGAACCAAGCAAATTATGGAGGCAAAATCTTCCTCCCTCCCAGTGCGCTGGAAAAACTTACGAGGCTACACATTGCTTATCCCATGCTTTTCGAATTGATCAACGGGCAGTTGGATAAAGTGGGCCATGCCGGGGTGCTAGAATTTGTGGCAGAGGAAGGAAGAGTGTATTTGCCACAATGGGTAAGTGCTAACGCTTCTTTGCGAGAAACTATATATGTATCAGCTGCTAACAGCAATTCTAGCTTATGCAAACCCTTGACCTGGACCCGGGCGACCTTCTTCAGATTAAATCGACCGACCTTCCACCAGGAAAATTCATCAAGCTACAACCTCAGTCACCCTCCTTTCTTGAAATCTCCGATCCTCGCGCTGTCCTCGAAAACGCCTTTAGGAATTTCTCCTGTCTGACGAAAGAGGATGTCTTTCAGTTCCATTACAATGATGAGGTATACGACATTAAAGTGCTTGAAATTAAGCCGGACACCGATCAACATGCGATTGTCACCATGGAGACAGATCTTGAAGTGGACTTTGCCACTCCTTTGGGTTACAAGCCTCCAGATCCAGCTTTGAGGTCTGGTACAAGTACTCCACGCACTGCAGCCGGCATCCCGCACGGAGGTGCCGTGCATCCACAGGGTCAGGGCACAATGGCACAATCGATAAACTATGCTTCAATAGCGCCAAACTCAAATGCAGCGGAAGACGGTGCAAAAGCAGTTTCGCAGCACTTCCTGGGACTGGGGAACAAGTTAAAACCGAGCAAAGGGAAGGGAAGCTCTGCAACTACACCACTAAAATCAAGCACGCCTGTCGCTGGCCAGTCTACGAACTCGCGCTCTAGCGCAGCACCGATTGTCACAAATGAGACCCTAAACGCGGAGAGACGTTACAACAATGCTCCACAGCCGTTACGGTTACCGCCTGGCAAATTGTTCTTTGGATACGAAGTCAAGCCGCTGAAAAATCGCGGTACTAATGGCGAGTCCGTAGGTGGTGACGAGGTAAAGCCAAAATTTCAGGGACAAGGACAGAGTTTGAGGGGTGCACCGAATCCTGGCAAAAAGGGGAGCAAAGACGGCGATACGAATTCAGGAAGGTAGTAAGCTACCTATCTAGGTAAAGAGGCAAGAAGGACAAGGTCCAATAGTTGCGACTGCTGTAGTCCTGTCTCCCTTTCTTTATTTGCTTGCACTCCCCACACGCGGCCAAGATCAACTAGGTAGTCGTTCCGCTAAGACTTGTGCAGAGATCAGTGCTATCTCCACCCACGCACAACTCGATCATGCTTAGGGTAGCTCATTCATGAACGACAGAGAGCAATTTAAATCCTTGGCTCTAAACGGGAAATAACGGAGAGAATCAAGCAATGCAAAGATCTAACGCTTTGCAGCGTATAATCCTATACCACGATTTCCTTCAGCCTGAAAGCCAGTACTTTGTGCACCGGTACTTCCTTCTCCACACCCGATCGCTCCGGTCCAGTATTTTGGGAGTGATGTCTTACCCCGCTGTCGCTATGCTTTAACGGCCCATCTAGGCAATCGACGTACTATGCTCGGCTTCCTCCCATAGATAGCGTATTTTAGGAGCCTACCGCTAAAAATCGTTCTTTTGCCGTTTCTCTCGTGTAGCGAGGCATGCTTTGTGCCTTCGGATTCGCATGTTCTGCCACCGCGTCCTGAAGAAGAATGTCTGAATCTATGACGGTCGTGGAGACTGTGCGAGGAACTCAGACCGCCTGAGTCAAAACCATCTAGCTGATGAAAATCATTTGTCCCCAGTCTGACACCGCATATTCCCGGTCCCAAATCCAGGATTTTCACCCATACTTCTTCACGAGCGGCTTTAACAATTGCACCGCCCCGCTTTTATAGCCTCCACCGAAGATGCTATAATGATTCAAATGGTGGTAAGCCTCATACAAGTTGACACGATCTTCATACTCGTCAGCTGGCTCTGTCTTCGGACATATCGCAAAGTATTCTTTCCAAAAACTCCCTCCAAATCCCCCAAACATGTTCATAATCCCATGTTCGAATTCGTGGTGCGCATAACATGCGGAGGGGTCAAATATGATCGCTTCCGGAGCAGCGTCGCCTGTGCGACCTATGAATGAGGCCCGGCCTTTGTTGCCCGACCACAGGTCGCCGTGGACGATACAAGGTTGAATCCCTGTTTTGCCACCCAAATGACCGTCACCAAGTAGACGAGGGACGACTTTTGAGCAGGTTTCTTCCACAATATGCCGGAGTGACGCATCAACGCCATTATTTTTCTCTGCGCACTTGAGGATGTGCATAAGGCGATTTTCGGCAAAAAAGGTAGGCCAGGATGATTTCCAGGAATTGTCTTGGATCGTGTCCCCGCAGCAGGTTGAGACAGGGAACCCAAAGCCTTTGCCTTGAACTTTCGGAGGCACGGCGGTATTATGCTGCTTAGCGAGTTTCTCCGCCAGGCTCATCCCACTGCCTGTACTGGACGACAAGGAACGGGCGTTTGACATATTGAGAAATTCAGTGACGAGGAAGAACATGCTGCTGTTTTGCTGGAGTTGGCCCCAAGCGTACGACTTCGGAGCTAGCGACGGTACGGCATCATGTATGGCATTAAGAGAGGCATGTTCGCCCTCAAACATCGTTGCTGCACCCTTTGACGAGGATGTTTTGACAAAGAGCGACGTGGTTGGAGTTGTAATCCGATACGTAGAAGCGAAGCCGCTGCCGCCATGGGCGGAGATCTTGGCGGTTGACGGGTCGAGATCAAGATAAGGGGAGAGAGCACTGACGATGGCAGGATCGATCTGGAACGGCATGTCGTGTGAGTGGAAGGAACGCCGTTGTAGGCAAGGAACTGTTCTCCTCCTCAGACTCGAAAGCATGGACGACAATAGGGTCAACCATCGGGCTTCGGCTCAAGCATGTAAAGTAATTGAATGGGATCGTTCCAACGTGACGTCAAACTAACCTCACAGTGTGCTAATAGGGAAGGCATTGCGTCCGGCCGGATTATCAGAATACCGACCCCAACTGCTTCCAGGAGAAATCCGCAGATCGATCCGACTGTTATTGCAACCGCACAAAAATTCCTTACTTGCCTTTGGCCAAGTCAATTGGCAACAACTTTGCAAATAAATGAAGTCAATTTCCGGTTTCGTGTAATTGAACTCGCTGTACCCTGCTGCGGTATTATTACGAAGGAATCTGGAAACGCAAGATGTTCACCGCAACTGGATTTCCAAAGTTAACTAGCCCGGCCCAGACTAGACTATTTTTGGGAGGACACACGATACTGAACCGACCTGTTCGTGCACCGATTATAGTCAGGCGTCTCACCAATTTAAATCAGAAGATTCTAAAGCGTCCTGTCCGAAATAACTACAATTCTATCCTTCACAGACTTAGGCCAAACACTTCAGCAAGTTTAAGCTTACTATCGTAGCGCAAGACATAATAATATCTGGTGCCTGAGCCAGTCAGCTGGGCAGGAAACACACCTACTACTAGGGTCAACATGTCAAGCACACCATTTCTAACGTCAGGGCGCATTATAATATCGCTTACTGCAATCAGCAACAGCCTCTCGCCCTACCTGGCCGACTTCAACCATACTCATGTCTATAACCCCAATTGGCCACCCCATGCCCGATTTCACAACGGCCAGACAATGTCCATGGGGCTTCTTCTTGGTGTGTCTACGCTCTACTATGTGTGGCGACCAGTCGTCTCGTCGACTCTTTACAGCAAACCTATGATCAGAGATAGCATGTTCACTGCTGCCTTGATTGGAACCCTTTATTGGTTGACAGGCCTGAGCGCCGCCTTTTATCCAGGTGCATTATTTATGGACCCCGAGTTCAAAGGTACCGCATATGATGTCAAGATGCTGGGAATGCCTGGACAGGTACCAGTGTTCGCGGCGCACGCCGTGCTTGCTTGGGTCGCATATGGATTGGAAGTGAAGCGGCTCGGAGGTTTGAAAGCTGAGTAATTCTCGGATACAGCTCGTGCGCGTATACGTTCTTCGATGCATGAACGTCTGAAAGGCCCCCAACACCAAGGACCAGTGTGGTTACCATTCTCAGCATTGAAGTTAGCCATGGGGTAGGAAATTGTTCTGGTCGCCTTGTCGCCGCTGTCGTTTAAGACATTGAATTTTTTGACTAGGTGAGAGGAGTTGAGGTGCACATGTCGAAGCCGGAAGTCAAAATTGATCCTGGAAGTGTTTTTTGCAGCCTATGTCGCAGGCACTTCCGTCCCATGCTCGATTTTCAACGAGAAGTCTACATGCGGTACACCCTGATGTACCGAGCTTGTCGAGATAATGTTGATGTCATTGCAAATATAGCCTCTGACATTGTTTTCCGTCAGGCCCCCGGAGCTTTCGATCAAAAATTCCCTTTTACCTTTCCACCTCTCCCTCAACGACTTCGCTGCAACGCGAATGCCATCGCCTGTGAAGTTGTCGAGCATAACGACATCGGCCCCTGCCTCAATGGCCTCATCCGCTTCCTCCTCAGACTGACATTCCACCTCGACTTTCAGAGCAAACCCACCGACTGACTTTGCAGCTTTGACAGCAGCCGTTATCGACCCCTTCGCCCAGATGTGATTATCCTTCAACATAATCATGGAGCTTAGATCGTGTCTATGTCCATCAATACCTCCAACAAGCATGCCATATTTCTCCACCAACCTGAAACCAGGTGTTGTCTTCCTTGTGCCTGCAACTATACCTGTGTAGCCTGCTTCGCGAACCAGCTGCAACACCTTCCTGCTCTGTGTCGCGACGCCACTGCATCTTGCCAGTGTGTTCAGTGCTACACGCTCACCTAGCAAAAGCTTCCTCGTTGGGCCTTTGACTGTTGCGACTTTGTATTTCCCTTTCGTCTCTTTACTAGGGTCTATGTAGTCCCCTTCTTTGGCGTGCCAATCTACGGTGCAGTCAAGTTGCTTGAATATCTCGTCCACAAACGGTAGTCCTGCAAGCACTCCCGGTGATTTGCAGAGAAGCTGAGCAGTGCGTGGTGCAGAGCCCACGACAAAACCGCCGTAGTCGAATGAGGGAGTATCTTCTGCTAGCCAGGTAGTGACTTGTGCGGTCCAATGGCTTGGGAGAAGGTCAGACAAACAGCCTTGCGCGGCAGCTGGTGTGGGCGGACACATCGAGGACGGTGAAGCCGTCTGCGCCATATCCAGTCTCGAACTGCGCCAGAATTGAGGTGATAAAGGATGCCTAGGAAGGTGTGTGGCACAGGAGATTTGGAAATCGACAGCAAGTACAAATTCTCTCGCACAGGTACATGTCCACTAAGATACACGTTGCATGCGGGGTATATTTTGGAGAATTGGCAAGCGTCCATCAGAAATAGTCCAAGTAGACATGCCTCGGGATAATATACTACAGATAAAATGTGTGCATGCTTCAAATGGAGCCACGCTACTACCGAACAACCTCATCCAGAAACCTATTCAGATCGGACAGCAGTCTTGACACAAAGATTCGTTCAGTCTCCTCAACACTGGCATTCTCACACTTGTTCAACCCTATCGCTCCAACTTGCCACGTGGTGCAAATAACCAAGTTTGCACCACGAACGCTGATAACATTGAAGTTGAGAGGTTGTCCCACGGCATCCGCCGGCTGGCAAAAGTACATCTTCTGAACAGCTACGTCGGGTGCATCAAGGTCCAAAACTCCATCAAATGACATGAGGTTACTGATTTGCCAGCTTGCATCCCTTGCTTTGCCAATTTGGCCTGCCATCCATGTGTCGAGGTTCGATACCCAACCGAGGAGACCTACAGGTTGGTCCTTCAAATTGGCAGTCTCTCTGGCTAATAATGCACTTTGCGTTTGAGCAGACGACCATGTTTGATCGCTGATCGTGAACACGTTTTCCAGTGTTGTGCTCCGATCAATCTTGTGTCTGAAATAGCTGGCACTGGAAAAATTGCCAATATCATCTTGAGAGATTCCTGCGGCCTTTCGTATACTCGTCGGTGTTGAAGAGATAAAGTTGTCAATACCCGACACTAAAGAGGAGAATCGTGACAGTTGACGACTCATGCACTGAGCAATGATGTGATGCAGGAGAGGGGTCAATGTGGTAGCATGCTGCCTACATGCTTGCAGAAGTCTCGAAAGTGCTGCTTCATCAATTGTTAAAACCTCGACAGCCGTCGTCACAGGGGCTGAATGACATGGGAAGTTGAGAAATGCCTTCGGTCCGGTCCAGGTACCCTCGTCCGAGCCACTCGCACTTGCTTTGAACCCAAACGCCCTGCTAACGAAGCTTGGAAGATAATGTCCCAGGGCCGGCCCCAGAAGGTATCGGACGCTGACTGACAGGAGAGGCGGCAAAGGAAGACTCGCAGAACACGTCTGTACAACGGGATCTATCTTAGAAAACGGAAGTGACACGTTCTGTTTCAGAGCACGCAAAAACGTCCTGTGGAAGACTGTTCCCGACATCCCATCGCCAACATAATGAGCATACGTGAATGAAATCAATATCTTGATGTCGTTGTCAGAATTGTGCAATGGCAGCACATCGATGCGCCATCCTGGTAAAGTTTCTGACGATTCAAAGAATGTGAGCTCTGGACTATTGCACAAATGTTGGATTGCCTCTGCGATTCTGTCATCTTCTGTCACCAAATTGGTGCTGAAAGTGAGGACGTTAAAATGGTTCCGAAGATCGACCTGACTCAATCGAGCAAATGCAGTCTTCCCATCAGCGCCCTTCTTGAGCACTACAGAGAGGAAGGGGTGGCTCTCAATACAGGCTCTGAGGGCTGGAATATATGCTTCCACTCGAGTAAGACATGTTGAGAACGCAGTTGGGAGCCTGTAGATTCCAGCCAATATCAAATTATTGTAGAATTTGTACTTGTGTCTAACTATGAGTCGGCCTTCGATTGGACCTGCCTTTCGTCAGAGAATCCACAACAAAAGTTTGTTCTTCAAGTGTTTAGGCTGTGAGAGGCGCACTCACAGGGTGCTCGTACAACAGTCCATGGTATACCTTCCATGATGAGGCACGAATGAGCAATGGAAACGTAAACATTTTATGGGAATAGATAGAATGACTAGTCAATTTGAAGCATTTCTCTACTTGTCGAGTACCTTTGTTAGCAGATTTCAGGGGTAAGGACGAAGTACGAAGTTAACTCCGTAGAAAGTTTATGCCGGGGCCAACATTTCAGCCGATAATTTGCGTGCTGGCGCTAACAATCTGTCAACCGCCTCGAGAGCCGGCCTCGGCGGAGGATTACATGTGTGGTCTTTGCACTTGCCATCCAATCAGCAACGTCCAAAGTACCTATGTCAGCACGTCTCCGTCTGATATGCATCAGGAGCCCAGAAGCAACATCTGTAAGACTTCAGTGTAGATCCACGCGAAAAGCGCCTGCTCTGATTCACTGAAAAGTCGCAGCCATATTTGACATTGGGTCCGGGGACGAGATAAGCCGAGCATAATTCGGAGCGGACCCTAGTCGTTGAATTTGAAGTTGTAATGTATGCTCTTGATCTTGCACAGTTTGTTTTGAAGATGCCTTCAAAGGGTGTCGCGCCAAATATTGATGAACGCGACACCGAAGATCATCTCCACTCTCTTCCTTGAGCTCGAGGAGAAGTTGTGCTGCAGAAAATGTCGGTCGCTCATCATCAGATCTCAGATTGGGAATTGCCACCACTTCGATACCCCGACATAGAGCATTGATGCATTGACAGAGCGATTGCTGACCACCTTCGAAGCACAGCATCTTGTCTCCATGGTCAGCTGCCATTATCCCGTCGGAGAGCCAGGTGTCTTCGCCAAATTTTGTAGGGTTTCCCTGGTCGTGATAGCATAAAACAAATGTGGTCACATCTGGGGAGGCGGACCATGCAGGCAGTAGAAGCGCATCGATGGACTGCTCAACGACGTTCGCAATGACACCAGGGCCACTTTCAGGGTGTAGCGATAAATGGTTGTCAACGAGCCAGTTTGCATCATGATTCGAACAGGTAAATCCGTACTCAATCACAGTTTTAGCATCCATGTAGCTTGACAAAACCCTCTGAGCAAATGTGATTTTATTCTCGCTAATGGGAACCCCCGAATCTCCTACAACTTGTACAATTCTTGGTTGTACAGATTTGTCCTGAGAAGTTGGTACAATGACATGCCGCAATTGGCTCAGATCGAGGTGTCCTTGTTGCATATTGTTAACGCCAACACAACGTCGCGATGCCAGTTGAAGAGTCTTGATGGGTAAATCGTTGCTTTGTTCCTGTGATCGGAAGCTTTCAAACATTGTCCGCAAGAACTCTACCATTAACAGATTACCATGCTCATCAGACGTGCTGGCCGCGGCAGCCATCTTGAGAAAATACTCACGAGGACTAGCTAAGCACACTGCATCAAGAGTAGTCACTCGTTTACGCTTCTTCAGAATTGCTGTGTCGGCGAATCCAAGGCTGATAACATGTATGTAGGAGCGTCTTGGGGGCATGGCTCTTGCGGCAGGTGGCCTTGGCGAAATTGCTTCGCTTTTAGAGGCTTTTTGTGGCGACGCCCCAAAGGTTCTACCGGGCCGCAAAGTACAGAGGACGAAGTAGCTTTTCCATGTGGCATTATACGAAGTAGTCTGAAGAAACCCACAACCTTAGCCTTCATCCTGCTTGCTTGCTGTCAGTGACTCCCAAACTCCGCCAAACAACTCTAGACTATGGATTTTTTGCTGATCACAACTTTCAACGGTCTATGCATAGGGTTTGGCAGTATCGTACTGCTCTTAGCAGGAACCTACTTCTACACGTCGGTTAGATTCAAAGCAGATCTCCAAGAGTTTGAGGAAGCACGAAATGGCAAGCCACTACGACCTCCAGAACTCCCAATCACCATTCCTTGGCTTGGCAATGCCATCTCATTTCTATCTAAAGATCCTAATAAATTCTGGAAAGACCTGATGTCATGGTATCCCCGAGCAGCAGGAGCGTGTTCTATGTTGCTCGGCGGACAGCGCGCTATAGTGATCCTCAATATGACCTCAATACAATATATTATGCGGGACCGAAAGATGGGTCGAGAGCAGCTGAACGAAATGGTCATTGTGCACGGCCTGGGTATTCCAAAAACTGAAATGAGGAAGTACAACCCGGATCCAACTTACGCAAAAGAGGAGAAGAGGCTTTCTGACGAACACCATGACCATCTCCATCTTAATTACTTGTTGAGGACAGAGCGTGTGAATGAGCTTACTGCAGAATTTGCAAGCACTTTCCAGAAACAACTCGTCGATGAAGTGGAGAAAGGCGCAGTAGAGATCGAGCTGTATCGATGGCTCCGTCGGATAATGTTCAATGCCTCGACAAGAGCTGTGTGGGGCAGCAGGGTCCTTGAAATCATTCCAGAACTCGAGACCTATTTCTTCCAGTTCGATCGAGACATGCTTAGCATGTTCTTTCGCCTACCTCGTTGGATGATTCCAAAGGCTTACGCAAATAGAGAAAGATGTTTAGATCAGTTGGTCGAATGGTACAAAACCGTTGAGAGGGAAATTGGCCCTGAAGTCCCCAATGCGGAAAGCATCCCATGGGAGCCTTGTTATGGATCGCGCCTCAACAGGGCGCGGCATATCGATTACCAAAGGCGAGGCCTCAATCTCCGCGCAAGAGCTAGTTTGGACTTGGGATTGCTCTTCGGCCTCTCCAGCAATGCGATTCCGGCCACTGGTTGGATGTTAATGCACATACTCGAAACCGCTCGACCGGAAAGTAAGGTGGAAGGCGAGCAAAGCCTGTTTGACCACATCATGGGGGAAGTCCAAGAAGCACAAACGGCAGACGGCTCACTCAATGTGTCGGTCCTCGCCAACCAACCGATTCTCCTCAGTACACTGCATGAAGTCCTCCGCATGTATGTCGACACACTCGTCAGTCGCGAAGTGGAAAAAGATACTGTATTGCCGATGAGCCCCAAAGCGGATGGCACTAGTGGTCGGTCGCTATTCGTGAAGGCTGGTAGTTTACTCATGATGCCTACTTATCCAGCTCACACAAATCCTGCAAGCTGGCAGTCCGTGGAATATCCTCACCATCCGCCACCAAGCGTCTTCTATCCATACCGCTTTCTCGCTGAATCGCCCGACACCACTTGTAGTAAACCTGTCTTCACCACGGCCCACACCCACGGGACATACTTTCCGTTTGGAGGGGGTAAAACGATCTGCCCCGGTCGCGTGTTCGCGAGACAGGAAATTCTGGCAGCGGTTGCCATGTTGCTACTGACGTTTGAATTCGACTTTGTGAACTATGTCGACGGGGAAGGGCAAGACACTCAGTCATTTCCAACGTTGAGGGACACATTCCCCGGAAGTGCAGTGATGGTTGCCAAAGGGGATATCAGGGTGATTTTGAAGAAGCGATGAATCCCAATTTCGCAAGCTATGCCAAAGACTGATCTCTTGTACATTGTACGTTAAATTTTCTGATCAACAAGCTTGACATAGGGCATCGCGATATAATGCTTGTAGGAAGGATTCAACTTCTCGCCAGTTCTCGGCAAAGTGAACGCGCCTGTTATTCCCTCGTAGCATCTGTCAGGCCAGTCGACAGCACTTGGCGAATTCTCACGAAGCCCTCTTGATGAGCAGACAACGCGGTGAAAAAGCAGTGAGAGTAAGGAGAAGGCCGTCACAGGATGAGACACCAGTAAGGATCTGCCTAAGCATTTGAACGGCGTATGTCCCCAGAGGTTTACTGGTCTCGACGCCCATCGAAATTCTTGAAAATAATACAATACAAGTACTGAAATATCTCACTAAATGTAAACCAAGCCAAAAGAGCATCTCATGTCAGACCCAATAGAGGGTCGCGAGTCATATTTAGACCAAGGTAACTGTGGCAATAAGGATTCAATCGTCACAGGATCGTCGGCATGGTGTTGATCGACCAGTCCAGACTTCAGCTGGCAGATGCAGAAATTTTTTGATTTTTGTCGCATGATTCGTCTCGTTTCATACCCGGCCCTTTTCTTAAGCGGCCTTTTAATTTTTGCCCCAACACCAGTGCTTGTCAAATCTCGTTGTAAAATGTATGGACAAGAATGAAAGTAGACAACCCTTCACATGACAGAATCCGTCCAGCAGCGTTGACCGCAGATAGGTGCTGGAACATGGTAACCACACCTCATCAATCTTTCACCTCTTTATGCTGGTCTGTCTCGATTTCGTCTACGTTTTTACTAGGCTCTGATGGCCGCAAGCATTTCCGGATGTTCATGATGACGTCTCCAACGTAATCTTGACCTTGCTTCAACACTCCATCCATGTGCATAAATGGGTGAGGAACGCCAGCATAACGCTTTGTCGTGACATCGTTTCCATGCTCTCGTAACTTTTCGGCGTACGCTTCGGCTTCGTCTCTCAAAGGATCAAACTCCGCAGTTCCAATCCAGGTATGTGGTGCCAGGTTCCGGAAGTTCGGCGCCTCAAGCAAGTTCGAATACCAACTCACATCCTTGTTCATCTCGCGATTGCTGGGCCTTTGAACGCGGGGATTAGGCGGTGGTGTACCAGCGCCTCTACTTTCGTTAATCTGTTGCTGATGGTTCTGTTGGTATGGTTGTTGAGGAGCAAGGCTCATCCACTTGTAAGTATCAAACCACTTGAGTTTCCGCCAGTCCAGCAGTGGGGCGAACTCGCTCTCTCGCATGCTCTCCCATGGGCTCTCTTCTGGCGTAGTGTATTTGCGAACATCCGATATGCTTGGTGTTCCGACCACGACACCTTTGAGTCTCTTAGCATATCCCTCCCCAGCGTCTCGGAACATGTGGGACAAGACAAGCGCGATCGTGCCACCAGAGGATTCTCCACCAAAGGTAAGCGTGTGAGGGTCAATTGAAAATGTTTTGTGATTGACGAGGATGTGCGCCACCGCCGAGAGCCCGTCCATGATACCGATGGGAAAGGGGAACTCGGGAATCAGACGATACTCAATGTCGATGACACAGCATGGCACGGTGGCGCAAATGTGATGACAGATATGCGCAGAGGTTTCGAGATCTCCTACAGCCCAGCCTGACAGTTATGTAATCAGTAATTTGGTAGCACGGCGAGGGACAACGTCTGCTACTTACCACCTCCATGGAAGTTGAAATGTACAGGCCAAACCTGCCTCGTACCCGGTTCTTCGCCAGGGGGGACATAAACTCGGACATTGATGTCCCCTGGATATTTCTCCCATCCGGGCACGGTTGTCTCCCCTATTCCGCCGACACCTGTCGCAGGCGCTGTCGCATAGCTATACAAAGTTGAATAATGCGACCTCACAACATTAATGTCGGTCGAGGGGGGTGGGCCGAGCGCAATGTGATCATTGTAGAGCTTGACGAAGGCCGGATCGAGCCTGTCGACGACAGATGGATGGAGAGGGGTGCGGGGGATCTTCTGCGGCGCCTGCTGTGGTTGTGGAAACGTCATGGCTAGGGCCGGGGTTTGATGTTGACCATTTGTGGCGTCCAGGCTGTTACAACGGTAGTGATTTGGAGTATGATGTTGGAAATGGTCGATTTTGCTGGGTCTTACTGGACCCGCAAGATGAATCGTAGCATCTGGAGCGATAGGGTAGCAATTCTGGGACGGTTGAATGGAGGGATGGATGGTCGAATTCATCCGCAGTTTGGCAACGGTCGGTTCACTCTCCAGCCCGTTCCTGGACCTGGACTGCACGTGGTTCTGATGCGAGGGACGAATCTTGGGGAAGATTTGGAGGAGCTATCATAGGATGATTTGCCCTTACGCCGGACGATCACTGACGATGCATCGAGTAGTGGAAAAGTCGCAAGTTGAACAGGCTGCGATGGAGTTGATGGATCGTGTACTCGAAGAACAGTGGTTGTCCATCCCATGGTCACAAGCCAAATCTGACGCTATTCAGATCCAACTCCGATGCACACTGCGGACTTTCCAGCGAATGGGGTGAGCACCTTGGTACTTCGTATCCGCCGGCCTGGACCAAGGCCTGTCCGTCACAAGAGCTTCTGAAAACTGTCAGCCAACCGACTTAAGCTTGATTCTGATCGAACACGTCGCTTGCTTTCAACCTCAGTGCAATTGGAAAGGAATTTAAACTCGGGGCCCTAGTCCTCGCTAGGAATTTTGGAAGACGCTATCGAGGCCCTTGACAGTAACATCCGATCGTCAGCGCCAGCACGCAAATTAGCGGCTGAAATGTTCGCTTTTTGGTGTCAACCGCCTCGGCTATCTGTGGGCGTAGATCTTCCGCATGACCATCTAAATTTGGATGAACATTCGTTCGGCTTGGCATGCCCAAGTTTTCCAAGCGTACGAAGTACCTAGGTAATAGCTTTGATTACGCCCCTCCAGGCCATTGAGGCGGCACTGGGCGTCCTGGGCCGTCTGCGCGACCCAGCCATGTGGAGTCCGAAGTACTTCGTACTCCGTATTACGGAGCTACCGGCTAGGTACCTGAGAACCTAACCTCGCAACTGGAGCTCGGGGCTGATCCACCGATGTATTTTTCGTGCACCATCCGGTGTGTGGGAGTAAATCGGGCGTATTTTACATGTAGAATAGGTTCTCACTGATTATATCTAGGTAAGTCGTCCTTTTATCCGAGACGATAGAAGATCATTTCGTCCGACAATATCCGGCTTTTTCCGTGAGCCAGGCGACACAGGTACCTAGGTAGTATATACCCGAACATGCCATTTGTACCTCGTAAATAGCCCACGCGAGAAGATTTCCACGAGGGCGTACTCCCGTCGGAATACCAGCTGAGCCAGTTTTTGACCTGACAAGTAAAAGCGAGGAATTCCTGGGATCTTTTCAAACGTCGTTCCACTAGCATTCACGCAAAGCGCGGAGCAGAATGGAATGCCGTTGTCGTCTGATCTAGCTACCTGTAGGCAGCATCGTGTCATAAAAATGTGGATACGAGTTGCTAGTATTTCGTACTAACAATTCCAAACCCAACCTTAGCGAGGCATTCGTGGCTCTGTGCTCTCTGATCGCGACTTTCGTAAATACTGAGCATCTAATTCGAGTTCAAGCAAAACAGAACGCAAGTGGGCATCATTCCTTTGCTGCGGGACACGCGAGACAATCGCCTCCTCGAGATGCTACCAGTTAGCCAAAAATGGGCAGAAATTATTATCAAAAGGCTTGCTTCCACGCAACCGCGCTCTTGTCTACAACCAACGCCAGGCACAAAGCCGTTAACGTTCTCTGCTGCTCTTCTTCCTCCTTTACTATACTACGTGGCCCTTTTCCTGCTACCTCCGCCTCCCCCGCCTGCCGTCAGATCTTGGTACATTAGGCTTCTTCGTAGTATCCTTGCTCTTACAGCTGGCATCTTGTTCTTTCGACTTCCGCTAGCTTACCATGTACCGCAGAGCATCGGCTTAACGTATCAGCTCGGACTAGTTGGAATATACGGAGGATGCCGTGTTTTCGATGCGTTCTTCATATCCGCATGGTTCTTCCAAATCGTACCCAAAAGGGTCACCTACGTGCACCAATGGAGGCCTGAGACGCCAAACAATGAAACTGGAGGGCTTGTTCGGGTTCGCGACTGGAGTGATGGAGGGGTCAAAGACCCGTATCATCATTTTGAAGCTTTGAATGAGCAGCGGTATAAGCTCAATTCGAAGACTCCTTCGCCCGGGCTTTCCTCAAAGCCTGTCACGGGTGGCACAACTAAAAATCAAAGGGACAATAACGAGCAACGCGTGAATGCCGTCTCTAGCCTCCAAAGTGGATCGACATCGGTTCGAGATTCTACTCTCAAGAACACCTCATCTGGATCCAGACGATGGTCAACAACCGCAGAGACGGCTTCCTACATTTTGTCCAAAACCATCTCAGGACCGCGTCCCACACCTGTTACGGAGCAGGCAGTCACGGACCAAGGCTGGCCTAAATCCATTCCAGATCGTCTTTCATGGGCACTTGAACTTGAAATGTCAATGAGGGGCCAGGGCTTCACATGGACAACCGCTGATGTTCGGCACACGCGAAAGACTTGGATTCCAACCATCAGTAACAGAGTTCACAGCATCTTTGTGCACGTGGTGCCTATACAGCTTGGTTCATGGTATGTGATCTCAACTATATATGAGAGTCATCTTGCCCCGACCATGGAAGCGGACAACTACGACGCTTTTGCGTCTTCGGCTCCTTCGACCATGGCCTACCGTCTACACCGGCAGGGTGAATTATTTGACATGTTGCCCCTTCCAATTCAGCTACTCCTCACCTTTGCCCTCGGTAGCTTTCTGATGTCTGCATTCAGCCTCGGCCACTCCCTTTTTGCGATCATGCTTCACCCACTAAAGCCACACCCTCTTTCATTCTTTCCACCTCTTTATTCGACGCGAGTTTGGTCCTTGACGTCGGTACGTGGTTTTTGGTCGTTTGGGTGGCACCGCTTATTCGCTCGATTCTTCCTAGTTTGGGGTGTTTGGCCTGGAGAATGTCTTGAGCGCTACCTCCTAGGTAAGCGTTTGGATGAGCCAGCCGATGTAGGTAAGGTCATCGGAGCTTTCGCCAGCTCCGCATTTGTCCACGGGTGTTCCGTTCGTGGTGTGCTAAAAGGTCGATGGACCGATGCAGCTGGTGAGATGAGGTTCTTCTTGCTCAATGGACTTGCTGTCGTCTTTGAGAAGGCTATCTCAACGCTCGTGAAAGTTTCGAGACGGAAGAGAGGCTGGACGGAGAATATGTGGTATGATTCCTGGATAGGACGAGTCTGGTGGATTCTGACAGTGATCTGGACTGGCAGAGAATTTGCTAGGGGATGGGTGAAAAGCGGGCTAGTGCGCGAAATGGCTGGACGATAGATCTTTGTCTAAGCGCATGAGCCTCGGGTCTGAGACACTTGCGAACGCATAGACTGCTCTAAAACTAACCAAAAACAAAGAACTGTGAGATCCATGAGTGCAGGTGTGATCGAGGCTTACTTAGCGACACAGAGGGCTTCACCGAAGAACGAGTCGATGCAGAACCGCGTACTTCTTTCAAGAATGTCTCATCGACAACGAGAAAGACTGAACAATTGCTGGCCCGGTCGTGCTCAGGAATTTGACATCGTTGGGAGACCTAATCACGTCATAATATTGGTTCAAGGAAGATCTTGCTTCGTCTTTGGACAGAGAATCGTCTTTGACATGGCTTTTCAATGCCGAAATCCAAGGACTGTCTTTCTGATCGAAGGACGGTCTCAAAGACCTTGCCGAAGTGTGCATTTGTTCCGCAGAGAGTCGCTGCTATTTTCGGTATAGCCGTCGTAGACAATCTCCATTCCCGTCACTATGCTCCTCACCAAAACATATTTGCTTTCACATGAGGTCCTACTATTTGCCATGATGCCCTGCCGAGAACCCACATCAGCGTGTACCATGTGTTGAAATCCTCATCGACTCTTTCGACCCACCACCTGGTGACCGTGATTTGTCGGTTGAGCCTGTGCGCTCCAAATATCTTGATACTCACCTCTTATAAAGTAGCGTTGCGAGAGCTTAAGTTGCGTAACTAAAGTCTTCTCTTGGTGAGCGAATGTCATCTTCGTTGTTGCATGGAAAAGGGTTGAGAGCGTCGTCGTGACCAGGCCAGGAATCACATCGAACAAGGATGTCTATCAGGACAAATGCTTTCTAAATTGATGTCTGCACCTTGGTGCAAATTAAGCTCCGGTCCGGCCAGACCTACAATGACTTGGAATTTGAGTTCTCCTTCTTTTCAAGAATGGCACGAAGACCCAACCGCCATTTTTTCAATGCGTTGGAGTACAAGTACCTGGGTCTTCTCCAGATTGCAACTACGAAATACTTCGTACAAAAATATAATAGCATAGTGCCACGAGTGCCTAGCTCGCTTGGCGTGTTCGTACCAGGCTCGTGGTGATAACTGCCATTGGGGGCTCTTCCTACATCGAGAACGTTTGTTTCTGTTCCCCTCCTGTCCAAATTGTCTGCCTCAGAACGGACACCTTCAACTTAGTCTTAGCAGAGCTTAAGGCATACCAAAAACACGTTGATGATTCTTGCCTTCTTTTACTGCCGCCATGAAGAAGCTGCAACGGAGAATTTTGCGTAAGTAGAAAGGTGAGTTCCTTGACATCGAATTCTCTCCTCTACTTCGTTTCACACCTAGTCCATTGCGATGGTTTTAGTTTCTGAGCGTCTTGTTTTGGTGACCTACTAATAGTAAATACATTGCACGCGTGGGGGGGTGTTATGTTGTCTGAAGATTCTGGAGGTTCTATTCCTCCAAACACCCTCATTTATCAATCATCGTCCAAGGCTCAGCCAAGTCGACCTTCACTGCCTCGGCTACTTCAACAGACGAAACGAGTGCACGGGCATCGACTTCCTTGCTACGATTGGATTTTTTCATCTGCTACAAATATTCACGTTGCAGTCGACAAATTCTGGTTCAAGACTTTCACACCATTTAATACCTATGCTGTCACTCTCTCAGGCCAACGGCAGCTCCTTGTAAGAGGTATCGGATCGGTTGACCTCAAAATTCGGTGCAAAGCCAACAGCCAACAGACCCGCGTGATAACTCTCGAAAACGTTCTGTACATACCCAGCTGGATCTGTAATATTTTTTCGGACAGCTACTTCGATGCAAACGACGGAGACAATACCGCGTTTGAGCATACATGGACAGCTTTCGGAGTCAGCTTCACCGAGAAAAGAAACGACAAGAACAAACCGTGGGGGTATACAGAGAACTTCTGTGGCCTTGACCGATTGGTCCTCTCTCGGAAATCGCAGGGGAGAAGTCCAATGCTAGAAGATCCGGATCGAGAAGTATGGGCTGTCAATCTCAATTGGCCACAAAGTCAACGAGACAAGTGGGAAACTTTCAGAGTCACGGAAATGCAGCGCCTCGCGAAAGAGCACGAAATTGAGATCCTAGAGCAGCAACAAAAGCCGGGAAAAGGAGTCACTCCAGAATCCACGCATCTACTCCTGAAAAGGAACGATGCTCTGGGCATCTTGAACCCTAATCTGAAGAGTGCATGTCCTGTCTCGCCATCCAAGGTAGTGGTTCCCCGCAGGTTAGCAAGCAAGCGGGCAGACCTCATCGCCCACGAAGCCGGTGATGCCAGTTGTGGCGTCGACCACAACAGAACACGGGTGGGTGTGAATAAGGTTGACAAAAACAAAAACAAGACATGCTTCATTGGAGGTGGCTTGGACTGGAAAGTTGGCAGTTTGAAGGCTGCATTCAATGCACATCGGGCTTGGTTGAAGGACCTCCTTGATCTCTTACAGGGGTCACGATAAATCGGCATTACAGCCATCTGTCGCTGGAGAGAACCTTGGAAACAATAGAATCAGTATTTGTTCGGAGCATGGTGCTAAAAGACGTGTCTTTGTTCATGGTACTCACCCTCATCCTCACCCATGCAGTAGTGACCCATCCTACTCCGTTACACAGTTTCTCCATCGGTGCACTAGTGCCACGAATGACCATGGAGTCGGCGTGTGAGCCGCATAAAGCGACAGGTAGCGCTCTCCTTTCGAAGTGGTCCCAGGCACCTGTATCCTTCTCAAACTGCTCTCTACCGACCCCTACTCTCGATGGCCATCTGCTGAGGATCATATCTAATGGCACGAGGTCGTACGCTCGACGAGCCAGAAGCTTACGCCGAAAGCAAGGGGTACAGAACGTCATGAAATTAGCCTTACTTTGGCAAATATCAGGTGTCCTCGGCTTTGAATTGGAAAAGGGTCGCAAATGTGTCCTCCTCAAGGTGTTTTGAATGCCTACACTAGAACAGGCCTTCTGGATAACTGCTATTCACAGCATAATCAGGGTTCTGTTTTGGTCTCACTGAAACTCTAGAAACAGATCCAAATTTGCTACCGTATTCTTGTGTCTACAGGCGGTCCGTCGGTTTCTCCCAGGCGATTCCTCGATTGGTTGGAGTATCTTCTTCCACTTGAATTCCCGCTGTGTTTTTCTTGATATTCCTCGCTGCCATTTGATTTCGATCCGCTCATGAAAACCAGAAGCTTGGTAGAACACAACGTGTGGTCAAGATCCGGATCTTTGTCCGTGGATCGACACGTCAGAAATACATTGACTGATGAAACCACCCCATGGGGTGATTCATCTCAAACCAACTCTCGCGGGGGGATGTCGGGCGGGGTGCCTTTGCCATGGCCTGCTCCCGTTCGGCTTTCTCCTTCTCCCGATCGCGCCAGATGCCAGCAAACTCGAACACTTCCGGAGCGTTGGAGGTGGAAGTTTGAGAGCTTGGCCCGTTCGTATTCATGAACACCATTTCTCGAGGGACTCTCAGCTTCAGGTAACCGTTGCCGATAAACTTGAATGACAGCTCATACTTGCCATCGTCGCTGCTGACCTTGAAAGTTTTCCGGCTGGCGCGCTCTGGAAGGGAGAACGGCCCGAATTCGAAGCAAGTGTCCTCATCGAGTTGCACATCGCCACATAACATGCCAGTTGCGTGGTTAGGCTTCGATTTGAGTGCATGGCCACAGTACGAGGTGAGATGGAAATCCACTCTTTTAGTGCGGTAGGTATGGGCGGCGTAGCAATGGTCAACGTGATTGCTGCAGAACAGGGTGAAACTCTGACCCTTCAGTGGTCCGACCGGGGTTCTTTTGTGCTCCTTCCTAGCCTTTTTGAGAGATTCGTATGCAGCGCAAACCTCGTCTTCCTTTGTCTTATCATAATCTCGCTGTGCGTCCTTATCCTTTTGCTCCTTCAGCTTCTCCCGCAGCTTAGTGCGCTTCCTTTCCTCGCGCTGGGCTTTTAGCTCGTAGTAGAATTCGGCATCGGACCCGTCGACCGATTTCTCCGACAGGTTTTCATCATCCATATCATCGCTGTCCTGGAACTTGCATTCGCAATCAGAGTCCTCACCGCCGCACTCGCAGTCATCATTCTTGGATTGCTTGACATCGTCTTCCAGCTCTGACAGATCCTCGTCAAAGTCGTGGCCATACACGTCTCTGTCCTCGTCGATACCGATAGCAATGGCTCTGTAGTACCATGGCGGGAGGGCGCGGTGCTTTTTTGGCACACGACGAGCCTTCTTGACACGCGAAGCCTGCACTTGCGACAGGTTGGCAAGCTTAGCACGCTTGCTACGCTTACCCATCGTCGATGTGGCTGAGGAAGAAAGTCGCTGACCGACGCTGCTTTCCGTTCGATTGTTTTGAAGCGATGCCCCTGACGGCGCTCGGGCCGTGCGACGCGTCGAGTGACCGACTAACAGAGTAGTGATCGACTGGAATCGCGTTGTCGCCAGGAATTCTTCGAGTTCGTCATAATTCTGGCAACCCGCAACACTTGGCTGCCCCAAGAGACAAAAATCAGCGGAGGAATCGACTGTCGCGGAATTGTAGACTCTTACCCGTGTGCAGAATCAATAACCAGCACGAGGGCAGTCTGTAAGCTCCATTATGCATCACGCATCCAGGGAGAGATAGATATTCACCAAAACATGGATGCCAATCGGATCCTCGCCAAAGCAACAAATTGATGTTTGCTCAGTTTATCGATTGTCAACGGACTTGGATTGATTTAAAACTTTGGGCAAGCGCGCGTTAGTGCGTTAACCTGACCTCTTTCCCTGGCTCCCAATCCTGTAAGCCACTCTCCAGGCTACGCCAGTACTTCAACTTCACAGACTCATCCCTAGCTCCGTCGATATCACCAGCTTCAAAAGCCCGTCCGAGCTCCTTCTCGGTCACCCGGATTCGGGCTTGATTCTCGTCCTTTAACCTTGCTACTACTTCCTCACCGCCCTGATTGTCCGCATTCTCCAGCTCTTCCTGCGCCTCCATTACCAGCACTAGAATCTCGGGGTCCGTGGGATTAGCCGAGTTGTCCTCGTTCGTGACATCGATGTCGTAGAGCGTCTGTAGGAGATACTGAGCTCGGAGAAGCGGGTCTGTGAGCGTCTTGTAGGCGTTGTTGAGCAACGTGGACAGAGCATACGCTTGTTGATGCGCCGCTGAGCCTAAGGGATACTTGTCGGGGTGGTGTCTGGCTTGAAGTTGGAGGTACTCTTGCCGTAGCTCACGCGGGTTGAGGTGGAACGTCGGTCGCAGTGCCTGTTCGCCCTCTGTGACTCGCGAGGAGTCAATGGTGGAGGGCTGTCGACCAGGTGGACCGGCGGGAATGGTCTTGGGGAAAAGAGTATAGAAATTCGTGATATCCGGCAAGGTCGAAGCCGTAGTCTCCTGCCGCGGGTCGGGTTCTGCCTCTGCCTGCACCGCTGAATCTAGTCCTGTTCCATTCTGGGGATCGTAACGCGGCGGTTTGGCGAGCGTCGCCTTTGACCGCATCCGCATGAGATTTTGTACTCGCGGCACGATGATTGCGTTGCAGGAACATGCCCGACAAGCTCGCCTGAAGCCAGAGCTACATGGTCGTGTCCTCAAGGGCCCATTGCCACACAGCTTCGCCAGAACTCGCAAGGTTTCCCGCGAAGGCACAGGACCAGCCATGTCTAACAAGACGCGAATAGTCAAGGAAAATCCGGCTGAAACTTTGGATTTAGAATAATCATTAATATTCAATGTTGCTGCCAAAGTGCACCGAGGTTGACATGGACGCCGGGTTAAAAATTCAATATGACGTCACCCTCTTGAAGCAGCCTGTAGACCTGTTAGCCTCTGCCTCAAGACGGGGTCCCGGTTCAACTTGAATGCACGTCGTATAGGAAGATTACGGTGCGCTTGGAACATATGATTACATCGGGCTATTGCTATCGTACAAGTCTTCCTCCATGCTCTCGTGAACCTTTCCTAAAACTTTTGTCTTCTAGCATTTGTTTATGAACACAGTGGTCGAAGATGAGAGTGGAGTATTGATTTTGAATGACATGATCGAAGCTGACAAGGCCATCGCCACCTTCCAGGACATGCAAGAATTGGTCGGTCGCTAAATCGCAAGATAATATGGTTGATCAACCACAGGGTATCGTCGTTAACATCACTCGGGTGCTGCCAGACAGATCCAAGCTCTGTTGACTTGCTTAGAACATTCCGCCGCCCATTCCACCCATACCACCTCCCATAGGTGGTGCCGCCGGTTTCTCTTCGGGAGCCTCGACAATTGCAACTTCGGTCGTGCCGAGCAGAGACGCAACACCAGACGAATCGACCAGGCCGGTGCGGACAACTTTGAGCGGATCGACAATACCAGCTTGGATCATGTCGACGTATTCGCCCTTGGCAGCGTCGAACCCTTTGTTGAAGTCTTGGCCATACTGGTCGAGGAGCTTGCCAACAACGACCGACCCTTCAAGGCCCGAGTTCTCCACGATCGTCCGCGCAGGTTTCTGGATAGCATTCTTGACGATCGACACGCCCAGCTGTTGGTCGAAATTCGCCGGCTTGACATCGTTTAGAGCATTGGCCGCAGCCTTCACGAGAGCGGTACCGCCTCCGGGCAGAATTCCTTCCTCAACCGCCGCTCGGGTGGCGTTCAGAGCATCAACAACTCGGTCTTTCTTCTCACCCACCTCGACCTCGGACGCACCACCGACCTTGATGACAGCAACACCACCTGAGAGTTTCGCAAGTCGTTCTTGTAGCTTCTCCTTCTCGTACTCAGACGTAGAGGGATCCGCCATGACACCACGGATCTGCTCGCATCGTTGAGCGATCGAGTCTTTACTTCCTTCACCATTCAGTATGATCGTGTCTTCTTTGGTGATTGTGATGCTTCCAGTGCTTCCCAGCATATCTACAGTGGCCTTCTCAAGCTTGATGTCGAGCTCGTCAGTGAAGACGGTGGCATTTGTGAGAATACCAATATCACCGAGAATGCTCTTTCTGTTGTCACCAAACCCAGGAGCCTTGACGGCAGCAACCTGAAGTTGGCCTCTCAGTTTGTTCAGGATGCACACTGCCAAAGCTTCACCGTCGACATCTTCGGCGATAATCACGAGAGGCCGGCGCAATTGGGTCGACGCTTCGAGGGCTGGGATGATGTCTTGTACGGCAGAGATCTTCTTCTCCGAGAGAAGGATGAGAGGCTTCTCGAACTCGATCTTCTGCGACTTGGTATCCGTAATGAAGTAGGGAGAGAGGAATCCTCGATCAAATCGCATGCCTTCGGTGATCTCAAGCTCGTCATCAATTGTCTTTCCTTCCTTGACTGTAATCACGCCTTCCTTGCCGACTTTTTCCATCGCATTGGAGATCAGGTCGCCGATGAGCTTGTCTCCGTTGGCTGAAATTGTGGCCACCTGGGCAATCTCTTGGCTGGTCGTGATGTCTCGCTTATTCTTTTGCAGGAAGTCAACGACAGCGTCGACAGCAGCTTGCGTTCCGCGTCGCAGGTCCATTGGATTGCAACCGGCAGCAACATTTTTCACCGTGTCCGAGAAAATGGCGCGTGCCAGGACGGTGGCGGTGGTTGTGCCATCACCAGCCATCTCATTCGTCTTGTTGGCCACGTCCTGTATCAATCGAGCGCCGAGGTTTTCAAACTTATCTTGCAGGGTAACAGCTTTGGCAACCGTGACGCCATCTGCCAAAGCTGTCAGCAAGGGAGAAAGAGACGTGTGAACGGATCGTACCTTTCGTGATCTTGGGCGAGCCGTAGCTCGATTCTATTAGCACATTCCGACCTTTGGGGCCCAGCGTTGTGGCAACAGCTTTTGTAAGGGTATCAACACCTTTCAAAAGCTGCGCCCGTCCCTCGACCCCAAATTTGAGCTCCTTGTGAGCAAATCGCAATTGCTGTATGCTCAAGCCTGACGCTCGAGAATACGGGGAGGATGAGGAAAGGGCCGACCGCGCACTTGATGACAGAGCGCGTTGCATCGTGGAAGTCTATTTTGCGAAGATGAAAATAAGCGAAGCAGATGAGCCGACGCTGAGGATAATGATGGCAATGCAGACGCCGGGGTCGAGAGGTAAATAATGAGTGTTGATGAATCGAAGCAGGAACTTGGTTAGAAAAATCCTCGGGGAACTTCTAATGGCTTCCTCCAATTTACAAATGCGCCTAGCACCAAAATGGATTAGTGTCCCTTTCAGAATTGACTCGAACCTACGTGCTCGCTGGTAAGGTATCGAGAGTCTCTACATTTGAATACAATAGACCTATTAGTTGTGGCCGAGGCGTCGGTCCAGGCGAAGCTCAGACTCATGGAAGAAGTATATCATGTGCTATAAGAATTGGCATGAAACTTGCACAACACTTCTCCGCGCTGTCTAAGCAACGATTTCGTACCTAGTGACTGCGTATGCAACACTCCCAAAGCTCACGACATGGCGACACCCCAAGAGTCTGACCAAAAGTGTTTGGCAAATATGGTACGTGATTGGTTTCGCGTTGAAGTACACATGTGGCAAGCGATTGTAGCAGGCTCAACGCCTCTTGATGAAAACCATCTCAACGCAGTAGGCTATCAAATACTGCAAGCGGTCTAAGCGAACCACACTTCCCTGTAGCTTAGCCGCTTTCCACCAATATCTTCGTCGAACACACAGCTTGCATCGTTATGATTGATCCTAGCCTAGTTGGACTCAATCCCAAAGCTATCAGGTTGGAATTCGTGATCTGCTGCCGCATCTGGGTTGGCAAAACTGAACAGAGAATTTGGGTCCCAGATATTCTGTGGTTCCGAGAACAAGCCGCCTCCCAAGCCCGCTTGATCAAAGACATGGGGTTCCTGCAGGTCTGAAATGTGAGGAGCTAGTTGAGAACTGGTGCGGGATATGAACGAGTCGTGCCGCATAGAAGATTGGGACTCTCCCGAAGTTGGGATACTCCAAGCCATAGCAGTGCTTGATAGGGCCAGTGGAGAAGCCACATTCGAATGAGCTGGACCTGAATGTTGGAATGCATTCTGAGACGAAAGGCTGTGGCCACTGAAACCATAGTTGCTAGGAAGTGTCGAACCCCAAGGGCCGCCCTGCAACATCTGCTCAAACAACAACATCAGTCTCTGTTTGTATGTATTGGGATCCACTTACCTGTGCACCAAATTCGCCATGATTGGAAAACTCTTGCCCTTGGCCATCAACCTGTGGGAAAGTACCTGATGCAACTTCGAGGGACTAGCCTCGGTCAGCGTTAGAACCTCTCGAAGTAAATGTAGGCTTACTCCTTGCGCATTAGTCATGGGACTGACCTGCTCTTCCTGCGGGTAGTAGTGCGGCTGGAGGGCAAAATTTTGACTTTTGTCAGACCATGCAGTGAGTGGTATTTCCTCCTCCTCTTCTTCCTCGTCTTCGGCATGGTTGTTCATCTGATCGCCAGTACCAGGGTAATGGTGTTGTAGGCCAAAGCCAGCGGAAGCAGCATCGATGCCGCCTCCGATGGTGTTCGACAGGTGGAAGTTGGGCTGTTCATGAGGCCATTGCTGATCGGGGTTCTCAGCACATCGCTCGTCAAATTCTCTGTCAGCCTCGGCCAAGCTGTTCATGATGGAAATTGTTGTTTGGTTGGCTGCACTTTGGGCAAGACTGACCTTCCTAGCTGTGTTGGCCCAACCGTTTTCTCGTCGCTGTCGCTTGCCGTTGGCTTTGATTTGGCCTTCTTCAACACAGGCGTCTGGGTATGCACCATACTCGTCCTCTGAATCACCTGGGTCAGAACTGCTTCGTTTGACTTGAGTCTTTGCCTTCCGCTTGGAGCGAGAAGATTTTTGTGGGCCAGCTTGGTATTCATCACCGGGTTGCGAATTTCGGCTGAGTCGTCGAGATTGGGCTTGAGATGCCGCAGGCGGAGGTGGAGGTGGTCCCGACCGTGACTTTTGCGTGTAAACACCGGATGGTTTATTCGTGATTTGACCACGCTTAGGAGGACCCGGAACAGGTGCAACATTCAGATCGGCCATTTTGGTGCGCAGCTTTGAGATGTGTTGCATGATGGCCCCTTCAGTAAAGGTGGCTCCCATTCTTCGCGCAATCTCATCATCTGTAACACTCAGGACTGTGCCGTAAATTCCATGCCTTGGCTTTACTTTACTTACAAGGAATTCTGATGCCAAGCTCCGTGCAGGTGTGAGTGATAAATAGGAGCAAAGACTTATCCAGGTCGTCTGATCTGGTCAGCTGTGAGATTCAGGTGAACCCGGTGTTCATTGTTTACCGTTCCATCGAACCAAGGTTCGCTGCTTGGGGCGGCTGGACGCAGAGGGCATTTCTGTTGGGTCCCCAGGGTGGAGTGATCTGAACTTAGGTCAGAACCGAATCAATGGAAGACTTGATCGAAGCGCAGATCGAAAGTATGGGCCAGATTCAATCGACAGGGTGATCAGGAACCCAGCAAAGAAACCGAAGAATCGGGAAGCCTCTGAAACAGACTTGACGGATAGAACGAGGGGCGAGATTTGAAGCGTCGACCACATTCGTCTCCATGATCGAATGGTGAAGTTGGTTGATCCATGGCTCCAATAGCCGTCAATAAACGTTACATACCTTGTAGCCCACTTGATTGTGCGTCGATTAAGCTGATTATGTGTGTGTGCGTGCGTTTTGAGGATTGTTACATTGGTAAGACTCTCGCCTCCAAGCCGCTTGAGTAAACTTAGGGAATGACCATGGTACAAAAGGATAAGCGGGTAGTACAAGGCACACCCATGTAGATATAGCCATCGACAGACTGCAATAATGAAACCAATTACGCAAATGGTATTGATGCGAATTGAACGCTCTGGGAGTGTATGCGAGTATCAAGTGAGAGGTGATTTTTCGCAAATGCAGGATGCATCCTGAAGGCAGGCCTGCACCATTTCTCACTATGAGGAGGACTCCACCAACCTCTTAGGAGCAAAAGTATTATCGGGTCTCCTGGCTTGGATCAGCAATTCTCGACTATAACGAACAGGATTTGATGGAAGCTTGGTTCGAATTTGTCGCTGTTGCACGTAAGATTGCTGATTTTCAAGCAATAGAGAGCAGCGAATAGAGTGGAGTTGTGAATACCATAAATGGCCTTGTCGGATCTCAAGGCACAGCTCAAACTCCGATGGTGCCATGTCTACACTACCCCTTCCATTACCAACCATCGGGCTTTGCCTACCCAATATCTTTGTTGTGTTGGGTTGGTGCGGCGAAGGAGCAACTTCATGCGCTTTCCGGGCGACGAAGCTATGCACGTCTTCAAGGTGAAGTGGACCGGTTCTTTATAACGTGTCTAAAAAGACTGGCAGAGCGCATATTGCAACATGAAAGGCTTCAGTGGCGATCGGGAACGTCGGACCCCTTTGAAAGCTCGGGTGTATCTGGTGGGGTCCAAATGGTTGGTTTGAAGATGGTGAATCATCGAGCTGTTCGGTTGACAGAAGTAGGCCTCCCCTCAGCATCTCCTCGAAGTCATAACAATCTGGGAGATTTTGGTTGAATAAGTCTCCTACACCACAAAACTTGAGAGTTTGCCAAGGTAGTCTATACGTAGACGCATTAAGGAGCGCCAAGAGCGATGAGGGCGTCGCTGAAGCTTGCAGACTTTAAACATGGCCTTTTGATCATGAGTTGTTCAGCACATAATGAATATAGCAACCTGCGACTGTGATTTTGACTTGCAGAAGCAGGTGCTGGATTTTGGAAGTAATATGGAAGGCGTTGCATCAGGGTGATCCGAGCAGAGTCCTGAAGGCACCGAATAGAGACAGTTTTCTTGCTTGATCTGTTGTACGGGCTTGAGTAGTGCATTTGTTAACATAGGCACACTCAATAAGTCTTCTTTGAGATGTTAGACATGTGGTATCTTTTCGTTGAGTTTCCATATCTTGGATGTTGTAGAAGATCAAAGCGGCCTCTTTGTTTGGAATAGGATATTACCATGTAAAACTTGTAAACATGAACGTCATGAGCCTTGAGCATCCGCTCATCGCGCTTTGCGCTAAACCAGTCATTACCTGAAACTTTGACGCTGAAGTCATACTCACGCTGGCCCTTCGTATACTATGCAACACCCGCTGACCGGCTCTAAAAGCTAATCTGCTCAGCCATCAGCTCGATTATCCAGCAGGCACGAAAGAGCATCGTGGGTTTCCATGGTTTGAACATTTGACAATGCACACAAGGAAGGTTCGTAGTTGACCGTCAGCGTTCATGCGAGTTTTTATGAAGAGCTTTCTAGCGTTAGGTACCTAGAACAACTGAAGCTTTTTAGCGCAAATAAATAAGCGAAGGTGATGAGGTGTAAGGGCAAGAATATGGTAGTATTTTCATCGTTATTTGCTCTAGTCCTTGCCCGCTCATTCTCTAGCTCATTGTCAGCCACAGGATGATCTTCTAAAGCAACACCCGAGGAGCAGAGAGAAACGTTGGAGGCGGTTGATTGAGGGTCACAGAGAGGAACGACAGTCAACGCAAGAGACAAAGCTCTCGGTAGTGACTGCGTCATCTATGATCATGAAAATAGTAAATAGAACCATGACAATAGGTAGAACAGTGGTTGACAACTTGACATCAAGGGAATCATCCTGTGTCGGAGCTTTCTATGTGTGCAATAATTAAACAACTCGATAGTCCTCATTTGAACGGAATTCTCGTTTGAACCGTGTTTTGTATCAGGATTTGAGATCAGAGCCACGGATAAGTCAGAGTATTCCTCACTCAGAAACTGCGGAGTCGATCAGTACTCCTTAGCGAGTGGTCAGTATGTCGTTAGTAGCTCCTCCAATGACTAAATGTTCGATGGTGGTCACTGATGGAGAACCGGTCAGCTCTGGGCACCGACTTGCTGAGTTGAAATTTCCTGATTAGCGTCACTGGCCACGACGCCAGAGTAATGTTTGATTGGCGTAGGAGGCAAAGCCGTTGTGGGTGATCAAATTCGGAGCATCACACTGAACAGCGCTCGAGAGGCTTGCATTTGACCAGGAAGCTGACTAAGCTTGTGATTCGGCAAATTGCGTGTCACCACTTTTACCTCGGCATCTCGATTCAGCGCATCTTACTACCAGAATACGTTCTCGATAGAAATCTCTTCCTTCAGATAGATTGGCGTTTTGGAGGGAATACTGTTAATGTGACTGAACATCGTGAGGAACCCAGTCTGCAGTACCGGATCTAGGGCACAAATACCATGCCTTTCAACACAGAGTTAACCCGCCGGCTCGGCATAAGAAGTGAGCATTGGCAGTAAATGCGATGGGCCTTTCACTGACCCAGATACAGTACCCGTCGTCCAAGGTGGCATGCAATGGGTCGGTTATGCAGAGCTCGCATCAGCAGTGTCCAACGCCGGCGGTCTTGGAATCGTGAGTGCTCCATTGCTTCTCTCGCCCACCTCCCATCTCGTAGTCACATTTGTCCAGGTCCCAGCACATCCTGGATGAGGCGCACAGGTCTAACACTGGATTCTAGCTCACAGCTCTCACCCAGCCTACGCCAGAAGACCTCCGCAAAGAAATTCGAAAATGCAAAAGCATGACCTCGAACCCTTTTGCCGTAAACATCACTTTACTCCCCGCAATCAATCCGCCTCCCTACACCGAGTATGCGCAAGTAGTAATTGACGAAGGCATTCGCATCGTGGAGACAGCAGGGAATTCGCCAGGTCCCATCATTAAAATGCTGAAAGAGCAAAACACAATCATTTTGCACAAGTGCACCACAATCCGACACGCAGAGTCTGCTGTCAAGCTCGGTGTAGACTTCCTGAGCATCGACGGCTTCGAATGTGCGGGACATGTGGGCGAGCATGACATCACGAACTTCATCTTGCTGAGCCGAGCAAGGCAGACGCTGAAGGTGCCATTTATTGCATCCGGCGGGTTCGCCGACGGCCAGGGTCTTGCCGCTGCGCTTGCGCTTGGAGCAGAAGGTATCAATATGGGAACTCGCTTTATGTGCACGGTAGAAGCACCAATTCACAGGAGTATCAAGCAGGCCATTGTGGACGCGCAGGAAACTGACACGGATCTGCTGCTGCGACGGTGGAGGAATACCTCTCGCCTGTTCAGGAACAAGGTCAGTCAAGCGGCGCTAAAGATCGAGAAGGAGAGCACCACTGGAGAGTTCAAGGAAGTCCAGCCCTACGTGGCTGGTTCCAGAGGGCGCCAGGTGTTCTTGAACGGGGATAAGGACTATGGTGTGTGGACAGCTGGACAGGTGATCGGTCTGATTCATGACATCCCAACTTGCGACGAGCTCGTGAATAGGATCGAGGTTGAGGCAGTAGAAGCGATTGATAAGTCTCGGAGACTGTATGAGCCAGCTGGTCCCGGAGGCAACAAGCAGGGCCATGACCAGTTGCCGGCCAAATTATAGGGGGCGAGTTTTGTTAGTGTATGGTGGCTTTTTTGTAGACCTGACTATTTAGACTTTGCAAGTCTATCCGATTCATCATGCAAGACCCGTTCTTTCAGTATAGTTGATACCTTAGACTAGCACAAGAGTGTTGTCAACATCCACCTTTGCTCTCACGCCTTCCAACAGGACTCTCCCCGTCTCCTTACCCGAGACAGCTGGCCCCTTGACCAACACAGTTCCCACCCCGTCACTTTTACCCATTTCTTCCTCCTCTCCAGCCAGAGACAACTCCAAACTTGCGGCCACGGGGCCGACACAGCTCACACCTCCTTTGTCCCTATAATCGAGTACATTGCTCTGTGCCACAAATCCAGCGACCTGTCCGCTTGTCAGCGCAAGACCAACACGCGCACAAAGAAGTATTCGTAGTTGCGCCATTGCATCCGAAGTGACTCGGTGTTCAGAGGAAACAGTATCTGGTTGGACTAGATACAACGTCTTCAGCTTCGAGAGGCCTGGAGGAAGATAGCTGGGCTGCATGGAAGCCTCAGGCATGTACCCCTGTGCAATTGCTCGGCCGGTTTTCCATGCGCTATATTTTGCGCCGAGGCCACCTTCCGCCGCAAGCGTACTTATGTCTTCTAGGAAGTCTGGAACACACCGTCCATCGGCGATTATGTGAGTGGGCTTGAGTTTCTGTCTGGCAGATTTGGTCGCGCGCAAGAGGTCGATCTTTGGTCCAGAAACGGATGTTAAAATTAGAGTAGCCCCGGTAAACATTGTGAGCAGTGAGAAGCAGAGGGCGTAGCTTGCGCTGAGTGGCGTTGTTATGAGGACGCTCTCTGCAGCTGAGAATTTTTGAGTACGTGGAAAAGAGGACTGTATGGCTGCAGCGCCGGCCATGAGATTCTGGGTCACGTTAGCGGGAAATTCATTTAAAGCGATGTAGTGGCACTCACCCTTTGGGAGTATTCCACTGACTCAAGATTGCCAGATCTTGTTGGCCAAAGGGCAAAAATTGATAGAGCTTCATTGTCCTTGTCGAGTGGTAAGACCTGATTCGGGACGGTGCCGCTCTTCTCTTTGACCAGTTCATGCCAGGTGCAAACATCTATCTTCCCTCCGAAGCCTTCTGGCACTTCAGTCCAGTCGAGATGCTTACTGCCCGCTTTGGTGACCCAGACCACACGACGAATGGATGTGTTCCTGGACAAAAGCGTCTCGAGGGCAACGGAACCTGCTTCAGCAACAAGAGTGTCGAAATCAGCCCCACCAAGGAGGTCGCTGCTGACCGTGGGATCCTGATTAAAGGGCACGAGGATTGGAGAAAACCCATAAAAGGCTCCAGCTACACGAATTGATTAGCCACTTTGCCTATCAAAGGTGACCGTCACCTACCGAGGACTGTACACAACAATTCGACAGAGTTCGACAGGTAGACGACAACTTTTCTGCCACCAACATCTTTAATGTGCTTTCCAAAAGTATTGATATTGGACGTTAATTCTTTCAGATCGTGCTCAACAGTTTTCTCAGTGCCTAAGACAGTAATGATTTTGGCAGACGGAGCGGTAGAAGAGCCGTTTTCCTGTTGTGTGCCTTCTACGGCTTGTCGCCAAATATCACGAAGGTCGCCATCCCGTCCCGAAGTCCATTTCGGGGCTCCCGGATCCTTGATGCCAAAGCCCGACTTCAGTGGATAGCCATATGGGATCTCAATAGATCTGTAGACAGCTGACTCTCCTGGCTGTCGGATCGGAGAGGCTTGCGCTTGTCGTGCGAGGAGAAATGGATGAGTATCTGGATCTTTAGTAGTGAAAATTGGGTAAATAAGGACGAATAGTAGCAGCCCCGCGATGAGAGTGCTAGCGATATTCCATTGCCCAAAAAATGTACCAATGGCTTCATCAACCTTGGTGATGATACCTGGTTCGGACATTTTGAATGGATGTTATTAAACGACAAACTCGGTTCAGCCACAACGATGGTGTGCTAGAGGAAGATGATGATATTCTATTGCGATCGCAATCGTGATGTTGCCAAGACCAATCGAAGCTGACCCTCTTTTTGACTAGCTGGGAGTGGTGGTCTCACTGTCGGTAGGTTCCCAGTAAGGTACATTTTCAGGCGGTTGACCTATCACTGAGTAGCTAGGATATATACCTAGGTAGTGTATCCGTATTACGTAACCGGAGTTTGCCTTCGTTCAATGGTTAAGAGATCGAATTACATTTCAACCTTAATCTGAGGATACTTCCGATATTATAGTTAAACCTTAAACGAAGTTGCGCATCTTATCTGCACCATGGGCTTTGTAAAAGTACTTCTTTTCATCTGCAAATCTAGAATTTCTCAGTTTAGCAAATAGGTAACCGCATGCCTATAGCCCTCATGCTCAACATCCTTCACATCGCTCTCCAGATCCATTGCCTACGGCGTTAGACAGTCTTCGAGAATTATCTATTGAGATCGTTAGCTATGGGTCCTCAACTGGCTTATCCGTTTACACACCCTCGTTATCCTCCAGCCTCTGCTTCAGTGCGAGGGACAGAGGCCTGATCCGCTGGCGGAAGGCCAAAGGTCGATATGATACTCACTCATTTTCGCTTGATTGGAGGCACAAGTTGGACTTTGTCATGCCATGAGCACAATATCTCTTTCGCCCTCACTTCTGCTCTCGTAACATCCCCATGATTACCTTCTCTGGAACTAGGCGTCTTAACTCCGATGTATCTAGCCCGTACATAGTCATGAATTAAACCTTTATCGAGGTTGAATGCGGACTTGCTAACGGAGTAGGGTTGCTGTTGACAGGCCTGCCGATGAATCTCTCTCTTGTCTCGGTAGGGCATCCGTGGATAAGCCTTGTCAAGACTTTTCCATAGCCTCTTGCAGAGCGTGGATCTTCTAGATGAGAATTCAGCCTGGACCAACTTATAGGTATTAATCGGGACATGAAGTCCAATTTGTGTGGCGAGTCTTCTCTTGCTTTTGGGTCGATAGACTGCGATGACCTTGTTTGCCAGCTCTCGACAGCTTCTGGTGATAAAGGCATTGCCCGAAGGGACAAAGACATAGCCCTGTGGTGGAACACACGGCGCGAACACAATCTCCTCCCCATGACGATTTCGGTAAATTTCGTGACGTTCTGACTCTTTCAAACTCCCATCGATTCGTTTGCTTCCAGCGTCGACGTGGATCGATGAAACATCAAATGTCAGCCTTGAGCATGTCGATAAATGCCGTGCTACCAGAGGCCCACGAACTACATGGCCCTTGGCTACTGTAGAGTTGTGGACTCCTGGAACAAGAATTGGGAGTACAAATCTTTCACTGGCCTTTCTAGCGAAGAGCAACTGAGGAAGCATTTTGGGTCTGTCCTTTCAACGTATGTCGACTCTGCTTGTTGTTCGAGAAGTAGTGAGAATGATTTATGATTTACGATCGAGTTCTACTTTGGACAGCCCGTGCCTAGTATACTACTACCGGAATAGCTGTACCAAAATTATGAAACTACACTGGTTCTCAAGGAAGAGATGCTATCCAATTCCAGACTTTTCACGGGTGAGGCTGAAACGAAATTTCAAAGATCCCTGTCAAGCTAAATTCCCGACGCTTTAACCCAGCCAGCTATTCGGTGAGGCGCCTCCCTCTGCGGCTCATATCGTTTCCCTGCTCTGGTTCTGGTCACCCATGACTCTACGTTAGCCACAGCACTCTCAGGTGATTGTCTATGTTCTAACAACAGCGACAAGACATCTGCCGGACTGAATTCCAATTCCGGCATTCGAGTCCTCAGCAAGCTGCCCGACCAATTATGCTCAGAGGCACCTGGCTCTTCGAGGGCGATGTAGAAGAGCCGACCAATAGTTGCCTTGTTAGCCAGTCGGACCTCGATCTTCCGGTCTACCCAGCCCGGCCGAATGTGTGCCTCATCCAGTCGGTCGAGGTAATTTGTTGTCATGATGAGAAGCCGGCCTTCTTGTGATCCCACACCATCAAGGGCGTTTAGAAGCCCTGACAAAGTCACCCTACTTCTTTGCCGGTCCGAACGGCCTGACATGGACTGTGGCTCTTGCTCTTCCTCATCCTGGGATCGATTTGGAGTAGCAACATCAACGTCCTCCAAAAGAATGACACAGTGCTGCGGGAGCTTTGCAAAAAGACTGTTGAGAGTGTTATCGTCTACACTCGCAAGGTTCAAACTTAATCATCCAGCTCAAAATATCCCGCAATCGACAAGCTGAGGCTATTTTCCCAGTCCCAGGAGGTCGGAACTGCAGGTAGCCACGCCAGTAGCGAATTCCACGCGTGGTGTACCATTCCCGAGAAGTCGGAGCAAGAAAATTGGCAATGTTATTCAATAAGGTTTCTTTCTCCTTGTCGTCGTGGAGAACAGTTGATATGGGCCGATTGTCTCTTGTCTTGGATGCTTCCCACTTGCCATTCCGAACATCGAAGACCAATGTCTTGCCTCGGAGATGCCCTAAATACTTCTGGCCACTCTCTTCCAACAGGCTTTTCAATACCTGAAAGAACCATCTGAGGCATGAAATTGAGACCTCCTCGCTCTCTCGCAAGACAATTTGGTCGCCCTTCTTCTCTATGCGGCGAAACTTTACCAGCCCGTTACTATAACAAAACCAGAACTCTCCATTCCAGGGTGTTTAGAGTAGGGCCTTCCTTTTTGAACCACCCTGGTATAGCATGTGCTCTCTTTTGAGGTTTATATTGACAAGAAATGAGCGGCAGGCATCAGAGAAAGGCTGAGCAGACACCAAAACAGGAGCATTTCATGTACTGCCCCGTTACACGAGACGCGTACGATTGAAGCTATCGAATGTGAGATCACGAATGAATTCTCAGAGAGTGGCTGACTAAGGTAAGTGCCAATAAAGGGTACGGATATACTAGTAACTATGTCTGCACGCATATGATATAAGTCCAAACAGAGACAGCAAGGGAACGATCGCACCCAAGTTCAATCCAAGACATTGAAGGATAGCAAGAGAGATGCGGGAGAATCCGGGGAAGAGCAAGTCCAGGGTCGATGCATGACCGCAGACTAGGAATGGCTGTGTGAGGGAAGTGACATTGTCTCGGACCATGTTCGCGGTTAGCAGAAGGATATTACCCATAACATATGCTGCGGTGAATGTAATCGGGGAATGCCGCAGAATGTGGCAAAGATTGAACTCGAATGCTTGTCTTCAATCCCCTGGAAGAATTTTTGGGATGGTTTCGAGGGTTTATAAGCCTTGACCCATTCAGATAGGAACACAAAATAAAACGCGGGTGCAGTTAACGTAAATCGGAACACATAACCTGAAGCTGCGTGACGCCATTAAGCGATATCTGAGAGCTTGCATGTAATAGCTTTAACATTCAGATGTTGTGCAACAATGCAAATGATCTCGTTCTCACTCTCAAGCAGCAGGACGATCAGATCAATCCTTCTCCTAGGACGTTCCAGCTCCTGGAGTACTGTATGTCGTCTTCATCGGCTAGAGCATCTGATAGCGTGATTTTCTTCCCAATGAGCGTATGCCGTCTGTGAGGGAGATCCATTGATGTCAAATATTCGCTAGCAAAAGAGGAGATTAGAGCCGCAAATTCAGTAGATGATATTCCAGAAATCAGTACACCAGCATTTCAGTCGCGTAGTCGTCGCTGTGTTATTTGTATCATCATCGAAGCCTTAACCTGTGTAGCGACTGTGTAGATCGATATTTGGGAGAAAAGTCCTTTTACCAAACGAGGGGGAGGCTCGTGGGACGGAAGAGCAGGAATCGCACGCTGCAATTGTTCCTTTCAGGGAGTTGCATCAAAATATTAAGATGCTGCCCTGAATAAACGACCACCGCGCAAAATCTTTGCTCCGGTGTAATGATAGGGGGATTTAAGCTGTTGTAAAGGCTAAGGGCTGGATCATTCGCTACATAGTGTGCCTTGCACCAAGCCAGCCAGTCTCCTTTTTCAACGAGATGATAAGGAGTTTTTTGTGGTGGGATGTCGTTCTAGCAGATCGCCTGTATTTCAGCAAAAATGATCTGTGCCACAAATAGAATGGCTTTTCTCTTACCTCCATTGTTGCGTATAGCGCCTTGCCTGATCTTTTCTTGCGGATGCTCGACCGAGAACTCGGCCGCATTTACACTCAGTTTCCAGTACAATATCTATATAACCGAATACTCTACATAGCCTATCGCGGCACTTCACAATGTTTTCAGCATGTTCTCAACATCTTCCATTATCAGCAAACACCTCCTAGGTTTGTTCCCGACCAACGGCTCAATATCCCTCCTGCCAGTGGCTATTCGATCTTGAATGATTTTGAGCTGTTGCTGCAGGGCGACAGTTGTTTTGACGTTATTCGCTTTGCCCAAAGAAGCCTGCATGTCGACTTTGGCCGCAAGACTCAATGCGCAGTAAAGCACAGAGAGATCTTGCATTGTCTGAGCAGCTCGAAATTCGGTCTTGAGTGAAGTTGCGTGGACGGGCCGATCCTCGTGAGAGCTACCGAGTGCAAGCAGTTTCTGGACATCTTTCGCCACTGCTCCATCGACATCTTGCCCTCCATTGTTCTGCAAGGCATTTGCAGAGACGAACGACAGTTTGACGGCTGTCACTAACAGATCCCGTCTCATATCGGCATAGATTGGCATTCCTCCATCCAGCTCTTCTTTGATTTGACCTCCACAATGGTCTTTTGCCTCTAACAATAGCAGCACCTGTTGCATTGTCCTCGCCGGTTCCGCAGTTCGGAACTGGTCCAAAACGCCTCTATGAAAAGCACCAACAAGGAGTTCTCTAGTAGGAGCTCTCATGCTCAGCGAAAACCCCGTTCTCGTCACCATGGTCGCAGCCGCAACTAGGCTATGCCACCTACCTTCACCCTGAGTATTCGCGATTCTTGCTAGTTTCTCCAACCAGGCAGGGTCAACTTGGATCCGGGCTTGACGCAGCCCCTCGAGAAAGGGTATTAAGTTATCCCATGCTGCAGGACTCGGATCATTTGCCAATGCTTCGCCAATAAGCCGAAGACTTTTTTTCTTGTTTGGTTTGTCGTGGCGTCTCATAGGCTGTAATTTAATACTTTCTTCGCCGGCAGAGGACGTATGGTCGACGCTTGGGGAAAGTGCAGTTTGGACTGTCACTGTGACACCAGGAGGCGAAGTAAGAACATCGTGGCGTGATTGCTTGTACAGGAGGTCTTGGTGGTGCGGGCGAAGGATGCTGGGAAGGAAGACTTTATCCCGCCATTCTGCTAGAGTTGCGTCAAGCTCTGGAGAAGCAGTTGGCGTGAATGTTGCGAGAAATTTCCCTTGTCGCTGGCTGCTGCTAAATAACCGCGCTTGTATCAACAGCGTAGACTTTGAAGTACCCAGTGGTGGTCGGCAGCTGCGATAGACGTAGCGCAGTCGTTGCGCTAGTTGAACCATCGCAGTGTTTGCTTTAGTTTCGCGTTCTCAGATACGCAAAGTTTCCCTTTAGCACAGCACCTACTTAATAGACACGTGATCTTGAGTCGTGGTCAAAATGTCGTGGCGTGATTCCGAGTCATGCAGGAGCTGAGTGGCGTACCTTTTTGCTATCGGCCGATAGCACGTTCACGCTCATGGTGTTGCAAGAATCACGTGTCGCGGAACATCGATTTCTAAACGATGCCTGCGCGCCCAAACCAATTTAGGTAGCAGCGCGTTCAACATGTACGGAGTACCGTTGTTTTATTGCCTCATGTATGGATGGTGTGCTCCGTAATTGACATCGTTTCGTGTCGCCTGCTCTAACTAACATTTGTAAGCCATTATCAACCGAGCTGTGTTCAAGTGCCGCTCCAAAATTTCAAGCTGCTTGGGGTGGACAGCACGATCAGTGAAATGGGTACAAGTATTAGATTCCCCCAGCTTGTTCGAATTGTTCTATTCATCGCCCTTGCATCTCTACTCTACAGTGTTTTTACAAACTCAAATCAGAACAATCCGCGCAGACATACGAATTTTCGGAGGCCCAAGTTTACGACAAAGCCAACTCAAAATTCAGCCATGGCGTCTCAATATCTAACGAGCATTGCCAGCAGAAGGTCTATCTATGCGTTGTCTAAGCAATCGACCATTTCGAACGCGCGCATCAAGGAGATTCTTACGGAAACGATTAAGCACTCACCCAGTGCGTTCAACACCCAAGATCAGCGAGCTGTCCTTTTGCTCGGCGCAGAACATGACAAGCTCTGGGACATTGCTGATGAGGTCGTCAAGGCCAAACTGGGCGAACAGGCTTATCAAGGCCTGAAGCCGAGGATCGATGGCTACAGAAACGGCTATGGCTCGATCATGTGGTTTAGTGACCCCGAAACATTGGTACCTTACAAGGAGAAACATGGTCAAATGCCCTTTGAGCAATGGAGCACGCATTCGCAAGGCATGGTCCAGATACATACTTGGGACGCACTCGAATTAGAAGGCCTTGGCGCAAATCTCCAACACTACAATTACGTTCCTGGGTTTACAGACGAGGTTCTCAAGCAATGGGATCTGCCGAAGTCTTGGGACCTTCATGCTCAGATGGTGTTTGGAACGCCAGCTGGACAGCCATATCCAAAAACTTTCGATACTGTGGAAGGAAAGAGACTGTTGGTCTTCGGGGATTCGTGATCCTTGGCAGCACTGCTGCCATCAACTTGTACAAGAGTTACTAGAAACTAGACTAGATCCTGCAAGAGAGTCTCATTTTGAGCAGTCCTATCGGCAACTACATGGCTTTAATTCTGACGCTACCATCTTTGCGTTACGACTCATGACCTTAGTAATTTGCAATGCCAAAAGTGAAGCAGTGAGCCAAAGATGACCTCGATTCATCGAGAGAGAATTGCCATAGCAACGTGTTTCAAGTTTTCACTACGTATCGCAGCAATTACACGCATGATTTTTGTCTCTTGACCACCAGCACCGTATACAAGCTATGAGTCTATGACCGTACTCCGAATATCATGGTCATGTGAAATGCTGGCAAGTGTGAGCATTGTGCCTGCAGAATCCTGCTTTATTTGCCATCCCGGCGGGTCACACCAGCGTCCGACTCTTGACTCTCTGAGCCGCACCAAAAGGCAAAAGCCGAAGCGCCCACACTGGTTCGAGGCTCAACGGCTTCTGTAGTCCCTTTCCTTGCCATGAAGTTGGCAACCCAGAAATTGCTGGATGGAGCCACGAAATGCTCATCTGCTTCAGCCCGTTTAACAGGTTCAACGTACTCCTATCTCACTCCAGCCGGTGGAAGCCAAGGTTGAATGTCGGGAGGACATTGAGGCTGGACCAGCGATAACGGTTAAGAAGAAGTACTGCTGGATATCTGCAAGGGTGATGGTATCATAGTTTAACGACGATATGGTTGGCTAAATTCAAGTAGCTGCGCAAAAAGCGGCGTCGGCAAAAGGGGCAAACAAGGCTCTGGAGCATACCACAAGGCTTCAACCGTTTCGGGATGCTCGGAGACCTGTATGTCCCGTTCGCTCTGCATATTATTGATACGCGTAGAAGCAGCCGAACGTCAGCTTCCTATATATTGCTTATTATTCGTGTCGTTCTCGATGGCTCAGATGGCCCCTTCTAGGGGCCTTTCCTGCAGGTGTGGGAAACTCCTCAGGTTCGACTCGCTGAATCATTATCACAGAAGGTCAATGGCTTCACTACATGTTGGCCAGGTCCAAAAGCTTGATGTGCCGTCGGACTTGCCAGAGCAGTATTGGTCGCAATTGCCAAAGAGGTTCCGACCTAGTCACGGTATGCATGGAGTGCAAGCACTGAGCTATGGTACGTTTGCTGACTGAACTCAGCAAATCGCGAAATTAAGATATATCCCGCACCTTTGTCCGAGAAATTTCAATGCAAGGAACCTATAAAATTCGTCGATGAACAACAAATGGCTTTGCTTGATCCGACAGGAGCCCGCGCACGACTTTTCGATCCGAAGAACCCGGATGGGGCAAAGGCAGGGGACATCATAATGGCTACCTTCAAGACAGGAGAACCCTTTTCCGGTGTTGCAATGTCGATAAAATGGAGAGGGCCGCACACATCGGTTCTACTACGGAATCAATTAACCAGAATCGGGACTGAGATGAACATAAAGGTCTTTAGCCCTCTCGTGCAAAGCATGGAAATAGCACAGAAAGCAACCAAGAGACCAAGGAGAGCCAGACTCTACTATCTTCGGAAACCCAAACACGATATGGGCAGCGTTCAGAAAGTTGTGGACGAGTACTTGAGAAGAAGAGCCATGTTGACGGGCGGCAAACCAAGAGGAGGAACGAAGAAGCAAGGTGGCCAGCGTGGTGGCCAACGTCGGTGAACCGACTTCCCAAAGGCATGAGAGCATGAACGCATTCAAGTGCGTACAATACGTGAGAGACACAGTATGAAAATGGTGCCTGAGGACATGCTTGCGGCATCCGACTGACAGACTTGGAACGACGGATCATCGGACCACGCGTCAGATTAGACCATTAACCGCGTATGGGGTCTTAAATGGAGAGGCCATTGTGGAACGGCTAATCCTAAGTGACTGGTCGGGGTTTATCTGCGCATGTCTCATCGAGTTCAGAAGGTACGACGATTGGCAATAGGGGTACTAACTCAGACCGACAGCGTATCTCCATCTCTCGAAGACTTCGCGATCGATGTCTGTTCATGCAGCTAGGTGAGATAATCACTAAACTTCAGGTCGAATATGGACCGTGTCTGAATACATTCTTTGATGTGCTCATTTATAGCCCCCTAGGTGATTAACATTCCTGACTCTGACCCATTTGAACTCGTTAAAGCACGGAGTTTCAAAGGCTTTCGAACAATTGATATCTTTCGGCACTGAGACGTGCAAGTGAACGATCCCAGTGTATTTCCAACAGCTTCAAGAGGTGTTTGTCCCATCAACTAACATTTCCCAAACGGAAATCCTCAATTGTACCTCAATGGTGGGGGGGCTTTGGGGATGTTGTGTGACGACACGGTGATCATGTCCTTCAAATTTAGTATACGCAGTCTGATGACGACCATATCACCTTTTACTAGCTACATGATCGACCTAGATCTCGAGCACAGCAATTTGTGGAAAAGGGCAGAGTGACGATTGGTGGGGCGAGCAATCCTTAGCTAACGATCCTGTTGACGTACTCTGCCGGAGAAGCACAACTTCTTTCAACAGAAGACTGCGTATGTTGACGCCGATGAGACACGAGTTTACAAGACCAAGTTGCGCTGGCTGTAGCCCGAGAGCACACATAAATGAAGAAGCAAAAAGATGCTACCACCCGTCCAGACTATCCTTTCGATACTAGTGAGAGATCACAGGGTAAGTAGCCGTGGAACGGGACGGATTGTGAAGTTAATGATTTCCAATTCTTACTTCACTTTGGGCAATACAGACGCAGAACAGTCTGAAGCATACCAACGGCCCTGAAAGGCAAATCTATTTCGAACTTGTGCGACATGGATGTGAAGGTGTCCTCCCCAACACGTACATTGATGGCACCTGGACCCATATCCATGTCAGCTGTTATTCCTCTATATATTGGGTGATTCTACAGTAGTCCGAATAGCTTCGGTATCGTGGCTCATAGATTCTAGAAAGGTTTATGGAGATTTGCTACGGTTGCCAGATGGGTGCCCCGAGTGGCCCCTAGTGACAAGGCTACCATTTTGCGAAAAAGGCAACCTGTAGTACTTCTTCATACCGCCATCATGCTATGGTCGAACATAGCAAAAGGCGATGGAGTGACTTAAATACTGAGCTCGCGCCGAAGCGCGCTTGTCTTGCCTCTTGGCTCACATTTCTTATCGCTGGTCATCTCTCTCACTATGGCATCCGCTGATCCATTCCTTGAAGTTCAGTCGTAGGTAGCAGAAAGCGAAAAATGACTGCAATTCATTCCGATCAAGCATACCTATATGCTGACCTGCGAATTCCAGAGACGTGCAAAGCCTTCTCAGTCAGACACGAACCCTCTTTTCGTCCTTCCTCCGTATTCGCACGCTTTCAAGTTCTAAATCTACATCCGGCCCATCCCAGGAACTTCTCCAATCTCGCTCTGAACTGATATCCAACCTCGAGTCCCTCACCTCTGACTTGGCCGATCTCATCGATGCGGTCCGTGCCGTGGAATCCGATCCCTACAGGTTCGGCCTCAACGTCAGCGAGGTTCAGCGGCGGAAGAAATTCGTCAAAGATGTCGCAGACGAAGCAGATTCCATGCGAGCACAATTGCAAGATTCCGGTACCCCAAGCCACCCGAACAACGCGCTACCTGACCCTGATGCTTTTGGACGAGATGACGACAATGATGAAGACAGCTACAAGGCAAACGAGTATGCGAATCAACAGACTATGATGAGGGAGCAGGACGAGCAACTGGATGATGTCTATAGGACTGTAGGAAATCTACGAAACCAAGCGGAGGACATGGGACGAGAACTAGAAGAACAGGGAGTCATGCTCGATGATGTCGATACGCTGGCCGATCGAGTTGGTGGCAAACTCGCTGTGGGCACCAAGAGGATTGGGGAAGTCATCAGACGGAATGAGGACAAGTATAGCAGCTGTTGCATTGGGGCGCTGATTGTTGTATTGATTATTTTGTTGATTTTAGTCATAGTGATATGAGCAAAACATCGGGACAGCAACACCATTAGAGGCGGTTGGTGTATACGATCGGTTCATGGAGCAAAGATTGAACACTTCTGCCTTCGCAACTACATGGCCAAATTTGGTTGCTCTGATTCCGGAGGGCATCAACAAACCTTTCTATGGGAACATTGACTTCTTCAAGTTCAGGTAGTCAGCCATGGCACCAATAACGACGACCGTCCGGCTTACTTTGCGAACGGATCCAAGTCACGTGGTGATAAGAACTCGAAATGGCTTATCTTAAATTTCCGCTCACTGCTTCAATGCGTTTTTAAGCAAGAACGAATTGTCCTCCTGTGTAACTTCCTACACATTTAGCGCAACAATGTCTACAAATGGCTCGGAAGTAGACTCTGGCGACTCAGCCGTTGCAACAGCTTTCTCTGCCCTCGCAGAACTGGAGAAAGACTTCGCAGCGGTTGACCTCGATGCATGTGCGTATACACTGCTTCTCGTCTTGTCCATTCTCAGTTTCCTGCAAGCAATTAGCTGACAAAAGCCTTCGTAGTGCGTCAGAAAGAGTTCTCCTCCCGCGAGCTCTATGTCACTCGAAGTAAACACCTCCTCGCGATTCCCTTCTTCTGGCCGACCGTCCTCACGCATGGTCCTGACGAACTTACTGCGGTGCTGACCGCGAATGACGAACATGTATTGAATAGCATAAGAAATCTGCGCATCGAGCGATATCAGATCAAGTCCGACACAGAAGGCGAGCCTAGATCAATAAGATTTTTATTTGACTTCGACCCTTCTCACCAACAGTGGTTCGAAGACAGTTTGGTGGTTAAAGAATTCGAATTTGTTGCCGACAAAGATCTACCGGGTGGAGGTGGATATGTGAGCAAACCAGTGAATTTCGAATGGACAAAGGCTGGTAAGAAGAAGGGTGTGAACAAGATGCTGGATCTGGCGCAGCAGCTGTGGCAGGCAGAGCAGATGTTAGGAAAAGATGTCGAGCAGACTGAACGTGAAGGGCTGTGGCAGTATGAAAAACTCAGGGAAGAAATGGAAAAGGAGGAAAATGCAGCAGCAAATGGGGAAGAGAGCGAAGCGAGGAGTTTTCTGGATTGGTTTGGGTACCGCGGCGTTGTTGCCGACAGAACGAAGAGGAGGAGCGCAGCCGCTGAAATGCAAATGAATGGTAACTCCAAATCATACGAAGCTGAAGAGTCAACAGACGAAGCAGACGAAGCAGACGAGGACGATGATGGCCATCTCGATGTAGAGATCTTCCCCGCCGGTGACGACATCGCAAACGCCCTCGCAGAGGATCTGTGGCCGAATGTCATGGAATATTACATGAACGCACAGGCTGAGGTTGAAGAGGGTCTAATAGAAGCGTTCGATGATGCTGATGAAGAGGACGGAGAGGATGAAGAGGACGAGGATGCACCGGAATTGGTGGACATTAATGGTCCCGGGCAGCAGCAGGAGGAGGAAAAGGAGGGGGAGGGAAGGCCTACGAAGAGGCTGAGGACTTCATGATCTGAAGCCCCCAAAACGCAGACATCTGACTTCCTGACCATTCATCTACCTCGTCTCTGCAAGATGTGGGCCGTGGATACCAATGGTTTCTGCCCTTCACAAGGAATGGTGTGAGCAGCTCAGATGCATCCGTGGGTTTGCCACCATTTGGCGCTTATGGATGAGTTGTTGCAATTCACGAGCAGGTCAAGGCCTCATCGCACGGACCCTCGGCCAAAGCGTAATTCCGGACGCAGTCCTCGACTTCTTGAAGCCAACAGTTCTTGCCCACAATGGCAAGTCGAAAGGGACACTAGAGGGCGATTCCACGCGACCAATGGATCAACAAACACGGAACCTGATATTTAGCCAATTGCAGTCCAAGCTGCCGCTATCACATGGCAATCTGATTTGTGCACCACAACCAGATTGCAATTTTCGCTATGTGGAGACGAGGTTTAAGGTCATGCAAAGGACCACGGCGGCAATCACATAGTCTCTTCGCCCTGTATTTGTAAATTCTACAATGGGCAGCTCGAACATCGAATTCTAGGCACGAAGAAAAAGTGTCGGAACGCAAAGAGTTGCACCCACATTGGAAATATTCGTCTTTCCTTCCTAGCGCTGGGCAAATCAGGGCATCGTCCTGGTAGGGAAGCCTGGTTCCATTTGATTTTGTCCGCCACGGAATGGCTGCCCCCATTTCCTCGTGTTTGCAAAAGAACCGGCTCGAGCCTCCTAAGGCACCTGCGGGGCTCATCCAAATAAGCAGCCTCGGCTCACTGCAGGTGAGCTTGCCCCACCTTTCCCGTTCTGGTAGTCGGTAAGCCAGCCATTTATCCAAGTAGCATGGAATTCAAAGATGTCGAAGCCTCACAACCGCGTCTCAGCCGTTTAGGCAAGAGCCTCATGGAGTAAAATGATTTACGATATGCTGGCAAGCTTGGCAACTACTTGATACGAATGGTGTGCTGTTTGATGGAAGAGGCAAACCGGGCAGAGTCAAAGAGAAGATGATCATGATGATCTAGCTGCTGGCAGTAAGGCCACCTACGAGCATGAGAACCACTGCCGGTTGGTTGGTTGTGTCGAATTCTCGGGTTGATGGGCGGCCTGCCGACCACATCGAACTTAAAAATCCTTCTAGATCTCTTTGTCCATGCTACTGGATCCGGGCATCTGTGAACGCTTTAGTCTGACCGCTTCGTGCGCACATTTTTCGACACGGTGCTAATAGATTCTACTACGATTGTTGTCTCGGTATTTACTGACTGACTTGCTTAATCTATATGTGCGATTCAGCTAATATAGAAGGATCTTTCCCAGCGCAAGTTCTCGAGTAACTAGTTTAGCACAAAGCATCATCTGTCTAGGTCGATCGAGTTTGCCAATCGGCCCAATCCGTATCTGTTGCACGCCTCTAAATTCGATATCAACAGAGGCTGTCATCATGACCAGGACTACTGATTTCACCAGAACGAAGGTTCTGATTATAGGTGGTGGGATAAGTGGTATGGCGATGGCCATAGAACTCATCACCAGATACAACATCAAAGACATTGTGCTCATTGAGAAATCAGGGGGCTTTGGAGGGACGTGGAGAGATAACATATATCCTGGAGCAGCTTGCGATGTGTTCAGTTCATTGTATTCTTATTCTTTTGCGCAAAAATTTGACTTCACCAGGACCTTGCCTGGGCAAGAAGAGATGCTAGTGAGGAACCCTGTGTTTGGCTGGGCCAGTTGATTTGCTAATTCTCGATACAGGAATATCTCACAGATGTGGCACAAGAATATAAACTATACCAGCTTGCTCGGTTCAACAGCTCTGTTAGAAAGATGGACTGGAATGACCAAGAGCTGAATTGGCGCGTTACTGTCACCGTGGATGGGGGTAAGGACGCGGAATATAGCAGTTCTTACCAGATTGTTAGTGATTTTGTCATTTCAGCAATCGGCCAACTTTGCAAGCCCAAGGGCTTCGACATTCCAGGTCTGTCAGACTTTTCAGGCAAAGTCATGCATACTGCCCGTTGGGATCGAAGTTATGATCTGACGGCAAAGAAGGTCGCACTTATCGGGACAGGTGAGCAGCACAGGTAAAGCAAAAGGGTTCCGGCTGACTGTGTTGGGCAGGTGCAACAAGTGCTCAAGTGGTGCCTGAGATTGCGCCAATCTGTGCGCACTTGACAGTATGCCAACGTACACCCGGATTTGTCATTCCGCGACACGATCATGAGTTGCCGCAATGGCAGCGGTGGCTGCGCTACTATGTTCCGCCTCTACGGAATCGGATTCGAGCGGAGAACATGAACTTTCGAGAGCTCTTTCATTCTGCCGTGACGAAGGCAGATTCGCCATATGCAGATCTGATGCGCAAAATGAACGAAGGGTTGCTGCAGAAACAACTGGGGGACAGACCGGACCTTCAGATGAAAGTGAAACCACGCTATAACCCTGGTTGCAAACGTACAGTCATCACTAACGACTACTACCCCACGCTCACGAGACCAAATGTTGATCTCGAAACCGCAAAGATCGAGCGCATCACCAAGGACGGCATCAAGTTTGAGGGTGTCGATGAAGTTCGACAGATTGATGCTCTAATCTTGGCCACCGGGTTTGACACATTCAATTTCCTAGGCGGATTGCAGATCAGTGGCGCAAATGGTCAGAAGTTGGATGACTTGTGGCCAGATGGCGTCGCAAAAGCGCTCAAAGGTATTGCAATACCTCAGATCCCAAATTTCGGGATGCTCTATGGACCTAACACAAACTTGACTCACAATTCCTTGATCTTGGTCATCGAGGCACAGGCAAGATTCCTTGCTGCCATGATCGACAGGGTTTTCACGACATCTGCCGCAGCAGGGAGAGGCTCACTTGCAATATGGCCCCGGAGAGAAGTCACTGAGAGATACTGGGGGAAGCTGCAGGAGCGTTTACAAAACACGAGCTTCTCAGATCCGGATTGCAACAGCTGGTGGAAGCGTCATGATGGAACGATTGTCAATAATTGGCCCGGGACAGCAATCGACTATCAACATCTCCTGGAACAAGTGAAATGGGAAGACTTCGAGGCTACAGGCTCTGCAGCGCCAGCATTTGCGGAGGAAGTCAGTCAACAAAGTTCACAACCCGTTCCGAGAGTTGTAGAGGAAGCGTGGTTGAGCCGTGGGAGTTTAGTCGCCATTGTGCTGGGAGGGCTGGCGGCTGGTGTGACATTGCAAAGATTATGGAGGCTTCGAATCCTGTAGGTGGGTAGGCAAATGCCAAATGCGTACGCAACCCCTGTAAGATCTTGCTATACAGTGAAACAACGAGGAAGCGCTGCTGTATCCTAGAATTGTAAAGCGATAAGATCAATCCGCTAGCTGCGGTGAGTAACATCAGCGGTGCGAGATGCATCGAAGTAGTATGGCCGCTGCGAGAAATGGGGTTAAATGGGTGTCGTCCATTTGGAGGATAATGCAGCAGTCGTAGGTACTGTCGAGATATCTCCGCCGTTCACAAGTTGACGGCTTCAATTTCCAAATGGATGGAGATTAACATTGTGTCCTTCGCAGTGTGACTCAAGCCAGTCGAGAATTGCAACTAGATCGCTCTCCAGGGAAGCTTGTTTGCCAAAGGACCTTGGAAGATTGCTACGATGACTCTATTTGCGTCGTTAGTTAATAAGGAAGTCAATGGCGGTGTTCCTAGTTGGTAAGCAGAGGAGTTGTAATCAAATGCTTTTCGGTTGTGTTTTCAGCTGCTTAGCGTGTTTAGGATGGGACCCACCTTTAAACGTGGTCCTTTTGATGGGTGGGGCTAGCGCCGATTCGTGGCCCGCCGTCCTCGTCAGCCAGACCATCTCCACCATTCGACCCGTGAGATGCTTAATGCTCTCTGTTTGCGGCGACAGAAAGCGTTCAAGTTGATGGAAGCATCATAGCAGCTGTCGCACTGGATTAATCAGAAGTATCCCAATCCGCTAAAGAACTCTGATTGAGCGACACGGACTAAGGCTTAAGTGACTACACTATCGTGCACTATCTTGATAACAGGCAGAACCATCTTCCTCAAAACGTGAAGTTTACTCACGCAGCGCCACCGTCGCTTGGTTTCAAATAATACCATTTCTCTTCATACGATTCTCTGGCGCTTGTACGGGATGATCAGTGCGGCTAGTGCCTGATTTGAGCACCTTCAATATCAAAGACTGCTTGCTAAGTCCCTGATAACAGCGGTGGCTGAGTTTTAGCTGCCTCTGCAAATGCACCAATGAACGGCGATCTGCTATGGGTCAATAAGGACAGCACATCTACTCATTTGTCCCGAAGTTCGAAAGCCGAGACAGCGCGTATAAGGGCACATGTCCAGCATCTCTCAATCCAGTCACGAGCACGACGGAAGTCCGCGCCTACTCCACGAACAGCGCGGAAGAATAGCAGATCGTCGCCAGGTGACCAGCGTCCGCTCAATCCTCTATTAAACGAGGACGAAGAAGAAGCTGAGGCCAAGCCGAAAATCCCGCTGAAGGATGACAAGCCACAGGACGGTAGGGTACTTGCTGCACAGGCGTTGACCTGGCTACCTGCAGCCACTCCGGAGGAGAAACGTAGTTTTCTCTTTTTCCTCAAGCGTACTGCTCAGGAATGGTCCGGGTACCGCGATGTATCATTCTGGAACGTCCTTGTACCACAAGCATCCGCAGCGCATCAAGCCATATTTCATAGCGTTACTGCGTTGGGTGCGTTGCACGAGTCTCTCGAGAACAATGACGATCCCGAAAGGGAAAACTATTTACAACAGCTACTGTGGCAGCAGTGTTCGAAAGCTGCTGTGGCCGCGAATCAGGGACAAATATCGCACACCGTGGCATTGATGTCATGTATCATCCTTATTTGTCTCCAAAATTTGCAGAGCAACCCAGTGGCCTTCCAAATGCTGCGGACAGGTGCCAACCTGGTCAGAGACCTAGAGCAGCGACTTGCTGATGGTACCCTCACACTCACTCCGAGCGAGATGACTCTGCTTGAGGATTACCTTAAACCAATCCTTGAGCGCCTGGGGACGAGATATTGTTTCATCGTGGATCTACCGTCAGCATTTGCGTTACATGTAGCTTCAAGACAGGCCGAGAACATACCGAAAACCAGCGTGCCTAATCTGCCACACAAGTTCAACACCTTGTTGGAGGCAAGAAATTCTCTCGAAATGATTGCGAACTGGTCTGTGGTCAACTGTACGAGCACAGACGAAGAGTACGGTGTCTACTGCAGTGAACGAGACCTGGTAGATTTGCTTCTAACACAATGGAACGACCTGCTCGAAACCGTCCCTGCAAAGGCCTACAAGGAGCACCCAAATCTAGGGGTTTCAAAATTGCTTCTGAAAGCCGCTGGCATGGTGACGAAGATGCTGTTTGATACGTTGGGCTCCAGCCAGGAGTGCATTTTCGATAAGCACATTGAGAAATTCAAAGAAATTGTGCGCATATATGATCATGTGAGTCAAGCTTCAAGCCTGAAGCGCAGGCAGAAGGTTTCGTTTGGCATCGACACCGGTATCATTCACACTTTAGCCTTCGTTATCGGCAGGTGTCGAGACCCCCATATCAGAAGAGAAGCACTGAGGCTGTTGGAAAGAGATGACCATGTTGAGGGTGACATGAGAGCAAGCACTGGCAGTGGTGTTATGCGTAAACTAGTTGAGATTGAGGAGGAAGGCAAAATCGTCAACAAGCAGGAAGATGTACCCGAAAAGGATCGAGTTCGCATATGGGAGGACCAACAATTTTGGCACAGCGGGTTAGTAAAAATCTACTTTATACGGAGCCCTTATGATCCTCGTCGAGGCGCAAAATACCAAGAGGTCTGGACCAGAATGCCAGTAAGGATCTCAGACGACCCTGACCGACCTTTAACCCCAACACAACAAAAAGCTCATGAACTAGAGCTGCCGAATGTTGTCTTTGCCAGAGGGTCGGCAGCATTTCTCGACGAGAATACTGGAACCTACCACAGAGTTACTTTCTCGTCCTTTTTTCTTCCAATGCCAAGGATGTGAATTGTCTTTATATTGAATTTCTCATCTGCAAGAATCACGGAGAAAGGACTGACTGCTCACCGGGACCGGAACCGTCTGCAGCCGACACAGAACACGGAGCCCAGAGAATTTATTCGGGGCCGTTGCCGGTTTGTATCCCATACGCAACTTTCGTCAAAGCCCGCAGTATTTTATCAGCTGAATCTTCAAGCAACGATATTCTGCAGCATTTCCACAAGCCGACCTTTCGAGCAAAATAAGTACGTTATGCGCGACACCCTCGGTCGTTAACTGATCTCGGAGATAACTTCTGGTCAATTTTAAAGCGGGAGATGACTTCGAGAACAGTGTAACATTCACTGCCGCCAACAAACACCTAACTGTCTGCTACACCTCCCAAGCTCCCAATGCATCCGAGGCGTGGGCCGCGGCGAATCCTGATATCTTGGGCTGAGAATTCGGAGTTGGTTCACGTTCTGGTATCCAGCAATCTCGTCATAGTCCCGTACCTTGCACGTTTCCACAGACGTGTTGCAGACCGTGCCGGGCATATCATGCTTCATCCTTTGTACGGGCAGGCGCCGAACCACAATTGCAACTTCATAATCGAAGGCTTTGCTCCGGCCTGGTAACGGAGGTTGGTGTACCAGGCGGGAAGATAACTTGGTAGGGATGGCACGTATCCATGTCGAGACAGGCTCACTGCATTGATTGAGTATTTGTAAAGAAGACAGTTTTGATCACAGACAGGAACAGCCGGTGCGTACTTCTCGATGACGTTGACGCCCACTCGCGCAGGCGATGGGATGACGTCGGCATATCAGGCAGGCTCGCCTCTGCAAGATTTTGAATTTGTGCCGTCCCAACCAAGCGGGACATACGCACCTTGGTCAAGGTGATGTGAAGGTGCCCGTGGCGCAGGATTATACCTCATCACTGGGCAATACGGACGCTTCCCGAAGATATAAGCGTCAATGTTACGCACAGCAGCTGATGCTCGTAATCCACTTGCACTAGAGCCAAGAGAAATACCATGGAAGCGGAAGGGACAGGAACTGGTTATGGGTGCTACCACCGCTTTCAAATAGGAAGTGGTTGACGGGCTATACGCCGCGGGCGAAGGAACTTGCATGAGTGACTACGGGGGCAAATCGACTTGGTGACAATTCGTGGTTAGAAACTATTGCCTTAGGACGTACAGCGGCCGAGCATGTGGCGGAAAATAACAAGAGGAAAATGGCTATCTCGGGGAATAGTGGGAAACTTGACAGAAGGGAATCCAATGGTTCCTGGAATTGGAGAAATTCGGAAGTACGGAGGGAACAGGTCGATGCTTGGCTTGACGAGCGATATGCAGAAGACGATGAAGATAGAGGTCGTGTAGCCGTGTGTTTGAGAATAAGATTCGCTACGCACAGGCCTGGACCAGTTACGACAGACTAAAGAAATTTTCAAAATTGTTGTCAGTATGAAGGATGAGCGTATTGTTTGAAATTCGGCTCTTCTCGAGACGAGGAACTTGGCGACTTGCGTGCTTTTTGGAAGACCTCTTTCGGCAAACCTTCTTTGAAACCGCCTCTCTCCCATTCGATCTATCGCATCCCTGTTGGCATCGGGAAGTACCAGGAAATTACACCTTTCGCACTGGTCATTCTATCAAAACGTCAGCACTTCATTAATGTCGTCTGCGACTCCAGCGCCGTCGCGATCGCTCCTGCGAGCTCTCAAATCCAATGGTCAACGGTTGAGCTGCCAGTGCTCTCATTCCCGACCACAACAGCGCAGATGGCAGACCACGAGCACAGCGTCGGCCAATGGATCCTCTTCTGAAGCGCCTCCTCAAAAGTCAGTGACGAATCCACCGCGGTGGTCCCAGACACCGCCGGCCATGAAAGCACCGGTGCGGACACGACCGAGGAAGGACAACTGGAGGGAATTTGTCTGCAACAGCGACCCGGTCAAGCTTGACGCCATGTACACGAGGTTTCTGGGCAAGACGGGGCCGAAGATGCTGAGCGATGAGACCAAGTGGCTAGCTGTCACGCACAAGAGCTTTGATCACGGGAGACGGGGCTTCAACGATCGGCTGTCATATTTGGGTAGGCTATTTGATGCTCGGAATGGAGAAGCCCCGGCAGATGCTAACATCAGGGTGTCAGGGCGACAGACAGTAGAGCTGCAAACGAGTCTGGCCGTCCTCAACGCGGCAGACATGACGAATAATTTCGCGAACCCTGGTCCCGATCAGTACGGCAGACTGCCATTCGAACATGCTGCCATTGGCAACGTAGAGGCGCTGACCAAGGGACGGAAAGAGCTATTTATGAATCACATACAAATGAGTGGTGTCGCTACAAGATATGGCCTGCCAGAGGTCGTCAGGTGGCAACCGCGACTTGTAAGTTTGCTACGGCCGCTGCTGATGCACGATAACTAATCAAACGGTGGCTACAGGTCGATGACCTTCCGTCCTCGGGTTGCGACTTGGTGTATGCTCAGGCAATGTTTGCAATCATTGGGGCCCTTGCACTCGAGCAGGGGGCTCAGGTTGCAAGTCGAGTGGCACTGGAAAGAATCCTACGGCCAATTGGCTTGGGCCCCGCGGCGATAGAAGGTGCGCCACAGCAGGAAAAACGTGGTGCATGATGTTCTGCTGCGGCCAATGTACTGTGATCACAATAAGATGAAAACGCCGTGACGGCGACGAGGTGTTACTGTTCGGTCGCGCTGACACCGCTCACGCAACTGGACGTCCTCCAAAGAAGATCAAATGCGCGACCAGCTCTTATGCAACCTCGGAATTCATTTTTCTACGCGTGCAAAATCGCAAAGGCTGGCAACGGGGAATAGATGCAGCATTGCACTGTCTTTTAGGACGCGGGATGTAGAAAAAGTAAAGAGCATCCTCGCAGTGCTTGGGTTGCAAGAAATTTATTGCAAGAGCCCTGCGGCCGCACCTTCCTTCTCCGCAATGACACCTTGCCTATTTGGGACCATTTATGTGGATCGGCTGCCATGTCTCCTCGTCGTCGACCTTCAAAGTGCGAAACTTTGGTAGCAGCGATTGGCAGCCAGTCACTCTGCTCGCTCGTGCTTGTTGGTTCTTCCTCTCTTACTGTTCTCGTCATCCCCGCTGTTCCCATTTTTTGGCCCCTCATGGCATCAGCGCTGTTCTTCCTCGACTTGAAGGGCAAGGTGAGATCAATGAACCAGCAGACCATTGGATCGAAATCGGTGACTGACAAAGAACAGACCCTACTTGCTCGCAACTACAGGGGCGATATCCCCATGTCTGCCGTCGAAAAGTTTCCGATTCTCCTCTCTGAAGCCGAAGAAGAGTCGTCGGCAGTCCCGCCCTGCTTCTCGGACGAAGGCATCAACGTGTGTGCCGTACCCTGATGAGAACCGCACCAGCAAGCAGGATCTAACCGGTCGCCAGTATCTCTACATCCGCCACAACAACCTCTACGTTCTCGCCCTCACCAAACGGAACACTAACGCCGCCGAAATCCTCCTCTTCCTCCACAAAGTCGTCGAAGTCTTCACCGAGTACTTCAAAGAACTCGAGGAAGAGTCTATTCGCGACAACTTTGTTATCATCTACGAGCTGCTCGACGAAATGATGGACTTTGGCTATCCCCAGACAACCGAATCGAAGATCCTACAAGAGTACATAACGCAAGAATCCCACAAACTTGAGATCCAAGCACGACCCCCCATCGCCGTCACCAATGCCGTCTCGTGGCGCAGCGAAGGCATTCGCTACCGCAAGAATGAGGTCTTCCTCGACGTCATCGAGTCCCTGAACCTACTGGTCTCTGCCACCGGCAACGTCCTGCGTTCAGAGATCCTTGGCGCAATCAAAATGAAATGCTACCTCTCCGGTATGCCCGAGCTCCGCCTCGGCCTCAACGACAAAGTCATGTTTGAGACCACCGGTCGCGCTACACGAGGCAAAGCCGTGGAGATGGAAGACGTAAAGTTCCACCAGTGCGTCCGTCTCTCCCGCTTCGAAAATGATCGTACAATCTCCTTCATCCCGCCCGACGGTGAATTCGAACTGATGTCTTATCGACTGAACACAGCCGTAAAACCTCTGATCTGGGTCGAGGCAGTGGTCGAATCCCACAGCGGCACAAGGATAGAGTACATGCTGAAAGCAAGAGCGCAATTCAAACGTCGCAGCACTGCTAACAACGTCGAGATTATAATCCCGGTTCCCGATGATGCTGACACCCCTCGCTTCCGCACAAACGTTGGCTCGGTCCACTACGCCCCGGAAAAATCTGCCATCGTCTGGAAAATCAAGCAGTTCGGCGGTGGCAAAGAGTTCCTCATGCGCGCTGGTTTAGGCCTTCCCTCGGTGAAAGGCGACGATGAAAGAGGTGGCGGTATGACCGGCGGCTTCGGGGGCAGCATGGGTGGTGTCACAGGTGAATTTGGCAAAGCAAAACGCCCTATAAACGTCAAGTTTGAAATTCCCTATTTTACAACAAGCGGAATACAGGTGCGCTATCTCAAGATTATCGAGCCGAAACTGCAGTACCCAAGTTTGCCGTGGGTGAGGTACATCACGCAGAGTGGTGATATAGCAGTCAGATTACCAGATGTGCAGAGTTGAGAAAGGGGCATGCGCAAAAAATTATGTCGGCACCAATCAAGGAGACTTGATATCCGAACATCTTCTGATAAGGCAACTAGGCATTTTTAAAGGGCACCGCTCGTCAACAGACCGAGCCTGAGTCGCAGCCACCGATGATAAGAAATAAGTGTATGGGTGTCCGGTCGGGATCGGCGACCTGCCTCCGAGGAACACTTGGTGATCCAAGCAACAAGTGAGTATTTCCCGGAACTGTCCCAGAGATGAAAGTCTCCCGCACTCCTGTTGGCCGTCTTAGCAAACGAGCCAATGAACATTCTTCCAGCGATGAAACCAGGACAGACACGCCATCGAGCCGGCGAGCGAGTACATTCACGTCTGCACGATAGAAGCTCAGCGCTTGTCAGAAGGTGGAGGTGAAATACAGCGTAGGACTTGAGCAAGGAGCTAGGTGGATGTGCGTGAGTCACTTCCTAGCAGGTGCTTGTGGCCCACAACTCTGATAAGGACGACGACAAATCTACGCCTCATTGGACCGAGGAGAACATCATTTCGAGGCATCACATTGAAGGAGTCTGTAATCGCTTGTGGTGTACGCTGAACGATGATACATCAATGTGTTCGCGATCATTGGAAAGGCAGGAAGTGACTAGCCACGACAAGAACCGGGTGGGGAATTGTTGTTTCTGATTTTCTCGCCAAGGAAGTGAAGCTCCAAATCCATATCGTGCGCTCGTGATACCTAGTTGCAATATACTATGCCTAAGTCCATAAGAACCCAAGTCTAGCCTAGACCCTACTCGATTTCAGAAGACGATTGGCAGTGATGTTGTGCTACGACTATGCAAACGGGTACAGTCCCCGCGTCGGTAATGTCGCCATTTCAAGCTGGACGGTGAAAGCACAGTAAGAGGTGAAAATGAAGGTAAGAAAGTGCTGTAGTCGTTTACGTTGTCTGTTGACCCAAAGGACAACCTATGAAAATTTGCCTGGTTCCATGTCACAGAATCTCTGGTATTGACTCTTCGTCCTTCAAAGCGACCCTCTGCGTATTTTGACGAGAGTGCGCCATCGTCAGTACTGGTTGAACTTCCCTACTAATGCCATGAACCAAATGGGGATCGCATAATTGTAGAATGTGCCGAATCTCCCCTACAGCAGGTGGTACGGCTCTAGTGGTTCGCGTGCTCAGCCCTTGAATGTCCAACCGACTTTTCTGGACTCTTTTCTCTGCCTTAGTTTGTTGAGTTGACGGCCAAAGAACAGCTAGCTAGATTATGCCAGTTGTCGGACCCAGTAGAAGTATCCAGAGGTCGAGTGTCGTTCCCAATGACCTGGACTGACCTCTCCCTGCAGGATATCAGAATGAGTTCTCAAGGTCCAACTGCCGTCTAACTCCTTGCACCAGAACTGAGTACCATCGGCAGGCTTGTAAGGAGCAAGTTGCGTTGGTGGTGCTTTGGGTGCTGGCCAGTGAGCCGCCAGGTATGCTTGCTGGGCTGCAAAGTCTGCGGGGTTGGCACCGACGAAGTAACCAGGACCCTGTGGCATTGCTGCTAGAGCGGCATTGCTGGAGGCTGCGGTCGCTGCTTGGGCTGCCATTGTCGCGGGACATGTCGGGGCAGGCAGGACGGAGGGACCACCGAGAGCTAAGTATGACCAATATGAGTATGGATACGAACCAGGGAAACAGGTCAAATAGTTTTTGTAGTTGCAACGGCAGGGAGACGGCGACGGTGGGTAGGTTAAGTAGTTGTAGAGATAGGTGGAGCTGGAGGGCTGATAGTGGTAGTAAGGAGATTTGTAGCTCGTACCCGTTGGTGCTGGGATCTGGAACCACTGTCCATTCACATAGTAACCATTGTATGGTGATGCTGGTTGCTGCTGTTGATACATTCATCAGTCATGGGAAGAGATATAGCTCATGACGGGAAGACTGACCTGAGTGCCATAATAGTACCAAGGAGATGGACTAGGCTGCGCTGCGGTGTAGACCGGTGCCGGAGGATGAACGCCCTGAGTTGGTATATGGTTAGAGTTGTAACGATATGTCTTTGGCCAGTTGATAGTAGACTCCAGCTGCACATCATGAGGATGCCTCACGGTGGCAGGATAGGGATCTTTGTAGGTGTAATAGGTCGTCGCACCCATTTTCGTCGACGCCTGGCTCAATATAATGTGAGGATGTGAATTGAATGAGCGCTTGCGTCTGGAGTGCGTGGTTATGTGGATGATAAGAAAGAGCCAAGTGGGAAAGAGAGATTGAGGTTGTCAAGATATGCACAGTTCAGTATGATGTTAGGATTGCAGGCAGGTGGGGTAGGGTAAGTGAGAGTTCTCAAAACACCGGTAAATATATTCAACGGGCATCTCTGCATACCTGCCTGTAATCAGGGTAAAAGGCTGGATTCGAATCGAGGTAAATGTACTCTTCTTTTACCGGGGGTTGAGCAACCTGGACTGGATGCGTCCAAGGCCAAGGGCTGCCACAGGCAAAACACATCGTGGGTGACTTGATCGAAACCGGACAGACGGATTAGAGCTTGGTAACCATTAAAGGTGATGTAGAAAATATTTTGTTTCGAAGCTGCAGAAATCAGTTGCCACCAAACACAAAAGAGACAATAAGGTAAAAGTGTGAACTTTGCCAGTGAAGTTCATCATTCCCCTAGTGCCAGTTTGGCTGTCAAGTGAAGCAGCATTCACTCGCACTTTACCACTTCAGTAGTTCCTCGCATCAATAAAGGAATTCAGTCTCGGCCGACACATGGTGTCTTCCTCGAGACTCGATGAACAGCGTTGTCATTCGTCGGGAACACACCAGGATCTTGTGAAGGGTTGGAACCAAGTGCCTGTGTTGGTTCGACCTTTTTTCCGTTACTCCTTTCATCGCCGAGTTCGAAGCCCTTTCGATACTTCCCTCTGTGGCGGCCTAGAAATATCTTGCGTTCTCGTTTGACCTTGTAGGATAGAATGATTGAATAACGCATACGAACAATCTAGGAATCCCCACGGTGCGATTCAATGTCCACTACTGGCGTCCAGAGGCAAATTATATGCTCGTCCTGTTGCGATGGATTCATCATGCACGACGCCATCACTGTTACGATGGAGAACACAGATATTTCGTCAGAGCGCAGACAAGGCCTAGAGGTGAGAATAAATATGCATGCGTCAAAAGCTCACCGGGTCTAGTTCTGACCCTTTCTTGTGAGCTCCACCGCGTTCGCGAAGTCCGTTGCAATGTGGTGAGTAAGGCTAACGGTTCCTCCCATCGCATTACCCCAGCTTCTCCATGAGGATATCGTAGTTCTCCAGGCAAGACGTGCATGTGATGATGACCAGCAGGAAAAGACAGGGCCCTTGTATTGGACGACGTTGGACGTTAGACGGCTCGGCACGTCAGCCTTAATGACACGAAGTTTGTACTTCGTATTCCTCCGCAACCTGGAACTTTGCTTTGCAGCCTATCAAGGGCAGCCGAACTTGTGCCCTGTCCGTTTCCAATACAATGGTATGCCTCTCCCTGCACTAGATGTGTAGGAAGAGAACAAAAAGAAGCTGCCGGCCAGATTCTAGCATTGTGCAATGGTGAGGTTATTGAGATGTCCAGCACTCAGGCTTTAGTCGTAAGTGAGGAATCGGAGCCATACACACCGCCACGATGGACTATAGACCTGTCTCTACCCCCAAAAGACCGATATCGGGATCTAGCAAGGCATTACAAGAACCGTGTCCAACATCTGACTGGTCTCTTCGACGCACTGCTCCGTGACATCGCGATTCCTGAAAAGTGGATTCCGACAGCGTATCTACTTTCACGACTCCTTCTACGAAGGGTCAGTGATCGTTCACAGCAAGAAGAGCTTCAAGGTATCTCTGAAGAGTGTGATATTCCCATTTTCCTTCTGGTAGCATTCAATACAGTTCTCGATGCCTTGATGGGCTGCACCTCTGGCGGTGTACGTACTCTGGGAAGAGGTAAATCCTTTTCGCACGCAAAGATGCTACATTTCCGGACCCTTGACTGGACGATGGATCCTCTGAGGCAGATTGTAGTACAACTCGACTTTGTCAGAAGCGCATCTCCCGATCCTGACCGAATCTTGGCTTCGAGTATCACGTACGTGGGGTTTACAGGTGTCTTGACGGGCGTACGCCAAGGTTTGTCTATGTCTCTGAATTTCAGAGGACTCCATGACTGTTCTACCAAGACAGCACAGTTTCGCTTCTATCTTCACCATTTGCTGGTGTTGCTCGGCAGACGACCATCTATTGCCACATACCTCAGAGACTGCCTCATCGGGGATCATGAAAGAATTGAAGTCTCTTTACGTACTTTCCAAAAGCGCAGGCCACAGTCCACATCGCAGGGCGAAGCAAAGAAAATAGCAGATATCTTTCGAGAAATCCAATCCAAACATACCACTGCCGCTTACCTCATATTCAGCGATGGGCACTCGACAATGTCGATTGACAAGGATTTCAAGACTGCCAAAATGCGTTGCTCTGATGAATTTATAGCCACTACTAACCATGATGTATTCGCACATGATCAAGAACAAAATGGGAATGCTATTGCTGCTGATGCTATGTATCCGGCTGCAAGGCACGTGGCCGGATTGGAGGAGTTTCTGGAAGAAAGTGAAGATCGTCTAAAGTGCATCAACGATCGATGGACACGTTTAGTGACAAGGAAGCACAATGAAAGATTGAAACGAGGCGAGAAGAGCACGATCCAGGAGACTGCAGCCAAAACGTCTGTTACGCAGAGCCAGATCATCAAATGGGTCATGACTTACCCTACCTTGAATGAGTGCTCTCACTATGTGGCCATTCTAGATCCTACGGAGGGCGTGGTTTCGTTCGCCAAGGCATATCCAGAACCACTCGAAGCTGGCATCTCTTGAGCAATACAGTCTGACCATGCAATACAAATGGCCACCTCAACGGCTTTTCGAGATATCCACCCAATAGTATCGGTGGACTATGGGAGTCATTTCAAACATCACTTGCAAGGCGATGTGTCTGAGCACTCCTTGAGCACAGTAATGCCACTTCAAAATGCATTGCGGTAAACAGGTTCAAGTTCCATATCTAGCAGAGAAGCAGAAGAGGGCCAGATGTTGCGCTGTTCGCTTCTGGAATGGCGTGGAAAGTCTACTTAACATCTGATACCGTAATAGTGCCGTTTGCAGTGGGCTATTCGGGACTTGCTTTCCTCTGGGTCTCGTTGATGTGCCGCATGGCAAAGTCCTGCCTTGCCTCAACGCGCGGCTTTCCATAAATTGGACTTGTCATTGTGTTTGGCTAGAAGTTATTCAAGGCCATCATCGCGGATGCCCGAGGAATCAGGTCGTGGCGGGGTCTGAACATCTCAGCGTTATCGCCCCGACCCGTGGAGCAGACCGGCCGGATATTATTACAGAGCACACAGAGCTCTCAGCGAGTACCAGAACTCTGGCGTAATGCCGATATGTTGGATTTGTGGTCCCGAGAGTGGCGACTTCGCGGGAACGCTCAATACCATCTGACTTACGTGCTGAGTCGGCTGATCTTTTGATCCCTGCGAATTCGCAAACAGGCAGTACTTGGTCCCCGACATTGGCGCAAACATACGTCACGGGCATTTGTCTTAGGGTCAAGACAAATATCGCCTTGCCACTGAGAGATATCAAGTCTGGGAATTCTGTATTGCAAGGAAGGTGCCATCCAAGGACAAGAACCTGTACCATGAAGAGGCCAGTGAAGAAATTGACAACCGGTACAAGTGACGGGGATGACAAGGTGGTTCGTTCCAGGGGTAGGAGGACGTAATTGGTCAATGTAACGTGCGTAGTATTTTGAAGAGAGTCTTTTGGTGACCTAGGTGACAAGATATAATGATGTCACAGGTACAAGCTTACCGTAGAACAAGGCGGGCAACCGTCAGGCCCAGGCATAATCACGGAAGACTCATATCAAGTGGAGTGAGAGATCTTCATCGAATCTATCGTTGGCAGAGTTGATGCGCATTAATCAGAAGAACCTTTTGTCTCTCACCTGCTTGCCTGGGCCTAGTGCAACTTATCCACATGTCAGTCATTTGATGAAAAGGGGTTATCGTGAAACTCGTGGCATTGATTCCTTGCAGCTGTCAGCAAACAGCGCAGGTCCAATAGTGCCGAAGAACTGCTTGGAGTCGAGACTCCAAGGACTTGGTAGGGATACTGGGCGTTCATGGCATTTAGAAGCGAGAACCTCGGACTCTCGACTCAAGGACTCTATGACTATATTCCAAGATGATCCAACGCAAAATCTTCGATGCCCGTTGGCCGGAGTCATGGAATTGTAGCGTCTTTTAGCCGCGCCGTAGCCGTACTAGTGGATGGCGGTAAGTCCGGAGAACGAAAGTCTTCAACAACCAAAATGCGAAAGAAAAATCTACCGTGATTGGTTAGCCATTCGAGTCAACTTGGCAATGGGTCACCGGAGACGAAACCCGCAAATCGTGGCGCAGTCCGATATTTTTAGATGAGCATGACTAATCAGGTAGAGCGTAGATTCAAGCTTTGCATGGATTGCCAACAGTGTTATGATTCGCCCATGCAGCGCTCAGCCGTTTGTAGTGGGTGTTCTTGGTGCTGACACGCATCTAGCGTTGGACTTGAAATGGTCCTTGCTCTCCGCCTATCGTTTGCTGACCGAGCTAAGCTGAATGCCGCATGACGGGCACAAATCTGACTGAACTTCAAATTATGGGAACGAAACGCACAAAATTGAATTGAAGACTGCCTTGGCAAGAGTTGGTATATCTAGTGTAAGGACGCAGCCAAGGTCTTAGCATGTCTCTAGGCTCACGACATTGCCTGGTTCTGGTGGTTTGGAGTCGGTCCAAGATATTCAGAGCACTGGCAGTGCTGGGAGACAGCGGATCAGCCAGCCCCGTCCTTGGAGCCAATGGAGGTGCAAAGCTCGATAAAATGTGTAGAGCTGTCGCGCATTTTGCACTTATCTTTACTGATATCGACTCACTGACTGGTACCTAAGTGGTCACGAGGCAGGGGCATCCGTATCCCGTGTTTAATATGCTCAAGGGTCGAGCTATTTGTGTTGTATTGTTGTTCTCATATCTAGTAAGATCAGGCCAGCATTGCCAGGCCTATCTGTACCAATGGAAAGGTGGATCCATCTTTTCGAACCAGAAAGTCAAGTGGGGCTCTGGAAAGCCGATTTCTGTAGGGGCATGCCCCGCCACTCCAAATCTGTACATCCAAAATACCGCCAAGGATCATCTTTCTCAGCCGACAGGCCGGCAACCTCTTTATAAGTCCGGCTCCACCGCCCTAAAATGTGGGTCAAGGTTTTGGCACGGATCTGACATGCTAGGCAAAGTCAACGGCTTGACTGGACTGTTCAAATACCCTCTCACATTCTCGAATTGTAACTACTACTTCCCAAAGAGACAATCATTCGCCTTTTTCCTACTCGTCATACATACATAATAATCCTGTCCCTCGTTTCAGTCAATCCCTTTCCATTCGTCATACACAAAATACCCTCCGCCCCCATTCTCGCCAACATCAACATGAAGTTGCTATCATTGGCTTTGGCAGCCATTGGCTTCTCAAGCAGTGTCCTGTCGGCACCAGCACCATGGTCCGGATCGTCAACAACATACTTCCCTGTCGTTGACCAGTGGCTGAAGGATAAGTGCCCAGGGAAATATCAAGGATGCACAGAACAGAACATCAAGGTGCGCAAGGATTTCGATTCCATGGCACCACAGGAGAGGAAGGCATACACAGACGCAATCAATTGCATGCGAGCGCAGCCTTCTCAACTCGACCCAACAGTCTACCCAGGCGCCATCAACAGATACTTTGACTATGCTGTTGTGCACGTCAATCGAACTCGAGTGGTTCACCTTGACGGCTTTTTCTTGGTGTGGCACCGCATGTACCTACATCTCTTCGAAGAAGATCTACGAAACACCTGTGGTTACACAGGCTCCTTCCCGTATTGGAATTGGCCCGCCACCGCAGACAATTTGCGAGGTTCCCCCATCTTCGATGGCTCTGAGTATTCGATGTCTGGCGACGGCTATTTCACCAACAACAACCCTATCAAGCTCTCCGACGCTCTGTCGATCGAGCACGGCACAGGGGGTGGCTGCATTATGTCCGGTCCATTTGCGGACATGACTTCCACCATGCGTACTGTCAGCAATGGATACCTCATCAATGGTACTGAGCCCCCCCATAGCATTTATGACAAGCATGAGGCCTGCCTGACTCGCGACCTTAACACCTATGCCGCCCAGACGTGGACCAACTACACTGCAGTTCAAGTCGCCGTCGAGTCTCCTGACTTGAAGACCTTTGAAGACCTGATTAACGGTGTCGTTGGCGGTGGTACTCTTGGCGTACACTCCGGTGCCCACTTTATTATGGGTGCTCCAGCCTCCAACATTTTTGTGTCTGCTCAAGATCCGATCTGGTATCCGCTGCATGCCATGTTGGACCGCTTGTACAGCAGCTGGCAAACCAGACACCCAGACCTCGCAAACTCGGTTCATGGCACGGAGACGGCACAGAACCTGCCACCTACGCCAAACGTTACTCTTGATACCATCGTCCCAGACTGGGGTTATTTTGATCACGGCTCATACTCCATCGGTGAACTGATCAGTACCACTTCCGGTCCATTCTGCTACAAGTACGATCTGAGCATATGAAAAAAAAGTTTACGTTGGAATGTTTACTTTATGTAAAATGATAAGTCATTGGTCACTGCATATCCTTGGGTTTGCATTTTGAAGGTGGCGGCGAATGTACTAATTAATTGTCATGAGATTTGCGCGAAGTGCATCGATAAACGGAGCATTGGACCCGGTGCATTTTTGATTGTTTTAGCATTTGAACTCTCTACGGAGAAAGACTGATGAAGTCTCGAAACTCATCACTGTGTATTTGACAAAAAACAATTTTTAATTTCTAAATTCCAATGTCGAAAGTGTCCTTGCTCTGGCAATGTAGCAATGTTCTTTCCCTTGCGTCGGGATCTTTCGAGAGATTTCCACCTCATTCACCGGGATCGTAATCGACAAGGATTTGGCGGTGAAAAGTAAGCAGCCACACCAGCTCAGTCCCCGGGGGCCTGTGCCTTGGGTGAGATCTCTTCCAGTAGCAGAAGATGGTAAACTTGAAAGTCCCAGAAAGACCATGGCAAGCTTGGCTTGTATTATGGGCATGATAGTGTCTTTCCTGTGTCCCCACAACGACGTTTTTACCTGACCCATAGAATAACCTCTAATAGCATTGATACCAAGCCTTTGCAAAGGAATTAAACACACTGAGCAAGGTCGCATACAAGAATAGTTTTAAAGTCCATCAAATCCTCAAGAATGTCCGGCCCTTGTCTGAGAATGGGCGCAGCCGTGTGGTTTCCTACTCCACAGATCCGCAACCAAAATTGGCTAGTGAATTAGAAGTACCCACAAATCAGAGAACAAAGCGGTCCGGGTGGCTTGCTTGTGTCGATCATGGGGTCAAATCAAAGTTTGATACTCAGGTCCGGCAGTGAAGTTATTCTCGTTGTTTATGTCACGATGGTAACCCGGGATCGAGGTGCGGCGCGTGGAGGATTTGAGGCTGTCAGAAGTTCGTGTGATGTACTAAAAATCTATCTGTCTAGCAAAGATATAGCCCTTAAAATTACCCGAGCCGGACGTTATCAAGCGACATCATGTAAGGTACACGAGCCCAAATAGCCGTCGGAGTATTTTAATGTCCTGCAATCCAAATCGAGCTCCAACCGCAAGACATCGTGACCTCTGCAGAACAGTCACATGCATAACATTGTCCGACCGGCCGCAGGGAACAGGGATGCGACCCACGTGTCACACCAAATCTCACTTCTCTTCGATTAGTGTCGATGGTATTGCACCCATTCTCGCCACGCATTCCCTAGTGCGTGTCATCGGTAATGGCGCGATAGATTTCACCGCATGCTTCATAGGTCTCGCAGATGATCGCATACGGCCAAAATAATTGGGCGAATTCCTGTGTGAAGTACATTGTATCCGGTTGCGAATTGGGCGGGAAGGAACCGGTTTGGACGCTCTTTGCTGATTGCTCAGGTAGACTCATCATTAATTCTGTACCCTGGTCAATTCACTGATCTCAACAACTCGAGCCTTCAACAGTAGTAGCTGTGACTGTCACGACATCTTATTAACTGGAGAGGTATCGGTTTTGGCAGGCCAGAGTTGGACTGGTTATCAACTGGCGTTTCCCTGTCTTTCGATTCGATGTGCAAATCACCACCATTTGTCTATCCTTCCTTGCCATTGACTGTACATCGGACGGTGTGAGCGGGGCGCGACACAAAATGTCCAGATCTTGACCACTTACAACACTCGTATGGGTAACGCATTTGGACGAGCAACCAACTTGAGAGTACCCGAAACCATCACGGGGTTTCGTTTTGCTTTCAAGCCACAGACAAACCCTGATGCAACGCCAAAACGGTAGTTGTCTCTTTGGTGTCGAAAAGTGCACTCCTAAATAGGAGTCATTCGAGAAGGACATGAAGAAAGCAAAAGCTAGCTTTGTGCCCGTTGCGTTGCCACTTCCTGATATAGTTTGTTGGGTTTATCTCTTGTTACTGCGTTATTTCTCCTTTAGTGTCCCTGTGACTTTTGTCCCTGTGACTTTTGTCCCTGTGACTTTTGTCCCTGTGACTTTTGTCCCTGTGACTTTTGTCCCTGTGACTTTTGTCCCTGTGACTTTTGTCCCTGTGACTTTTGTCCCTGTGACTTTTGTCCCTGTGACTTTTGTCCCCGCTTTAGAACATAGTTCTAATTCCCCAATTCTCAGCGGTCTTCACGATCCTTGGATGAGGAGAGCTTTCGGCGTTCTTAGCACCTCAATACAACACGGTGCAAGCCATTTTAAAGGATATCCAATAACTAGTGGCTGGCTGATGCACACTTCATTGGTACTCGGTTTTCCCTGCGCTGCAGATGGGGCAACCAGTATAACTTGATTGTGGGGAAATGTATTTCCCATGAACCAGGCCTGGTGCACGGCAAACTGTTCTTTCGAGGCAAATGCCAAATAGGATAAAATGTACGTGGGGAAAGGTGGCCCTGCAGACTTGCACCGGTCAAATGGAGTATTTGAATTCTCGCCTTTCACACCTCCTCTTGCAGACATGCGACTCAGTTGTTTCAAGGCACGAGACAGCTGATCCATGTGCAGGGCAAAAAACGTCTCCGACCGCAGATTCGGTCATAATTTGTGGTTTCAGACGCATTCTAGAGTGTGGGACCCCTAAAGAATTTATCGCCCTGGGTGTATTTCAGTGTTTTGTGGGAGATCTGTGATGCACCTGCCGTCTGAGTTAGTGAGTGATCGAATGAATGGATCAAGCATACGCACCCTGTACTAGCACTGCTGACAAGCTTAGCATACTTCCCAAGCGTCCCTCGTAACGTCCTTGGCTTAGGAGGTTTCTTATCCCAAGCAGCTCTCCTCTTGTCGAGCACATCTTGCTCAACGTGCAAATCCATGACTCTGTTATCGGCATCGATTGTGATATCGTCCCCATCCTCGACAAGGCCAATGGGGCCTCCTTCCATGGCTTCAGGGGTAATGTGTCCAATTAAAAATCCGTGAGAGCCTCCAGAGAACCGGCCATCCGTGATCAAAGCAACGTCATGACCAAGGCCAGCTCCCATGATGGCAGAACTTGGTTTTAGCATTTCAGGCATGCCCGGGCCACCCTTGGGGCCTTCATATCGAATGACCACTACAGTTTTTTCACCCTTCTTGATTTCTCCTCGCTCCAATGCTTGAATGAAGAGATGCTCTTCGTTGTAGACCTTGGCTTTGCCCTTGAAGACGAGGCCTTCCTTGCCAGTAATCTTCCCAACGGAACCGCCAGGAGCAAGGGAGCCGTACAGGATCTGAATATGACCTGTTTCCTTGATGGGCTTGCTGAATGGTCGAATGATGACTTGGTCGGCTGGGAAGTCGGGGGCTTTCTCAAGGTTCTGCTTCAGGGTCTGGCCAGTAACAGTCAAATGTTCTGCTTTAATGACACCCTCTTTCAGAAGGTACTTCAGCAGAGCAGGCGTCCCGCCGATTTGATATAGGTCATTGAACACGTACTTGCCAGACGGCTTGAGATCAGCTAAAAATGGCGTGCGGTCCGACACGGCCTGGAAATCGTCAATGGTCAATTCGATCCCAACAGCATTTGCCATGGCGATGAGATGGAGAACAGCATTGGTGCTGCCTCCTGTAATCATCACAAGCACCATTGCGTCTTCGAATGCTTGTCTAGTCATGATGTCGGATGGGCGCAGGTCGAGCTTGAGCAAGTTCTTGATGGCATCACCAGCGGCCAGACATTCGAGTTGCTTGGCTTTTGAATCGGCTGGGTTGGAGGAACTGCCAGGGAGTGTCATTCCGATGGTTTCAATGGCCGAAGCCATGGTATTGGCCGTGTACATGCCACCACAAGCACCACATCCCGGAATGGCATTGCGGATAACATCAAATCGTTGGTCTTCGTTGAAGTCTCCAGCAATGTATTGACCATAGGCCTGGAAAGCCGAGACAATGTCGATATCAGCATTGTTTTGCGTCACAGCACAGCCAGCCTTGACAGACCCGCCATAGACCATTAAAGAGGGCCTGTTGATTCTGCCGATCCCCATTATGACGCCGGGCATATTCTTGTCGCAGCCTGGTATCGAAATATTCGCATCATACCACTGGCCTTGCATGACTGTCTCGATAGAGTCTGCAATGATTTCTCTTGATTGCAAGCTGTATCGCATGCCGGTTGTACCCATTGAAATACCATCTGATACGCCAATTGTGTTGAACTGCATTGGCGCCATACCAGCTTCCGCTACTCCTCTCTTGACCATATTGGACAAGTCCAACAGATGCATGTTGCAAGGATTGCCAGTCCACCATACCGAACTTATGCCAACTTGTGGCTTTGACATCGCAATCTCATCAAGGCCTGTGGCATATAACATAGCTTGTGATGCACCTTGTGCTTTTGGCTGCGTTATATTGCGAGACACTCTGTTGAGGCCGGAAAGCTCTGACTGAGCAAGGTCTTTCGGGGCGTCATCTTGTCGACCCACGGATGTTGAGAATGGTCTTCTGTGAAAGAATGTCAGCTGTGATGAAGTTGGTTGCAAGTGTCACGCACGGATGTTGCAATGGCTTGGTCAGTCCAGATACTTGACGCCGGAGCAGCCGCGAGAACAGTAATGCCTTCGCCGTGCTTGCCATACTGATGGGGAAGCTGCAGAGCTCTCAGACATGAAAAGATAGGAGAAGACGCTTGTTCACGTTTGCAGCACCCTTAGACTCAAAAAAAAAGTTTCGAGATTTGGAGCTGCGGTGTATATGCGGCGAACAAGCCGCAACTTCCTGGGCATTCAATTTCTTTCTCCGCAGCCCTACCTACCAGGTAGGTAAGCCTGGCACCTGGCTCTGCACCTCCAGGGCTAGCTGTTAAGAGACGACGCCATATTATTATTACCTAGGTACGAAGTACTTAGCACTTGGTGGGCCAATCGCAGCGTCGCCATTACACTGCTTAATGACCAGGCAATAGTTCATCTCGCCCCGGGGTTTGCCCGGGATCGCCCCTTTTCCTCCGCTAGAATCCTTAAGTTTCCCATTAGCACTCGTGACAGTTTGCCCTCCCCCCTAACGTGTCTTTGGCCCAATGGGTCACTAAGGATGTAATGGGACACCTGCCAGAAAACCCTATCGGTACCTGATGCATGTGCTTTTTAGGATTGACCCGTTTGACACTGCTGACCTAATGGGGACTAAGAAGACGATAAAGGATAAGTCGACCACGACTGTTGTCCCAGATAAGACTTAGCAGTGTATTTTGGCACACCACGTATCTCTTTGGCGATGGCCTCGACATCGTCTCGAATGACTGGGCTTTCTTCGGTGTTTTCACTCGCACCTTTCGAGCCTGTATCATTTGTTCAGCCGTGGTCGCACTCCTTTTTTCCGCATTGAAACATCTTCGGTCCTCATCTCGACCGAAGAATACTTGATAGCTTCATACAGTATGTTCTCTCAACGTAGGTCTAAGAAGGGTATTTTCAGTCAAGGGTCTGCCCTTGCAATAAGCCACGGCCTTCGTTTAGCCCCTGAAACATCTACTTTGTTCATTTCAGGTGTGTGTGACGATCACCACGACGGGATGTGCTAGTGGTGTCCCGCTCGTGGCTGGAACTTGTCGTATCAGGTATTATAGATACTGTGAGAATGCTGTTACGAAGCCATCCATGATATTGTTCCCGTCTGTAAGCCTAGACCTATGGGGGTGTTATGAGCACGCGCAGAGTTTAACAGTTCAATTTCCGATTATTGATGTCCAGGTGAGTAAGTACCTAAGCAACATATTACGAAGTACCTCGCAGTGGTAGGGTCTAGAACCTATTCTTGCATTTTACATTTGATAATACGCAACCACGTGGCAACGTAGAGAATTAAAATAATAATACTTCGTACGCGCTATTTCCAAGGCTAATAGGATAGTACGCGTAATAATCCCTCCCAAGTTCCCGCCTGGGCCCCTGGGCAGTCTTGGCTGTTTCGCCTGCAAACCTTGGAAGACGAAGGGGACCACTCAAGTTGGGGTTGCTCTTCAGTGACTTGCACAGTGATGCAATGGTTTGGAATTCATGCCGACATATCATAGTCACTCAACTCACATTGAGAATCCTCCGATCTTGTTGTTAGACTCCGAAGGCGTTACAGTTTGATCTGATGAAGTACTTCGGTCCCGTTTGGTGCTCATTCTCCTGCTGACGGCTCACCCGGAACGCACTCTGCCCTAAATACTGACATTTCTTTTTCAACTCAAGTTGGTGGATGAGGGTTGCAACGGCATTAAAGCAATAGGTGGAGAATATGTACTCGAGAATGACAGCATCGGCTGATGCCATCCCTTCATACAGCCATGCCGACTCATCCTCAAGTCGGCGACGACCACTCGTCGACCAATGCACAAACGCATGGCAAAATGACCCAAAGTACCGCGAGACCTCGAAAGTCGAACCTAACCCCTCCTGGATGGGCCCTCCAAAGATGAAGCTGAAGCAGATATGGGCGGTAGCAAAAGCTCCAAAGTTTCAACGGCTGGTGTTGGCCACTGTGTTCATCGTTATATTGATGACCCTGTTCTGGCGCAATTTTCTGGCAATGTATCTCGCGGAGAGCAAAGCTGCTTGGGATTCCATCAATGCAGAAAGCGAGGGAAAGAAGGGCAACGTTTTCGGAGCCAACAAGAGAGTTCAATTTTCGGGCATGACACACATCAGGACAATAGACCCCGGCTTCCTCCCGCGATCATCAAAAGTCAGTTCTGACGGCACGTCGAAGAATAGAAGACTCATCTTTGTTGGGGACATACACGGGTGCGCAGAAGAGTTGCAAGCATTAATGACAAAGGTGAAATACACGGCGGACAAGGACCATATTGTTGCCCTGGGAGACATGATCAACAAAGGGCCTGACTCCAAGGCCGTGGTGGATTACTTAATGAAACAAGGCGCGTCTGCCATCAGAGGTAACCATGAAGATCGCATCCTGCTGATTGCAAAAGAAGCGGCTGGGGAAGGCTTGAATGCACAAACCAACGAACAGAGTCCTGGAGATCTGGCCGAATCCAAAGCTGCGAGGAAGAATCGGGAGGAACTTGCGCTGGCCAAATCCTTCTCGCAGCCCCAGTTAGATTGGCTGAACGCCTGTCCCACCATCCTACGCATCGGGAACATGGATCGTTTCGGAGAGATCGTTGCTGTGCACGCTGGCTTGGTTCCGGGAATCAAATTGGAAGACCAGGATCCCATGTCTGTCATGAACATGAGAATAGTCGATCTCACCACTCATATGCCCTCGCAGAAACATTCTCAAGAGGGTTCCGTACCTTGGGCTGAGTTTTGGAACAAGTACCAGAAGTTGATGCCAGCTCAACATAGCTTTCACCGCCATAGAAAAACCGACCATACGACCGTTGTGTATGGCCATGACGCGAAGCAGGGTCTACAGATCGATACCTACACGAAAGGCCTCGATACCGGATGTGTGTACGGCGGAAAGCTCACGGCATGGGTTGTAAGCGACTTTGGAAAGAGCGAAATTGTACAGGTGCAATGCAAAGAACGTTCGATAGCCGAAGACTAATAAAGGCCATTGATTTCTGAGGTAACCCAGCTTTTCCAATTTGATTCTGGAATTCAACTGCAATTCGAGCTGGAATGTGATCTTGGAATGTGTCCGTGCTGTCCGAACTCCTGCCTCGTTTCCTCAACAATGAAACATACTGTTGACGCACGCAACTACCAGGCCATGCGCGTGGAGGAGGCGATGTGCGCCACCTTCTCACAAAGTGATCTTCAGACGCGACCGATATCTCCTCTGATTATGTCAGCTTCTCCGTTTGCGGCGTGGCGAAGCTGTCGTTGTTTCGACGTGGCTGTAGACTCACGCGAACGGCGATGGACCTTAAATCCAGGCTTTGATTCTGGTTGCAATGTGCACACTTGGAATTACGTGATCGCCGTGTTGTGCGCAAGATCTTTGATTTTTGCCGATGCCGGACGTTGAACAGTCGCCGCGCTTTTCAATACCTTTCAAGCAAACTCTGCAAGATTTCAGCATCTGGTACTTTCGAGGGCAAATATACAGTTGCGGGGAGAGTTTGAAGCCATGGATACATCACACTCTAACTTGGGTGCGCAGATTCAGCCTAATGATCACAGCACTGTAAACTTGGCAAGCGAACCAGTCAATAGCGAGACTAGCAACGTTGATTCGCTACGACCGAGACCGGCTGCTCAAGAGAGGCAATCTTCCAATCATAGAAGATCACCGTCTGGTTTCACAGAGCGTAGGATGGCAAACAGCTCAACGCCACCAAGGGTCAGCACACTTCATGAAGAAGGTCCTTTGACTGGGTCAAAAAAACTGATTCACGTGGGGTCTGTAACCCCAGAAATTGTACCTTCTAGGAGTACAATCAACCTGACGAAACGTCCTCTCGGGGCTGGCTCCATCTTGAACCCTTCGGCTCAGCGTCAACAGGTTGCTTCTGCTAGAGGACACATGCCAACATCTTTGAGAGGAAGACCTAATGAGCATAGCCAAAGTTCGCGCGTACCAGCCCAATCACGTGGTAAATATCGAAGCCACAGCCACGAGCATGCGGTGGCCCGCACCAGCCGGTCACAAGCTCAATATTATCAGGCGAGGGAACATTCATCCACTACCAAACCGTCGATCGGAGCACTTCAGAAGACTCCGGAAGCTCATGGGGAGGGTGATCCTACAAGTAAGGAACAAGGCGACGGCGATTCTACAAATACGAGGGTTTCTTTCGAAGTTGGGACCTGGAATGTGTGGGGCGAACCAATATTACAATCCTTCTGGTTCGAAGTGAAAATTGACGAAATGGAGCGATACGAACATTTAACAGGGTCAACCGCCAGACAGACAATTGCTGGACCCGATGAGACTCAAGATGAACCCCCAACCATGACGAACATTCCACGTAGACCTCCAGAAACCCTCCTCCACGCTGCGTACGCCAACCTTTGGGAGTGGGCGAAAGAGTTGCTGACAACCCACCTGGAACTCAGAACTGAACACCTGACTTTGAAGAAAAGCTTTCAAAATGCAATCAAGTTGCCCAAGACTCCTGGATTTCTGTTTGAAGATGTAGACGCGGGCCTCTTCGGCATCCAACGCCGGTTTGAAACTGTGAGCACAGAAAATGCAAGGATGAAGCGCGAGTTGGAGCAGTACGCTGAGGCGTCCGAAGGTCCGAAATTGGTTGATCAAGTTGGCACGGAATTCGTGGACACCGACCAGCCGGTAAACACTGCCAATCCTAGTAATCTGCAAACCAAGGCCGAACGCTTTTCCAGAGACTATAACGAAGGGAGGGCAGACCTAGAGGCTCGACTCGAATCGTCAAGGACAAGCAACCTCAACTATCGAGAGCAGATTGGCTCTTTAGAAGGACAACTCAAGGACAGGGAATCTCGACTGTCTGAAGCTTTGCGCGAACACGATCGTTTGAAGGTTTTGTGTAACTCAGCGGAAGCAGAACGAATCAAAACGCTACAGGACGTCAATGATTACGAGAGGCAGATTATGGCTCTGCGCAAGCGGAACGCGACCCTAGAAGCCGTTGTTCCACCACTGCAAGAAAGATACAATGCCCTCGAACTTGCTTACTTGCATGTAAAGATGCAGCGTGATGAAGCGCGAAGCACATGTGCGGATTCCATAAACTATATTCGAAATCTTGCATTGAGGCAAAGTGCGAGACAGGTCCAAGACCAGTCACGGCTAGAGAAAGAAATAGCTTCATTCAAAGTTGCCATGTCGAAATCCCTGCCCCAGGCGTCTCCTTCGGAAGAGACAATTGCATGTAAAAAGCCACCAGTCGGCATTGTCGACACATCCGATATCGATGCCCGTTACGCAACCACGAATGAGATTGCTGCAAACTCTGATCATGGAACCACAAGCTCTGCGCGGGACTTGACTTTATCAGCGAAGCCAAAGAAACGGAAGCCTAGTCCTCTTGTGGTACCTAGATTGTCGGGCTCCCCAAACCATCATTACCAGATAATTCAGAAAGGCATTCGCAATAGCCCAGCTGAAATTCGAGAGCGCAATATTCTTCGACAACAGTCAATCAGTCAAGCGATCCCGTCTCCATCGGATATTGTAGATTACATCCCAGAAGCATCCCCTGGATTGTTTGCGTGGGAAGATAGCTTACAAAAGAGATCTGACACTCCGAATTCGGCAGGACTGACCCCAATTTGGGAGTCATTGAGGACTTATCCAATGGTCTTTGAGGATACAGCGAAAGTGCTGTTTGACATTGTATCTATGGACTCTGAGCATCATAGGTATACCTTCACCCGCGACCAGATCGTGTTTGTTTTCACAGTCCCCATGAGTATCTTCTGGCTTGTCAAAGTTTCGAACGATGAGTTTGCTTCAATTTATCTGGTTCCGCAGAACGCGCTAGCACTGACTTGTCCACACGAATTTGTGTACAACGAGCCCTACCTTGTACATGGAAAATGGACCGCGTCCGGTTATGAAGGTTATATGAACCTCGACTCCCCAGGAAGCGTGGTTTACTGTGCGCATTCCGACAACCTTCCCTCATCCGACGGTGAGCTTGGAAATTTGTATCGCTGTGTCAAGTCACAAGATGGTTCAAAGAAAGGCTATGTGCCAGCCGCTTTGCTGTCGAAAATGCCTATCACTTATCAGCCACAGCTTGTGAAAGAGTGTGCTTGCATTGAACCTCAACCATACACAGGGAAAGCAGCGGTACTCAAAGATTGTGCGGGCTTTCCTCCTACATTCAAACTCCGAGAGAATGATGGTGTTGAACTCGCTCATTTGGATTCATCCGGCCTTGGTAGGTATTGCGTACGAAACCAAAAGACAGGCGAGCAAGGCTTTATCGATGCTATTTATCTTCAAATCGATCGACAGCCGATGGTGCCGTTCAATGGCCTTGAGCTCGACGTCACGCCGCGTCTGTTTAATTTTCCTGCAGAGGCCTGGATAGAAGGCGAGGACGAACATTTTGACCCAAAAAATGCGAAGATAGACAAAGGCCAATTTGGAGATTCGAATATCTCCCAAGATGCCAGGATTGCTTGGGAGCGAAACCTCCAAAGCGGGAACCCCGATCATAAGAAATGGGATGATGTGGATGCAAGTTCTCGCACATACAAGATATATTGGCAGTGGAAGGAAGGTCCGCCAGAGGGAAACCATTATATCGAGTATTGGGATTTCCGAAGACTCCCACGTCCTTGGAAAGATGTGTTGGTTCCAAATCCACTTGGGCCCGCGGCAGGCCCACACCGCGCTCGATCAAAATCTGTGCTGGAATTTGTTGGAGGCGAACCGTGTCTTTTCAAGCGCGGTGCCAAGATAGGATATCAACCGAAGGTTACCGTTGCTGACGGCGACGTTGGTGATCGAGGATACCTGTCTGAACCTGTAACAAGTACAAAACGATCAAGGCGACGGAAGTATATTTTTAAGAGAACAGGAAAAAACGTTGAGGTCATCGATGCGGAGAACGAGATTGAGGCTCTGGATGCAGGAATTTGGGGCTACTGGGACCCTTATGGCAGAGACCAACGATACGCCGGAGGGGGCCGGTACCATAAAGGGTGGCTAGATCTGGAGGGACTCAGGCTTCTGAAGGGCATTGCCTGCGGGCAACAATTGGCCCATGTCTCTCCAGCAGTACTCTTTCCAAATCACAATTCACGAGGGCTTATCGATGCAACCGCGCCTGGTCTGGATGTAATTCGTGAGGACTTGCAATTTGGCTACAGTTTGGTCTATGAAATTGCTCGTTATCGGCATCCAGGGTCTGATCTTGGTTCAATATTCACTGAAGATGATCGGCTTGAAATCCTTGAAACTAATGGCAAAACGCCAAATGCACGAGTGTTGGTTCGTGCGGTTTCTTATAGCCCGCTGTTAATACCAAATCAGGGTGCTATTGTCCACGAAATCGAAGTTGAGGATCTGCAATGGGACAACCCTTACTTAAGGTCTGCGACCGTGCTTGATGAAGGGGATGGAAGAGGAGTGGTAGTGCTATTAAAGCCACTCCTCGTTGGCGGCGAGCCGTTTTGGAAATGTCTAAGTGGCCGGAGCCTGATAGACTTGCCAGCCGGAAAACTAGTACTGGAGAACGTTCAGCGTTGGAAGCCTCTTGCGAGCGTGCTTACTGATATCCATGCTGCTGAAGGACGATATGATGATGCGGGAAGCCTCCCGCCGTTTCTCCCAGTGGCGATGACCACAAACTCGGATCTGCCAATTCCATCGCCGAGTGAATGGGACATGCTGTGGCGGATCACCAAAGACCAGCTTGGTAAAAGCTCGCAATACCTTGAAGTCGAATGCGGAGATTATGTCTACACTGACACCAACGCATCTCCGACCGAACCATCGGCAGACCAATGCGCTCTCTTCAATGCGTTCCCTATCGCTACGGGGCTTGTTGCGACAGATGTTATAGATCGAAGGGTGCCTCATCTGCCAATGTATCAGGTTCTCGACGACTTACATCTAGGCAACGACAACTGGGCAATTGTGCTGCAGCGTCGAGACAATCTTTTGTGTTGCAGCTTGCCGGATTTGAGCAGGAAATGGTTCCATATTGACGACTTGAGACTATGCGAGGAAGAAGTCGAAGTTGTTCCATGGGACATCCTCGTTGCGAACGGCAGGCTCGACAAAGACGTTCTGGCTCCAGGCCAAAAGCTATCGATACCATCCATTGACCAGCCACCTTCAGATCTCAAAGATTACGCTGAGGTTTGGCAGCGTACAGAAAATCAGCCTTCCTCATCCATTAATATCCCGCCAAAGAACACCGGACACATACCAAACAGCCCAGTTGAAGTTGGAGAAGTAACACCCGTAAGGAAAACCCACGACGATCAGATTTCTAAGCATGCTTCCGAGCACAAAATCTCAGGGTCACAGAATCCGGAAGAGGTGGCCGGCAAGAACACTGCTCCAGCCGTTCAGCCGTCCTTCAGTGCTTCCGAGCCGAGTCAAGCGACGGTCGACCAATTGTTCCCTCGCACCTCAGAAGAAGGTCCGGTTCGGACGCATCTGGACGGCAATTGTGCTAAACTGCAAGAGTTGGCAGATGTGGTTCATGAGAGAACGGTAGCGCCCGAAGGTGTGATGTTCAGTCAGATAAAGACTGCTGGTCAAGCCAGTAATGGAACGCATGATCAGAATCTGAGGATGCAAAGCCAGTCTGCTATTGAATCACCGTTATCAGACCTGTATGTTTCTTACGAGGCTTACAGAGAAAGCAGAGAAGTATGTTCCGCAATGTGCACCGATATCGTGCGGCTGCTGACGACCACGGCCAGACTGATCAAACCCGACCCGGTTCCTGTTCGAATTTCACGCAGCATGTGATTATGGAACCAAACCCTGCAGAGCGTCCGAAGTCGGGAGAAGGAAAGATAGATCCTATAGTTGAAGCGATACATCCGACACGAAGCGAGATAAAGCATTCCGAGTATTCGAAGCCGTTCGTCCACGGAAAGCGAACAGAACAGACCCAGGATACTGCACTGTCAGCATCACTAGAGTGCAAGCGCCTTGCCGAATATAAGGGCAACTTATCTGCACAAGTGCGAAGGCATCAAGGAGCCTTACAGAAGGAGGTCTTTTCACCCTCTGAAGTACGTCCATTCTCGACTTATTGGTTGAGTCAATTCAATCAGCCTCGCGACCAGCTTCACCATCCTATAAGAAGACAGTCAAATCTTCAGTCTGGAGCTTCCCGACCATTGACGCTTGTTGAGTTTTCGAATGTGCTAACCGGACGATCGAGCGATATTCTGATTGGGAGTAACGCCACAAACTTTGCGAACGCATACAGTTGTCGTGACCCTCTCCGTATGAGCATGTTATACGACATACACATGGACGAAATGCCATCTAGGAAGCCAGCACTTGAAGAATACTCTCCGACAAAGTCCCATGCAACTTTTACAATGATATACCCGATCTTTGAAGTTGTACCCGTCCCACCGACACTACAACTCCAATCTGAATCGCGCGGACCATCTGCGTCCGCTGAAAACATCATCGCCGAGGAGGTTGAAAATGTAACGCCAGTTCACAGGTCGCAAGTTCTGAGTATGATGCCCACTATGTTGTCAGTGTCCATTACCCCGATGTCGCCTACAAACGGGCATGGCACTGCTGGTCCTCAATCTACGTTGAGAGACGTTGAAACGATCTGCCAAATCGAACCCTTCTCGCCGATCCTCCTGGGGCCGCCACGTGAGCTACCTCCTCAACCTACCCTGTCAATGATGCTCAGCACCCACCGGCTTTTCGAAATAGAGCCACGTGCCTCAGAGCAGCTACTCGCAACGGAAAGTCAAGCCTTGTCGCAGGCAGGGTCTATCTACGAAGTTTACCAAGTCGAGCCTCTGTCACCAGTTCAAGCAGTTGAGCACAAGTCACTTCTTCAATGCACCTCTGCCGCTGCGCTTCAAATAGTCAAAACCCCAATTGCTTTGATCTTCGCCCAGATTCAAGCATGGGTCTATTTGCTCCAGTTGCTCTTTGACCAGCTTGTTTTGTTTCTTTCGCTTTTCCTCGGAATGTTCATCCCTCAATCGTGGCAACAGTCAATCGCACTCCGAAAGGGCTGCCGATGCCTACGAAACCAAACGCTGGGCTCCACTTGCAAACAGTCCAGATTCACAATCCCCTGCTTTGCCGCCAGAGTCTGGGCGCTCTTTTACTACACGTGTCTAATCTGGATTTTCTTGAGTTGGTACGCAGCACGACAGGATTATTTCGATGTCAATGGTGTTGGAATGCGGAGGGCCATGGCTCATGTTAGAGAGCGACGAGCCGTAGCCGTCGGTGGTGGATGGCAGTGGGTTGGTTGGGGCAGATAATTTTTTGAAATAGAGGAATTTAAGGAAAGGAAAATTGAAAATTGAAAACCAAAGTCGTCTTGGATAGCTGTTCATATTGTATAAAATATCTTCGTTTGAGATGATGCCTGCGTAGTATACATAATAGTACTGAGTTTTCCCGGAGTACGCACAAAGGTAACCTTGGGACACCGGGGGGTGACACCTTAAGGTTAGGCTCTCCGCGTATCTCAGGGTCATAATTATGAAGTATCAAGCACACGTCCTCTGGCCCTTTGCGCCTAGTTGTATGCGACAACCATACCCTTTCAGCTCCTTGCTCCCAAGACCATACCCCCTTTCGCGTTTCGTTGCCGCATCGCCTGAGCTTGCACAATATACAACTTGTTTGCCTATAGCTCCGCTTTGAAAGGTCTCTATATCAACGACCATGCAGAAAGAACCCCCAGACTTGAGTATGTCACAGCCAAGCCGTTTTTGACGCTCCGGTTCGTTAGGGTGCAGTAGCAGCGTGAGATTGGCTCTGAATATGGAACAGGGTGGATTGAGTCCATCACGGCTTCAGAATTGTCTGCAAGTCGACTAGATCTGGTTGACGGACACGAAAGTACCACATGCGGCATTTGTTTACTTGGCTGGTTGTGCATCTTGCCATTGTCTGAACTCTGGCCATACCCGAGCCCGCGAGGAGCGACACCCAACCCAGCGTTACTATATTGTGCAACATTACGGTTTTTCTTCTTTCGGCGGGACAGTGTCAACTTGGACATCTCTTAACACCGTGTCTTCGTGCACTGAGACGTCTTCGTATTGTGGCAGGGTCTCGTCCTGCTCGCGCAGAAGCTCTTCCTTCTCAGCACTATCGCCATCGAGCTCTCGCTCGAGTCGTAGCGGACCTCGACGACCTTGGCGGTAGGTTCGGAACCACAGGAAGACGACGGCTTGACCAATAAGCATACCTATGGCGCTTGCAGCAAGGCCGCCGACGACTCCAAGGAGAGCTGGAACGATGAAGAAGCGGAAAATATGATGCAGCATGTGACCCAGGCGATGGAATCGACGATGGCCGTGGGGACGACGGTTGAAATGATGCGGATGTGCATGGTCTCCGTTAGCATACGGTGGGTGAGGCCGTTGGCGAGCGCCACACCCGTGAGCTTTCTCCTTGACCCAGCCGTGGACAGTATTAGCTTTTTCTGTGCCAAATTCGACCATAGACTTGATTCGAGCCACCATCATAGCCTTCACCCGACACACGGACCATCGAGTGGCTCCTTCACAGGATTTAGCGCCTGCAGTTTCTTCAAAGGGTACTTGTTCGTGGTGTACGAGCACGAGGTCGCCGTTTGGAGTCTGGACCAATTTCAGGGATATGGTAGGAGTCCTGACAGGAATACCGTTGAGGCCAAGGACAGTGAAGTCGACGGGGATGAGTGAGACCCCATCTCTGTGAGGCGAGGCCACGCGAGGCATGACCTCCATGGCGAAATTCAAAGGAACGTCGGCAGACGGCTCATTCTTGTCCTTGCGGATCTGATGGGCTGTGATAGGATTTGACTGTAGTTCTTGAACTTGCTCAATAGGAAGGAGGGGATGTCCGTTCACTTTCAAGGACTCGGATTCAGTTGAGAATTCGAGATGCTGATGGAGTTAGTGGATGTCTCTTGAATAGCAGATAGTACTCACAAGCACGTTTTCAATGTCCTCTTCCCATACGACCTCATTTTGAGTCTGTTCTTTGCTTGTGCCGAAGACAGGCTTCGAAGCAAAAGGACAAGCGGGGCAGGGCAGATCAACAACAGTCGTCTTCTGCTCGAGGAGGGCGTGGATGAACTCTTTGACGTGCTCGGGTGGCCCTCCCCTGAACCTAGCTTCTCTGAAGCCTTCAAACCGCTCAGGAATGCCGGGAGGAAGCAGGAAAGCTGATGTTATCGTCGCAAGGCCTGCGACCAGCGCAATGCTGGACTTCATCACCCTGATGCGGCGTTCGGATTCAATGGATGATGAAGGATTTTCCCAAGCGACAGATTGCTTAGGTTTAATTACGTTGAACGCAAGAATATCTAAATCGATCGGAATAAAGGTGTTCAAACACGAGATGTGTTGGGAAAGAAGTACTGTACAATCAGTACAATTCAGAGGAGACAGGATGAGCACGGACGGAACGCGCGTACGAAGTAATTTACTGAGTAAGCACCGGAAGTAGACTTCGATACTCCCAGCACCATGCCCAAAGAGGCAAGGTTCATTACGTGAGGGTGGTGAGGCTTCCCCACCTCCCCCTTGCCAGCCCTAAACTCGGGTCCTTCTCATCCGGGAAGAGGAAGCTCCCTAGCTATCCTATAAATAGCATTACATCATTCGCCTGTCCGCAAGTTTTGAGAAGGGTATCAGCGCCCTAATACCCTAAGAAATGTTTGTGTTTCCCCACAGGCTTGCAATGGTTCTTCGAGTTGACGCCCAGTGCCCTTCCTCAAACCCGGAATGCGGGAGAATGACAACGACTGCAGATTGCAACTTGACGAGCGCCAGGAGTTGTTTACATGTGCTACAACAAGTGTCTCGGCAGGCAAACAAGCACCCACCGGGTGTCGAATTGGCCATAGCTCAGGCAACGCTACAAAGCGACATCTGTCATTCGATAAATTCTATCTGGACAGTCATTCTCAAGGCGATATGTCTGGCAAGTCGTTCGCTCTACTACAGGAAAATTGTAAATACCCATCAATACATCCACACCTTTCTTTGTGGACATTTTGGGTCTTCAATTTCTGAATTGAGGCAGAATCGCTCGCTCGTATGAAGAACCAAAGGTCTAACTTTCTACGAATGAAACCGTGATGACTGTCTACTCATCCGCAGCGGCTCGAGCGACGTTGAGCCAGGTCTTTGCAATCTATGAAGCCGCAGCGCACTCATTCACACCAACCAAGAACTCATCCTGCATCAATTCACAAATTGGATTCAACGCATTGTTCCAGATGTGGTGCATCAACTTCTTGATTTGACTTAACAGTACCCAAGTCTCACCAAGTGCGTCATAATACCAGGATCCTATGGGAAGGCTTTCTGGTGTTTGTGGCTTCTCTTCACCCACATCTGCGCTTGGATTTGGAGGGAAAGGATCTGATCGGTCGTACAATTGCTTCATCGTCACTCCTCCAGTGCAGTTCATCGCATCCTTCACTTTCAGCAAAAGAAGCCTCAACTGACGGTAGGTCGTCTGCACCAGCTCGGCCAAAACGCTGACTTTGGCGTAGTCTTCGCGGTATTTGACCCTTTCCTCTCGAGTGCCTTCGATCGGAAGCATGGGATTGGACGTTGCATACGACTTTGCTCTTTCTGCCGCCAACCACAGATTTTTCTCCTGTGTTTCAGCTCCCAGCACATTGAGCGCCTCGTTTAGAAGTTGTTTCAGTTTTGCTACGGAACTCTGGTTGTTCTCGATCGCGGTCTCGTCAAATCGGGTCCCCAGAGTCAGCAGGTCGGTCTTGTGCCCCACCAAGTCCTTCAGCATATTCTGCACAAGTAGTTGCATCTCACTGGGATGTGACATCGTTGGGTGGAAATTCCCACATTCAATTGAGGGCTGCTCAAAATGTGAGCCTATACCAGAAGTGAAGAGAGTTTCAATCTGCCATTATAGGAATTTAGTTGGAACACAGGAATCATCAGCACTCTCTGAAGGGTCTTCATGAAGCATATCTGGAAGAATTTCTGTTGCTTGCTCGCTCGAAACACTCCGTTGCGGCCCAATCCTCACAGTTACACAGACAGCTGCTGGCACATTTGCAAAAAGCAGCCTCGCAAAATCTAAGAGGCAAAGGCAATGCAGCGCCCAATGAAGAGACGATGCCTTTCGAGAACGATTTAATTGCGGCACAAGCAATGGTACCCTACAAGGATCAACAGCCAAGATGCCGTAGTAGTTAATAGAATCTGCATCCAATTCGTTCTAGCATCAATCAACTCCCATTTGACTTGAATGGCGCACTCTTCTAAAGATAATAAAGTGTATGCGGCCGGATCCGTCACCACCACCCTTTTCATGCAAGGGGTGTGTGTAGGAAGCAAAATTTTCCGAGAACTGGCTCGCCTACGTAAGAACGCCAGCACAGGCAGTTTGTTGCTAGAAAATGAACAATGGACAAAATCAAAGGATAAAACAGCTTATCAATGGGCACTCTCTGCAGAATGTGGTGGGGTCAAAGTTTCTGGATATTATGGGGTTGTTAAACTATGTGCGCACCACTTGGCTGACCTGACTCGATGATCGAGGCGGCTCTTCGGGGTTGAAGCAAAGCGATCTGATGGTTTTGCTGTCGATAAAACATCAATCCTTTTGTCGCTCTGTGCCACATACACTACCACCAACATTGGTCAGCGAAGTAACGAACAGCCCCGGACAACCATGGCGCCGCACAAAATGAATGCGGAGACTGGGCGTTTCAGGGGGGTTCGACAAATGGCCGGACTGGATTTTAAGCAGTCAATGCTCTATCGTCAGGACAAATCTTGCCCTGGCTTTTGAGCGACAGGAGAAAGGCATCGGAATAATCCCCCAATACTCTCCTCATTCGTGGTCGGACCTTGTACAGCAGATTGATCCTGATGCTGTTGAACTCAAACCACATCGTCACCAGCGTCGTATCCGCTTCGACACCGAGTTTTGGCAGATCAACCTGCTCCCAGCATAGATCGTGGAACGCCACACCTGTAAAGTCTCGCGCAGCTTGCTCCATTGTCTTGCCGGTGCACATGTTCAAGCCGTCGTGCAGGCTAGCCACATGCACTGCCACGACCTTTGCTACCGTCTCTACCACATCTATGAGCTTGTTAAGAACGCTGATAGCTTGGAGCAGTGACTCTTGTTTGGGATCAGCTGCTAAATCGGTCAGATAGTTGCGAGCTTCAGTGATGACATTGGCCAGAGCCTCGCCGCGGAGGTTGGTGTGCAGTTGTACGAGATGGTCTCTGATTTCGGCCCACGTCTTGCCAGGTTTCGAGCTCTCATGCTCGACTTTCTGTCCGCAACTGGTAAGAAGTTCTCGCCTCTGTGCTTCGGTAATTGGCTCAGGACATTGGATTCTTGGTAGTTTGCCGGTTGTTGGATCGATTTTGCCCTCGTCGAAGAATCCGGTAACCCATTCAAATCGATCGGCAAAGTCTCTAATCCACCTTACTCGCTCGTTCAAATTGCGCAAGGCCTCCCGAACTCGATCCTCCGACCACTGAGACATCGTATTCGACTAGTAAATTCAGTTTAGTTGATACTTTTGGCAAACCTGAACGAGAGTTGGAAAATGCGGTTGACTTGGTGGATATGTCGATCTTTGGTCCTAACGAATTGAGAAGGCGACAAGGCCCTCTGGACTGGGTTATATAGAGTTTGCAGCATCGGTGCATTAAATAGTTGTCATCGTCTCTTGCAGTCAGACGTCTTAATGTCACCACAGTGACTTAAGAATTGCTTCCTAAAACGTTAGGGTTGGTAGCACAAAGATGTCACGACGAGTGAATTAGAAGACCGTCCGTTCGAGAACGTCACGCATCAAGCCATCGTTTGCGAGGTATTTGAATCTGATTTGGGAGGGAAGCAAGAGTAACAGGCCTGAGGAAAGAAAACATATAAATCTGTGATTCACAATAGCAAAGTGAAAACTGCGAACAAACTTGAACGGGAAAACAGCCTTAATATACCTTGAGCGTTCGCTTTCAACTTACCCATTGTCATCCGACGGGTGTTTGCTTGAGCTTAACTGTTTGTACGTAGTTGTGCGATCGCCGGTTCTCTTTGTTTAAGCAACTTGGGTTGACACTGTTTCGGTGGGAAAACCCTCTAGGTCTATCATGTTGGTCCTAGTAGGACTGCAACCTTGGTCTGGGATCGTGAAGCCAGTGGTAAAGCTAACCACGATGTCTGAAAGGTGGCAACTCTTCATCGCTCTGCCAAAATGCAATTCTGAGGGTCAGTCGACGGTGAGTTGAGCGTGCCTTTAGGTCAGGCAAGCTCCTCAGATCTGCTACGCCGTAAATCGCGAATGTCTCGTAGCAAGAAGATAAAGCAGAGGCTGCATTTTGTGCAGGCAATGCGAGTGAATGAAGAATGAGAGAAACCACCTCAAAATGCGAAGACAAAATATAACTCCCCTTTAAACTTGAAGCAAACGATGCAAATTGGTGGGATGCTCCCCAACTGATTTCGTAGTCGCATTCCCCAGTTTGTTAATAAATTATCAACCTGCCTAATGACATGTGCAATTCAACTCAAAATATCCTGACTACTATAACTGTGGACTTCACTCTTGGCTGTCTCCATGCGCTTCAGAGCTTCCTTCGGGGCTTGAGTATAATGATCCGGAAGCACCACATTGGGGGACGACGTAGCTACTCACGGATTGGGTTTGAGGGTTGACCTTTGGGGATTGTGTATGAATGTACTTCGCCATGTCACATTGTCACCCCTCTACAGAAGCCAGTTCGTTTTCTAAGCGTGAAGTTTTTGATGAAATGCACGGTGCTACATTACTATTTGATCTCCTGAACGTGGAAGCGCATTACAGGGTCCTGCGCGGTGTTCCTATCAGGTCATATTTGAGCATGGGCGATTAATGCACTGCGCCGTTGCGGTACACGTTAGGATGTTATTCGGCAGTGGTGTAAGCAGCTTAGCCTATTCATCTCGTTGCGTACGATTCAAGGTGTGATGGTGGTCAAGGACCAGCTTAATATTTTGACTAATTGTTGATCGGTCTCGACTATTGGTTGGAGAAAAGGTCAGGCTTTGTTCGAGCTAATGGTCATAGTCATGAAAATGGTGGAATGATGTACGCCCTGAGAATGAAGCGTATCACGCTAAGCGCTTCGGCGGCCTGCCACAACTCGCCCCAGATAGTTCCAATGAGACCATGGCCCGCTGGAGGTTGATAACGTCGGGCATCAATATAGTTGTGAGTTAGAGGCCACGACTCGTCACAGAGCATGTCTTCCGCGTCTTTCATGAGCGTCTTCCTCCTCTGTGCATCCTCTTTCTTTTCAGGGTCCAAAGCACTCAAAGTGTTGGCTAAGGACCGCATGATAAAGGAAGCACGAGCGCGAACTGTAAGAAGGAAGAGACCATAGTTGGGTTGCTTAGTCTGCATCCTGGTGAAATTTCCTGCCTGGTCAAGTGCGTTATCGACGCGTTTAATAAGCGGTACGAGAGCTTGGAGTTCTTCAACAGTTTTGTCTGCCTCCCCCAAGATCCAGTCGAGCCTGTTGAAACGGGAAACGCGATTATGCAGAGCCGCAGCTGTTGTGGTAACTTCCGTACGCACCGGGTGGGAAGCAAGCGGGTCGATATTGCGGAGGTCGTAATTGGGATTTTCGTCCATGACTGCAATATGCTTCGCTTCGGTCGTTCTTCATGAAGTGTTGCTCGAGACAGGTGCTTCCACAATGTTCGAATAGCAGGTTGGGTTCCGTACTGGAATGCCAGACAATCCGACTTTTGGTCCCGTCTTTGTAAGTCGTCAGCATTACCCCCCCGTCGTTTGCTTCCGTGACTGCTATGACTGGGTGATGCAACGACCTGTTTGAGCGTGATAAGGCATCCGTCCTTGGTGCAAACAGTACAGTATCGCGTGGGATGGCTCTGAAGAGCTTCAAGGTGTTGACCGCCAGTGAGAGAACGGTGCACTCTTAATTCTCTCAGTCGTAGTGCATTTGTTGTCGGATTATAGTCGGCAGCCATCCATGTATCAACGACTTGAACAACTATCCTTCGTTGCCTGGGAAACTTCGCTTCTTCAGAGGTACCGACACACCAAAAGCCCGGATCAATGCCCAAAGGCACAGACAAGGTCCATCCGTGGTGAGAGGAAAGCGAAACGACGGCAAGGCCACTGGTGGTTCCCTGGACACTCTCCCGGCTGATAGCAATGACGACGATGCAGATACTTGCCATAACAAACTCATCGACCTCGACCGCAGTCTGGAATTTTTGTGTCACCAAGTGGGATGAGATGACATGGAGAAGATGATTCCCAATTTGTCACCTTTGGCTCGTTCAGACGAACGTCGTGGTCGAATTCACAATACCTCGCATCCACAAGTATCTTGGAGAGCACGAATGATTCGTCAGAAGAAACTTCCCATGTCGACAATTATGCAGAATGTGGTAAGTGGACAAGGCAGCGATGGCAGAGTGAAGTGAATTCTGTCACAGCTTCGAGGCAACCTTGCTCTTTTTCATGCCTCCTACGCCCTGCACCTCTGCACCGCCAAGGATGAAATCCGGATAGGCAAATTCTCCTCTGCCAGGACCTGCCGTCCTCCAGGCACCACCATCAACTACGTGGACTTCTCCATTTACGTAATTGGCTGCATCACTAAATAGGTACACGGTTGCATCTGCAATATCTTTGACTGAGCCCATGCAGCCGCTTGGGATAATCTTCCAGGGATTTGTGCCAGGCTTCGCTTTCGTGGCCAGCCTATCCATGCCCTCTGTGCCAGCAATAGGACCGGGAGAAATGACGTTAGAGGTAATGCCCAATGGACCGTACTCAATGCATATCTGGGACGAGAGGGCGTCGACGCCAGCTTTGGCGGCTACAGCATGGGTTTGCAGGGGTGTGCCAGTATAGTGCATTGTTGCAGAGATGAAGATGATGCGTCCGGAAGGTGAAGAGGATTTACCCGTTGGATGTCGCTTTGCGGATTCGACCAGATGCGGCAGGCAGGCTTTGGCAGCATTGAAAGAGCCGAGGAGGTCAATATCGATGACGGATTTGAATGCATTTGCTGAGAGCTGGGAAATTGGTGCAAGGAAGTTCCCGGCAGCACCAGCACTGTCAAGAAAGGTTAGCATGGAAATCACTTCTCGTGCAGCTGGTTTTCGTACATGCAGAAGTCTATCTTTCCAAGCTCTTTCACACACGTCGCCACGGCCTTCTCGAGTGACTCCATGCTCCGGACATCGACTGCGCCTAGCCCGATGACTTTGCTCCCGGTTCGGGCTGTGGCGATATCTTTTGCCATTCCCTCCGTCTTTTCGACATTTCGTCCAACGATGCAGGCATTCGCTCCTAGATGGACGAGGGCTCGGACCTGAGCGGAGCAAATGCTGCCATTTCCGCCCGTGCAGAAGACGACTTTATCCTCTATGACAACGCGTTAGTATAAGATCTTGTAAGCAGGGAGTCGGCTTTGGTCGGTTGGGGAGGCAGCAGGAGCTGATCTCTGCCAAGTGTTTTGCCGAGGGGACACCATACTAAAAATTCCATCCTTGAAGATACTGCTCACATACTCTGACTTTTCTAGAGGCATAGTGCGAGGGGTGCCCGTCCAAAGATAACGAGGATGTAGACTGCTGAATCTTCTCGTTGGTACTCGAGTTGACCTATCGAACTTGCAGTTTTGGTGATGTATCTCCAGTTGAATTGGCCTGATGAGTAGTGGAAAATGTGCAGAAGGATTGTTGAAGAGTAATCGAGATATATAGGAAGATTGCGGCCGTAAGGACGCCATGCAACTGTTAATTCCAAATGCGATATACAAGACCAGCGGGCGGGCGGGCGTGACAGGTCCCGACTTGCCACAACCGAGGCGCAAGAGTTTAGCTCCGAGGAGGCCCAGCACTCACTCACCGCAGGCAGTCAGACGGTCAGGCAGTCAGGCATTTACGATACTCACAACCAATGTACAAAGTTCATGACATGGCAAGTATGACAAAGGGGCTGACAACGCCCCAAGACATACCAAGGTAGTGGCAGTTCCCGTGCGGGACGGTAGATCTTGCGGATCTGGCAGCGCGCTGCTGAGACGAATAAATAGTTCGTATAACAGGTAGGTACTTAGAAGACGCAAGAGGAGCTGGACGATCACGTGGCAATGCAGCTTACGGTAGACGGGAAGTGTCATTACCGCATGACTAGCTGCCGTAAAGCCAATAAGCTCGCCTCGAATAGCTACGGTGCAAGGCTCCGCTCTATCGCAAGCGCCCGTCGAGGCAGGCGCAACCTAGGATGACATCGCCCTACAAGGCAGGTACTTTATACTTCGAACACCTCATATAATTGTACCCTCTTCAACAGCGCCAAGGTGCACCTAGGCCCACGCTTTCCGTCGTCGGGAACCGCCAACCTAATTGATCGACGGCAACTTGAAAGTGAAATCGACTGGGAGCTTGTTGCGGTGCGAACTTGCTATCCCCACTCGTGAAGACGAACATACCGTCCACCATCTAAACAAGCACCGGACAAGATGGGAGTCTGTCCCATCACCCTCACCAAGTTTGTGGGAACTTTCTCACTTGGACTGTTGACGGTATGTCGATAAATCTCTACTTATCTCGATCTCTCCCGCCGTCGGCGATCGCAACCATTTACCTTCTCTGGGCCATATTGCTACCTGTCTAGGTCGGGCCTTTAGCAGTTCCGTCCTAGTGTTTCAGTGCTGGATAGACATCTCAAACGGTTCCTATGTCTAACATTCATCTAGGGAACATCCTACACACTGTCACAGCTGACCCTCCCCACTCTTGCACTCCTTCCATCTGCCTCAAGCGCCAACCGCACCCTCACCGCTCTCCAGCTAAGCACTACCCGTACCTGCCTGACTCTCGCCTCCGTCTCCTCACTATCCTTAATAACCGCCTTTACGCTCGCCTCCAGGCGTAACAAGCATCCATATTTGCTCTGGACAGCGCTCGTCTCCTTCCTGGGCGGTCAAGGCGTCGAATGGTGGTTCAATGGCTTTGACCGATTTCCGAGTTTCAGGGCAAGAAAGAATGTAAAGAGCTCCCAGACAATGGACGATAGTGTCGTCAGAGGAAGAAAGGCTGGTGCCATGGGCGACAGTGAGTATGTTAGTGTGCACCGAGAGACAAGTAGCGGGAGCGAAGATGCTCCTGCCACGATGAACGAGGTAAACGGCGAGAAGGTGGAGATGGAGATGGCAAGAGAACGGCAAGTCCAACTGGTCAGGACTCTGGTCGCCGGCGTCGGTTTCATGATGGGCGTCGTCGGCATTTGGGGTGACGGTGCTTGATCGCTTGATCTGGGGAATGAGAGCATGGCAACTGCCACAATGCGTCTGTCGATCACGAGACGGTTGGTCTGAAGAACAGAGAGTAGGAGACAATACTGTGTGTATATGTCTGTGTGAAGATGGAGTTATTTGCTTGGAGCTCGGACGATGGTGGTAACCCTGATTCTGCATCGCAGTCTATTCTTCGAGCTTCTATGGCCCGATCATTTGCCCGTCAAAGTCCTTGGGCGGTCAGAGTTAGATGCTGCAGTCATGGCATGATGGAATGGCAAGACGGACACGACCGGGGAGAAAATTCAAATTCAAATCTCGATGTGGCAGCATTTTCTCGCAGAGGTATGTCTTGGCTCCAGCCTCGGAGCGTGCAGATGGGGATAGTTGCTTACAACTTAGCTTATACTGGAGAATCATTCTGCTCATTCATAGTTATCTGTTCAGAAACCAACATAAGATAACGCACGTCTATGAACTTGCTTTTCTAGATGTGAAAGTACGGTCTCGTCACTCAATATTCCCAGCTTTTCACCCGCCTAGTCTGATTCGCACAGACATGCACTTCATATTTCTCCACCTGGTCGTTGTCGTGAAATGGTTGATACTACGGCTTTGCTTGCGCTCTCGTCTCCGTGCTCAACAATGGTGATAGCGGCATTTGGGTCCCTCTCCGAAGGCGCCATCAAGGGACTGCAGCTCTCGACAGCTTGCTTGCCTGCCGATCATGGGAATTATATCGGATACCCCTACATGTAGTTGGTTGCGGAGAAGTACGGATCCACCATCCCCCTCAGCGAAGATACCATGGCCGGAATTTCTTCTCGACTCCTGTGCTTCGCTTCGTTGTGCAGCTTCGTTCGCAGCTGCTTGCCGGATTGACCTACGGCTATCAAGTCGGCTTGCTGTGGTTGCGGTGCAGCGTCGATCCCCACACTACCCTGCGAAGACTGGCGGAGTGATGGCCTTAATCCATGCTGCTCGTGCTTGTTCTGCCTGCCGAAAGCCCGGCAGCGACTTTCCACCGAGCCTGCCTGAGCCACGATCTCTGTCGGCATCGGTTGCTTGACCCTCCCACGCCGACGACTCCGGGCCATCCTACTGCCAGGCCGCGAGACTGGTATTTCCCATCATATTCGCGCCTCCATGCGCAACACCCAAAGGCCCAAATTCCGAATTCGGTGATTCAGCAGCCCATTGTGCACTATGCGGTATGAAATCTTGGCCCCGTGACATGTTGCCGTGTGCGGTGGTGGCGGGCTGTTGCGTGCCGTTCAAGTTCACCCCATTTACGGTTTCGCTGCCAGCGCCCGTCGCTTCTTCGCCAAACCCGACTTCGTCGCCGTCTCCTCGGAACGCCATCTCTGCCAGGCCCCATCCAACTGCGTCTAGTTCTCGCTTAAAGAAATCCCTCTCTTCATCGTCGATCTCTTGTCCTCCCTCTTCTTTCCCTTGCTCCTCCTCTGCGGTGCCCGCTTCATTCGGCTTTTTGTTCCTTTGAGCTTTAATCTTCATAACGTCTCCGTATGTCCTCTTCATCCACCAAAATGTTAATCCTCTGAGACCCCATTCAAGAGGCACAGCTTCCTCATAGTCTCCACCCTGGCCCTCGCCTGACGGACCTCCCATTCCTGCACCTGGTGCTGCGTCGTGTAAACCAGCCAACCACTCATCACGCAGTTCAGGCCGGCAGTGCAAATAGATTGCCGTGATTACACGCATGTTACTCTGTCGCCATTTCCGACCGCAGTAGGGAACCTGAGATTTGAACAACTTGAGTACATAGAGACGGAGCATCGGTTCGGGAACTCTGAGTATGCGCCGGAGAATCTGAGCTGATTTGAAAGAGACAAGGAGCAAGACGCGATGGGATTTGCCACGCGTCAACTTTTGGAGGATCCGCAGGAGGGATATGGAAGTGTGGAAATGACGTGTACTGAAGGAAGTTGACGGAAGTGGGTCGGAAGGAAACTCGGTGAGAGGATTACCCAATTCGTCGACCACAAGTTGTTGCGACGGAATTTGTGCCGCAGAACTGGTCGCTTCTACCGACGTGCTGGCCGCACCTGTAGTTGTCTGCTGCTGTTGTGCTGCACCATCGGAATTCGAGGTTGACGATCGATGGTGTCGCTGAATCGGTGGAGGGACCGCATCATCGTCAGAAGCTTCATGATCAGAGTGCTGGCCTGCCGATGTTGGAGAAAGAGGTGGATGATCCGAGTGGATCTGGCAATACCGCCAGAAGGACAGGTCGTCACGATCATACCGGAACGAGACTAGCTCTTCGAGATTTTGATGGGCGAAATATTTCAATGTGAGCTGGATATAGTTCGAATCGAGCATCAGCTGAGTAATGTACTCTAATTTGAGGATATGGCTGACTTTGAACCATTTCAGCATCAGAAATAGGCATGCCGATATCGCTTTCTGGCTGATTTCACGACTTCGAATGTTGTCGAGGTCGTCGAGAGAGATGTGTTCTGGTCGTGGCGGAGAAGGAGGGTTTGGTATCATGTTTGGAGTTGTACTCAGGTTTTGATTCGATTTGCTTCGATTGAGCGCGCCTTGCAGCAACCCTTGCTCTTGTAACTGATTGTTCCTAACAGCAATGTCCTGAACGTTCGTCAGCATAACCTTCATCATCACAATGATGAGTGATTGAAGGTCTGGTAGTGCGTAATGGAAATACTTTTCCACCGTATCCATGCGATCCTGCAGGTCCGGATCTTGCAATCTATCCCCTTTGAAGTCATCTTTCTGTTTAGACTGCTCTCCTTCTACACGCTGACCATCATTCCAGCCGCGGTCATACCTCATGAATAAGTCACGTTCTTTCCACAACTGACGCATTGCTCGTGTCATTCTCATGCGACTGGCGAACAACTCTCCAGCTTCCAAGATCGAAGCGGGGACGTCGCTTCCTTCCCATCTTCGCCCCACAGTGGAGTCTTGGTGTTGTGTACTGCCCTTTCCACCTATGTTATTACTATCACTGTCGAGTGGAGGGTAGAGAAAGGGGAAATTCTGATTGGTCTGATAATTCTGTTTCTTGCCACCTTTGCCACCGGGTCCGGCCGGTGATGGAGGAGGAGATGGGGCTGGCGTGGCGATATGTACGGGTTGGTGCATAATAGATTGACCGGATTGGCTGCTTTTCTGGAATGTATCGAAGGTATCAGCTTTGGCAGCATGGTGTGGTAGTGGCGGGAGGATTGTTCTTTGGTCGGTCTCAAGAGGTATCAATGGAAGCGGTGGGTTGTATGACGGGTATTTTGATGTGATCTCTTGGCGAAAGAGATGGTAGTCAAGTGGTGATGCAGTCAAGATTGGTTTGCAGGCGTCCGCGGAAAATGGATCGACTCGAGGTTGGAGAATGCCTTTGATTCTTTCAAGATAATCCTTGGTGTCTCCGAACGCAAGTAAGATCGATTTCCATAACAGCTGAACGCCATGCATCAGGGGAATATTGTAGTATTCATCCCACCGTAATCGAGAAACTGTGCGTGTAATGAAGACTAAGAAATTCGGCTCTAATGACAGCAAACAATTCCTGATGTTCCGACCGGAAGCATGCACCAATCGTGATCGAGCGGACTCTATAATGATGTAGAAGCAAGAGAAGCACATAGACACTTCACAATATTCTGCGTCGTCAAAGCAGCCCTCGTTGGCTTCGTCTGCATTTTGCTTTGCGTGAATTTCGGTGAATGGACGTTCAAGCGCTTTTCTCATATAGTCGAACAAGGGCGCAAGAAGACCGTTCTTGACGATCAAATCGACATTTTTGTGCATCCACTCCATTTGCACCTTGTTCCCGATGGGCTTCTCTGCTGTCGGATCCGCATCTGAATGATCAACACCAGCGGTTGATTTCCAAGTTCCAGAGATTACGTACAGCAGTGCTGCCACTGAACGCTGGCGCTCTATATTATTCCCATGTCTAATTTGGGACTTCACTCGCTGGAGATAACCAGCTCTCTGATTCTGCTCAACGTCGAGCCATGACGCGTCATGGCGTTTCAGTATTTTGGAGCAATAGATTTGCCAGCTCTCCTCAAAGACTTCTTGAGCTGCTAGAAGGTAATCTCTGTCCTGGTCTGGTGCAGAATAGTGGAACCACTCATCAATCTCGATACCGAATTCTTGGGCATCTTGGTATTGGTACGCAAAAGCCTTTGGCTCTGGCTTAGGAAAGTGTCGCACAAGCTGTCGAAGTTGAGGGAGGCTTAACGAATCTGTTGGATCTTCTGGTTGTCCAGGTGGAGCTGGAGGCGGTTGAGATGGTGGAGGTGGCGGTGGAGCTGATTGTTCCCTTTTTAGCACAGGTCTCGGAGGTGGCTGAGGTCTAGACGAGGTTGGAGCATTATCAGACAGAGTGAGGGCGCTCAAGGGACGGCTACCACCGGGAGACTTGATGGTCGTGCCGGCGTCAACTTCATCTGCTTTCAACAAGAGCTCTTGGACTGGTGGCTGTCTCCCTTCGTTTTGCTTAATACTGGTGTCCATAATCGAAAGTTTAGGCGTTGTGCAAAAGACCCATGTCGTGTTGGCACATTAACTCTCACATCTCCACAAAATCAATCACAAGTTACGACTAGAGAGTGGAGGTTGCTTCGGGGTTGGAAAAATTTGATAGTATTTGGAGGTACTTTGAGGCACGGTCGTTACAGAAGTTGCGAGACGCGCCAAGTTTCTCTGTCCTAATTGGTATCCGCCTGGGGCAGGCTCAAGATCACGTGTTTCTTGGCAAACCTTCAAAGGGTGTCGTTCGGATCAAGTTTGCAAGACAATCGTTTCTACAACTGCTAAATGGTAGCCAATACTCCTATCGGATGACGGGTCATGGTGCTGCACACCGAGATCACCAGCAATCTATTAACAATTATATTTTCATTTGTTCTCGCTTTCGGAGCAGCATCGCTCCATGCATGATCTTCGATCAGCCCATCTGAACAGCGCATCATGGTATTTTTGAATCGGCACCTTCGTTCGTTAGCTCGTTAGTTCGTTAATTCGTTAGTTCGTTCGTTCGGTCTGTCGGTCGGTCGGGGGGTCGTTCGGTCGTCGTCGTCCACAGCGGCCCATTCTCACAAGATCAATCTAGGCCAAATCATTCATACAACGCTGGCTCAGTCCATCATGATGCTCGCAATGCGAATCTATTGCCCCGCCGCTTTGTTTGTCTCTGGCCGTAGATATCGAGTCCTTGGTGTGTTCAGTGGGCGTCAACACTTCACGTTAAGGACGCCTTCCGTCGGCATCCAGTAGGTCGCTAAACTTATACGCGATAAATGTAACTCTTGGGCTGGTGGGATTAAATCAAGCGTAGATTCCACGCTTTCTCCCCCTAACGGATCGGGTGTGTCCACCGACTAAACCCAATAACCCAACCCATTTATGTCGTGGTCATCGACACTGTGCACGGCCACGATGGCACTTTTTTCACAAAGCCGCACTCTGGTCCAAGAAATTCCCGTTGAATTCCACAGGATTGGCAGTTGGAATAGTATGACGCCTTCCGGATGTTGCGTCCCTGACGTTCCGGGTACGGAACCCTCAATGCACAGTGGAAACAACCCTGAACGGGTTCGTGAAGGAGTTGCTTGTTTAGGGAGGCATAGCAAAAGCACGGAATGGCTATGTGCCATAAGCCTCATGTCCTTAAAGCAATCTAGACGATTTGGAGTGAAACGATGCCCTCGGATACTCTTGCTCGTTCGATCACTGCGTTCACCCCACTTGTCCTCGTGGTCGCACAATCCTAGAAGGCGGTCGTCGATGGGTGGATGGGCTGCCTCCCATGAAGGAGTCGAATCCTTGACCCCCTGCATCTGCGACTCCTGTGCTTATGGTCGTGAAAGACTTGGTCGGGTACCAATTTGACCATGTGGGTAAGGGAGTCGGAGTCGTGGTTTGTATTGACTCTGTCGCGACACTAATGGAGCCAACCTGTGGCGCAGTCGACACGGCTGCTGGTGTTGCTTCCGAAGATTGACTTGATAAGATAGGCGATGAATTTGGCATTTGGTTCAAAGACCCCGTCTCAAATGATGGTATGATGCTGGTTGCCAACGTCGTTGTGCTTGTAGGCAGAGCAACAGCCGAAAGCGTCATGGTTGCAGTCACATCTGTTGCTGAGGCCATCGATAAGCCAGAAGCTGCGCTAGTCGAACTACTCAACTGTAGAGTACTCGTAGATGTGGAGAAGGTTCCCACAGAGTTTGGCAACAGTGAGTCCGTCGGATTGGCAGGCACATTGCTGTCTGGTTCTGTGCATTGTGGGTTCCTAGCGATGGCTTCATCCGTAGTTACAGGATTGCAACCTGGCAAGGCGGAAAGGTTGCCTCGAACCTGCTCACTTAAGACGTCAGGCGCCTGCAAGCAGTTTCTTGAAAAGTTGACGTCGTCGCTTGGTGCAAGGGCCGCGCATGCAGAGACCACACCTTCATTGTCGGTGTACAGACAGTTCTCAACGGCGTCTGACAGAACATCTTGGTCCCACGCGTTGACAAAGTCAGCATGCATGCCATAGCCGGTAGGATCACCGTTTGCAAGCACGAAACGGCCTCCAGGTTGTTGATTTATATCGTTGACCCAATAGAGAATCCTAATACTAGTTAGCAGACCGTCGTCAGTCACTGCGGGTGAACGCACTCGAAGAACAGACCCGGGATGGGGACAGGATGGGTAGGCGGGCAGACACCATGGTCGATTCCTGACAAATATGCCACATGTGCTGAATTCTCGAGATACAAATTTTGCCCATCCCAGCAGGATTGGAAGTTCACCTGTAGTCGAAGTCCATTGACGCAATTTGTCTGATCAATGTGATGGGTTTCTGGAATGTTGTTAGCTTCGTTAATGCAGCGAAAACTTACCCTGTCAGCAATCGGCCTTGTATCCATATACGTTAAAGCGGTCGTATCGTAATGGCGAAGGCGGGGATTCCCAGATATCATGCTAAAACCTGGCGGGAATGGCCGAGTATTTGATGCATCGCCGCCACGTCCGACGTAATAGACAGTCATGCCATTGTTTGGGACCGATTCAAATGTGCCGTCAGGGTGGTTGTAGTACAAGAGCGGACTCCAGTAGGCACTTTTATCTTTCTGCACTTGACATGTCGAGCAACTCGAAGCGAGTAGGCTATTCCCATCGGACGCAGCGTGTACATCTTTGCTGTTAGTGCCCAGCGGTTTTCTGTCATGTTTTGTACTCACTAATCCCACCGGCGAATTTGTGAGCGTGCAAAGAAGTGGCTCCGGGACTGAGAATTGGATCAATTCGCGATTCTTGAGATACACTGCATGCCAATCGCCAGAAAGCGACAACAGTGTTAGAGTATGTGATTAGAAACCATAGAACTTTAGAGGTAGACACTGCCATTGTCGTTTGCGGCAAAGGACTGCACGAGAGAATGCGCTGGATGATCTCTGAAAGATCGAGCTCTCTCTCACGCTTTTGAAGCAGCAGAACATCATCTTGAGCGTCCCGGATTCCTCTTTTTGGGATGATGTAAACAAGAGACGCTACAGTCTTGCTCTTGGCTTACTTCGAAATTATCATCTCGTTGCTGACAGCAACGTCCCACTTGAAAGATTTACCGCGGCGCCGCGAAACCCAAGAACTTATGTTCAGAAACACACCGCGTCGAGAGAAAAAGGACACTATTGTCATTTGAGCATAGGCGCCCATTGCTGCAGGGAAAGGGTCGAAACGGAAATGGACTTCGCAGAGACCAAAGGAGAGACTAGACCCTTCAAAACCCTTTGACTTGAGCCATCATATAACGAGCGTGGTGAAAGATGCGACGCTGGTTGCGATGTATTAAGTTGTATGTGGGTTGCGCGGATATAGGGAGTAAGCCAATGAGAATATCCCGCTAAGAGCGAAATTTCCCGTGATAAACCTTAAGGTTGATAGACAACTGTGGTTCGTTGCGACGTTGTCCCTCGTGTTCGAACGCAATCTTCCCGCTCCTCTTCCGCTCCATGAGATCGTCAGTGTACTCACCGTCTCTGTCATTGATAGGCAATGTGCTGACGAATTGGTACGTTGCCACTAATGATCTTGTGTTTGAAAGGGCTAGGATGTGAACGTAAGCTGTAAATGATGCATGTTGTAAATTAACACTTTTGTCAGTGGGGCTATCATTCAAAGTAATTTGAGACAACCGTAGTAGTGTGAAAGTGTAAAAGATGCATCTAGGCGAAAAGCCAAAACGGAGACGGTGATATACCCCACTGCTACCGCGGCTTTCACAGTAGTCTGCTATAGGAAAGACCTACCCACTCTCCACGTGGTGAAGGTGCAACGGCTTTCCTTAACGAACGCGATGTTCGACGGGATTGTCGTTGGGTATACTTTCGTACAGTAAACGGCCTTGCTTTACGCAGTCTGCGCTGATATATTTGCAGACGCGTCATCGAGTGCTGTCAGCACGCAATCTTCAAAGAGGCGGCAGGATCCTCCATGAATCTTCGCAGGATTTCCTTACGGTTGTACAGTAAAGTTCTTAATGGATACAAGGATGCTTTAAACAGTACTAGTCAAATGGTGGAGTGTCTGTGTACGGAGTATATGAAACTGCTGCTCGGTTGCGTTCTAGCTGTGTCCCTCCGCCTGGGGATCGGGTAATATAAGCTAATCATGGCGTTGGAAGCGAGAGGGGAAATCATAAATCCGATTTAGCCTCTTTCGGGCATGGCTAGTTTCTTTTGATCACTCATCCTCTTCTCTGCGTCGATATTGTTCACATCCTTAGATGACGCCAACCAGAGTACATATGTATGTTTGTAAATTGTACACATGATGCATTTAATCAACACCACAACATACAAGCTTCGTGAGTTTCCCAGTGAGGAAGACACTGGCTATGCCATCTTGTCGCATCGCTGGCAAGGTGAAGAAGTGCTCTTTGGTGATATGGATGGCTTTACATCTTGTACGAAATCAGGCGTGACGAAGTTGAAGTCGTTTTGTCGAATCGTCCGAGGCCCAGAATTTGACCATGAATGGTGTTGGGTCGACACTTGTTGTATTGACAAGAAAAGCAGTGCTGAAATCTCCGAAGCTATTAACTCAATGTATCGATGGTATAAACAGGCCTCGGTGTGTATCGCCTACCTCGCTGATGTACAGGTAGGGCCGGGTGATGATAAATTTGAAGCAGAGCTCCGGGCCAGTGCTTGGTTCACCCGTTGCTGGACCTTGCAAGAGCTCATTGGGCCTGGATCCAAGGATTTATACTTCTACAACTCGCATTGGGAAAGACTAGGATGCAAACGCGATCTTTTGGCTCTCCTTGCTAGAATCACAACGATCCACATATCAGCTCTCGATGGTGCGGATCTTGCTGAGTACAGCATTGCTGAACGTATGTCATGGGCTTCTATGAGACAAGCTACGAGGAAGGAGGACGAGGCATACAGTCTTCTGGGCATTTTCGATGTGAATATGCCAATGCTTTACGGCGAAGGAGGCAGAGCGTTCGAAAGGTTACAAGAAGAGGCAAGTATAGACATTTCTACCGAAATCCATTCCCTAAAGCGTGTGCACTTAGGTATATGACAGGTGCACCCAAGCTAGCACGAAATGATCATCCTGATTTCTTCCTCCAACGGAGATAACCCTGATACTAATTTCTGGCAGATCCTCAAATACACGGATGACGAAACAATATTCGCGTGGTCAAACACACCCGAGGCTTCACTGGTGGGTGTACAGAGACCTAGCAAGTCTGCTCCCACTACCGGCTTGCTTGCTAGTTCTCCTTCGCAATTTCGAGGCTGCCAGTATCTCAAACCAATAAAATTGCATCAACGCGAAACCGGCTTCACGCTTACAAACCGGGGACTAACAAGCAGCTTGATGGTTGCCCCTTTTGGCCAAGACGAGAACATCTATCTTGCTTGTCTCAATGCCGCATTCGACAGACCCAAGTCTATTGAACGATATGTGGGTATCTTCATACGTCGGCTCAGCTACCACGGGGACGAGTACACTAGAGTCCAGCTCGATTGTGGTTCCGATAGCACCACCCGGTCGTGCGACCGCTGGGAAGGATATAGTCATGAGGTTTATTGCTTCAGTGCAGCTTTGGTAAAAGTCGTGGTTAGACATCGCGGTCTGGTAAGAGAACTGCTTCCTTCCATGTCACATGGGTTCGACATTTCAGCGTTACTTCAATCCGAGTCCGTTGTAGGTATCAAGAGTCTGCTCATGCCCGAAAGCTCGAATATCGAGTCATTGACGAAGGCGGCGCCTGGATGCGAGACCAAGGGCACATTTATCATGCGTCTCAAATCCGACGAACCTGGGCCCATTTGCAACATTAAAATTGCAGGGCGTTTCAAAAATATCAATATCGTGCATCTCGGTATCTCGACTGCTTTCCAGCCAGTTTGTGTGCTAGCTGATATGTCCTATTCCCAAAACAAGGGTGTCGTCGGGATACCCCATATGCCGCATATTCGGCAGCTCGAAAGCTTCAACATTGATTACCATTCAATACCGTGGACATCGTTTCGCGCTGGTAACAGCCAAACAGGCCGATATATGAAAGCTGACCAACAATACACCGGATTCTGGGCCGTGCACGGCACTGCTGACTCTTTCTCCAAGTGGATATTCCTCAAAGCAAAAGCAAAAGATGGGAGATACAAGAACGAGGCAAACTTCATGGTAACATTCGAACCCTTCACTCGATACCGGCAAAAGGCTTGGGTGGTGTCTCTGAAAAACAGCTCGGATCCAGTTCCTGTAAGCAGCAACTATTCCTGAAGGAAGGCAGAACCAATTGTGTGCTCTGTTGACTTGCCTGGTCACGGCTTGGACCATTGGATGTGGTGGCTCTGAAGCTTTATCGTCAGGAAGCTTGGTTCGAAACTGGTGCGGCAAAGAAATGCCTGTGTTACGTTCCGGATGGCAGGTTTTGCTCTGCGCTGAAGGCCATTCGAATCACATGGACGAGATCTTCCATACATTTTCGACCGGTGCTGAGCACACCTACATCGGATCAGCTTCTAAAACAGAAAGTAAGGGTTGATTGACTGTACCACTCAGTGCCAACATGCTGTGGGGCATCCCATTGTATACATGGGTTTCTGTGTGGACCCCTGCATTTTTCAGCATGTCACTATATGCTAATCCTTCAGTGGAAAGCATGTCTTGTCCGGCAATGGCGATCCACGTCTTCGGTAACTTGGGCAGCAGATGCTTGGGTGCAAACAATGGTGAGGCTTTCCAATCAGTTGCGGACACTGATGTGGGCAAATAGAGATTTCGATACCACGTCATCCGGGGCGCTGTTAGCCACGGAGCGTGAGGATGCGAAGACCATAAAGTATCCAGTGTGGCTGTGTTGTCAGTGACTGGCACAACAAGAACCTGAAGAGCGAGCGGTATGGATAGCTCCGTTGCTAGGAGTGCGCCGACAGCAGCGAGGTTCGCTCCAGCACTGGCACCGCCGATGGCGATCATTCTTTGATCGATGTTGAGCTCGCGAGACCCTGCTTCGCTGCTAGCCCATTTCAGCACCTCAAATGCATCATCCACCGCAGCAGGGTGTGGATGCTCAGGTGCTAATCTATAATCGACGTTTGCCACCACACACGCAATCTCTTTGCACAGCAAAGAGCAGAGATCATTGTCCGAATCGATATTGCCACCTACGAACCCACCACCATGAAACCAAATGATAAGTGGCAGTCTCTTTCCACTCGTTGCCCCAGCTGGATGGAAGACTCGGACCCTGAAATTCGGGCATGGTCGGATATCCTCGACCCTTCCAACTGTGGTGATTTGGGAACCGGCATATGGCCATGTAAAACGGTTCCGCACGCCTGGATCCCATGGCTTCGCCTGCTCTGGCTGAACGTATTGGACATGTTTGTCGTGAAAAGCGACGTACTCTGGGTCGAGATGTGGCCGGACAGAGGGATGAAGTGGTTGGTATACCACCCTGTGCGTTTCTGTGCCCTGCGAAGATCCCTCTTGCATGCTCTTCTGCTCCTGATCTTGCACCCCCCTCCTACATGCGAAAACCTGACACAGGCGACGCAGAGTGTGCAGCATCGGAATCCTCAGGGAGTCGCTTTCAAGAAACTTTGATAGGCCGCCGACTTTCCCAGGGATTAATAGGTCAGTTCGAAGGGCAGTGCTGTGGCACAATTCTGAGCAGTCAATCCATGACCAGGAAGATGCTATCACACATGGTGACAAGTGCAAGAAGATACGAACGATTGCGCTAGCTAGTGATCGTAGATACGGAACAAGATACATGAGTACAAAATTTGATTTGGCTTGACTTTCGAGTCATTTATCGAGCAACCGTCACCCTCACTCAAATCACTCGCCAAGGCTGGAGCCCCTTCCTTGTTTGGCTTTATATATACCAGAAAAATGCCGATGGGATATGGTAAACCACGTTTTTTGCAAAACCGATAAGATCACCATCGCTAAAGAAAGTGATTCGATGGCCACCGCGGCTCGCACGACACTAGTGTCAGAGCTATTATTTCTTTCTTCGGTCTACATTGCTCCATCACTGAATCGGAGACAGGCTCTCGCACGGCGAGACCATCGCTGACAGGATCGCCCTATCGGCAAAATGCGTACAAAAAATATTCGAGAAAAACCAAGGTGCGTGTGTGGCTCGTAAATTTCCCGCGATCGGCACCACTGGTGGTGGAGCTCTGTTTCAAGATCTAAGGGTTTGAGGGAACTCGTATATCGTACATCCTTTTGACCGACCCGTATCAGCGGGGGCTCGAATTGTACATTATTTCACCTTCGAAGGGTCCAAAGACGCCCGCCGAACACCGCAAGGGGAGGGGATGTACCGCTGACTAGCAAGCAAACGCATTGACGAAATAGGATTCGCTCGCTTGGTTTAGGTTCGAATGTGCTCAAAAAAAAGTGTGGAACGCCACAAATCCCAGCAGTGCGGAACCTGCATGCAGCTGCGAACCTTAAACTGTTTAGGCTTTCCCACGGCTGTTCTGGTCGCTGTACCCCAAGATCGTCAACCGATAGTTTTCGAGAAGGGGGCTGCTTCCGTGCTAATAGCCTACGCTTCGGTCAAATGGTGGGTTAACACCTGCTGGTATCACTGATCACATGATCGGCATGAAGTGTTTCAACCTACGGCTCCTGTTGGGTTGCAAAAATCTCTCTCGAAACTCAGTTCACGTCGGCCAGGCTTAGACCCATTTAGCTTCTGGGCCGTGGATGGACCGGACAGAAGCGTAGTAGTGCGCGGTGAGTGTATACGATATACACACCCTCCGTTACGGATACCTGCAATTCAATAATGGTTTCCGGACTTTTCGAGGGCAGAACTTGCGACGACACGTTGATTGGGTGCACAATTTCAAGGTCCCGCTAATGCGGGGTTGTCAGATCAAAACTTGAAGCTCTGCAGGGTACATGCGCATGTGTGGGACTATATGCAATCCCGATGGGAAAATGTCTTTTGAAGATCTCAAAGGCACAACCATGGAATAAGAATTCGCGGCAAATGCCGGTGTGACGTTGCCAAACAACGGGGCGCGCGAACTTTAAAAAAAGTCCATGCACTATATGTTTATGCCCAAGGAGTAATTTAATAGACACCTTTAGCAAAATTTTGAATCCACGTCTTGTATTCATGATTCCTTGATCCGTCCATAGCGCAATTCCTTATCGGGCCATGTGGCTGACACTCACTCGCCTTCTGAGTTATTCCAGACCGTATTGAGTTGTAGTAATGGGCCGATGAGGTATAGCGCATTCCCCAGCGCGTCTCGCGTAAGGTGGCTAAGTAACTCAACTTTATGATATTAGACAATAACGACGTCGTAGTTATATCTTTATTACTACGTGGCGGGCCTTTATCCGCGGTATTTTAATCATTATGTACTCGTATAGCTGGTCTGTATTGTCCGAATGCAAACTTTACTAAACGCGACCAATTCACGGCCCTAGTCGTCATCTACAACACTATTATAAAACGGGAAGGCGTGGCAATTGCCTTAAAGGGTAGTACGCTACACTCATAATAAGTGGATTCAAGATTTGCTAAAGGTGTATTAGCCGGGGCACGTCGAGTCATCTTGGCCCGGTTCGACTTTGCCCTACAAGGATTTCTGTCAGCTCCACCTCGGCTGTCTAGCACTTTCTTGTATATATATATATGTCACATATGTATAGCTAAGGTCCAAGTTTCGTCCGGTTCCTTGCCGACCGACCTTTTGATGGTGTCGTCATATATGGCAGCCCCACTAAATCTCCGGGAGAGATATACACAATCGGCAGAATCACAGAATCGGCCAGCTGATAGGCCGTTGTGGGCAAGGGCTGCTCTCACCGTTTGACAGAAAGATGGCGTGATTGTTGTTTGTGCCCAGTCACCTAGGTGCTAACACCGAGTCCGAGGTCCTTGGGCTAAGGGGCTGCGCACTACTCCATCACTCACTGGGCACGGGATGGAAACCTCGCCTCGCTGAATAACTGCAATTCAAGGCATCGAGATTGAGTCAATGCTGCACACCTTTACGCGTCGTCACTGTGATGATGAGCTCTCTTCGTCGACAGAAGCAGTGAATCTCTTGTGACGTGTTGGAGCACCGAGTACGACTGCAGGTACGAAGGACGCAGAGAACGGGCGTTGCCAGTGGGCCAACAGGACAACTCCCCCATAGTACTTAAACTTTCGCTAGTTAGATGAGACGAGGACAGGTAAATGTATATACTTCATATATTCAGATTGCCTTGTCGGGTCGCGAGATTCACATTCCCAGTGGAAAGGTCTCGACCAATGTGGGGGTCGAATGCTCTATATGTATATCAAGGTTGCTTACCTGGTTAGCTAATAGCTCCAGAGAAACCCTGTCCAGCAGGTCCTTGCAAGTTACCATCAAGCCGAGGGAACAACATGGGCATGCATGTGTCACCGCGGGAAAGTGGGCTAAGGAGTGAAGCTAGCGTCATCACTGAAGAGTCTCGGCTCCTGAATGGCCAATCACAGGCCAACATGCACCCAAATTCCCCGAATCCTTTTCATTGTTAGGGTCCAGCCCACCCCCTCGGACTTTGCTTCAAATAATGCTCTTCGGACTTGGCTGGAAGTGGCTGAAATCCGTCCAGTTCCAACCGAGATCGGTTGCGGAACGCTGCCCAGCCGATGTGACGGGCACCAACTGCATTGATCATGTGTGCCGTTCAGATTCGCCCCCGCCAGCGTCCATACTGGAACAGAAGGGGTTGACTAGCCTTTCTGCTTGCGGTGACATCCCTTTGACCTGAGCTCATTGATACTCATCGACTGTGCGACGAAACACGGAGTCTCATCGGCTGAAAAAGTGGGAAAACCCAATCCTTTGACTTTTCCTTCGTCAAATGCTTCATCTTCCCACACGATCAGCAGCGACACCGAGACTTTTTCGCACCGAGCTTTGTGAAATCGGTTGGTGGAAGGAAATTGAAGGTTCAAAGGGTTCTCAATCAAAATTCATGCCTCGTTCGTTAGACCGTGTTGAAAAACTCCACACCTTCGTTACGCTCATACAGTCCACCATAAGCCCAGCAATCCTTTCAAATACTCCACAATCTCTTCGCCACCCAGCTTGCTCTCGCCGTAGACACGGTCCACAAAGGTAATGGGACACTCCTCGACGTGCAAGCCCATCGCCTTTGCCCTCGCCATCAACTCCATCTGGAAGGTGAAACCCTTGCTCTCGGTCGCCTCAACGACCTTGACGACGGCGTTTTTCTTGTACAGGCGAAAGCTGCCGGTCAAATCACTGACGCCCGGGGCCAACAGAAAGTCGGCCAGGATATTGGCACCCTGGCTCGTAAGCTTCCTCTTCGCATCCCAGCCATAGACGCCGCCGACCATCATCTGGTCGAGGCCGGCGGGGGTATAGGTGCGATAGCGCGTGCCCGTGACGATGTCGGCATTCGTAGCGGCCTGGATCTTGACCATGTCCGGGATGAATTTCGGGTGGTGGGAGAAATCGGCGTCCATGATGATGACAAAGTTGCCGGTGACGAACTGCAGGCCGTGCACGTATGCGGTGCCCAGACCGAGCTTGCCTGCGCGGGGCTTGAGGATGATGTGGTCTGCCCCGAACGATTTCTGCAGCTGTTTCGCGCGCTCGAGCGTGCCGTCTGGCGAGGAGTCGTCTACTATTATTATCTCCCAGTCAAGTTGCCTAACATGTAAGCCATGTCAGCGGAACTGTTTTTTTTTGGCTTGACTTGACTTGACCGACTAAAACGTATTGCATGCCAAGGTCGGAAGGAAGGGAGGAAGGGAAAGAAAGAAAGAAAAGGCGCCGGGCAAACTCACTCTCGCGTAAAGACATCATACAACATCTGCACCAGCACAGGCAGGTTCTGTCGCTCGTTATACGTCGGCAGGATCACCGAGTACTTGTTTGTCTGCTGCTCTGCTGCCTTTCCCTTCGCCATGGTTGGTGGCCGGGCGGGCGGACGGGCGACGATGATCTGGTGTCAGGGTGCCAGAGGTACGAAGTACGAGGAGGAGAATCGCACGCACTATCCGCCGAAATATGCAGGCAGCTTGGCTTATGGACGTATGTAGAGAGAAACGGAAAGAGAGGGTCTTGAAACGGCCACCGCCACACGGCCAGAGTTTTCCCCAGATGCACAGATCTGACAGATCTAATGCAGGTTCATATGTAACTTACATGATAATGGACGGGGGCATGCGCTGCGGGCTTCCCCATATCTGGCGTTCTTGGCGTAGGACACGGACCTGAAGCATGGTTGCCTCAGGCATCAATTGGCTCGCACCAAATCACACCGAGGAGGGTATGGCGTGGCGTGTCTCCCTGTCCACAAGCAAACTCATATTTGTGAAAGATTCTCGGAAGATGGGCTGGGCCACATGTGATATATACTACATATGTCGTCGAGCTGTAATTCTATACGCAACTGCAACGCTCGCATAATCATCATAATATCATCGTGTCTTTTCAAATAATCATCAGCCATCGTGATCGTGATCATCGTCTAGCTTGTGCTCTTCGGCCGACCAAATGCTCAGCGGCAAAGTCATCCTCGTCGCTGTCCCACTCATCTTCCCGGTCCTGCAACGCGAGCTGGAGAAATCTCTGCAAGTTGTCGTTGGCGTTGTTCCCCTGTCCAGGGGCGGCAAGCACTGCAGCAGCTGGTGGGGCCCGTGCTTCCGGGTGCCGCTCGCCTCCTGCCGCTCGCCTTGGTTCGATGGCTGGTCGTCCGCGATGTCCTTCGGCTCGTCGATTTGGAGGTGGATTAGCCGCTGGGGGTGGGGGTATGGCTTGGGGACGCTGAAGCTCGATGCGTTGGTTCGCCCCGTTCCGAGCAAAGTTCACAATCTCGATGCCTGGTCGATCGGCTCTACGCTGGTCAGGCGCCGTTTCCTCATCGTCATCACTGTCTGCATCCCAGGCTACCACTTCATCACCACCAAAGGCTTCAAAATTCTCTTCTGCCAGTTCGTCCTCTTCTGGCTCAGTCTCGTCCGGATCCTCCGCTTCCCACGGCGCAGCGATCCCACCGGCGTACCCGAGACCAACCTCAGCCCCATCACCGCCTTCGAGTTCCCATAGTCGCATATAGCAAGGACTCTTGAGGTCGTTAAAATGCCGATACGGGTTATCTGGCATGAGAAACGAACTGCACAAGTAGCAGAAATGAGTCTTGCACTTGAAACAGATCATGTGGTTGCAGCCGTACGTCTTCTGGGCTGGCGCGCTGCAGGTTGGGCAAGGCGTGCTGAATCTCTGCAGATACTCCAGCGATGCTTTTTCTTCCTCGTTGAGCTCGGCTTGTCGGCGTGGATTGCAACGCTCCAGCTCGCCATGCCAGCCTTTCTTACACACGGAGCAGAAGGCGTAATTGCAGTCTTCGCATACCGCCAGCCGTTCCGACATGGGGATATCATCTGGATTGTTGCTCTTCTTCTTCTTCTTCTGCTTGCTAGCCTTTTTGTCATCCTCGGATTCATACTCCGAGTGCTCGACGTCGTGCAAAGGATCGTCCGACTTGGGATGGCGCTTGGATCTGGCAGCTCCTTGACACCACTGTCGAGGACAGTAAATTGTGTTCTGATCGGCTTCCAATCTCTTCTTCCGCTTCAGCCGAACATATCTCTGCACTAGATCTTGCTCGATGGGAATCTGAAGAAGCTCGCTCGGGTTAAGCGTTCGATCAGCTTTCCGCCTCTTGCCAGGGGAGACTTCCGGAAGGACATCCTTCCCACACCCTGGGTCCAAACATTTCACACTGTCGACGTCTCCCTCATGTACGCAGGTGCCGTAGAAATCCTGTAAGCAGGCGACGCAAAAGACATGCCCACAAAGCAGAAGACGATGACAGATCCTGCCCTTCTTGGGATCGAGACAGATGCCGCACTCAAACGTCTCATTCTCAAATTGTTCTTGTTTGCGCTTGAGGTCGTAGTCCAGAAGGATGAGCTTCAGATCACTCGGCAGCTCGAATTTGTGCTCTGCGTTGTCGGCCAGTCCGAATGCCTTCTCAGCCTCTTGTTGAACATGATCAATGAACGCATACACGACCTGGTCTTGCCCGTATTCCCTCCACAGCTCGGTGCATCGATTCTGCACCTCCACCAGTGTCTTTCGAGGCAGCCACAGAGGCTCGGCGTAGATGGTCACATCGGGAGGCTTTTCAAGAGGATAGCCATGGGGCAACGTGATCTCGAGCTTGAGTGGCGGCAGATGCGAAAGCTGGTGGGCGTCCACGTTCAACGCTCCCTTTAGCGGTGGCGGCGGTGGCGCCAGTGAGCGTTCTGCTGCCTTGGCCGCACCTTCGTTGGAGGAAGTGTCGGTCGGAGGAGGAGTCGGCAGGTCGGGTGGCGCTGAAAGCGTCGACGCCTGGAAGTAGATTTTTAGAGGCTTTTCTGGTGCAACTGGCACTTCAAGCGTGGCGTGGAAGGGATTCGCCGTGTCTATGATCAGTTCGGGAAAGATCGCGGCAATTGAACACAGCTCAATCGCCCTCTCATCATCATCCCCCTCCATCTTGTTTGACTTTGAAAATAAAGCGGGTGTCACCGGTGATCAAGCATGGTTGTGAGCTGTATCCGCAAGACGACGGATTCTATGCGCGAAGCGTGGGTTGGGTAAGAGCAGAGGCTTGAGATGTGCGACGATAATGACTCAGAGAGGATTTTCGGTTTCGATGGCGAAAGCAAGGCGGCAATATCAGGACCGTCACGGACCGTTTGGTGATTTGACGTTTACCGCGCCCGCCGTTACGTAAGCAAAGCCTAGCCTCGGAATTTTATGCGACTCCATACGTGCTCGCCATCACTATCAAGACCCAGATTATGCACCATTCTCAAAGAAGTAAAGCTCTGTGGTCTGGATGGTGTCTCTCAACTGAGTACGAAGGTAGGATTGCCTGAAAATGACTTTGCTCTGTAGAAACTCGACTTGCAGCGTGAACCCGATACCACATCCCAGATTCCACATCCCAAACTAGCGCCATATCAAGCACGCGTGCAGCATTTACTCGGGGCTGTCGGTCAGCGTGGAACGGTGGACCCCATACCTGTCGGCGAGGAGAATCCTCCACTTGCGGCCCCAGGTCACCAGCAGAGTGTACAACAGCCCGAAGAAAACTGCCAAAGCTGTCATGACAACAAACATATTGGTACATGCCCATTCACTCCATCCACGTCGTTAAGGCGAAGATGAAGCCTGTGGCAATGCGGTCGCGGACTAAGACAACACCGACGAGGGCTGGTCCCAGCAGCTGTGGTGATGTTGGCAGGTGAGAACCAGCGACCTCGGGAACTGGTATGACTATTGTCGAGGGAATGGAACCGCGACGTTGGACATGAAGATATATGAAAAATCCATAGCCGCGACTCGGGTTCATAGATACCTCTTCAGCGCTTGGAGGCCCAAACAATCACCACGTCGGCGAGGGCCCCACCAACGAAGGCTTCGAGGATCGCACCGATGGCCGCTGGGATGTTCATCAAGCCAATGCCAGCCGCCGAAACAAAACAACAAAGGAGTTGACTACCCACACCTACGGTGACCATGACCAGGGAAATTCCGGTCACGGTGCCACGCTGATGGTCGTCGAACAAATCACAGATCTCGTACGCAAGCAACTAGTGCATCGATCGACCTGAGCCGAGATCATCGCAGAAGCACCGTCACCTGGTACAGCGCTTCGTTGACTACGCTTGCAAGCCCACAGAGATTATTGTTGCCAAACGAGTTCGCCTTACGTCTGCATTCGTGCGGGCCAAATGATGCACGCCAGCGTGATGAGACCGGTCAGGATAGTGGCCGACCATCGTGGCGGCTTGTTTGGGTCTGAACTTGTGCGTGGACATAAGATGAACTTGGACTTTAGGAGGTCTTCAAGGCGTTGGGTGCCCGGAGGCAAAGGCTCGTTGGATGTCATCTCGGGGGTAGCTGTCCTTGTTCGTGTGGGAGAACGTCTATGGCAACAGCAGCTCGTCTAGCACCGGGGCCACACCGATCTATAACATTGCACGGTATGAAATAGACCCGTGAGACGGCTCCACTGCTATGCTCTTGCTACCGCTGCCATCTCCGTTATCAGGATCTGACAGCAGGCGAACCCCTTGGAGGTTTTACATTTGCTCTAAACACCAAGGGACAGGTAAATAATATCCCTCGCAATCGTCATTGATTGGGCATTGTGGTTGGAGTAAAGTCCCTACGACAAGCCCAGATATTAGACTTAATTCCTAAATTTGTGCCAGAGCCTTGTCCCCATATATTGTTGCATTTTTCATCTCATCGTTATCCACCCGGGCAGGGTAAGAAGTAATTCGAGTGAATACCGGCCTGTGACAACTTTGTTGAGGTGGACATGTGGCTTCCTTTCCCCACAAATAGCGTGACGTTCATTGTGGGGAGTTAGCGTTGGGCCCACCTTTCCTTACAGCCTCAGGCCCTTCTCACTCTATGGATTTATGCATGACACTGGCCAAGGCGCTAAGAAGCCATTTTGATGAGATAGGGAAAGCCTTAAATAATGGTAGGCGGTACAAAATCAAAATCAAAATCAGGTCAAATCAAACCAAGTCTCGTATTCGAATGGGAACCTGCTTAGGTCGCGCAGTTGGGCCTGTACACAAACAAATTGGAACGGCCGACCATGACGTATTTTAAACTAACTGGAACCGATATTTAGCCGTCAACTTAAGCTCAGTGGCTCACTGCATCCGATGCTCCCGGCTGGAGAAAAAGTGGAACACCCGCTAATTAGCCGGTCTCCAAACTTTATGTTCCGTTGTGTTTATTGATCGCCCCTGGCACCAGCTTTCCCTACCACTTTGAACACGGAAAAGCCTGAAAAGCTATTTTGTCAATGAATGCCTTCTACATACCTGCTCTGTATATTGTCAATGTTGGTACACTTAAAGCGGCTGGTAACATTAGTGGAGGTGGTACCGAAACTAACTAAGGTAGCCTAAGCTTCTTCTGACTCATTAAGTATCCGACGTCGTGCTGTGCAGTGCTGGCCAGTTGCGCAACTCCTGTGCGCAACAAAAGTGGACCTTTGAAGTAGAGAATAATTCAATTTCCGGGTATTACCGTCTATAAATATCGTCGTCGTCGACGAGGAGGAGGTAAGCTAGCGTCAACGGACTATAACATGTATATATAATCACGTGACGCCGTTGCGCAACTAGTCAGCACGGGATTGCCGTATGTAGCTTTATAAGATGCTCCTTCATCCAACGCCAGCCCCTTTCCCCGGTGAAGCCAAGCGAGCAAACCGTTTCTAACATCACTGTCATTACGTATAGCTCTATTCACGCTCTTCGTGCTCGTCGTGCTCTTTACGCAGCTTGTTGTGGCTGCTTTCTTAGGCCAATGTGCTCCCTCAACCGTTTTTCCTTCGCCTGCCGCGCTCCTTGGGTTTCCAAACCCAAGGTTTGCAATACACTATTTAGCTGTTGTAAGGGCATTTGGCGTATCTCTGTCGAGGTGGCAGGGAATCCATCGATGGGCCCACCTGTCTCGGGGTTGACGAAGGCCGAGAGAGGTTCAGTTGGCGAGGTTACATAGGTATTCTGGACACGAGCAGAATTATTACGATCGCTACCGAATTAGTACGCAGGAGCGAATAGATTGAGAAATAAGGATACGTACATTATCCGCATCACTACACGCATGCTAGCAAATCCTGTTCTGACTTCGTGTGCAAGTTCCTGGAGCGCGGCTAAAATCGCGCGGCCGGAGTCGACTGCGGGTAGGTTGGACAATTTCTCAGATTCTTCAGCAATGGTACGGTATGCTAGACTGATTCGTTGGAGATCTGGTTGAGCTTCGAGGGGATTCTCATGGTCAGCCATGGCGCTGAAAATGTTATAGAATGCACGCTGAGGTTTGTTTACATGCTGAAGCGGATGTTAACGAACCTGCGCTAGACGGCTGGAGAAATGGGCGGCAAAGTGGGCAGTTACAATTATTGGCGGGGGTCCACCCGACCTTCCTTACGGCCCTCACTACGGCCCTCACTACGGCCCTCGTTCAGTTTAAGAAATACCAAGGAATAATACTCCGTACTTCGCAGTATCCGCTCCCACTTCACCCTATTAATATCTGCATCAATTCCTGGAATCATCTCCATCATTGCTTGCAAGTGCACAACATCTTAGATAGCGACTAGGCATCGCATACAATGGACAAGTCACTCAGAGCTGTCCCTAAACCTGCATTGGCAGCGGAAATGCAGAGAAGACGAACATATGTTCCTACCTACCTAGGTAGTCGGCACGAACAATTTATGCTGAGGTCAGCCTTCCAGCTAAATAAGGAGAACAACCGTTCGCACAATTTTTCCAAGTCCGTCATCCGAGTCGTGCATATGTGGCACGTTGCACGTTGGACAGCTGTAGATATTCTCCGGCATCTAATTTTCTGGATTTTGGTTTCAACACACTTCTGTCTCTCGCTCAGACGTAATAATCTTCCACGCTACTCGTTGCGAATTTGCGAGTTTAAACCTCTGCTCATTCCAAGATGGACGACGCGCCTCTAACATCGCTGTCGCTCACTCATGTGCGCTATGTAAGTTTCCTGCCCGATTTGTAGCCTAGTATCTGTTTGGCACCAAAATCCTCCTTGTTCCCCAGCCGAAATGCAAAATTTTAAAGACCTGGGAAGGCTGTTTGATTTGGCCGTTCCCAGCTAATTAATTATCCTTACTCCATACAGAACGCGGGCGACCACTTCTCACACCTCTCAGCATGGCTTGCACTGGTTCCACAAGCACTGTGCGTCATCTATGTCACGCTGATATGGTCGACCCGGGAGGTCGAAGTCTTGCTCATGTTCACCGGCCAGATGGTGTGTGAAGTGGTGAATTTTGGGCTGAAAAGGCTGATCAGGGAAGAGAGACCACAACGTAAGTTCAGCCCTCCTCCGGTTTGTTGCTACCTCTATCAGCAAATCTTTTACCAAAGACACACTGCTTTCACCCACATCTGTACCATCTCTCTTTCCTACCACATACTTTGCAACACAAGTCGAGCCGATAGATGCGCAAACACACAGATTCCTTACGTTCTCTTTTTCTTCGGACTGCTCTCGGTAAGGAAGTACTACTACTAAACACCACTCTTTTTTCTTCACAGAGATGCACGGCAAGGGGTATGGCATGCCAAGCTCCCACGCCCAATTCGTTGCCTTCTTCTCCCTGTCTCTCACTCTCTTCCTCCTTCTCCGGCATCAACCTGCTCCCCACCCAACCTCCCAACACCCTACCAGCAAAGACATCACCCTCTACCCGACCTACGTCCAGTCATCCCTCCTCGAGCGGGGCTTCCTCTCCCTTCTCGCGCTCGCCGGCGCAGGAGCCGTTGCCTACTCTCGCATCTACCTGTCATACCATACCCCACGGCAAGTCATTGTCGGGGTCGTGGCGGGTGTGGGGTTCGCGATTGTGTGGTTCGCCTTTACCACGGCGCTACGGAGGACAGGATGGATTGAGTGGGGCTTGGACACGTGGGTTGCGAGGGTGGTGAGGCTGAGGGATTTGATTGTGAGTGAGGATCTTCAGGATGCTGGTTGGGGGAGATGGGAGGCGAGGAGGAGATTGGTCAAAGCGAGGCAGGTGTGGAGCAGAGGAATCGGACGGAGGGAAGGCGTGAACGCGAGCAAGGACAAATAAGCTGGCACAGAGCTGAGCCAATCAAGGACCAACCATAGATGATAGAAAATGCTCGAATGTGCTTTTTGAATAGAATTTGCGGAGAAGGATAAACAATTCTATGCAAAAGAAACGGACAAAAGCCACGTCAGACGGCTGGATCGTATCACGAATCACTTCTGGCTTACAATATTGGGGAAACAGATCTGGTGGTAGAAAACGTCTATTATTATATCTCAAGCTCTTTTATGTATATAAATCTGAATGCAGGGTGGCAACCTAGAACCACCCATTCCCCCAAATGTCTTCAGAAGCGTCTAGGTCATAAAATGTTCGTCAACGTGCTTTCCTCAGCAACGAGGCCTGCGGAAAAGTGTAGTAGATTGAAAATGGTCCCGCCGAGAGGAAATTTGAAAAGAATCGCCTGAAACCCAAAAAAAAACCATTACGCGCCGTTGCCGTTGTAGGCCAACTTATTCGGGGTGCCTGAGGCGTCAGTAACAACATCCTCCGTGGCAAGCTCAATTAGTCGATCGGCTACAGCCTCGGGGCTCGACAACTCCTCAAGAGCCTGGAGGTACAGCACAAGACCAACGATGTGTGGGGTCGCCATAGATGTGCCCGAAATGGTGTTGGTAGCAGTGCTGGACCCGATCCAGGTAGATAGGACGTTGTCACCAGGGGCGAACAGGTCGACGACGCTGCCAAAGTTGGAATACTCAGCTCGGGCATTATTCTCGTCGATGGCGGCGACAGTGATGGCTTCCGGGGCTGAGGCTGGAGATGAGCTGGACGCATCGGTGTTTTCGTTACCCGCTGCAACGACCGTTACGACACCTCCATCGTACGCGGCTGTGACGGCCCTGTTAACTGCTGAGGAGAAGGCACCGCCAAGAGACATGTTGATTGCGGCCTTTGTCTGACGGCCTTTGGATCGGATATCGTTGACAGCCCACTGATAACCATCGAGGATCGTGGATGTAGAGCCTTCTTCGCCCGCAAAGACCTTGACTGCGATTATGCTCGCTTTCTTCGCGACGCCATAGGTCTTTGAGGCGATTGTGCCGGCCACGTGGGTGCCGTGGCCAACAGCGTCGGCAGACGAGCCGCCGACGGCATTGTAGCCGAATGAAGCACGGCCCTCGAATTCAGTGTGGTTGACGAACACACCCGTGTCGACAACGTAACCAAAGGTGCCCTCACCAGCTGAGGTGTCGTAGACGTAGCCTTCCTGGTTTGGCTCCTTGTGAGATATGCTGCTCAGACCCCAGGTGGATGGTTTCTGAGTAGTCAAGGCAGAAATGGTCCAGATCTGATCGGCCTCGACCTCTTCAACGTCTTCGCTAGCTCGAATCTGCTCGATGGTGCCGTCATCGAATTGGCCTGAGTAGGCTCTCCAGCCGTCGATTTCGTATTCCTTTTCAATACCGCCGGTTGGATCGGTGCCGCTTTGCCGTTTAGCGAGGCTTTGAGCGTGAAGACCGGAGATCCATAAATTATGTGCAGATGCGTTGACCCCTTCTTTGAGGGTAACAATATATTTGTTCGTCACAGACAGAAGAGCCACAGGCTCGTCTTGGGGTGTTGGAATCGGTGCAGCGTTGAGAGCTGGCAGAAGTGCCACCAGGGCAAAGGCAGCTCGCGCGAAATACATCTCGTAGAAGGAGTGACTGGGGTTGTTTCCAAAAGGAGAACAATCAAAAGGCTCAAAAGGGGGATTGTCGGTGAAAACGGAACGTTATGAAAATAGCAACAAGAACAATATCTCATGGGATGTCGACCATGTTACTTATACCTTTATGCCAGTCAATCTGGTTCACAATCGGGCGTTGAGATAGTGATCATCGGATGTGTTTATGGCGAAGGACCAGCCACCTCAGTGACCGTTTCCACTCTGGAGACAGTTTGAGATGCTCGATGTGACCAAGACATCTCTCGGTAACCCGTGCCATGTGTATCAGGCTCGTGTGATTTGTGCCGCAGGGTAAAGTGCAATTGACATTGAAATTGAGAATGGAGTGCCAAGTGCGAATAGACATTCGGCGAACATACCAGATTGGTACGGGAACCAGCTCTTGGGAGATAGAGCCGGAGGAACGAGGACCAAGGCCTTCGAAAGCCCCCACGTAGCATGGCCGGAATGAGTACTCATCTCAGAGAGGAACATAACGCACGAGAACGAAGTGACGCTCGCTTGCGCAGTTGCTTGAAATCCATAATGAAGCGGGATGTCAATCTGCAAGAGGCACAAACAAAGCTGTCATTGGATCGCATGAACCGTCTCAGAAGCGGAGCTTCTGGCCGCAAGTGGGAACGCCAGATGAGTAGATCCACGAAGGCATCGGTTACCGGATCTCATGCGAACAGCCATCACAATTCGAATTGCCAAAGACAAGAAAGATAGGCCCGGTTTCAAGAGAGACAGAGGAAAGAGGTTCGGATCTCGAGAGGCATCGTATGATCAAGGGCAACTTGAAGAAGGGAAATCTTCTCAAGGCTCCATCCCAACCCCACATTTGATCTACGCCAAGACCAGCGCTCTACCAGGCACAACCTTATTCGCTGGCACGAGAGCGCGTTAGACTCCTGCACTGAAATTGCAAACATTGCTGAATTCTGAATTTTAGCTCGCCGTCCGGCTTTCAACGGATCACAGATTTAATCTGGTCATGATAAGATGTCTAACTCATTGATGCCAACGGAGGAACATTTCATGTCTTCGAGTGTGGTCAACGCGTACGCGTCTTGCGTGACATGAACGCTTGCGACGTCAAGCTCTCAACATACCACCAATTCTGAAAATTGTGCGCTGAACGTGTCGATCGTTCCAGCCATCGAGGAGGTGTATATGACGAAAGGGTCCCATGGTGTCTTTATAATGTCTCTACGTCACTTGGAAGACAAGACCGCATTGTCTATTTCCACAAGCCAGGCCTCGAGATTGTTCAAGCTGTCATCGATCGCGGTGTGGTAGGTTACCTGTCGCGTTGCTAGACAGAACGTGGGCTAGGAAATCCAGACACGATGGGTTGGTAAGCAAAGATACAAAAGCTCCCACAACAGAATGAATAAGGGTGAGAGGTGCTCAAGGCATTTCTGGAGCTGGACAACTGAGTATCGAGTAAATGGAGTAAATTCAGCAAATCAGGCGAAACCAAAAGGACGAAGCATCGCCGCAGGACGGCCATATCCCATCTGGAAAGTTGCAAGGACTCAGGGACATGAGCACAGAGCGTTTTGTTCATTTTGTATCAGCGCGTCATCAATTCCACAAGACAATAGTGAGAGCGTTATGTTCATCCATAGTTGAATTTTCGACCGGGCTGTCTCGAGCACTCCTATTGAAAGGAAGGTATTAACAGTTACGATGATTTACTCATACCACAGGCGAGCGTGATACTTCGTATTGCGAAGTGTTGGGTTGAGTTCCTTGCTATAGAAGCAAGATAGAGGCCAGGCATCCAGGCTAAGGCTACTAGTATTGGGACGTGGACCGCCTACCGAGGTAGCACCGAATTTGAGGCTTCGAATTACTGTGAATTTGTAAGCACCAAAAGCTACACCCATCAACCATACTTTTCCCGATCTTGCAAGGACAGTTGAACCTCTGGACATCTCTCGAACGTCTAGGTCATTAAATTCAGTTGTGATAGAAGCTCTCGACCTTTTTCGTGCTCTCACCATTCCTCAACCAGCCGGTCAAACATGGGCTGGTTCTTTTCATCAGCTCCCTCCGAAGCTCAACCATTCACAGGTAAGATGATCCTCGTCCTTTTGCCCATCTTCGACGGCATTGTCCGCCTTGTCGCCAAAAACCAGCCACTTTAACGTCTTGCTCGAGCGAACTTGACTAATACGAACCATTCTTTTCTCTCTCTGCAGGTTCCCAAGCATCATCAACAAGTGACCTCGCCTGCGAACTCCCACAAGCCGCTTCCGACGTGGGACCAGCCCAAAAAGTAAAGCCATGCTGCGTGTGCAAAGACGAGAAAGCTGCGCGCGATGATTGCATGTTGTTCAGCAAGGCCGACGACCCTCAAGCCGACTGTCACCTGATGGTCGACAAGTACAGGGATTGCATGAAGGGGTTCGGGTTCAAGGTGCAGTGAACAACAAGACAGACCGGGGAAACCGATACGGGGTACACTCTTCAAGTGGTTGGTGAGCGCAGTGAATAGCAATACTTCACACCAACTCTGCACCTATAGAGCGCAAAGTGAACCCGGCCGGCCGCACGGAGCGTTGCGAGGTAAGCATGTCGACACCCTACTAAGCTGGAACTGTGGTCGCGGACACGCCGCAAGAACGCCGTCATAGCTCGAGTCTGAATGACTGGCCGATAGAGAGTGAGGGGGATTGTTTCGCGGACTCGGACTTGTGGTGAATCCCTGCTTTCCCGCAGATCCAACTCTTATCTGCGCATCCGTCAACAGCGCTCGGGAAGAGCCACGCTCGTTGTAACAAACTACAGGAGCGGTTCACATCGGATAATTCTACATGAATCCGTACCTGGGTATGCGACGACCGAAACGGACAATCATGCCAAACCAGCTTCATTCTGAGCTTGCTCACATAATTCGTCACAAAAGGAATTCCAGAACATGATAGACAGAGATCAGTCATGTTGGGATATGCCAGGAGACCGGTAATGATAGTTTTACATGTCACGCTAGCTAGCTAGGCGGCTAGTTGGGTTTGGAAAATGCGGTATCCGTGGCTCGAGTTAGATGCATGTTGTATAACATGGTAAAGAAAAAACTACATGTACACTAGAAGGAATAATCCAGCTCTTCGACTTTTTCGATTGCACTCTTTGTTGTTCTCAAGCACCGTCTGCCAACCTAACCACTCTAGGAGGGGGACCACTGAAAGGCCCCAAAACAGATAGAATTCATTTTTCCCTTTAGACGATACCTGGCCCGATCACATCTATGCTTTGCTCGAACGCCTGGCGTAGCAAAGTGTCAAATCCCAATGTGAAGGCCACCGATTCCGGCAAAGAAACTATTCCGAGTCCGCAGTAACGGTCCATGGTCCTCGACCACATCAACAGTGTTGCCAAATGGGTCCTCCTATAGCCCATACAGCAAGTTCTGCATCCCAACCTCCATGTAATCCTCCCTCTTTAACAGATACGGCCGCAAGTTCTCCCGATTGAGGCTTGCGAGCGCACTACCGCCACCGCTTCCGCCTTCGTTGACGCCCGCACTGCCCTGCCCATTGTCTCGTCCTTGGGTGTTAGAGTTTTGGGTCGCACCGCCAGCACCACCCTTGATCCGTTCCTTGACTGCTTCCGGCTTGAGCACAAAGAGCGAACCGATTTCAGTCAGGATTTCAAGTGTCGAGTTGAATTGCGATCCGAGGTCCCATGAACGGAGGAGGTCGACATACGCGGAGATGTCTCGGACGAGCATTATCGCGCCGAGGCGGTTGACCTGGTATTTCTTGAAGTGTTCGAGTAACTGGGAGCGGAACTCGATTGCAATTTCGGCGAGGAGGTTGGTAAGGTTGGCGCCGCCGCCAGTGAATGTGGTACTTGCGAGGTTGTGGAAAGATGAGAGGAATTTGAGCAGAGAGGCACATGTGGGTGTGGATGATAGTGCAAGTGCGGCGTCTGATTCGATTTCCTTGGGTCGGAAGTCGATACGCGACTGATTTGTGAGGAGACGAGATGTCCAGTTAAGCACTGCGTCAATGGTGCGTTGCTCGATGATGTTAATGTGGTCTTCCATTCGGAGCAGCGACGTTCGTGCATTCTTCTCCATGTCTCGACGGATGGTGAGGGATGAAGACGCGAGGGGAATGAGAAGCGTATTCGTACAGGATTGCATGAGGTGCATTATACTTACTGCGGCTTTGAGGCCGGAGAGGTACGAGAGATCCGGTTGCTCTCGTCGAGCAGTCTCTGCTGTGGTTGCCGCCTCGGCTGCTGCGTCGAGAGACAGCTCAATATAGTTTTCGCCCAGGTTGCGTAGGAGAAGGTTGTGTAGAGCTGAGACATCCTTGGGCGTTTCGGAACCACCGCTAAGTTCTAGTCCTCGGCGTACTCCTTCTGCAAGCCACTTGAGCATGCGCTTGGCAAAGAAAGTGTCAAGCTTGCCATCATTCTCGTAGAGGTCGATTTCTCCATTTTTGGAGGATGTCTCGTCGGCACTAGTATTCTTAAGACCAGCGACGGAGAGGAGGATGCGTTTCTGGGTGGGAGACATGGAATCGAGATTAAGTGATTTAACATATGCATCGGTGGCTTCGCGGGCTGAGGTTAAGAGTTCTTGACCTCGTGATCGTAATGATGCAAGGTAGGTTTTTGGCTCCTTTTGCCGTCGCGAGTGGAAGAGTTCAAATTTGAACAATAATGACCTACAAAGCTCAGATAGGTTCTGCTTCTCTTTGTCAATGTAGGCGCTGCCGCCAAAGTAAGGCGTGAAGAGCTCATCTAGCTGCTGGTCTAGCAGTTGAGAAGTCTGAGAAGTGACAGGGTCAGGGTGTTCTGTCAACCCATGCGACTTGAGGTCTTCAACCAACGTGTTAATTGAGTTTCGTGCCGCCTGAAGCGAGCGTAAATACGCTAGAGTTGACTCTGACTCTGCTTTGTCGAGTACGAGTTCTAACCTTTGCTGGAGGGATTGTTGAAAGACTCGTTGGACGAATTTGCCGAGGACTTGCTCTGGGTTCGGGAACGCTCGCTTAATGATTTGAGATTCTTCTTGAACCACGACTCGGACCTCATCAATCAGCGACTGCAGACCAGGCTCAACACCGGGCACCTCAGCATCAGGGTCTGATAATCGAACCCAGGTCTCCTGGTCCCCACCTATCTCATCTGTGACGAGGTTACTTCGGTCGATGAAGAATTGGTGTTGATTGACGAACGTCGCCTGCACAGAAGCACCACCGTTGAAGTCCTGCAGCACGGTAGCACAGTTTTTCATCTCTTCAAAGTTCTGCCTTCTGTAAAAGTCGTCGAACAGTTTCAGCATGTCATTCTCCAATGTTTCAATGAATTTTTCAATGATTTCTCGTGTGTTGAAATGTCGAGCGCCTGCCACGCCGTTTGTGACACCGTTCTGTTGGGGAGGATTTCCGTTAACACCATGACTGGCAGGATCGAGTCTTTGGCTGATTCGTAGAAGTTGCTTTGCGATTCGAGCCGACCGTATCTTTCCCTCGCCCGTGCCTGATCTTCGGAGGTTTTCAAGTAGTGTCACCTCTCCCCGATTGCTGGCTTCGTCCCAGCATTCTATCAAGAAATGAGCATCCATGGCTCTTCCCCTTTGCCTATCTAGCTCTTCAAGCCTCTTGCCCGTCTCGACGGCAACATTGCCACCCCATTTCCCACCTCTGTCGGAAGTTAAGTTTGAGTCTAGTTTCTGGAAGCTATGCATAGTCTTGTTGAGTTTCCTCCCCAGCGTCTCGACATTTGAGGCATGTTGTGATTCTGCCCGCCTGACTGCACCTGATAATTCTGTCTCCTTCGCTTCCAGTTCCTCTGATAATTCGTTCAGCCGTTTGGAGGCTTGCTCGAAGGCCCGGATGAGAGGTTTTGCATCGAACGCATTCGGCGTAGGTCCTTGCGACCTTCGCTGGGTTGGTTGTGCCGCATCTGTGAGGGACTCGACGAAGTCTTTGACTATGAAGTCTTTACTGGAGAAGTTTTCAAGTGTGAATACTGGTCCCCTTCCGTACAGACTTCGATTCCCTTGCTCGGCTGCATTGCTGCTCGTGGTTGCTTGAGAGTGGCCAGCCATTGTTTGAGGTCACCGCAGGTTTAGGACGCTCGATCTTCATGGCTCGAAGACACCACTCGGATCTCAAGGATTGCAAGTCGTCAACATTGTCTTGTGACGGGAAAAGGTTTTCGTTTTATGTTAAGTTGTATGTGAAGCGTCTGCTATGAAGTAATTGTGTACCGCGTCGGATAGATCAACGGGATATCCTAGGAAACCTGGGGGCGGGCGGCTGCCCACACTAGTTCGTGCATTATAGACGGGGGCACAAGGCACCAAACTGTCTAGGGCTGCCTCAACGCTATCGTTCAGAGTAAGGCCCGCGGGCCATCGGAATTATCGGCGTCACGTGCAGCATCCTTACCATCCATTGCGAAGTACCAGCCATCTTCCTCTGAATATCAGCACCCATGCGTCAGTCCAACCTACCGGTACAAACTTGAATGCATAATCACATAGTCACTACAAATACTGCGTGAGCAAAGAATATCCCTGCGGTAGATAAGGTCCGTTAAAGAGCGTCTTCCACTTGTGTTTGACAATTTGTACGGTACCATGATGACTAAATGCAAAAACCAGTCAATCATATCTCACATTAAACGGGCTCTCACACGCCATCGGCAAACTCAAAGTCTTTATCCCATCGTGTATCCCAAGGTCTTGTTTTGTCGACAAATCGAAGATCTGTTCCAACTCGAATGACACCGTCCTCATCGAAATTCATTGTCGAAGCATGAATCTATGTGATTGATTAGCTTAGGAAAGTCGAGGGAAGAGCAGAGACTTACCGCGTACGCATGGTGCAGCACAACGTCGCCAGCTTCATATTCGGTCAACAGCCATCTCCTATTGTGCTGCTTCCCAAACGCGATTGGGCCGTCCGCCAGCATGCCGCCGTGCATCATGTTCTGGTTGAAAGCATGTTTCGCCTCTTCATCGGACAAGCCGGTGTCCTTCGCCTTTCTCGTGAAATCTTCCTCGAGCTCGGAACCAAGTGTGTGTCCGCGGTCAAGATAAATAAGTCCTCCACCCTGGATTTTGACGTCACCAACAGGAACCCAGGCTGTCACGGCGGTATCTTCACCATGTCTGAGGAAAATCATGTCGTAATGGACACCAATCGCCCTGTTGCCCGGAGTGTTGTTCCTCAACAACGTCCTCCGAATGGGTAGCGTGTTTTCTCCCCAGCCTGTCATTTTTGCTACATACTCCAGCAACGCTGGGTGCTTGCAGAACGTCTCCTTGTACCAGGGCTCAGTGTGCGCTTTCAGAGCCAAGTCGACGAATTTTTCAGCAATCTCTGGATGCGGCCCAATCGGGCGCCCATTCGAATCAGCACCCCCCGCACCGATTCCCGGGAAATCGAGGGGATCCTGCGATGTATCAAAGATGCCCTCAACTGGCTGGGAGCCGGGTTTGAGAACTCCCGAAGGCGCGAGCATTGCAAAGTACTCTTCTCGAGCCTTGAGTACATCTTCGCGGGGTATAAGGCCTTTTAGGAATACGTAGCCATCCTCACTGTACCGACGACGCACTTCTTCCATAGGTGTATCAAGGCTAGTAGGCCGTAATTGACCTATCTGATCACGTGATAGCTTGCCATCGTTGACGTACAGGTCGTGGCCTGGCCATTCATCGGTCAAACTTACTGCGTGAGGCATGGGGAAGTCAGCTTAGCGAGGTGGTCACGAAACTGGCGCTTTCCAATATTCCTCGAAATTGTGCTTGACAGCTAATTCGATCACTTATTTCAATCGGTGCGAGATTCCTCTTGGTCAAATGTGTCAGAAGCATCGCGCATCGTCTTGGCGTCAACACCATCTTCTCGAAATTGTTGGGCGAACATTTCCACCTTTGACCCGTTGCAAAAGCTAAAGGCGTGGCCCTCCGCAGAGAAACCTCCAATTTGCTTCCCCACATCTCGTCAGCACGGCCTATGAGATTAAGAAATGAGGTTGGATCCAGAAGAGGACAAAAAAGCCCGTATATTGCTTTCACACCTCACCATACTTGCATTAGACCTTTGGAGCTCGACAAAGTTGACGACTTGAACCAATCTTACCACAGCCTTGCGGTCACTACCGCGAACAAGGCTGACTCAACCCCGCGTACCGCCTTAACGAAGCCGATTTTCGAGAATGAGCATGTCATTAACGGTCCCATTATCCCCAAGACTGCATCAGCTTAAGGTGGTCTGTAGATCAGCCCCTAACGACTGATGTCTAGTCGTTGTGCTCACTGACTGAACTCGATCAGGGACTCGTCAATTATACTACATAAATGCTCGGAAATCGATTACCAATATGGGACAATGTGATCGCCGCGCATGACCGATTCTGAGTTTCGGGCAAACATGCCTAAGGCCCTTGGGCCTGTTGCATGGAATAGGTGAATAGTTCCATGATCATCCTTGCATCCTGGACGACGCAATCCTTCCGCACTACGTGTGCGGGTTGCCCAAAAAGGAAGATGACTGAAATTGGTCCGCAGCGGTTTCCACAAATCGACAAACTACTACGAAGCTGCTTTGAACGTCGTTTTGTCGCGGGGTGCGTTGACAGGGCGCGGATGGTCGATGCCATCTCCACGATATCGACAGATATTCATGCTGCTGTAGCAGTTTACCTTCTAGCCGTTCCAGAATCGAGCTTCATGTCAGTTTACGGTTTGTTTGTTCCGCGCTTGGTAGGCGACCCTGCACAACATTCTCAAAAATCACCATGTGCTGTGGTAACAGATGGGAACAAACTCTCCACACGGGTACCACCGGTTGTTATCATTGCCTTGCAGCGAATGACGGACCATTTATCCAGCTCTGGGTTCTTCAGCTGCTATTATCCGCCGCAGTGTGCTTGAGAGCATCCCGAAGCAATGGTGCAAGTTGTTTGCGAGTCTTGCTCAGATCACCTAGCCACCACACCTTCCAGAAGCCACCGCCAATCACCTCGTCAAAGATGTCTGAAAGCTTCTGGTCTCTCCTCCATGGGCCCAGCTTTAGTTCGCCAGCTTTCTCTTCGAATACATCGATAGCTCTCCTTCCAGGTTCTCCGAAGCTGAAAATGCAAACTTCTCTGTCCTCACCGGATCTTGTCAAGAGACTAAAGACCTCCAGCTCCTTCTCGCCGTGCCGTGCATATTTCACTATTTCATCTACGAACCTTTCTCTTCCTTTCGCATGGCTGGATAGCCACTCTAGATCTTGAATCACACTTGAGATGCCAATGTTCAGTGCCTTGTTGCCTTTTAATTCCACTGGATAGGATTTGTAGTCTCTGGCAAAGATCTCTTGCATCCGGAGTAAATTCAGCGATTCAGACTTCGCCGTAAGTGCTTGCTGGAACAAGTCTTCGCGGTCGAAATCGCCGCCGGTTTGATGGTCGAGGAACTGGGCCACTTCCCGATCGAGATCAGATACTTTGTCGCCAGGTGCTTTTAGATTATAAGTATCGATCAGGATTGGTGTCAACGTCAATCGGGCTATCTGTTGGAAGCCAGGATAACTTCTCAGGTCTTCGTGGCCAGTCCACAGATTTAATTTGCGGATATGCTCAGTAACCAAGGACGCGCAGCTCCCAATTCCAAGTCTCACAATCCTTGGTTCGGCGTCCTTGGGGACAATATGTTCCTCGACATGGTGATCGATGCAGCCAATAATGTTGAAACGGGATTCGATATCATCACCGTCGATTGTCTCAATTGCGGGAGCGTTATGATCAACAAGGATCACATCAACTTTGTCTTTGTTCATTTGGGTAACTGCCTGCCCGGAAGGTTGGAAGGCATGCTGCAGGCTTGGTAAAGCTTCCTTGTTATTTACAAGTTCGTGGATGGTGATCAGTCGTTCTAGAAGCTGACTTTCAAGTTCACTGTGCCTTTCTTCTCCGGGCAGGGACCCATCTTGCTCCGAGCGTGGTGTCAAGCCGTCAACGGCGCCACGGATAGCAACGCCGAACTCAGGTCTGAGTCTCCACAAGTCTCCAGTCTCAATATATGGAAGGTTGAGCACCGGTACGTATATAGGTCGACTGTGGTGTTTCGAGGCATTTGGTCTTCCATTGAAGAAGTAAGAGAGGGTGAAAGCGGAGATGAAGCTATCAAGGTCGCAGGAAGGGTTGCCAAGGACTAATGTCACCTGTTTGTAATCGGTTTTGTCAAAGACGACTTTGCGTATCTGTGATAAGTATGAGCCCAAGTCTTGACCAATATGCAAATTTGGAAGTCTCATTTCATTATCGTGGTCCGATGGCAACTGCATCGTGAAGCCTTCTTGATGCCGCTGTCGGACACGGCAAGATCGTGACCTGCCTAAATCAAAGGCCGCTCTAGCCTAATATAGCGAGATCTTGGGCCCTTATTAGCATGGCGACCTGACATCAGGTAGATCCGGGTAGCGCCTAAAGTCCGCTAACCAGAGCTAAACCACTAATAGCAGTCACGGCGTGTCTTTAGCCTTGTATCGACTTCATACAGAACGTCGCTGCGTGCATCGTCGGCGCTCGGCCAGCGTAGATTGCTGGAACATGGTGCATAAAGATTCAGCCGTCGACATTTCGAAGACGGAAACGGCAGGCTACAACACCTCCACCGCCTCTCGAAATAACACGCCAAGCACGACTCTGAAGCGTTAAGCATCCACTGGTAGTTCGATATAGTACGCCATCCAGACCTGCTATGCTTAGGATTTCGACAGCTATAGCTAACGCGTCAACTACCGCAAGCCCGCAGAATGTCAAAGCCTGCCTGTCGTTGACGCTTACATCAGAGACAGGTAGTGTCAGCAACTTTCTGGTCATATATCGGTTCAGCGTCAGCGAACACCGTCAAGGTCAGCTCGTTTTCTGTGCTATGATCACTCTGACAGACCTGCACAGAAAAGAATTACGCCATCGACAACTACATCAATGACGTCGTCAGCAACACGTTCCACTGTCAGCTCCCGCATCTCTCGTATACTACGGACTGCGAGCGATCCGGTATAGAGTGGATTACTGCATTCACTGCAGAGTGACTATCGACGGCCAGTCAGCTCTCTGTGGTGATTAATTCTTGTAGCCCAGATGTACTCGCGGGCAAGGTTGCGCAAAACGTGATTCTAGGTCCAGAGATCCTTTGGGACGAATGTGAAGATAATCTCATATGTCGCCCGAGTATTTGATTGCCGGATCGGAAATGGACTTTTCGAACTCTTCAGTAAATGATTGATGTGACCTGGTACCCCAAAGTTGTTCGAGAAAAAGCGAAGAATTCGAGCTCGCGCTTACCTGGGTAGACCGAGCCTCGGATGTAGCAATAATAAGAGCCTTCGCACTTCGTACCTGCACAGTGGTACTGTATGAGTGGCTAAGGCTACAATGTGAGGCTACCTAGGTAATAGGCTATGTAGGTACTCCGTAGTTAGAGGGCCACGTGCAGAACTACCTGACTGTAGGCGGTGTTGGCAACGTCATAACTGGAAAAAGCGCTAGAGCTTGTCAAAATCCGTGCTTGTGGCCGAAAGAGACTACGCATTTATTTACACGCAGAATTCTCGCTCTCAACCATGCACATACACTTCTTCCACGAGGGTGAACCTGTCCTTCGTCCACGTGGGCGAGGCTACCGGGTCATGCTCAGACAACTATGCCTCCGTTCCGTCCCTCTCCTTTCTGGCTGAAAGATAAGCCAATTGCTGGCTCGAGGCTTGCTGCTCAAGGTCGGAAGCTCGAACAAAGCAACAGGCTTCCTCTCATTCATGCCTGCCCATCTCCCACATGTCCATGTGCTGAAATGCCAGCTGATCTGGAAATCGATACGTCGAAGGATCTAAATGGCACCATGGCCGCCTACTCTGATCAACTCATTATATCTACCGGCCAGGCAGATTGGACGAGCAGGATTGAAAATGAGAAAGATACCGCTCCTTGGGGCAGGGTCATATCGAAAGTCAAGCAGATGCTTGGTCCCAGAGGTGATTTCCACGATGTAACCCGACCTATTCCAAAGCTTACAAGAAACTGATCACAAGGCAGCCTTTCCGCAACGTTCTAGTCTCCGCGTCCTCCTTTGAACCGCCTGTGTCGAGTTCGAGACAACGTGCTCAGGCACTCCTGTTTCCTTCCTTCTCTACGATTGACGAAGTTGATTCTTCGGATGCTGGGATTAGGGATTTTCTTGAAAGTCATGTGTTGTCAAAAAGCCCACCAGCAAGCGACGGTGTTGAGGCGAACACGTCGACCAGTATTTCTAATACAAAGTGGGCTGGTCATGTCTATCCCACCTCGACTCCGACAATCCTAGTCTGCAGTCATAATTCACGAGACTCTCGATGCGGTGTCCTGGGACCCCTGCTGCATTCTGAATTCACCCAATACATCAACAAAAGGCACACTTTACGGAATGCAGCGATCTCGGCGCCCACAGAACCAACGAGCTCTGTAGGAGGAGAGGCACATTTGTTCGCATCTCATCCGGCTTTTGGGCCGACTGGTACAGATGGCGAACACGACCATCAACAAACCATCAACGTGGGCATGATCTCACATATCGGTGGTCACAAATGGGCTGGCAATGTTATCATATACATTCCGCCTGATTACAAAGTCAAAGCAACAGAAAGTAGTCGTGCCGAGACCGTATCTAAGCCTCACACTACTACTGACGAAAAGTACCTCGATGTACCAGAAGACCAGCCTCTGACTGTCGAGAAAGAGCAACTAGGGCTCAGTCCACTCGCTGGGAAAGGCATCTGGTACGGAAGAGTGCAACCCCAGCACGTGGAAGGAATTGTGGAACAAACCATAGGCTGTGGCCAGGTCATCCGAGAACTCTTTCGAGGCGGCATCAATCAAGATGGGTCCATGATCAGACTGTGAAACCGCTTTGGGCTGCAACGCATCGTATTCGTATTTGCACAACAGTCTCACACTACTTAAAAGACTTGATACGTTCTCGCCTTGGTAGCTGCCTGATGACCTAATAGGGTAGAGGTAAATCTTGCACACCGGATGCAGCCCGGCCTAGCCGGATTTGCGGGACCACCGTCGAAACCACCTTGGGCTGATGCTAAGAATTACAGACTCTTGTCCGTTGGCCAATCCGTATGAGATCTTTGACTGTGGGTCATTACCACGAATTTTATTGAACAAGTCAACGAGGAAGAGTGAATGCGAATTCCCTCATCGAAAAGCAGTGAGAGAAGGCGGCCTTTACCTTTCAACCCGACCGTTGGTCACCAAAATTCAAACACCTCTGCTTTGCGTGACTGAGGTCCATATGACGCAACAAAGGGAGATTCAGGCCATGCAATATCGAACTTTCCCTTAGCCATTGACCGTAAAACGGGCGTTGGGCAATGCTTTGTGATGTTGGAACAGCGCAGACATACATTCCAAAGGCCACGCCTGCGTGGCTTCTGGTGTCCGGTGAGTTAGCTATACGCCTCTAGTGCGTAAAGCTTTCCTCGGCTTGTTCCTAACGTCGATTGTCGGTGCTTAGAGTAAAGGGCAGAGCAGCGTGGCGTGGATCTATGCACACACAACCCCGGCCAATTCTCCCTTACCCGCTTCCGATGTCTTAGGGGAGCTACACTCAACTTTGCAAAAATGTCCTAACTGACCTCATAGGCCTAGAAGACGTCGAGTTCGTTAAGGACCGGCGATTTGATGCGAATTAAGTACCTACTTAGATCTTTAGCTTAAAAAGAGAAGCCTTTTGTATAAGAAATCAAATCGAGCTCCACGGCGTTAGCTGCCGCTGAAACCGCCGGCTGGCCGGCTCCTGGGCATTGCAAACACTGGCCAAAATCTTCTCACTGGTGTATTTGGGTGATACAAACCTGACGAGAATGGCACCTACATATTAGATCGGAAAGAAAGCTTTACACCTCGTAGTCTAATGCTGATTTACACCTAACCTTCGATTTCAGCGCTTGCAATAACTGCGTATCAGGATAAACGGACACTGATTTTGACGTCACACCTGTTCCAATTCGTCCGCAAAGTTTTATTCTTTTGTATTATTGAGACCTCAGTCTATTGAGGGCTCAAGACTCAATGTTCATTAACCAACAGCGTGCCTAGGTCCATGTCACATTCAAGTTCCAAATTCCAAATATAGCCAATCTAGTGTTCCCCACGAGTCTTGGTCAAAATCATCAATTGTGAGCGAGCATCGATTACGGCTTCAACGGGAACCCCTTAGCGGCGCCTCACGCAATGAGAACGGCTAATGCCAAGCGCTACGAACAACAGAGATAGGAAACAAAGGTCGTCCGCTCCTCGTCGAAGGAAGCCACACGAAAAGTCTCGCAATGGCTGTGCCAACTGCCGTTTTAGACGGGTCAAGGTCAGTCAAATTGCCTGGGAATTGTCAAACGCCTGACTTGAGCCACAGTGCGATGGCGAAAGACCTTCGTGCCGCAGATGCGCTACCTATTTTGTCCCTTGCGACTATGACAAATGCGAGGCTGACCTGAAGACATACGTCGAGAAAGTTGCGGATGATATTGAGTTTACCTGCACCCCGAATAACACAAAATTCCACGCATTGTTGACTTCGTCTTCACGGATCTGGGATTTGCCATCCATGCTACACTCGGATCCTCATCATGCTACAATACTTCGATTCAAGGCACGGACTGTGCTCACCTTCGGCACACCTGACACAATCAATCTGTATGCCGAAGCAGTTCCCCGTCTCGCGATGCAACACGACTTCCTGCTTCATACAGTTCTCGCGACCACTTTCCTCCACGATGGGGCACTTCGTGGGAAGCTTAACCCAGGTCCGACCGAATTTTATCACATAAGCCAAGCCGCTGCTCTGTTCAACAAGAAACTAAGTAGCCATATCCATCGTGGCGATGCAGATGCTCTGTGGGTCACAGCCGTATATCTATGCGCTGTTTCTGTCTTCACGGTCAATACCACTTCGCCCCAGCGGGCATGGCCTCTTTCACCGAGCCCTGCGGATCTGGAGTGGCTTAAACTTCAAGCTGGACTTCGCGTTATCTGGGGAATAGCGTGTCTTGACACGACTGATGGCATTTTTACCCGCCTAGGATTGGGGAAAACCAACTGCGTTTACCCAGATGGCCCCCATCCAGGAATCGTGCAAATTGCGCCGCTGTTGGTTGACCTGTGTGGCTTGAATGAAGATTCCACTTCTTATGACAATCCTTACCATGCGGCAGCTTGGTACCTCTCCCGCTTGTTGCCCATACCGGGTAGACCGGCTAATGTGCTCACCTTCATGGTCTTCGCTGGTGGCATGACAAACAGCTTCAAGGTATTGCTGCACCAAAATGACGCCCGAGCTCTACTAATGCTGGCGCTGTGGTATTCGAAGCTTTTTCGTTCCGCGTGGTGGATATCACCAAGAGCCATAGTTGAGTGCAAGGCTATTTGCCACTATATGGACCAGCTCAACATCACAGATAGACCCTTCATTGATATTTTGCAGCTGGTCAAGAGAGCCAGTGCGTCTCTTGACTCTGATGCTGCAAAAGATCTTTTGACACGATATCGTCCAACGATCTCGAGATACCCAGTCCTAGGAGATCACCTGGAGACTGAAGTGAACCACATTCATGAAACTCCGTCAAATCTTATTCGTGTTCAAGGTGGATATTGCGACGTGCGAATGGGGGTTTTAGGCATGTCATTCCATGGCCGGTAGCATACCAGTCTTGCCGGTTTCCCTCGGAAGTAGGCATTCGGCGTAGGTAGCTTTCTTCGCCGACGGCAAATACACGTTTCGACGCCCATGCTGAATATCCTGTCCAATTGAGAACTGCGTTCAGCACAAAGCTAAGCCATTATGAGCACTTCACTACTGGGTAAAAGCATCCCGTGTCCCCCGCACGGGGAGATTTTGTGGAGATCTGGTCATGAGAGTTTGGCCAAGGTTCAGGTAAATGCAGGTTGAAGAACAAGAGTTGTTCAACTGCGTCTAACGCCATGGTCGTGTGCTTCATTGTTTAACTTGATAGACTAAGCTGATCACAATGTCGGTGCCTACCAGACGATACATACTGACAGCAGCTGCCAAAGCATCGATACCAGCATCATTGCCGAGATGCTCGAATCGATCAATACAGGCACGGACTATGGCAATAATGGCACCAATGCATGATACATTGCCGGGCTTCAGATTTGGTGTATATCCCGTGGTAGGAGGCGACCAAGCGAAGCCGGTCGACAAAATCCGTCTGCCTAGATTTGAGTCCCTTGAGGCGGAACGAGCACATCGAAAGTTACACCAAGCAGCTGCCCTGCGGTGGCTTGGTTACAACGGATACAACAACGAAGGAGCAGGGGGCCATGTGACGGTTCGGGATCCTGTCATGCCAGACCACTTTTGGTAGGGACCGTCTTGAGATCAACTTCCAAGTTAGATTTTACTTACATTTGAAGGATTAACCCCCATGGAAAATCGTTCAGCTTTATGCGGCCGGTAAGCATGCATGTCCTAGACATACAGCTTTTGAGCACTCACTAACACGAGAGCAGGATGATTTGTGTTTGGTCGATGAACACGGTGTAGTTAAAGAGGGTGGGAACATGCATTCAATCAACCCTGCCGGATATGTGATACATTCGGCTATTCACAAAGCACGACCAGATGTGATTGCTGCGGTCCACTGTCACTCGGTACCGAGCAAGGCATTCTCTGCGTTGGGCATAAAGCTTGATCCGATCAACCAGGATGCGTGCCGGTATAGACAATCGTCCATGGCTTCCCACCGAATCCTTGCTAATCATGGCATCTAGCTTCCACAACGACCATGGGATCTGCTTCCATCACGGCGGCATCGCCTTTAAGAAGAATGAAGGTACAGAAATCGCGAGAGCTCTTGGCGATAACAAAGCCGTCATACTGGGCAACCACGGTCACTTGACAGTAGGAAAGACCGTTGATGCAGCAACATTTCTCTTTGGAGCTTTCGACAGGTGCATACAAGCCCAGCTTCTGGCTGACACTGCCGCCGCCGCCCGAGGTATTGAGACAATCAAGGTATCAGAGGAGGCTGCGGAGTATTCGAGGAAAAACTACACTGATGAAATGACATATATCATGTTTCAGAGTGCTTTTGAGGACGTGGTGAGGGCAAGTAACGGAGAGTTGGGCTTCCACGTAAGAGGAGAGTTACCGCGGGAGTGAAGACGGCCTTTGCAAAATGTGGACCATGTACCCGTAAAATGGATCCATCAATTGTCTTGCCCTAGTCGTTGACGAACGACAGACAGCTCCTGGCGGACGTTCTCTCGACAATCATTTCGATGTGCGAAGCTTTATTAGGCCGGTCTGCATGCCTACGAAGTACAACATGTTACCTAAGTCGAAGCCACTTCAGCTTGCTGGACAAGCGCCCAGAATAGGTGTTGCTCAAGAATTGTGGCCAAGCTTGGTCTATCTCAACCGGGATCCAGGTGCTCGGAGTCCCCATGCAAGCCGGATCTTGGAAAGAATTCCCACACCACTGCAGAGGAGTAACCAGGGATGTGCATCACGCTCTTCATGACTGCAGTGGCTTATGGAACAGAGACAGAAAATACTGTAGCAAGGCTAACACTACCTCAGCTACTGCGCTCCGTTGGTAGAACTCAAAAAAGGGTTTCCGTTGAGGCCTTTCTAAGCCCCTGTGTATGCCTCCAGAACCAACAGTCGGTGGTTCGAGGATAGACATTGCTACAAGACAGCTCGGCGGTGATCACTTGTTTGAGTTACCACATGGCGTGCCAAGAAACGTGTCCTCGTTTGCTTCTTTATAGAAACCCTTTCCTCGCCGCAGTTGTATCGTTTTGATGCACCCCTGACTGAGCAACAATTTTCTGCATCGCCTCTACAAGCCGCTGTGGCTTGATTGACTTCGCTTAGTCTAACCCCGTAATTAGCCTCAACGTTAATTTTCTGGAAGCGACTTTCCATCCGGATTAATGACAGCTTAATAAATCAGGGTCATTCTGGCTGGGGGTACCAAAACTTGTGTCCACTTGGATACTTACTCGCTAAGTGGACAAGTAAGAACAGAAACCCTGACAAATTCGGGCGTGGCCGCATGGCTTTGAAGGTGGCGAGGCGGTGATCAAACAAGGCGAAACTTCGGGAAAATATTTGTGCCTATGTGCCCCATTGACGGCTAAATATCAGTTCCACTTTGAACCGCCTCGGGTGGCTCAAAGTCATTTCCATATTAGAAGGAAGTAAGTTTGTCCAGGCGACCATAAAGGCCCTAACGTATATTTAGGGTTTATGGGTCAGTAGGGGTTAATGGGTTAGCTGCGAGATGCTAGTGGCTTGGACTCCGTATAGCTCCGTCAGGCAAATTATTCTGACCCAGATACCCCCACTGGCCCATGTATACAACCCCAAATAAACGTTAGTGTGCCAGATCGAGCCGTGCCCCTATCCGCAATGATCGACGTTGCCGGGTTCACCATCTTGAACTTTCTTACTCTTCCACAATTTTGACGCTATTGCATCCTTATCCAACCTTCACCCGCCTTGAGATGCTCTTTTGACTTACGAGCTTATGTCTGAGAACAGGCAGGTGAGATCGCAGTGGTAAGCCTCGAATTGCCTTCTTGGTGTACGGTTAGCACTAATTTAGACAATGCACAAGGCTGTTCGCATCTGCCGGACGGCAGCCGGCTCACCAGCAATCTTGGCGTTAAAGTCTACTCCGTACTCGTCATCATCAAGCGCTGCTGAATCCGTAACCACAAGCGCCACGGGAGTTGAGTATGAACATTAGAGCTCGCCCTCCAAGTAAGAATGTCTTCACTCCTGGTAGCTCACCTTCTTGAACACCTCAAGTCGTTGCGTTGTCCTTTCAACGCGTCCATTCGTTTTCACCTATTTGTCGCTCTCTAATATAGCTGTTGCTCATAGCAACATGCTGCCACTCGTTTCCCTCTTTGTCTTATCTGCTTCGTTCGCGGCAACCTCAGCTGCTCAGCTGCAAGAGCGAGACACGCGTTCGTGTCTCAGCTCTGCCGCCATAGCTTTTGGCGACAGCGATGTTGTCACAGGCGCTTCTAACCAGGCAGAGACTCCAGCTGGTTATGTCAATACCGGCCGCAACGGTCAGAAATGGTCTGCTGGAGACGGCAGCCTAGGTTTTGTTGATATTGACAATTACGATCCAACTATTTGTGCAGGCCTTTGCGATTCTATCGCCGAGTGTTCATCTTTCCAGATTTGTAAGTTCTGAGGGAAGATTTGCGAGTGGATTGCTAATTTTAGCAGACTTCGAGCAAAGTTCGTCAGGCGCACCTGTTGTAAAATGTTCATTCTGGGGTGGAGTATTCAACTCCGACACCACCAATATTAATCAGAATATCAGTAACACGATTGGTGGATGCAACACTTACACAAGCAACAAGGTCATTCCACCGTCTGGCTTCGATGCTCCGAAATGGTATGGTAATTCCGCTTTTAGCCGTCCTTCAGGCTCAGACGCTGCAAATGCTTTTGTCGGTTCGAAAGTCTTCTCTGATGGCTCCTACGACACCTCAAGGTGCGCGAATGAGGTGACAGCGCGCGGTGGTTCCTTCTACAACACATACATTGTTCATGATGACAATTCGGCGAACCAGCACTGTGATGTCTACTCTCGCGAGCTGGCAGAAACTGCTGCGTCGTACACTGGCAAATCAGGTGACAAGGGTAACACCACTATTTCCAACAGTTTTGCAGGTGGAAAGGTTAAGCGTGACACTCGCAAGTATGGAAGCTGGTATAATTCGCGGTGGAGTAGCTCCGAATCAACTGCGACATCTGCAACTGATGGACCAGGAAGAGACACAACAAGTCATGGACCGGCAGGCGGATCTACTACCGCCCACCCCAGCGACTCTACTCCCACCATTCCATCATTCTCCCATCCAAATACTCAAGCTACCACATCAAGTCCTCCTGGCCCAGATGGCCCAAATACCACGGAACGAGGTCCATCAGGTGGTTCTGGAAATCCAGGCGGTCCATCCCACCCAGCCTCAAGCAGCACCTCGCCCAATACGGTCCAGACCACGACTGGCACTGATCCCAGCTCCACGCATGAATCATTACCCACTTCGCCGAGTACTCATAATCCACCAACCACCGGAACTGTGACAACCCCTACTGGTCCCCCGGAAGATGGAAGTCCACCAATGACTTCCACGACCTCAACAGTAGCTGCCAGTCCGCCAGGGGAACTCGTCCCTTCAACAACCACAGCGACAGGGAGTGATAATCCAACAGAAACCGATGGCTCTCCTTCCACGACAGTCACAGAGGCAGGTGGTGATGTTCCCACCGAAACCGATGGTCTTCCAACGACGACATCTGCTGACACTACGACGCCAACAGATGAAGTCAGCTCCCCTGGCGGTGACACAACTACTAGCCACAATAGGCCAAAAGAAACCTGCTATATAGCGCTCAAGTCTCAAACAAACAAACGGGATACGGACTCGAGCACCAAATATCTTGCGAGAGCTGCAAACGGATTGTCTATTGTTGATACCGTCAGCTTGGCAACCAAGTTCGCTATCATAGATGATGGCCTGTTGACAAATGATGGACAGTACGTTGGCGTAGAAGGTGGTAACGCCGATTTTTCCAGCTTTGCCATGTTCGACGAGGAAGGTTGTGGCCAAAACATCTGCAAAACTTGGTCGACTGCAGGCAGAAGCCTCAGTTTCTCCAGCAGTGAATTTGGACTGTCTTCAGCGGGTTTCTACGTGACTTCAGGGTCGGGTTCCTTCGGCGCTGCGAGAAATTCAGGCCCACCTAGTGATTGCTATTCTGTCTTTGCCGAGATTGTGGATGAATCAGAAGTTGATCAGCCTGGCTCTACAACGACAGCGACTGATTCTACCAGCTCGACAACTGCGACCGGCACTAATGATTCGACGGTAGCAGATGATTCAGCTACCGGAACCGACTTACCAGCCACTGCGACGAGCACCACCGATTCCACCACCACGACGGATGATTCGACTGCTGATGCTACAGACATGCCAGCCTCGCCGACAACCACAAGCGAATCCACCAGTGCAACGGAGGATTCAACTTTTAGCACCATAGACACGCCGACTCCTACAGCGGCCACTAGTGATTCTACTGACCCCCCGGATGGTTCAACTGTTAGTACTACAGACTCGCCAGCGTCTACTACAGCTACAGAGGAGACTGCGCCTACACTACCGCCGAATAGCGACAACATTCCTGGCGGTAACTTAACATTCCCTGGAAACAATACAAATCCTTTACTGAATGAGACTCATCCATCATTTAACGAGACTCACCCTCCATTCTTCAACGGGACTCACCCGCCATTCTTCAACGAGACTCACCCTCCATTCTTCAACGGGACTCACCCGCCATTCTTCAACGGGACTTATCCTCCATTTAACGGGACTCACCCACCATTCTTTAACGGGACTTATCCACCATTCAATGGGACTCATCCACCATTCTTCAATGGGACTTATCCACCATTCTTTAATGGGACTCATCCACCATTCTTTAATGGGACCCATCCGCCATTCTTTAATGGGACTTATCCACCATTCTTCAACGAGACTTGTCCACTATTTAACGGGACTTATTTACCATTCAACGAGACTCATTCACCATTCTTTAACGAGACTCATTCACCATTCTTTAACGAGACTCATCCATCATTTAACGGGACACATCCACCATTCAACGGGACTTATCCACCATTCTTCAACGGAACTCACCCACCATTCTTCAACGGGACTCATCCACCATTTAACGGGACTCATCCACCTGCGAACGTTACATGTCCAGGTTTCAATATGACAGACTCGACTGGAAATGTGACCGAATGGCAGACCTGGAACGTTACACAGAACATGACCGACGCTTTCTCCGCAGCATCAGTAATTAAGGCTAGTTCTTTGACTGATTTCTGCTCCACACTGCTGGGATACACGACTCCTGTCACTACGGAGTATGTCCCTGTCACCCTCACCGAAGATGTCTCAGCCACAATTACTTCTGGGACTTTGACTTCAGGAACCACAGAGACAACAACCACTGTTCCGACTACGATCACGATCACTTCGGCTGAAGGGGGCTGGCAGAGGTTGAGAGTGCGCGAGGAGACAGCACCAATCACTACTCCGGTCGCACTCAGCAACTATAGGGAACCTGCACTTTCGCAAGCTTGCAGCTGGCTGGCAAAACCCGTTTCCCTCACGTCCACGGTATCCGTTACTACTACAGACACAGTATATACCACACTCTACACTACTGAGCCAGAGACTACTGTTCCAGAAACGACATCCATCATCACTGCCACAAGTACCTCGACGATCAATAGCTGTGAGCCAACTGCGCCTTCTCAGCTGATCAAAAACCCTTCGTTTGAATGCTACAAGTCTGGATGGGATGTCGATTATAATGGTTCCACACTGTACTGGGGACCGACAGGCGTTACCGGATCAGAGCCGGAATCTGTGCCAGATTCAGGTACAGGCGCACCAGATGCCGCTGGAGGTAAGACCCATCCGCATAACAGCAGTCTCTACACCCCCGATTTGCCTGCATACGATGGCAACACCTACGTCCGACTGAACCCAGCATCGATCGGGCAATCTTCCGCCGGTCTTGGCCAAAACATTGACAGCCTCGATGCAGGCAACTACTGGCTAGCATACAAGTATCGTGTCCCCCCATATGCTCTGAACAACGAGGCTTGTGCACTCTCAGTGTATGTTAACGATGTCGAAATCAAAGGACCAAGCATTACGAACCTTGTGAACGCTACAGATGGCTGGCAACCGGCCGGTGGCTTCTTTACCGTAACTCCAGAGTTTGCTGGTTCGGCATATTTGTACTTCGACTTCTACTGCCCTCCGGTCGCTGAAATGGTTAAACGACAAGAGATCGATTCTGACAATGGAGCTGTTGTTGACTCCGAAGTTGAGTCTGATGATGGTGCTGTGACTGATTCTGAGGTTTATTCAGACGCTCCACCTGACTCTACTGCGGACCCCGACTCAGATGGCGGCGCTCCTGATGCATCGGAGTACACTCCTCCCCCGCCAACGTATCCACTTCTTGATCTTGACTATATTCGGATGGGTGTGGATGATGGTAGCTGGGCACAATACGGAGGCACGAAGCCTGCTGACGGCGATGCCGATGCAACTGCGACGGCAGCCGACGTGGCCAATTCTCCTGTTCCCAGCGATGAGTCGGAGCCTTCCGATGAATCTGGCGCTGGGGAAGGCCGGGGCCGGCCGGAAGTTGGAAGATTCGGAAGCCGACACTGGTTCAGAAGAGTTGTCTCATCTGAAGAACCAAGTGCGTGAAGGAAGAAGTAAACCATGAAATATGGAAACAAGTCGGCTGCTGGACAAGGCAGTACGAAGTCACAATGAGGTGAAGGGATGTGATGTGCAAATTGACTGGGACCCCATTGTGTGTGTGTGTGTGTGTGATCACGGCACTCATCTGGCTATATTTTCTTTCAAATGTCTGATTGTCAACACTATGTAGCTACATACCTCTCCTTAACTCAAAAAATCACATGTACATCGGAATGGGGAAAATCCGATAACATTATCGTTCCTTTGCTTACGCCGATGTTCACTTGCCGTTATGAAGGTACTCCGTATATGTAGACGCTGTTGAAAATTGCTGCCACGAGCACAAGTCCATGTTAAGCCCGAGTACTCACCACGCCGCTGACGAGTTTCACAAAGCGGTCCAATTTGCGCTCGCACGCGTTGCTGCGTTGCTCAACCCTACACACCGCCTCCGTCCTCTTCGAAGGACGTTGTCTACTGCAGCAAATTCATCTGGATTGCCTGAAATCTACACGGAGCTTCTGAGCTCAGCGCATGGACTGGGTAAGAAGAAGGTGGCATCGTGAATGACGACAGTACCGAAGACTCGATTCTCAACCTTCGTAGAGTTATTCGTAGTATTGTTGACCACCAAATCTAGCTTCTGGAGCTGTGTCAAAAAATGTGCGTCCCCGCCTCTATGGATAGACGTAAACTCTGGCGGGCCCAGCGGACTCAGTTTGGCATGTTCTTCCTCGCTGGTCTACATCCGGGATCCCCCAATGACAACGATGTCGTTGAATATATGAGACAGGTCCTGTACCCTGGGGTGAGCGTGACGTGTTATCTGGCGAAGAGAACTAGCCAGGCTTTTGAGACGCATGACGCCATCGTGCCAGTGCTCAAAGCTGACCCAAGTCGGTAGAAAAGTAACCTGCATAATTTGAGGCGGTTATGTCAGTCATAAAGACCGAGTCAAAGATGTTCATGTCATCAAACATCGTGTCATAAGTTTCGGAAATATCATGACCGGATTGCTGGGGATGGAGGGAAGAAGCCTCGGCTGGAAAGGTTTGGTCATTTTGATCGGTTCGAGCTGTCTGTGTGGAATCTAAGGGATATAGAACTTGAGTAGTCGTGTTTAATTCCACCATTGCGGAAGGAGCTTCGGGAAACGCTTCGGGCGTAGTCGACGAGCTATAGTCAAGGAGACTCCATAGAAGCGAGGTTTTAATAGAAGGCGCTGACTCAGTTCCATGAGTTGAAGCTCTGTACTCAATGCTGTCCCGCAACCTCTTCAGTTTGTGAACCTGTGTTAAGAATTAGGAGAGGTGTCAGACAGTATGCACAGAGAGGCAGTACGTACCGTATGGTTCAAATGAGCCCAGACGCGAGCATATTGCTCCACAAAGGCAAGGCAAGCGTCGAACCCTTTCCAAGCTTGGTCGGCGAGGTCTCTGTCATTCACATTGACGAAAAATAGGTATCCAGTCGCCACTATAGAAGCTAGATGTCCAATGAACGGGAAATAGGCTTCAATTAGCTTTTCGTTGCACAGGTCGATTAGTCTCAACACCCATCCGGAATGGAGGAGCGATTGGTCAATTGTTCGCTGCAAGAATGACGGAGGGGAGTGGTTGATGCCTCTATGTCGTTTTGCCAGATGCAATAGGGGATGGTGGATTAACGCCTGAATAGTGTGATACAAAAATTGCATGGTCAGCCATGGCTCCCAATAGGCTCGACGAGCCTTTATTTCATCGGACGAATAGCTTCCTGGCCTCACATTTCTGATGCTGTGAGTTTGGCACATTCTCAACTCAAAATCACAAAGCTTTGCGAGGATATCATGGTAAGGGCTGGTCATCGTCCAGAGCATGGTGCATTCATTATCCTTAACTTTCCGGAGGAAGCCCAGAGTCGAGCCCCATACAGCCATAACACGAAGACAGCACTCGTTGATGCCTAGAGTGGCGATGCCGCTGGAGTAGGTCGAGTCAGGGTCCTCGTGGGTATCAGAGAGTGTAGTCGTATCTCTATTGCAGGGGACTGGACAACTTGAGAGGTAAGGCGGCGGAGATGCCTCATCGAAGAAAGCAGGCTTTATGGAGAAGCTTTCCCCATAAGTGCGATCTAGAATATAAAGACTCCAGTAGGCTCGGGCCCATTCATTGCTTGGTGAGTGGAGACCAGTGGCGTTTGAGCACATCACTAAGCGTGCCCCAATCCCGATGTCCAGCCACGCAACCCTTTTGTTCCCAGCTGTATCTGTTAGTCAACGATGAGGGACACACGGACAAGCAGGTATTACGAACCTACTATCTCTTCTAAGATGAAGAAGCATAGAGACTGCAGGGTCTCCAATACCCGGCTCTGATCCAACAAACTCATCATGAGCTGTTCACGAGCTTTGCGAAGGCATTCACTTCTGTCTTGTTCCGTCCAACCGGGGATTATGTCGGGTGATAGACGTGTTACAACTGTGACGAAACTCAACAGAAGGTGTTCGGGCCATTGGGGAACTTTAGCCAACAAGTCATCCGCTCCAAAAAGGAACATGAGTTGGCCATCAAGTCTCTTGATGTACACTTGCGTTGCTTGAGCGAGCGTTTCGCTGAGTGAATTATTGAACCTAGATCTTGTTAACTAGACCAATGGCAAGGTTGCGTACTAACAATTGCCGAAGATCAGAGACCAAACCACTTGCTTCGCGGTGGTGGTTCGCCCAAGTGCCGCTCGATAACGACCTTGAGTGCAAACCTGTTCGGGAAGTGCCGATTGGCGATATATCATGCTCGTGAATTTGAGGGCTGCTTCTGTTGACACTGTTATTACGTCTGAGCGACGGTGGATGTGCTATAGTTCTCAACACATACTTAAGTAAGCCATATATTTGTTCCACATGCGACTCGAGTGTTCGCAGACGTTCCCTTGAAATAGGTTGGTCCTTCACTAATTAGTGGGTGGCCAGATGGCCAGACCCTTTGATTGAAAAACGTTGCGATGTTCCACATACTGTAGGTGACGTGTGGTGGTACTTTCCGACTCCTGTTCCTCTTTCTTGTCGATCGCTGTAGCTACATCGCTGATTTAACCTGTTGCAGAATGAACATGAAGGACGTTCGCCGGGACATTTTGTTTTCTTTCGCCTGCATGGTTCACAAGCTCGCCGAGCTTTTGTTTGTGCAGCCTCTGTGGAATTCTGCATTTCACTGCTGGGTAATGACACATGCGAAGAACGATTATCCCAAGCCAAAGCTTTGAAACAACTGAAGCAAACGAAAAAGCGTCATGCGAAGAGTGATGTGCGTTGAGAGCACTACTTCGTGACAGGGTTGTGAGGGCCCATAGCAAGTCCCCGCGGAAGGTGGAACTTTGGGAGTAAAAGGGCTTGGCGGCACCTTCATAAGGGAGCCAACTTTTAGCTCCGGATTGATGGCGACCGTGTGAGCCCCTGACCGTCCAGCCACACGTTCAAAGCTCATCCGCTGATTAAAACTGCCATTACATACTGCCGACAATTGCTCACAACCGGGCTCCTCTGAACACGATCTATAGCGGTACTAATGCTACACCCCAAGCATCCAGATTTCTTGCTTATCATCAGCCGAAAAGATGCTTCGAGTGAGGAGCACTGATTTAGTCACAATCGCGAACCACAGCCTTAAACAGACGCAGATGAGAGAACTAGAGTTCAAAGTGGCATTCGTCGCAAAGAATGGGGCGACTACCCTCTTGTTAGGCTCAGACTGGTTAGAAGAGTGCTCCTTCACGTACAATTGCCGTTAGGCGAAGGTTTGAACCAAGTGAACATGGCCAGCGCGGTAATTTTAGGAGAACTTGCAACGATCATAGTAGAAGATTGTCAAACTAACAATCCTGTGGTTCACACGATCATAGCGAATCCGCCAAATCTTGCACCGATTAGGAAGCTGCTCATCGGGGATGTAGCTAGCATGCTAGGACCCTTAACGCTCCGTTACCTCACAATTTGAGGCAAGACAACCCTACAGATACCACAAGCATCTGTCTCTAGGCAGTAATCGCGAGCAAAAGTTATGGCTTTACGGATGACACAAGATCATCCAGACATCCAAAGCCATAAGTGACCGGAAAACTGCCATACTGATATCTGCCGAATCAGAGCTGTTCAATGGCGTGATCAGAGTCTGCGGTACTGTAGTTGAGGCTCGAAAAGTTTTGATCGAAAATCTCGCCTTCAGAGTTCAATAGGGGTCATCACATACTTGGGAGAATACCTTTCGAGATGGATTACCTTGCTAAGTTCCGTCGACACGATTCTGATCGAATTGAGCCGACGCCCAGGACTCATCATTATGTGATGATGACATGTTCAAGTTAGAGCCCTAAAATGAAACACACACTCGGCTATCGAGCTTGAGAGTTCGGTGAAGCGATTGGAAAGATGCAATCAAATGTGTGACCAGGAATGCTAGGTATATCTGTATTGTAAGTATTATAGCTCCAATTGATTTTGTAGCGTAATAGCTGCTCGGATGCATCGGCCGGAAAGGATCTCAAGAGACTGTCAAGATAGACACCCCCTTCTCTGCCAATAAGATCCGTCTAGATCGCTCCAAGAACGGACCAATGACCGATGCGGGCTTCAGCTTTGGCAAGGAGGAGATGGGGACGGCGCACGGAGATATTATTCCGCCCCATTTTAGCGGATAAGTCCGGTGACCGTCCGCCAATCAGTGTTGCGTTGTGTATATCTTCAGCAGATGACAGGCAAGTCTCATCCTTCTGAACTGCTAAATCTTCCTACAAGCATCCAAAATATAGATCGACAATGGCCACAAACACGGGCCTCGACACTCTGAAATCCGGACAAAAGCCCTCGGGGAAGGACAGGATCGTGGTTGTTGGCGCAGGCGTATTTGGATTGAGCATCGCGTACGAGCTAACAAACCGTGGCTACACACAAGTTACAGTCCTTGACCGATCACTACCTCCAGTGCCCGATGGGTCGAGTGTTGACATTTCGCGCATTATCCGGCCTGATTATGCCGATGGTTTTTACACAAAACTCGGTCTGGAAGCTCTCCGGTGCTGGGAAACTGAATACAAGCAGTTTTTCCACAAGAGCGGTTTACTTTGCGCATCGCAGGATCTCAGTCATCCGTTTCTAGAAGAGTCTAAGAGAAACGTTGAAAAGTTGGGTGAGAGAGTGGATCCTTATGAAGGAAATCAAGCTCGTCAGCTATTTCCAGGCATCACAGGCGACCTTTCTAACACGCGAGGTTACTTCAACCCGATATGTGGGTGGGCGGATGCTGAGGGAAGCATTCGGCATCTCGCTCAAAAGTGCGCCGCAGCAGGCGTCTCCTTTATTTCAGGACCGTCAGGCACGGTGACCTCATTCACAGTTACAGAGCGCAAGATAGTCGCTGCCCAGACGAGATCTGGCATCTCAATTGAGGGTGATCACTTCATTCTAGCGACAGGCGCGTGGACACCACACTTGATCAATATGAGCAGCGTCAGCGTGTCAACCGGTCAGCCGGTCGCATTCATGCAGCTGACTGCCGAAGAGGCTGAACAACTGAAACGCATCCCTGTCATTATAGACTTGTCGACTGGATGGTTTACGTTCCCTCCAACCCCAGAAACTAATATTCTCAAGATTGTAAGACATGGTTACGGCTACGAAACGACGAGGGAGGACCAACATCAAGTTTCCCAGTTTTCAGCACCGGCCGTGGACAGTGACAACGCTGCATCAGGTTTCATCCCTGACGACGCCGACGCAGCACTGAGACAAGGACTCGCGCTTTTCCTACCTCATCTGAAGGATCGAGAATTTTACTGGAGACGGCTTTGCTGGTACACCGATACCGCCAAAGGCAATTTCATCGTCGATCACCATCCAGATCACAGCAATCTGTTCGTAGCCACGGGAGGCAGCGGCCAGTAAGTACCAAGTACACCCCACCTGAAATTTGTGACAAGCTCGCTAACCACGTCACTTTTTGCTTTATAGTGCTTTTAAGTTCCTGCCTGTCCTAGGTCGCTACACCGCAGACGCTTTCGAGATGACGGCTTCACTAGAACAGAACTCAAAATGGGCTTGGCAGCCCGCTGGCCCGATATCTAAGGGGGATGGGAGTCGGGGCGGGCCGCCCAGGCGTAAGCTCTCGAGTGGAGAGCAGGCCAACCTGGAAGAGCGCCGCGGGGACCAGCAATCCAAGCTATGAAGAACTGCATACACTCCTTGAGAGAGCTAAAACTCATGCGCATGCGGAGGTTGGTTCGGAAAAGTCTTGCCTTGGCGACCTAGCTGCAAAAAAGTGCCCAAGCAGAGATTCCTTATGTCTCACGGACGCATCACGACGCCGGCGTCAAATTTTTGGTTTGCTTCGCTATTTTCTTTTGTTTTGCATTTTTAAATCTCTAGGGGTTTGGAATCTGTCAGCATGTGAAATATCGATAAACGCTCGATTCTATAATGCTTGCCTATCATATGATTTCAAATAGGTCAATACATGTCTCTTACGCCGCTCTTAACTCTAGAGTCTTAGTACCTTCACCCTGGCATCAAGAATACGTCAAGTGTACTCGAAACATAGAACTTTATACCAATACTATCATGTCAAACCATGGAATTCTACGCACCAGTTCACAAGATGGAGGATCGCAGGCTGATGGAGAGAACCTAGCTTTCGCTTATTCTCTAGAAGAAGAGATTAAATCAAAACGAAACCCGAAACTGTTCACATGCAATAGGGAGCCCGTGACTCGTGCTGTTGCTCTCGAAGCAAGATACGAGAACCACAATACACCTGCACATAGAACCAATGATCATGCACCATGATGCTATCTATACCATATCATAACCTATATATTCAATATTTCCCCATGACGCTCTTACAAGTTGCCTCTACTCGCTTGCTCCCTCTCAATTGCCTCGAATAGCGCCTTGAAATTACCTGCACCAAATCCGCCAAAGTTGTTCCTGTAGATGATCTCAATGAACACCGTAGGGCGATCCATCAGATGCTTTGTAAACAGCTGCAAAAGGTATCCCCCTTCGTCAAAATCAATAAGGATGCCTAGGGACTTTAGGGCCTCAAAGTCCTGATCGAGGTGCAGGCCGGCCGCCTCAAGGCGCTTCCGCATCGTGGTGTAGTAGGTATCGGGCACGGAGATGAAGTCAATGCCCCTGTCTCGGAGATTGGTGACGTCGCGGATGATGTCGTCGGTTCGGAGGGCGATGTGCTGCACGCCGGCACCGCCGTAGAAGTCTACGTACTCTTCGATCTGGGACTTTTTGAGTCCCATGGCTGGCTCGTTGATGGGCATTTTAATGGTTTCATCGGCACTTGCCATGACGACGGACTTGAGCGCCGAATATTCGGTGCAGATGTCGTTGTCGTCGACGGACCAGAAACGGTGGAAGCCGAGAACTTTCTCGTAGTAGTCGCAGGCTTCGTCCATAGAGTCCCAATCTTGGTTACCCTGGTTTTCATGTGTTAGTTTCTGGGTAGCTGTCTCTGAAAAAGTGGCAACTTACCACACAGTGGTCGATCTGCAGAAGGGATGTTGAAGGGAAATATCTGGAAGTGGGATCTTCACCGGTGATCGCTTTATATCCTGGCATGAAAGGCCCATTGTAATTTTGACGCTGAATCAAGGTATGTGCTGCCACCCCAAGATTTTAGTACCGCTCAAGAGACAACGGACAGAAGGTAAACTTACTCGTATCCCCATATGTCCTAATCACTGCGAGCCTAACACTGCCGCAATCATCGGAGATTGTTGTCGGTGGCGACACCAACCTTGCGCCTCTGGCTGCAGCAGCACCGTAGACGGTGTCCAGATCATCAACTTGGAAAGCCACATCTGCTACAGCGTCGCCATGTGTCTCCAGGTGTGTGTGAATGGCTCGCAGTTGCTCTCGCTCGCTTTTTGTGAGCGTCGTGACTTTGGAGCTAGCCGAATGGAGAGGGGAGGTAAAGACAAATTTGATGTTGCCCTGTCTCACAACGTGTGAAGCAATAACTCTCGAGCCGGTCTCCAGCCCTTTGTAGGCGACACGCTGGAAACCCATCCGCGTAACATGGTATGCAGCTGATAGAAAATCAGTCAATGTATTTAAGGTTCTGTCGGGCACTGACCTGCTTGCTTTGCATTCCCAACATACCAATGTATGTGGTCATATCCTTGAAAGTTATCCATGGTAGATGGTTTCTGTACAGCCGGGCTGGATACTTGCTTGGGCTGAGTTTCGATGAATATCTTCGAGGGCGAGATCTTGGTGTCTTTTGGGCTGAGAGCAATAGGCGCCATTCTTCGATGTGAATGATAGATTCTAATTCGTTTTGATGGCAGTCTGTTTTCAGAGCCGTGGGCACCATCACTGAAGTTATAAAGACTGGAATGGGTCTTTGGTTGGACTAAGGTGGGTTGTGAAGGGAGGCTGAACACGGGGCCGGGGCCGGACCGCCCATATCGTGGTTCCTTGAATAGGCGTGAATACCCACCCATACTGATAGGCAAAGGAATGTCGGAAGAGATGTAATCAGGGTAGCCGAGGCCACCCCTCTTGCGGCTCTTGTATTCTGTGATAATAGTCTGCACGGACTGTGTCTTCGAACGTCCAGTCCTGATTATCTTTTTCTATCTTTTGTATCTCCAAATTTGAGCAAGTCTCCCGGAGCATAGTTGAGCACAATTCAACCCATAAAGAGCTTGAAAACAATAGACCTTCACTTGGCAATGGCATCTGCAACAATCATGTCCGTTAGTCACAACGATTCAGCCGTCCTAGGGGCCCTTTTTGACCCTGAATCGTCCCTCGAAAATTCGACAACAATTGATCCATCCTTGTCGTCAGAACCATACGACTGTGAAACTCTATCAGCCATCCGAGAAGAGGAAAGACAAGCCTTGCTACTGGTTCAGGCGGAACAACCCACAATATGGTCGATACAGTCCACCATCGAAGGGTTGAGTCTCGTCATCTCAAAATACCCCAAATACAGTTCTGCGTGGAACAATAGAGCACAAGCCAAACGCATGTTGCTTGACCTCGAAGACGCTGCTTCACACGTCGCCCAAATCGAAAGCGTGTACGAAGACTTATCGACAGCTATCGAGCTCTCAACGCCTGCGAGCCTGACAAGCGCGGTCTCAGCCTCCTCAGCAAGAGTGCTTGCATCTGCTCACACTCACCGCGGCTACATTCTATGGCAAGCGTCCAAGCCACAAGCACCGGAGAATATGCTTGACGCGATTCCCGAGCTCCAAGGACTTGGGAAAGAAAGGCTCGAAGAACTAGCGAGCAGAGACTTCTCCCTCGGAGGGAGATACGGAAATTCTACCGCTCGAAACCTTGCTGTGAAGACGAATCCGTGGGCCAAATTGTGCGGCAGTATCGTCAGAGAAGCGATGAAAAAAGAGATGGGATGCATAGCGAGAAGGCATTGAGGTCGTGTCTTGACAAAGAAGAGCTTGTTAGTCGAGGGTTAGAATTACTACATGTCAGCCAATTTTATTCGCGTACATTCTTTTCTTCACATTTTTTGTGGACTCAGACTTGACCGTCCAAAATAGCACTTTCTAGGTTGTTAGCATCGTACCAGGATCGGCGAAAAACGGCTTGCTACATTTAAAATTAAAAGCGAGACCATTGCCTCCGTACCAATCACGGAAGCGGCATTGTCATCAGCAGAGTTACCGCCTCCCTTGTACTTGTACACAAAGGACAACCTGCAACATCCAGCTTATCCCTCAAAGTAGCACAGCATTCATACAACAAGCACTATTCTGCTAATGTGGAAAAAAACCTTCATGGATCACGTTGGACGGTGATCAGCAGCGCGGACATTCTAAGTTCACTGAGGCTTCCCCTTGTACCTCCACCCGGAAAATACTTGCCGTGCCCACTCCGGCTGCCGGGCTAAAACTCAAAAGATAATTCCGGCCAGCAGGACCAGGGTTCGCCTCAAGTCTGCACTGCATTGAGCTCGCAGCAGCCCACCTTGAGATTTTGACGTTTCATTGCATGTAGATATGGATATGGAAAGGCAGCTTCTAATTGGTGAGGATCTGGATAAGAAATTGTGAAATGGCGGACCCGATCACGCTGCACCCCTTCAAATAGATGATGCTTTGTGCGAGTTTGTCCCAAAGCCTGTACTCGACGATAACTCACGTGTCCCTTATTTCTGATGGTATTGACTATTGGAGAAGGGAATTATGGATGCAAGAAGCAGTTCGAATTTGTGGTATCGAATCTAACAGATTGATAGAAGTTCTTGTAAAACCTCAGATGCCATATCACGATTATGTAATGGTCGAATGCTAGATGTTTCGCATCGTTTCCACACCACCTCCTGCAGGCTTTTTTAGACAGTTCCGGCCTCCTGCCCTCGCTACGGGATGATAGAATGCCACCCCGTTCACAGTCAGATGCACGTCAACAATGCTTGGTTGGGCCACGATGGCTCACAAAGTCTGCTCGGGCGCGAAAACCTGCACAATATTAGCCTGTTGCTCCTGGGAAAAGTTGTCAAGGCAGCACCTACCAATGCGGTCCGACATGGGATATACACTTGAATAAAGTTCTTTCGGTTGTTCCAGGCGAAGTCCGTCGTAAAGAACCTCGTGTTCTTGTCGTTTCGTCCAAAGCCTCCAAATTCCGGTGCGTCACTGTCCAGTACGATTCGGTACACACCTCCTTCCTCCACGCCCACGCGATAGTCTGTGAAGCTTTTAGACGGGTTGAAATTGAAGACCCACAGCAGTCCGGCACGTTCAAACACTAAAACCTTGTCGTTTTCGTTCTTGAGAGAAATGTATGCTTGCGGGGAATGCAGCCAGCCATACTTCTCCTCCAGATGCTGCATGGCCCGATCGAACTCGTTCAGGAACTTGTAGCGGAGGAGATTGTCTTCGGTCAAGTTCAGCTGGCGTCGTGCGTACCAGAAGGAGTTGTTGTTGCCTTCGCGAGGGAAGTCAAGCCACTCAGGGTGGCCGAACTCGTTTCCTTCGAAGTTGAGATAGCCTTCGCCTCCCAGGGCGTGGGTCACGAGACGGATCATCTTATGCAAGCCCATGGCACGCTCGATGACCGGAGTGAATTCGGTCAGGGTCGACATGTTGGTATACATTTGGGCGTCGGCCAACCAGAACATGAGGGTTTTGTCACCAACCAGAGCTTGGTCATGGGACTCGGCGTAGGCGATGGTCTTTTCGCCGTGGCGTCGGTTTGTGAGGGTGAAAGCAATGTTGCCAATGTCCCAGTCGTCGTCGGATTTTTCTTTCAACAGTTTGATGTACATATCCGGCACCGCCATGGCAAGCCGGTAATCAAAGCCAACACCTCCGAGCGAAAGCTTGACACAGAGACCTGGCATACCCGACACGTCTTCGGCGATGGTGATGGTATTCGGATAGAGAGTGTGGAGCATCTCGTTTGCAATCATGAGGTAGACAACACCGTCTTCGTCAACGTTGGGCCCAAAATACTCGTGGTATCCGCCGGAGAAGCCGGCGCCAATGCCGTGGTGGGTGTACAGCATGGATGTAACTCCGTCAAAACGGAAGCCGTCAAACTGATACTCTTCCATCCAGAATCGTAGATTGGACAGTAGAAACCTGAGGACTTCGTGGCTGCCGTAATTAAACAGCCTAGAGTCCCACAGCTCGTGTCGACCTTTGGCACCGCCATGGAAGTATTGGTGATCACTGCCGTCAAACATGTTCAGACCATCCAAGGTGTTCTTACTGGCGTGCGAGTGAACGACATCCAGCAGGACGGTGATCCCATTCGCATGGGCAGTGTCTACTAGCTCTTTCAGGTCATCCGGAGTGCCGTATCTCGAGCTCGCAGAGAAAAAGTTGTTGATTTGGTAGCCGAAGCTGGCATAGTAGGCATGTTCCATGATTGCCATCAGTTGAATCACATTGTACCCAAGATACTTGATCCTCGGAATCATGTTCTGGGTGAATTCTTTGTAGGTGGCAACCTTGGTTTCGGGGGTTGAGATACCAACATGGGCCTCATAGACGCGGACCGACTCGGGCTTCGGTGGTCGAGGGTGCTTGAATACGTATCGTTCGGTCTTTGGAGGGTTCCACAGCACGGCATCGTACGCGGGGGAGACGCTCAGGTCCTGCGTGACTCTCGTGATCCATGCAGGCAGCCTTTCGATTCGTTCGCCGCCGGGAATGACCATCGAAGTCTTCAGCTTCGAATTGTGTGGTATTGCAGAGACTCCATCTTGTGCTGGAAGGGTGATTGACCAGACACCATACTCATCTCGTGTCAGCGGATGTGAGTCTCGGTTCCAGTTGTTGAAGTCGCCGGTGAGGAAGGCTTGCTCGGCATTCGGGGCCCATTCTCGGTACGTGATGTCGCCGTTGTCTGCAAAGGTGAAGCCAAACTTCTCGTAGCCTCGAGAGAACTTGTCGAGGCCTCCCTCGTACTGGTCAATATCCGTCAACCACTTGTGAGCTTTGGCAAATCGGCTCTTCAAAGCATCTCTGAACTCTCCGAGCCAAGGGTCAAGCTCGATAATGCCTGAGGGTCTGTTAATACAAGGACGAGGGGAGCTGGGTATTGCTGTCTCGAAGCTCACCTGTTCCATCTGGGGCTTGCCCGCCAGCGGGAGCCGCCGTGATTGTGTTGGCAGAGTCTTGGTTCACCGGGTCCATCTTGGCGAGAGGTGGGAGTGGTGGGAGTGGTGGGAGTGGTGGGTGGTGAGCGAAGATGTTGAATTAGGCGTGGACAAATTGTTAACCAGAAGGTGCAAGCTCAAGCTATATTTACAGGATGAAAGATGGTTGCAAGCTGCGAAAATACCCCTCAGAGCCGTCACAGTATCTTCTTACTACTTCAGTGCTTCGCAGATATTGTGCGGCCCTTCTGTCCCTGGCGTGGAGGGGCACTAGTGGTTTTCATCGCTGTCCCTGGTTGGGATCAGAGCAAGCTGCACAAAACCCGTCGAGCGATTCGCTTGCGTCGGTGACGTGAGTGCACCTTGATGACGCGGGGGACCTGCCAGAATTCCGCCCGATTAGGTCTAAGTCGAGCCAGAATGTGGGGACCTCAGATTTAGCGGGTTCAAGCCTACAGAAAAGCGTCGCATGTGAATAATAGCACCGAACCACCGAGCAGCCAATTCAACTTGCCGAAAAAAGGACCGGCGGAGGCCCAATGGCGGAGATTTGGGTATTTTCTCTCTCAATTATTTTGAGCGCGATTACAGTCTGTTGGGCTTGCGCCATTTTCAAGCCGTCATCATGCACTTTCATTGTTATGTATAAAAGGTAACGGTCTTCCCTGACCGAGCACTCGTTGTAGGTGCAGAGTACGAACCCTTCCCTCACCCATCGACATTCCCCTTTCGCTACTTCGCCGCTTGTGACATTCGGGACGACCCGTTCCTGACATTTCCCGATCGCCGCAACCTTCAGGCACTTTCGCCGTCCAGCTCACCCATTCGATTGCTTCTACCGTTGCCTCCCTTCTCCCGTGTCACACTTGCCTCCTCGGCTATTCTTCTGCTGTGCTGGCAGCCTCTCCCAGTGCTGCCTAATCCAGGACCCAGTCCTCAAGATTCGATAGCAACGAATAGGTAGACAGCTCGAGGTTCAGAATCAGGACTGGGATTGAGTGCTTGCGAAACAGGCTCATCTTTGTACCCATCTCACCACAGATCGCGGGTCTGGCGAGAGGCAGGGAGGTTGTCGTTGGGCAGCCTGGCTGCTAGTGATTGGAAAAGGCTAGAACGTTTGGCGGCAGCAACTTGAAGTGTTGTGGGTCTTGGTTCAAGGTTGTATGGTGTCGAGCATCGCTGTTTTTGGGCTGCTGTCGTTGCGTGTACTGACGAGATCGACGTCATCGGGTAGCTGGATCAGGGAAGATTGTTTGCTGGTGAATTTGTTTCTGGTGCTGCGGTCGACTGTCGTCCTCTGGAGAACGTGAAGAGCAGATAAGACAGGAACATGTGATGTCACTTAGAATGATCAGTTGCTGTGAGGACCACAGCATTGCGCGACGTCTTGAAGTTTCGTTGTACACGCCGAGCGGGCGAATTAGTGACCATCTCGCCCGTTGTACAAACAAGAAATATGTTGTAGGAGTGTGGTGCTGGACAAGTGCATACTACCTAGGGAGTCTAGCTCTGCGTTATTCTCTTCCATCCCCAGGTGGTGCCTGCCTCTGGCCAGCGATGTCCCACATGAGCTGCAAGCTCTCAAGGGTGCAGCTATTGCGAAAGCTGGTAGCTCGAAGTGTAACATCCACGTCTACAGAACTTGCCCATCGAGACAAGCTCTAGCAGCTGAGTCAGGCAGAGCATTAAACATATGGTCCTGACTAGAAGACGGGGTCGAGACTGCCAGTCATTTATCCATAACCGCCGCCTCCAGCAACCATTGTCGCCTTACTCCTCCAGTCTTCAAAGCTTGAAGTATCCTTGTTCTGCTTGACTTTGTGCTTCTCTTCCCACTCGCCTTCTTCTTGGGCAATCAGAGAATGAAATCTGCCACCCTGACCCCGGCCAAGGTAAATAGCTCCCTCCTCTCGTTTCGCCACCGTTTCCGTGACAAGCACGTATTTGACACTGCTTCCTGGTGCTTCAAACATGGCATCACCGAGGATTGTCTCCATCTCCGTTCTCAATGCACGTGCTCCGGTGCCCATGGTCAAAGCGTTGGACGCCACGACGTGAAGAGCAGGTGTGGTGAACCGAAGCTCAATCCCCGAGAGCGAGAAGAGGGTGACGTATTGAGAGACGAGGGATGATCGAGGTTCTGTGAGGATTCGCAGCAACATGGAATGAGTCAGAGGTGCTAGTGCTGCGGCCACGGGTACTCGTCCAACGAATTCCGGGATAAATCCAAAGGACTGAAGGTCAGCAGGAGTCACGAGATCCAGTGGATTGAAGTAGTTCGGCTCCACTGGAGAGCCATCAGCTGAGGACTGTTCCGGCATGGGCGATGGCGTGAAGAATGGCAAATGCTTTTTGTAGAGAGCCTCTTCCTCTGAACCAGGCACAATAGGAATGGGCTTATTAGTGGTAGACTTCTGATCGCGAGAGGCGGATTGAAAGAAGGAGGAGGACGAGCGGACGTTGGCACCGAAGCCGATACTGCCTTTGGTGAGCCTGTCCATGATGTGCTTCTGAAGACCGACAAAAGCACCGCTGCAGATGAAAAGGATGTTGTCGGTGCGCACATTATACACCTCGCCTTTGGTGGGTGCGGGTGCCCCCGAGCCACTCAAGGGACTGTTAGTCGGGTACGTCTGTGACTGACCACCAGCACGTGGAGCATTCTTTTCAGGCTTTGCTTGAACCTGGACCGTGGTGCCTTCGATGATTTTCAGGAGAGCTTGTTGGACGCCTTCTCCCGACACGTCCTTGCCGTGGCTGACCTTGGCGGTCGCGATCTTGTCAACCTCGTCAAGACAAATGATGCCTCTCTCGGCCCGTTCGACATCGTAGTTCGCCGCTGCTAGCAGTCTATGCACGCAGACCTCGGCATCTTCACCAATGTAGCCAGCTTGGGTGAAGGGGGTACAATCGGACATGGAGAAGGGCACCTCGAGGACTCTAGCCAAAGTCTTGGCCATCAAGGTCTTCCCAACGCCCGACGGCCCAAGGAGGAGGATGTTCGATTTCTCCAGCGTGAGAGGGGTCGTGTCGATGAGGGGCGAGGAGCCCAATCTCGACATGTAACCGGTAGCGGGACCGCCCATGCGGATAGTAGGTTGTTGACCAGGGAACTCGTTCTCAACGGGGTGTCGTTCACGACGTTCCCTTTGAGCTGCCAGCTCCTCTTCCTCCTCTTCCCGCCGCTGCAGCTCTTGGATCCGCTGGTAGTGGTTGAACACCGCCACACTCAGGATCTTCTTTGCTCTTTCTTGCCCCACCACAAACTGGTCAAGGTGCTGCTTGAGCATCTTGGGCGTCAGCCGAGGCACGCCATAGACGTGGTTACCGCCCAGCGGTCCGGAAGTGGGCTGCCCGGGCTCATAGCTACCGGTGAAAGGCTGGTTGGCAAAATCCGATCGATGGAAACGAGCGTCGGAGGAATGCCGTCGACTCGTGGCCACGTAGTATCTGCTGAAGGCTACATAGCTATTCCGCAGCCGCGCTGACTTGACCGGTATGAGAGGTCGGCCTTCGAGAGCTGGACAGAGGAAGCCGAGCGACGGCCTGGTCCTAACCCGCCGCATTATGAGCACATCGACATGATCTCATGGAAGGGATGGTGCCTTTACTCGAGCTCGAGCTCGATGATGGATACTAGGTACAGATATTCGGTCAATGTGCGACACGTAATGCAGCTTGATTGCTGAGATCGTGCGCCGATTTACAACGGTGGACCTGTGAAGGCCGTTGTACTGTGTGGCGTATGAAAGGTACGGGTTCCGGAGAGGTAGATAAGGCCGGGCAGCTGCTGCTCCTATCGCTGGCTGCGGGGACTCCCCAGACCGCAAGGACCTCGGGAGACACCTAGGTACGAATGCCCACCGTAATAATTAACCATAAATACTCCGTATAGGTAGTCCGTACCTAGGTACCTAGATACCTGTCCACTGAGGACGGGATAGGTAGGTAATACGGTATTGATAAATACCTTAGAAGCTTGAGGTATATTACAGAACTGTATCTGCTTTTGAGGGCCTAATTGGTTGCACATATTGTTACGAAGTTCTTCGTGAGACCTACCTTCAAGGTGTTGCATTGAGTTTCGATTCCTGGTTAAACTGACAGTCCCTAGCAAAATATGATTGTTGTACAGTGGAATAGACCCTGTTGCACCTGCGCAATGACGTGAGTTGGGTGGTATTTTATCATAAATCATTAAAATCAACACCCAAATCGTGCCGTTCTGTCGCCGCCTCTGCTGCCGTCTTTCCCACCTCTCACCTCGTCCCGACACATTCTCAGTTTGTATGCTAGTCCTGGGGTTGGGATGGTATCTTCCTCCCGCAAACCCCGCCACCTTGCTTTCCCCAGGAGCCAATCTGTGAGAGTGACGACTTTGCTGGTTCGGTCGAAACCGTTAGCTTCATCCGCGTGCTCGATAGTGTGGTTTGCAATCCTCCCATCCGAGTCAAATGAGAAGATGAAAAGCCCCGTGAAGGTGTCCGAGTCAGCGTCTTTCCCGAAAAGTGGCCTGTCACCACCAAGCAGCGTGCTCAAGCCTCGATTGATGCCTCCGTTGGCAACTGCACTGGAGGCTGAAGTTGCCGATTGGGTGAGATTTCCGTTCGCGTATCCAATTCCGCTTCCGTTTCCATTGCGGCGTTGCTCAGTACGCCAGCGAACGACCAGCTTCTCTTCTCCCAATCCTCCAGCTTGTGCCTCGATATTCGATGGTGCAGTGATGAAACCCGACCGAACCATTTTCTCGCTGAGGATCTCAAGTTTGACAGCGCCTACGACTGGGACTGAGCCCCAGGCAACGGGTGCCGTCCATAACGCTGCTCTGTATGGAATTCGACCTTTGACCACAGGAAGATGAGGATGCGTAGAGGGGAAGAGGTGGAGCGAGATATTGGGGGAGATGATCTCCGGAGGGAGGTGAGTGGTCAGTATATTCGGGAGGAGAGGTGAGAGTGTGCGTAGAGCTGGAAAGGATTAGTCCACTCTCCTGACCTATTCGTTACCCTTCACGTACTTTGTCCTAGCTTCAGTGTCCGCTGGTCAGGCGGTTTGTGATCTCTGCCAGGACCACTGTTCCCGCCTATGGCCTCGGAGCGGACAAATGGGCCACATTCTGTTCCTGACTTGCCGCCTGTCGACGCTCTTGCGGGAACGGCTGCGGTGAACCACAGTTCTGACAGTGGCTCTGATCGTACCTGGGCAAGACTTCTCGCTGGGAGAAGGGATGCGCTTGGACCAGACCGAGACAAGATTCGCAGGAATCTCATCCATTGTGAGGGCGCGGTTGGCGAAGCGGTCGAAACTGTTCGCATTGGCGCTACTGTCATCTGGGTGGCCTTCGCATACTGCTATGAGATGGAAGTGCAAGGATGGGAAGCTTTGCGACAGGTGTCACGACGGCAAAGAGGGACGATATTCTGCGTTGCAGGCAAAGTTGTACGTTTTTGGAGAAAGCTCAAGCCCCACTAGTACTCGACGGTGGCTTTAACTTACTAGGGCAGGTAGAATCCCACTGTCGGCCACACCGGCCTCTGACGTAGTGTGGTTTGAATCTCTTGGCATTCAGGGATTGAATCAACGACGGATTTGGATATGCACTCAGCGAATTGCTAGTCAGGTGGCTGTCGATTATCAGCGGAAGAGTAACGAAAGTAGAACTTACCAAAGGACAACATTGACCTATGAATATATATAGGGAGCAGGTGCCACCAGATGATATCGACCAGGAGAATTACACGGCTATTGACCACCGCTTCTCCAACTTGGTCAAGAAAGGCTCATTTGCATACTCTAAACTTTATAAGCAAATAAATTGTCTTTCAGGGGCCCTGTTGATATAAAAACCGGGTAAGGAAGGAGCGCGGGAGGTATTGCACACTGGCAGGCTTTATTACTTAATTGACTTGCATTGCCTTAGAGTTCTCCCAAATGGGCCCATGTCCAGTGACAACTTCACTGGAACTTAACTACTGTCCGCTGCCCACCTGCTCAGGCACTTCTCTCTCGACGCTGGTGCCTCTCTTGCTGTCTACATGGCTGCTCACATCACCTTTTTCGACCAACAATCAAGCTCCCGTGCACCTTCTCCAGGGCCTTCCTTCTCTGTACCATCACATGCATTGCTATCATGACCTCCAGGAAACTTAAGCCCGCTCGCGGCCTTACACATTGGCAGCATGCCATAATCGCGGCTAGACAATTGCTCTTGTCTCAGGGCTGGGTCAATCTGGAGCAGGTCAAATCCGAGCTTGACAACCCAGATTACTTCATTTCTCGTCTGCTGATGGTTGTTTCTAAATACACCGGGACGAATTTACCTGCTACGCCATTAGAAGGAATGCCAATCGAAACCATGCTAGTACTGTTGCACCTAATCATCGGTTCCAAGCACAAGCGGCAAGCCGGAATGAGGGACAGTTCAATACAAGCATATCGAGCAGGACTGAGTAAACTGGAAGATGGCAAAATTGTGCAAGCTGCTATTTTCTTTGTCAAGTCTCAGATGATCGCTCAAGATCAGCCTCAAAAGCAGCTGACCACGTCTAGCAGGGATGCTACCGAACCCAAGTCCACAAGAGCTCTTAAAAAGAGTCGATCCAGAGCCTCCCGAAACGGCCATCCAGAGACAAATTTGCCCAGTCCTGGCAACGCAGCGACTGGGAATCAAACCCAATCACCTTTGCCTGATAATCCATCGAAGTCCACTCCAAGTACCAAAGCCAATCCCCCTTCATCCATCGACCTAAGTGCTGCGGCCGTCAAAGTCGAGGAAATCCCAATCGAGTATTGGTTCTTGCAAAAAGAAGGCTCCTCCACTGGCCCGGATTCCCATGAAGCACCAAGCGAACAAACACAGTTCAGAGTCTGGCCTCTCCCAAACCCAGACTTTCCCATCCACACTAAATTCGCCGCCACAAGCAGAGACCAACTCGGCTCAGCTGCTCAGCCATCTCGAAGCAACAGTTGTCCACCTCAACCCACCAATGCACGTCCCATATCGAGCAGCACATCCACTGATAAGCAGTTCAGCGCCAACGAGACTACATACACAGGCAAAGACAAACACCAAGATAGTGACAACGACAACAGCCGCAACAACAGCGTCGACACCGCCCTTCTCAAAATGGACCAATGGGCCACCGCCTGTCTCAATGGCTCCTTCGCCGACATAAATCCTGACATCGCGTGGGCGTCCTTCGAGAACTGCCTTACCATGCACATCCCCACCATGGGCTCGATGTGACAAGACCAAACACCATCGCGGCATATAACATGGCGAGGCCTTCAAAGACAAAGTGTCATATTCTATACAGTAATACATCGTGTTTTGCCGCAGCGTTTGCATAGGTAACATGCATACAGAACACACGAGGTGTGGATGAAAAAGTGAGAAAAAAAAAAGGGAGTGCCCGATGAAGTCTAATAAGCAGTTCCATAAGGTGGCCAGTCTCTACGACGCCAGCTGCTGAGATTCTTCTTCGGATAAATCATAAAATCAGAAGTTCTGTAACATCACATCACATTAGGTTGGAGCTGTGTATCTATTCCTATTATCAAGCCTAACTAGAAATCACATCATAGATGGACACGTTTGGGACGGGCGACAGGACGGAGTGAGACAAACCCTCGCCTCTTTAGGGGTTAATTTTAAGCTTAGAAAGGACGATTGCAAGTTTCTCCCTTTGCCCAATAAATGCTTCTTGCATGTTCGATTCGATCTAGTTTCCTTCGTCTAACAAAATTTATACCCGACAGCTATCCAACTGTATAACTTCTACTCAATTCGTTCATGGAAAACTTCACACTTGGTACTTATAAGTACAGTCCCTTTCCGGCATCTTCTGCCCAAGCATGCCACACGACACCTGCCACCACCAACACTGGCTGCGCCACGTGTACAGAATATATATTTAGCAGTCCAACATCAGTCATGACAGGCGTGCAATAAGCTTCTTCATATCCAATGTAAATTGCAATTGACCCAGTGAGATCCCACCCGTGCATCCAAGCGGACAGTCGACGTTCCAAACACCAAACCAACCCAAACCCCGGCGGAAAGCCGCGCAAGAAAATAAACGAGACTGAACCACACAGAGCAACCCCGTCAATTAAGCGGGTGTAGGTCCCTTACTTCCCAGTAGACGAAATAAGGTGACTGTGCAAGGCAACGCTAAATGCTCATGCCCGGTGCTTGACACATCAGACGCTGTGACTGGTAGCTAAGACCCGCTTCGACATCGGAGAATCTGCTCAGATATCAGCGACCGCGACGTTGCGTGGTCCATCCAGGAGAAGGGAAAAGAATAGTAAAACTGCAGCCCCGCTCGAATCTAAACTCCAGCAAGCTTTTCTGGAACCAAGGACCGATTTTTCCATTATTTCGAACTTCGAGTTTCGCTCAATCTTGTGAAACCAAATTTGACGCTGGTGTTACGTAACATCGTCCTAGAATCGAAAATCGTGACAGCTCCTCACCCAGTGTTGTATCTGGTCCTTTGCAGTCGCATCTTGAAAAGAATGCTGGCGAAACACACCAGTCTGAATCTCGGTCGCTTTCATAAGGACGGCATCGGGTTTGACGTGCTCCTTTTTGTGTGGATGACCAGCCTATTGTCACTAGAACTGTCCCTAGCGAGGCAGCCTTTTTACGTAGGTTTTTCCCCCATCAGCTCGTCGATACCAGTCTCGTTGCGGATTAGTAACGCTGTCATCGCTCTGGCTTCCCTCATCTTCGGTATCTGGACCAACCTCAATCTTGTCGTTACCGGTTACAAGAGGAGGAAATTCCGAGATGTCCACGGCTCTGTGCGACTCCCATTCCCGGAATCCGTACGGTGAGGCAGGCGTTAAGGCTGGTCGAGCGTGATTCTTGAGAGCTGCCGAGCCACGTTCCGCGGAACGTCCGAGGGGACGTTTCTTAGCACTTGGTGAAACGGGATAGTAACCGCCTGCCGGGCGAGACGGTTCAGCTGGAGCGCCATTGATGATGGAGGAGATCGAAGGTAAGCCGCCGAGCTGAGTCGTTGCGCAGCTTGATGTATAGTTGCAGTCTTGGGTGAGCGGAGGTATTGAGTACGTCCCGGATGGATATTGCCCTTGATTGTGGCGAGCAGGTGGTTGATTGGTCCGATAAGGCTGCCAATCCTCACTCTCAGCAGGACTAAAGGAAGAGTACGTTGCCGGTGTACCTACCGCAGACGGGCTTTGTAATGCGGATTGAGGGTACGATGGGCGTCGAGATGGAGCAGCGTAGGCCTGTGAGATTTGGCTATCCACCGATGGTCGTCGTTCCCGCACGGGGTTTTGAGGTCTACTCCACGGATCATGGCTATCCATGCTGCCAATTCGGTCATGACTGATTGCTTGGATTGATCTTTGGTCTTCGTCCTTCTTCCCACTCTTTACTTCGCTCTTACGCTGTCGGATGTCACGGCGAATTCTGACTCTACAACCTTGTTCGGACATCGTCTGGCTCAAAGGAGTGCTGGGCTCAAGGCCAGGGAACTTTTTGGCACTGAAGACTTGGAAAGGGCGTGTGTATACATGGACGCGATTGACCATATTTTGGGTGGGATCTGGCGGCGGAGTCGAGGAGATGGGGTTTCCCGCAACGTCAAGCGGAGTTGGATCGAGGTCTGCATTCGATTTGGGTTGCTCAAAAAGATGGAATCTAAGTCGGTAGAAGCCTTCATGTCGGACAGAGAGGTCAGGAAAGATAAAATAGGCTGCATTGGATGGTTTTGTCAAATAAGCAGCTCCAGCAACGTTCGTACCAGTCAGAACAGGGCAGTGATTCGTAGCGTATATATTGCCATGTGCGATTGGTCGAGCGTACTCCAGACTGGCATAGAGCATATAATTGGCTTCAAAGTAGCCGGTGATGTCGACATTATTTTGCAGGATCCGCAACTTGACTACGGGCGGCGGGTCGACTGGACGACGATCGGCAGATGCTGTAGGCGGTCAGTCTCCGTGTCATAGGGCGAACGAAACGAAAGGCGGGATTCTTACATCGTGGTCCATTTCCACAAGCACGAGCTTGCTTGGGCGCTTGGGCTACTTCTAATTGATACACCAGCTCTCGGTGGCCAGCAGTGACGCGGCTTGCGACCGCTTTCTCCTCATTGGCCAGCGGTTGCTGCATAGTGAATGTTCGAACGACAGGCCCTCTCCTTTCATCCACGTCTATGAGGTGGTACTCTTTCAATTTGAGGCCGTTGAGGTAGTACACTCTGTTTGCTGGCGGCTTTGGATGGGGCGCCAAAGAGGGGGGATAGACACCTCTTGCGTTGCGTAAGAGCTCAGGGCCGGGCTTGGGAAGTCTCAGCGATCTGATAGAAGGCAGCCGATGTGGATGAGGTGCAATGAGTTTTCGCTTGTCTGGTCTGTCTCTGTCATGGCTTCCGTCAGTGTTTGCCTTGGATGCAGATGGCGTGTCCGCTCGGCTTGAGGCCGGCGACATTGTTGCCGTTGTTCTAAGTGAACTTGAAATATACTGGAGTGGCTACCGATAAAACACAAAGCGGGGGAATTCAATAATGGAAATCTTGAGACCATAATGGCCCTGGGCTACCACCGTATTGTTGGAAATGGGGTTACAAATGGACGAGCTGATTAAGTTACTGCTTGTTGTAGAAACTTGCTCGCATGTTCGTAGTTCCCACTTTTGCGGCTCCGGTGAATGTCCATTGAGGCAGGTGCTGAGTACGCTAAGATCGAGATAAGAAAATTAAATGATGATTCTGCGCTTCAACCTCCCAAGATATTGAGGACTCGGGGAAAAATTTAAATCTTACTCACCCAGTCTGGATAGCTTCGGGGCCGTGAGTTGCTGCTGGCTCTTTGGTGGAATAGAGATCGGGGGAAGGTAAGACCAGCGGTTCTGCGAGCGACGAGTGGTCTCCCGACCAAAGATATCAACAGTCTTCTCCACGACGCAAACCTAAGCCGGCTTGGTGTTGTGCGAGCCTTGAGATGCGACGCTTGACGCTGCGAAGCCTCTCCGAAGGGGTTCAGTCAAGCACTGGAGTTCAAGCCTTTCTCAGACGAAATTGCAGCTAGAAAATGGTCCTTCGATTCCTCATTCGCAAACGTGACTTCTGGCCGGATTCTCTTGCTGGTCCTGCTGACTGAATGCTGCGAAATCGTGCCCCGGTCTTGTTTCGATGGAGGAATGCTGGGATTCGTGGTTCCAGCAACGAGTGTGACGAACTCAAGTCACCAAAAACCCACGCAATTGAGCCCAAATACTGGGCTTTGCCGTGATGGAACCGAAGTTGAGCGGGTAAGCGAGAGCGATGAGGTGTGAGGTTGCAAAATCGGGATGAGACTGAGGTGGGCAAATTGGCTTTGGTATGGGGAAACCGCAGTCTCAACCTGCAGGGAGAACTGGTCATGACTGGGGAGCCACAGCATGCCCACAACCCGCACGCGGGCTGTCGGATTTATGGTCGCCATTGGTGCAATAAATGAGCAACACAGTGCTGGGTCCGTTTAGCGATGAACGTCTAGGCCATGTTAGGCCTTAGCGCCCTCTGGTGCTCGACTTGGGCACATGCCCGGCATATGCCCGGCATGCCGGCGCCGCAACAGGCGAACCAGCGTGCCAGCCTTTATTTATTTCTTGCTGGGTTCACGGGTGGCATGATGGTACTAGTACTAGTAGGACTCCGTTTTGGCATCGCACCCACTTCGTAATTATCCCTCGTAGTAACATGAAATCTTTCTCGCTTTCCGTGAACTGGAACTCGGACATCTGATGATATCCGAAAACGTCAGTCCATCCAAAATATAACTTTGCCACCTTTGCCCAGCTCGATCGGCGGTGGGCAATCGCGCAGTAGGAAAAGCGGTCCTTGTTTCTGGGACCATTGCGTATACTTTGCATCCGCGCTTTCGTTAGCAAACTCCATCGTATAGGAGCACACAGCTCCTGAGTAGGGATGCGGCAAGAACGCCCCACAATCTTCTTAATGACTGACGCTCATACGGGGTGGACCATCGACTGTGCCTGTTCCAAAATTGAATAGAGCGTGGCAATTCGAGTCACAAAAGTACCTTTTAATTGCCGTCGACTTCACAACTACGAAGTATAGGATTGCCTAAGATGAGGGATAAATTTTGCATCCCAATTCCAACGCAGTGTGGCGCACTCGTGTGAGCCGATTAATCTCAGGGCCTACCTAAGGTAATGATACTCTGTACCCTAATCCAGCCTGCGGACCGTTGTCTCTCTACCAAGGTACTTCGTATATACGAAGTATATGCTGCACGATGCTGCTGATTGCGAGGTATGCTGGCAAGGGGTGCTCCACTATACTTCCTGCACGGAGAGATTCGACTTCGTTTCGTAGTGCGAACCCACCCGCCTGGCGGTTCCGTAACGGCGCATAAGGTTTAACGCCGTCGTCAACGCCACATTTCCCGCTAGCCCACCCTGGGCACAGTAAGAGCTTGAGTCGGATTTCATCTGCTTAGCTTCCCGGCAAACAGGTACGTCGTGCGAAGGCCATATCTCGGTACGAAACGATGTGCATGAAAAATTTGCTTATGCGAAGTATTCGCCAACATGGAAACATATCCCGAAAATCCAATCGACCTCGTGTTGGTCCGCACCAATCACCGTTCTTTGAAATGTCTTCGACGCAATTACGAAGTCACATAATATGCCATTAAATGCACCAAAATGTACGAAGTACCAAGATGACCCGTCTTTGATTCCAGCCTACCACCTGACAGATGCTGCAGTCCTCCCGCGAACCCGACGGCGTCATCTCATATTGAGCCTAAGACTTCCCATCAGTTTAGGTAAGCAAAATCGCAGTTCGCCGTGCTCATGGAGTACTCCCGGGCCACATTACACTCGTCAACTTACGCAATAAACTGCCAATCAATATCCATTCGTTGTATAATGTCTAGATACTTTTGGTGTAACCGCACGAAGACTTCAAATTCAGTGTGAGCTGGCAAGCGCGCATCGTGCGACATCCATGCGTGGCTGGAACGGAATGCCCAGCGATGTCCCGAGGGTTTATGCATCCAGCCCGTCAGCTGTCAATCACACGTGCTGCTCTTCAGAGATCCACTGTCGGTCAAGGATATGGTTGTGATTAGCCGCAGAATGTTGGCGACCCCGTAGAGTCCTGCATATTATCGCGTTGCTTGGTCCTTGTGGTAGAGACGAATGTGGCGTGACATGCAGTAATATGCGTGGGAAGAATCTCGTCCCGAACATTGCAAAAGTTTGGTATTTGCCAACATGTGCCATTTTACACACATCTTCCTCCATCTACCGGAAGATCAACACCTGTGATAAACGAGCCTTCGTCGGAAGCCAGGTACAGGCATGCATTCGCGATGTCTTCTGGATTACTGGATCTTCCTAGGGGAACTGTTGCAACAAAACCTGCCCTGTTCGCCTCGTTGTCGTCTTTACCAAGGAATTTGGCGCTCCTGTAGTGGCATCAGTAAGCATGACTCTTTGGTCGTCTGTCCGCTGAGAGACTCCTGGATTAGGCGACTTACAGCCCAGTCCCAGAAGCAAATACTGGACAGACGGAATTAAATCGGATGCCCTTTGGCCCATACTCCACTGCCATGGTTTTTGTTGCAGTGGTGACGGCAGCTTTCGACGCATTGTACCAAGTTAAGCCAGGTCGAGGTCGGATGGCGGCCGTGGACGCAACATTGGTGAAAGATCCCTTAATGTCGTTTTTCAGGAAGTACGGCAAGATGACGTTTGTTGAGAGGTAGATCGACTTCACATTGACGTTAAATACCATTTCAAAATCGTTGTCAGTGACGGTCTCGGTAGGCTTATGGTAATGTCAGTTACGAAACCCAGACTTTCGCTACAGGCTTACCTTGTTCGCGTACGTTGTTCCTGCGTTGTTCACCACAGCATCGAGCCGTCCGTGAGTATCTAAGGCTTGCTGGAGCACCTTCTCCCAATCCTCACGGTTGGTGACGTCTGCCTTGACAAAAGTTGCGCCGATCTCCTTCGCAACTGCCGTACCGGTATCCTCACTAAGATCGGTGATGAGGACATTGGCACCCTCTGATCGGAAGGTCGCGGCGATGGCTTTTCCAAACCCACTCGCGCCACCAGTGACGATAGCGACTCTTCCTTTGAGACGATCAGGCATACTGGCACGCCTCGCAGTCCTTAAAATCTTCGAGTTGTCTCAAGCGAAATCGTTACGTCGTAACCTAAGAATTTGTAAAGAAATAATTAAGAAAACAATCGAGTCTAGTAGAACATAACAACTAAGCGCAGCCGACAAGTTACTCCTTGTATTAAATTCTAACATTCATCTACCCGAGGTCATAGAAGTCTTGGTCTGCTTTGGCTAAGATTTTCTCGAGTTTCGAGATCGAGACACCTCCGGAACGTTTACCCCACGTTCCAATTCGGAGTTTTGGCCTCACTGAGAAATGCGGGGTCCCTGCCTGCGAGGCTTTCCCCAAGAAGCGAAGCACAACTCCATAGTTCCGAGATTGAGGAAACGTGACGACGCAACCCTTTCTCAACGATGGAGAGGGCAACAAGATCACACAGTTATATGCTTACCTTTGATGGACTATAACCAGGAACGGAGTTGTGCTACGTATTTCTGCACGTGATGGCGCGATGATGGCGCACTGGCCTAACGCGCCTGGTTGAAACAACGTGGCATAGAGGTTGACGAAAAGCTGGCGAATATCTTTGTCCTTGGTCATCAAATGCTTCTTATGGGCCTACAGCACTAGCACCGCCCATGACATTCAAGTTTTCGTGGTTGTGCGAATTGCTTGATGAACTTCTACACCACAAAACCCAGCTTCGCGTTGCGAACGCATTATGCGAGGACTCAAGCCATCGAATTGTAAAAACCTGGTACGACACCCATAACGATAATATTTGCAGGGAAGGCAAGTCTGCGATAGCGTTTTTGTCTGCGCTGCTACCCGAGCGCAGACCAGAACGAGCCTACAACCTTCGAGAGCAGCGGCTTACTCAAATATTTTACGACGTCCTTGGCATCGGGCCTAGTCGCCTGCGCTCCCTCAATGCGTGGAGCGCACGAGATGGCCCAGAATTCGCCACATGTGTTCAACGGACGATGGCCGCGACGGAGTTTGACCCACCACGTCCTGGCAACGAAGTCACTCTGGAAGAGATTGATGTCGCCTTAACTAGAATCGCTGCCAAATCTGCTTCATCTGATCCTGGAATTAGATTGCTTGCGGATGAAGGAAATTGGACGGAGATTCTGGCGCCCATCATCCGTAGACTGCGAAGCACAGAAGCAAAGTGGTTAGTAAAGCTAATTTTCAAATCATTCAGTCCAGTCACAGTACCCGAACATGCAGTATTGCACGAGTTTCATTTTATGCTGCCTAAATTGCTTAGTGTACAAAACACCTTCGAGGCAGCAGTTGACGTGCTAGCACGTCCTGAGTTCAGGAGAGTTCAACCACGGCCGTCCACAGACGTTCAGATTGTGATGATGCCGTTGCTCTTCAAGGAAGTCATGCCAAAGCTTGGTGTAATGATTCGGCGTCAACCACTGTACAAAGCACGTAGCATGAAACACTGTGTGAGATTGGCAGAATCGAGAACAATGAGTGCAGAGCGGAAATACGATGGCGAGTATTGCCAAATTCATGTCAACAGGACGAAAGGTTTGAGGAGTGTTCAGATCTTCTCCAAGAGCGGGAAAGACTCTACTGAAGACCGTGAGCGTCTACGTGATGCCATTAGGGCTGGTCTGAGACTGGATAGTCCGGACTGCAAAATCAAAGAGAAGGCAATTTTCGAAGGCGAACTTCTAGTGTATTCTAGATGCGAGAAGAGGATATTACCGTTCTACCACATCCGCAAACATGTTCGTCATGGAGGCAGGCGCATCGGAACCGAATCAGATTCTCCGAGAAAGGCTGGTGAGCAGTTGATGATAGTCTTCTTTGATGTACTCATGATCGATGACCAAATCATGATTTGCAAGCCACACAGCACCCGCAGGCAGTATCTAAAAGGAGTGGTGACGTCAATCGAGGGTATATCAGAGATCGCAGAGCGCTCTTTGATCGATTTCAAACACAGCAAGGCAGAAGACCACCTTCGGAAGATATTTGCCACCGCAATCAGCAAGAGGTGGGAAGGCCTAGTGCTCAAAGGTGTCCGTGATCCATATCTGTCCTGCGAAGACCACATTACCGGTATCAAGGTGAAGAAAGACTATATTGCTGGCCTTGGGGACACTGCCGACATGTGTGTCATTGGCGGGAGTCGTGACCCACAAACTGAGATTAGCCTCGGTCTTGGACAGCTGTCGTGGACGTTCTTTTATCTTGCATGCTTGCTCAACAAGGAAGAAGTTCAAAGGTTCGATGACAAGCCTGCATTCATCATTGTCGATCGTATAGGACCTGGCAATATGTCCAAGGATGATATTCGCGCCCTCAACATAGAGGGCAGGCGTGGCCATCGAGGCTTCGTGCTCGAGTCAGAGCACATGTCCATAAAGCACCCGAGTCGAAACTTTCCTGCCCCGACGGATATGTTCACCAAACCCATTGTGGTGGAAATCATGGGTGCAGGTTTCGAGAGGCCGCAAACAGTCGACTTCTATGCTTTGCGCTTCCCAAGGAGGTCGACCCCCAATGTGAAACTTCATCGAGACCGGGACATCGCGGAGACGGTGAGCTTCAATGAGCTTCAGGAGATGGCTCAGAAAAGCTTAACCGAGCAAGACGATGTCGCCTGGCAGGAGGATGCCGAGTGGGCTGCGAGGTTGTCAGATGCAAATCCAATACCGAAGTACATTCTAGATAAATCGCAAAGCACAAGTCCGTCAAAGACACCTCATAGCGCTACGACGATCAGTTTGACGCCCGTGACGCGACATGCGAATACGCAACCCTCACCTGTGCTTATCCGCGCAGACTCTGATGGGCTGACACCAGATGAATGGCACGACCCATTTCCAAACAGTGCACCTCAGACGCCAAGCAGATATTCTGGAACAACTACTTCCCCACTCACCAATGATATAGCTCCGTCAATGAAGCGCAAGTTTGCATTCACTGAAGCTAGTCCTACTAGTAGCGTCAGGAGCAAAAGAATGCGTATCGGAATTGATGGAAGCCCTGTCATTTTAGGGATTGCAGAACGCGAAGCATTGACGGACATCACTAACACAGCGGACACAGTACGCGTGAGTACACAGTGTCAATCTTCCGCGGGAGATGGACGTCCATTCCAAGGAATTGGAAACAGCTCATCCTCCTCTTCTGCATTACATAGCGCGGAAGCACATATAGCGTGCACAGCGGAGACCTCAGCTGCCCTTGATGCTCCAATCTCTTCATCCTTGGCTGACCATGGAACTGGCGTAAGTAGCGCCGCGCACGCGAGCAAACGCATACGCAACAACACGAGTGGTGCGCAACGGCATTCTGCAACACCCTGCGAGACTCCACCCAAGGCTCTTTCAGATCATCGCAACGTCCTGGACGCAATCATGGGTCCCATAACATCACCACCCAGTAGTCCCCGAACGAAGGCTGCGGTCTGGATCACTGCCTCTGCAGCACCTAGCTGCAAGGATCTGGCCGTTGACCAGCAACGGCTTCTTGTGCATCACTCAGTGCGCTTTACTCCATCCGCCGAAGGGTTCTTGGACGCCATAGGAGCAGGCCATGCACGTCCTCGCGATTCGCAGGGTGTGAATGTGATCCTCATCGACTCCAAACACTCCGACGCTGCCGTCGCCGATCTACAGGCCCTTAGTGCGGAGCTCAGCAAGCCCAACGACAGCAGCGGCCCTGACCATGACCGACACTCTCTGCCTCGCAAGGCTATACTGATCTTCGACTACCATGTTCTCCAATCGAGCTCTGGACAGACGGGCTTTGAATTTCTACAGGGTCTGGGCGATCTTGCGGAATACGAGGAGTGGTTCTGCGGTGCATTCAGGTGTGATGGCAGTAGGACCGGGGATGGCTCGCAGTGGGACGGGCGTGGGTTCTGGATCGATGGAGATTTGAGTTTGCAAGAGGTCTTGCGGACTACATTAAGAGATGCAGAATGGAGAAATCTCGAGTCTGGCGGACTTTCCTTCCTTCCTGAGGAGAGGCATTGTTCCTGATTGTTGCTCTTGATTTGTACATATCTATATATTTGTTGTTCACATATTGATGTACTTTTAATCGTTTCTAGACTGTAATTTCAATCATTTATTCAAGAACCTCGCTCACTTCTCTTTCACCCTTGAGCTCCCACTTGAAACACAAGTCCTCAAAGATACTCCCGAGCTGCCCCATCCTCTCGATCCCGGCTCTAGTGGTCTGCATCGCCGGCGGTCAGCTGCGCTGGCTGAATCTTGCTCTGCCAAGTGCCCACGATCTCCGGCACGCTGTCATACGCCGGGAGTTCGTCGTCCATCCAGGCCAGGTAGGCCATGTGACGTCGTGCTAGGAGAATGTAAATCGGTCGTGCAGACGACGTCGGGCTTTTGGAACCATGCCGTCGGTGACTGCAAATCTTAAGCCGTCCTAATGCTTCTGAGAATTATTTGATATAGACGGTCACGATTTTGGATCACTTGAGTCAATTGAGTCACTGTTTGACCTCCTAAGTTTGTTGACTTTGCTTCCTCATGTACTGGGCTCTGTTCAGTTGGCAGTTGCGGGAATGTACCGTGTCGGAATGGATTGTAGCCAAGGGGGTGAATTTCTCCGAGGTTCCTATGCTGTCGGAGACCGTCCGCTCTCTATCTATGTGTCTATGTAGCGGTGTCTTGATGGTCAAGACTAGCCACATCACCTATGTGACCTTGGTTGGATCAAAGCCCCATGGGGCAATATAAAGCTCAGAAGAGTACCCTCCTTCTCTGGTTTGCGGAATCTCTCCTTGCAGCCGGTTGACCACTCTTGCAAAGCGCGGGATCCTCATTGACAAGATCTAGTTCTTGAAAGATGTTGTGTTCACTTTGGATGATGCTCTCTCCTTACTCGATGCCAACAATGGCCCAATACGCGGCAGCATGTTCACTCGACTTCTCCAAGCCTCCTCACTACTATGGCACGTTTGCGTTACAGGATTTTGCAGGCCATGAGGCAGTCAACCCCCTATCCAACATGCAAGGTGTCTTTGTGAACCCAAGTGCGCGAGTAGGCTACAACAAGGGCGTGTACGATACGATGAATGCCCCTAGAGCGAGAAATGGGCTTTCTACAATATCTAGACATGTCCTGGGAGAATCGAATCCGCCGCTGCACCACGACAGACTGGTTAAAGGTGCGTGTGGCTCGTGGCAGACTTGATCGGTGGCGAAGATGAAGGCTGAAGCCGGGCCTGCTTGTTTGACCAACGAAATGAAAGTCTTGCCTGGAAATGGCTGGGCTCACGTGTGGATGGACAGGCCCGAGTTATCGGTTGTGACAAAGACCTCTTGCGCGCGCATACCGACGCTCGCCACACAATGCCCAACACGGTTCATAGCTGTTGACGCTGTTGGCCGCGAGATTCGGGCAGCCGAGCCTAAGACGGCTGGCAGGAGCCAATGCGAGATCGCAATCAAGCTCGGTTCGCTTTGACAGCCTTGGACGGCCTGACGTGTGGCTGACATACGAGCTCTCACACCTCTCATAGTGTTGGGAAGAAAACTTGAGTTGAGGCTCCAGCGTGTTTGGGTCGACACAGCCTTTGAGCTAAGCACTATTGTGGATGCCCACAAGTATACGAAGTCGCGTTCCGGTAGGGCTCAACCCCTGTCCAAGCTGTCCCCGAAGGTGAAAAGCGTGAATCTCATTTCAAATAGCTTACCTCACCTCGTACGGGACATATTTCTTCCAGCCGAGCTTAAAACGGGAGATTCCAACGGAGCCTAGTCCTTCTTGCGCACAGAGAGAGAAGCAAAGAATTGGGAGTCTCCAGCAAGATCGAGGATCTGTAATTTCCCCACTGACTGTTAGTTATGTATGTTTATATCCCTCCTGATCGATGATCGATGATCGGCGATCGGCGATGATGTTGGCAGGATGCAGTGATCGCAGCTCGTAGCGGGGGAAAATTCGTGGAAACGCAGTGCTATCTCTGTACGAAGGATGGTCTGGCCAAGCCTCAACTGACAGAGGGACTACTGTGAGTAATCCTCCGACAGTTTTTTTTGGGTCCGATGATGGCATCTGACGTGTGACGTTTGGGGGCCCTGATATGAGGCATTGCGGGGTGGAAGTTTGATTAGGACTGGGCTGTCATCGTCGAAGGTAGCTATGGGGGTAATCAACGTCTGTAATAGTAAATAGGAACTGAAAAAGGGACGTGCATAGTGACCTGAATGATTAGTAAGTAGCGGCTGCTGGGTCCACGTCACGTGTTAATTGCATCGTATGCAGTAACTACCTAGTGGGTACGGATGCGATTCGCTTGCGCTGTAATGCACAACGAACTAGGGATCAGAGAAGATTAGAGCCAAGTTGCGATAATTTGGAGAACAAATTGAAATGCAAATTGAATGCGGCCATCCTGTCGTAGCCGCAGTAACAAGAGCTCGAGCGAGCGTCGCGGGGAGCCAACATGTATATGCATATATCAAATGATCTCTAGCGAAATGAAAGGCACTTCTATCTTTTCGTGCCGAACTGGACGAGTGCCAGCTCCTGAAAGTCTGACAGAGGGAAGAGGAATCGAGAGAAGCCGTATGCACCAGCCAGCAGAAGCGCATAGTACACGATCGTGTGCCAAGTGTCTGCGTCGACAAACTGGTCAGCTGGTCTTCTCGTCGCATTACTACTACTACTGCTGCTGCTGCTGCTGCCCTGTCCACCCAGGACCGGATCCAGCTTGGCACCCGCACCCGGATTCGCGTCGTCGTCGTCCTTCCCACGAACGAGCGGCAGTCGGCCACGATGCGCGGCCGGCCCCCCTCCCGCCCGGCTCGGCCTCCACTCACTCTCGCGCAGCCTTACTTTCCCCCACAGCGTCGGGAAGCCCATGTAATTGCAGAAGGCGTGGATGACAAACACGGCGTACAGATTGCCGGTGCGCAGGAAGACGAAGGCGGCATACCAGCCGAACACGGTGGTGTAGCTGAGCTGGAAGGCTGTGCGGGCGAGGACCGGGCCCAGCGGGGTGTCTGGGTGGCTGAGGCGGAACTCGTAGAAGTGGTGCAGGTGGGCGATGCCGAAGTAGAGCGGGGTGAGGAAAATGAGTTTGTTGGGCGAGCTCACGAGCGGGGATAGGAGGTGCAGCGGCAGGATGGTGCAGCGGAAGAGGAGCTCTTCGGTCAGGGGCCCGGCGATGTAGTTCCTGTAGCCGATGGAGGAGCTCAGGCTGGTGACGAGGTTGGATCGCAGAGATGAGAGTGGAGCGAGGCTACGGTGAAGATAGATGTCCTTGTAGAGTGGTCCCAGGTAGAGGGTCAGAGTCAGGAGAAGAGTGTTCAGGATGGCCGTCGGGGAGATTGGCCACAGACCGATGTGGTGGAGCGAGGCTGTGACAGTGAAATGGCCGGTGTGGTGGAGGAGGTAAAAGGTTGCGGCGGTGGAGAGGGTGACGGTTATGGTCACGGCCCTGATCCGGGCTTGGATGACGCTGGGTGCATCTCGATTGAGGGTTGGTGAGGGCCGTGTGCGTGGGGACAGGTAGAAAGGCAGGACGTAGAGAGAGGTGAAGAGGATCTGCCGAGTGCGATGTTAGGCCCATATCCTCATATCCTAGTGGAGTCTCCGTCGGTGGTGTGTAGGCTTGGAGTCAGCTATCTTCTTGTCTGTCTATGGGATTGCACTCTGATATGACAACAATGGTGCGCACAAATATGCCCACGCAATCTTATACGTTGCAATTGAGATGGGCACAACCTTCATCGTTGGGTCTCATGCCGTCGCTCATGTCGGTGTCGGTGAGGTTGGCATCACAAGTAGCGTGGTTTTGGAATACGCATGACTTGATTGAGAAGACTGTAGACTCACCGATATTGCAGCAGCGGTAGAGGTGGAGATGGCAGGTTCATGCTTGCCTACACCATGGTGTTCAAGTCAGCCTTTTGCACGTGTGTGGTCGGATGGACGAGTTGGAGAAGGCTGAGGCGCTCTCTCGCTGGACGAATCACTAACATGTGCACGCAATCGACGGGACGGGGTTTGGCGTTCGCTTACTCTTTCGCTTGGTCGCTGAGTCCACCAATCTCCATATCAAATGATGGACAGGTGCCATGGCTCTGTTTCAGCAAGAGGAGTGGCGGACTCACACTAACTGGCAAACGATAAGCGTTTCGTCAGACAACGTGGGAGCATACGACGAACTGCCACACTGCCAGTGGGGTGGCACGCGTGGGCAGGCTGGACTTGAAGATGTCGCAAAAGGAGCGCCACGGACAAGCTTTTGCTTTTTCTCCGAAGGGAGAAATTGCGATTGTCAGGCCTGCTGGCAGGGTTGGGGACCACCAATCAGTCTCTGGCAGCACTGCACGCTAGCGGAGTCGCCTCTTTTAACAGCAAAGTTTTAGCTACTAGCAGCACTAGTTTCATCTGCTGCGATTAACAGGGTACGTCGAGGCCGCTGACTGGTCGACGCGTGGCTGGGTGGAGTCCGACGCGTCTCGACGACCATTGAACTTGTCGCTGAGCGATGATTGCGATCCACATTCCGAGCTCCTTTCAAGAGCAATGTCAGCCATTAACACGCCATCGAGGTCTGGCAGTGGAGGGAACAGGTCCGTGAGAACCCTGATGGCATGTGGTGTTCGTCCGAGCGGTGTCTCTACTACTAGGGACGGTGTTGAAGGCGGCTGGTCTCCAACTTTCTCTGCTCCTCGGAGGAGGCAAGACAGACCAAGTATTGACAGGGCCATCAAGCTTCACTGGGGGATCCAGCGACAATAGCGCCGGCTTGGACGTCTCTCACGTCGCCATATACTAACGGGCCTGCAGGAAAAAAAACCGGTTCGTATTCTGTCATTTAACCCTGCAGCATGCATGCAGTCTCCGCAAGCTACACGAGCCATCGTTATCGCTCTGAACAAGGCGGTGACGCATGAACGGGAACAGCCTTTCCTGACAGCAGACTAGCGAGGCACGCGAGGCCAACCAACCTCGGACACAGGAGGCTAGCAGACCAGCAGACCAGCCAACGGACAGACCAGACCAGACATTTGATATAGCAGGAGCCTCTGATCGACTTCGATTCCGTCCTTCCTCCAACCAAGTCACTCTTTTGACCTAAACCCAACTGCAGTCATTCCTTTGCACTGAACAGTCAATCGCTATCGTCCATCGCTATACCTAATTTGTACTTTTACCCCTGCTTATTTAACTTATTACTTTGTTCTAATTCCCCCACCACCGTCGATACGAAGAAAGGAAGGAGGTCAGGAAAAAGAAAGGACAGGACAGAAAATTAAAAAAAAATAATGTGCTGAGCGAGCCATGTACTCTGCCATACCCGCCCCCCAGCGAACGACGCACAAACAAGGCGCCCTTCAGGAACGAAGCTCCTCGCAGCAGAATGAAGCTGCCGGAAGATTACATCGAGAAAGCAAGCAAGAGATGAAGGACTCGGGGCTACCCTTCACCGCCCCATATCCCTCCAGACCACAACATGTGCTTCTCCCCAGCACCATCAAAAGGCAACGAAGCGGCCAGAACGCTGAGAACCAGGCGGCCAACTACTGGCTCACCAAATCGACCGCAGACATGTCGAGCTCCGCACCGGGCGCGCAAACCAGAAACGATGGCCAGAGGGTGCGCAGGGCGCCGAATTTGCAGCTCAAGAGATCCGTCACTGCCTTGCGAGACATGTACGAGGCACAGGCCGAAAACTCGCGTCCATCTACGGCGGTGAGCAGGGGTGCCTCCTCTGCCGCACCTTCGCCTGCCCTGCGCCCGACCAGCTCGAGACTACGCAGCATGAGTTCTAGCGAAAGCCTGTTGGGCCGCAGCGCTTGGGAGATGCTCGGTCTGCCCAAGGTGTTGACTGACGACATGGCCACATTGCCCACCCTCTCCGAGGACATGGCGCAAACCTTGGACGCTGGCCCGTCCTTTGCTTCGAGGATTCGCACTCACGAACGCAGCTCGAGTTCCAATTTCAGATTCTTTGAAGCTTCAAGTCCGAATCTGCCCGAGCATGAGGAGGCGGCCACTTCATCAGTTGTACTGGACCAATCACCAATCTTGGAACTCCACGAAACTCGCGGAAGCACATCGAGTCCAAATTTCGTTCAGCTACACCACAGCGACAGCCTGTTAACAATTGAGTCCTTGTCCGCAGCCATTTACTCCGAGCTGCGCGAGTCCAGTCCGAATCTGGTACCATTCGACCACGACGACCCGGTGTCGACCTCGCCTCGAGATCTCGTTGAAGCAGACGAATCGAGCCCAAATCTGATCAAGTTGGGAACCTCGTCCCCCAAGCAGGTCAGCTCACCTACCCCGTCCCATGCTTCGATTGTGTCGAGGAAAAGGAAAAGGTCAGCTATCTTGCTCTCACCACATGGCGGACTTGGCCCTTTTGCATTGTACAACCAGTCAGCTGTGGAAGATTCCAGCCCTCCGGTGCAAACTCTGGCCATGGATTCAGACGAGTCTCTTCACTTCGTACACCAGAGAGTCATGCCTTCATCACCACCTGAAGTCCAAGTTGCTGCTGCTGACTCCCTGCCAACATCCAGCCCGGTCATCCGGCTGCATCCTGGAGCTTTCAGCCCAGACAAAAGTCCAGTTGTGAGTGCTCACGCACATCTTCAGGGTGTTTTGACCTCGAGTCCAGCCCCGCCACCACAACGGCCCATTGTCAAAGCGCCCGACGTCAATCAATTTGGGGTCATGCCCTCACAGAAACGAAACACGTCAACTCCCTCCAACATCGAGACTCGTGTTGGTGCACGGATGCTGTCGGTCGGCGCAATGTCCAATGTTCAGGTACAAAAGTTGTCGGAAACGAATCTGTCTGTCTTGCAACTGCACAGAATCTCCTCCAGGGCCTCATTCTCCCGAGAAACCTTGTCGCGAGCCTCTTCTCTCAACGAAGATCTCGACGACAACCTGGATGTCGAGTCGGTTGCTCCTGCTCAAGCCTACATCCAGCATCACGACTTGAATGGTTCACAGGTTAAAATCATCTCAGATGCGGATGAACACGAAGCTGATGACGAAGTCGGGGCTCTTCCTGGTCAATCTTCCTCCTTTGCAGCAGCTTTGGGCCAGGCCAGAAATGCTGGGTTCTTTGGTTCCTCCGCAAGCAGCTCCATGACCCGGCTCGAGTCGTTGCGTACCTCGATTGACGATCGCCTATACACCATGAAGTCGTTCTCACATGCCCGCAATGATAGCGTCAAATCTCATCGACGGAATGAAAGTCTGCGTTCCTTTCGGCCTGGTTCATCAGGTAGCTACATGGATCCCATCGCGGTGCCTGCATGGGCTCGACGTTACTATTCTGGATTCTACCGAAACTCCTTTCAGTATCTTTACCAATCTTCAACTAATATCGCCCAGCCAGTCACTCATTTAGCAGCCCCTCAACAGCATACTCCCAACCAAGCTTCTTTTTCCACTTCGTCATCCTACGAGACCATATCCTCCGGCTCCAATTCGAGACAATCCTGGTCGCAGTCTGTACGCAACTCCATCCGAAGCTTTGTGCCCAGCATACCTATCCCGACGAGACCACGCCTAAACGTCAGACAGTCACATATGACCGTTGGCATAGGTCCTCTGGTGTCCAATCCCGTCAGGCCGAAGTCTGAGATTCTCCTCCGACCAGCTACGGCCTACCAGAATTCTGAAACCGTTCGCCGTGTTTCCGCACCGCTTTCGGCCGTCGATCCTCGATCCCATTGGAGTGGATTGATCGATGAATTAGCAAAAGCGGAGGAGCTGGAAAGGATGCAGGAATCTGATTACTCGAGCACCTCTCGATATTCTGTCGCTTCCGCCGAGCCGCCTCCGCCGCCGCTTGCAAGGACGGCTAATTACCACTACATCCCACAAGGACAATACATGAGACTGCCAACTCCGCATCTGCATCAAGACCGAAGACCCTACACAGGCTCAGAAGCTTCACGGGGGTATGGCGCGCCGTACAATGCACGACCACGATGGCAGCCATCGAATCCGATCACAGATCAGGCCAAGAAATCGTCCTGGCGCCATGCTGGTGTCCGCGATACGCAGGTCATCTGCTTCGCCGTCGGCTTCCTATGCCCACTGTTCTGGTTCGTCGGTGCTCTGATGCCTCTTCCCCGTCGGCCATCACAGTATCAGGATTTGGAGAAGGCAACTACTCATCAACGTCAACAACACATTTACAACCCGAACGCTGAGTTTGAACAGGAGGATGTCATCGCTCGGCTCAGACTGGAAAAGCACGTCAATGGGCTGGAAGAAGTCAAATGGCAGAATGCTCGATGGTGGCGAATGATGAACAGATGGATGTGTGGTGCCGGGCTGATCGTCTTGATCGTGCTGATCGTCCTGGCAGTGGTTGGCACACGAGGTCACTGGGCATGAGAGAGTCGGGACATTCGGCCTGGTGCATGATGTTGGATGAACTTATGTATTCTAGCTAGTGATATCCCCCTTTGTAAACTTTGTACACACTTGGACGAATGTGTCTTGAATGCAAAGTCCGTGTCCTTCGCAAGGCGACGTTTCTTCGGCCGTCCACCAACTATTTTCCCATTATCAGCGAAGTCACAAGATGAATTTCCCATCATCAGCAACCATGCACTAATAGTGAAGTGCTCATTTTTGCTGGAATCCTATGGTAGGCGTGCAGTCCGAGTCCGAGTCCCTCACCCACACCATCCGGGACAAGCAGCGACGAAGAAGGATTGGTGGAGTTTTTTGTCCCGACCCCACCCCGCGCCGTAGTACTACTCCACACGCCCAACTTTTTTTGACCAATCTCAGCGACCTTTCCGCCTTGTCACCCAGAATTGCTGTACTATTTCTGATTGGTCGCCTGAAACGACAGTGACCACACCTCTAGAGCAGGCAAATATGCTCGTATGGTGTCACTGCGCGGGAGTTCCGTGTTAAGTTCCATTCTGCTGCTGCCATGAGCGAGCGAACTGGGGCTGCGCCAACGCCAACGCAAAGTGATACGGTACCAGTCCATGATATGAGTTTGGTAGCTTTGGGACGTGAGGACCTGTCGAAAAGACCAATGTGCTGCACATTGGTATCGTGCCAACCAGGTCAAGACGGTCGCAGGTCCTCACGCGAGCGGCGAAGACCAGGTCCTCCAGAGAGTCGCCAGGTCCTCCAGATAGTCGCCAGGTCCTCACGCGAGAATGTATATATATCAGGCGCCTCCCATGGCATGGCATCGCAGAAACTTGTCTACTCCAACAACACTCAGAACAGAACAGCACAAACCAAACCAAAACTTCTGCCACTCCAGCAACAATCAAAAGAGAATAGAACAGAATACAACTAGATTCAAATTGTAAGTAAGTGGGAATTGAAGTTAATTCAGCTGCATTCTAACTTGCCACAGACAAATCAAAACAAAAGAAAGACACCATTGTCATCATCCGCCATGTCCACCATCTCCATCTCCGCCACCTCCGCCACTGCCACCGCCACCACCCCCACCACCATCACCACCACCATCACCTCCGCCACGTCTGCCATGCTTGCAGACTCCACCACCACCACCATCCCCACCATCCCCAAGGACCGCCTCGGCGGGTCCTTATCTCATCTTGTCATCTTCGCCTACGCCGTGGCCGGCCTCATTGGTCTGACCTTTGTGGTCGCCTTGTTCACCCACTGCCGCCGCCGAAGAGCGGCGGCCCGTGACAAGGAGCAGGGCACCACTGCCGATGTCCTCACCAGCGAGGACATCGAGCTGGAGCACCCCCGTGCTCGGCCCGTACACGTGCAACCGCACGTGCAAGAGCGGCGCCGGAGCTACGAGGAGTGTGCTGCCAGGGTCATTGCGGCGCGGCACGCCCGGGGCATCGCTGACCGGTCCTGGGTAGGTGAGTGGGTGTAAGTGTGGGCTTCCTCCTCCTCTTCTCGCTGCTCGCTCCGCCGCTACACCAAATCCACACTGTGCGGACGGAGGCAGCAGCGCATTCCAAATTGTTGAGATCCCACCAATATCGTGGGAGGGAATTCGGGAGCTGAGTAACAAAATGTGCTCAGCGTGTCGACAACCGAAGTTGAAATTTTGTGAGCTAGCCACGAAGGGGCTAGCGTTTGAAACGGGTCGCCTCATCAGAAACTTGATTGGAGGCGTGAAAGTCATTAGTTCATTTCGCTTGCTTTGGGACGCGGGTTTTGCTTCCGCCGGCATTTTCATCTTGAGAAAAGGCACTACCAATCACTCATTCAATCGATGCGTTCAGGTTATCAGCAAGCATGAGAACATACCAAATGAATAATGACTATAATCTCACCGAAGTTCCTCTGACAGCTGTATCACTTCATTGCGCGTAGTTTGACCATGCTGTCGTTCACATCATCACACCACTGGTCTCTCCTTGCCCTCGCTTCCCTAGCTAACCTCTCGCTTACTTACTTCTAGTAAAGTGTGTATCTATTGTTCATTCCTACGTACGGAAAGCGTGAATTCAAAGATAAATACAGTAGCAATGTCACTGCTATAGCAAACAGCAGAGAATGTGTTGATGATGTGGTAATGTGTGCACTGTCTATGAAGTACTTAAACCCATAGCAGAGAATCGTAGCTATGTTGCCCATAGAGGTCACGGTATTGGGCAGTTACCACTGGGCCCACCTTCCTTGCGACCCCGGGCCTGCCCTTGGTCATTATAGCATGCTCTCCTACTCCTCCTTAGCTTAGCTGCCTAGATTCTATTACACTGTGACTACTTAGGTATGTGAGGCCCATCATGCCTACCGCAATATTCCTACGTCTGAGTTGGCAGGTACCTAGGTACTTTTGCGGGTTTCATACACCCGTCAGTCTTCTCATAGAAACTACCTACCTAGATACACCAGCAATTCCTTTAGTCAATGATCTCGTCCACTGTGCCTTCCATTTTGGTGTCTCCAATGAGATCATAGCCCTTCTTCATTACTTAAGATTACATGAATCTTCCCAGCGAGTGCTGAGTTTAGTGGTCTCCGTTGCCGCTGGTCGTTGGGCCCTGTACTCCCATACCGGCAACAATCGCTTTCGCCACAACAAGCACCGTTGACGCAAGAATGATCAAGCTCGTAAGTGTACTCTTAATAGGGTTTCTGTAGCAATTGTTTCCACCGACTTTCCTTTGTCCTCGTCCGCCGAGCAAGAGTCATCATCTATATGCAGTTCAGCTGCTTTTGTGCGACTTTTGCCACTTCATCGTGGTCATGCATAATGAGACTCATGCTTTAAATTTTCAAGGTGAGGGTTCGCTGTCAACAGCCGTTCTATCGGTTTTCACACCGTAGGCATTGAAAAACAGTCTTGGTGTTTTCTTACCCAGTCGAGGTCAACAGCATCGTGTGTAGTGTTTCTGCGCTCTCGCCTTAGAAAACGACGTCCACTGGCGAGAGGACAGCTCCGGCATTCGAAGCTCTTCTCTTTCAGCAGGGCATTCAATGACGAAAAGTAAGATCAATTCTTCCGCAACACCCGGCAGGGTGCACCATCGCCTAAGAAGGCATAAAACCACGCACAATACCAGTCCATACAACGCTCGGGCTTTCCGATTACAAATACTCAATGTACGCGAATATCGCGGCTACATTGAATAACTCAGGTTGCAAGGTAGAGAAGCTGGCTAACATATTAGCCCTTATCGTTGTAGTGCACACCGGTGCATGTGAAAAGACGGTTTTCTACGCATGTTTATCTTAGATGAAACCTTGCCAGTAAGTTTGACTACCATTAAAACGAGGCTTAAAAAGCGCGATATGTCGAACATATTGTAAAGAGCAGTTAAAGCTATTGACAACTCACGCAGTCATCAACGGGGTCATCGTAGACTGAGTTCATGTTAAGCGCACGATTAGTAGCTAGTAGGCAGATCGGTCGAAAAAAGTGCCAACGTTCCACGCAAATGAGTGTGTCCACATCGTTTGCGATTGTGGTTACCAAATGTCCTGGCGAATCTTGGGAAACATTGTATCCTCGAAGAGCATTCGAGTATTTAGTGGAATACCGTTTCCAATTTAGCGCCTTAAATGATGGAGACTCTGTACGCACCATCTGCATTTTTAGCCTCGTACTCTAGCCAGTCTTCGTTCTTTGGACATTCGAATATTCTCCAATCTTCTACGGCTCTTCCGCCTTGAAATACATGGAGTATACCTGCTCGTTGAAATTGTCCCTTCCGAGCACCGGTGGCTACCAGCAATATACATGACAAGTTCTATAAAGGTGCCTGCTGATTGTCCAAGATAAGCGGCAGACAGTGAAGGTGTAGATGGGGAATTGCGCAATCAAGCGCAATATAACCATGATCCATTTAAAAATATCGACCAGTTACGAGTCGAACCTTGACGATGCTTCAGGGTCATCGTCGCTAGCCATCCACATATTGTTAAAGAAGCAGCAGTCACAACGCTGAATGGATCACCCGTAACCGTGTCAACGCGACAGTCGGTGATTCTTATTAGTCGCTCAGTAGTGGACTCATCGGCAAAAAACCCTGGGCTGGATTGGCCGTCAAAACTTGCCCATGACCATGAAGGTGCGCAATATGGATCGGGCCTCGATTTTATGCCATCTGTACCCGATGGAAACCAGGTCATTTCCACAGCCAAGTTTCGCTTCCACAGTCCGGCACAGTAGTCGTCCTTGAGCGCTGCGCCTACGGCATTGGCGATGCCAGCAAGAGCGATTAGTCTGTCTGTCGTAACTATCAAATTGCGTTGCGTATACATTCTGACGATGGCACTCCACTGCTTACGGAATTGGATTTCCCGTGGTAGGCCTGCGATAGCTGCGGCAACATGATCGCCATCTGGGGCAGATTTGAAGGTGTGCCATAGAGCATCTCTTGGGAGCCAATCATCATGGTTTCGTTTTGGTAGACCACCTTGGTAGGTCTCACAAGCGGTAAGTTCATAGCATTCCCAAGACAATTGCTGTCCAGTCAAATAAAGCGCACGTGGTGAAAGAATCTGCTCTTGAACAACCCACGCCCGTTTGGAAAGTGGTTTTGATTCCACAAGGTCTTGCCAAATGTCGTTGTGATAGACATGATATTCATCATTCGGACATGCATACCAGTCGGTCCGTACGATGCACGGTTCCGTTTGAGAATGGTCTCTCGATTGGAAACACGTCTGGGTTCTATGTGCAGCTGCACTCATTGCGATGTTCAAGTATCCATTCCGATAGATCTGGCTCATCTGAGGCGCCTGTTCAGCCCAATCCCGGGTTGAATCTTGTAGTATGCACAGACAGTCGATCCAAAGGAATCGAATTCCCAATGATCTGCTCGTGGAGACCGCATCTCGGAATACTTGAGGAAGCTGTGAAACCTCAATTCCGGCCTCAAGCAGGGGCAATGAGCTAGATACAAGCTTCAAAGGCTTTGAAGAACCCCAGCAGTGACTGAGCGTGGCATAACGTATCGGACCGCCCTTAAACGAGGGGTTTGCTACTATTCGAACCTTTCCCGATATCAGGCTGGTCGATCGAGAGAAGAAGTTTCGGCATGTAGTTGTCAGGTGAGATCATCACCCTGCATTTCCCGTGTTTTCTTTGACAAGTTGACAGCCAGCCTGCTGCAATTTCTAGACTCTCATCCCAGGACCTAGCACGAGTTGATATACGTTGCCCAAGCAGCTTTTGGCTGTCTGTATCCACATTAGAGCTCCCTGGCGAATATCGGCCTGCATGGCATCTAACCTCGCGTGTTTTGGAAACAGAAAAGATATGATCTTCCTCCATTGGTGACTCCTGCTTTGTCAAACACAAAAGACAACTCAGAGATTTCATCCGTCCATTGTAGTTTATGGCGCATTGTATATTTTGACACGGGTTGGAGAGCCAGATGTACTATCTTTAGATTCCGCCTCCGTAATTGTCGCTACTTCGGTAGATAGTTTTTGCCAGATCGTGCGACAGATGTAGCACTTGCTATTTGCCGCTCGCTCTATGTCTTGAAGACGAAGATGATGATCCTGCAATCCATGTAGGCAAGCTCCACGAAAAATTTCAATGCAACGCTCACAGAGCATATATAGTGTCTCAATCCCTTGGGGGCTGGGACTTCGTTCTTAATCTCTGAGTCTTCATAAGACAAATTAGATTCTAGAGGACTAGGGCAATTGGTACCATCAATTTTGTAATTGCATTAAAAGTTGATGTTATTTTTTGTAATGAACTCTCAGGTGAAGTCAAAAAACAAGAGAGCAGTGTGAGCGCGGGAGCGGATTTCGGGATCGAATGTACGGTAATTCTTACCTCCAAGATGCAATCTCCGTACGACGTGATCTGTTGCTACTATCAGAGGTGCCAGTAGGCATGTGACTATCTAGGATATCGCGTGCGCGACAGCTGCGAAGCCCTTTGAGCTCCCCACGCTTCGAGTCGATGTCGATATTGCCTTCGTAGTTAGATAGAAATACCTTCGAACGTTGCTCGAGTTATGCCTGACAGAGTTGACCAAAGCGACACAACAGATATCAGCGCCTGCCGACCATCGCATCGGTCCATCAGGGAGATGCAGGCGAAGTTGCCTGACCTGAGGGTGAACAGAGTGAAGAGGGGGAAGAGGGTGTTGAAGAGAGGGTGGGTCACGCCTGCACCAAGGCGGCGAGGGCGACTAACCGAAACAGGCACATCAACAAAAGATATTGTCTCCGATTACCTAGGTAACTACCGTCTCAATGACATACAGCACCAGCTCTATGGAAGAGCGACTACAATATAGAAAGTCTCTTACGATATGAGCCTAAAACGACATCATATTATACTCGTAGAAGCAGGACGGCGTTTGACGACGCCATTCTTTGAGTTCTAAAATGCAAAGACTCGTTCAGGTCAGCCCAAGCCTGAGGGAAAGCCAGCGGTATAACTAGAGCAAGCTGATCCTATGCTCGTGGCTTTCCCAGTTGCTTGTAGCCATGGTGCAGAATGGCGCAGAACGGCACAGAATAAGTGGACTGACCCAAAACGCCTTGTGATGAAGACATGCTATACTGATGTGTCAGGTTTGTTCCAGGATACGCTAATCCAAAAATTTTCGGGATAGTAGTGAGGGCAAAAAATAGGTTCCGGTGCTAGCCCTAGACCCACATTCGGTCGCCAAAACTCTAAAATTCCCTCACTCTCCTTTACTCCAGATTGCTTAGGCTCCCTGCACAGTCTGGTCACCAAGAAAGCAAAGCTGGAAAGTGAACATTCGATATGTTCACTTACAAGACAAACTAACACTGCTTGAGCATGTTCAGCATCTTTGTGCTCAGCCTGTACTTCATGCGCTTGAGTGCCGGCGCGGAGGAAGAACGAAAATCGGGATCAGTAATCGACTCTCCGTAGCTCAGGATTGGCACCTCCATTGACCAGAACACATCAATATTTGCGGCCTATTTACAATTTGGTACCCGAAGTGTCTAGCGCCTACCAGACGATGCGTCGAGGTCAAGTTTTGGTACGAACAAAGCTATGTGCTTCCAAGATTGCAATGGTGTCGAACCGCAATGTGAGAGGATGTCGGGTCGGTAGATAAGAAGGAGCAAGTCCAAAGTCGTCGATCCAGAGTTGTTGATTTGATATTCTACACGTCCCGACCTCGACCAAACATCATTTCAAGCCAACTTCTACCTCACAATGGCACCTGTCAACGTTAGAGCAGCCAGCTCCACATCCACAACTGTTTGCTTCGATCAGAATGACAACTGGGAATTCTGGGTTGCTACACCTCTAGCATGGAAGATTCTGTATATCGTGCCTTATGCTGGTCTGATGGTCTTCCTTCTTTGCTCTCTTTTCATCATCTGTTCTCGCATATTTCGAGAGATTCCTTTTCGAGAAGTCGTCAAAATGGTTGCGGGCCACCTTCGCATGCAAGCCCATCGTCGAATTTTACGAAGAAATGTGTAATATCCGGTTCGTCTGATAGCACCCATCGTTTCGCCTCCTACTGATTTTGCGTGATAGTCGAAAGTTGAACTGACGACTCGGCCGCGTTCACCGCAATCCCGCCACTGAGATGCTACTCAAGCCGTGCATACAGCGAACGCACACAAAGTCAACCAATTTCGAGACATACGCCAGGAGCGTAACGAGTTGATGAGAGAAATGAGTACAGACACAGTTGGCAAACTGGAGGAGAAACAAGTTGGAGCAGGGTCAAACAGCTCACCTGCGACCCCTTGAGAAAGGATAAATCGTTCAGATTCGGTCTTTGGATAGTACTGTGTGTTTGGTTCTTCTGGATAATCCTTAATCCTAAAATTAATGTATTGTATCTTGAACATTTGAATTGCTTGTTGGCAACAAGGTAGTAGAGAACTGAAAGCCCTTCACCTGTCAGCCCGTGCTGCCATCCGTGGGATGACCTTGTATCTTTCGCCACCGATTCACGGCGTATAAATGCTTCGCCCACCCGACAGGATGCTCGTGGTCATTGTTGGTCAAATTTTGCAGCAACCGATACAGCGTTGTGCAAACGACCAGCGATGGATGGCGCGGTAACCTCCAGTAAAGTTTGAGGCTTCTCATCTAAGATCAAAACCTATTCGTGTGATACTCGAAGTGTGTCTTTCAGCATGGTGGCATTTCAGACTAGTAGCTAGTCACGCTAGTCCTCGACGTCGATGGCGCTGCATCTGGACTGAAGCTCCGTAGCGGAAATTGCCTCGGCACGATTTCTCCACACACCTCTCATCTGGATCAGATCGAATATTGAGAAGACAGTATACGGGCATAGTCGAATCAGTATATTCCAAGCCGATCCAGCATATTTGATGTAACACCAGCCTTTTCTGAGCAGCTCTGTCGTGGTTTCAAGATGAACTTTGACTACCCACCCGATTTGCAGGCTTATATTTCCGACCTTGATCGTTTCATCAATACCGAGATTCTACCATTACAACACAAGGACGACAACATTCGCTTCTTCGACCACAGACGAGAACCGTCGAGGACGCAATGGGACAACGGTGGCCTCCCGAGTCCTGAATGGGAGCAACTGCTTAGCCAAGCACGAAAGCTCGCTGACGATGCAGGGTTTTACCGCTTTCCGATTCCGAAGGCGTACGGCGGACAGGAAAACCCGAATTTGAATCTATGGATGTGTGCACTGCGTTATCATATGAGCTCTCACCCTGTCTACGGCGGTGGCGTTAGTCTGGCCAATGATTTACAGAACGAACACAGCGTTATCGGGAACTTCCCAGACTTCTTGATGCTGTACCACTGGGGCAACCAGCAGCAAAAGGACGAATTCATCCCGGCGCGATTTGAAGGGAGGTTCCGCATGACTTTTGGTCTGACGGAAATCCATCATGGCTCAGATGCGACACACATGGACACGCGAGCCGTACCCTGCACCATGCCGGACGCCGGTGCGGGATATTGCATCAATGGAAACAAACGCTGGCAGACTGGTGCTCATCACGCAACTCACATGCTGGTCTTTGCACGCACATCGGGGAAGAACGGCTCGCCTAGAGGCATCACAGCTCTCATCGTCCCTGCAAACTCGCCAGGCGTAAATATCCAGTCGTACGAGTACACGCTCAACATGCCCACCGACCACGCTACCATCCTCTTCAAGGACGTCAAAGTCCTAGCGTCAGCCGTGCTCGGACCGCTTGACAACGGCCTCGCGATCGCGCAGACATTCACACACGAAAACCGCATCCGACAGGCCAGCTCGTCGTGCGGGGCAGCCCGGTTCTGCATCGACCGCAGCGTCAAGTACGCGCGTAACCGTGTCGTCTTCGGCAAGCCGCTCTCCTCGAATCAAGCCATCCAGTGGCCGCTCGTGGAACTCAGCACGCAATGCGAGATGCTCCGGCTGCTGATCCTGCGGACGGCGAACGAGATGGATGCGATCCGGCGAAGGTACTCAACGCCGGGCTCGGCGATGCCACCATGGGTCGCGATCGAGAAGCAGCTCGGTCACAAGATTTCCATGTGCAATTACTATGCGAATCGGCTTGCCACGCAGGCGGCTGACAATGCGATTCAAGTCCATGGTGGGAATGGGTATAGTCGGCACCAGCCGTTTGAGCATATCTGGAGGCACTTCCGGCGGTACAGGATCACCGAGGGGAGCGAGGAGGTGCAGATGAGGAAGGTGGCGGCGTATCTGTTTGGGTATAAGAGCACTGGACTTGAGGAGGAGAAGGGGAAGGTGACAGATGAAGTGGGCGTTGGTCACAAGGTCACCGCAAGCAGCAAGCTGTGACGTCTTACCATTTAGGTTGAGCTGTATACTGGCAGTATCTGCTTGAACGGATCTCGACCTGTGACACTCAAGTATTGAAAAGACCACGCATGGTGAACCCACCATTCCCAAGCCCATCTTGATTTTCGATTACGAACGTATGATATCCTGTGTAATAAGCTCGTCCTTCGACGCGGGTGACGACGGTGGGGTATTTACGTGGAGCTGACTGGTCCTCTGATACGATCTTCCCAACAAAGGCTTCCGAGCTGTCGTTGTGGAGGGAAACGAGAGAATGATACGTCCACGAGTCACCTATTTCCAGTCGTTCTTTTGCATAGGCAGCGGCTAACCTTGCTGAGACTGCGCTTCCTGTAGGTGATCGGTCAATTTGCTGGTCGGAGAAAAAGCAAAGCCCTGTTTCTGCGCCTTTGGACTCGCCTAAGGGTTCACCGAGGGTGTCATCGACAACCATGACCGAGTAGAGAAAACTAAGATCTCTAGTGTGGGGATGTGTAAAGAGGTATGATAAGGCAGGGTTGCCTTTGACGGCCGCTTTTAGCTGTCTGGTTGCGTGGTTGATGGTATCCAAATCGACGTTGTTCAAGCCTTTGTCGAAGCCCAACTCAGATGCGCGGACAAGGCAATAGAATGTTCCACCGTATGAAAAATCGGCAACAACCGAAGATCGAGAAAGTAATGCTGGCCAACGTTGATCAGAGCGTAATTCTACCTCGACAGCTAGGCCAGAAGCAAATGATGGGACCGAATGAAACGAAACAGGCCTTGATGAGTCCGATTTGCGACCGTCTGGTGTGGTTGGCACGGTCACCGCCACCACACCGCACGGAGCGTGCAGCCTCAGAAGCACTTGAGCCTTTTCTTTATCGAATTTTAGCATATGACGAGCAGGAAAGACACTGAGGTCGTGTGTGTCGACCAAGAAACGACCCAAAGCGATGGTAGCATGTCCACACATGGTCGAGTACCCATCGTTGGTCATAAAGAGGACTCCGATATCGGCGGATCCATCCCGTGTGTGTTCGGTCTCAGTTATGAGGATGGCACCGTACATATCGTAGTGACCCCTAGGCTCGAGTATCAGCCGTCGACGCAGGTGGTCGTACTCTGCCAGGGCTTGTGCTCTCTGTTCAAGGAGCGAACCACTGAGATGAGGATAGCCTTTGACGACAATGCGGGTGGGCTCACCACAGGTGTGCATGTCAACACATGTTATTGGCTGCTTGTCAGTGGAGGATAGACCCTCGATGACATCCATGTTCTGCTTGAGTCGATTTGCGGAGAATAGTGTAAAAGGGGCGTAAACGAGGACTTATGCGAAACGTCGCCTCGTGAAGTGGCATCTATCTTGCGCGAGCTCTATTTCTGGACATGGGGACGTTTTAAGTATGCTGATGTTCAGCTATTGCGGTCGACGCTGCGGTCTTCTCCGTTGTCAAGCTGTTGTTGACCGAACACTGCCCGTACACTCGGAGCACCACGAGTGGAGGAAAACCTTGAAGGCAAACCAAGCAAACATGACGTCGTCCGCCACTACGCGTTCCGGCAGGGGCAATCAACGCGGTACTTCCAGACGACCAATTTCGACCCCACAAACTCTCACTATTCCAACGGAGCGGATATCGCAGTGCCACAATGGCGACAGTCAACTTCAACGAGAGCATTCAATCGGTTGCTGGCGACCAAGAAGATCTGGTAGCTGAAATACGGGAGCGACTGACCGAGGCAACAATAAAATGTTCAGAGAGATGTCTCTACCAGTCGGCAAAATGGTACGCTCCCAGACCTCTCCTGGTATTCGACTGACTAATTCAGGACAGCAGAACTTCTGAATGCTCTACCAGAAGTCGACGACTATGACTCCGACATGCTGGGTGCTGAGGTACCGACTTCTTCCTACCGATTATTCTCCACCAGCAACGACGATCCCCAGGAGGCTGCACTAGAAGCAAAGGAAGCCAACAAGTATCTGCTCGCTAAGGCCCTGTTCGATGCAAAAGAGTTTGACAGATGTGCTTCCGTTTTCTTGCCCCCGGTTGTGCCTGCGGGAGGTTTGGCGGTTTTTGAAAAGTCCAAAGCTCGAACCACGCCGTTGACAACGCCCAGGAAAGGCAAAAGACAGGCTGACTTCGGTCTTTTGCCTCGACTGAGCCAGAAGTCTCTTTTTATTGCTCTGTATGCTCGATACCTAGCAGGCGAAAAACGCAAAGAGGAGGAAAGTGAGATGGTGCTTGGTCCAGCGGACGGCGGCATGAGCTCCAACAGAGAATTGCCAGCGCTCATCAGAGCGCTGGAGCACCATTTCCGGTCAAGAGATGCGGCAGATCCACAACTGCAACGGACACAGGGTTGGCTCGAATATTTGTATGGCGTCGTCCTCGCACGCTCCAAGCAGGAGAAGCTCGCCCAAGAGTGGCTGATCCGAGCAGTCAGACTCAACCCATTTCATTGGGGCGCATGGGAAGAGTTGTCCAACCTGCTCTCCTCGGTTGACGACCTTGATGCCCAGTTGAACGCAGGCATTCTTCCGCAAAATATAATGACCCTCATGTATCAAGTTCACGCCTCGATCGATTTATTTTCAACAACTGATTCGAATGCAACCGTTGCAGCACTGAACACCCTCCTGGACATATTTCCAACATCGGCCTTTCTTCTCACCCAGCAAGCCCTGTTTTACTATCACTCCAAGGACTTCGAGACATCGTCTGGAATCTTCCAGGATTTGCTGATTGCAGACCCCTACCGACTCGATGGTCTCGACCATTATTCCAACATTTTATACGTGATGACGGACCGGCCGAAGCTCGCCTTTCTCGCACACCTGGCGACTAGCGTTGACAAATTCCGTGCCGAGACATGTTGTGTGGTTGGTAACTATTACAGCTTGTGCTCTCACCACGAAAAAGCTGTCCTGTATTTTCGACGGGCACTCACGCTCGACCGATCCTTCCTGTCGGCTTGGACGCTCATGGGTCACGAGTACATCGAACTCAAAAACACCCACGCCGCCATTGAGTCATATCGACGAGCCGTCGATGTAAATCGAAAGGATTACAGGGCATGGTATGGCATTGGACAGGCCTACGAGATTCTGGATATGGGTTTCTATGCTCTTTTCTACTACCAGCGTGCTGCTGGCCTCAGGCCCTACGATGCCAAGATGTGGCAAGCGGTTGGATCATGCTATGCCAAAATGAACCGAACTGAACAGGCTATCAAAGCTCTAAAACGTGCTCTCGCGGCCGGAACGTACTATGAGACCGACTCGCCCGCACAATCTTTCAACGCAGGCAAAAGCTCCAAGCGGTCTGCAGGAAGAAAATTGCTCGATCCAGAGACACTATTCCACATCGCTCAGCTGTATGAACGACAGCAAGATGAAGCCGAAGCAGCCAGATTCATGGAGATGTGTGTAGCACAAGAGACAGGTCAGAGCTCCCAAATAACAGCTAAGGGCCGGCAGCAGGCCAAACCTACAGCCTCGTTCACTTCTCTCAATTCACGTCGCCACGAGCAAGATCGCGACGGCGATACAGATGTACTTTCTTCACCCTCATCGCCTTCGTCCAATGCTACCGAACCCATTTCCCCAGTTGCTTTCCGGTCTGTTAATACTGGCGAATCTCCTGATGGTTTCGGGACAGGTACGACGGCGACAACATCTCGTGCGCGCTTGTGGCTGGCCAGGTATGCTTTCAGAAACAACGACCTCGACAGAGCAGAACGCCTTGCAGAAGAGCTTTGCATGGATGGCTTTGAGGTTGAAGAAGCGAAAGGACTAGTCCGTGAAGTGAGAGGCAAAAGGGAGGCATCCGTCACAGCGTCAGGAGGCTAGACGACCTGGAGAGGCTTCTAACGGGGACATACCCAACATTTTGTTGCCAACAGTTACAACAGGGGAATGTCATGCTCAAAGAACAGGTGTTCCACGGCTCTCCTCTTGTAAAGATTGGTGTATTTGGTAGTACTCTTCTCGGGAAAGGCTAAGTAGGCGAGACTCTACTAGCAGAGCACGATCCACTCGCCTCTACGAGATCTTCAAAAAACCAACACCTACATAACGGGCGGAAAAATCCAGCCTTTGAGAACTTCAACCCTGTGTCCAAGTTAACTGATCCGCGACGTTGCATGCGCAAAGAGCAAGATTAGTCTGAACGCTTCAAAAGTTGGCTTGTGTGATGAGAGCAGGATTTTGGATGCGGTTGGCCCTTGAAGGGTCCGAGTTTGCGCAACATGCATCCATGGTAGTTTTAATTTTGTACCAAATACCACAGGAACGCTCGTGGGTCTACTCACAATTCCCATTCTGTCAATGCCAACGCGTAAAGCTGGAAGGATCCCCGGCTGGAGTGAAGCAAGCATATCGATCACGGCCCTAGCGGAAAGCAGAGGAACGTGGGATATAGAAATCGACTGTCGAAGTGCCCGACAGCTACAACGTAGTTCTGGTGCCCTTTGGCACAAATAGCACAATGAATGCCTCCTCCTGTCTCGGTCAAGATGGCTTGTAGGAAGTATCCAGTGAAATTTCCGAGTTTGTAGATGGACTAAGAAGCAAATCGGAAATCCAGCCGCTTGTTACCCGTGTCCGTCGTGGTTGTCAAGTAATGGATTCTCTCCTCCCTGCTCATAGCGTTCCACGCTTTGTCCCTCCTGTTGTTTCGGATGACATAGTATGCCTTCGCGCCGCAGAACGCAACCAAGTTCCAAGCAAGAATTCCCAACAAGACCTTGTTACCGCGATAGTAGTATGGCTTGTCATCAGGGCGATAGATCTGAGTGCCAAAAATGCTTGAAGCCTGCACAGCCATGTTGTAGAGCGAGGATCCAACCGTTCTGGTCTCTACGGAACCCGAGTTCCGCGAAGTGAGTCCCACGAGAACGGCATGTGGGTATGGATGGCCGACGATCAGCGTTGACAAGAGCCATCTTACCCAATTCGAATTCGTGAACGTCATGGGTAGTGCTACAAGCGCCACGAGCGCTGGGAAAACCCAGATTTCAGAAATCAGACCAATAAGCATACGCTGGTTCAGTTTCTCTGAAGCCCAGGTCCAGAAGAGAAGTTGGATAATGAAGAGTGCGTATGCTGGTATCGTCAAGAGATTGGTCTCAAAGGTGCTGAAGCCGAGAGCTTTGCAGGTGAGGGTGATGTAGGCCTGTGGTGGACTCATGGGAATTCCCCACGTCAGACCTAGAATATAAATTGGCCAAAGATCGTAGTCACTAAGTGCCTTCTTAAAGAGTGTCAGGCTGAGACCTTGTCGGTTGTGCATTGAAGCTTTTCCAGGATCGTCACGCAAGACTCGTGTCACCATGATGACCTCCTCTCGGTCATTAAACCATCCCGACTTGGGTCTGAATAATCCTTTCACTCCCTGACGAGCAGTCTGAGTCGGAGAAGCGGGCAAGTACAGCCATGTCCACACGCCGATTAAACCTGTAATGACACCTTCGATGGCAAAAAGATAGCGCCAGCCGTGGACGAGGCCACCATGGCCACGAAGATGCAAAATACCATAGGCCATGAAAGCGCCAATAACTTGCGTCGACTGATACGACGTCCAAAACCAAGATAGGCGTTTAGGAAGCTCGGCATTCTTGTAGAAGTAGCTTAAGTAGAGAATAGTGTCTGGGATGAAGCCGCCTTCGATCATGCCCAGCAGAGAGCGACAGACAAAGAAGCCTGCTCTGCCTGTGAGAGCAGCTTGCGACGCGGCGACAATGGACCAAGATACCATTTGAATGGGAATCCAAACATCAGGACCAAGCTTCTTGCTGATCAGTTGGGATGGCAGCTCGGCGAACAGAAACGAGCAGTAGAAGACGGTCATACCGTTGTTGTAGTCCTGGGTATTCAGTCCGAGGTCTGGTAGCATATCATCAGACAAAGCTTGGACAACGTTTCCACGGTCGAGCTGGAGGGCGAAGAACATGATACATGCGGGCAGAGCGATTTTCCAGTCGAGCTATTCCCCCTGGTCAGTAATTCTTATTCTTTTTTTAAACAGAACACTTGGGGGCACTTACTCTTCTGAGCAGCTTTTTCTCCTCTTCAGCGCTCCACGTGGTTTTCGGATCAAAGCGATGAGAGCCTTCGTAGCCTTCAACAGGCTTGTACAAGTCAACCGCTTCGTCAGCTTGGAAGACGCTGTGCCTTTTTTTCACCACTCTCGCATCATCTGAATCGAGAGAGGATGTCTCAGACGTGAGAATGCCCTCATCGATGCCCACGAAGCTGTAGTCTTTGCCGCCAAGTTTCCACCATGGCCGTGATTGGGGGGAAAGGACAGTCGCCTCGCGCTTGGGTTTAAAGTCATCTCGAAGTGCTCCCAACTCTGTAACGGATGCGTCCTTATCAGCCATCACGAATAGTGTTCGGAGTGTGATCTGATGCACAATGTCTGCGCGGTGAATTCTGGGATGGCATGATTTATTTGTAGTCGTGGATCGACCATTTCCTCGATAGCCTTTTCTCCAGGAATTCCGCGATAAGAACCCTTAGCACGACATAGACTCAAAATTTTCGAGAAGAACGAAGAGGTTTTTCGAGATTGCGAAACTAGGGATTGCAACACAGGAGAAGCGACGAGCCGTGATAACGCTGGCAGGTCCAGCTTGATGGGCTTTCAAATTTGGCAAGATTATCCGCCACCAGGTCCTCGATTGAAAATATCCCACTGGTGTGTTATGGCCGGCCAACTTACGATCAACATTGAAGATCCCGGCAGTAGCAAACGAAGTACACGCCGACGGCCTAGCACGAATGACTGCGACATCCTGCGACTGGTTCATCGGTCCTGAGCTGTGTTATCGGACCACTAGTAAAGCCCGTTTCGCGGATCTAAACATCTTTACCCTTTTAGAGCTGGGTCGTAGAATCTGCCTTTGCGGCGAGGGTTGGTGGGAAAATCCTCGTCGCTGATGCCGCCTTAATAAGAGAAATCACATCATTCGCGCTAACGATTCATCAGCATCAACCCACAATTCAGCCACTTCCACAAACGGTCGCGGGGGTTCTTCAATTATGTTGACCTATAGGCGATCATCTCAGTTCTGGCAACGAATATAGTGCATTGGACGTTTTCATCGCACCGCAGGCGAGTTCCCAAGTTTGAGGCGTTCCAAATGGGAATAAATCGCTGTTTCTTCGGCATATTTCCTAGTGGTTCTAACCTTGAGAGTGGGGCTGCCACGAGCTTTTTCGTGTCCACTAAGACAATATACAGCTTCGCAACACTATGTGATACCGGTACCGAGCCTCCCTCCTCGTTTCCTCTTCGTTATTTGCTTCGTTCTCCTCTGCGGAATGCGTCGGGGCGGAAATGCTGCAGAGGTGCATGAGTGGTCGACTGTTGTTACCGCAGGCTTGTGAGATCTCGGCTAATTCAATGTGCGGAGGATATCTCCACTCTTTGATTCGTCCTCATACAAGTCCTCGATCTTCTTCTCGAGGGTTGACACCAGCTCGCTCATTATTGCTACCATCTCTTGATTTGTCGCCATGCTGTGCTTGAGAGATTGGACCTTGGGCATTCTTTCCAGCATTTGGGCTCTGGTAGAAACGACTTCCCAATACACAAATTGCGTGATTTCTGCAGCTTGCTCAGGGTTTATCCAGAAAAACCCTTTACGACCCATAAGGTGCAGCTTTGCGTGATCCGAGCCCACGTGGGTTGTTCTGGATCTTGTGGATATCGACTTTGAAGAATTTTGCGTTTCCTGGAAGCTCCACTCCTCGTTTGGATCCTTCGAAGACACTGTGGTCTGTCGGCAAGATCCATGATCGTCACTCGATGAACCCACACTTTGGCCACGGTAGCTTAGCGGCGGTTTTAATCGTAATGACATATTCAAAGGCATGTTGGCTCCTTCTACAGAGGCGACTGGAACTGCCTCTCTTAGTACCTAATTGCCCATCGAATCTTGGGGGATTTTCTCACATACCATCTAGGGCCACATCTGAAGACACTATCGGAACTGAAATCTTTGACGTTGAATCTCGGTGTGGTTTTTTGGAGACACGACGATTCCGGTTGCGTTGGTTCCAAACTTGTACCTGCATTATCTGCGCAACAAATTTCTTTAGTGATGCACCCTTTGAATGCCAGGCTAAGAAAAGTGGGGTGTGCTGTGGTTGAGCTATGAACGCCTCTGCTATCTTCCTTATGGCAGTACTATCGAGGTCGCTGATGTGGCAAGCATTGATTGAGGCCTCAGCTCTCAAAACGGCAATAGTCCTTCTTGTGATAGCTTTTGCTTGAGCGTTGGCCAGATTGTGCTCTTGACAGAGCTGTGTTATTGGCTTGTGTTTCGGAGCCATGAAAACAACAAAATCAAGCTGCACTGGTAAGAATTTTGGTATCTAGAGGGTCTGTGAAACTTGACGCTAAAAGTGAAACTCCGCAGGCTCCATACAGTCCGACATGAAGTCGAAAACAGCAGTAAACTAGATCTTGTGTTAGCAACTACAACTCGAAATCCGATGAAGCAAGGAGCTGTGGTTGAAGAGCTCAGGAAGTGTCGAATGGAGCAGTGATGTCACCAAAAGATGAAGCCTGTGATAGTGGATGGAATATTTATGGCAAAGAAGTCAAGTTGTATTGGGTGAGGGGCTGCTCATACCTCATGAACCATGACTTTTTCGTACCAACATGCTGCAATTTTGGTGACACGGTAGAATCTTAACAAGGTCCCCGGTGCTGAGCGTACCCACTACCCAGAAGAAGGTCCTATACTGAAAGCGAACCTGGACGTGGAGGCTACTCAAATGTTGCCCTTTCCTCAGAATCTTGAGTGATCCAAAGCCAACGCAACCGATTCGAGTGGAAATATGCACATCTTCAATGCGGAGATATTTCCATCGAAGAGTAGACACGACTTTTATTGTGCACATTATTGGGTATTGGATGCCCACTTTCCACTCTCTGTAAAGGGGACCTACCGTCGTGTTGGCCCACATAGGAAGCCAGAAAACTTTTAGTTTTTGGTTGCTGCACAGCAACGGCCACAATGGCGGAAAGCTAGCTCATCCGGAAGATCGATGCTCCGCTGATCTTGTTGTTTGTGGTTAGACCTCAGGCAATGGTAGTGGCCACTTTATTTGCCAGGATTTTGGCTAACAGCGGAGCTAGCACTAGTGAATCGTAGTCGTGCAATCCTGGTTCGAGGAAGCACTTCCGATTCGTCTCCTGCGCCACATGAAGATCCAATGACAAACGGTCGATCTGGGCTTTTGTTGCACGGACTAGCTCGTGTTTGAGAGACTGATTAGACCACAACTGCTTTCCAGATGACGTCTCCGCCTTCCACAGCTTCTTTAATGCCAAACATCCTGCAGATCCGAGTTCGATGTTTGTATTCCTTTGTACCCCAACGCATTTCTTTCTCGATGAAAGGCGATCCAGATTTGGGGAGGTAGAATTTGTATTGCTCGTCGCCGGCAATGGCACAAGCGAGGCGGAGCTTATATGCAGCGACCAATGCTTCCTGGCACTTCTCCTTCAGGGATTTTCGAATCTCAACCAAGTGCTGTATATCTGTAATTTCGTGCGTAAATTCGCAGACACTGAAGAATAGGTTGACAATGTCACGCGCTTGTGCGTTCGCCTTTTCGTTTAGGCTTTCACGGTCGTCGCGCAGCTTTTGCAAGCTGTTTCGTAACTGCATGTCGAGTAAAGGCTGACGAAAGGGTTGAAATGCTCATAGGGTTTAGCCTCCACACCCCAAATGATATGGGAAAGGAACTTACAGGGTCCCAGGAGAGCCAGAAAGTCGTCAACACTGCTTGATGCGGGCGCCTCAAGTAAACAACTGAAATCACGGAATACCCGTTTGTAAATAAACGCATTAGTAAGCGCTAATAGTAGGTCTTGGGCGTTGACCTGTAGGATTTGTTGACACATTTGCATCGAACTTTGCACGTCATCTGCATCAACATCATGACACTCGTTATAGACCAGTGATTTGCAAAGCTGAGCATCTTGATGTGAAAGCTCAAAGAAGCTCAGTCGTGTTGGTCTAAACGCTCCCATCAACGAGAAAACCACATCGGACACCACTTTCTCAATTGTTTGCATTTGCAACACAATATCTGGGAGTCCGAGCAAGGGACTGTCACTAGATCTGTCGATGACATGTCGAATCGCGGACGACAAAGCTGCAAAGGTTCCAGGGTGCTCAATTCCGCGAGAAGCATAACCTTTCGGGAGGTCAATCGTGTCCTCGCTGCTGATTGACTTGGGGAGGATGGTAGCCTGGTGGTTGTGGCCTTGCTTGACAGCAGGGTGTGAACGAAGTGAACTGATCTTCCTTGAAAGCCGAATTGAAGTGAATATTTCGCCATCAAAGTATGGCTCATAAGCCCGTCGCTCAGCGATCATCTCAACTCTGAGCTCTTCCAATTGCTCCTTGGTCGGTTTCGGGCCTTTCGAGATGACATGACGAATGATGGTGGCGAGATCACGTTCGTTGAAAATTTGTGGGTTGGGCATGACGGGAAGACTGAAGTCGGCATTTACGTCCGGGCTTTGGGTTAGAAGAAAAGATCATACCAGGAGTGGAAGTTCCAGGACGTCGTAGCGCGCGCGAGACTGAGCAGGCTGAAACGGCATAGGAAGCGGTGTCGCCTAATTATTACTAGTGCAGATCCCCAGAAATCATGGCGCAGCCCACACATCGTCCTTTGGATGGGGCAAATTTCGTCTTTGGAAGTGGATGCATTAAAATGTCAGCCCAGATCTTCGCCAAAGATAATGCAAGGGTGTTGACCAGAGGAATATAGAGACACACAAGTCCACCAGCGCAAAATTTTCTGTTTGCAATCCTAAATGTCATCAAAACTTATTGGAAGATGCGTAAAATGCAAAGCGGCTCAGGTGAGACATACCTTAAAGTTATCGGCAAAGTAAATGCTCATAACAATGCAGGTTCGCTGCTCGAAGAGTTTGGGTGCAGACGTTTTACGTTGTCAAAGCTGTGATCGACTCGATCTTCCATGTTCGGCAAGCTCCGGACGTCACAGTTCACATGTGGGCTTGAAAAGGCCTACACCTCAAGACTTTGAGTCACAGAGCTCGGCGAAGTCCCAGAACTGTCGTGTGGATACTCCTGTGAACCTCCCATCGATATTCATCGACCCAATAGTCGGTGTATTGATCAGTTTCGACCCAGGAACCTCGTTTTTGAAATGCTCTTTTCTCGTTATCTATCAAAGTGAGCCTTCACGGCCTCGCGCGTTGAGAGATGACAAAATCTTGTGTGCCAAAACCTCGACGATCACATGGCAGAACGGTCGACACCAGTGCTGTACCCAACTGGCATTCCGACCAGACGACAAGAGTTGCGTGAAACCTTTATGGGGAGATGAGGTCGACAATGCCCTTGTAAATCGTGAGATCTCAGAGCAGCATATCCTTAGGCATCTCAAACCTCAGATTTACGACGATTCCAATGCTGCCGAGTGGCACGATGGCGACCTGCCTATCAAGCTTCGTGGTGTCAATGGTTCCGGTCTTCAGTCTAATGGCTCCAGGCTTCGCCGATCGGCTGAATCATCGAAGCAGACAGACACAGAGATTAAAGCCACCATAGCCGCCCTTTGGGCACTTTTCCAGAGAAGTGCCATGCTCTTTGTGATTAACAAGATCTGGAAAAGGCATGGAGCCGACCTACCATGGATCCCCCCTGACCACGAGTCTGGAGAGTACCTAGAGCTTTCTGATGCAATCTTCCAGGAGTGTCAAGTCGAGGTTGCGATCACCATGCCTGCAAATTCAACCGTACGGCATGTGGAGCTGGCGCTCGAAACTGCACGCCATGCCGGAATAGCGAATTGCATCCCAATCTCAGAGCCGGCTGCAGGTTCAGCTTTCGTTCTTCAGCGAGAATTCGAAAGGATGCAGGACGTTCCAGACAATCGCGCTTGCCTTCTAGGCGACCTGGGAGCAGGATCATTTGACTTAATGTCCTTGCGTGTTAAAGTTGAAGAGGCCGGTGAGCCTACTGGTATCTTTATCGAGGACGATACAGTGTTGCAAAATAAGAGGCTGAGTCTTCAGGAGATGATACCAGGAATCACCTCGTGGTGCGGTGCTGCGTCCGTGAATAAAGAGTTCCGCAAGAGATTGCGGCAAGAACTTGACGTCTCAGCGATAGTTTCCGAGTTGAATAATGTCATATCGGGCAAACAATGGACTGACAGACGATTTCTAGATCGATGCGAATCTCGCTTCGAGGAGGCCAAAAGACAATTTTCGCAGGATCACGTCAGCACTAACACGGAGATGGTTTTGGAATTCCCAGAACTTTATGTGCTACGTCGTTTCCAGGAAGACTCAAGAGCGGTCACAGTGTCCCAAGGAGCCTTGCATCTGCGGCCAGACTTCGTCATAAAATGTTTTGAACCTTGCATCACTAGCGTGATCAGCCTCATTAGTCGTCAGCTTGAGCATTTCTCCGTCAATGGTCAAGCTCGACACCGTTCCTTCATAGGGCCTGAAGATTTTGTGAAGCAGATTCATCTTGTCGGAGGAGGAGCGCACAGTTCTGTCATTAGCACCAGGGTACGATCTGCCTTTAACAACATGAAGTACGGTCACCGCATAACAGTATCGCAACCTGAATCTTCTGTCGACTGTGCTTTGACGATCTGTCATGGCACCCTCGTCCTCCTGGCAGACAAGGAGTTTCTTGGAGAGAGGATCCTGCGAAGAGGGTATTGTTTCGGTCGGGATGAATATGCTGCTGGGTCGCCTCACGAAAACGGACGGATCAAATGGTGTCCCATTTCTCGTGCATATATGACGACGGAATCGGCATCCTGGCTTTGTAAGGTAGGTGAACGCATTCGTGGTCGGATCCAACGTTGCGTGAAGGGCGTAAGATATCTATACTCTGATTGTATCGAATCAGGGGAAGACGGTTGGGATGTGTGTGAAACTCTTTGGGCCAGTGAGCAAGTTGCCGACATGAAGGACCAAATTTGGGTATTTAGTGAGCAAGCACAAATCTTCGAAGTTGGCCAGATCCAATTTCGTCTCCTTTACGAAGATGTGGCCGACGTGGAAGTGGAACAAGACGTTGATGGCAACGAGTTTCGAGCCGTCGAGTACAAAGCTGGGTTTGAGATGGATGCACTTGAAATTAAGTGGTTCCTGGAGATCCCTCGGTCAGGACACTTCGATGACCTTGAACGTGGCGTTATTCGACGCGATGGGGAAATGCTTGACTGCAAGAGCAATTTCCAGCTTTTTTCATCGGCAGTGTAAGACCACAGAAGAAAGAGATCAAGTTACCAAACATATTCAGCTTACACAATGGGTCCTCATTACGCTATGAACAGTACCGTGATCACAGCCTGTACCCAGTGATTAAAGCGGACAAGTAATGGAGTGGATAGCGTCTTCGCGCTCGACCTAGACTAAAGGTAGGGAGTTCATTCATGTCGACAGAGTGGTGATCAAGCCAGTGGTAGAGCGGATTGTTAGTATCGGGTACGTAAGCATTCACTACAATACGGAATACACTCGAAGCCCCGTGGGATTGCAAGCCATAGGCTCAATCCCGAGGAAGGTAACAGCTTAGCGTCCCATTTCCTCCCCAAAGGGCAAGTGTTGCGAGCTGTAGTTAGCTGACTCATCACGCTTTGCTAAGATTGTACCGCGACTTGGAGAGCGATATTAGTCGCGTTCAAGGGCGGCATGATCGAGGCCAGTTCGTGAATTTTGACTATAAAAATTCCAAGATTACCAGAATTTGTCGTCCTCAAGACGTGTCAATCTCCGTTATACTGTGATTAAACAAGCCATCGACCCAATTACCACGTAGTTCCTGGATTTACTTCGGCGTCGTGTTGCGTGGCTCCACGTGGAACACACGACGGGAAACAACAAGCCTGCTCTGAGCAGATTTTATCGCACTACACTACCAGAAGCCGTCATTCTTTATCCTCGCGATGGGAGGGACCCAAAAGCAAAAGGACCGCCGAGCTGGTCGAGCGATTTCTGAAATTCTCAAAGAACTCGATCTAGAACCAGGTTCCAGTAAAGTCCTCCATACGCGATCTCGCGCGTACCTTAGTTCTGGAAAACGCATACCAGATGCAACTTTAGATGAATTATCCGACCGGACATTCCAAATGCTCAGCAACGAATTTCTGTCAAGCTATGGACACGAGTTCTTCGGTCGCGTCTGCGGCACGAAATGGATCTGGCCCGTTGATGCCAAAGAGTTAGTCCCAAGAATTGCCGACATGATGAAGCGGCAATGGTGCTTCAAGATGGAAAGATTGAGGAAAAAGCGCCCGAGACCAACTCCACATGAAGATGACAAGGAAATTGCTCAGAGGGTTCGCAAGAACCCTAGCGTTCCTACGCGGAGAATGGGAACGGCCACCTTTCGTCCACCTACAGAGACGGCAGAATCCGAAGCTGTCGAGATTGACATAAGGCCTTGGCAGAAGGAGGTAGATGAAGACTACTTGAGCGAGGCTTCGCAACACTCCGACTCGAACCCACGTCGTGATGATTACCGACCTACCAAGGCAAGGCGCGCCTCGGAAACCACTGTTAGTTCCAGATGTTCGATCTGGCCAGCCGATGCAAAGCTTTACGACCCCGACCGAATCAAGCCCCGGGAAAGCAGCCCAAAATCGGAAGTTATCATACCGCTCGTCGAGCAGCCACAGCCCCCAGTCCAGCCCACTATCACGCTCAAGTTCAAAAGCCCCAGCCTTGAAGAAGTCAACGTCACCTCCAGTGCAGCTGGAAGGTTGCTTCAAGCCCTGATCAGCCAGTTAGAGCAAAAGGCAGCTAATCTGAACAGCACCATCGAAGCCTCGGAACTTGAGGGCGCCGACGATGCCGTCCTTGACGCTCACATTACAGCGAAGCAACTCATCATGGGTACACTAGAGTTGACACAAAGATCAGCAAGGAGGGAGCAACGGGAGTGGACGTCTGGCCAGGGATGCTAGGGTGAATTGGCTGTATCGCTTTTCGATCAGGTTGACGTCCTATCGCAGGCTTAGCAGTCTCGAAAACATCGAGATCCCGCGTATGGCTTTCAAATGCGAGTACGTAAATACTAGACTCGTCGGCTCAGCATTGTCCAGCACGGTTTCTGTCTATGTTAAACAGTCCCGATTTCGCTGCGCACAACGCTGCGCGGGCTGGACAGTGGAGATCCAATATTGCATTCCGCGTTTTAGCTAGTGCTGGATATGGGTGAGCGAAGACAATGTAGAATATATAGGTGAGCAATTTTAGCAAGCTCTTCGAACGTGTATCTGCCGTTGGTACCAGTATCTCCAAGTCAGATTACTGTCCAGGGTCTAATAACGCGAGGCGCATCATATACATCCCCTTTGACAGTCACATACCACTTGTTTGCGTCCCTCCAGGTCTGGATCGCGATATCCCCAAGTATTTAACACTTCTGTACACCTGGTCTTGTGCATCCTGAAAGAAATGTGATGCAGCAGGCCCCGCACATCCGAAATGCCTACAGCCAGCAGAATGACCGGAGTAAAATGCTTGTGCCATTTCTTCTCCAGTCCGTAAAGGGATACAAGTTCTGCTGCTCTGCTCCGCTCTTTTGGGTCTGCTCTGAGTCGTAACTAAAGAAGCAAAGGAACGTTGATTATTCGACGAACTCCAGATTTAAATCATCAGTACAGCATCACAATCTGCGTCGATCCGTCCGCCATTTGCCAGAGCAACTTCTCCTCGTCTTTCAGACTAAGCTGCGTCATCTCTCCTCCTCCTCCTGGCCTATCCAACGACGAACCTATACATTTCTGATTCCGGCTCCCGGAAAACATCTTCCCAAACCTACTACTCCAACTTTGCTCTTTAGATCCTGGAATTCCGGGCACTGGCGGACCTCGCGCACTCTTTCCCTTCTGCCACTCCCACTTCGGCACTCCCGCATAGAAATGGGCCCTGCCAATCCTCGTGAAAGTCGGAATTCGTTTCTTTCCATTAAGCTCAAACATTCCAGTTCGAGGAGGATCGCTCCGAGGCTGCAACAAAAGGGCCGAGTCCTTGCTCAGAGAAATCGCAAAGCAAGGCAGCTGAACATTATCGTCGAACACTGCGCTTCCTTGCTTCGTTCCGAGACTTTTCGATACCAGTTCGATGCTTTGTGTGAAGACCCGACGACTTTCGCGGTGCGGTCGGGAGTCCTTTTCGCGGTGTTCGAGGACGATAAATAAGGGAGCCTATTGAGAAGAGTTGGTCAGCAGGCCGATAGATCTCTTGATTGCAATATTGTGGAAACTGGAGATAGCGAAGTAAAACGATTCGTCGAACGCGTTCCAACGGTTTGAATATGGAGCGCCGAGGGGAATGGTTGCACATGCCTTCAACTTTATCCATCCGCCCTTCACCATGCCAAAGGGGTCTCGGCCTGCATGGTCTACGTGTATTTCAATACATTCCGCCAATGCTTTTGCCTCGCTGCTAAGAGAATCCAAGCCCTAGAATTGGATTCTCGCATCAAACGCCGCCTAGGACCATGATGGGGCGCGATATTTCGCCGGGTAGGTGGGGAATGACTTGGTCGGAGGTGGTAACGCGGCGTCGTGTTCGGGATCGTTACATTGGTGAGATGGCTCGTGGACTTCGACGGACCAGTTTTGTCCCTCCAAAAGATCGTGCCCCCAGAGACCGGCATAATACATGTCCTTGCTACGGAGCGCAATCTAGACAAAGTGTCAGTAGAAGCAGCGAACAAAAAAGGATTCTTCCAGCGAAAACGAGCTTGGGAACAAGTTGTAGGAGACCTTACTGAGCTGGCGAGACCGGCAAGAGCAGGAAGCTTGTCGTCTGCCTTTGTCAGGCTGCGGCCGCAGTATTCTTCTACCAACCGGAACCATGGGTCTCGCCCAGATGATTGCCGACGTTCTTCTTTGTCTGTAGAGTTCGCTTCCTCCAAAATTCTGCTTTCCAGCACCTCTTCTCTATTAGGGAACGTCCTTCGCAGGAGGGCACCGTCCTCGCCGATAACCATTGCTTGACATTCCCAGTACATCTCATCGGTCCCATAGTGCAAGGTCCTCCGCGAAAGGACTCTCTCTTGCAGCGTCCATCCTCTACTGCTAAGAGGCTCATCTGCAAATGGGTCCACATTGCCGCCAAACTCGCCAACGAGATATGTTTCGGAATGGGCGCGAACTGTGTCTTCTTCAGCTTTGTCATTCGTAGTGTTCCTCTGTTTCGACGCAGGATCTTTGGTCTTAGGCTTCATTGATAACGGCATCCATTCCGGCGTGATGTAGACGCGAGGTGGGTCCCGGTTAGCCGGCATCTGTGGAGCGTCACAGACAGCCCAGGGGTTGCTTGCTCGGTAAGTGGTTATTTCTTCTCCTCCCGACTCGACCGTGCACAGCTGCGGGGCAGCTTATGGAAAGCACCTGCGGCCGGTGCTTGTCGTGTCAAGGGAAACGAGCGACCTGCGTGTCCGCCTCTCAGGATCAACGAAAACTCCATCAGAATCATCGCTCGAGTTTAGTGCAGCTATGGTAAGGTAGGCGTTCGAGTAGACGTCCCCCATGCCTACAGCCTCTCGTTCCTAGTCGGAAAAATCGTCTTGGATGATGCATAAAGAATCAATCCAGAGGTACCTTATCTCTAACTCGCGAGCAATCGATACGGCGTCTCGAAATGTAGCAGCGAGGGCGTCGAATTGAATACAGCGTTTGTGGCCCTGTAGGTTGGACTTCAATGTGGTGAGTCTGTCAGACAACCCCCAGGAGTGAGAGAGCGCAATGTAGTGTCCTTGGATTCCTTGCGGCTCGACAAGGCGAACTGAGTCGGCGGCAGACGAACCTTCGGGCTGAACGTCCAGCACCCGAGTAGGAGTCAGCGCCGCAGCTGTGGCCAATCATCACACTGTTTGATCCACTCTTTCATGCGGAGAATTGCTTGCCTGGAGCCTTGATCTTCGGTACACAATCTACCTGGCACGATGGACGCAACGTCAGCCGCTGTATATATGGTCAGCTTCTGGGGAGCTTTGAGGGCTGGACGAATAGACACTAACTCTCATCTGCGCGGATGCGAAGAGCGGTGCCTACAAAGTTAATTTGAAATTCCCCTCTAGATCTATCCGTCATGCCGATAGCATCTTCGATGCGTGGTCCTGAACCTAACCTCACGCCAAGCCCAACGAGCAAAGGCGTTTGGTCGTGAGCGGTGACTTGTACCAGTTACCAAAGAGCCATGGTCTGACTACCGAACCATTCGTGACACGTTCGCTGGGATGTACATACATTGGAGTCCTTAGGTCTGGCTTCGCTGGCGAAAAGTCGATGGTAACAGCACCATTTTCCATCGTACGCATACCTTTCGAGCTGTACATGCTTGAAGTCCACTCGCTACGGTATTTCTTACCAGAAGGAAGGGTCGACGTTGGAGCGAATGTAACCGCCCCGCCTGGACGGACGAAAGAACAACCCAAGGCATAGCATAGCAGGGAACAAAGAGGACAGTCCTTCGAGGATGATGCCAGGGCGTCATACGTGGGCAAGTGAGGAATACCGTCTTGTTCGACGGAGGGTAGGGCCTTGAAAGGAATGATTTTGCATGTCTCACACATCATTTTAGGTGCCATCGTAAGCGGCTGGTCAACGGAGGCCCTTTCAAGCCCGACTTCAGCGGTAGCTGCGATTGAGGTACTCGCAACGATCAGACGATAGACAACTGCTTGTGAAATAAGATTGCTGGGCTGTGGCGCCTGGCACGCTGGAGGCTTCAATTTCTGCGCATAGATGTAGCAGAGGACTTATCATCAAACAATATTTTGAACCATGACCAGGTAGGTGTCCTGGGACCACTGGCATGTGGCTGAGAAATGTCGTACAGCCTTTGCCAGAAGCTGATTTAAGAATTAACTTTGGCTTTGGGCCTAGATTGCTTAATCTCGTATTCTCGTCTATTAGTGACGCCGCGTCGCTTTAAGGGAGTCTGGGCCCTCGAGCTGGGTTTTGGAACTCCACAGAACCATCAGCGAGGATGCTCGGCTGGATGGTCACTGCCGAGGATTGTACAACGGCCCGCCCTGAGCTGATTTAATCTTTTGACCGGAAAGTCACGCGTGCTGCGGATTTCCTGCAGATGCTCAGAGCGCGATAGGCGGGACCTGCAAAATATGATTCTATCTTTCCGCCTTTGTACCCATCTTGACCTACAACTATATTTCGACAAGAGTGGGATGACTAGTTGCTGCCTCGGCCCGCACCAGGAGTACGCGGACCGGTACATGCGAACCTTCGACTTTTGCAGAAGATCGGAATTTGGAACATTGTAATCTACTGGTCATCAGCAACGTGATCGTTGTTACCTGCGTCAGTCAATTCTCGACTCCCGGGCCAGGATTATTCCGGCATATTGAAAGAACAGGTATAGTGAACCAAAGCCACAGAATCTAGTAATTTTGCAGCAGATGCGACCTTGGTTTCGTTTGGGCAACAACGCTCTTGATTTGTCAAGAACGCGTGTTGTCCGTCAGTCGACCGGTGCAAATCGGCTCCTCTTTCTCAAGCTGTATCCATATTTCATGAACAAGAATGGAACAGGCAGTGCCAAAGCTGAAACACCGCCAATTATCGACATACCTGGACCAATACCAGTGGCTTTGACCATCGGTCTTGCAGCTAGTGGCAAGGCAAATGCTAGGATGGATCTTAGAAATGTATTGGCAGCGGTCGCACTTGCCGCGTAAAGCCCGTACGTGTCAACGAGGAAGTTTATACATTGCTGGAAGATACTGTTGAAGCCTGCACCAATAAATAGCGTGAAAACGAATGGTGCTGCGACTGAGGTATTACCGATCCCCGTCCAACCGAAGCAGAACAGGCCGGTCGTAAATATGAAGCCTCCGATGGCCATTGGAGGCAAGCGTGCTTCAGGAACGGGCTTGCCGTTAGATGCGCGCACTTTCCGAATATAGCGAGGCTGGTTACCGAGGTTGATGACGAGAGCGCAGAGAACACCGACGAAGAGGCCAAGGTAGGATACGGATGCAAGAATTGTGTTGAAGTGATAGACGCCCTCGAAGACGAGGGGGAAGACTTCAAACGTCATGTAGCAGACGCCGTACACGAACGACGCATACAGAGCGATTGCAATCACCATTGGCTCTGTTAAGAGCATCAGGAGCGGCCGAGAAAGTTGTTTGGTGACGATGGACTGAAAGTCGAGCTTGAGGTCTTCGTGAGGGTGATAGTAGCGGTCGTCACCAGTGTCGTTTCTCAACTTCTTCGCTTTTCGCTTCAACAACACTGGTGCATATACTTCGGGAAAGCAGAAAAGCGTCAGGGTGAAGACAGCGTACACAAGTATGGTCTCGATCCATTCGGTCCAACGCCATGAAAGCTTCTCCGTCAACGCCGCGCCGATTATAGGAGCAAGTGTCGGACCTCCAACGACCATGATGGCGTAGAAACACACCGCTGTGCCTCTCGCTTCTCGACTCCAGAAATCACCCAACGCAGCGCTGACGTTCGAAATGGGTGCAGATCCAAACACTCCTCCCAAGAAGCGAGTGACACAGATGGAAGTTACTGTCGAGCTTATTGCAGTTCCGATGCTAAAGAGTCCCAAGCAGAAAAGCGGAGGGAGCATACTAATTTTGCGACCCCACACCTCACTTACTGGCGCCCACAGCAGGGGGCCAAAGGCAAAGCCGAGAACGTAGAGTGAGACGTTCAAGACAGTGACATTTTCGCTGATCTCGAATTGTCGGGCAATGACTGCGCTTGCCGGGGCTATGACGGAGCTGCCGAATGAAGGGGCCAACGCTAGGAGACCGAGCTGGAGGGTGATGAAACACTTGTAGGAAAATTTCCAATTATGCGGATTCAGAGGATCATTCGCGTCCCATTCGACTTTGATTCTCTCATTCTTGCTGTGAGCGTTCGGGTCATGTTCTTCCTTCTCGACGCCATGATGGTGGTAATTTTGTAATGGTGTCTGAGGTGCATTCGAGCTCATCGTGCTGCTGGCGCCAGCTGGGTTGGACATGTTGCTGCACTACCCTGCCGAGCACAAAGTGCAAACGGAGATGAGGGTAGTCTGCAAGCAGATATGAATGCCATTCTGTCAGGTAAATGGTTGGGACACATTCCTCTCGGCAATTATTTGCCGTTCGAGGCATTTCAATCTATTTCGACTGGTTGTCGTACATCACAGTGGAGCTCGTACAAGTCGTCAAAGGCCGAAAAGACGACGCCTTGCCTGATCAAGAAGCCGCTGATGTCCTCGTACACGGATACTTCCGAGTGCCGGTCGAAAATCTCTGCTTCTATGTTGACATGTTTCATGACACTAATATCTATGAGATATGTCGTAGAGCTGGGACTTTGAACATCAAAATTGTGGAGGCCTGCAAGCCTCGCAATCCAGTCTTTTGGGAGGCATGACCAGAAAAGTGGTTAGGTGCTCAATTGCTCGAATGCCCATTATAGTAAGGCCAGATAGTCCTCCTGGAAAACGAAAGTTACCACGACATTTTCAAGCAGACGAGCTCCTTCACGAAGTCGAGTACACCCCAAGTTGCCTCAATTGAGCTTCCTTCCACCAACTATCGGCATTCTCAGGAATACCTGGACCCGCAATTTCTCGCCGGACGTCCCGTTTCTTCTTGTGGTCGACATCGAACCTCTGATCTCGGTCGGCAAGTGCTTCCTCGATGTTCAGTTGCTTGGACTCTGTTAGACTGCCCATTAGCTTCGGTGCACCCATGGGTATGTCCTCGTCTCGATCAATCTGCCAAGTATGCCACGTCTTCCCGTAGAGCCCGATGACTTCCTTCATTGCCTCGGTCTCTAACTTCTCCCATTTATCACCGTAACCACGATGTGATTGCGGTTCAGGTAAGATGAGCATGCCGGACTGGACTTCAAACTCGTGGCTGTGCCACAACTTTTGCTCGTCGCGTGGCAGTTGCAGATACTTCTCCTTGGGTATCATGTACTCGACCCCGATCAGACGAGCACCGGGCGTGCATGAGTCGTAGATGAGACATTGTCGGAGGTCCTTGCGTACGTGGGCGCAAAAGTGGTAAGCCTCGACTGCCCGGACTTTTCCCTCTCGTGCCTCGTCTGCGTAGATGTGGAGTGCGTTCAGATACTCGCAGACATTGTGGAGAGGCTTAAGCTCTGGGTCAACAGTCCCACGGACGTGAGTCTGGATACCCAGGTATAAGAGCCACGACTTGAGCCAGGCTGTCGAACTGAACTTCAGAAGGTAAGCAGCGACGTTGGAGATTCCTGCTGTGACGGCGGACATGTTGTAATCGATAGTCGAATATTCAGCTAAATAATTGCGAGGATCTAGTCAAAGACTAAAGACCGCGATGAATACACACTCAACCCCATTCAGGGGACGTCATTGTGCAGGGTTCGGAGGTTTTATCCGTAGCCACACGTGCTAGTTCCGCGCGTCCAGCTGCTGTTGCGTCCAGTCCCATAGCTTCTCAGCAAGCCGTGCGTCTCGGGCCCGGGAGGTCATTAATTTACCTTTCTTTCCCACGGGTACGTAGTAAGCCCCATATTCAAGGTCCTCCCGTGCGGTAGTGCCAGCCCAGACTTGATTTTAGCACCCTTGGTCGACTGGAGTGGGTCCTTCAGTTAGTGTAGCTACGGTCCCCAATATGAGTCCTAAAAAAGAAAGGGAGGGTGGCGAGGATATCGGTCTTGACATAACCGGGGTGGACAGCAACTGTCTTGATAGAAGGATATCGTTTCGCAAGTTCCCTTGCGTACAACAAATTTGCTAATTTGCTCTGACCGTAACGAGTTAGGGTCCCGCCGGGAGAAAACTAGCCTCCGAGACCGTCTTGACTTGTGTTCAGAGTTTCGAAAACGATGCCTTCTTTCGGGGCTATCACATAGGCGTTAGATGACAAGTTGACGATTCGAACGTCTGCACCTGGCTGCTCTGCAGTTTTGAGCAGAAGAGGCAACAGCAGATTGATGAGATAGGCATGGGCGAGGTGATTTGTGCCGAAGTGATGCTCGTATCCGTCCTTGGTCGTCGTCTGTGGAGGCGCCACGGTCCCAGCATTCGCGAAGAATACATCCAATCGGTCTGTCTGCGCGAGTAGGGCATCGGCTGCTCGTTTAACGGAGGCCAAATCTGCAAGGTCGCATGGGATAAAAGTGATAGGGATGTCTTGAGAGATGTTCTTGACTTTGGCAATGACTACATCCCCGCGCTCCCTGTTACGGCCAGTAAAGAAAAGGTGCGCCGGGCTTCTCGTGGCGAGCAAGAAGACCGTGCCTGCGCCAAGACCGGCAGTTCCTAGGTTCGCCAATAAAGCTGACCTCCAGTAATCAAGTACACACGGCCGGGAGGATTGGCCATGTTTTGAGGACTGAAAGCTGGTTTAGACATGACCCTAAGTGTTGTCGGTGCTTCTCTCAGAATCGCTGGTGGGTCATGTAGCGGTCTTTACACTTTGAGAAGGAGGTTTGCGAATCTAGAGACCAGGATGCTTGGGCCAGGAAGCTAGAATCCACATCAGGTATAGCTCATGCACGTGGCCCATATGCGGGCACTTGCATTCTGTACGTCATTAATGCCTGAGGCAGACTATTTACAACAATTAATCCACGAACACTGATGGAAGAGTGCGCTACTTATCAAGGACCAGCCTTAATTTCAACGACCCTGGCCAGCTAGATATATTCTTGACGGTCGAAGGAGCCTCTCCACATAAGACTGCCACTGCGGTGCTGGAAGCTATTTAAATCCAGCTCCGAGCGGCTCGCAGGCACCCTCGACGACCCCACCACTGACGAGATCCGGCAACATGTTCAAGAAGAAGCCTCAGATCAAAAACCTGTCGCCGTTGAAGTCTTCGGAGCGCAGGAAACTAGCAGACCAGATACGGAAAGACTATTCATTGCCTGAACCACAAAGTGAAGCTGCGTCAGAGCAAAATGGGCAAGACGACCAGAGAACGGGTCAAGGACCGACGTTAAGCAGCCTTCGCGCTTCCCTCCTCCCAGATCCCACCTCTTCGGCCAAGTTCACCACAACTTACGGTCCGAAGTCGATCCTTGTGTCCGGCACGATCTATGTTGGGGCTCACCCGGGACAAGAGGAACGGATATTATGGTTCCAGATAGGAAAAGATGATCGACTAATACCCACCGTCTACTCTCTGTGGCACAATCCAGATCTGGTTCCGCTACTGTACATCGGAGAGTTAGTCGTGTCGAAGTTAAAAGGAGGAGCCGATCTATTTGCGCCCGGGCTAATTCGACCACCGCGAGGGTTCGACCGCAGAGCAACCAAGGGATCGATTGTGGCTGTTGCGGGCCATCAAACCGACACAGTGCCTCGATGGGTGGGAACAAGCAAAGTAGACATTAGTTCGTTGCCTGCAAATGCAACAGGCACAGCAGCTGAAGGCCTGCACTGGGAAGGTGATGAGCTGTGGTCATGGAGTGCACTGAATCGAGGCGGAACTCCAGCCCCTGCTGCTGTCCAAGGGTGGCTGGGGCTGAACACTGGACTCGAGCAAGACGTGGAGAGGCTCGACGTTGATGATGACGACGATGAAGATGAACTTGAAGGCGAGCATGTGACGGGTGGGGTGGAAATAGCAGAAAGAGAACCGGCTGAGCCTACACCACCGACCTCTGAAGCATCCAAGGACAAGGACGAATCACAGCCAGCAGATGATCACGTCCCCTCCACCAAAGAAGTCGATGATGCCTTTATGGAAGCCTTTTTGTATGCCCTCTACACCGCCAAGAAGCAGAAGCCCACCGAACCCCACGGCTTCGACTTTCCCATCCAGCCCTCCTTCCTCATCTCAAACATGATCCAGCCGCATCTCCGTCACCCCTCGCCACACTACAATATTAAGAAAACGTCGTGGAAGTCGGCCAAGAAGTTCATCAAGCACCTTGACAAACAACTGTTGGTCAAATCAAAAGACCGCAACGGAGGTGAGACGGTCATTCTAGACATTGATTTCAACGATCAAACGGTCAAGAACTTCCAGCCTTATCGCCTGCCGCAAACGCAACCCAAACCTTCGTCGTCCGACACGGCCGAAGACTCTGGTGGTGGTGGAGCGAACTCGGCCAGCGGCTCCGACCCGTCCCTTAACCAAAAACTAAATCTCCAAACTCTATACCGCGCGTCGGCCAAACTCGTCCCTAACCTCCTGCCCTCCAAAACCCAATTCTACACCTCAGCAGACATCACCGCAGCCGTCAAAACCTACATCGATTCCAACCCAGACCTCGTCAACCCGCAGCGGAAACGCTACCTTAAACTCGACCCCTTCCTAGCCAACAACATTCTCGGCTCCAACCAATCCTCCTCCGACTCCCAGATCCTCGCAGCCGGAGAAATCGACCGTGCCATCCTGATCCGGCGCATCCTCGACGACGACCACCTCTGCATCCCCTACCACGTACTCCTACGCAACGACCAGACGCTGGCCTCGGACCCGTCGCTCAAGCCCAAAGCCGGGCCAGCCCCGAAGGTCACCCTGACCATCGAGCGGCGCGGCGGCAACAAAGTGGTGACGGCCATAGCGGGGCTGGAGCACTTCTTCATCAACCCGCAGCTGGTGCGGCCCGAGGTGCAGAAGCGGTGCGCGGGAGCAGCCAGCGTCGGGCAGTTGATGGGCGGCAAGCCGGGCACGCTGGAGGTGACGGTGCAAGGCGACCAGCGGGACGTGGTGGAGCGCGAGGTGCTGGGTCGGCGCGGCGTCAAGCCCGAGTGGATCGAGGTGGTGGACAAGACGAAGAAGAAGAAGGGCAAGAAATAGGATCACTTCACCAGCTTAGACTAAGTAGCCTCGCACTCGAATCAATTTGCACTACACTGCATACTGCATGGCAATGTGTTACAGTCAACACTGTGGATAGTGTAAGATTTCTTTTATAGTGACTAGCCTGTACCTGTACTAGGTTCATATTTGCTAGCCTATTGCTATGTTGTCGCGTTATATCATCTCTACCTAAGAATCTGGCAGGTGCTTAAATCATTGATCTTGTTTCATGGTTTATGTCAATTTCACAAAACCTATGCGCCCTCCTGCACAACTGGTAGTCTCGTACTCAATCTAGTACGAGTGCCTAGAATAAGAATGAGAGTAAGAATAAGATTAAGAATCGAGTTATAGACGTCCGTAGCTCTAGCTGTACTCGTAGTTGTAGCGAGAGGGGTTTTACGTAGACAGAACAGTAACGTAATTATTGTGATTTAATTTACAATGTAAAGTGAAGGTGAAGTAAGATAAATTCAAACGAAAGGAGAGGAATTTAGTAGAATAAGAGAGAGAGACAGACACACACAGAGAGAGAGAGGAAAGAAAGGAAAGAAAGGAAAGAAAGAAAAGCAATATCGTTAGAAGTACGAACCTGCACCCTCGGCACCCAGGTAGCTAGTAGTTGCTGGTTAATGTCTACAGGGGGGATCTCTACAGACGCGACGGTATAAGAGGTACGAAGATATTAGATATTCCGTACTAGTAGCTTAGATAATGCCATCGCAGATTGGAAGCTCAGAAGCTTAGAAGCTTTGATACTCTGTCTGTACTTGTATGTGGCAGTGGTGACTGTCCAACAAAGCCCTCTGTAAACACGCTGACGGTTTCACTCGGATTCGGGTGCGGTCGAGTGAGGAAAAAATCAGCTAGGTGAGAGATGGACTATACGATTTTAAGTCCTGGCCTCGCCATTCGTTATCCTCTCGCCCATGTCTACTCGTGCTCTTTCAGGTCATGTTCCCAAGCTATTAATCTTGTTGCGATCGTCTTCGCTGTAGCCGTTGACGTTGCCTGTATCGCTGGTATTGCTGCTGTTTCTGATGCAGCTGCTTGGACCGCTCGTGCATTCTATGTCTAATAAGGCTGCTCGCGCTGCGCAGGGTGGCGATGGTCCCGCTGGTTTCGGCAGTCTCGGCAGTCTTGGCAGTCTCGGCGGCCTCGGTGGCGGGGTTCGGCGTGGGTGAAGTACCGTATTTTTGGTAGTCATTTGGGTGGTACTTTTTCACCGGGCGTGTTGGTCGTGGCTTGCGTTCTGGAGTATTATAAGAGCTAAGATTGAGGCCATCTTTGTTCCTCGAGTTCTTGCCTTGGATGGATATCTTGTTATCGGTCTGTAAGTGATCTGACTTCTTTCTGTCGCGGTCTTGTTCGAGGGCGTCTTCAGGTTTAGCTGATCTATTCGGTGGGACGGCGACTGGAAATCTTTTGCGAGGGAGTGCCCGTTGCAGACCTGGCGCTATGGGTTGGAGTTTAAGTGTTAACAGCGGTGTGTTTGTGTTCGGATTAGGCGCGCGCATTAGTCGTTTCGAGGGCTTCAGAGGTTCGGATTTGGAATCTTGTTTAGGGATCGGATTGCCTGTGGAGGACGAACCGGCGGCGCGTTCTGCTCGTTGCCACTTGTGGGTAGGTATATTGGATATTGTGGAAGTTTGCTGAGCGAGGAAATCATTTGGGAGGGCCCGGGCTGGTTTAGGCTCTGTAGAAGAGAGTGGCGTTCTGGCTGATGCTGTCTCTACGGTCCTATAAGTCTTTGTAGCATTCACATCCGGATCCCGTGAATTCATGGCGAGCGAGGTAGGTAACGTGAATTGGGTGCCTTCTCTGGCCTTGCCATGAAGGGGCGGTCCATTGACGTCGTCAGAGGCTAATGGGCCAGCTTTGGAGTTAGATGGTGTAGATAGATGTCGTCTAGAACTTGGGGTTGGGAGCGTGCTAGAGTGGAGTGTCTTGTGGGGCTGTTTGGGGTTGCGTAGAGGCTCGGGGTCAGGGTTTGACGGTCGTTGCATGCGTTTGCGATTCGTGATGGAATCAGTTTCGGGGCGTAAGCACGCTGAGCCAGTTGTGGTTGCATCGTACTCTGTTAAAAATTGGTCATATAGTTGGTCGTACTGCCTCTTCGTGCCAGATTTGTGGCGTTTGGATTTCTCGCCTTTCGTACGCTTCTTTCCAGTGCTGCAGGGTAGCAAGCCAAGAGTGTCGGCATACTTCGACTGATTTGAATCCTGTGACAAAAATGTGTTGAGCGGCGTGGGATCTGGAGGCAGCAGGCCGTAGAGTATGCCAAGCCCAACCAGATGATCGTCGCTTGGAGTTGGCATGGGTGTGCAAACGTGCTCCAGCCACCACTAGCTGGATAAGAGGCCTTATGTGCAGCAAACTCTGGCAGCAAACTTGATGCGTTGTTCGTGCCTTCCACGCGAGACTGGCAGGAGAGAAACTCGGTCTTTCCACCCCTCACCACGTCATCAGCGTCAAACAATGGCAACCTAGCTACCTTGTTGCAAGTAAGGTGAGAACCACCAGCAATCAGTATGGCTAAGAGTCTCGCTATCTGACGTTTCCTGGCGCTTTACAGACATGATAAATAAATGTGAAATAGGACAGGCAAGATCCTCAAGGCAACTCCGTTTGCTGCAAATCTCACAGTAAGTTCACTCGCAGCTTAAGTAAGGGTCGTTTAGTATGTAATGATCCAATATGGTGGCTGTCCACATTCAGGGTCAGTTGATTTAATCTGAATTTGAAATCTGTGGGCACGATCACATTCACCTTCACGGTCATGGCGATATCGATGCCTGCAACTGTGGTTGTGGCTGGGGATCTTGGAAGGTGGTGCCCTGCTGCTTCACCCAAGGGTCGGGCACACCGGGATTGGCTTGCTTCCACTCGGCGATCTTGGCTTCAAGATCCTCCAGGCTGTCCTGAAAGGCGTCCTTGACCGGCTCATTGCGCACCTCCCACACGTCTTCACTGCTGGGACCCGTCTTCCACTTGACCGCCTTTTTCCGGTAGTGATCCTGGATAGCTCGGACCTTGTCCTTCTCGTCCCAATTGCGGGTCCTCATGCAGAGCCAAAAGTCGGCCCAGTGGTCCTTGCAACTCCTGAACGTGCCGTAGCGGTAGACATTGACGAATTGGCCTCCGAAACTTTGGCAGAACATGGCGTAGTCGAGGGCGGACCGACAGGACAAATCGGAAGGATACAGGGCATCGGGCGAGATGTCAGCTGGTAGCGGCGGCGAGCGAGATTTGCCGTCCTGTTTCGACTGCACTCGCTGGTCGTGGGCTCGGCTCTGCTCAATCTCAATCTCTTTCAGCAGCTCGGCAAAGTCGAGGCTCGCCTGTTCCTCTCGCGACAATTCTTGCTTGATCGGGGTCGGCAGCTGTTCGACCGCACGCTGCTGCGCCGCTGGAGCATTGTCGTTCACCGAAGCTGGAACTGCTGTTGTTCCGCTTGCAGTTTGGGTCGTTGTCGTTGCCGAAGATGGTCCAAACGGCCACCACATGATTGCAGACGGGAAGAAACTGAAACTTTGCTGCTTGAATCTTTACGAAGACAGACGACCCTTATTACACTCTAGTTGGTTGGTGATGTCCCGGTGGTAACACGGAACAAATCCATGGAGAAAATTGTTTGAGGTTCGGCTCTAGCGCGTAGTGCGCGTACTAACGCGTTGGCAGCAATCCACACACCACGGTCCCCCATCTACCTGTACTCGAGATCAAAGCTATGAGACTTTGCCGGTGTACGAAGTGCTCTGTCCTAGATAAGCATAATTTCAGCGGTAGGCCAAGTGAAGCGCAAAAGCTTCGGAGTTCTGCTCAGAACGCCCTTGGAACAGAGCTTACAGGTCGCATTCAAAATGTGCGGCTTCTGGGCCCGGTGGTGGGAGTCAAGGAAATCATTAGGGTTTCCAGCCTCGAAAGCCAGGCATCAATCAACCCGGACAACAGGCTCGAGCAGCCCGGAGCGGCTGTTTTTGAGCCCAATCCACCTAGCTACTAGTACGCTTCTGTCTCTTATTTACCTAGGTAGTCATCAATTCAAAACCGGATTACTACTTTCGTCTGAGATATGTTGCTCCTGTTATCCTGACTGCGAAGCTCACAGGGTTGAATACGTTCATGAACCTCAACCCACGGCTCATGAGCAATGGATTGTTCCTCCAACTTAACGACCGCCCGATTGCCTCTTTAGGCTAATGGGCCAGATTTGCGGAATTCATGTTCCCGGATTATACTCAAGTACATCCATCATGAAAGTGACGTCCAACCTTTAATCGGTTCTTTGTGCGTTCCGTCGTTGGCTTACCCGTCCGCTTAATGGCGATTAAGCGTGCTACCAATACCTCGCCGTCAGGGTTGATATGATACCCTGACGAGTAGGCATCGTGGAGGTCCGTGACCAAGCCTTGGGGTTATCGTGGGTCGAACGGCCACTAGTGCAGGTTTGTTGCTAAGTCTATCCCCCCTGGTTTCCTATTAAACATATTATCTCTGCCTCACTTATCACTTCACCAATATCCCCCCGTGGGTAGTAAATGCGTCCCTGTAGGTTCATATGGGTCGTCGGCTTCTCTCGTAAGTTACGGTCTTTCAGAGAGCTTGAAGTCCTCCAAGAATATAGAGTTCTGCTATATGATATAACTATGTAGGATAATATATACTGTAACGGCTACTATCTACTGTATTAGGTACATTGAGGTGTATGGGGTTAAGGCCCCGCGCCCCGCGCCCAGCGCCACTGGCACACTGGCACACAGACATCTGGCCCAATTGGCCGCCCATTGCTCCCAGAGCCCGTGCCGGGGCTCGACGCCAGCCGTGTTGTGGCACAAGTGTGACCACCCCAAACCCGCCACCCCCGGCGGGAGTCCCCCAACCCACGTACAACACCTTGTATGGTAGGCGTAGGCGGTGAATTGTTTGCTTGCACCACCTACGCCTATCCGCCCCGTCAATTGCTTGTGAGGTCTTTTATCCTCGCCGCTGATACCCTTGCCTCTTGGGCAAGTGCCTAGCCCCATTGCTTCGGCTCTGGGGTTTGGGAGCGACTTGGCGGTGGCCAAAATGGTGGCCGCGGCATCTTCGATAATTTTAGCTACAAGTCTTTGTCAGATTTTGTGGTCAAGAGATCTTCGATGACGACAAAGTCATTGTCGTCGTCACCTCCGCTCGCTCAGGTGGGTGATCTCTTCTGCTGTCAGAAGGGTCCAAGGCTTTCTGCGTAGAATTTTACTTATGACGATGTCGTCTTTACCTTATAGCCGCGGACGAAGCGGCTCGATGGTAGCTTGTTGTGAAATCTCCTTCACGAAAGATGTTTCTAGAAAGTCTAATGGTAAACTTACATGCGCCATGGTATAATAGAATACTAGTAGAAGAAGAGAGTGAAAGTTCTCCACCGAAAAGCGAAAGTGACATAATCACCGTGTCGAGGAACGCACATCGATAAAATACGTCGAGGAAGGTGAACCTTCTTCGCTACCGTGGTAGGGGGAAGGCACGCGGCTGAGGGGAGGTGCGGAAGTTATCTCGAGCTATCTTAGCTAGATATCTGTCCCACGTTGCTTGATGCTCTAGTACCTGGCTGGTCGCAGAATTGCAAGGTGCACCTGCCGCAGTGTCAGCTCGAGATCCACGACTACCTAGGTAGGTGTCCGGTTGACTCTAGATATTTGGTACACTTAGCCGGACACAGGGAGGCAAGTATCCTACGGTACCGGTAAGCTCCGAGCGAGAAGAAACAGCACCAATTTACAAAGGCACGTATTTTGCAATGTTCTACGGCACAGCTTAAAAGGTGACGGCATACCGGGAACGTTGGTCGGGTATCGGATCCCGAAAATTATGTGCAGTACAAGGCTGGTGGTTTTGATCAAGTTTGCGAGGTCTCAGCCATCAACCCATTGCTATGAATTCGCCTGTTAGGCTCTCAGTGACCTTGAGGTTGATGGCCATAGGCTCCTTCCTCATGTTTAGGGTCGCAACGCCAGCCTTCCTCTGGTTGCGGGATGCGCGGGCACGTCGTGGCATGGTAGCCGTGATTGTTGAAAGAGGTGAATCAGAGATGCCCAACCGCCTGGGAGTTGCTGTCAGTGGCATCATTCAATATATTAAGTCGCCTTTAGGTTCAAGGGGCATCGTGACAGTGTTGAATTGCTTCTGGCTAACCTGGGAGCTCCAACAATTTCGACTGTAACAAGTATAATAATGATACAGCAAGAGCATTCGTAGGTCATAAGCACTTTATCTATCTTAGGGGTCCTCTTATATATTGTTACGCGTCGAGATAACCGTTGCGTCGTAAATATTCGATGTGACTTGCCTTGGCGCAAGCTCTGTTCTACATTTCAGCATCATCACTCAATCCGAAAGACAGCACTACCCAAAAATTGCTCCCTATCCACGCCAGCTAACTTTCGCCTCGTCTTAACCCTGATCATTAATATTACGGAATCCATTACAAAACAACCGCCAACATGACACGCGTCAGCCCACTCGATACCGTCACCTCTTTCATTGAGTTCCTCAACACTCGCCAATATTCACTACTCTCCACGGTCCTGCATCCCGACTTTATCAAAAATTATCCATTAAACCTCGACAAGCAGTCTGCCAACCCCTCTGGCTTCATTACCGAGCATCAATGCATTGTAGCTCAGTTCCCTGGCCTCAAATCGACAATCAAGCCATCTATCGTCTCGAAATCCGAAGATGACGTCTGGCTATGGACGATAATTGAGGGACTACCGGACAAAATGGACATGGAGATTGTGGAGATTTGCAGACTGGAAGATGAACTGGCCAAGTCGAAATAGGATGTCCATCAGATGGGACGGCAGTAGTAGTCGTATCTACGTGATCCTCTTGACTTTGGTTGGTCTATGGCGGTCATTATCTCCGTCCTATGAAAAATCGTTGATCAGTGACAGTTGCCAGAATATAGGTTTGAGGTGATCGCGGTTCGTGTCAGGGGTAAGCGCTGCGCTGTAAGAAGTGTGGCAATGCTTTACAAGAATACCAACACATCCCTCGAAGAACACTCCTCGGTCGCGAGTCTTGCATTTCGTTCGCAGGGGTACTGTCGGCTTGAACGGCCATTACGGACATCGGAAAAGGTTTCATGAAGGTCAAGGACGCCACGACCTCCGACTTTCTCGAGTACTATCATGTCAACCTAGCCAGCATTGTTACTGTATCTCCGTGCCATCAAGTGAAGCGCAGAAAAACCTCCAACCCTTCGTGCTGCATGTTGTCATTCAAAAACAACTCTAAATTGACCTCGAAAATGAGGATCTCGCGGGGTTTTCATTATATCCCGGGGGCTGTCCTTCCCTCTCGAGGATTGTGGAATTGGGAAGACTTTGGGACTCAATACTTTCTTTTTCTATCATGGATTTGTGTCGCCATGCTAATCTCTCACTACACTGGACCCCGAATGCCCCGGAGTGACAACAAGTAATATCGTACACCACTGGTATCGTTCAATATGAGCTTTGGAACCAGTCACCATCAAGTTCTTGATCGGGGTCTCTTGCTACCGGAAGAGCGAGTGCGGCGATGTTGTGCTTGTATGAAAATTCATTCTAGTGGGGTTCTTAGCCTTGACTGCTCCATACCGCCGGCTGGAGGCAAGCAATCAAGTTTGCTGTTTGAAAGTCAACCTGCTCAGCAAAAGCCCGCTCGTAGAAGCTGCGACCGTCTCGCTTTATGCTAATCAGCAGCTAGCTCGAAGTTGGTTGACTTGCTCGGCATGTCGAATGCCACGAAATGATTTAAAGGGAACAGCTTTACTGTGACCCCGTTGGCCCTAACTAGGTAGTCTACTGGCTGCGACTCCAAGTTGCTCATTGTAGAAGTGGAGCTTAAAAATTTATCGTCCTGCAAAGCAGTTGTCTGGCTGCGGACATAACGTGGAGCCACATTTGCCAGCAGCGTTTGCATGTTTCGAAGCATCACGAATGTATGCTTCGATACTCGCGCCATATTCCTTTCAAGTAATTAATCGTCGTCGTCGTCGTCGTGATGTTGATTTTTTCGTATAGTTCCGTCCTGTTTCTACCCGTTCCGTAGCACCTTACAGACCTCAAGCAACTCCGCCGATAATTCAATGCGATCGGCCGTCAAATGCCATCTGGCGTAGCTGCGAAGGACTACGCTGGCGATACTCCAGTCCCTCTATACTTCCGTAGCTGTTCACAGCGTTCATATTCAACACCGCGATAGGTTAGCTAATCTGCATGAGCAGGTCTTGACGATAATACTGAAGAATCAAGAGGTGGTGATAAATCAGTCATTTTCGCAAAAGTTATTCAGATAACTACGACACCAAGGCACGACGATATCAGCTATACCGCAGCTTCATTATTAGGAAAGGCCTATGCTTCGGCGTACGCCCCGAACTACATGTATCGAATCTTGCAAACTTTGTGTGCCATGGCCATGATCTTCAGGGAGGGCAAATAAGATGACAGCATTTCTTGTGGGAGTATTCCGTGCTTTGTCAACGCAACTGCCTGTTCTCATTTCTGAAGAAGAAAACTTGCTATTGACTCAGCTTGATCTCTCGGCGGGGACTTCAGTTTTGGAGGGTCGACAATACTATTTTGTGAGGAGGGCAGGGGTGGCTAGCTGCGCAACGCAACAACGCAACGCCGTGGAACCATTGGCACCGGTGGAAGATGGGATAGCTTATATAGAATGCGTAAAATCTTGCTCGTAGCGACGCCCCTGTTGCTTGGTATAGATCTTTGCCACCCGCGGACCTAAGATGTTAGCCCTGACGCAATTACCCATAGATAGCGCAAGCACTCCTCCTCTTCAATATAGATATAAAGGGCAGCTCTGTACGCGCGGTGATGTCGCAGCGATCGACGATGAACGTTATTCCTCGGTGTGGTGAGTATTTGGTGCTAAATATACCTCGTTGACGGCCTCCACGGAAGTTGCTCGATGGTATTGTGGTGAACCAGTTTGTGATGCTCGCTCTATTGCTACCACTCGCGGAGAGGCGTCGGCAAAGCAAATACTGACTCCAGAGCGAAATGTGATGACGAGGAGGCATTAGAGATTTTTGAATGCTTGCGGAACTGGTAGAAGGGGTACATCCTGTTGTAAAGAGATGACAACAACACCTACGACGGCGACGGCGACGGCGATGACGACGAGCTATAAATGGTACAGCTGCGCAAAATTGCGCAATGGGCTGCGTTGCATAGCTTGCTAGTCCTGACGGAGGGCAACAAATTGTAATTTTCATGCCCGTTCGTATAGGACATAGAACGATATAGACGTCTTGCAACTTCATCATTCCAGCGGCTTCACATTTCTTGGGATCCACACCCATCAAATCTTATCCCTGGCACCTCGTCTCTAACTTCACCGCTAAGACACAGCCCTACGTACTTAGGGGGATTGGAAGGTCTCTAAATGATGGCGTGCAATTATCTAGTCGTTCCTACTATCCGCTGCTTCAGCTGGCGCAGTGTTTACAATCTGCGGATCTTTCGAAATCACTGGCCTTCACAGGTCCTCGCATAGTCGTTCATCCATCACCTATCTATTCATACAGATGCCAATGCCTTTCGCTAGCATTGAAACGCGATACCTCGAAACTCCTGTACGGAATGGAGATTAGACGGTGAGGCAGATCGATAGATCACCACACACAAGACCACGAGAACACTACTGGAGGAGGCGTGTAAAGCCTGTAGTATAGTTGTCGGAACAGTAGGCTCTCTAGTTTCAATCCCATATTCTAGCCTACCCTACCTTTGACCCCTGTCTTTACCAGGTATTTAGCTGCCTAGCTTTACAAGCACAATCGTCAGTCCGTAATCAAGACTGAAATGTTCCGCGCGGCAGTTCCCTGATCCGGGGCACTGACATGTTGCATTTCCGAGGTGAAAGCACACTGGAATGCTCACCATTACTTGTGCGATCAACCAGATCGAAAACACTAGGTCGTCCAAGCGTCAATCAGCTTCCATAGCCATTGGCCGTGTTAGTCAGAACAGGTGTGCTGTCAAACACACATGTTCTAGAATCACAACTTGAAGTTGAATCTGATTGCCAGTGGCAATTCTATGGAAGGTGGGGGGGTACAGGAAGGTTACAATTAGACGCTGGCATGTGTGAAGACTACGCGCTTTGGGTCGCACTTTGCCCTAATGATAAAGCCTTACGTACCTACCTGGGGTCATCTGTAGGTATAATCTCAGGATCACCACAGCTTGATCGGCTTGCATGCGAGAATCCTCAATGTTAAGCCGCTAGCATTCAGCCCAGGAGGACTCCACTTTTTTAAAACGTAATAATAGGTAGTCAAACGGGGTTCAAGACGACTGTCTTCGAGAACGAGTGCAAACACAAGCACGACAGTGAAAGTGAAAGAAACAGAAAGGGAAGAACTTGACGACGAAGTACAAGCACATAACTGGTAAGTGGGTCCGGATTCTGTTTGTACTTGAATAGTAGCGCACATTTAAACTTTGCCGCCTCGTTGCTATTTCGACCATTCCCTTATTGTAACAGGTTCTTTTACTGTTTGTATCTTTCCGTCGTTCCACACAAACTTGAAACTTCCAGTTCTGGCCGAAAGTATGCAACGAAACGGACATGAACAGCCATATTTGATGGACCCGGGCGATCTATATAACCCATACACATTGTGTCCGGTCCCTGGACATCTCTTAACACTGTAAGTATACCAGCGCGTGATTTGCGGAAAGTCTTACAAGCTAATAGCTATTGCAACAATACCATTGTCCCAATTCTTGTTGGACCAGAAAAATATCGGTTCGAAGTCCACCGGGAACGGTTATATTCCACTTCGGACTGGTTCAGGATCGCTCTAGAAAATGGGCTGAAGGAGACATCCAGTCAGCAAATACATCTCCCTGCAGATGATCCGAAAGTCATCGAATTTTTTGTGCACTGGCTCTACACACCAGATCCGAACTATTCTCCTTCCCCCAGACACAATGGCATCAAGGACACTTTCACTCTGTTGGCCAAAGTGTACGAATTTGCAAATAGGCATTTCATCTATGAATTGAAGAACTATATAATCTGGAAGTTCTTTCAACTGCGCAGACAAAATCATGTCCTGCCTTTGCCGACGATTTTGTATGCCTTCGAGAATATACCTGAAGAGGCAATTTTTCGACAGGTACTGGTAGCTTGGGCTACATATCATCCTGAAACTGGCAGGTCATTGACCGCCGAAATACTCAGCGCGATTCCCAAGTTCAACACGGAATTGGTGCTTAGTATGATTCGACAGCTTCACGGGGTTACAGACATCCTCACCCAATCTCCTGAAGGTCTTTATGAGTTCAACGATGACACAGTCGCCGAGGGGTACCTAGAAGCAAAACTGGCACATGAACACCATGCAAGCTACCTGGAATTGCAGATGGAAAAAAATGGTTGGATCAGGAGAGGATCGCGATGAGTTGACGAAAGAGACGGTCCATGTCACTGGTTTTGTCTCCGGTGTGTGACTGACGTCGGCGATGAGTTTTGAGTTGTTGGTCTGACTTTGTCTCAGATATCCACGGTTTTCGTGTACAGTCCATTCTTGAATACGAAAGTGGTACAGCATAGCTCGGAGTGAGGGCGGCTCTGGTCCGGCATGATCCTGGGAATTGATCGTTGCAAGCGAAGACCAAATAATAGACCGTTGTTCATATCCACAATGATAATAATACACCCATTGAACACTGTGAGTCTCTTGAATTCTCAAGAGCAGGCAAACTTCGTAGATGCTGTAACGGAATCCCGAGTGCCGGCCTCCCTGTAGAATCTAGACACGTCTACCAACTATTAATCGACCATAGCCTCAAGGGTCTCATCCAGCGATGGCCAGCTGCGCAGCAAAAATTTACTGTGTAGCTGGCAAAAATTTGCATTGGCATTGCAGCGCGGCTGTAGCTATTCACATATCGTTGTCGTCCTCGCCGTCGTCATCGTTGGTACCATTCCTTTACAGTAAAACGTCGCACTTCCACCAGTTCCGCTAGCATTCAAAGATCTCTAACGACTCCGTCGCCAGCACAAACCTCCTCCCGTATACCTATTACTCCGAGAAATAACGGTCCACATCGATAGCTGCGACGTCGCCTCGAATATCTAGCTGACGGTGGGTGCGTATATTTGAGAAGAGGAGTAATGATGCTGTTCAAATGCAATCGCGCAAGTACTGATTCTTCAACACCATGGTAGCGGATATACAAAAGATCAATACCAAAAAGCTATACCGAACAACAAGGCGTTCGGGAAGACAAATATTCTATAATATTTTACACCAGCTATACCTCTTTCATCGACGCCTCCAGCTCCACTATTACTGTGCTGCGCAGCGGGCCAGCCTAAGCCCTGGTCGCATCTGATAGCTTCTTCGGATGCTAGAACCACACCCCTCACCGAATTGATAGCGTTTTCGAGAGCGTCTTGAACGGAATCTACGGGATACAGGAGAAAATATTCAAACAATACTCTTATGCAGTGGAATCGGAGGAGTGTGAATATAGGCAAGGAAGGGGTTTTCTGCGTATATTAAAGAGGACGAATGGATTACTGTCTGATTGCGATTGCGTAAGGGATGACATGACATCTTGCTTCCGACCGCGGGCGGCGAATTTGTAAACAACGGAGCGGGTTAAGACGAGCGAGATTATATGTATTCTGCACAAGCCACTCCTCTTCCATCTATGCTAAGGGCTACACAGCGTTGCGCAGCTGGATAGCACTACTCTTATGGACGCATAATGCTAGTAGAGAAGCTTTGATCCGGAAGTCGGCCAGGTATGAGCAACTTTCAGCTAGATACAGGCATTGGCAGTTGCTGGTATCCTCGAATCCGGACGCTACTCACGTCTTCGCCGTACATTCATGGTCAACTCCGCTTGTGATTCACTATTGGACTGGCTAGATGTAGAGGTAGAGACAAAACGATATCGTGGGCCCAGCTGTTTGTTTCTAGATGCTTCACGAATAGTCTATAGTGAAAGGTACAATTTAGTTGCGGCTTACTGCTCCAAGCCCACGCTTGTTCCACGTTCTTCACTGAACAGTGCCACTTCCGTATACATTCAAAACACGGACTGTAGTAGTATACAATTAACCTGTACAAACCGGAGCGTCCTTCTCCATCCCCCCTTCTTCTTCTCCCCATCATTTAAATTTTGTCTAGAGGCTTGTAGTCCTCTTCAAAATCTAATATCAGCTACATTGCAATTGCAGGGCTGCTTCTGGATCTATTCTCCCATTGCTCTCCACCGTACGGCACCACGCCGCACCGTATCAACCAGCGTACTGCATTCCTACGTACTTCGTCGGCTCAGGATGTCTCTTCGCATTAAATGGTATATCCGATGTCGTCGTCGTCGTCGTCGTCGTCGTCGTCGTCGTCGTCGTCGTCGTCGTCGTCGTCGTTGTCGTCTATCAGGATATTAGTTTCGGTGAAGGAATTCGAAAGAGGAGAGTTTGAAACGCGAGGAACTTACCGTAGTGGTGGTCGTTGGGATTGTCTGTTTCTTTTGGTCAGCTTCGACGACTGTACACACAGAGGTAGAAAGAGGGTGTTTAAGGTGGGCTTACCGTGGTGGGTTGTTCAATGCACGAGCACAACGTGGAGAGGAACTCTCCGCCCCTCTTGGTACAGCTAGACCAGGCGGAACAAGTCTTGTCGCAATTATCACTGGTCGTTGTTGCCCGTCTCGCCCTCATCTTTTGCTTGGGGAGAATGGTCGGCAGGACCACAGGTACAGTCACAGTCACTGGTGGGACGGGAAAGACTCCAGAGCAGAATGCTTGGGCGGTCGGATAGTTGGACAAGTACAAGACTTCTTGGTAAGGGTCCTGTTTGCAGACGTTTGAGTCGGCAACAACATGACTATAGATGAAGGCGGAAATTGCCGCAAAGACTGTAATTTTTGACACCATGGCTGAGATGGAGAGCTGACGTTCGGAATTGGTGTTGAGAGTTTGGGTTCATAGACAGGTTGCGGAGAGCTCGAATCCTTATGTTCTTCTTGGTACACAATTAAGGAGAACATTCCTGCTGAAGATCACCCGTATCTCAGCCGTGCCCTAAATCAAGCCAAGACGACGGAAATTACGCATCGGCTTACTAAACTGTATTCGTTGCCATGATCGTCGAATGAATCCATGAATAGGCAACCTTTTGGGCAATGCTTTCAGCCAGCCCGTGGCGAGGACTCAGAAGGTTGCTTGTCAAGGGAAAAGGAAACCTGTGCCGTCTGGCAAGGCGCGCTGATGACTCTGTACAATGTTAGAAATAGTGCTGTTTCAAGGAGAGGCTATTCCACTTGCATCAACTCAAAGCTCGTTGGCCGTAATTAGCTCTCGACTTTCATCGATATCAACGGAGTGAGAGATCCACAAGCGCCCCTTTGATGCCATCCAACAACAGTTTGTGAGTACATTGCGGCATATCTTCTGTCACAATGACCTCCATTTTTGACCTGACTTTGTCCTATGGTGTGACAAGCTTTGTGGCGCGGCTTCCGACGACGAGCCTGGCAAAGATCAACGTCACGACAACTACAGCTAGCTCAATAGTTATCGTTCCTGTAAGTGGGAGAAAGCGCCACGTTCATGGCACTCAAAGCTCTGTTCCGCCACTCTGCAGGTGGATTTCCTTGGGTCTGTTGTGTGGGCGGTGAGTACCAGCATGAGCTTTAGGGCATTGTCGATCCCTGTTTCCTTTTGAGGCCGACCCGGAAGTCCATTGCTAGACCAACGACGCTTTCCCGGTCTCCTCCTATCACCTCGTTCTAGAGCTTTGTGCAGGCGGCTATTACTGAGATGTCAGCTAACAAGCGGCCGTATATACTGTTGGCACTGGCAAGGGCCAGCACTTGATTTTGCTCTCTCTAGCGACTAGCGAAAAAGTGCTAACGCGGCTGAATTTCTGTTCGCACTCACCGAAAACATGCAACCGTATGATGCGTCCGTTGCAGCCTAGTTCCAATCAAGTTGAAAGGGCATTCTATACTGACCACGACAATGAGGTCAGCGTTTGACTTGGGTCGATGCTGGCGGACTGCTTGGCGATTATTGTTTCCACTTGAACATGAGGGCCACGCTGACTTCTTGTCCATCTGGGATGACATTTTCGCTGATGTGTACGCAGTCCATCTTGACAGAAATTCCCAAACTCAATATCCTTTATTTTGTGTAGAAGAGAAAGTGTTTTTAATGGCTCTCAGTCGGCCGTCACCTATGTGAAAGTTTATCCGGGATCTTCATTGGCGCAGGCTCGGAACTACGCTCTCGGCGTGGTATTTGAGGGACAAATTGGTCAGCAACAATATGTAAGATGAGGTAGGCAACATAGCTGTGGAAGTCCTTTCAGACACTCTTGTATCGTTTAAATGTCTCATGCTCGAAAGAGTTCTCATCTCGTTGGTGCAGATTTATCACAAACTCGTTACTGGGAAGCCCTTTGACGGCATAGGCTGTTGCCGTTTTTGCAGCAAGACCCTTGGACAATGGGATCATGGGCGATGGTGGGAGATGGCCGACAAGAAGCAAAACCAAGGGATCCATATTGGGCAGAAGGGTCGATCTTGAACTACAAGTGTAGTCGTACAACTGAAAAACGCTCAATTGTGGGCTTCTTGCGATGGCTTGCGAGTTTGAGAAGACGGAATTCGTGCTGTTGTGCATACAAACTTCCTCCCCTGAACAGCCCACGTGTAAATGCTTTTGCGGCTCCATACATATTCTTGACGAGTCTTTCCTGTATGTACACTGAAGTCACGCAACCTAAACTCGAACCACCTTGGAAGACTTCGACCATGAGAAGGGTCTGCCTCTATCCACTCAGCAAAATGGAATAGGCCCCGGATTGAATAAGCTGTGTTCAGGACAAGCCCGTTTCGAAGACAATATTAAGCTATCTCGACATGACTATACCAGACTTTAAGTGACGCCTGCGACGACTATCAGAAGAGGCACTCAAGAGTGAACACGGTCCGAGTACCTACCTAGGTAGGTAGCAGGAGCACCGGAGTACGAAGTATCCTAGAACCTTATTTCTTTCCGACAAGGACCCAGTTACGAATTGACGTGCCCACTGTTAGAGGCTGACCGGTTGAACTCCACTGGCGGTCTCGCCAAGCCCTGCGGGGCAACCAGACCGTCTCAGGTTAGCCCAATGTCTTAAGTATTAGGTACAACTTCAGCCTGGAAGGTTCCTTAGGTGATAATTTCTGGTTGGTTGCCGTTACCTACCTAGGTATTGGCTATTGATAATACTCCGTACTTCGTACTTCGGACGGTGTAAGAACTACCAAGATAAATGTGCGGCTGAAGCCATCCGGACTCGAGGCCCGCGACTGTGAGCGCTTCTGGTTCTAATAATGTGAGAGGTCCCAATCCGAGTGTGGTTTAGATAGGGACAGCAATCTGACACGCGATCCTGTTGCTGTTCTTGCCAATAATAAGAAGTACTATGCCTGGGTCGAACCGACTGATCCACCATGGCGGTACATCAGTTTCCCCATATCGCTGGCCTCGATGGCTCCTCCATTCACGCTGGCGACCGAACTACAACCAATTTCACCTGTACATGACTGATGCTTATCATCGACTTGATCGCCGAAACGGATGCTATGCTAACCAGACCAGTTCTCCTCAGCAATGATGCAGTCTACCTGCAGAGCACCTCCAAGCAGTTGCGACAGCTCGACCTGCCAATGTGCGAGCTGCAGGGCCGTTTGCGAAGCCCGAGCCTCATGACTCCGAGTACGGCTATAGCTACTGCTACAGCTACAGCTGGGTATCAATTGAACCACAGTTACAACAACAGCGACAGCGGATAGCTTCCTGCGACACTCGGAGCTCAACACGCATCCCAGACAATAGTCCGGGGCGGCAAATGATTCAAACAGCTACTCAAGAGCAAGTCTACAACACCCCGCGGTGGGCAAAGATCAGGTCTGCACAGCGCACAGCGATTTTCAAGCCCCTGCCGCTCATGCTCAGCTTAATTTCAGAGACAGAGACCTCCCAGTCAACCAGCAGCTGCACTACCAACCTGATCTTCAAAGAGACGATCCCAGATGGGTTCCAATGCCAGCTGCAACAACTGCAAGAGCGGAAGCGCACATCGGAATGACAGCCTGTAGGGGACAGGATTAAACTCGCAATAGCAACACCAGTGGCAGATTTCCGACCATGGACCGTGCGTCTACCCAGGAGCTTATCCAGTATTGCGGTCTTCTTGCTATGTAGCCTTACTGATCAGTGCAGTTGTCAATCCTCACCTTGGCCCGGCTCTCCCTGCTCTCCCGGCGCAAGCGCCTCCTCCAACCCAGCTGGCGCCTCGCTTCCTGTTCCCTACGATCCCAATGAACGCTTCATAGAGAGAGCCGAAGAGTTGCATGTTCTCGCTGAATGTTTTCTTGGGCCCAAATCACTTAACTACTCCTCGCCACCTAGAGGAAAACACATCGCGCCGCTCTCTACGGCTTAGGAGGCGTAGGCAAGACACAGCTGGCGATCGAATGTGCCTATCGATATCACCACTGATACCCAAATCATTGCGTCTTTTGGGTTCATGCCAGTACCGAAGAGTGGCTTCGACAGAGTTTTCAAGGGATTGCTGATGTCTTCGGCCTCGAAGTGGCCGAGACTGAGTTGACCGATGTCTTTACTGTTGTTGCCGCCTGGTTGCGGGAGACCAGACATGAATTTCTTATGATCATTGATTTGGTGCACGGCGACGCCTGGCCGAAGCATCGTCCGATGCTCTTACGGTTCGCTCCTGGTCACCACCCGTAACAAGAGAAACCATATCTGCGCCACGGGTGGAAAGGCATTCTCAAGGTCTGATGCACTTCGGTGACACCTGAGAGCATGTTTTCTGGAAAGTTCCCGGAGGTCTTCAAGGCGCCTCGAAGTCGTGCATGCAGATGAAAAAGGCCTGCGACTCTGAGAACCCCTGTCGGACAAGTATCGGGGAAAATGTCCATTGTTCATACACCTTCCCAGGTAGCGGCAACTTGCAACAAAGCAGTGACTCAGATATCTATCCTGGATTTGAGCTTTGTGTATACTAAGATGAACGATCTTCGATGGGAGACCCCTTTGATAACCTCTGTGAGGCTGATATGAACCTGGCTCTAATGGGCCTGGCAAGCACTGCTTGGAACAACTTCTTGAACCTGCATTTCATCTCGCTAGGAGATATCGATATCTAAGAGACTGTCAGTCTGCCATTTCTTGGGAATTTGACAAAGCAGAAGGGTCCTGTCACGTCCTTCGACTGTGGGATGCCCCAGATGAGAGAGCCGATCTTCGAACAAGCTGAAATTGAATGCGATCTCATGAAGCCGGCCTTTCGGCCTGCAGATTCGACCGTATCCAATCCGCAGACCCTTGGTTCTCGCAATGTCAGAGAATTACAATACTAATCCGAGAGGTGGCAACTATCAAACCACGGAACAGTGCAGTAGATGTTACCTGGTCAGATGATACATAGGGCCGTTGCGTGCGGTTCTTTAACCCAACCAACATCCGGAAGCACATATAGTTCTGCTGGACCATTTGGCACCCCAATGTTAACCTGTTGCACCGGCCCACTTCCGATCACGTCTCTGCGAAACCGACTCTGCTCGCCGCCATGGTAACTATGGGTAGGCACAATATTCGAAACACGTTTGTTGCTGAAACAAACAGGGGCGACATTATCTCCGCGCGAGACTACCTAAATTAACGCTCGTATCTGGTTCAACGCGGTCGAGGAGATTGTGTTCATCGATGACGCCTTCCGCAAAAACGATCCAGCTTCTTTGCAAGAACTTACAACCCTACACCGAATCCATGCAATGAAAGCTGCTTTCATTATCTATGTATGTCAGAATTGGGAAGGCTCCGAAGCATCCAAGCACCAGCCACGAAGATAACGCTTCAGTTCACTGGTCTCTGCTGCAAGAGACGGCGGCAAACCCAATGCCATGCATTCGAAATGCGAGAATTCTGAAAACTTTGATCGGCAGGATTTCACGGTCAGGGAATGTTTCGTACGACGAAACCTGTCACTTCATTTTGCCAAGTCGCAGAAATGTTGTGCGTAGACGAGCTTGAAGTTCATTACTGCAATGCCTTGCGGATTTAGGAACGTTGAACATGTTCGCGCTCGCCTCCTCGCTGCACTGTATGCTATCTCAGACGCAGAACTATTTCACCTCTGATAGCCAGCTGGCATCCCTACGCAATGCTACGGAGAACTGGAGAGTTATATGGATAATCTTTACGCGCGAACTAGCCCACACGCCTGCTCGCGTACCGATCCACACCGCACCTTTGGCAACGCACAATATGTGGAAGAGTGGCATTCATAAGATACACTTTAGAGTACTAGCTGCTAGCCAGTCTCTTACTCGATCGAGTCTATCGGAGAGCGCCCGCGCAACAAGAAGCTTCGACAAAGTATGGATGGTGCGACTAATGTTGACGCTGGGGTGGATCGGACCCTGACACCCATCCTACAAAGGTATGACCCGACAAGTATGCAGCAGGTCAATGATCTGATCGCAGACTTTCTCTTTCAACGGACCTCAATATTCTCAAATATCACTCAGGGAACGCCGTGGTTGACTAGCTACCAACGTCGATTCAGCAAACCTTCTGCCTACCTCACTTTGTCCTGCAGATCGTGGCGATCGCAAAATTAGGCCAAAGGAGTCGAGTCGACATTGCAAATGCATCAACGTCGAGAATTGTGAAATTGGGGTCTCGAAACGTTAGGTTGAGATATCCATTTTTGCCGGTTGGTTGACATCTGTCGCGACAATCTCAAATCCGATCGATATGGATAAGAATTTGCAATTCTTCAGCCCAAAGTCGACCTGTTCTAGACTCTGCCGATTTGGAGTGTCGTACTTTTCCGTTGGATTGAGGTACTTCAAAGCGGTGTACACGAATCGTAGGATGTGTTGCTACCTGCTTGAAAATCAGAATGACCCTGTCAAAGGCGCGCTTGTATGAAAAGAAACAACATAGTTTCTGATCCCGCCGGATTGAACCGAATTTACTTCCAAATCTCCAAAAGGATGCGACACGTTCATGAGTACATAGGGTGACATTCTCGGAAGGGCAATCTCCGGCATGTTAGGACTCATCATTATGCCAGGAACCGAGCGCAGTATCAATGTACATTGAATCTTAAGGCGGTCGAAAACTACACCGTTGGTTTCATTATTTACTGATTCCCGAATCGTTTGCGGAGACGAGACTCTTCGTGTATGGGCTTGACATTCCAACCATCAATGTGATCGGTCACGGCCATTCCGACGGACTCCGAAAGCTGTCTTCGACGCTTCAGGGCACCTCTAAATACTTGGTCCTTCCCGCGTATCGATCACTGCCGCATCCTGCACGCTTTGATAGTCTCATTCTGGACCGAGATTTGGGCATGTTTTAGCTTTGCAATCTGCAAGCTCATCTGGAACGAATGTTCAACGGGGTAAACACATCAACACGGACCGGTTTTCGAGACATTTGGCTAAGATGCAAACTGGCGCCTGCATCCTCTGGTCACAGGTGGCTTTTCTTATCAGGTCTTCTTATATCCTACCACATTGACCAGTACGTAATAACTCAAGAGCAGTCGAGTTTGCACTGCGGGACATCATCCACAATTCCCGATTGTATGGCTTTTTCAAGACACAAATGGCAGGGAGTGTATTTCTGTGCCGAACCACCCGATAATCTAGTGCTGAAGACAACGCTGGTCTTTCCGGCATGTGTGCTAGCCAAGGCCGCGTTGAAACAAACATAGCGTCGCAACGGTAGCCACAAATGGGTGTCTCCCTGCGCCTCAGCCACCGTTTGACGCACGAGTGACTAACAAGACGGGACCGACGCGGCATGTAGCAGCAGTGCTTAATCCTTGTTGTTTTGCGGTAGTGCCATCTGGCTCGCATGTTCAGGTTGAAGCTGCCGACGAGATTTCAGAAATGATAGGTCAAGCCAATACTGTCATCACGACATCTTGTCAAGAATGGACGATGGTTCGGAGACCAATCTCCGAAGGAGAGAGGGGGTGGAACATCGTCTTTGGCTGGTTGTGCAGAAGCGCGACGGAACGAGTTTCGGGATTCATCTTTGCTAATTTGCTGACTTGTGGTGCCTAGTTTCAAGCTCTGAACATCTATCAATCGACCAAGTCCAGGGTCATGCGAGTCCCGAGGATTCACTCTAGAGAAATGACAAGAAGAGTTATGATCTAATCTAGGCATTTGGGAGCGGGGCGATGGAACACAACGCGTTACACTGGCACGCGCGACACTAACTAGAACACGTGCCAAATAAGTTCATTGGCAAGTCGAACCCTGCGTTGTGCCCCTGCTTAACAGTAGAGGTTGTGCTTCCCACAGAATGTTGGGACGGACAAACTTGCGATGTTACTTGCACTCTGACTACGGACCTCAAAAGCAATGCAAGGCTCCGCTGCTCGGCACGTTTTCTGTGGGCAGCGGAGACTCCTAATGGCCGACTGCCATCGCCATGTACCGCGAGCATGAACCCGGACTCCAGCTCAGGGAAGAATGACTCGCTCGGAATTCGTGTCTAGGTCCTTGCAATAAGCAACTAAGCCGGACCCACTTATCAACTGCAATAGGAAGGTCTACGGCGAAGCTAGAGGTAGTTTATTGTTGATTCATTGGTAGGGATCTTTGTGGTTGGCGACAGGTGGCCCGGAGTGCTGCAAGATTAATGGGGGTTTCCCTTCGCGATGTGTATTGAGTATCGGGCAGCCATGCGAGGGCAATCTCGCCACAGAGACTAAGGTGATGACCACTGATGGTCCCATTGGTTGACGTTCATTTCTTTCACCATGGGGAGTCGTCAGCTAGCTTCATTGCCTACACGAGCACAGCCAAAGAGAATAGCAAGATCAAAATCCCTCACACGTCAGCGTCGAAGGGCGCAAACGAGCTTGGTGCGTTACAACGAGAATTTTTGAGCTTGGCGCCAATGCTCTTGCCTTGGCGGACGATTGGCTCTTCCACTCTTGACCCCTGCTCGGGAACCAATATCCGCGGTCTCAATTCTCAAGGACTGTAGCAATCTTCAGGCCGATACGTTCCGTCTGCGCTGCGCATACAACATCTCGAATAGATTCCGATTATCGACCACGTGGTAGGAATGGTTCGGAGTTTTCGGAGCCACGCATCAAGCGATGCCCTCAAAGCTCAAGCATCGGGGATCGTCGTATGGGCCCTTTGACTTCCACACCAACCTCTGCTTGGCAAAATTAAATCGAATCCCTACGTTTCCGCGTCACCCACGTCACCATACATGTGTTCCATCCTCACGAGCGTTGGCTTGCACAGGACGCCATGAATGTGTACCCTTAGTTCACTCGGGCATGTATCAAACCAGCATCGATATGCTGACTTGATCTTGCACTGGGACTACCTGTCAGATCCCGCTCCTCAAGAGAAAGACACTCAACGAGACTCGGCCGTAGAAAATTCCAGAATATTGCTTTCTTTGACTCAAGAGCAATAGGAGGTGCTTGGCAGAATGGCTAGCGGTGCTCCTGATCTGCGCCGCATGGAACTCCCAACCCAATCCTAATCCCCAGAGTGACTCCACAAGATTGAGAAGCTCTGAAGCTGACCAGTAAGCGGAGAGAACCTTGACTATGCCGATAGTTTAGGAAGTTATCGGCGAACGACTGGGCAGAAGCACAATCCCTCCTCCAGCGCGGCGCTTGGCCCGGTGTCCTGTGAGCAGGTCCATCTCTAACATATTCTGCGACGGCCTTGGCGGTCTTCGGTGCGGCAATTGATGCCTGCCACAACCGATGCCAACACTTGCCATGGTTGGTGCAGGCGTGGGGAGCAATCTATATTATCCCCAGAGATTCCCCGTACCTCCAGCATCCCCAAATGCCACAGACATTCAGTTGTACACTGGTGTGACCATAAATCGACCTCGAATTCGACACAATGGCCCCATATCAAGAAAAGTCCGAACACATCGAGGACGACCGTCTAGACAATGAAGAACCTCCCACGATGCTTGCCGAGAGTGTATCGTATGGACCATCAGGCATCAAAGGTCTCTTTGGCTCGCCTTTTGTGCTAGCGACATCTTTCCTTGCCTCGATGGGAGGGTTCTCCTTCGGCTATGATCAAGGCGTCATTTCCATCATCAACGTTATGCCTCAGTTCCACCGCGCTTATCCCGAGGTCCATCCCGATACCCCTGGATCCGATTTCAACCTTTCGGTAATGACATCGATGCTCACCATGGGTTGCTTCGTTGGCTCCTTCTTCATGCCCTGGCTCTGCGATCGCATCTCCCGAAAATACGCGCTCTCGATCGTCGCCGGCGTTTTCAACATCGGCACAATCATACAAACCGCTGCCCCCAACTACGGCACCCTAGTTGCCGGTCGAGCTATAGGCGGACTGGGTACCGGTACACTGGCCCTCGGCGCTCCCATCTACATTTCCGAGATCGCCCCTCCCAACCTTCGTGGTGCCCTTTTAGTCTTACAATCTATCTCAATCGTTCTCGGAGTGGTGGTCGCCTACTGGCTGACATACGGCACCCGCTACGTCGACAGTGACCTTGCTTTCAGACTCCCCTTTGGTCTCAGTATGGTCAGCGCTGTCATCTTGATGATTCTGATCCTTTTCTTCCCATTTTCACCGCGTTGGCTCGTTCTTCGTGGACGAAGCGACGAAGCGCTCGAATCTTTGGCTAAAATTCGTCGTCTCCCTACCGACGACTCGCGGGTTCAAGCCGAATGGCGAGGAATTATGGCTGAGATCGAATTCCAGCATGCTGTCCAAGAAAGGAAACACCCAGGCGTGACAGGCCTCAAGCTCGAGATTCTCCAATGGGTTGATCTCTTCAGGAAGAAGACCATCCGTCGGACATGTGTCGGGATGGGCGTTGCATTCTTCCAGCAGTTCTCGGGCATTAACGCGTACGTTCACTATCCCATGCTCCAAATTTCTAACATTTGACTGACACTCCGTTCGTAGCTTTATCTACTATGCACCCATCCTCTTCCAGACACTTGGTTCCGACTACGAAACTTCTCTGATCCTGTCTGGTGGGCTCAACATCATGCAATTCATCGCTGTAGCCATCTGCTTTGTCGTGATTGATCAGGTCGGTCGTCGACCATTGGCGTTTTGGGGCGCGGCAGTCTGCTGTGTCGTTTATGTCGTCATCTCCGCGCTATTCGGTGTCTATGGCCGACAAAACTGGGAAAACTCAGCCGCTGGTTGGGCCGCTGTCACCTTCGCGTTCATCTACATGCTGTCGTACGGTGTGTCGTACTCACCGCTCGCCTGGGCCTTGCCCAGTGAGGTTTATACCACCGCAACGCGAGCCAAAGGTGTCGCCTTGGCTACTGCGACCAACTGGGTATCCAACTTTATCATCGGTATAATTACCCCCCCATTCTTGACCGCTAGTGCCTTTGGTGCATTCCTCTTCTTCGCGGTCTGGTGTGGTCTTGCAGCAGCCTGGGCCTATTTCCTGGTCCCTGAGACCAAAGGAAAGACGCTTGAGGAGATTGATGAGATTTTCGGTGATACCAGTGGTACAGCGGAAAGAGAAATTATGCAGCGGGCAGCGAGCAACGCTAGGCGACGAAGTAGCACAATGGTGGGCATGGCCAGCCAGGCTAGACTGTCCCATGCGAAGTCTTAGAAGGATCGATGAGAAATGGGGGTTGGTGTTTAAGATCACTCATACCAAGGTTTTTAAAACAAACAACTGCTGCAAATATGGGGCAAAGTGTTGGCTTTCACCACATTCTCTCTCTAACCAGACTGCCGGCGTTCTTGTGAATTATACCTTGTTCGCTTTTCTTGCCCAGAAACCAGCTGATTCACCATTGGTCGTAACAATGAAAGCTACTTGGCGTGTCTCTCACTACGTCCCAAATACGAGTATGCCGAGGTCTTCCAGCAACTTCATCAATTCACAATAGCCAAAGCACTTTTACGAGGAGGTCATTCAGGTCTCAGAGGCACGGTTGAAATTGAAGACAAATTTGGCACCGACGACGTGGACAAATCCCCTTGGCGACTAAAAGAGAGATTTGCATCCTCCGTTGTCCCATTTTCTCTGCCGTATCTCGCGTAGAATTTTGCGATCCGCAAAGCCTTGACCAGGAGTCCGGCCATTCTGGTCATATCCGAACAACGCATCACCGAGCGAACCGAATATCGAGGTCACCATAGTAGCTTGCGATCTACCAGCCATCGTGTGTAGCATGGGAAAAGCTTTTTGGTCACAAAGATCTTCTCGAGTGCGGATGTCCACGTAGTAGAGCCGTTTAAGCGACCTTGATGCAACGATACTTTGACTTAGACCAAGGTCTTGGTAGATTCTGCGCAAGGATTTGGGACGGCTTGAGGAGATGGAAACATTGTTGGGATTCGTGACACCCATATATAGAGAATACGGGACCGACAAAGGGAATCTCGACTGTGGATGTGGCAATTTGGGCCGCAGTAGTACGGGTTCTCCAGGGAGATCTTGGGTTTGAACTAATCTAAGAGTGCAAAGTCGAGCTTTGGGATGATATCTACTGTGAAATCAGGAATCGTGGAGTGCGTGTAGTGTGACATCTCGTTCAACGGGACCTGGAATGCATATTCTTCAATCTTCCCGTGGACATTCGACCAAGATCGAGAGCAATGAGCAATAGTGATTAAACTCGTGTGATTTCTAACCCATTCGGAATAGCTAAAGATGCTCGTCGAGGGTTGGAGCAACAAGAACTTTGGCTTTAAGCCTCAAAGCTTGAAAGCTTGGCTGACAAGTCGCGTTCAACTCTAGGTCTCGAACGTCATCGACGCGTCCAAATTCGGCAACTGCTGTGGGGAGATCGCAGCTTCCCTGTTTTCCATCTTTCTCAAATTGGTAACTAGTCGACCGATATTCACGGAAGGCGCGATTGAATACCAGCAACGACATCCTTATCAGGCGCCACGCCAAGGCCACACAATGCAGTATCAGCAGTGAGAGCGAGAGCGAGAAATAGCAAGGGATATGCTCCCTCTTCCGCTTCGCCCTCTCCCACTACGGGCTATTCTACGCCCTCCGCCTCGAGCTCTACAATTTCAGCTTCTCTCTAAGCAGGGCTTTCACCACCGAAATCCGCATCGGCCAGCTCTTCAAGTCGCAGCCGCAGCCGCAGCCGCAGGCCCCGCATCTCGCCCCATCAGTCGACGACGAGCCTCATCGGAAGCGGACGCCGGCGAAGATGATACGGGCCACATCACGACCGGCCCCAACGAGGCCATCCTCTTCTTTGACAACATCTTTCCCCTGCGACTGCAGTGGCTAACGAGACTGCCCTTCGTCGACAACAACGCCATCGTCTCGGTCTACCGACGGCTGAACAGGCCTCGACATGCGCTCGCAGACCCGACGGGCATTATCGATCGAGCGCTGCCCTCCAACCTGCCCTTGAAAATCCAGTCCATCATTCCGCGAGTCCGAGAGGGAGGCGCCTATGTCAAGTTCCACCATGAAACTGCCATCACCTCTCAAGAGCTGGAAGGCACCATCAGAGAATACCTCCGTGAGAAGCCCATCACGCCATGGTTCAATCCCTTCCAACACGTGTCGACCTTTCTGGTCAAAGGCAGACCGTGGATCGAAGACCTCTATCGCCTGCCCAGTCAGAAGTTGAAAGTCGAGTTCCTGCCCACCTCCCCCGAGGCATCTGCGGCTGAACTGACCCAGGAGGCTGTCTACTCTCTTTTTCGCCGATATGGTCACATTCTCGAAATTACGCCCCAGCCCTCCGATTCGAAGATCGCTCCACGCTACGCCACTATCATCTATTCCCGCGAACGGAGTGCTACCATGGCAAAGAACTGCATGCACGGCTTCATCCTGGTCGAGGAGGAGGGTGGTGGCAAGTCGGGGACGCTGCTCAAAATCAGCTACGAACCGAAAGCGAGAACTAAGTGGATAAGAGATTGGATCACAGGCCACCCGCGAATAGTGATTCCGGCCATCGCTGCCATCATTGCTGCCATCTCCGTCTCCGTTTTTGATCCCATCCGGACGTGGAGCATCAGAGCCCGCATTACTCATGGCATGCAACTCGAGCAGAACAAGTATTATCAATGGCTGAGACAGCAGCTGAGTCGTGGCTACGACTACCTCCGTCTCTCCCGCAGGCGAGATGACGAGGCCCGGGTGAACGCCGTGTGGGAAGACCGCCACTCGCAGATGGAGCAGCTGAGAACCTGGATGTCGGAAAGCGTCGACACCTTCATCGTTGTCCAAGGCCCCCGAGGGGCCGGTAAAAAACAGCTCGTTGATCAGGCCCTCAAAACCGAGCCCCACAAACTGTTCATTGACTGCAAGAAGATTCAAGAGGCGCGCGGCGATGCCAAGACCATCAACGCCGCCGCCAGCGAGGTTGGCTACCGTCCCGTCTTCTCCTGGATGAACTCGATCAGCAGCATGATCGATCTCGCCGCCATGGGCACCATCGGCACCAAGACCGGCTTCTCCGAGACGGTCGAGAACCAGCTGGTCAAGATATGGTCCAACACCACCTCCGCCCTGCGAGGCACTGCCCTGTCATGTCGTAACAAAACTGATCACGATGCCGGCCTGCCCGATGACGAATGGCTTGAAGCACATCCAGAGCACCGGCCCATCGTGGTCATCGACAACTTCCTGCACAAAGGCAACGAAGCCGGGGCAGCCATTGTGTACGACCGGCTGGCCGAGTGGGCGGCAAATCTCACCACCCATAATATCGCCCACGTCATCTTCTTGACCACCGACGTCTCCTTCTCCAAATCCCTGTCCAAGGCTCTTCCGGACCGCGTCTTCCGACAAATGTCGCTGGGTGATTGTTCACCCGAAGTCGCGAAAAAGGTCGTCCTCCGACACCTCGAAATGGAGTCCGGCCCGGAAGAAGGGGAGCCCAAACTTACACCGGCGCAATTACGAAACGACCTCGACGAGCTGGACAGTGTCATTCAAGTGCTGGGTGGCCGCCTCACCGATCTCGAATTCCTGGCCAGAAGAATCTCGGCCGGGGAGTCGCCGGGTTCAGCGGTGAAGCAGATTATCGAACAATCAGCATCGGAAATCCTGAAAATATATTTGTTAGACGCGGAGAAGGACTGGACACCACAACAAGCTTGGCTCCTGATCCAAGATCTCGCGTCGAATGAAGAACTCCGATACAGTGAAATCCTTCTTCACGACCTGTTCAGCAAGAACGGCGAACATGTGCTACAGTCACTGCAGCAAGCCGAGCTGATCAGCATCAGTTCGACGAATGGCCGGCCCAACAAGGTCAAGCCAGGCAAGCCCATCTACCTCGCCGCGTTTCAGTATCTGAGCGAAGACGAGGTGTTGAGAAGCCGTCAGGACCTGAGCATCATGGCGCAGCTTGCTGCCAAGGAGGCGGCCACCATCAAGTCGTGCGAGGATGAGCTGCAGGTACTTTCCGCATTGCCCGGCGCTCCGGCCGAGCTGAGGCCACGCATCCACTACCTGCTCGCCAAGGCTGCCGCGTCGCAACAGAAGATTGTCAATTACGAGGCGAAGAGCGGGCAACTGAAAAAGGTCCTAAGTGAGAAATATTGAGATATGGAACGTAATCTGTGATACCCCTTTGTAAGCATATTGCACAGAGCAGAATCTGCACCATTTGCTGTAATGAACATTGGACATTCCACCCAACTCCCGAGTTCCCGACCTAGCAGACGGTGGGAGCGCCTTGCCCTATTCTCGGTAAGCTCTCAAGTGTGCTCAATGTCTGTAGGGATGTGGCTGTCTGCAACGTGTTATTCGTTTGCCTGTAGGCATGTACATCTCTTCTTTCCACGACGTTCCCGCCGAGCTGCCTCCTGGTGGCAGTTGGTTGTAACGGCTCATTCAAGTCTCGGTGTGTGCGCCTAGGCCAGCCTTGGCTAGAAATGCTTAAATAGGAAATTGAATCTCAGACTGTGGATGAAATCAACACCAGTCAGATATTTGAGACTTCAACATCTGTTCTTCACCTTGCACATCTCAATCCGGGCCAGTATGGGTTGGCAGACACCCCGCAGCCGACAAGATTTTGAGTCGCTGCTCGAGGATGCACTTGGCGTTTTGTTGAAGCATCTTTGGTTTACTATTTTCCAGCTCGTCGTAATATCGTGCCTAGCCACGAGACTGCTGACGAACATCTGGAGAGAGAAACGTGCATCGAATTTAAGACTGGATACAAGGGGCCTCCCGCGTGTGCCATATTGGATACCTCTGCTCGGTAACACCGTCACATTCCAAACCAGCACTCAGGCACAACTCCTTGCACTATCCAAAGAGCTCAATTCGCCGGCTTTTGCACTAAGCCTCTATGGTAGGAATTGTATTATCCTTACAGAGCAGTCGTATTTGGCTACCATCGGTGAAAGTCCCGCTGCCACCTCACAACCATACAAGATTCGACGGAGTAGTCGTTTCTTTGCCCATCGCCATGCTGATGCTGTGACCTGCGCAAGCGTGGCAGATGCGATTGTAGCTTATCAAACGGACAGTGCGGTGGGGAAGAAGATACTACGTCTGCTCGAAACTCACGCGTACAACCTGATTTCGCCATCACAGTCATGGGTCGACCAGGCGTGGTGGGAACGTGGCGCAGAAGTCAAGGTGCTCAACAGTTCGCCGACCTTGTCTGTGTCTGCATCGCTCAAGCTGTTAATCCGCGACTTCACCCACTACATTCTCCTGTCCTCCTTGCTCGGCTCGTCCTTCCTAGACGCCAACCCTAGCTTCATCACTGACCTCTTCCACTTCAGCTCCAAGTACGGATTGTTCATGACGGGTCTTCCGTACTGGGTCGCTCCAGGGCTAGGGCGACCAGCTTTGGCCCGAGAGAGGTGTTTGCTTGCGCTTGACAGTCTCGTTAGCGCGGTCATCGCAGAGACGACGCAACAGGACTCTCAACTGGTCGGGACAGGCTTACTTTATGATCTGGATGAATTGCATCCCAGCATCCATCGTCTGATCGTGCAACAATTATCAGGACAAGATCTGAAAAAGAAAAGCGTGAGACAAGTATCCTGCACATGCCTCGAAGTGGTGTTCGACGCTACCTTCTACACCACCAACATGGTCTACTGGATGTTGGTATATCTTTTCATGGGTGGCGAAGACAATAGGAAAACGCTGATATCTGCGCTTGATGAGATTAAGTCCTTGGTCACGGTGAACAAGCCGCCACCTAGTGGCCTTGCTTTTGAAGATCCACCGAAATTGAAATTTAACGACAGCAGCGGTAAGCTTGCAAAGCCGAATAGTTCTATTTTGAGGTCGACCGTGCGAGAAGTGCATAGATTGGAAACGGAATTTGAACAGTACTACGAGATCACCAAACACTGCGTGCTCCCTGACGCGACAAGCAAAAAACCAAAGTTCGAGCTCCAGACAGGGGATCAAGTCTACGCGGCTTACGGTGCGCCAAATAAAAACGCATCAGTGTACGATCGACCAAGGAGATTTTGGCCTGGGCGGTTCTCACTTGAGAACAGTTCACAAACGAACACAGTTGGTACGAATCAGACACTGGATAGGCAGCAGCAGCAGGTTGTGGATATCGTGTCGGCTTTGCTGTCATTGTACGAGATATGCTCGCTGGATGGCGACGGGGTGGGCCTTCAGCACCTTGGAACCAGATTTGTCGGAGGGATAGGCACCGCAAAAACGGATGCCAAGGTCAAGATTTCGAGACGGGCACTTGGGTCACCAACCCAGTCGGACTCTACGGAAAGGGCTTAGTCAGCGGCCCGGATGGCGGATCTGGCTGGTTAGGCCGGAAACGGGGAAGATGACATTTAACCTCATCCAAGCATACCGGAACGAGACAAAACGAATTGAAAGTGAAAATGAAAATGATACTAAACGAAGCAGTTATTTAGGTCTCTCTTCCTCATCATCATCATCGACCGCGCGACTCGCTGTCGGTTTCGGTGAGAGCGGTATCAGATCACGTGCTTCCCCTTGAGATTACGCGACAACCCAAAAAAGTTGAATTGGCTTACGCCGAGTTGAGCGGTGGTCATGTTTCGTCTGACCGACATCGAGCTGTTTCGCAAGCTCGCCTCCTTTGACGGAGACATGTTTGCGTTGCTGTCGTACATTATCGACTATTTCGCTCCATTGTTGTGAGTTTCCCTCGTCGAGCGAGCGGCGCGAAGCGGCGCCGAAAAACACCAAAAAGTAAAAGATGAAGAAAAGAATGGGCTTGCTAACCGATTGCATTCTCGTCCAGTTTGATCGCCTCGCCCATCACCTCGTACGCCGACCAGATCGTGTCCATCCACCGTAACAAGTCCAGCGATGGCTTCTCCCTCGATATCCCGCTGATCATGCTGGTCGCCTCCATCCTCAAGGTCTTCTATTGGTTTGGAGTTCATTATGACACGTCGCTGTTGGTGCAGGCATGCCTCATGTTGGCCGTGCAGACAATTCTGCTCAAGGTCGTGCTGGACAATCGGCCTCCGTCAGGTCTAAGAGGAGGTCTCGAGCACAAGCCGTTCAGCATGCACACCGCAGACAATATTCTGTCGGATATGATGGCCGGCAGGAGACCCTTCAATTTCTGGAGGTGGAACACCACGAAGCCATACTTCCAGTTCCTCGCCTACCTGTCCGGCGCCCTGCTGGCTATCCAGGTGCTGTTGCCTGCACTCTCGAAGATGCCCTTCTACATTTCGTTTCTGGGCTACCTGGGCCTGGCCATAGAGGCTTGCCTACCCCTGCCGCAGATCTGGAAGAACCACCAATCCCGCTCCTGCAAGGGCTTCCGACTGTCCGTCATCATCAATTGGCTGCTCGGAGACTGCATGAAAATGAGCTATTTCTTCTTGAGCTCCGAGTACGTTCCCTGGCCCTTCCGCCTATGTGGCATCTTTCAAGCCTGCTGCGACAGCTACCTGGGTCTGCAGTTCTACATGTATGGCGATGGCTTGAATTCTCGACCGCTGGAGATGCACCGTTTTGGCAAACCAGGCATGTGAGCTGAGACGAGTCTGCTCTTCGGAGGCTCGAATGGAGCAGCCCTGAGCAGGACTTCCCCATCAGCACCAGAGACACGGGCGATTTCCTAGGACGCGCGACTAGGGGTCGATGCTGGAAGTCATCTGACCACGACGCAATACCTAGTAGACAACACGCGCGCTTCCTGGTTGTCATACGGAAGTTAACCAGTCATTGACGACACACACGAGCCAGCATATAGGTTGCACCTCGGCGCGTCCCTCCGTTGCCACAAACAGCTCGTGTATTTGATCCCTCGCGCTCAGAACTCGAGCATTTCAAATGGTGCATCATAGCCTGATGCTGTTAGAATCGTTGCAAAACAGGTGGCCAAGGCTTGATAGTTCGGGGTGACTGGGGCCTGGCACTTGTGGAGCTTGACCCTGCCTCCTGCCTCGAACGTTGCCTTAAATGTCAGTGCATTCAGCAACGCATCCAGGAACGCGATTTTGAATCCGCTGTTTCCGATACACGTGGCTGCACAGGACTCAGGGTCGTGAGAGACATGTACAAGAACCGCCTCCGAGTCTCGTCCCCACTGTGACGCAGTCAGCCCTGCAAGATACTGTACAATCTCATCCATCAGGACCCAGGGGTGTCACAGCAGTGCCCACGCCCGCAGAGGGCCTAGCTTAGGATTAGCCATCTATCTAATTGTTGTACGGATTTAGAACGAGTTAGAGAATGGGATCTTACTAGACAATTTCAGTCAGACATTTAATGCAAGGAGTCACAGCATCTCTTCCCGACCACGGACGGATAACCCAGAGTTGGCCATCGATTTTTTTTGGTTTAGAACACAATACCTAGGTAAGTAAAATCATGCAATGTATATATAATAATACTTTAATATAAAATCTTAAAGCCAAAGACCTCCGAGAACGACGGCTCAATTTGAAAGTTTTGAAAGTAAAATCCGCAAGGTACATCGATTCTTCTGCAGTATGTGTTGGGTGGTGGGATCCTGCAAACCTGTTTTGTAGCGCCTTACCTTATCAAATGCTCTAGACGGGTGTAAGTAGGATGCTTTACTTTATAGCACATTGTTCAATATTGTTCCTTCGCAATCGACCATAGGAGACTGAGTCCAGCGGTTCCCGTCCGATCACCGGCTACTTAAGCAGTCTACCGGTCGGCTAGTAGTTGGGTGGGTGACCACCAGCGAATCCCGGCTGTTGATTGCTTTTGCCTTTTTTCTTTCTTCTTCTTCCTCCTCCTCTTCAGCTTCTTCTTCAGGTAGATGTGCCAATATTTAAAAAGCGCTTTTCCCCATCTTCGTTTGAACTTTTGTGATAATAAGATAGAACCCCCTGTTGGCGGGGGTGTCCACGTCATTCCGCCTTTCCGATTGATTATTACACTCCGAAGTCTCCATCTTCGCAATCCGAACTCTGTCTCTTTGCCCATTTCTTTTGTTCTCACTATGACGGATGGCGGCAACACCTGCACAACCCCCCGGGAATTTGCACACAGTCTCGCTGAGGAGGAAATCATAACTCTGGTTGAGCAACAACCACCGGCGGACTCACGTGGCTGGCAAATTACAGGGTTTTCGTATCCTCGATCCGATCCCCTTGTTTACATTAAATATGGAGACAATGGACTCAGAGGAAGAGATGCGGAAGCCCGGATGCACCAATTTGCATATGAAGCTCTGCAACAAATACCTGCGGACCAACGATGCGGTGTTCACATCCCGGAGATTTATCGTGTTCTGTACCGGCCTGGTTTTACGTATATTATCATGGAGTACATCGCCGGCAAAACACTCACCAATCTGCTTGACGACTGGGTAAACTTTAAGCAGAGACAACAGTACTACTACGACAAGATTGTACTAGCCTTGAGACTGTTTCTGTCATTCCCCGTCCCCGAGTGTGCGACTCCTGGTCCGATCGGCGGCGGCGTAATCAGACACCCTTTGTTCAACTCTCATAGAGCGCCGATTGAGTACGATTCCGTTGACATGCTGGAGCAGCATCTGAATAAGGTATTTACTCACAGCCAATCTCCTGTTCAGCATGCTTTGAAGCTCGTGCCAACTCATTCGGCGTGCAGGTTGCCACTGTCATCAGGAACACTGTACCAACTGTCACCCTCGAGCGGGATTTGTATTTTATCTTCTCAGACCTCTACGAAGGCAACTTCATATTTACCGATGCGGGAGATCTTTATGTCATAGATTTTGAGCAAGCGGCCTTTCTACCTCTCAGCTTCATGACTTACGCGCTGGTGCAACATCACTATGCCTGCGGCATCCTGCAAGATGAGCTGGACCTTCCTTCCGAGAATCTTGCCGCGATGAGACATATCTGCGGGCTATTTGTCAAAAGCTCTTCGAAAATTGGTGCGTAATAACTTGAGCTCTCGTACCAATACTTCGGCAGCAGCTAATGGACATTAGGCCTCCCTCTGCAACCACTGCCCCGAAATGGGCATATGATAGCAGCGATGTGACCTCCCGCGATGTCCGACATGCAAGAGTTGACGCCATCGAGTCGAAAGCAACATCGTTGAAAGATTCTGAGATGTACATGTTATATTTGCAGACACCATTGCCATACATCATTTTGGAGGGTTGGTATTCCACAATTTTCTTCAAGGCATCATCACTCTAGTTGACAGGTGTTTTGCGAAGTGGCGGGACATGGGCTCCAGTTTCGCACCCAGAGGAATGCTTGCTGGTACAGATGCTTGTCAAGGAATGGTCAGGTAATGCGGACCCGAACGTCTATGCCCCGACCAGCTGCTTGTCATAGCCATCTCCAAGGATCTACGTACGTCGTTTAATATGTTCCTTTCGTATTCACGAGGGCTAAGTTGTCCGTTTGACGAGGCCTTATAGGGGTTTTTGGTGGACAAAAGTCCCTTCAACCCTTTGGACCAAAATCACAGATCTGCTGTGCGGGAACTGTTTCACGATATCCAACGCCGTACCCTTAGATCAAATTGTCGCAATGTCAATGTCTTGGTCCAGTAAACCTTGAACGAGGGTCAGCCAAGCTATGCGCCTGTTCTAAAGTACCGGGGTCCGGTGGAGAACATGTGCAGTAGGGGTGTATTTAAATACGATATAGTGTTCTTGAGTTGCCAGGAAACAAATTGCGTGAGCAAAAGGGTGCCTATCCCTGCCCGAGAAGTATCATAGTGCTTGTCCGGACAACATTAGAATATCGAAGATGTGCCAACCGGTCCAACGCGTGTGCTGTTCTGTGATATTTCACTCTATGATGTTAAGACATCGATTAACGAATAGGCTTGTAAGGGGTTTCATCGTGAGGAACAATGACACAAAAGTTTTTAAAGTCCTGAAAATATCTACCGTGTCGAAACGACAAAGTTAGAAACGCCCCGGGCCATGCCGAAAATGGGCGGGCGTAGTAAGTGGCCCGCAACCCGTCACTCTACCCTCAACCTTCTTCGTACGACTTGAAAGTACTTCATATTAAGTGATATTGAATCCCTAACTTCCACACCTTAATCTTTGCTTCGATGGCCAATGCGTTGTCACTCTGCGTATCAATGGATACGCACACGGCTTGGAGCCGTCGTAAGTCAGCAAAGGACATCTCTACGGCCCAGCGACGCGTATTGCTCTCTCACTACTCAACCATGCCGCCACAGAGACATGTCAACATCGTTATCGACGGCCGGCGGTAATTCAGATCTACTTCTGCAGCAGCTAGCAAGCGTCTGATGTGCAGACAGGTTTTGAGCCTCACGAATATACTAGTGGCCGATGGCTACGTCGTGACGAACTAGAGCGCAGTACTCGACATATCCAATTTGACTTTGCAGCACTTTGCCGCCGAGTCCTTGAACTTTGCCCGGGAGCTACGTCGGTCGTGAGCTGCGATAAGAAGGAGGGAGGTTTCAACAGGGTCTTCATTTTTACCACCAATACTGGACGACGTCTGATTGCCAAACTACCATTTACGCTCGCAGGCCCTCAGAAGTGGACAACTCAGTCCGAGATCGCCACTGTCCATTACAGTAAGCCCCGGGACAATAGAGAAGCGAAGGGCTGATCCGGTACTATAGTACAAGCCAAAACTACGATTCCTGTCCCTCAAATTCTTGACTGGTGCGACAACATGTCGAACTGCATCAAGAGCGAATACATCATTATGGAACACGTTGAAGGTGTTCAATTATCCCAGGCGTGGCCGGAGATGGCTGGCGATCAGAAGATTAGGTGCATTGGCGCCATCTTCCAGAAAATCAAGGAAATCGGCAATATCGACTTTCCAGCATATGGGAGTATCTACCATACAAGTGCCCTTCTCGAACCCACCGCTAGAATCCCACTGGACCACGAGTTTTGCATAGGCCCTCATTGTGGTGCTATGTATTGGAATTGCAATCCTGTTCAGCCTAAATATTTTCACAATACCCCAGCTAATCAAGGTCCTTGTACGTATTCGACAATCAGCCTTCGGTATAACTAACCGATTTCTAGGGACCAACCTCCAAACATACTGCGACGGTCTCGTCGACGCTGGCATTGCTAGCGTCCCTCCAAGCCCCTCCCTTCAAAGCCGTCCGAGATACCAAGGGCTTCCAGCAGAGCACTTGGCTCTCCTCGAATCCGGACGGTCTCTGATCAACAAGATGTCAGAGGATCCGCGTGTCGTAAGTGCGGCGGCACCGACCCTACTTCACCCTGACCTTCACAAACGAAACATCTTTGTCTCCGCAGACGACCCAACGGTAATCACAGGCATGATTGACTGGCAGTCGGCCAGCATTGAGCCAGCATTCTGGTACTCGCGAGACGTGCCAGACTTCATATCAGATCCAGCTGGTCCTCCTTCCGATCAAAGCCAGCGTGACAGTGAGCTTTGTTCGAAAGCATTTGATGCTTGTGTTCGGTTGCTCTTGCCAAAATTAACTACTCCTTGGTCATTGGGTGAATCCCTATTCCGACCATTCCGATATTGTTATCGCACCTGGAAGGATGGTGCCGTTGCCTTTCGTCATGAACTTATCGAAACTTCTCGGCATTGGACAGACCTGGGTTTCTCAGGCTCGTGTCCGTTTGTTTTCCCCGACGATCAAGTTCTAAGCATGCATCGGGACCACTATAGACGATTTGTGGCAGCACATGAGCTAAAGGCCCATCTGGCAGAGCTCCTCAACACCGCTTCGGATGGCTGGGTTCCGCTGGAAGACTGGGAGACGACATCGCGGGCACATAAGGAAATGTTTGCCAAAATGCTGACAGCTGTATTGACTTGTGCGGACCCTGATGACGATGAACCGATCACATGTGAGGATAACTTACGAGAAATCTGGCCATTCGATCTATGAAGGCCTGACGAAATCGTAATCTCACATCTTGACCTCTAGTACGGAACTTTGTGCTACATGACAGCCAGTAGCGTGATCGGAACCGGCAAGCCCTGGCTAGGATCTGTTCATACAGGACAAGAAATGTTTGCTCAGCTTCATCATATGTTTACCTTTACGATTCATTCTGTAGAGAACTATCTTGTTGGTTGCGGTTAGAAGTTTTATTGTCCTAGCAGGGCGAATTCAGACCGGGCTGAGGAAGCTACCTTGGTAGGCAGACAGCGCGTAGACGAGCCTAACAGCCTCAAACCCCTGTCAAGTTTTCTACCAGCCTACCTACCCTGATCTTAGTGTTTGCGGTCACCCGAAGATTCGATGTCAATATCAGCCCTTAGCCATGATTGGCCAGCGCTCACAACGTCAGCCTGATCTCTCCTCCAGACTCTCAATTAGAGTACAACATTGCAGCTACCTAGCTGTGTGCCTACGAATGACAGCGATCCAAGGCTTGAAGAGCGATGAAGGAGGGTCGCACCCTGGCAGCTATATGAGGGGCAGCTGCTGTGTGCTGTCCAAATGACGTCCACCGGCATGATCCTGGCAGCATGCCAATTACAAGGCCTTCTTTTCTTCAGAGTAAAATTCTGCCATCAAGGTTCTTTTTCTCTACCCAGGTTGCACGATTATGTTGATTATTCTAGCATCAAGCTTGCACACAAACCTGTCCTAACTTTGTTTAGCCTTGCTTTTAAACAACATGGGCGGTGCGGGACCTTACATTACGTTTGATTGCTCCGTTGGCAACATTCTCAGGTGGCAATCTCACACTCGGCTTTTGCGACCTGCATCCGACCTCCGTAGGTACTGGAACATTGCTAAAATCTGGATTGTTGGCGAACATGGATTGATACCTACATTGCTCAAGGATTATGCGTGGGAAGATGGTGAAGAATCAGGCCTTGGATCAGTCGGCTCTCCCGAGGTAGGTTAATCACCGTAAGAAAGCGGATAAAGTTGCAAGTGCAAGAGCTTACACCAGTTCCCGCCCCCAGCATATCGACCAGCCGATGTTCACGGTCTCTCCCAAAGACCCAACCGTCCTTGGAGGCATGTTCGCTTTTCAACTCCCAAAGGACATTTTGACATCTTTCAGATCAGCTATGCCTCATGGGCTTGACTTTGATTGTAACGATACCTCTGCCATGAAATCCCAGTTCGAAACTCCTCGTCTTTTCAGAGGCAAAAGAGACTATCGTACGTGGGGAATCAGCGACACTTACGTGGTAGCTCCAACACCACTGTGCGATATTTTCTACCTGCTTCAATGCATACTACCTGGCATTTTGACCATCACTCGAGAAGAAGATATAGACGATGGGCCCGAGTTCATCAACAGCCGCGGCTTGCCTCGAGAAGAGTGGCTACTGGAGCATCGATATGAACTTGAAATGATATTTGGCGAAGATCAATTTCGAGAAATTTTCGATGCAGCTGAGAACCCGAAGAAGGCATATATTTGCCAAACTATTCCACGTGATTGGGATGTGGATGGAGATCTGATGGAGGATCTGGATGAGGATCAAATAAAATTGTTTATGGAGCTTTAGCAGTTGGGGTAGTAGCAAACTCTACATCCTCAACATTGCATCGCTTGGTCTCTTGGTTCACTTTAAGTTATGCTTTGTGACGCAAATCATCCAGGGCAATTTCTGACAAGACTGACTGAGTCTCTGGGAAGAAGGATGTTCGGGCCATACTTGATCAGGTTGTGGATGTGCGTTGCGTAGGCGGATGATATGGTCGTGGCGAGACGTGTCGAACTTTCGATCGAGGTTGGAATGAAACGTAAACGTTGCTCCTCGGGTGAGCGGGGATGACTTTGGAAGATGCTTGATTTGTTGTAACATCACATACAGCATTCCGAGTTGAGTGTGCCGTGCGATAAGAATAGTTAGGCAGCCAGTGATGTGTCAGAGGTACCTATAAATATTGCGCTATCGATCTTCGGGCCAGGCCAAAAGATCTTAAGCTAAGTTAGATAGGGCTATCGAATAAGGGGGCAATATATTATGTGAACTGCAAAGGAAGCGTGGTCTCTCGGGTTGATCTTCACATGGTTCCTGTTACCTTCCGAGACCCAATCTGAACTCAGCGCTTCAACTACAAAAATAATGAAGATTCCAAAGGCCGTTGGCCAACTAGGCGCTACAGAATCAATTGCATGCAGCGGTGTGGGATACGAACTAAGTGAGTCTTTTTCACGCGTTGTGTCGCAACGGATGATTATTTTGCCGTAAGGATGGCCATAAGATGTTGCGTCATCTTAGTCATCCTCGAGCACCAGCAGGGACGCGGTGCTACTAGGAGTTGAGTATACTTCAGATTATAAGCTAGCTTGGAACATTCCTCTCAAGAAATCCTGTCGGCCCGATCCAAGTTCCGAGATCAACGCTGGACACTGAACGCTTACAATGAAGTCAGGACCTGTGTGATATGTCTATGCCACTCGTCAACATACCACACAGCCAAATACCACTGTCAAATTACTTCATTTTGACCCTTCATCAATTTAGAGGGCGCATGAAGCTATGTTAGGCTCTCGAGAAGTCTAGATATGAGTCGCATACGGCCACCACTTGCCCCTGACTCCCGACAGGTCGACTGCGCACTGCCGAGTACTGAAGCAGACTTCGTTTCATTGCTGTACGAGAGCAACCGCCCCTCGACGGAATAAACTATTGCCGACATGCCGTCAACACGAATAAGCGGAGCATGTAATGGGTGCCGAGCCAAAAAGCAGAAGGTGCGTTCACAGCCTCTCTCACGGCTATTTCTCTGCTGGTCGGTCGTTGCAGCTATGTACAAGTACAACGCTTCCGACGCGTACAGTCTGTAAGTCTGTCACTAACTCATCTTGCTGGTTGCAGTGCAGTGGAGACAAGTAAGCCTTCCTCGAACAAGCTGTTCAATCCCTTATGTCGGACGATTTCTGATTGCTGCGGGTTCTAGGAATGGGTGCGCGCAATGTGAAGCCGCGGGCATGGAATGCACTTGGCCAGAACCGCGGAAGAGGTAGGAAAGGAGCCTTTCCATCACGCTCTAATCATGCTTATCCGCTTCTCCAACTATTCTCCTAGTACGAAGGGCCTGCTGATTGCTCATCCGTAGGGGGCCTGCCAAAGGTTACATAGAAGGCCTCGAAAACAGGCTGCACGACGCTGAATCACTGCTCCTGGAGATTCTCCCACATGTCTCGCCTGAACAGCTTCAAGCCGCGTGTGCTGCCCTGGCGGGAGATGATGAAGAGCCCGGCCATGCAACCCCTGATCACAAAGGGAGCCCTCCGGTACTTAACAAGCGCACAGGTATTGATTACTGGGAGAGCTTCCCTTTGACATCTGTCAACAGCATCCGGCAATGGCAAGTGGACTGCCACATGCACATACAGAACAGCCCCAGCAAATCTGAAGGTCGTACGGCATCACCATTGCATGCACTGGAATCGACACGATCGAAACGTCACAGCCTGCAGCGTGCTCGAACCCCGACCCCTTCCACCTTAGGACATCGGACCTCAACCGAAGAACCCCACAATTTCCAACATGCTCAGCCAACTTCGGAACCAATAGCACAACCACACCACAGTCAGAGATATGGGATATTCGATCGACCACCGCAAGACAGCTCATCAACCTCGATGACAGCCCACCAGCAGCAGCAGGAACCACGGCGACTGCCACAGCAACAGCATCCGTTCTCACAAATGGAGTACATGGAGGGCGTATCTCAGTCATGGCAGGCGCAGCAGGACATGACAACAGCCGAATACCATCCCAACCAGGCGACAGCGGTGAGGATGGCAGCCAGCGGCAAGGCCAATTCGCATCTATTCTGGTAATACGCCGACCTCTTGAAGTGCATGATAGCGACGACGACACCGGATACCAGATAATCGACAACAGTATTGAGTGGCAGCTGTAAGTCATAATCGATCAAGGATGGAAAACGGTAGCTAAAAGTTAGGAAAATCCAGCAAACATTTGAAATGGAATGGAAAGGTCTTTTCCCGGTGATATACACACATCCACGCGGACACGCGGACACATTCCCAATCAGACATGTAGACAGGCGCTTTACACGCAGGAGACTGAGACGAATACCTACACGCGAGCTGGAGAAAAAGTCCCTCCAGCAAATCATCCAATTTACCTAACTTTTGCCTTTTGACCCAAATATTACCCGCACCGGCCGATCATCAATCAATTAGTTAGTTTGGCATTCTCACGGTGGCGAGTACTGGCAATGGCAACAGCACTAGGAGGTAGCCCCACCTTCCTCACGTCAAGTCAAGTCAACTCAGAACCTAGGCCACTCACTCACTCGACAGTCTCTCCTCTCCAAATCCTCCACCTCCTCCACCTCTACTATCACTTCTCGAGCCAAAATCCCACGCACCCAGACTCTGATAATGTGCACCCGGAGGATCGACATTGTTGTTAACTGCCATCCCCGGCACGACGACTCCAACTCCAGGAGGAGCTCCACCAATGGCAGAGGCAGACCCAGATGCTGTGCCAGTCATGTTTTCCCATGACGCGGCGCCAAAGATGTCAAACAGGTTGAAATTGCTTTCATCTAGGGCGAGTGTGTTCCAGAAGAGTGAATCTTGGTCTTGGTCTCGCTCACGGTTGTGGTTTCGATTTTGGTTTTGCTCCTGGGCATGCGCTGCAAGAGACGACGACATGGGCATGTCTGATCCTCCTCCTCCTGCTGATGCTGATACTGATTCCAGGGGTGGCAGGCCGATGCTAATGCCGGTGCCGGTGCCATTGCCCGAGCCCATCCTCATGTCCGCACCCATGTCCATGTTCGTGTCAGTGTGCATGCGCATGTGCATGTCCGAGGCAATGCTATGGTTGTGGTTGTGGGTGAACGGTGCAAAGCCCATCATCTCTACGTATCGTGGGTTGGCAGCATCAGAGGAGTAGAGGAGAGCAGCAGCGCTCTCTGTATCGGCGCTGCTGCGAGAACGGCCGTGGTACTGGGCCGGGTTCTGATAAGGATAGAAAGAAGCGCCCCCGCTGGAGTCGTGGTGGTTGCGAGCATGGGCATGACTATGACTGTGCTGGGGCGTTGTTGTCGTCATCATCCCCGTCCCACCATAGAACTGCGGGTTTGAGTTTGCGTTTGCATTGAAGTTGTGACGTGGATTTGCATTGTTGACAGCTGGATAAGACATGACATCGGAAGGGGAAATGGAACGCTGGTGCGGGAAGTAGTAGTCGGTAGGCGAAGATGCGCTGACCGCTGAGGCCGGGCGATTCGGTCCTGCTGCCAGGGCTGGATGAGGTGCTGACGCCGAAGCTGAACTATACTGCTGCGGCTGCTGTTGGTAGACATTCTGGTGTTGAGCCTGAGCAAAAGCATTGCCCCCTGGTGGCCAAGCCGCGCTCGCATTAACGCTACTTCTCGTCTGTGCGCGCTTCGGCGATGGTTCGCCTTGATCCGCCCTCGCCTCGGGATCTACATCCCCATCTACTCCTGCGTCTGCGTCTGCGTCGGCTTCTGCAGGTCCCTCCGCGGTGACGCTCTTCCTCACCTGCTGCCGATACCCAGCACCGACAGCGGTCCTTGCACGTTTCCTCGGCACCACCGCGACACCGACACCGACACCTAGGCCAAGCGATCCCGCAGGGCCTCTTCTCCGCTCTATCTCAGCAACCAAGCGGCCCAACACCTTGCCACAGTTCCTCACGGTAAAGCCGCCGCGCAAGCTCCGCTCCATCCCCTCCAGCACACCGATGCAATTGCGGATATCGGTACACGCTCTCGGCGCATCGTACTTGCCCAGCTGGCAGGCAAACGCGAGGATCAAGCCCGCCATCCAGACGGCGCTCAGCAGACCAGGCAAGACCATGGACTGGCCGTTTGCGCGGTGGGCGTGGAGCGCGGCAAGCGAGGCCCGGCTGGCGCGGATGCATACTTGCAGACCTTGGTGGAAGGGCGCCGTGGATTGAGACAGCGAGAGCGAGGGTCGGTGAAGCAGGAGTTGTAGCTGGTGGTATAGGAGCGTGAAGAATGGGGTGAGGAGGGAGTGGTGGTGTGCTAGGGATGGGTCGATTGCTTGATTTCCGGTATGAGTTTGAGTCTGATTCTGATTCCTCGCTGCAGGATTGTGATTAAGGTGTCCTGGATATGTGTGTGATTGTGCTGCTGCTGCTGTAGTTGTTGGAGGCGACGATGAGGAAGACACAGACGGAGGTGGAGGTGGTGGAGGCGGTATATACTCCCCTGTCAGCGTCGAGGGGAGCTCGTTCCACCATGTGTCGATGTCGGCGGTGAGGAAGGTGATTGCATCGTGCGAGGGGAAGCGGAAGTTGATGCTCTTGTGGAAGATCTCGATGATGCGGCCCGTGAGTTTTCCGTAGTGCACGTAGGCGGTGAGCGGCGCTTCGCGGAGCTGTTTGGTTGCGGCGGAGGCAGACATGGATGTCGCAGTTGCTTCTGCTGCAGCAGTTGACGATGGGTTGGCTTTGGTGGACGCTGTTGGCTGGTGCATATGAATCTGAGCCTGAGTTTGAGCCTGAGCCTGAGCGGGAGGGTATGTGTGTCTTCTCGCATCAATACCACTACTACTGCTGTGGTTGGCATCCGTGATCGGCGTCGAATACTCTGTGCTTCGTGGCGTTCTGTTGCGGCTGCTGGGTATCTGATTCCGATATTCGCCCTGGCTTGTGAAAGCCCCCGCTCCACTGATTTTCCTCGCATTGGGATGATCACGTCCACGTGCAAGTCCACCCCGCGACATGCCATATGAATTTCCTCCTCCTCCTCCTCCCTCCTCCCTCTCCACACCACCACCATCTCCTCCTCTCGCGTTCTCTTCGCTCTCTGCCTCCTTATCCGACACGACTACGCGATGCATCTCCCCACCGGCCCCTCTCAAGCCCCGACTCAGACACACATCGATATCGCTATCCTGGAAGGTATTCGGATCGCCCAGCGCCAGACTCAGATGGCGATCCAGCGCATACGCCGACCAGAAGACGCGGGTACGGATTTCGCAGTCCGCCGGCGTCAGCCGCGCATACCGCAGCGGACAGCGGTGCAAGCCCGCATGATAGATCAGCCGCAGTGTCAGGCCGGCGAGCGTCGAGGCCAGGCGTAGGGAGATGGTGCAGAGGAGGTAGAGCTCGGCAGCGAGGAGGAGCTGGAGCGTTGGAAGGAGAGGTGTGGTGGCGAGAGGGAGGATGAGCGTGAGGAGCGATGAGGGAGAGGGGATTGTGGAGGATGGAGGGAGCGGGAATGTGTTTGCGCTTGCACTTGCACTTGCAGAGGAAGCAGACGAGGGCGATCCAGGAGGAAGGTGAGAGAGAGCGGCGATGTTGATTATGATTTGGAATGTTATTAGCTTGGTTGGGTCGACTGTGTGCAGCGAGCCCAGGTCGGAGGCTGACGCGGGGCTTGAAGCGGACGTGGAATCCGTGTCGGTGCCGGTGGCAGTGCCTGAGGTGCTTGGTGTGGTGTCTGGGTGCGATTTGGAACTGGACTTGGACTCGGAGTTTGGATTTGCGTTCAGGTTCGTGCTGGATTTGCTGCGGCGGACATTGGTCGATGAGGTCGAGGCCCATTTAGGTGCCGCAGCGGACGTGGGGACTGGAGGGGATGATCTGCTTACCTTCTGCGTTGATGGAGTGGAAGCGGAAGTGGAAGTTGAAGTTGAAATATTGTTCGATGCCGATTTCACTGTCCTCGTAGGAGGCCGCTGTAACGCCTCGTAAATCTCGCTCATATCCTCTAAAAACCTCGGTCCATGCAAGAACGGGAACAGCGGATGGGTCTGGCGAAAGTACGTCGTTACCAGGTCGGACGCCAGCTGCTGGTCGGCTGGTGGTCGGCCCACAGCCGCGACGATACGTCTGTGCAGATCCTGGTCGTAGCGTCCGTTCTTCGCTGCGATATCAGCGCTGGCTGCGGTGATGCCGTTGAAATTCTGTCCCGCTGCATCCTCGCCTGTAATGATGTCTTCGGAGGCCGGGACGGCCGCGTCGCCATCCGTGTCGGTCGAGCCGTCGATGTTGGCCGACTGCGAAGCGAACGCGGCGGAGAAGGCGCGGCGCACCGTGTTGACGAAGTAGACGCCCGAACTCGATCCCAGCCAGGCGGTGCCACCGCCGGGAACGGATAGCTTTTTGAGCGTTCCGATTTCGGCGGTGTGCGTCGGTCGTTCTTCTTCTTCTTGTGTGGATGATGATTCATCACCGGGTGTTTTGGTGTCGGTGTCGGTGTGAGCTGCTTGATGAGTCCCGGGGGACGACTGAGAGCGGGGCGTCATGTTTCGGCTGGACAATGAGTCTACCTTGGTATGGATGTCGAAAAGTTTATGGGTGAGAGATACGGACTAGTCATGGAGTAGGTTGTGCTTGCTGCGGCCCTCTCGTCATCAAGGCATACTCTCGTCTAAGCTGTCGTTCTGGTCGTTACCTCGCTGGCCGCTGCTCGTTTCCTTCCGACTTGCTTTTTTCTTCGGTCGCTTTGCGCGTCAAGCATCCAATGGTCCCATCCATCAAGCTCTACACGGCAGATACGACGGGACCATCATTTGTTCCAGTCTAGAATACGAGCTTCAGCAGGTCGGCGATACTGCTGTATTTGAATAACGCTCCCTTGATACCTCAAACGTGGGAGGGGGCGTAGGAGAGTTTTGCTAGTTACGACCCTGACTAATCGGAACGGGTCGCAACGGAAGAACGAGACCTATGCTTATCGACCAGCTCGAAACAAGCAGACAGACTACATATGGTGGGTATAATATAAGATGGCACGAAAGGATCTTTACAATCGATGTAACCACGGTCAAATTAACCAATGGTGCCTCGTCCGTTGTCCACCAGGTGGATGATGCCAAGCCGGAGTCCTAGGACTACGAAAATAGCCCCAATCAGACAGAATCGATAACATATTGGCTTCATTACAAGCATTACTGGCGGATCAGAGTTGTGAAGGTGGAGACCAGTCTTTTTGTTCATGACACGGATGGTGCTGAATGCTAGAGAATTACAATCCTGTGCATATCTATGAATGCCATGCAATCCTCCTAAGCTCTGGTGAGCTATCACAATACAATGCGGAAACCCGGCTCCGTAAGATGCAGCAACTAAGAGCCTCGAGCAATGCCAACCACGCCCGCCGTGTTCTTGACCTCAGTCGAAGGCTCAATGATACCAGCCGTGTCCAGGACCTTGATCACGCCATCCATTGTGCCAGCGTCGACGCCTCTGGTGCGATCAAAGAACTGCACTGACGTCAACCAGCTAGCAGCATCCTCCTCCGAGTATTCGCATCCAAACTCACCGTTTACAAGTCGTGCAAGAGCAGCTTTGGGATCGTGGTGGAAATCCTGCACGCCGCGATCAAGGCCATCGAACAGCTGCAGCAGCTTTGGATCTGTAGCCGGCTCTGGAAAGGTCGTCGTCGAGGCGGCAATGTGCCAGCTCGGCCAGGGAGTGTAGATCTCGCCGATATGTTTTAGTGGAGTTTGCGGGCTGTCAAAGTAGGGCTTGGTGGTGAAGTGTTCCCACATGAAGAAGTCAGAAGCAGGTGCATTTCCGTCCTTGCCGGTAACACCATCTCTCAGATCCTTGAATGGACCGAGCGGAGTGATGACCAGGCCTGCTGGCTTGGAGTCCCTTTGCTGCCGTAGCCAGCCTTTCTGCTCGGCGAGCACAAAGGCCATGATGTGACTACCGCTGCCCATTCTACTCACGCCGACGCGTCGGTGCTGGCGCAGGTCTTCGACCGAGTTGATGTCGTCTCGGTTCCGGCCTGTAACGATGGCCCAGCGGAGAGGATTCTTGACCCATGAGCCTACAATGCTGTAGCCCTGTTGTTGCTGGCCTTGCGCTGACATCAATCCAGCGACCCAACCCTCAGTCAAGCCGATGGCTAGATCGATCTCGTCAGACCGGAGCGACGTGATCATGTGGCCGGTGCCCGACGGGAAGGGAATGAGTGTGACATGATGCCGGAAGTGTGGTTGGGCCAGGTGCAAAGGGACGAGGTAGTGCTCTGGCACGTAGCCGATTCGCACGGGCTTGTCGGTTGCCGTGCATGACAACGACCGTCTTGGAGGACCCGAGAAAGGACGGAGTAGCAGGCGTGATCGGAGGAGAGACGCGGCCATCCCGCCAGTCAGCCAGTCAGCCAGTCAGCCAGTCAGCCAGTCAGCCAGTCACGAGCAGGACCAGCCTGACCCGATTATGCAGCTTCTACAATGCATGGGAGGGCAAAAAGGTTGAGGTAAAAAGACGTGATGCGCAATTGGGGAAGCTGCAGGCCTAAGCCATCTCCGCAGCCGGAGATGCCTTCCGACGACGCTTGCACTAGAGCTCGTAGTTGCCAATGCAGTCTAGCTTGGTTAGGTAGTGTCTTCTAGTTCGTCATCGCTGGTTCTTATCGGCACTAGAGACCAAAAGCTATTCCTGGCAGCTTTCCTCGGTTTGGAGGTCCTCCAAGTCGAGATTCACTATCCGCACTGCAACAATTTCTACTTGCACTGCAAGCTAGTCTGAATCGGGTAGTGATTATTGTAACGACGCCTCTAAGGGAGCTTTCTAGGTGCATTAATCTCTAAAGGCCCCCAATAATTTAGAACTCTGCTGGATAAATCACTGTACCACGGGCTAAAAGATAACGAACACTAGTCTAGACACACTCCTATAACCAGCTAGTTATATAGAGAGATCATGCTAAGAGATTACGCTACCTAGGCTTGCTAGGCTCCGAAATCTAGGTATGTTCGGGGCAGTTAATAGCCTAAAGGTTGGTAATACGAAGTCACTGACGACGTAATATATGGTAATATTTCAAGCCTATTTCTCGTAACGAGAATTTGGTGGTAGGTGCAGATAATTTCTTAATTAAGATTAGCTTGCAGTGCAGGTAGAAAATGTTGCAGTGCGAATAGTGAATCTCCTCCAAGTCGCATGAAGGCGATTGGCAGCGAAGGAATCAGCTAGACCGCATTGGCAGCCTCAAAAAGATTGCTAAAGGTGTCTACTACAGCACCTGCTGGGGCAGCACATTAAAGTTTTTCGCTTAGACCGCGCCTATAATCTAGAGGTGATTGGTTTCTAATTGTAAAGTCCACCACAAAGCGTGGTTGAATGAGTGACCTGAGAACAATGCGGTATAAAGTAGATTGCCTTCTGAGCATTCAAGCCGACCATCTGTCTACCGAACGGTCAACACATTGCTCTTGGACGCTCGGGAGGTGTGCTGGACGAGGCTGGATTTCAATCATGCGTCTTCTGCGGCTGACTCTTTTGACCCTGCCAACCGTTATGGGTCCAAATAGGTCAGGCTTGAAGATGGAGCCTGACCCATTGGACGAACCACTTCTGACCCAGTCGGCTTTTACGTTAGTCGAAGTAGAGGCGCCAATCGATCACCGCCAGCTGTTCGGCTTCATCCACCTCGTCTGCATTGCGCTGCCTGCTTCAGGTCTGCTAGCTTTCTTATTCCGCTTGCACAGCTGTTCAGCTTCATCCACCTCGTCTGCACTGCGCTGCCTGCTTCAGGTCTGCCTCTAGCTTTCTTATTCCGCTTGCACAGATGTCCTCTATGGCCACGGTGATTTCAAATGTACACGAATCACCTACTCTATCGTGTATGATCAAATTTGAGCCGGAGTGTTGTTCACCAGCGCCTGCATCTCTCTCATCATGCCTAGCCTTACTGTCCAAGACTACCAAATTGGCTGGATATGCGCGCTGAGAGTAGAATGGACCGCCGCTATGGCCATGCTGGACGAGAGACACGACATGCTCGAAGACCGGGACCCGCACGACAATAACAGTTACGTGTTGGGCCGGATCCACAAACTCAATGTCGTGACAGCTTGTATGGAGCAGGGGATGACCGGCCTAGTTCCTGCGGCTAACTTGGCGAGGGATATGGCGAGGACGTTCCCTGCGCTTAGAATCGGATTGATGGTTGGAATTGGTGGCGGTGTGCCTCATCTTGCCAACGGAGTCGATATTCGCTTGGGTGATGTCGTGGTAAGCGCACCCACCAACACTTCGGGAGGTGTCGTGCAGTATGACAAGGGTCAAGCGATCAGTGGAGGAAGGTTCGTGATCAAAGGACACCTCAATAATCCACCAGCTCTCCTGTTGAAGACTGTCGCCCAAGTCCGGGCACGCCATGAGATGGACCCCGCCAAGTTGCTGGAGTTTGTTGAGCAATCAATCGCGAAGTATCCTCTATTGAAAAACAAAGGTTTCGCTTCTCCAACCGAGAGTGATTGTTTACATTGCAGTCTTTGTGGCAAAGACATTGAGAGCCCTGCACGTGAATGCGAAGCCTTCCATGCCAAACGGGAGCAGCGGGAGCCTAATACGCCTGCTGTCCATTATGGAATCATTGCGTCAGCAAACCAGGTGGTCAAGGACGCAGCCGTGCGCGATCGATTGCGAGACGAGTTCAACGCCCTCTGTGTGGAAATGGAGGCCGCAGCCCTGATGAACGATTTTCCCTGTCTTGTCATCCGCGGCATCTGCGATTACGCCGATTCACACAAGAACGATGCATGGCACCCATATGCTGCCATGACAGCTGCCGCATACGCGAAAGAATTACTGTCATACATCTCTCCAGCCCAAACCGAGCAAGCACAGCCCATCCAAAAACTTTCAGGTATGTGCCGACCCCAGAAATTTATACTAACAGTGTACACGTTCACAGAGCAATACCGCCTAAATGTGAAAGTACTTGAGCGTGCGCTAGTTAGTGCTCGAGACCTGCAGTACTAGTGCATTAACCCTTTTTATGGTCGGGGAATATTCTGACATCGCTTCCTTACAGGTCTACTGGGCGATATCCATGTCACTGCGAAAGCGCAACTGGAAGCGACTCAAGAACAGACTCGGCAATCAAAAATCCAATATGAAAACACCAAGCATACTCAATGCCACCAAATGTTCAAAGTTGGTCCCTATGAAGACCAAAAGAATATCAACCCTACGAGAGCAGATGGCACTTGCATATGGGTGTTATCTCATGCTCAGTATCTACGATGGATAGAGAACGCCGGTGATGACCTGCTATGGATTTCAGCGGATCCAGGATGTGGTAAGTCGGTCCTCTCCAGGTCACTCGTTGACGTTGAGCTCCGTAGTCAAGGCGGCGCTTCGGTTTGCTACTTTTTCTTCAAAGATAATGAAGCACAGGATAACCTAGCCACAGCACTTTGTGCACTTCTCCACCAGTTATTCTCTCAACAGCTTGCGCTGATTCAGCATGCGATACCTGCCTATGATAAAACTGGCAACCAGCTAACAAAGGATGTGTCGGAAATGTGGCGTGTGCTACTCGACGCCGCCAGGGACGGAGAAGCTCAAGATGTGGTCTGCGTGCTGGATGCGATAGACGAGTGCCGAGTTTCCGACCAGCGCGTGCTGATCGAGATGCTGGCCAACTTCTACAATCAGCTGTCGCGCTCTTCGCCGGACAACAGGCGGAATCGATTGAAGTTCCTGATTACAAGTCGGCCGTACGTTAACATCCGAGATGAGTTCGAAAAGACCTTAGACAATTTGCCGACCATTCGACTACAGGGTGAAATGGAGAATGACGACATTCACCAGGAGATTAACCTTGTCGTACAAATACGTGTGAACGAGCTCGCCAAACAGCTGAAATTGGGTAACAAAACAAAAGAACGACTGACCGCTAAGTTATTAAGCATGGAACACCGCACTTATTTGTGGCTCCATCTCGTCATGGATGACATACGTACGACTTACGGATACAGCCCTCGCCCGTTTGAAGCTATGATTCAATCGCTGCCCTCGAGTGTAAACGACGCATATGAAAAAATCTTGACGCGGGTTCCCGAGGGACAAAAAGACTTTGTCGAGAGAATCCTCCAAATTGTGGTCGGCGCACGACGCCCCCTGACTGTTCAGGAAATGGCAATCGCTCTTGGACTAGCTACAAAACCCCGACCGGAGTCGCTCGACCAGGTAGGACTTGACCCTTCTTGGCTCAAAGAGCGTATCAGTGAATGGTGTGGGCTTTTTGTTTTCATCAATCACAGCAAAATATACCTTATTCATCAAACGGCAAAGGAGTTTTTGATCTGTGGCAACGTCAATTCCACCAGTCCTCACCCTGGATGGAAGAATTGTCTCGACCAGCCCAGCACCGAGAAAACAATGACACAAATCTGCACCGAGTTCATCCACTTAGAGGATGTCCAATCGGTGGCACGTTCTCTATGTGAGAGATTGAGAAAAAAACGCCTATTTGGGGATATTGAAGCATTGATAGACAAAGACAACGCTGCCGAAACCTTTTTGGTCTACTCAGCACAGCACTGGTCAAGCCACATGCAGGGCGCAGATCTGACGATAAACGACTCCTTGACCTCTGATTTCTCTCGATTTTGTGATTCTAATGGTGCTCTATACGATCTGTGGTTTTCAATCTTTTGGAGAACTGTTGAGCAGTTTACATCGGAGCCAAAAGACTGGACTCCAATCCACTTTGCGGTGTATTTAGGATATCACACGATGTTGGAAAGAATGCTGCAGTCAAGCAGCGATTACTATATTGACAAGATTGACTCATTTGGATGTACAGCGCTAATTATTGCTTCCAAAAATGGTCACGAGAAAATAGTGCAGATCTTACTCGAGAGCGGTGCGGATGTTAACGTGCTAGGAAGCGGGTTTAGCGGTACTGCACTACAAGCGGCATCAAGATCAGGCTACGAGAAAGTCGTGCAGATGTTACTCGATAGCGGTGCAGATATTAACGCGCCAGGAAGCAGGTTTAGCGGTACTGCACTCGTAGAAGCATCAAGATTAGATCACGAGAAAATAGTGCAGATCTTACTCGAGAGCGGCGCCGACGTCAACGCTAAAGGAGGAGAGAGCACCGAAAGCGCACTCGTAGTAGCATCAAGATCAGGTCACGAGAAAATAGTGCAGATCTTACTCGAGAGCGGCGCCGACGTCAACGCTAAAGGAGGACGGAGCGCACTAGTAGAGGCATCAAGATCAGGTCACGAGAAAATAGTGCAGATCTTACTCGAGAGCGGTGCGGATATTAACGCGCTAGGAATATTCTACGGTACTGCACTACAAGGGGCATCAAGATCAGGTCACGAGAAAATAGTGCAGATCTTACTCGAGAGCGGCGCCGACGTCAACGCTAAAGCAGGAGAGAGCACCGAAAGCGCACTCGTAGAAGCATCAAGATCAGGTCACGAGAAAATAGTGCAGATCTTACTCGAGAGCGGCGCCGACGTCAACGCTAAAGGAGGAGAGAGCACCGGAAGCGCACTCGTAGAAGCATCAAGATCAGGTCACGAGAAAATAGTGCAGATCTTACTCGAGAGCGGTGCGGATATTAACGCGCTAGGAATATTCTACGGTACTGCACTACAAGGGGCATCAAGATCAGGTCACGAGAAAATAGTGCAGATCTTACTCGAGAGCGGCGCCGACGTCAACGCTAAAGGAGGAGAGAGCACCGAAAGCGCACTCGTAGAAGCATCAAGATCAGGTCACGAGAAAATAGTGCAGATCTTACTCGAGAGCGGCGCCGACGTCAACGCTAAAGGAGGAGAGAGCACCGGAAGCGCACTCGTAGAAGCATCAAGATCAGGTCACGAGAAAATAGTGCAGATCTTACTCGAGAGCGGCGCCGACGTCAACGCTAAAGGAGGACGGAGCACCGGAAGCCTACTAGTAGCGACATTAAGATCAGATCATAAGTATATGGTGCGGATCTTACGCGAGAGCGACGCGGATGGTAACGTGCTAGGGATTAAGGACATCGCTCAAGAGGCATTCAGATTAGCTCGCGAGAAATTGGTGCAGAGCTTTCTCGATAGCGGTGCAGATATCGACGCGCTAGAAGAAAATAGCTACCATTCTGCACTACAAAAGGCATCAAGATTAGATCGCGAGAAAATAGTGCAGATCTTACTGGATAGCGGTGCAGATATCGACGCGCTAGAAAATAAGGTCAACGGCACTGCACTACAAGAGGCATCAAGATCAGGTCACGAGAAAATAGTGCAGATCTTACTCGATAGCGGTGCGGATGTCAACGCGCTAGGGAGTAAGATCAACGGTACTGCACTACAAGAGGCATCAAGATCAGGTCACGAGAAAATAGTGCAGATCTTACTCGATAGCGGTGCGGATGTCAACGCGGCGCCAGGAAACAAGTTCTACGGTACTGCACTACAAAGTGCATTAAGAAGGGGTCACGAGAAGATAGTACAAACACTACTCGATCACGACGCTAATATAGAGGTTCGAGGGTGGAAAGGCCGAACTGAACTATTAGAGGCGTCAATGGCAGGTCGTGAGGGTATAGTAAAGATACTACTCGATAAAGGTGCCGATGTCAATCCTCGAGACGAACAGGGACGAACCGCACTAGTTTGGGCATCAATATTTGGTGAAGAGAAGATAGTACAGATTTTGATCGATTACGGCGCCGACGTCAACATAGAAGATGAATCCGGGCGGACTGCACTACAGATGATATCGGAATCGAGTACTGGGGAAATATGCAAGCTGTTGGACACCAAAAACTGCGCGTACCCGAATAGCTTATGGTACAATCAGCTCCATACTGTAACATTTACGACACTAAAGGAAAGGCATGAAAAGATCGTTCAGATTCTACTCGACAAGCAGTCTCGCGACGAGAGTCAAGGATCTGGGGAGACAGCAACGCGAACGCGAACGCGAACGGAGTCGAAAACGAGGCCGCAAAAGAGGAAGGCAGCGGCGCCTGTGTTGAGGCGGAGCAAAAGACTGCAGGTGTGCACTCTACCTAGGTAGGTAGGTCATCACGTACGGAGTAATATGGAATGATTCGTATCTCCAAGAGCAATTCACTTTCCCGCATTCTCTCCTTCCCATTCCCTACATGGATCTCATCCCACTAGGCTTACTAACGTCCTATTCACACACACTCTCTCTCTGCGTGTGTGCGTGTGTGTGTGTGTTTGTGTTTGTGTGTATACGTACGTATGCACCCTCCCACAACCCAACAGAATCAGTGTATTTCCAGGATCTACACAGCCATTACTCGGAAATCCTCCACATCCACGCGAGGTCGGCACCCCGCGATCTCTAGTATCTCAGCGTATATCCACGTCCTACGTAGGTATAAACCTATCTAACATTTTAACAGCGATTCAACATCCGTACAGAGCCATAGTGCGATGGCCTGGCTTGGCTTGGCGTAGCCTTGCTGTGTGAACGTGCGGGACGCTCTTCCCAGCTAGCTAGATATATTGTCTTGTCTTGTCTTGCTCTAGAAATCAAATTGACAATTGACACCGGTAGACCTGTACGGAGTGGGAATACTTACCTAGATACCCATGTACCCAGGTAAGTACCTAGGTAGGTAGGTAGTGAAATGAGACTAGATTTGTATTAAATACACCACCACTACTAGTACTACTGCAGCTGCCTCTATATATTACAAAGAAAGTATATAATTCAGCCTTGAAACGTTCCACAATGATTTTAAACCATTGATTGCAGAACTGCGCTGAACTTACCAAGCAAGGGCGGGGTATACAAAGTAAGTTTATTTACTCACTCTTGTTTACCTTTCGAAGGTTTGAGGACCTGAGCACCCGAGTGCCTGCATACCTGCATACCTGCATATGGTAGGGCGAGCCTTGAAAGGACAGGGCTATCTTAGTGTGGGCTGGTCTTAGGACTTAGGTAGGCACGTAGGCCAGGGCTAAGGGCTCAGCATCCCCCCTGTTACGAATAATGTACGTTGAACGTTGTATTAGAGACCTACCCACAGAACGCGCGGCGCAATCTAGAGTTTGGTGCCTGAAAGCCTATCGAAAAGTCGTCGTTTCCCCTCCCACACACACGCGCGCACACACGTGCGCGTGGCAAGCTACTCCGTACAAGGGTCTAAGACTCACGGGAATGCGATGGACGGGTATGAGCCTGAGCTGGGAAATACTTCGTCATAAACTGTTCATTCTATTGCTAATTTGCGTACTACTAGAACGCTAATCGGACAGCGACTGTTGCGCACACCTCCCGAATCCATAGTCCATCGCTTCAACGCTGCAAATATACCCACCGAGGACGGCAAGATAGAGGACAAAAACAGAATACAAAAGACCAAAAGGGGTAAAGACAGGGGCCGTCGCCACAGTGCATCACCCGTGCTTGTTTGTGCGAGGCTAGGCCGAAATTATCAGTCTGTATCTTGACGCCTTCTGAATATGGACGTGCCAATACCAGCGCCGATGGTGATGCCTCCGGAGTGTCGACTCTTTCGCTCGGCGCTGCCCGTGGTATTGATCGACTGATCTGTCAAAGTCCGCTGCCGCATCAAGTCGCCGTGGGCTGTGTCCTGGGCCCCGTCGGGACCGTGGTGACTCTGATAGCTCGTGGACGAGGCCATGGGTCCCGGGGGCCCGTTGTGTGAGCGGATGGTGGCGCCGTCGTGATGCGAAAGTTGGGAATGGCGTCGCTGCAACATGCGCTCCCCTTCTCGTGCCTCTTTGCGGGTCAGACTTTCGGAGGGCAGCAGGACGGCACGGTCGAGTTCATAGGGCAAGCCACGGTGGCGGCCGCGGATTTGCATGGCGATGATGACCAATTTGGAGATGACCCTGAACTCGCACGAAAAGGAGGCGTTGCGGCCGGGGAAGCCCAAGGACAGGCCCACGGTGCCGTAGGCGGAGACGATCTCGAACAGCACGGAGAAGATGGTGAAGGAGTACTCGTTTGTGTTCTCCAGGCGGGAGCCTTCGACGATGCAGATGATGAAGAGTCCCAAGAAGACATACCACAAATCAAAGCCGAGTTGTCGGCGCAAGTGAGCGCCGACGTAGCTCGGTTCACTCTCCTCACCCTTGTCGTCGTCGTCGTCGTCTTCGGTGGTCGTGGCGTAGATGCCCAAGCTCTTCTCTTCGTACACGTTCGTCCGACGCATGGAGATGGCGATGGGGAAGACGGAGATGTACATCATGATCAGGTACGAGACCTGGATGGCGGGACGGAGGTCGGCGAGGTTGATGGCGGCGAATCCGGCGGTCCGGGTGGCGGCGGCTTGGAAGAGACCGACCAGAAATTTGACCCAGCCGGAGAGGTCTTGGACGGAGGATGTGTCGATGTCGAGGATGACGAAGAAGATCAGATCGACGGCATTCAGGATGACGAGCACGCCAAACAGCCACCAGGTGGCGGCGCGGGGAAAGAGCAGGGTGAAACAGCGGCGGGGATGGTCGAGCAAGAACTGCAGCTCCTCCCACAAGCCGCTGTCGACGGAGACACACTTGGACAGGGCCCAGATGACGAAGCGCAGCATGCAGGGGAAGCCGGTGTTGCCGATGATGATGAGGAAGGTCATGAGGAGCAGGGGCCAGGTGGCGGTCTGGAACGAGATCATCGAGTCGGGGGTCAAGGTGAAGCCCAAATCGTTGAAGGCCGAGGCGGCGGTGAAGATGCCCCACCAGGCGCGACCCTGGCCGTCCTCGCGGATGATGTCGCCGTAGTGCACGTGGTAGATCCAGGCGGTGAGGCCGATGACGCCGAAGAGGTGGAAGAGAAAGAAATAGCCGAGCAGGATGATGGCCAAGGTCTTCAGGGCGCGGTATTCGATGCCGCCCAACTCCTCGCGCTGCCCCTCGGTCAGGTTGACGAAGAAGGAATTCCTCGCCACCGTCGGCTGCCAGCTCAGGTAGGGAGCGGGATCGAGGGTTCTCACAGTGTTGGTGCGGAGGAAGCCCGGACTGCGACGGTGCTGGCCGCGGGGGTGCACCAGATGATCGTCATACGTGGCGGGATCCAAGGTCGAGGCATTGCCGGTGTCGATGCGAGGGAGGGGACCCGATCTGGGCGGCACCGGCTTGGATGTCGGCGCTCGTGCGGGCATGTTCGGTTCGTTGAAGGTGATGTGGGTGCCTACTCTAGGGGCCGGACCGGCAACGGGCAGCGGACCAGGGGCTTGATCGCTGGCTTCGCCCCGGGTGTGTTGACGGGCGAGGTCGTCGGGCGTCTCGTCGACACTCTGCACTCGACCGCCACGGTCAAACTCGCGAGGGCTGGGGATGCGCAGGGTGACCGTGTCTTTTGGATGGCGTTGGTTCTCGAGAAAGGAGATTTGCTGCTCGGTGTTCATGCGCTGGGGCAGACGCAGCGACGGGCTGGTCGATCGGCTTCGACGGCGCGGTTCGTGCTGGTCATGCTGGTCATGCTGGTCATGCTGGTCATGCTGGTCATGCTGGCCGGGCTGGTCGTCTTGGTGTGGGGAGTCCTGATGGGAGTGGTGTTCTCCCGAGGTGTCGGATGATTCCACCTGCTTCTCTTTCTCGGCCAATTCACCGGCATCTCTTTTCGAATCCATCATGTGGGCGTGGGCGTCCGGGCGGTAGCCGGTGTTGCGCAGCAGCTGGATGGCCCGGCCACGCACGCCCAGTTCGACACGAGACACGTCATCGGTGGAGGCTCGTCTGGTCGAATGGGTGTCGTGGTGACGGGCACGGTGGCGAGGGTTGGATCGGGTGAGGCGCAGCTGCCGAGCTTCTCTCACCACGTCTTCGAACCGTTTCTCGAAACAATACAGGCGCACAAAGACGACGGAACTGTGGATGATGATGGGGTTGCACAAATTAGCCAGGCCGTAGCAAATGGCCTGCTGGGCCGTCCTCAACAGGTTGAGGTCGATGGTGTTGAGGCCGCTCTGGGTGCAGGAGCCGCTGGTGAAGAAGAGGGCGTCGATGTAGCGCACCCCACCGATGGCGTAGAAGATGGTCGACCAGAACAGGGCCATGCCACAGATGTAGAAGTAGTGCAGAGTGATGAAGTTGATCTTCCTCTTGGTGACCAAGACCGGAAGACCCCTTTTGATGGTGGCGACGAAGGTGTGGACGCCGGACGACTCCATCTTGCCGGTCCTGCGCTGCCGTCCTGTGCTGTTCTCGAGGTGGAGAGGGAGAAGAGAAGACGAGAGGAGGCTCAGGTGTCGGGCAGCTGAGGCAACTTGGACTGTCTCGAGTTGCAGAGGAAAGACATGCTTTTGGACGTGGAGAGGTGGGTAGGTGGTAGGTCAGGAGGTGAGCAGCCGTTGAAGGATTGCACTCGCTCAGTCAAGACTCGACATGGACCAGAGTCGAGGGCCGAGCTGGAAATGGAAATGGCAGCTCAAAGAATTCCCACGCTCAGGAATTTGGCCCTGCAAACGGCAGAACGGGCAGAACCGGGACTGGCGGGAGCGTCAACAGTCCGACTCCCACAAAGGAATGCTAATGAAATGCTTTGTCTAGGCTGGCGACGATACAGACGGCAAATGACTGTAGGACGATAGGGTCAGTGTAGGATACGGTGAGAGGTGGAGGAAAGAATGGCAAGGATGTACCAGAGCGTGCAGAGCTCAACCACCTCAACGATGAGGACGACGACGCAGAAAGAAATTAGGGATCTCGGATCGACTACTCCGTCATGCTACAGCCTCAGCCTCAAGCCTAGATCTCACATCCTGGCTTTCTGGCCGGACCCACCTATAGCCTTTTCTTAGGCTTCGGGTAAAGTCCCAAGCCCTTAGAGGCTCCTAAGCCACCCGAAGCACAGGGTTGGCAGAGCTTGGTTTGGGGCACAACCAGCCACTAGCAGGTGCACGTGGCGGCCCGGGTGATAACACTGCACGCCTGGCGATTGGCTGCCGGCAATTCTTTTGCCCTCGTGTGATTGGTGTAGCAACAGAGGCACTACGAAGTACGGAGCCCGTGCACATCAAGATCCATCATGTCGTTCAGTCTGCAACAATGTAGCACAGCCGTGCACAGCATGATCCTATTCCTGGATTCGAAAATATACTGTGGGAGCCAAGACTTTCACGTGCTGATTCAGCCCTCGACCAGCTTGACCACCACTTGTCACGTGATGATTGGTACCTGAGCTCACCTCCGGTAGGCGCCCACCCACCGCCTCCACCACGCAACAAAATCGACCGTACTCACATCAATGCCCAAGCTCTGTAGCTCCGTCGTGGCCAGATGGCAGTCGTACGGCCTCAGCGTCCCGTCTTTGGCCGGCTTCTTTCCGCTCTCCTGATCCGCCACCACATTGTCAATCGGCAAATCCATAATCTCGCCAAACTTTTGCACAATCTCGTACTTGGTCATCCGATCTTCCGAGCTGAACTGTAGCACTCTTGGCAAATCTTCAGATTGAGACTGCAGTGATGGGTCTGAACCCCTGGCGGATGTGTACAAGCTGGCAATGTCCACACACACCCTCCCGATATCGGCCGTGTTGGTGGGGTAGCGGAGGGCATAGTCGTCCATCACCACCTTTTCCCCCGCCTTCTGGCTCTTCCACAGCGCATCCATAAGCACGTTGACCGCACTCTCCTTGTTGTTCTCTTTCGGATCAGTTTCGCCATAGAGCACCGGCACCCGGAGCACCACAGCCTGTCCAGGCTGGGAGACTTGCAGGACAGCCTGTTCACCCTCGAGCTTGGTCTGTCCGTAGATGTTGGTCGGTTGAGGGACATCGCTGGCCTTGAACGGCGCTTGTCCGGGCTGACCAGGGAAGACGTAGTCGGTCGAGATGTAGACGAGAAAGGTGTCGGGCCGGGAGGCGCAGAGGGAGGCCAGATCGCTGGTGGCCGTCACGTTGAGCCGGTGGGCGGCGGATGGGTTTGCCGTGCACGAGTCAGGCTGACGGTCGGCGGCACAGTGGATCACGACGGATGGGCTAGACGTGGAATAGATTAGACACATCCTACCTGCTTCCGGCAAGGGATTCATGCTCAGAACATCAAGGGTGACTGACTACGACGTGCAATTGCGACTGCGACCTACTTGACTTCATCGAGTAACTGTTTCACCTCGTCGGCGTCCTGGATATCAACTTTCCGGATTTTCGGTGGGCTGGCCCGGCTGAACCCTGTACCAAATGCCTCCCACCCAGCATCGTCAAAGGCTTGGAGCACCTGTCGACCAAGTAAGCCGGTAGCACCGGTGACGAGGGCACGCCTGGGCATGGCTGAAGTGGATAGAAAGGACAAAATAGGTTGACGATGGCAGGATGAATACGATTCAAGCTCGAGGGAATCGCGTTGGAGGGACAAAATTATTAATAATCATGACGCAGCTTCATCACGTGTGTTTTTAGTAAGCAGAACATGCTTAAACCACCGTTAAAAACCGCCAGCCCAGACCCCTCGCCCCGGCCAACCACCACTCGGTTCGAGGCCAGCCTTGACCCGCCCTCTAATAACGAGAGCTCTACCGCTGGTAGCTAAGATCGCTTATTCTCATCAAGCGTTTAGTCGACAACCACCGAACAGAATTACCTGCCAACCCTCGCTATCGTATCTTTTGTTTCGGACTGGTTACAAGAATCTCACTTAGATGTGTTGCAGAGATAAGAACTTGACAATTTTAAGCGACATTCATTCTGAAATTGTTTTATTATGATAAGAGACTTGTTCCTTTTGTTAAACCATAACGTCAAGATAGTAAAATATTGATCCTATCACATGATTGTATAAGACAAGAAAGGTCTTAATCTCTGTATCATTTCGCGTCATTGGGGCCTCTGACATGATGAGTGGTTACATGACCACCCTCTGCGTCCTTGAACTCGACAGTTATGTGTTCTTTGGGGTGCCCGTCTCCTCCGTGGAATGAGGACCTTGTAACCATATCATTAGTACCTTAATCTTAGCTCAATTTGAAGGAGAATACATACACAATCTCGGCTTGCTCGACTCCTCGATTCTCAAGGTTACGGTCTTGGTAGTGCGCGTGTACAAGCTGCTCGGCCTCTGGACGACGGCCATCCTTCGAATGGTGAGTGCTGTATCTCCACCTGATGGAATTTAGAGCCCTGAGGATTCGAGTGGGATTCATCGGAACTTCTGGTCAAGGAGAAGTAGGAATGAAATTAATGGCCTCAGAACGCAAGTAGGCAAATGTTGCAGCCGGAGTTTGGGTAGAGAACTCTAGAGGTGAATTGTTTAGTACTGTTGTTTCCGAAGATATGAGAGGACTGCCTTGTTCTCATACTCCTGTCTTCGACTAGACCGAACGCCTTTGTCAGACTTAAGGTTGATAAACATAGCGGCATCGCCACAGCCTTGGTCCATGAAACACACTGTTGGCCGAGCTATCGCCTGACGGCCAGTTAAAGTGCCAACAATCGAGTCATTTGCAACATTAGACTCCGTGAAGGTCAACTTGCAGGCCTAACATGGGCAATTCATCGACCCGATTTGTCCATAGCCGGGGAAATTGGATTGGCAAGCGCCCGGTCTCTATGTTGTTGGCCGTCAACTTTGTTGTTGGTTCACCGCAGCGAGAAATGAGAGCAGGTATCACGTGACAGCCATCACCTTCATAAACTTCCAGCTCCTTTTCAAATCACAATCAAGTTCTCCTGCACGATGAGCCTTGCCAAAACCTTCAGGTCTGGAACCAGGCGCCTGAAATACGCTCTTGGCGTGCATACTAGGCCTGCGCAACCCCCCACTGTTTTATCCGAGGAAGCAAAGACGCGATACTGCGAAGGCGGCTACCACCCCGTCAGAATAGGCGACCACTTCGACGATGAAAAATACAAAGTTGTCAGCAAACTCGGATACGGCGTTTATTCTACCGTCTGGCTTGCATTCGACAGGGAGTAGGTCCTATACCACCCAGAGAAGCACGTGGTCACACTGAATCAGTCTAGGAATAAAAGGCATGTCGCGCTCAAGGTGCTCACTGCAGATTCTACGGAAGGCGACCATAGCACATTTGAGTTGGCGATTTTGAGGCACATCAAAAGTCAAAGAGAATCAAAGCCCGGGTCGAATCATATTCTTCAGTTGCTTGATGAATTCGAGCACCGAGGCCCAAATGGAAATCATGTCTGCCTGGTCTTCCCAGCCATGGGCCCAGACATGTCGAGGTACAGGCGACTATTTTCGAAGTCCAGGATCTCTCTGCCTCTTATGAAGGATGTATCTCGACAGCTCCTGCTGGCTTTATCACACTTGCATGACAGGTGCAAAGTCATCCATACCGGTTAGTTCTGGCACCTTCATGCCCTGTTCAGCGTCTCCTGCTCCCTTCTAACGTCATATCAGATATCAAACCTCAGAATATCTTGATTGAGACTGCGGCTATCCATACTATGTTCGAGAAAGCACCATCAGAGGCCTTTCAATCTGAAGCGTCGGTACTAGATCATCCGGATGATTACTATATGGAGTCGTCCCAGGTGTCTTCGGCCGAAGAGGATATCACGAAGCCCACAAGTCTGTCAATCAGGCTGGCGGATTTTGGGACAGGTTAGTTCTATGCAAGTAAATGATCAACTTGAGCAGCTCACTCAATATATACAGCGAGTTGGTTCGACAGACATGTAACCGAGTGGATCCAACCTGACAAACTGCGTGCTCCAGAAGTTATTCTGGGGGCTGAGTGGGACTACAAAGTCGACATATGGAATGTCGGTTTAATAGTAAGCTTAATTCGGTCATGAAGAAAGAAATTGCTTTGCCATGTAATAACACACATTCTCCATAGATCTGGGAGCTAGCGCAAGGACAGCTCCTTTTTGATGGCATGTGGACGCCGCGAGACTGTTACTCGGCCGATGCACACTTAGCTCAGATGTCTACAATATTTGGAGCTTTCCCAAGGCGATTACTGGAGAGATGCACTAAACGAGATCAATACTTCGATGCTGCAGGTAATTCATTTCCGTCTCCCACTATGACAGTGGCCCGGTGAGTTCAAAGTGGCTAACTTGAGCAGATAACCTCCTAAAGCCGTCGACTTTCCCATCTCGCACTATGGATCAAATCAATACACTCAGTGGTCTCTCTGGACTAGAAAAGAGAGAGTTCCTGGATTTTATTGGAGCAATGGTGAAGTTGGACCCAGAAGATCGACTGGACGCCAGCAAGCTACTCGAATCGGCCTGGCTATCGTAGCTCTGCCTTGCAACCGCACTGTCATTATGCGTGAAAAGGTGCGACTACTGGGCTTCGAAGTTCGAACTTTGCTGGCTATTAATAGAAAGGATGGAGTTTGTGGATTCTTTAATAGGACTCATAGCAGATGAAGTACTTTGACCTTGCTATCTTTGTAATCTGGTGGTAATTCATCTACCCCTACTGATGAGAATTCTGGTACCTTCGATGGGCACTGCGGCTCAAATGGGCTAACTTGAATTTGCCAACCAGCCAGGCAGCCAGGCATCTACTACAGGCTCCAGCGTTTCGATCTGCGGCAGGCGTGGGCAGGCTTTGACAGGGCCAGCCGGACAGGGTCCAATCCCACTAGGCACGTGACAACCAATCATCGACCGTGTGGCGCTGCCCTATTCGGCCGAAGGAAGAAGGATTTTGTCAGCCAAGTGCTTGACGGGCAGGAGCTCTTGTACTCACCCACTCACCCACTCAACCTTCCGGCTTACGCAGGATGGTCGAGGCCTAAAAATGTCAACACCGTCAGCCACAGTTACACCTTGTCACCACAGTTCTTTGGCCTGGTAATTTGAGTACCTCGAGTGGTAGTGACGTGCCACGCATACCACGCATACCACGCATACCGCCCATATATTTGTTACATCTCCCGTTGCACACCAGGCGGCTCGACCGAGTCGCGGACGAAAGACTATCTCCGTGGCAGTCGCCTCAAACGATCTCGCACGGATCTCGCTGGTGTCGACCAAGCCTCCTTCAACACTCGTTTGCTACCGCAAGCGCTACTGGCCAAACCATGTCTACCACGGACGGTTCTCCCCATGGCTACTACAATGCGCCTGGCAGTGACCATGCGCAAGGCCCGCCGAGAAAGAAGATGCGAAAGGGCACCAAAAGTTGTATCGAGTGCCGGAGGAGAAAAATCAAGTGCACATTCGAGCCAGGCCGGCCGTCGATATGCAACGAATGCTTTACCCGCGGCTCGACCTGCATTGACCAAGAACACGGAGACATCGCCAGCCTCAGTCGACTGCCCGGCGCCAATGGCAATAGCAATGCCAACGCGCTGCAGCAGAAAGAAGACCAGAACACGGCCCTCAAGGAGCGAGTGACCTACCTCGAGGGCCTCGTCAATCAAGTTCTCGACCGGCTGCCAGACAGAGAAGGCTCAGCATCGACACCGCCTAACCCGCCGCCACGAAAGGACGAAAAAGACCAAAGGGATAGCAAGAGCAAGGACCGAAAGCGGAGTCAGGACAGAAAAGACAGTCAAACGTTGCAGGCCGATGCTCAAGCAGGCAAGTCCACGTCCTCGTCCTCCTCTTCTTTCTCTCGTACTGACCGCCCTTCTTCAGCCAAAGTCCTGGAAAGCCTCAAAAGCCCCGTCAACCCCGTCAACCCCGTCAACTCCGTCAAGAATCAGCTGGTCGTAGAAGACGAAATCCCCTTGTATCCATCCGGTCATTCCGACTCGAGTGCGCCCGCACTGTCCCTGTTTAACAACGCCGTCATTGAACGAAAAGAAGTGCCAGTCCCCATGACTCGAGCACAGTACAACAAATCCAAATCCATCATTGCCACCCTCCTGCAATTGCTGCCCACCCCCGAAGACCTGGAAATCATCCTGCAAAACTCGCAGGAATGGTGGGCCATCTGGAGGACCATGTTTCCCCACATCACCGATCGCCGCTGTGTGACCATCAAGGAGTCGGTCTCACATTCCTTGCGCTCCGAGAAACCGGCCGAGATCGCAAAGATCATGCTGTGCATTGCCCTGAGCATCAACCAGCTGCCGCAGGACTTTGACTGGTCCCGTGTCTCGATGAAGGAAGCCCCGGCCGATCTGATGGAGCGCTACATTCGCACCGTCGACCAGTACATCATTCAGGACGACGAGATTGCCGCCACCGTCGACGGCATCGAGTGCATGGTGCTCGCCGCCAAGTATCACATCAACATGGGTCGCCCCCGACGCTCCTGGCTGCTGTATCATCGTGCCATTGCCTTTGGTCAGCTGCTGGGCCTTCACCGCGTTTCCAACCGCCGCCCGAAAAAGCCCGATGCGGAATACACCCGCCAGATCTTGGTCTGGACCCATCTCGTCATGGGCGACCGCTTCCTCTCCCTCGTTTTGGGCTTACCCTATTCCATCGCCGAAAGCTTCGTCGGCGCCTCCCTCGCAGAAGTGGCCGCCGGCGTCAAGGAAACAACCGCCGGCGAAGCCTACTGGGCCAAGATGATTCCCATCATGACAAAGCTCATTGACAGAAATCAGAATCCGGCCGCGATGCCCTACTCGTACACCCTCACCCTGGATCGAGAAATCGACGAGAACTACGCCGCCACCCCCAGAGATTGGTGGACCACCGAACGCCTGCCCGACACCACCGTCGAAGAGCACATTGACCGATTGCAGGCCCAATTTCTACATCACCACTCCAAAGTCCTCTTGCACATGCCCTTCCTGCTGCACTCCTCGGCCGACAAGCGCTACCAATACTCCCACACCGCCACCCTGGATGCCGCTCGCCAGATGATCAGATACTATGATGCCTTGCGTGGCGCTCACAACGTCGGACCCCACATCTGCAGACTGCTCGATTTCCAAGCCTTCACCGCCGCCATGCTACTGCTTCTCAACATCTGTGGATACAACTCACACGCCAGAGGCATCGGCATGGTCCCACAACGGCCCGATCTGGAACAGGACCAGGAAGACTCGGCCTTGATCGATCAGACCATCAGCCTGCTCCGCATTGCCGCCAACGAGCCGGGTGGTATTGTCGCCTCCCAGTGCGCCAAAGCACTCGACATGCTCGGAAAGGTGCGTTCGGGCCTCTGCGATCCGCCCAAACACAAGTCCGGTCAAAACGATACCTGCCAGATCGCCATCCCCTACTTTGGCACCATCACCATCGGTGTCGGCAAGCAATTTGTCCCCATCAAACCTGGCACCTATCCGGACGCAGGGACGGCTCCAAAGTCGTTGCCGTCGAGGAAGCAGACTCAGTCTCGCCCTCAGCCGCAATCAGTGACCGGCCTGCCGACACCGTCAGCGAGCGCGCATTCCTCGCAGCCGTCACCAAGCCTGACCAGTGACGGCATTCAGCAGTCTCCATACGACTATTCCCTGTCAGCACCCAACACCTTGGACAATTCGTGGACCGTCGATACAGAAGACCCCTTCATCACCTTTGACAGCTTCATGGCCTTTCCCGGCGCACGGACATTTGAATTCGGTGCCGGCACAGGCATGAGTTCGGGCTCCAATTTCAGCAGCTCCAACTACGGACAACAAATGCCGGACGTGAACCAACAGCAAGCCATCAATCTGTACGGCCCACAGCTGCAGGAACAGAACATGGTCATGGAAGGGTTTCCCTTCCCTGCTGTCAATGGTGGCCTGGAACTGGACAATGGATGGAATTGGTTTGGCGTGGACGCTCCAGTTTTGTCGTGAGTGCGGTCTGTCCGTGGTGGGCGGTCAGGAGTGCAGCCACTTTGTAGATGTGCCCATCTATCTTCTAAAATCTAGCCCTGGAGGGAGAAGAGCTGTGGTGAAGTAGCCGCATTGTGTATATATACCCAAGGAATGCCGCACTATGTATGTTTCTGTCGACTTCTACGATGCCGATACAGCTCCTGGAAAGGTAAACAGCACCTATTTTCTGTTATTGCACGTTATTATTTTTTCCCAGGCAGAAACGCTAGATCCTACGCTAGATAGGCCAGTTTAGACATTAGACATTATGTATGTAGATATATCGAGCTTTTGACGGGTCCCGCTCGATCTATATTTTATTTCTTATTTTATTTGTTTTATTTATCCTATTCTCCCCAGGCACGCCACGACTTCGCAAGTACAGAGCATGATAAAATTCATATTCCGCACCTCAAAAGTATATACTCTATATACATTAGTTTATTTAGTTTTATTAATACTTTTCTCTCTTGAACGGGATAGTCATTAGTCTATCAGTCTATTAGTCTTTTGGATATCTCAGCGCGCCATGTAGTTACCTAGCGTAGTCATTGTTCGATTTGTGCCCTAATAATTAATTAGTCAAGGGTAATCAAAGCTCGGGCGAATCTCCCCCAGATTACAGTAGATTCGATTAGATTAGGTGTTTATGCGTTTTACACTGCGAACGCAATTGCAGAAACCCAAATAGCCTATCTATTTTAGATGATTGTGGTTTTCAGGTGTCATTCTACAACAATAATGTCATACAAAAGCGTGCGTTTTCTAAAGTCTAGAATCAGGCGACAGTTACGTCCTAAATGAGAGCTACTGCAATGCAATGCAATTGGGTACTGCCCGATTATAGTTTTGCAGGGTATTTAATTTGCAGCGACATACTCCGCACAGATGACGCCGTCATATAGCGTCGGACCCGTGGTGAAGGTTCCGCAATACGTCTTCCTCGTCTCCAGCGCCGACAGTATTACCACGACGACCACCCAGACAGCGATCAGCACGCCCGTGTACAGCTTGTACCAGACGGCTCAAACGCAGGGGATAGACGTCGAAGACGTCGACGACCGCTCCCGGACCCAGTAGAAGGCCATGACGGCGAGTGTCATGAGCAGTAAGAATGCGTACGACCAGCCCGTCAGGGTCGGACTGAGGGAATCCACGGAGCGCGTGTGCGGTTTCGGCACCATCCGGAACAGCGTTAGGCCGAGAGACCCCAGCAGGAACGCGCTGTAGAAGAGCCGCACCGCGAGACCGGGGATGCTGATCGCTGCTCGAGGCGCCACTGAGAGGTACGAGTCGTAGGAAGCGATGCGCATCGGGTGGTGGTTGAGGAAGCCTTTGGCGGAGGGATGCAGAGTAAGAGGTTCCGCGAAGCCCGTGAAGCCCGACTCATTGTACGCGATCAGGTAAACGGCCTGCACGCCCTGGAGCGTGACGATGATGGTCTTCAAGCCGTCGTTGGAGAAGATCCTTCTGAGCAGCGGAGGCGGCCGCCGGACGCATAGGTCGCGAGCCTTCAGCATCATCGCTTCAGATCCGTCCCATCCATGCTGCGTCCAGAACAGGGCATTCTCGGCAGCCATGTCGGTGATGCTCCAGGATTTGGCGCGCGCGCGCCGGTCGAGGACGGCGTAGTAGCGCCACATGATGGACGTCGGGTTGTAGTGGACGATGATCTCGTGCCATGGCGGCGTGCTGGAATGCAGGTAAACGATCGTTGGCGCCCCCAGCGACGAGGTGTGCAACCTGCTAACTTATGAAGTAGTTTCCTATTCACCTCCCTCGCCCTACCTAGGTAATACTCCGTACATGCCGTTTCACGTTACCGCCTGTATCCTCCTCTACCTAGGCGCCCTTCGATTCTCTACTAGCTCTTTCAATTCTGCCAAGCTTTTACGAGATTCTTCGATTACAGTAACCTCTTAATCATCAATCCTTGCGGTCTCAGTAACTCCTGACGTAACACGTTTCGGCCTCCTTAAACATTCTAACGCGTTACGTATGAGGATCCCCGCTGTAGGCGGCAACTGGAATAGCTAGTAATCAAGATGTTAACCTGCTGAAAGGTCTCAGCTGTTGGCTATATTACGATTCAGAGCTTATAGAGGAGTTCAAGCTGTGGGCAGGCCTTTCCTAGGCTGGAGGTAGCCGAGGCGCAGGTCTGCCGCACGTGATGCTCCTTGTCATGGTGTGATATAGCGGGCCTCGGGATCCGGTGTCAAGACCTTGGCTTACCGCCGGACGTAGGAATAGATGGAATAGAGTATTCTCATAGATAATTGTAGCGATGAGGCTTATAGATAACGATTCAACGCCTGGAAAGAGGAAAGGAAAGGATGAGGCGGTGATTGCGCAGTGTGTCTCCAGGATTAACCTCAGATTAGCATAGCCGACTATGAGAACCACTACACAACTTTAAGGGGGTTTCAAGTAGCTACCAACTATTCAGCCATTGAAGTCAGGCTTCATCGGCTCCTGCGATACGCGCTCTTATGACCATCGTGTGGACAACCGGAGTCAGTGCGGATAGTTTGCATCCGTGAATAAATTCAATGATTTTCTCGTTTCGCCAGTGCGAAAGTGTCCTCTCCCCGAGTGAGCAATTGAGTCCCGTAAACGTCTACGCGCTATGAATCAGGACGGAGGCCCTTGCCAGGGTGCCCTCGTCCAGTCTTCAAAATCGTCACGGGTTGGGTAATCATCCCGATCATCCCAATCATGGTTGAAGTAATCTTCATCGAAGATATCATCATCGAAGTAGTCCCGAGGAGGAGGGACGTAATTCCACTTATTCAAACTCCTATTTTGGTCTCCGCTCCATGGAGCTAACGTCCTATTTGGGCCATGGGCGTCGTACTCCAGTTTCTGAGACGATGCGACGCGTTTCTTGGTTTCTTCATTAACTAGGGCTCGCCACTGGGTGCTCTTCCCTATGAAGCTCTTCCACAAGTCAGGGAGGCACCGGACATCTCCAACACAATAAGCAATGATTTGATCGGGGATTGGGCGCTGATTAAAAACTTCGTACGAACCACCACGTTCAGGCCGAAACAATTGCTCGCCTTTCTCTTTGACCAGCTTCCAGTTCTTTTGGTCGTGATGATATGGCACGCATTGCTCAACACACTTGGCTAGGCCGTTCAAGTACTTTCTGGATCTTGTGGTCATCCTCGCAGCACTCTCCATCAGCTGAACATCCTCCACTCCTTGTAGTGCCACGCCAAAATGTGCAAATAAGGCGTCTGAATCGTTGCGAACGTCGAAGAAAACCTTTGGAATCTTTTCGTCCTGGAGGATATCCTTCAAAGTCTTCTGCTTGACGCCAGCCGTGTTAAATGCTTGGGAACCCAGCGAGTGCACATCGATAAGACAGACGCGTGTGGTCGAGGTGGACGTATGGATTAGAAGGGTAAAGATGGAAATAGAGCCCTCACGGCAGAGATTAACACCCTCAAGATCGATGTAGATGGTTGGCTCAGGCAGCGCTGGCGACGTATGGTGCAAGACGAGCCAGTCGACAAGGTCACTGATTTGCTTTGTTGTGTTGATAATCTCTGTCTTGAACTCCCTCATGCTGTTTCGCTCTTCGTGCGAGCTGCTACCGTCTCAGTCGATGATTTAGCGGCCAGAGACCGAGGCGGACAATCGGAGCGTGAATCTATTGCTTTAGTGAGTTATCACTTTGGGCAAGGGAGTTGGGAAGTGATGAGCTCGTTGAGCCTCATAGTATTGTAAAAGGGTGCCAGAAGGGTCGTTGGTCGGGGATTCAGAGCTGATTTAGAAGCCGTGCGTTAGAGGCGCAGAACGATAGAGTGAGGGAGTGAGGCGATGTGGGGTGGTGGGGCTGGCAGTCCCCTGGTAGGCTTCAAGTTTCCGGACAAAATCACCCGTCACCCTCCTTGCCCACAGCGTCTCGGAGAGGAGTAGATCGTGTCCACAGTGGCTTATACTATCTACTAGTATCCAGGTACTTACAGACAGTCTTCGTACTTTGTCACCTATTCTCGTTTCGCGTAGAACGACTCTAGCTGTCATCAGAGTAGCTCGACTAAAAGAGCATTGACCTTTTTGAATGTTCCGACCCTCACCTGTATGACCAGGCAGCCTTGGAACCAGATGACCTCATATCCTCAGTAACCACCTTCCAAAATCTCCAACTTGCCATAATCAGCTCTAGAGGTCGATGTTTACCTTTCTTTAATTTGGACTGCATTTATCAAAATGAAGACGGATCCACCATAATCCGACTCTTGTCGATGGATTGAATTCCACAATCATGTTTCCCTCGAGATCGAAACGGAACGCTTTACCTCTGTAAGCAATCCGGGTTCGTGGTCCTTACCTAATAAGAGAATCCTCGATTTGATTTCCTCGGCCGTATCGCAGCTTGACATCTCGGACACGCCCTCAACTCACAGTTTGGACACTGCAGCAGATAAGTCCAGATCTCATCGCACATGGGGCATTCTGTGCGACCCTGTATCTTTGGCCACCAGCCGTCGTGGCGGCAGATTGACGTGTGAGCCTGGCGAGTGCTACTCCCTGTTGAATCAAACCGCGTGGACTGTTCCCGACGTCTTCTGGATTGGTCATTAGTATTCTGGCGGTTTCTGGTCTCTTCCTCCTGTCGTTTCTGTTCAGCTGCTCGCCACTCCTCTTGCTGTTTTCTCAACGCCTCTGCTGCTTGCTGCTGCTGCTTCACCCACTGCTCCTGTTGCTTCTGTTCAGCTGCTCGCCTCTTCTCTTGCTGTTTTCTCAACGCCTCTGCCGCTTGCTGCTGCTGCTTCACCCACTGCTCCTGTTGCTGTCGCCAAAACGCTGCCGTTCTCTCCTCCTCAGCTTTCTCCCTCTCCTGCGCTTTCCGAAGTTCCCTAAGCCGTATCTTATCCTGAATCTCTGCTAACTTCCATTTATCGGCTAGATCGGCAGCATAGAATTCCGCCTCAGCCTTTTGTAACCGATCCTGCGTTTTCTTCAAGTCTGCATTACTCCGCTCTAATCGCCGCTCTTTTATGTCCTTCTCAATTCTTCTTTCCTGTCTCTCTCTGTCCTTGCGCGCCTTCTCCTCCTCACTCTCTTTTGGCTTCTTGTAGATGGGCGACAAAAGCCATGTTGCCCAGCTATTCTTCTGCGCTTCTTCTGCCGCCTCTGCCGCCACAATACTGTCCAGATGTTTTATGTCTTGTTCTACCCGTCGAATGGCTCTCTGCGCCTCGAATATCGATGAATCTAACACTTTCTTCTCGTTCTGCCATCGTTCACTGCGTTCTCGCTTCGACTTCTGAATTATGGCGATTTGCGTTTCTTCGCTAGGCGTGCCTGACGGCGGCGACGCCGAAGTAGGAGGCGGTGGGCGGCTTCGTTTCAAGGACGGGTAGATGAGGTCGTAGAGTCGACGGGCTTGTTCATCCTTCAATGTTTCATAGGCTCGTCCGAGCTTTCAACCTGGTCGTTAGCACAAAGAAAGACTAGCTTACTATCAACAGCGGACGTACCCGTTGGAAAGCTTCAGTAGCGTCAGGCTTGTGGTTTCGGTCCGGGTGAAGCTCTAGCGCTAGTCGTCTATAGGAACTAGTAATTACCTGGGCTGTAGCAGTTTGGTCCACCTCTAATATCATGTAGTAGTCTTCTGTAATTGGCGACGGTGCCATACCTTGAAAATATGCTGTTTAGTACATTCACGAGTGACACCGATGAATGCCCCGCTGAAGCGAAGGCATACATATGGCATACGGCATCAAGGTCAGAGTGCGACTGTAAAGCTTATCACGGTGCTACTGAAATCTAGCAGCCTTAATTGGTCGGTCACGCTGCCAAAATTTGGTATCGAAGTCGCAACGGTCAGCGTCAGCCTGATTCGACAAGAACAGACATTTGTAAGGTCCTCCTCCGCAGTTCGGCGCATATACCACATGGGACTTGACATATCGTCGACTCGAGAGCGATGATTAACTAGCTGCCAAAGTGTTGATGCTTCTTGCATATTTCGGGAATGCAGGGCTTGGAGATAAGTCGCACGACTGGCTTCAAGAGGTGGCAGGCGAACACACCGAGTTTAAAAACCTCATGGGTATGTTGGTGGACTCCTGCTTGGTGGTAGCTCAAGCTGCAACGAGGTCGTACCGCATATATAACTGCGCGCACGACTGGATATCAGTACAACTCATACTAGGGAAAGAGCGAGCAATGATTTTGGTATGCCGTAAGATGTGTGACGGGCAGTAGTAGTGAGGACGACTCAGAAGGGGATAAGGCGTAACTCTCAGCTCGAAGCACTGTTTTACAAACTTATGTCGTCTCTATAGTAAGCTAGAGTCAACGTATCAGTTGCTGCTTTGCAACATACGAGCGGGCACTTGGCGACGACTACCCCTCAACCATGATGGCTGGTCAACAACTTTAGCCTGTTACAATGCCACCAGTTCTCTTATCGTCCCTGCCCGTACACCACCTCGCCTTTCGACAATATCACCGCTTCTGCAGGAGTTCCATGAACTGCGCACTCTGCTACGTCAGCATCTTTATGAGCCCTCAGATTGCTTGTGCTTTTCAACTTGCTCTTTCAGTAATATCCGATTTGCTTTTGTAACGCAGCTGCTCTAGCTGTTGTTGGAAAGCCGGCGAACTCACCTTTCTGCCTCTTGCTCGCAGGTGTGTCGTGTACCCTGAACCTTGTGTTTTTCTCGGGGGGCGCGCGCTCGGGTCCTGCTGCTGAAAAGTTGCTGCGCTATCCTCTTTGTCCAATATCCTCCGCGCTCATGTGAGAAGGCATCTCTCCAAGGGCTAGTCTGAGTTCTGAGCACACAGATACCAATACTGTAGCATTTGTCAAGGCTAGGGATTTACAGGAAGCCCTTTTAGCATTCGTAGCCCTACGGCAATGTCGTGATCAGCGGCATCTGCTCGTCCATCGAGTCTACAAGCCACACAAAGTTTCTCCCGCCAAGTATCTTGTGCCATAGCTTGCCTGGCGATTCTGGCGTTGCTTTCGGTCTGAAACCAGGCAGCCGTTTGGTGTATGGCTCGAGTGACTCTCTCGACCATAAGATGGTCCAGTAATTCCTCTTCTTCTAGGAGAACCGCGGTTAGGAAGTTATAGATCAGTCTTGCGGAGAGAGGGAGGCTGAACTGTTCTGCTACTTTCCTCAGCCTAGAGTCGAAGATTATTGGTGCCGTAGAACCTTCGCTCTGTCCTTCTAAATCGACGGCAAGAGTAAGGTATTGTAGCCCTCGAATAAGTCTTCTTCGCATGTCACTAAGTTGTTGGAAGAGAGTACCGATTTGACACGCTTTGCAGTCGCATACGAAACCCAGGGCTTGATGGCGTTCGTGTCTGGTCCTGCATTCGAAATCCGAATTATAACAGATAGTAATCTCTCCTCCCGCGACGATATCTCTTATCGCAACAGTTGTAATAACCGCTTCACTAGTAATCGGAACTTTAGCGTTAGGTATACACGAATGGTTGAAGCGGGAGTGAAGGAGGAACAGGCCATGAATTGGTGGATCGGTTGACATTGCGAAGGAATTCTCGGCACAGGTCTGCGACATATATGTGAAAGGCTTAGCAGCGTTGTCGCGGAGTGCCAGAAACTGTTGTTTCTCACTAGGCATCAACTGTTCAAAGGCTGCCCGGATATCTTCTTCCATGATCTCCTTATGTGGTTTGCAGATGATGAAGAGTGGTTTCTCTTTCAAGATCGAGGTTCCTTTCTTAATTCTTCTTGTGGCGAAGGCTCCCCACCCTTTTCCCGGTGAGGGTTTCAACTCGAATAGCGCATCTTTAGGCACATGGAGACTACGATAAGCTAGAAGAAGTAAGTCGGACGAAATGTTAAGCGTGAGGTGACTTACGATGACTTTGTGACATCGTTATTCAGCCCGTCGCCTTCACCGTCTACCTTTTGTGTATTTGCTGTATTCCTCTAAATCTGCGAGACAATCAACGCTGACGGTATCGGTCTCGTAAAGACAAGCACGCGGACGTGTTAGTATGGATAGATGGCACTAGTTTAAAAGCTGCGCTGTTCGGCTTGAAACGGCCTCGTGGTCTACGAGGTTTTATGGACGGAAACAAGGCTATCAGGCTGATCCTCACATAACGCCTGACCGAGACTAGACTGAAACCTAGTAAATTAGTACTATAAGACTACAGTCTATATTAGTAGTCGCACAACGTGGAGAGCTGTCTTGTATACCGGTAGAACTTACTATTATCTCCTAATCTAGGAGGCAAGACTGGTCGAAGGAAGGAATTACTACTATCGATAATTAGATTCTCTTACCCTATTACTAGTCTAGAGAATTACGCTATATAACACTACCTCGACCAGCGTTGGCCAGCTTGCGTTGCGCAGCTGATCTATTTATAGATCGTCGTCGTCGTCGTCGACTGCGCAACGTACTGATCTCTGACGCAGCCCCGCGAGTTGTTACTAGAAAGCGAGCGTCATAAACTAATTGACCGCAATACCAGCTAACAACCTCTTCAGGGGCTGTCGACATGTAGTATTAAGTTCCATATACCCACTATTTAGACGAATATCGACCAGTATTAATGCCCGCGACGTCGCCGCGGGTATATAGCTGATCTTTATGTGTGTACTGAAGAGAAGGAACGTTTTCGCTATCTGAACGCAACCGCGTACAGTGCGCGTCAAAATTGAACGCCTACCACGCGTCATTTCGCGTTTATGAACACCATGACCCGGATTAGATACCTTCTTTGAATAGCTATAGCACAATGCCACGACTTCCTTTAGGCGAAATAACGCCTAATATTAGTAGAAGGAAGGAGCTTGATTCCTTTCAACTAGGTTAAATCGCCGGATTGCACGGTATAGGCGAGAGTTCGTACAAAATCGCCGAGGCCATCGGAATTCCGCGTCGAACCGTCCGAGACGTGATTGAGCGCCAATCAATAAATTCAACACCCACCACCACCCTAGGAAGGGGACGCAAAAGAATAACTGATCTCCGTGATGAGCGGGTACTTCTACGCATTATACGAAAAAATCCGACCTGGTCGTTGCGTAGAATTAAGAACGAGAGCGGTCTGAAAATATCCATTACCACTATTAAGCGGATCTTTAAAAATAGCGGTTAATACTACTGGATAATGAAGAAATAATCGAAATTGAACTCGGAATGTGCGAAGACGCGTCTAGACTGGTGTTAGATACGAAAAGATTGGACAACGGAGGAGTGGTGTTACGAAGTGGCCACTGGGATGACCGCTTCGGAACTATAAGAGAAGGAAGGTTACGCGAGGAAGGTTCGGTGCATATAGAGAAGCTTTATACGATCGACGGATTAGGAAAGTACGATATAGCGATATGGCGATATGTTAATATACGAGTATATCGATATATTAATATATTAATATATTAAGAAAAACTTTCTCTTCGGGAAATCCCTTTTAGGTATATATAATAACGATTTCTCTATATACTTTTATAGTTTCTATAGTTAAATTTAGTTATACTAGTATACCGATCTACGTACTATAAGTACCTTAACTTATATATATAATATCCTAATAGATAGTCTAAGAAAACCTCTTAAGGTTCCCTTATACTATTACTAGCGCGAGGGGCTTATAGCCTTATAATATTTTAACTATCTACTTACTATTACGATAGTTTATAAGTATAGATTCGAACTTCGAGTCTATCTTATCTACTTTAACCGCTAAGAGCGACGATAGCGAAGGTATAGTATAGCAGAATATACCGCTCGTCGATTAAGTAGTCGAGCAGCTTATACGAATTTACCTTATCTCGCTACTATTAGATCTAAGACCTAGGAGAAACTACTACTAGGTATAAGTAAGTATAGTAGATAAGTAGACTAACGTTGCTATAGGGACTAGAGGACTAATACTCGTTGCTAAAGGTAAATAACTCGATAAGGCTTCTAATATCTCTTTAAGCGTCGAGAAAATAGAGACTCGCCTTAAGATTAGAAAGCTCGATCTCTTCGACGATAGTAGTAAAAAGTTCGTCGTCTTCGTACAATAGGTTAAGACGTATTTAAAGTATAGGAATATTAAGAATTTAGAGAACTAGGTTCTTTAGGCTATAAACCTACTACGAAGGGGACCTAGAGACTAGATTAAGCCCTATCTTTAGGACTTTCTCGATAATAACGATAAAGACGATTAGAAGCTAAGAACAGTTATACTGTTCTTAGAGATTAATAAATTCTTAAAAGAGCTAAAGAGGCTCTATAAGAACCTCGACGAGACTAAGAAGACTAAGCGATAAATCTACGTATTACGATAAACTAGATTAGTTCTAGAATATACTATAAAGTTTAAGTAACTATTAAGTCGTCTTAAGTAAAACGATACTACTCTTATATCGTAATACTATTAAGAACTTAAAGACTTTATTAAGAATAAGTTAATCGATAGAGATAAGATAGAAGGATATAATAAACTAGTTATTACGATAACTAATATTAATATACGTTACTAAAAGCGTAGAATAAAGAAAGAAAAAAGAAGTACTTCGTTTATACTAAATAGATATTAATACTAGATTACTTCTTAAAAGTACGCGCGAGATCTAGATATAATAAATTAGTAGACTAATATAGCTTATAAGAACTCGCGTAAACAACGAGAAAGACGCGATAAAGAAAGACTACTAAGGATTAGATTATCTATAAGATTACGATTAGAAAAAGAAAATAAATAGACTAAGAAGTTAGATTAAAGATCTAAACTCGATAAATCTAAATCTAAAAAAGAAGTATATTTTCGATATAGAAAATAAGAATACTACGCTAGAGAGTATAGAAATACTACGAAATAAATTAACTTAGTCGAAAAGATAGAGACGCTTATAGTTATCGATAAAGCTAAGAAAGACTATTAGTAACTGTTATAGACAGTATATTATTACGATACGTATACGACTTATCGAAGTAATAAAGAAGGATATAGCTAGTACTCTAGAAAGCCTAGAGTTACTAGAATAAAGAAATAAGTCTATATAATAAAAAGAGAGCTAATTATTAGAAGAGATTAAGATTTAAGAATTATTCGAAATAACGAACTTTTTACTATTATTAAAATCTACTACTAAAGGCAGATTAAGTATAGGAAAAGTAAAACGATTAGAATAATTATTTATAACGATACTCTTAAACGATAATCGTATCTAATATAGGTCGTTATCTTCTATACGAAAGAAAACGGACTAAGGAAGTAGATATATACGAAGATATACGCAATTCGCTAAAAGATGCTTTAGAGCTAGAAAGCGATAATAAAGGCTAACGCGATATACCCGTTTATACCTTTACTACGACTTAATAAGATTATAAATAGTATAGAATATCTCGTAGAAACTCTTAGACTACCTCTTTACGAATAAAAATCTTTAACGTCGAAGAAAGAGAAAATCTAAGAGAAGACTATAGTAAAGATATAAAAAGATATCGATACGAGAATATTCGATAATACCGATAAAGAACTATCCGTACGGGCCGGCGCTTTAGGTATTTATAGATTTCTACGCTAATAGAACGATACTTAAACTAGTATTAAGGTATAGTCGAAGGTAGAACGAATAACGCTACGAATAAATAAGTAGTACTACTAGAACTACTATAGAGAAGTACGATTTCTATACGAAGCACTAAAGTACGTTTATAAATTAACTATTTATCGAATCTACGATCTAATTATACTATCTAAGAAATAGTTAGTATATATTAATATAGCGTTCGATAAACTCGTATTAAGAATATACTTTACGATATTTAAATATAGTCGAGTAGAGGGTATATTAAGACGATATATAAGAACTCTACTAGAAGTAGAAAAGCGATTAAATTTATATATCGAAGTTACGTTTATAAACTATCTTAAGATTACTATCTAAACTAGACGATAGTATATAGATTATTATTAAAAGAATAACTATATAGAATAAGACGCGTAATACCTTTATCGATACTATAATTATCTAGAGAAAAGTTAATAAGAGACTACGAAAATAACTTTAAAAGCATATACGAAAAGTCGATATAAACTAGAATTATACTATTATTAAAGATACTACGATAAGATAAGAGATATAGTAGTAAGACGCTATTTTCTAGTACTACTAAGAGCTATTTCGCTACTAGAAGAAAACGAAGAGATAGATAAAGAGTTAAATACTAATTTACTAAAATAGATTTTCGAAGAAGAAACTTTCGAGGGGGGATCTTTAAAAAATACTAGAGCTATTGTTCTACGAACGAAGAAATAAGAAGAGAACTATATCGGTTAAGAACTATCGTTATATACGATACTACTATTCTACGAGAAGATAGTTCGAGCTAATAGAGCTATCGTACTAAGTCTAGAAAGTTAGATCTTAGAGCAGAAACTAATATCGTAAGCGATAACGATCGCGAAATAAGGATAAATAGTACTAGAAGAACCGCTACGATTAAGATAAGCGATACTTAGAATTCTAGAAGAATAGAGACGAGTAAGATCGAAGAACTTTACTCTAGAATTAAAATTAATATTTACGTCTATAAATATTAAAGTACTAACCGTACTACTAGAACGTACGCTAATATCTATAAATTAAAGAATAGAAAGACGAAGATCTTATTTATAGAATTAAAGAAAAAGATTTACGAACTAATAATAGTTTATATATATATTAATAGGTATCGAGTAAGAGCGTTAATCGATATAGAAGCGAACGCTAGTCTAGTCTTAAAGGCGTTTATATATCGGATATAACTAAAAGAAAGAAAGCTTAAAGAAGACTTATATTTAATAATAATAGTAGATTAAGACTATACTAATATTAATAAGGAACTTAGATTAGTAAGAATAAGATACTAAGAATAAATATAATTTATAGACTTAGATATTATCGAGAATCTAGAATTCGAGTACTTTCTAGATCTAGACTAGCTAGTCTAGATAGGGTATCTAGTAAATACGCTTAGACGATAACTTATACGAAATTCGCTAAACGCTATATAATAGTTCGAGAATACTATATAGATTAGGCTAACTTATAGGACGTTCACTATAAAGTAGGCTAATTAGATTAGCCGAGAGGTTAAAGACGAAGTAGAAATTCTAATTAAGTATCGAGAATTTAAGAAGCTCTTTAAGAATAATCTTACTATAGAGATACTGTCTAAATACTAAACGTAGAACTACGAGATATCTCTTAAACCCGAAATAAAATCTATTAAAACGCGAATCTATTTAATATCGCGGTATTAGAAGTAAGAACTCTAAAAGTATCTTAATAAAAATTTAAAAAAGGGATTTATTAGAAAGTTTATCTTACTATAGGAATTTTCTATTCTTTTTATACTAAAGAAGAATAGAATATTAAGGCTATATATCGACTATCGATAGCTTAATAAAGTAACTAAAAAGAATAATTACTCTTTATCGCTTATATCGAAACTATAAAACCGACTTTAGAAAGCTAAATAGTTTACTATATTAGACTTACGTAGAGCTTATAATCTTATTCGAATAAAGAAGAGTAAAGAAGAAAAAACAGCGTTTAGTATACGCTATAGTCTTTATAAGTACTATATTATACTGTTCGAGCTAACTAATACGCTAGCGTTATATTAAGTACTTATTAATAATATACTATTAGAAGGATTAAATCTATTTATAATCGTATATCTAGATAATATACTTATTTTCTCGAAAATAAAAGAGTAATACGTTAAGGACGTAAAGTAGATAATAAAGCGACTATAAGAAAAGGAATTACGACTACGTCTTAATAAATATAAGTTTTTTAAGAACGAAGTACCTTTTCTAGAATTAATTATAGAGAGCTACGATATTCGATCGAACTCTATAAAGATTAAGTCGATCGTAAAATAGCTATAACTAATAACGCTTAAAGAATTATAGAGTTTCTTAGGTCTAGTAAACTACTATCGAAGATTTATTAAGGACTATTCTAGAGTCGTCGTACTACTTATAGCGCTTATAAAGAAGGGACTTACCTTTATAATAAGTAAGAAAGTAAAAGCTGCTTTTAAGAAATTAAAGAAATTATTTACTCGAGTATCTATTTTAGTAAGCTTTAATTCTAAGAAGAGAATTATAATCGAAATCGATACTTTAGAGTACGCTATCGCGAGCGTATTAAGTTAACTAGAAGAAGATAGTAAACTACGACTAGTAGTTTACTACTCTAAAAAGATAATCGTATTTAAAAGAAATTATAAGATTTATAATATAGAACTTTTAGCTATTATAAATATATTTAAAGAATAGAATATATACTTAGAAGAATTAAAATATAAAATTACCGTATATTTAGATTATCTAAATCTTATATACTAGACTACTACGAAGAAGCTAAATAAAAGATAAGTTTAATAGGTAGAAGCTATAGTACTTATTAAGTTTTATATTATTTACGTTAAAGAAAAAGAAAACGCTAGAGCCGATATACTTAGTAAACGACTAGATTATTAAAAGAATAGTTAAGAAATAGAATAAGATATATTACTTCGAGAATAAGAAAATCGATTAGTCTATATAAAATAAGCTAATACCGCTTAGAAAGTAAAGAATTAATTAATAGTAGACTAAAAGATAAAGATTATTCGTAGCTATTACGATAGTAGAATCGCTAAATATTTCGAGATTATAAGAACTATCGAATTAATCTTACGAAACTAAGATTAAATAGATATATATTAAGATATTAAAAGATATATCGAAAATTACGATATATATATAAGAATAAAGGCTTTTAGATATAAATCTTATAGAAAGTTATAAGTACTAATATTATCGTTAAGTATATAAAAAGAAGTTATAATAAATTTTATTAAATCTTTATTAGAATCTAAGAATTTAGCTACGAAGTAGAAGTACGATATAATCTATATAATCGTCGATCGTTTAATAAAGTATATATACTTTATATTTACTAGAATAAAGATAATAGTACTAGAGATTATATATATCTTTATAAGGTATATATTCGTAATATACGAAATACTATTAAGGTTAGTATTAAATAGAGATAAACTATTTAGATTAAAATTTTAGTAATCTATTATAGATTAGCTAGAAACGAAAAGTAAACTTAGTACGACTTTTTATTCGTAGACTAATAAATAAACTAAAAGAATAAATTAGACTTTAGAATAGTATCTTAGAAGCTATATTAACTATAAGTAGAATAACTAGATAAAACTACTATTTATAGTATAAATTATATATAATAATTTAAGAGCTATTATAGAAATATTATCTTTTTACGCGAACTATAGATTTTATCTAAGAGTAGAAGAGAACTTATTAAGTATAAAACTAAAGTTAGAATAAGCTATAATAGCTATAACTAACTTACGATAACTATATTAATAAATATCTAAAGAACTATAGTTTATTATAAAGAGAATAATATAATATATAAATCGAAAAAGATCTAAGAGACTAGACTTTAAGAAGAGAGATATAGCGTATTTATTACGTTAAAATATTAAAATAAAACGATTAAGTAATAAGCTAGACTTTAAGAAGTTAGAACCGTTTAAAATTAAAAGAAAGTTAGAACTAATTACGTATCGACTTTAGTTATTAAAAGAAATAAGGATTTATCTCGTATTCTATATCTCTATATTAAAAGAAGTACTATAACGATAATCTATAGATAAATCGTAATAAGCGCGACTACTAAAGACTAAGAAATACGATATTAAGAGAATTCTAGAAATAAAAAAAGATAAGAGAAGGACCTTATACTTAATTAAATAGTTAGAATACGATAATAGTAAAAACTTATAGAAACTAAAAGAAAATATCTTAAAAGAAGTACTTAACGAGTTTTAAAAGAATTTATTATAAACTATTATTTATAACTATCTCGTTAGAAGAAGACTATTAACTCTTTAGAATATTTTATTATATAAAGTTTAAGTTACTAAGAGTAATTTCTTACTCTAGATATAGCGAGTTAAAAATCTCGAGTACTTATATCTTACGCTATAGTATACGAGAGAATATCTCTTTATAGTAAGCGATAGACTCGTTTAGTTAATTTATCTTTATCTTAATATCGGTAAATTCGGCTTCTATCTTATTAAGAGTTACTCGAGCTTTAAGGAGTGCTTAACGGCGTATAGCTAATTATTTAAATTTCTTACGTCGCTTACGTTACTCTTCTTTTCGTAACTTCTTTACTTTTCGGAATTTCTTAAGAAAAAAGATTCTATTATAGTCGCGCTAATATAGAAGGTATTCTATATATTTTATTAACTAAAGTCGATCGTAGTAATATACTATACTATATTAAATATACTGCGTATAAGCTACTATTACGAGATTTTCTTCGAAGTAGATAAAATTATAGAGTTCGAGAATACGAACTACTCTAGAGAATAAGAGTTTAGTTAAACGTTTACGTTTTAAGACTAACTATATAGTAAGTAAAGGAATACGTAGAAAGAAGAAAAAACTTATCTTTAAGAAATATTACGAGAACGTAAATAGCTAAGAGAAAAAAGTATTACGAAGTAGCTACTAAAATAATCGCTTTAAAACTATAAGAGAAGAAAGATTACGTAAGAAAGATTCGATATATATAAAGAAGCTTTATACGATCGACGAATTAGGAAAGTACGATATAGCGATATAGCGATATATTAATATACGAGTATATCGATATATTAATATATTAATATATTAAGAAAAACTTTCTCTTCGAAAAATCCCTTCTAGATATATATAATAACGATTTCCCTATATACTTTTATAGTCTCTATAGTTAAATTTAGTTATACTAGTATACCGATCTGCGTACTATAAGTACCTTAACTCATATATATAATATCCTAATAGATAGCCTAAGAAAACCTCTTAAGGTTCTCTTATACTATTACTAGCGCAAGGGACTTACAGTCTTATAATAAGTAAGCGACGTTAATATTTAGTAATAAATACTCTATAGAAAGAGGCGCCGGAACGAGGCTAAAATAAGTATAGTATTAGGACCTAGGCTATTGCTAAGCGTAAGAATAACTAGGATGAATAGGTATAATTAATAGTAATAGCTATAAGGCCTATAGATAACGATTTAACGCCTAAGAGAGAGGAAGAGAAGGGTGAGGCGATAAGAGGCGCTGTACACCCGAATCGAGTAGTACGTGCCTTTATTAGTCTCGGAGAATCTCTTATTCGACTCGGATAGGAGATTACTTATATACTTTAGTCTTATTTCGTAATAACTGCCCTCTCCTCTAAAGGCGGTTCGTCTCGAATCGCGCTTAGAATAAGTATCTTCTCACCTTCGTAAGTTTAAGTAATCTTCGATTAAGGATAGTTAGATTAATTGTTTTCTTTATTCGAATCGAATAGAACGCTACGTAGCTCTATCTAAGATTTTTCGTACAACGCGATCGCGTCTACTCGTTATTCTCTCGTCGTCGTCGTTAATATTTATAGCTTTTATCTCGTCTTCTTTCTTTTCTTTCTCTATCATTAATACTATATATCAGTATCGCTATCGTTTATCGAGTTTTAGCTAATAATAGCAGCTATTCGTTCCCCTAGTAAGCCTCTAGCTACTAGACTAAGTAAGGATCTTTAGTACTAGCGCTATCTACGTATTTTATACGTATTATTATTAATCTATTTATCTTTACTAATAGTCTTAGTGCTTAGACTCCCTTAGAAGCCTTAGACTAGAGCTATAACTAGTTTAATAATAATACTTACTAGCGATACGTCGCTATCTATAGTATCTATTTTTTTATTAGCGTACTTTAATTACGGTACTTACTAGCTAATTAATTTAGGTTCCTCGAGCCTACCGCTCTACGACTTTATCCTTTATCTCTACTGTCGAGAGAATAAGAACCGAGCGTAATAACGGAGAGATCTACTCTCTAGAGCAGCTATATATTATTTTTAGAATTCTCTCGCTCGAATCGAATAAGGGTCTATCGTAGTTCTACTAATATATCTCTAGTAGCTAAGTTTAAGAGAACGTCTAGGCTCTAGAAGATAGTTTTAACGTCGTCGCTCGTCGCCTTCGTATAGCTAGTCGAAGGGTATATTAAGTATTCTTTATATATCGTGCCTTACCCTCTTCTAGAACTAGACTATTTAACTTAAGAATAGTTTAGTTCTACCGCGTTAAACTACTAAGCTCTAGTCTTAATTACTAGAAGACGACGGTATATAGTTTCTCGATTGTTTTTTTATATACTAATTTTTCGTAGAGATAAACGAGGGTTTATTCTTTATCGGCTATATCGATAAAGGAGAGTTCGTTTCTTCTTCGATTTCTTCTTCGACTTCTTCTCTCTTCTTTCCTCGCGTTCTCCGTTCGTTAATAATCTCGCTATCGCTACTAACGTTCTCGCTCTTATTCTCCGTCTTATCTTCTTCTCGATTCTCTATTATCGAGCTTATAATCTTCCGTATTACTTCTACGATCGTCGTCTCTTTAATTCGCCCTTCTATTAGTTCTTTATCGATTAGATCGTCGCCTATAGTAGAGCTCGTAGCAGTAGTCTAGAAAGCTAACGTCGCTGCGTAGTAGGCTATAGATCGATAGCGAGATACGAAGAAGTTTATCGCTGTACGGCGTATACGACGAAGAAGAAGTCGTAGTAGCTCTAGTAGTAAAGATAGTATAAGTACTCGAGTACTATAGCGTATACTAGTACGAGAGACGAAAGAGAAGAAGAAAAGAGAGAGTAAGTTCTAATAAAACTCGATTACGAGATAGTAGTATAGCTCGTTATAAGAATAGCGCTTTCTTTTATTAATTTCTTAGTTTCTTTACGCGTTCGATTTAAATAGAGCCTCGAATATTCTTTTTACTAGTTTTTATTTTTCTTTAAATCTTTTTACTAGGTCCTTTACGTATTCTAGATTTTCTAGTAGTTTCTACGTATTATAATCGTAACTTTATTTTATCTATTTTATAAGTTATTTTCTTTTCTTATCTTTTTCTCGCGCGTTAAGAATATATTCTACTTTCTATTTTTATTCTCTATTAATATCTACTAACTTCGATAGTTCCTATCTCGGCCTTATATAGTATAGTTCTAGTAGAGAGACGTAAAACGTAGAGTATAATTACTCGTATTTTACTAGAAGATCTAGTTAATATACGTTTTAACCTATTCTTTTTAGTACTTAGAAAGGCTCGATAAATTTATTTAATAGCTTTTTTATCGCTTTTCGTAGCTATATATTCTTAGTAGTTAGTCGAACTTAGTCGTTTACTATAAAGGATATATCTCTATAGCGTAAGTCGTAGTATAACTTAATCTTTACTTAAGCGTCGATCTAGTTTTATTATAGTTATTTTCTAACTTATACTAGCTTTATTACCTTTTCTAGTATAATTACGTAAATCGATTTTTCTTCTTTTCTATTCGAATCGAGTAAAGACTTTAGTTTAATATTTTTTCTAGTTTATAATATAAATATATATACTACTTAAAATAGTATTATCTCGATTATCGAGTTTACGCTATTATTAATAGTCTACTCGGCGTTACTTAGTAGTTTCGTTTAGTTACTTTATTCGTTATTTAAATAGTATTATAAGTAGTATTTAAGCTCTTAGTTTAAGCGTTTCGTCTAGCTATTCGTCTATAGATAAAATACTATTAACATCTTTCGCTTTACTGCGAAATAGTAGTAAATCGTTTTCTAGTATTTCGATATAAATAACGATTCTCTATCGCTTACGATCGACTTTAGAAACCTAAATCGTAAGAATATCTCGTCGATTAGTATAGCGTTTAGTTTATCTATCGTAGTATCTTACGTATACGGGATAAGACGAACTATCTTCGAGTACCTATTAACTACTACTAGTATCGTATTATATATAAATCTACGATAAATAGATATCGATAGCTCTATAATAAAGTCTATTACTATACTCTTCTACGGCTTTTTTAGCGATAATAGCGATACTAGTAGTCTATATAATTAGTATCGAGATACCTTTATTCGCTAGTATACGTTATACGTTTTAACGTAATCGACGATCTCTTCGCTTATCTTTAACTACTAGTAATATCGCTATATTACCTTAACGGTTCTAGTACGTCTAAAGTAATCTTTATTCTAGAAATCGTTATAATTTACCCGTAGAATCTCTACTCTTATAGCGAGATCTTCTAGAATATAGACTTTTTCGTCTTTTCGAGCTAGTTCTATCGCGTTTACGAACTATTTTTCGTTAAATAATCGTATATCGCTAACTACGTTATCTAGATATAATATTTATTTTTATCCTAATATAAACGAATTTAACTATTAAATATATCGAATCTAGGCCTCTAGATTCTCTCTCTTATTCGAATCGAGTAAGGCTACTATATAATTTTCCTCTTTCTTCGTAAGTATATTAGGGTCTTTTATCTCGATATTAAAGATATACTCTTCTCTACTCTTAACTTTAGCGACGCTTAGCGGCGCTAAGTCGTAAACTCCTTCTACTCTATAAATATTCGAAGCGCTCGTATCTATAGCGACGAGCGGTTTCCGTAGAGTATTTTATATACTATCTCTCGAGAGCGACTTTATTAATAATCGAGCTCTAGTTATAATCGCGATACGCGTAGCTAGTATTTAGCTTCTCTATCGATTTAGTATTCTTTTAGTTTCTATCTTTAGTAGTTTTCTACTCGATTCGGATAAGCTCGTACTTCGAAGTAAAATAAGATTAAGTAACGTATTACCCTTTCGATTATTATTTATCTCGAGATCTTTATAATCTAGTCTTCTTAATAGGCTATCGATAGAATTCTTCTTATCTACTCGCTACTCGAGTTTAAAGTTATACGTAGCTAGAAATTCTACTTATCTAGTCTATCGTTTTCGAGATAGTACTTTAGTATTTATAAATTTTATAAGGACTTCGTAATCGGTAATTACTCTTATCGTCCGCGCTAAGAATTCTAGATAATAGCGCTACTTCTTAAATATATAGACTACCGCTAGTATCTTCTAATTCTCTATCGCGTACCTCGTCTCTTCGTCTCGAAACTTTCGAGAGAAGAATACTACGAGATACTATAAGTTATCGTAGTATTATAATAGAATTTCTCTAATTCTATTACTCGATATATCTATCTCGACCCGCGTCTCTACGTTTAGGTCGTAGTAGCGCAGTAAGAAGATCCTTTAAAAGAGAGCTTTTAACTCTTAAAAGGTACTTTCGGCCTTTAATAGCTAGTAAAAAGACTTAATTTTTTTTCTACTATATTCCTTTAAGCAGGTCTATTATAGAGACTAAAATTATCGAATATCCGTTAATAAAGCTACGATAGAAGTTAGTAAAGCCTAGAAATATCTAGATATCCCTATACGTTAACGATATAGACTAGTCGTTAATAGCTATTACTCTTTTAAAGTCTATTATAATATCGTTTACAGTTACGTAAAATCTAAGAAAGTTTATTTAGTTAACGTAAAACTCGTACTTCGATAGCTTAATATATAGACTATACCTTCGTAGTCTTTTTAATACTAATCTTACGTATCGCTCGTAGTCTTCTACGCTATCGCTATAGATAAGAATATTATCTATATAAGCGATATAATAAGAGTCGACGAGCTCTCGTAACGCTTTATTTATATATAACTAGAAGGTCGTAGATATATTTATTAATTCGAATAGTATAACTAAATACTTAAACTGACTATATCGTATACGAAATATCGTCTTTTATCGATTCTCTTTCTTAATACGAATTCGGTAATAAGCGTTTCTTAGATTAAGTTTCGAGAATACCTTAGCGCCGTTAAGACGATTTAGTATTTTATTAATTAAGAATAAGGAGTATCGATTCTTTATTATAATCTTATTTAGCTCTTTATAGTTAACGTAAAGGCGTAAGGATTCGTTCTTTTTTAGTATAAAGAGAATCGATACTTCTACCGCTAAGTTACTCTTCTAAATCTACCCTTTTCGTAGAGTATTATCTAGATATAGCCTTAGCTCTTCTAATTTCTTATCGCTAAGAGAGTAGATAGGCCTATATAGCGTTGTAGCTCTCGAGATAAGTTTAATTAAGTACTTCGCGAGAGTGTTAAATAGTAATTCTACGTTACTTAAATCGACTACGACGTCTCTAAATTCTTAATAAATTTTCGATATTCTACCTTTCTCGATACGTAGAGCCCTTATAATCGTCGAGTAATCTTTTATTCGAATCGAATAGAGCGTACTCTCGAAGTCTAATTCTTTCGAGCTTAGTCGATACTATATAAGGAATATCTATTCGTTTTATTCTCTTCTTAATTATTACGTCGTTATTCTACGAATTCGTAGTATATTCTCGACGTTATCGTAGAGATAATAGAGCCTATCTTTCTAACGGACTCTTCTACGTTATAGGCGATTATAGTCCGATCTAACCTTTTACGTTCTTTATCGCTAGCTAATATCGAGATTAACTTTTTATAGTTAGAGTATTCTAAGAAGTAGTTTATAGTTATCTAATTTTATAGCGATTAGCGTATAGTAAGTCTTTATTTACTATTTCTTTACGTTTATAGCGAATATCGAGAGTTCGTACGTTTCTAAGAGCTAAAGACGGCTTTTATTTATCGCCTTACTAACTATATCTACAGAGTTTCTCTTAAGATTTAGTCGTATATATACGTCCTAGCTAATATAGTCGTTCTTAGCTCCGAAGTCGATTACTGCTCTAAGCGTATAACGCTCTCCTTTTACGACGATATCGACGAGTACTCTAATAAACTAACGTATTCTTTAACGAATCTATTTCTTATTAACTAGTACGACCGTCGTTATAACTGTACTAGCTATTCTTTTTTCGCGTTTATCGCTTATGATCGTTACGGGTAATTAGCGATTCTATAGAGGCCCTTATATTTAAAATACGCGACGGAGCGTAATAGTCTATCCTATCGAGATTTCTCCTTATCGTTAGATCGAGAAGTAGAGGCTAAGAGCTCGAGCTAAGAGTAATTCTTCGTTCGATTTAAACGAGAGTCTCTCTTATATCGATTATTCCGTCTTTCGCCTTCGTCTTCTTCCTCTTTTATAATCTCTTTTCTTTACTTTTCCTTCTTACTCGAGTCCTCTACTAGGCGAGACTTATAGCGCTATACTACTGCGAGAACCGCGTCTCTAGTCTCTCGCACCTCCTTAGGCTCGGCTAAGATAGCGGTTCGAAGTAGAGGTCTAAGGCTATAGAGAAATCGATATACTACGAGCCTTTTCTCGAGTAGCCTAGCGGCGCGGACTTTCTGTTTAGCGACTTTAAGCTTATATAGGAATTAACGGGCACTCTACGTTTCTGTTTACCGTAGAAATTAGCTACGTTTTATTATCTTAATCTTTCGCGTTTACGGATTCTTAATAGTGCTTCGTAGAAAGACTTTAAATTACTTTTAAGTAGTAAGCTTAGTTCTCTCTCTAGTATACGCTCGTTATACGTCGCTCCTTAGCTATATAACGGCTAATTATAGAGCTTATTTTCTAAATATTAGAATCGATACTAGCTAGTAGCTAGAGGTAGAAGCTAGTACGAAGAGTAGACTATTATTATATATATCGCATTAGTCTAACTACTATTATAATATCGATTTAACACTTAAAGAGCTTAAGTATTAAGAATACGATACGAGCTCTTCTAGTATACGTAGCGCAGTCTTAGTATTTATAATAGTTTACTCTCCTCTCTAAAAGATAAGTTAACCGCGACTTATAGTAAGGTATTACTTAATATAGTATTTAAGTATACGCTATACCGTATATATTATAAATCTATATAAACAACTATACTTTTTCTATTAATAATTAGAGAGTATACGTCGAGTATATCCTTCGACTTTATCTCGAATATATAGCTATATATAATTAGTTATATTCGTATTTTCGAATCTATAAAATTTATTAGTCGTAGTTTTAACTTCTTTTAGATATCGCTATCGCTACTCGTCGATAGCGAGATATATATTATAAGTCGTAGCTATATATATATTAGTAATATAAGTCTTATATTATAAGGCTGTAAGCCCCTCGCGCTAGTAATGGTATAAGGGAACCCTAAGAGGTTTCCTTAGGCTATCTATTAGGATATTGTGTATATAAGTTAAGGTACTTATAGTACGTAGATCGAGGTGCTAATATAACTAAATTTAACTATAGAGACTATAGAAGTATATAGGGAAATCGTTATTATATATATCTAGAGGGGATTTCTCGAAGAGAAAGTTTTTCTTAATATATTAATATATTAATATATCGATATACTCGTATATTAATATATCGCTATATTACTATATCGTACTTTCCTAATTCGTCGATCGTATAAAGCTTCTTTATATATACCGAATCTTTCTCGCGTAATCTTCTTTCTCTTATAGTTTTAAAGCGATTATTCTAGTAGTTACTTCGTAATACTTTTCTCTCTTAGCTATTTACGTTCTCGTAATATTTTCTAGAGATAAGTTTTTTCTTCTTTCTACGTATTTCTTTACTTACTATATAGTTAGTCTTAAAACGTAAACGTTTAACTAAACTCTTATTCTCTAGAGTAGTTCGTACTCTCGAACTCTATAATTCTATCTACTTTAAAGAAAATCTCGTAATAGTAGCTTATACGTAGTATATTTAATATAGTATAGTATATTACTACGATCGACTTTAGTCGGTAAAATATATAAAATATCTTCTATATTAGCGCGACTATAATAAAATCTTTTCCCTTAAGAAATTTCGAAAAGTAGAAGAGTTACGAAAAGAAGAGTAACGTAAGCGACGCGAGAAATCTAAATAATTAACTATACGCCGTTAAGCACTCCTTAAAGCTCGAGTAACTCTTAATAAGATAGAAGCCGAATTTACCGATATCGAGATAGAGATAAATTAACTAAACGAGTCTATCGCTTACTACGAAGAGATATTCTCTCGTATACTATAGCGTAAGATATAAGTACTCGGAGTTTTTAACTCGCTATATCTAGAGTAAGAAATTACTCTTAGTAACTCGAACTTTATATAGTAAGACGTTTTAGAGGGTTAATAGTTCTCTTCTAATAAGGTAGTTATAAATAATAGTTTATAATAAATTCTTTAAAAACTCGTTAAGTACTTCTTTTAAAATATTCTTTTCTAGTTTCTATAAGTTTTTACTATCGTCGTATTCTAACTATTTAATTAAGTATAAGGTTCTTCTCTTATCTTTTTTTATTTCTAGAATTCTCTTAATATCGTATTTCTTAGTCTCTAGTAGTTACGCTTATTACGATTTATTTATAAATTATCGTTATAGTACTTCTTCTAATATAGAGATATAGAATACGAGGTAAATCCTTATTTTCTTCGATAACTAAAGTTAATACGTAACTAATTCTAACTTTCTTTTAATTTTAAACGATTCTAACTTCTTAAAGTCTAGCTTATTACTTAGTCGTTTTATTTTAATATTTCGACGTAATAAATACGCTATATCTCTCTTTTTAAAGTCTAGTTTCTTAGACCTTTTTCGATTTATATATTATACTATTCTCTCTATAATAAACTATAGTTCTTTAGATATTTATTAATATAGTTACCGTAAGTTAGTTATAGCTATTATAGCTTATTCTAACTTTAGTTTTATATTTAATAGATTTTCTTTTACTCTTAAATAAAATCTATAGTTCGCGTAGAAAGGTAATATCTCTATAATAGCTCTTAAATTATTATATATAATTTATACTATAAATAGTAGTTCTACTTAATTATTCTACTTATAGTTAATATAGCTTCTAAGATACTATTCTAAAGTCTAGTTTATTCTTTTAGTTTATCTATTAGTCTACGAATAAAAAGTCGTACTAAGTTTACTTTTCGTTTCTAGCTAATCTATAATAAATTATTAAAATTTTAATCTAAATAGTTTATCTCTATCTAATACTAACTTTAATAGTATTTCGTATATTACGAATATATACCTTATAAAGATATATATAATCTCTAATACTATTATCTTTATTCTAGTAGATATAAAGTGTATATACTTTATTAAACGATCGACGATTATATAGATTATATCGTACTTCTACTTCGTAGTCGAATTCTTAGATTCTAGTAAAGACTTAATAAAATCTATTATAACTTCTTTTTATATATCTAACGATAGTATTAGTGCTTATAACTTTCTATAAGATTTATATTTAGAAGTCTTCGTTCTTATATATATATCGTAATTTTCGATATATCTTTTAATATTTTAATATATATCTATCTAGTTCTAGTTTCGTAAGATTAATTCGGTAGTTCTTATAATCTCGAAGTATTTAGCGATTCTACTATTATAATAGCTGCGAATAATCTTTATCTTTTAATCTACTGTTAATTATTTCTTTATTCTTTAAGCGGTATTAGCTTATTTTATATAGACTAATCGGTTTTCTTATTCTTAAAGTAATATATCTTATTTAATTTCTTAACTATTCTTTTAATAATCTAGTCGTTTACTAAGTATATCGGCTCTAGCGTTTTCTTTTCCTTTAACGTAAATAATATAAAACTTAATAGATACTATAGCTTTTACCTATCGAATTTATCTTTTATTTAGCTTCTTCGTAGTAGTCTAGTATATAAGATTTAGATAATCTAAATATACGATAATCTTATATTTTAATTCTTCTAAGTATATATTCTATTCTTTAAATATATTTACAATAGCTAAAAGTTCTATATTATAAATCTTATAATTTCTTTTAAATACGATTATCTTTTTAGAGTAGTAGACTACTAGTCGTAGTTTACTATCTTCTTTTAGTTAACTTAATACGCCCGCGATAGCGTACTCTAAAGTATCGATTTCGATTATAATTCTCTTCTTAGAATTAAAGCTTACTAGAATAGATACTCGAGTAAATAATTCTTTTAATTTTTTAAAAGTAGCTCTTACTTTCTTATCTATCGTAAAGGTAAGTCCCTTCTTTATAAGCGCTATAAGTAGTACGACGATTCTAGAATAGTCCTTAATAAATCTTCGATAGTAGTTTACTAGATCTAAGAAACTCTATAATTCTTTAAGCGTTATTAGTTATAGCTATTTTACGATCGACTTAATCTTTATAGAGTTTAATCGAATATCGTAGCTTTCTATAATTAATTCTAGAAAAGGCACTTCGTCCTTAAAAAACTTATATTTATTAAGGCGTAGTCGTAATTCCTTTTCTTATAGTCGCTTTATTACTTACTTTACGTCCTTAACGTATTACTCTTTTATTTTCGAGAAAATAAGTATATTATCTAGATATACGATTATAAATAAATCTAATCCTTCTAATAGTATATTATTAATGAGTGCTTAATATAACGCTAGCGTATTAGTTAGTTTAAACGGTATAATATAGTACTTATAAAGACTATAGCGTATACTAAACGCTGTTTTTTCTTCTTTATTCTTCTTTATTCGAATAAGGTTATAAGCTCTACGTAAGTCTAATATAGTAAACTATTTAGCTTTCTAAAGTCGATTTTACAGTTTCGATATAAGCGATAAAGGGTAACTATTCTTTTTAATTACTTTATTAAGCTATCGATAGTCGATATATAGCCTTAACGTTCTATCCTTCTTTAGTATAAAAAGAATAGAAAATCCCTATAGTAAGATAGACTTTCTAATAAATTCCTTTTTTAAATTTTTATTAAGATACTTCTAGAGTTCTTACTTCTAATATCGCGATATTAGATAGATTCGCGTTTTAATAGATTTTATTTCGGGTTTAAGAGGTATCTCGTAGTTCTACGTTTAATATTTAAATAGTACTTCTATAGTAAGATTATTCTTAAAGAGCTTTTTAAATTCTTAATACTTAATTAAAATTTCTACTTCGTCTTTAACCTCTCGGCTAATCTAATTAGCCTATTTTATAATAAACGTTCTATAAGTTAGTCTAACCTATATAGTATTCTCGAACTGTTATATAGCGTTTAGCGAATTCCGTATAAGTTATCGTCTAAGCGTATTTACTAGATATCCTATCTAGGCTAGCTAGTCTAGGCCTAGAAAGTACTCGAATCTTAGATTCTCGATAATATCTAAATCTATAAATTATATTTATCCTTAGTACCTTATTCTTACTAATCTAAGTTTCTTATTAATATTAGTATAGCCTTAATCTACTATCGTTATTAAATATAGATCTTCTTTAAGTTTTCTTTCTTTTAGTTATATTCGGTATATAAACGCCTTTAAGACTAGACTAGCGTTCGCTTCTATATCGATTAACGCTTTCGCTCGATGCCTATTAATGTATATATAAACTATTATTAGTTCGTAGATCTTTCTCTTCGATTCTATAAATAAGGTCTTCGCCTTTTTATTCTCTAATTTATAGGTATTAGCGTACGTTCTAGTAGTACGATTAGTACTTCGATATCTATAAACGTAAATATTAATTCTAGTTCTAGAGTAAAGTTCTCTAGTCTTACTCGTCTCTATTCTTTTAGAATTCTAAGTATCGCTTATCTTAACTATAGCGATTCTTCTAGTACTGCTTATTCTTATTTCGCGATCGTTATCGTTTACGATATTAGTTTCTACCTTAAGATCTAACTTTCTAGACTTAGTACGATAGCTTTATTAGTCCGAACTATCTTTTCGTAGAATAGTAGTATCGTATATAACGGTAGTCCTTAACCGATCTAGCTCTCTTCTTATTTCTTCGTTCGTAGAATAATAATTCTAGTATTTTTTAAAGATTTCTCTTCGGAAGTTTCTTCTTCGAAAATCTATTTTAGTAAATTAGTATTTAACTCTTTATCTATCTCTTCGTTTTCTTTTAGTAACGAAATAGCCCTTAGTAGTACTAGAAAATAGCGCTTTACCACTATATCTCTTATCTTATCGTAGTATCTCTAATAATAGTATAATCCTAGTTTATATCGACTTTTCGTATATGCTTTTAAGGTTATTTTCGTAGTCTCTTATTAACTTTTCTCTAGATAATTATAGTACCGATAGAGATATTGCGCGTCTTATTTCGTATAGTTATTCTTTTAATAGTAATCTATATACTATCGTCTAGTTTAGATAGTAATCTTAAGGTAGTTTATAAACGTAACTTCGATATATAAATTTAATCGCTTCTCTATCTCTAGTAGAATTCTTATATATCGTCTTAGTATACCCTCTACTCGACTATATTTAGGTATCGTAAAGTATATTCTTAATACGAGTTTATCGAATACTGTATTAATATATACTAGCTATTCCTTAGATAGTATAATTAAGTCGTAGATTCGATAGATAGTTAATTTATAAACGTACTCTAGTGCTTTATATAGAAATCGTACTTCTCTATAGTAGTTTTAGTAGTACTATTTATTCGTTCGTAGCGTTATTCGTTTTATCTTTAATTATATCTCGATACTAGTCTAGTTATCGTTTTACTAACGTAGAGGTCTATAAATACCTAAAGTACTAGCCCGTACGAGTAGTTCTTCGTTAATATCGTCGAATATCCCTATATCGATATCTCTTTATATCTTTACTATAGTTTTCTTTTAGATTTCCTCTTTCTTCGATATTAAGAATTCTTATTCGTAAAGAGATAGTCTTAAAGCCTCTATAAGATATTCTATTCTATCTATAATCTTATTAAGCCGTAGTAAAGGTACGAACGAGTGCGTCGCGTTAGCCTCTATTATCGCTTTCTAACTCTAAAGTATTTTTTAGCGAATTGCGTATACCTCCGTATATATCTATTTTCTTAGTCTATCTTCTCCCGTATAGGAGATAACGACCTGTATTAGATACGATTATCGCTCGAGAGTATTATCGTAAACGATTGCCCTAATCGTTTTACTTTTTCTATACTTAATCTGCCTTTAGTAGTAGATTTTAATAATAGTAAAAAGTTCGTTATTCCGAATAATTCTTAGTTCTTAATCTCTTTTAATGATTAGCTCTCTTTTTATTATATAGACTTATTTCTTTATTCTAGTAACTCTAAGCTTTCTAGAGTACTAGCTATATCCTTCTTTATTACTTCGATAAGTCGTATACGCATCGTAATAATATACTATCTATAATAGTTATTAGTGGTCTTTTTTAGCTTTATCGATAACTATAGGCGTCTCTATCTTTTCGGCTACGTTAATTTATTTCGCGATATTTCTATACTCTCTAGCGTAGTATCCTTATTTTCTATATCGAAAATATATTCCTTTCTTAAGTTTAGATTTATTAAGTTTAGGTCTTTAATTTAACTTCTTAGCTTATTTATTTTCTTTTTCTAGTTATAACCTTATAGGTAGTCTAATTCTTAGTAATCTTTCTCTATCGCGTTCTTCTCGTTGTCTACGCGGGTTCTTATAAGCTATATTAGCCTACTAATTTATTGTATTTAGATCTCGCGCGTGCTTTTAAGAAGTAATCTAGTACCGATATCTATTTAGTATAAACGAGATACTTCTTCTTCCTTTCTTTATTCTACGCTCTTAGTAACGTATATTAATGTTAATTATCGTAATAACTAGTTTATTATATTCTTCTATCTTATCTCTATCGACTAACTTATTCTTAATAAAGTCCTTAAGTTCTTAATAGTACTGCGATATAAGGGCAGTATCGTCTTATTTAAGACGGCTTAACAATTGCTTAAACTTTATAGTATATTCTAGAACTAATCTAGTTTATCGTAATACGTAGATTTATCGCTTAGCCTTCTTAGTCTCGTCGAGGCCCCTATAGAGCCTCTTTAGCTCTTTTAAGAATTCGTTAATCTCTAAGAACAGTATAACTGTTCTCGGCTTCTAATCGTCTTCGTCGTTATTATCGAGAAAGTTCTAAAGATAAGGCTTAATCTAGTCTTTAGATCCCTTTCGCAGTAGATTTATAGTCTAAAGAACTTAATTCTCTAAATTCTTAATATTCTTATACTTTAGATATATCTTAACTTATTGTACGAAGACAGCGAACTTTTTACTACTACCGTCGAAGAGATCGAGCTCTCTAATTTTAAGACGAGTCTCTATTTTCTCGACGCCTAAAGAGATATTAGAAGCCTTATCGGGTTGTTTATCTTTAATAACGAGTATTAGTTCTCTAGCTTCTATAGTAACGTTAGCTTACTTATCTACTATACTTACTTATACCTAGTAGTAGTTTATTCTAGATCTTAAATCTAGTAGTAGCGAGGTAAGATAAATCCGTATAAGCTACTCGACTACTTACTCGACGAGCGATATATCTTACTGTATTATACCTTCGCTACCGTCGCTCTTAGCGGTTAAAGTAGATAAGGTAAACTCGGAGTTCGAATCTATACTTATAGACTATCGTAATAGTAAGTAAGTAGTTAAAATATTATAAGGCTATAAGCCTCTCGCGCTAGTAATAATATAAGGAAACTCTAAGAGGTTTTCTTAGACTATCTATTAGAATATTATATATATAAGTTAAGATACTTATAGTACGTAGATCGGGATACTAGTATAACTAAATTTAACTATAGAGACTATAGAAGTATATAGGGAAATCGTTATTATATATATCTAGAGAGGATTTTTCGAAGAGAAAGTTTTCCTTAATATATTAATATATTAATATATCGATATACTCGTATATCAATATATCGCTATATCACCATATCGTACTTTCCTAATCCGTCGATCGTATAAAGCTTCTCTATATACACCGAACCTTCCTCGCGTAACCTTCCTTCTCTTATAGTTCCGAAGCGGTTATTCTAGTGGCTACTTCGTAATATCTTATTACTATTACGCTACGCTATAGACGTATTCTGCTAATATGCGTATCGTATATTATAAAAAGTAGTATATACTCGTTTTCTACTTTTACTTTACTTTCGTTATTATTGTTTACGTTACTATTATTATTATTATTACGTACTGCTTATCGTAGATCGAGCTACGGCGTACGTATTACTCTTATACTTCTTATCGTCTACTATTCTTCTATTTTATTTTTATTACGAAGTGACTATATAGGTGGCCGCTTCGAGGATATAAAGATAGAAGGTTATACGAGAAAGGCTTAGTCTATATAAGGAAGCTATATATGATCACCGGAATAGGAAAGTATAGAATAGTAGAATAGTAAAATAGTGGAATAGTAAGTATTTTATTATTTCGATATTACGATATAACGAGGGAAACTGTCTCTTTAGGAAGTTCCGTTTAGGTATATAAGAATATAACTTCTCTATATACTTTTATAGTCTCTATAGTTAATCTAAGTTATACTAGTATCCTTATCTGCGTACTACTTATACTTTAACTTAGAGATATATTATCCTAATAGACAGTTAAGGAAATCTTTAGAGTTTCCTTATACTATTACTAGAACGAGAGATAGACAGCCTTATAATATTTTAACTATCTACTTACTGTTACGATAGTCTATAAGTGTAGATTCGGACTTCGAGTTTACCTTACTCTCCGTTACCTCTAAAAGCGATATTAGTGAAGATATAATTCTATAAGATACTCTCGCTGTTAATTAAGCAGCTAAATAGTTAGTACGGATTAGTCTTACTTTACTACTACTCGCTAAACTAAATCTCGAAATAAACTAATACCGGGTACGACTAAATATACTAGGTAAGTAGGCTAACGCAGAAGCAGAACTATCTACGATCGCTATAAAGGGCAAAAAGCTAGACATTTTATTAGGCGTCGAGAAGGATGAAACGCGGCTTAAGATTAGAGAGTTCGACGTGTTTAAAGGGAATACTAAGAAGTTTATATAATTTACGAACTAAGTTAAGACTTATTTAAGGTATAGACGAATTATAAAACTATAGAATTAGATTTTATAGATCGATAATCTATTACGTAAAGGATCTACGGAATGATTTAAGCCTTACTTAAATAACTTCTTAGAGAACGATAAGAATAACTAAAAGCTAAGAACTATCGAGTTATTCTTATCTATTAATAAGTTTCTAGATAAACTAAAGAAGTTGTACGGAGGACTTAACGAAGTTAAGAAGGCAGAACGATAGATTTACGAGCTTCGATAAACCGGCTCGATTATAGACTATACTATAAAGTTTTAATAATTATTAAGCCGCCTCGAGTAGGATAATACCGTTCTTATATTACGCTATTATTAGGGCCTTAAAGACTTTATTAAGGATAAATTAGTCGATAAGATAAAAGTATAGGACTACGAGAAGTTAATATAGATAGTAACCGATATCGACACCCGATACTAAGAACGTAAAATAGAGAAAAATAAGAAGAAGTTTACGTTTACTCTAAATCGATATCGATACTAGACTAGTACCTCGAGGCAGACGCGCTACCCTAACGCGATAGATTAGCAGGCGAATACAGCTTATAAGGATCTAAAGATTCAGCGAGAAGAATATAATACTAGTAGAATACTAAGACTAAGGCCTACGAGAGATAAAGAACGAGAACGAGAAGTAAAATTTACAGGAATAAATCGAGAACCTATACCTAGAAAAGCTAAACCTAAGGAGGAGGCATGCTTTCGATGCGAAAAATAGGAGTACTACGCTAAAGAGTATAGAAATGCCGCTAAATAGGCGAATACCGCTAAAAGAGTATCGAAGGAATCGGTAAACGCTTAGAAAATAGAAGAAACGCACCGTTAACTGTTATAGACGGTGTACTATAATAATAAGTATTAGATATATAAAGGTAATAAGTAAGGAAGTAGCTAGTTTTTAAAGAAATCTAAATCGAGTAAGATTAAGAAATAAGCTAATATAATAAAGAAGGAACCTACGTATATTCGTAATTTAAGAATTATTAAAAATAATCGATTCTTTACTGTTATAGAGACCTATTACTAAAAATAAGTTAAGTATAGAGAAAACGAAATAGTAGAGGTAATTATCTATAATAATACTTTAGAGCGATAACTATAATCTATATAGATCATTATCTCTAAGTACTCGAAAAACGACGAAATAAGAGAATAAACTTATACGAGAGCGTATATAATCCGATAGATAATACTTTAAAACTAAGAAGCTATTATTAAAGCTAATACGGTATATTATTTTATATCGTTACCACGACTTAATAAGATCATAAATAGTATAGAATACCTCGTAAAGACCCTTAGAGTATCTCTCTATAAACGGGAATCGTCTATCTTAGATAAGACCGAGACTTAGAAGAAGACTATCGCGGAGATACGATAAGAGATCGGTGCGAAGATAATCGAGAACACCGAAGAAGAGCTACTTAGGTTAGTCGGTACTTCGGATATCTCTCGATCTCTATATTAATAGGATAATAACTAAACTAGTATCGAATCGTAGTCGAAGACGAACCGGATTACGATACGAACTAATAAGTAGTACTATTAAAACTGCTTTCGAAAAGCGCGATTTCCGTATAAAGTACCCGTATATATTTATAACCTCTTAATTTATCGAATCTACGATTAGATTATACTATCTAAAGGGCAGTTAGTATATATTAACGTAGAATTCGATAAAGCCTTATTAAGAATATACTTTACGATATCTAAATATAGCCGAGTAGAAAGCGTACTAAGACGATATATAAGAACTCTACTAGAGGCAGAAAAACGACTAAATCTGTATATAGAGATTATCTCTATAACCTTATACGAGGTCGTTATCTAAATAAGGCGATAGTATATAGACTACTGCCGTAGAGATAACTGTATAGAATAGAATACGCAGTATTTATATCGCTACTATAATTATCTAGAAGTAAACTAATAAGAAACTATAGAGATTATCTTAAAAGTATATACTAAGAGATCGTACGACTCTAGACTTTACTATTACTAGAGCTATTATAATAGAGTACGAAATATAGTGACGCGACGATATTTTCTAATACTACTAATTACCGTAATACGCTCGGACAGTATTTTCGTAGTAGAATCTAAGATAGACACCTTAGATAAAGACTTCGAACGGGAATCTTTAAAAAACTTAAGAACCGTTATCCTAGCGACGAAGGGGTAACTAGAGGGCTATAGAGAATCTAGTTTACCGTCGTATTAGAAGACGATACTCTAGAGACTATCTACGTACGAGAAAATAACGCGAGCTAAAAGAGCTACGATACTTAGTCTAAGAAATACTCTTCTATAGAACGAAGCGTTCTCCCTATAGAAGGGATTAATACCGTTAATATTAATCGCGAAAACAGAGCTAAGATCGAAAAGGTTTACTCTAGACTTAGAACTAACGCTCGAAGAGAGCGATATCGAGGCGCTAATCGTACTACTAGAACGTGCGCTAATGCCTATAAGCCGACGGCTAGAGAGGCGAAGACGAGTAAGGAACTCGTAGAATCGAAAAGAGCGATCTAGGAGCTCTTAATAATATATATATACATTAATAAATATCGAGCTAGAGTATTACTTAATATAGAAGTAAATACTAGCCTAGTCTTAAAGACGTTTATATATCGAATATAATAAAACGAAAAAAGGCTTAAATAAGAATTATACTTAATTAAAATAGATAATTAAGGATATATCGAGATTAATAAGAAACTTAGATCGATACGAATAAAATACTAAGAGAAAATACAGTTTCTTAATATAGATATCGTCGAGGGACTAGGGTTTAAATGCTTTTTAGAACTAGACTAGCTAGTCTAGACTAATTATCTAGTAGATATATTAAAACGATAACTTATATAAAGATCTCTAAACGTAATTAAACAGTTTTAAAGTACTATATAGATAAGGCTAATCTATAGAACGTTTACTATAAAGCAACTTAATTAGATAAGTAAGAAAGTCGAGAGTAAAAGTAGAATTTCGATAGAGTATCGAGAATTTAAGAGGCTTTTCGAGAACGATCTTACGATAGGGGTATTATCTAAATATTAGATATAGAATTATAAGATACTCTTAGAACTTAAATTAAAATCTATTAAGACGCGAATCTACCCGATTTCGCGATATTAGAAGTAAGAACTTTAGAAGTATCTTAATAAAAATTTAAAAAAGAGATTTATTAGAAAATCTATCTTACTATAGAGATTTCCTATTCTCTTTATACTAAAGAAGGATAAAACGTTAAGATTATATATTAATTATCGATAACTTAATAAGATAACTAAGAAAAATAATTATCTCTTACTACTTATCTCGAAACTATAAGATCGACTATAAGAAGCTAAATAGTTTACTACGCTTAACTTACGAAGAGCTTATAACCTTATTTAAATAAAGAAGAACGAGAAGGAAAAAACAGCGTTTAGTATACGCTATAAGTTATATAAGTACTATATTATACCGTTTAGACTTACGAACGCGCTAGCGTTATACTAAATACTCATTAACGATACCTTATCTAAAGGATTAGATCTATTTATAATCGCCTACTTAGACGATATACTTATCTTCTCGAAGATAAGAGAATAATACGTAAAAGACGTAAAGTGGATAATAAAACGATTATAAGAAAAGAAGCTACGACTACGTCTTAATAAATATAAGTTCTTTAAGAACGAAGTATCTTTTTTAGGATTAATCGTAGAAAGTTATAGTATACGACTAGACTCTACGAAAATTAAATCGATTATAGAATAGCTATAACTAACGAATCTTAAAGAACTATAGAGTTTTTTAGAATTAGCGAACTACTATTAACGTTTTATTAAAGACTACTTAAGAGTAGTATTACCACTTATAGTACTTACTAAAAAGGGACTTACTTTTACAATAGAAAAGGAAGCTAAGACTATATTCGAGAAACTTAAGAACCTATTTACTTATATACCTATACTAATAAGCTTTAACCTAGAAAAGAAGATTACTATTAAGACTAATACTTCGAAGTATACTATCGCTAGCGTACTAAGCTAACTCGGCTAAGATAATAAGCTAAGGCTAGTAGCTTATTACTTTAGAAAAATAATCGTACTAGAGAAGAACTATAAGATCTATAATATAGAACTCTTAGCTATTATAGATTTATTTAAAGAATAGAATATATACTTAGAAGAATTAAAGTATAAGATTACTGTTTACTCTAATTACCTGAACTTAACACATTGGACGACGACTAAAAAATTAAATAAGAGATAGGTTCGATAGGCAGAGGCAATAGTATTTATTAAGTTTTACATTATATACGTTAAAGGTAAAGAGAATATAAGGGCTAATGCTCTTAGCCGAAGACTAGATTATAGAAAGGACGCTAAAGAGGTCGAGCAGAGTATATTACTTTAAAAGCGAGAAGAATATTTAGTCTACTCGAAATAGATTAATATAGCTAGAACGAAACTAGACTAGCTAACTAAGAAATAAAAAATAAAGGTGATCCGCAGTTATTATAATAATCGAACTACTAAACACTTTAGGATCGCGAGAACCATAGAACTAATTTCTAGAAACTAAGAATAGAAGAGAATACAGTAAGATATTCGCGATTATATTAACAATTACGATATATATACTAGAACTAAAGCTTCTAGATATAGGCCCTACGGGAAGCTATAGGCATTAATATTATCGTTAGAAGCATAGAAAGAGGTTATAATAGATTTTATCGAATCCTTACTAGAGTTTAAGGACTTAGTAACGAGGTAGAAATACGATATAATCTATATAATTATTAACCGACTAATAAAATACGCGTACTTTATACTAATCGAGTTAAAGATAATAGTACTAGAAATTACGTATATCTTTATAAGATATATCTTCGTAGTATACGGGATACTATCGAGATTAGTATCGAATAGAGATAAATTATTTAGATTAAGGTTTTAGCAGTTAATTATAGATTAATTAGAAACTAAAAGTAAGCTTAGTACTACTTTTTATCTATAGACCGACGAATAAATCGAACGAATAAACTAAATACTAAAATAATATCTTAGAAGTTACGTTAACTTTAAATAAGATAACTAAGTAGAACTACTATCTATAGTATAGATTATATATAATAATTTTAACGCTATTATAGGATTATTACCTTTTTACGCGAACTATAGATTCTATCTTAGAGTAAATAAGAATTCGCTAAGTATAAGACCGAAATTAGAATAAGCAATAGTTGCTATATCTGATTTACGCTAATTATATTAATATATATTCAACGAACTCTAGTTTATCGTAGAAAGAATAGCTAAGTATATAAATTAGAAAAGATCTAAGAAACTAGACTTTAACGAGGAGGACATAGCGTATTTATTACGACGAAATATTAAGATAAAACGACTAAGCGATAAGCTAGACTTTAAGAAATTAGAACCCTTTAAGATTAAAAAGAAACTAGAACTAGTTACGTACCGACTTTAGTTACTAAAGAGAATAAGAATTTACCTCGTATTCTATATTTTTATATTAGAAAGGGTACTAGAACGATAAATTATAGATAGAGCTTAATAAGCGGAACTACTTAAGACTAAGAAATATAATATAGAAAGGATTCTAGAAGTAAAATAGAAAAATAAGAAAGCTTTTTATCTAATTAAATAATTAAGATATAGAGATAGCGATAATTCGTAGAAACTAAAGAAAAATATCTTAAGGAAAGCACTTAACGAGTTTTAAAGAACTTTATTATAAACTATCGTTCGTAAGTATATTATTAAATAAAGCCTATTAGCTTAGAAGGATATCTTACTATATAAAATTAGAATTATCTAGAGTAATTTCTTACTCTAGATAAAGAGAATTAAATACGTCTAATGCTTATATCTTACGTTGTAGTATACGCGAAGAGATCTCTTTATAATAAGCAATAAACTCGTCTAATTGATTTATCTCTATCTCGGTATCGATAAATTCAGCTTTTACATTATTAAGGGTCTTATACGCCTCTCTTAGGGCCTTACGAGCCTTAAGAAGCGCATAGCGTCGAAGGGCTAATTATTTCGACTTTTCGCGTCGCTTGCGTTACTCTTCTTTACGTAACTCTTCTACTTTTCGAAATTCCTTAAGGAAGAAGATTTCGTTATAGTTACGTTAATACAGTATATATTCTATACACTTTACTAACTATACTCTATTATAATAGTATACTATACTATAATGTACACACTGCGTATAGGCCACTATAGCAACGTTATCTTCGAAGCGAAGGACGGAGGACAATTATTAAAAGCGCTCGACGCGTAAGGGTTTAAGTTTAGAGGATCTTTTACGTTTCTTAAAAACTGATTTTATAGTAAGTTAAAGGGATACTTAAGAAGAAGGAAGCGAGGGGAATACTAATCTCTTAGATAAAGTTACGAGGACGCAAGACGCATAAGAGAGGAAAGTATTACGAAGTAACTATATAGATAACCGCTTCGGGGATATAGAGATAGAAGATTATACGAGAAAGGCTTAGTCTATATAGAGAAGCTATATATAATCACCGGAATAGGAAAGTATAGAATAGTAGAATAGTAGAATAGTAGAATAGTAAGTATTCTATTATTCCGATATTACGATATAACGAGGGAAACTGCCTCTTTAGAAAGTTCCGTTTAGGTATATAAGAATATAACTTCTCTATATACTTTTATAGTCTCTATAGTTAATCTAAGTTATACTAGTACCCTTATCTACGTACTACTTATATCTTAACTTAGAGATATATTATCCTAATAGGTAGTTAAGGAAACCTTTAGGATTCCCTTATACTATTACTAGAACGAGAGGTAGACAGCCTTATAACAATTTTCTTCTAAGTTCCTATTTCTTATACACTGCCTTTGCCTTTACTATTACTAGATTATTCAGTAATAGCAGTAATAATATATATAGATATACCGACGAGTAGTATTATCGTATAATATACTGCGTATTAGAGTATTCGCTAACTATACCGTAGCTAACGCTCTAGTAATTCCTATCGTCTCGACTACTTAAGTCTTAGTTCGTCTACTAAGTAATATTCGTAAATATACTTAGTACTAACGCTGTCTTCGAGCTTTATACGTATTTTCTAAGCGTTAAATATTCTCTACGTATACGCTAATCTAAGCTCTAGAGACCGTAAGCCTACTAAGATTATAGTAGTAGACTATAACTATTTATAGTTAAAGTATAAGCGGTACGCTAAGTACTATAAGCTATATCTCGATATAAGCGCTAGGTCTAAGTATTCGAAGAGTAACGCTAACTAGAGTAGTACTCTCGAAACTATTAGTTTATAGTTAATAAGTTCCTTACTATAGTTATCGAATAGCTAGCTAGTCGTATTCGTAGTCGTCTTATCGTCGAAGATCGTAAGTTAGCTCTGCGTAAGCAATATATTAAGTATATTCTCGTAATACTCGTAGCCTACTCTATATATAACTATTAACTAATCTTTTATAGACGAGTATATTAAGAAACGAGATAAAGAGCTAGGCCTAGCTATATAGCGCTTAACTAATAATATACGAGCTAGCTTACTACGCGTTAGGTTTACTCTTAATACTTCTATTCGTCGTCGTACTGCTCGTACTAGTACTACTAGCTCGGCTAGTACTAGCCTTAAAGATAATTTAGCCCTAATTCTATATACAATTCGTCGTCTCTACGAGATTTAGACGAGTACTATAAGTACTAAAAGAGTATAGAAGACGTATTACTAACTACGCGTAGTTTAGTTAGATCTAGTAGCCTTAGTCTAAGGATTTCTAGATCGATTATTTCGATCGCGATACCGACTCTTCTCCTCGTACTGTAGTAGGCGCAGCTAAAGAGTCTAAAGATAATATCGACGACGATAAGAGCTTCTTCGATAAAGAGGAGGATAACGATAATAATAATAATAATAATAGAGACGAGGGTGCGCTTATCGGTACTAAGAAGTCTGCGTCTCGCTCTACTTTCGAGTAGGCTCTCCTAGTTCGCCGCGCGCCTCGTAGTTCTATCTTTTCTCTTTCTCCTTTCTCGTTAGCCTTCGCTACTTTAACGCTAGTGCGTACGGTTAAGATAGACTCGATAGCAGTAGTATTAACGTTAATAATAGTAATAATAATAATAGATACGGCTAAGGCGCGCTACTAGGCCTTGCTTACTAAGGCTATTCTTCGAAGTAAGACTCTAGCTGCTGTTCGTTACGAGTAGTTCGCTACGGTAACGCCTATAACTGCTTCTATCTTTATTACTACTTCTATCTTCGCTTTTACTACTAAGCCTCTTGCTCGTCGTAAGGTATTAGTCTCTACTTCTGCTTCTACTGTACTACGAGCTACGCTAGCGACTACTTCTCGCCGCCGAGATATAGTGCGTATTATCAGCTCTGCTATTAACGCTATTAAAGAGGTATAGGTCGGTAATATATAGCGTTATCTAGACTTATTTACTACTTACTAAGGCGGCTTAGGCTCTCGCTCTATCTTAAGTAGTGCCTTTAGGTCTATTCGTATATCTTTTACGACGAAGATAATTATAGGTCGCGTTCGCGCTACTAGTATACGGCGTAGCTTCTTTATTATCTTCTCGTCTACTTCTTCTATATCTTCTAAGAAGCGTAAGGCGCAAGGCGAGCGTACTTTTAGAAAGAAGAGAATACGACGAAGTAAGAAGAGTACTAAGATAGTATTTAAGGATAATAAAGAGGCCGAGTAGACGTATAGTAGTTATATATATACGTACTACTAATCGTAGTCGCTTCTATAGCGTAACGTCGATAATTTTTCTTTATTTATATATTTTAATATAGCTATCTATTACGAAGTGACTATATAGGTAGCCGCTTCGGGGATATAGAGAAGAAAGGTTATACGAGAAAAGTTTAGTATATATAGAGAAGCTATATATAATTACCGAAATAGGAAAGTACGGAATAGTAAAATAGTAGAATAGTAGAATAGTAAGTATTCTATTATTTTAATATTACGACCTATCGAAGGAAACTGCCTCTTTAGAAGAGTTCCGTTTAGGTATATATACTTACGATTTCTCTATATATTTTAATAGTCTCTATAGTTAATCTAAGTTATATTAGCATTCTTATCTACGTATAACTTATATCTTAACTTAAAGATATATTATTCTAATAAATAGTTAAGAAAACCTTTAGGATTCCCTTATACTATTACTAGAACGAGAAGTAGACAGTTTTATAATATTTTAACTATCTACTTACTGTTACGATAGTCTATAAGTATAGATTTAGACTTCGAGTCTACCTTACTCTTCGTTACCTCGAAAAGCGATATTAGCGAAGATATAGTTCTATAAGATACTTCTACTGTTAATTAAGCGACTAAATAGTTAGTACGAATTAGTCTTACTTTACTACTACTCGCTAAACTAAATCTCGAAATAAACTAATACCGAATATAACTAAATATACTAGATAAGTAGGCTAATATAGAAGCAGAACTAGCTACGATCGCTATAAAAGGTAAAAAGCTAGATATTTTATTAAGCGTTAAAAAGAACGAAACGCGACTAAAGATTAAAGAGTCTAACGTATTTAAAGAAAACACTAAGAAGTTTATATAATTTACGAACTAAGTTAAGATCTACTTAAGGTATAGACGAATTGTAAAATTATAGAATTAGATTTTATAAATCGATAACCTATTACGTAAAGAATTCGCGGAATAGTTTAAATCTTACTTAAATAACTTCTTAAGAAACGATAAGAATAAATAAAAACTAAGAACTATCGAGTTATTCTTATTTATTAATAAGTTTCTAGATAAGTTAAAGAAATTGTATAAAGGACTTAACGAGGTTAAGAAAGCAGAGCGATAAATCTACGAGCTTCGATAAACTAGCTCGATTATAGACTATACTACGAAGTTCTAATAGTTATTAAGTCGTCTTAAGTAAGATAACGCCGCTCTTATATTACGTTATTATTAGGGCCTTAAGGACTTTATTAAGAATAAGTTAATCGATAAGATAGAAGTATAGAACTACGAGAAGTTAGTATAAATAGTAATCGATATCGATATCCGATACTAGAAACGTAAGATAGAGAAAAGTAAAAAAGAATTTACGTTTACTCTAAATCGATATCGGTACTAGACTAGTATCTCGAGACAGTCGCGATATTCTAACGCGATAGATTAGCAGGCGAATACAGCTTATAAGAATCTAAAGACTCAGCGAGATAAGTACGATACTAGTAAAATATCGAGACTAAAGTCTACGCGGGGTAGAGGTAGAGAACGAGAAGTAAAATTTATAGAAATAGATCGAGAATCTATATCTAGAAAAGCTAAATCTAAGAAGAGAATATGCTTTCGATATAAAAAATAGAGATATTACGCTAAAGAGTATAGAAATACCGCTAAATAAGCGAATACCGCCGAAAGAGTATCGAAGGAACTAGTATATACTTCGAAAATAAAGAGAATATACTATTAACTATTATAGACGGTATATTATAACGATAAGTATTAGATATATAAAGATAATAAGTAAGGAAGTAATTAGTTTTTAAAGAAACCTAAATTAAGTAAGAATAAGAAATAGGCTAATATAATAAGAAAGGAGCCTACGTATACTCGCGACTTAAGAGTTATTAAAAATAATCGATTCTTTATCGTTATAGAGACCTATTACTAAAGGTAGATTAAGTATAGAGAAAACGAAATAGTAGAGATAATTATCTATAATAATACCCTAGAGCGATAATTACAGTCTATATAAATTATTATCTTTAAGTATTCGAAGAATAACGAGATAAGAGAATAAACTTATACGAGAGCGTATATAATTCGATAGATAATACTTTAGAATTAGAAAGCTATTATTAAGGCTAATATAGTATACTATTTTATATTATTATTACGACTTAATAAGATTATAAATAGTATAGAGCACCTCGTAGAGACCCTTAGAATATCTCTTTATAAACGAGAGTCGTCTACCTTAAATAAGGCTAAGACTTAGAAAAAGACTATTATAGAGGTATAATAAGGGGTCGACGCAGAGATAATCGAAGATACCGAAAAAGAGTTACTTAGATTAGTCGGTACTTCGAGTACTTCTCGATCCCTATACTAATAGAATAACAACTAAACCAGTATTAAATTATAGTCGAAGGCGAGCCGGATTACGATTCGAACTAATAAGTAGTACTGTTAGAACTACTTTAGAGAAGTACGATTCTCGTACGAAGTACTCGTATATATTTATAATCTTTTAGTTTATCGAATCTACGATTAGATTATACTACCTAAGAGGTAATCGGTATATATCGATATAGAGTTTAATAAAGCCTTATTAAGAATATACTTTATAGTATCTAAATATAGCCGAGTAGAAAGTATACTAAGACGATATATAAGAACTCTACTAGAGATAGAGAAACGATCGAATCTATATACTAAGATTATCTTTATAACCTTATACGAGATCGTTATCTAAATAAGACGATAGTATATAGACTATCGTAAGGATAACTGTATAGAATAGAATACGCAGTATCTATATCGCTACTATAATTATTTAGAAAAGAACTAATAGAAGACTACGAAGGTTGTTTTAAGAGTATATACTAAGAGGTTCTACGACCCTAAACTTTACTATTACTAGAGCTACTATAATAAGGTACGAAATATAGTAACGCGACGATATTTTCTAGTACTACTAATCGCTATAATACGCTCGGATAGTATTTTTATAGTAGAATTAGAGATAGACACCTTCGATAAAGACTTCGAGCGAGAATCTTTAAAAAACTTAAGAGCTATTGTTCTAGCGACGAAGAAATAACTAGAGAGCTATAAAGAACTTAGTTTACCGTTATATTAAAAAACGATACTCTAGAAGCTACTATTATACGAAGAAATAACGCGAGCTAGAAGAGTCGCGGTATCTAGCTTAAGAGATACTCTTTTATAGAACGAAGCGTTCTCTCTATAGAAGAAACTAGCGCCGTTAATATCGATTACGAAGATAGAGTTAGGGTTAGAGAAATTTACTCTAAGCCTAGAACTAACGCTCGAGAAGAACGATATCGAAGCGCTAAACGTACTACTAGAACGTGCGCTAATATCTATAAGCCGACGGCTAAAGAGACGAAGAAGAATAAGAAACTCGTAGAATCGAAGAGAGCGATCTAGAAGCTCTTAATAGTATATATATATATTAATAAATATCGAGCTAGAGTATTACTTAATATAGAAGTAAATACTAGTCTAGTCTTAAAGGCGTTTATATATCGAATATAATAAAACGAAAAAAGGCTTAAACTAGAATTATACTTAATTAAAATAGGTAATTAAGGATATATCGAGGTTAATAAGAAACTTAGATTAGTACGAATAAAATATTAAGAGAAAATATAGTTTCTTAATATAGATATCGTTAAGGAACTAGAGTTTAAATACTTTCTAGAACTAGACTAACTAGTCTAAACTAGTTATCTAGTAAATATATTAAAACGATAACTTATATAGAGATCTCTAAACGTAATCGAATAGTTTTAAAGTACTATATAGATAAGACTAATCTATAAAACGTTTACTATAAAGCAACTTAATTAGATAAGTAAAAAAGTTAAGAATAAAAGCGAAATTCCGATAAAGTATTAAGAATTTAAGAAACTTTTCGAGAATAATCTTATAATAAAAGTACTATCTAAATATTAGATATAGGATTATAAGATATCTCTAGAACTCGAATTAAAACTTATTAAGACGCGAATCTACTCGATTTCGCGATATTAGAAGTAAGAACTCTAGAAGTATCTTAATAAAAACTTAAAGAAGGAGTTTATTAGAAAATCTATTTTATTATAAGAGTTTTCTATTCTCTTTATACTAAAGAAGAATAGAACGTTAAGATTATATATTAATTATCGATAACTTAATAAGATAACTAAAAAGAACGATTATCTATTACTACTTATTTCGAAGCTATAAAATCGACTATAAAAAGCTAAATAGTTTACTACGCTTAACTTATAAGAAGCTTATAACCTTATTCGAATAAAGAAGAGCGAAGAGGAAAAAATAGCGTTTAGTATACGCTATAGATTATATAAGTACTATATTATACCGTTTAGACTTACGAATATACTAGCGTTATACTAAATACTTATTAACGATACTTTATCTAAAGAGTTAGATCTATTTATAATTATCTACTTAAACGATATACTTATCTTCTCGAAGATAAGAGAATAATACGTAAAAGACGTAAAGTAAATAATAAAATAACTATAAGAGAAGAAGCTACGACTACGTTTTAATAAATACGAGTTTTTTAAGAATAAAATATCTTTTTTAGTATTAATCGTAGAAAGTTATAGTATACGACTAGACTCTACGAAAATTAAATTAATTATAGAATAGCTATAATTAACGAATCTTAAAGAACTATAAAGTTTTTTAGAATTAGTAAATTATTATTAACGCTTTATTAAGAACTACTTAAGAGTCGTATTACTACTTATAATATTTATAAAGAAGAAACTTACTTTCGTAATAAAAGAAGAAGTAAAGACTATATTTAAGAAACTTAAAAATCTATTTACTTATATATCTATACTAATAAGCTTTAATCTAGAAAAGAAGATTACTATTAAAACTAATACTTCGAGATATACTATCGCTAACGTACTAAGCTAACTCGATTAAGATAATAAACTACGATTAGTAGCTTATTATTCTAGAAAGATAACTATACTCGAGAAGAACTATAAAATCTATAATATAGAACTTTTAGCTATTATAGATTTATTTAAAGAATAGAATATATACTTAGAAGAATTAAAATATAAAACTACTATTTACTCTAATTATCTAAATCTTATATATTAAACTACGACTAAGAAACTAAATAAAAGATAGATTTAATAGATAAAAGTAATAGTATTTATTAAGTTTTATATTATATACGTTAAAGATAAAGAGAATATAAGAGCTAATACTCTTAGTCGAAGACTAGATTATAAAAGAGATACTAAAGAGGTCGAATAAAGTATATTACTTTAAAAACGAGAAAAACATTTAGTTTACTTAAAATAAATTAATATAGCTAGAATAGAACTAGATTAGCTAACTAAGAAATAAAAAGTAAAGATAATCCGTAGCTATTATAACGATTAAACTACTAAATACTTTAGAATCGTAAAGACTATAGAGCTAATTTTTAGAAACTAGAAATAAAAGAGAATATAATAAGATATTCGCGATTATATTAATAATTACGATATATATACTAGAACTAAAGCTTCGAGATATAGACCTTATAGGAAGCTATAGGCATTAATATTATCGTTAAAAGTATAGAAAGAGGTTATAATAGATTTTATCGAACTCTTATTAGAGTCTAAGAACCTAGTAACGAAGTAGAAATACGATATAATCTATATAATTATTAATCGACTAATAAAATACGTATACTTTATACTAACTAAATTAAAGATAACGACGCTAGAGATTACGTATATCTTTATAAGATATATCTTTATAGTATACGAAATACTATTAAGATTAGTATCGAATAGAGATAAATTCTTTAGATTAAGATTTTAGTAGTTAATTATAAATTAATTAGAAACTAAAAGTAAACTTAGTACTACTTTTTATTTATAAACTAACGAATAAACCGAACGAATAAACTAGATACTAGAATAGTATCTTAGAAGTTATATTAACTTTAAATAAAATAACTAAATAGAATTACTATCTATAATATAGATTATATATAATAATTCTAAAGCTATTATAAGACTATTACCTTTTTACGCGAACTACGGATTTTACCTTAGAGTAAACGAGAACTCGCTAGATATAAGACTAAAATTAGAATAAGTAATAGTTGCTATATCTAATTTACGCTAATTATATTAATATATATTTAATAAACTTCGATTTATCGTAGAAAGAATAGCTAGATATATAAATTAGAAAAGATCTAAGAAACTAGACTTTAAGAAGAGAGATATAGCGTATTTATTACGACGAAATATTAAAATAAAACGACTAAGCGATAAGCTAGACTTTAAGAAGTTAGAACTCTTTAAGATTAAGAAGAAACTAGAATTAGTTACGTACCGGCTTTAGTTACTATAGAGAATAAGGATTTATTCCGTATTCTATATTTCTATACTAGAAAAGGCACTAGAACGATAAACTGTAAATAGAGCTTAGTAAGTAGAACTACTAAAAACCGAGAAATATAATATAGAAAGAATCTTAAGAGTAAAATAGAAAAATAAAAAGACTTTTTATCTAATTAAATAGTTAAGATATAAAGATAGCGATAATTTATAGAAACTAGAGAAAAATATCTTAAAGGAAGTACTTAACGAGTTTCGAAGAACTTTATTATAAATTATCGTTCGTAAGTATATTATTAAATAAAGTCTATTAGCTTAAAAGAATATCTTACTATATAAAATTAGAATTACTTAAAGTAATTTCTTACTCTAGATAAAGAGAATTAAATACGCCTAATACTTATATCTTACGTTATAGTATACGCGAAGAAATCTTCTTATAATAGATAATAAACTCGTCTAACTAGTTTATCTCTATCTCGGTATCGGTAAATTTAGCTTCTACATTATTAAGGGTTTTATACGCCTTTCTTAGGGCCTTACGAGCCTTAAGGAGCGCGTAGCGCCGAAGGGCTAATTACTTCGACTTTTCGCGTCGCTTACGTTGCTCTTCTTTACGTAACTTCCTCACTTTTCGAAACTTCTTAAGAAAGAAGATTTCGTTATAGTTACGTTAATATAGTATATATTCTGTACACTTTACTAACTGTACTCTATTATAATAGTATACTATACCGTAATATATATACTGCGTATAGACTACTATAGCAACGTTATCTTTAAAGCGAAGAGCGAAGGATAATTGTTAAAAGCGCTCGACGCGTAAGGGTTTAAGTTTAGAGAATCTTTTACGTTTCTTAAGAACTGATTTTATAGTAAGCTACGGAAATACTTAAGAAGAAGAGAGTAAGGGAAATACTAACCTCTTAGATAATATTACGAGACCGCAAGATATATAAGAGAGGAAAGTATTACGAAGTAACTATATAGATAGCCGCTTCGAGGATATAGAGAAGAAAGGTTATACGAGAAAAGTTTAGTATATATAGAGAAGCTATATATAATTACCGAAATAGAAAAGTACGGAATAGTAGAATAGTAAAATAGTAGAATAGTAAGTATTTTATTATTCTAATATTACGATCTATCGAAGGAAACTACCTCTTTAGAAGAGTTTCGTTTAGGTATATATACTTACGATTTCTCTATATATTTTAATAGTCTCTATAGTTAATCTAAGTTATATTAGCACTCTTATCTGCGTACAACTTATATCTTAACTTAAAGATATATTATTCTAATAGGCAGTTAAGGAAACCTTTAGAGTTCCCTTATACTATTACTAGAACGAGAGATAGATAGCCTTATAATACTATCGAAACGTATACGCGTCGTATACTCGCGGCGTATACTAGTCTTACTAGCTAAATAAGACTCTCTACTCTCTTTATTATATTTTATTTATAAATTCTATAATGCGTTCGCGTATATTTTTTAGATATATCTCTAGTTTCTAGCTATTATAGACTTCGTTCTAGCCTTTTTATCTTACGAAAAAACGTTTTCGCTTATTCTTTCCTTCTACGTCTAGAATACGATTAACTTTATACTCTTTTTCGCCGTCTATATTAATAGGCTTAGACGGTTCGTAGCTAGATCGTATATAGTACGCTTTTAGTAGAAATATATAAAAGACTAGATAAATACGACTATACTTCTAAGATAAACTTAGTCGATAAGCGTTCTTACTTACTCGCTTTTTAATTATAAATAGGCTAATATATTTATTTAATAGCTTACGACTAATCTTACGTAGTCGAATATTTTTTAACGTAAGAAGTACTTAGTCTTCTTTTCTAAATATAATTAGAATTCTCTTTTTATTATAGTACGCGACGATACTTCTTTACGTATACTTCTAGACGGCTCTAAGCTAGCGTTGCGCCTCGATAATTTTTTTCGCTTTTTCCTTCGAAGATTATACTTCGAATTAAGGCTTCTTAACTTCGATATTCTTTCTAAGTATCGATTAAAATACGAGTATAATCTCGAATAATATTTTATTCGTTATTTCGCTTTTAGTATTATTATATATAAACTTTGCGCTAGCGAGTAGTATAGACTAATTACTCTATTTATTATTAATAAAGTAACGTAGATAATATTCTAACGTTTAATTAAAGCGCTCGATTTACCTATCGATCTATAAATAATAAGCAGTTAAGAGACGCCTTCGAATAGATAAGTAATAGTATAGTATTCTCTAGTATTTCGATATAAAAAGCGAGCCTCGATCGCTTATAATCGATCTCGAAGTACTAAAAGCAGCGAAAATTATATCGTATAAGGTATCTACTATTTTAGTAGTATTAATATCTTAAGAGTAAAGAATAAACTTTACTATCTTAGAGTATTATTATAAGGCTGTCTGCCCCTCGTTCTAGTAATGGTATAAGGGAACCCTAAAGGTTTCCTTAGCTGCCTATTAGGATAATATATCTCTGAGTCAAGGTATAAGTCGTACGCAGATAAGAGTGCTAGTATAACTTAGATTAACTATAGAGACTATTAAAATATATAGAGAAATCGTAAGTATATATACCCATCGTTAGATATTCTAAAAGAAAAATATATCTTATCCAGTTAATAAGATAGTAGATTAATAAGCTCGTCTATTAATCTATCGCTTAGTCGTTCTATCGTATTTTCCTATTTAGATAATTATATATAGCTCCCTATATATACTAAGCTTTTCTCGCGTAACCTTCTACTTATTCACAACGAGTAGCTCGATATATAGCTAACTCGTAATACTTTCCCCTCTCTAGCTATCTATATCCTTATAGTAATATTTCTTAGAGGTTAGTACTCCGTATCCTCCCTCTCTAAGTATTCTATTGCTTACTATATCCTTAGTTCTTAAACGTAAACGTTTCTCTAAACCTCGAGCTCCTCGAGCAGCACGCCTTCTTAAACTCTATAATTCTATCTATTTAGACGAGAACCTCGCGATAGTGGCTTATATACAGTGCGTCTAACACGGTGTATTATGTTACTACGATAGAGCGCAGTTAGTGAAATGTGCGGAGTGCGTACTACACTATCGCGACTGCGATAGAACCTTCTCCCTAGAGGAATTCCGAAAAGTGGGGGAGTTGCGAAAAGAAGAGCAGCGTAAACGACGCGAAAAGTCGAAATAATTAACGCTTATTCGCTAGAGGCTCTTAAAGGCCCGTTAGGCCCTTAATAAAGTCGAAGCTAAGTTTACCGATACGAAAATAGAGGTAAACTAATTAGATGACTTTATCGTCTACTTTAAGATAGTGTTATTAAGGATATTGCAGCGCGAAATGTAAGCGCTAAGGGTATTTAATTCTCTTCGTCCCGAGTAAGAAATTGCCCTAGACGATTCTAACTTTATATAGTAAGGTATTTCCTCGAGCTAGTAGACTTCTTTCGACGAGGTAATTATAGGTAATAGCTTATAATAAAGTTCTTCGAAACTCGTTAAGCGCTTCCTCTAAAATATTTTTCTCTAGTTTCTATAAATTATCGCTGTCCTCGTACTCTAACTATTTAATTAGGTAAAAAGTCTTTTTATTTTTCTATTTTACTTCTAGAATCTCTTCTATATTATATTTCTTAGTTTCTAGTAGTTCTGCTTATTAGACTCTGTTTATAGCTTATCGTTCTAGTATTCTTTCTAATATAAAAATATAGAATACGAGATAAATCCTTATTTCTTTTAGTAACTAGAGCCGATACGTAACTAATTCTAGTTCTTCTTAATCTTAAAGGGTTCTAACTTCTTAAAGTCTAGCTTATCGCTTAGTCGTTTTATCTTAATATTTCGTCGTAATAAATACGCTATGTCCTTCTCGTTAAAGTCTAGTTTCTTAGATCTTTTCTAATTTATATACTTAGCTATTCTTTCTACGATAAACTAGAGTTCGTTGAATATATATTAATATAATTAGCGTAAATTAGATATAGTAACTATTGCTTATTCTAATTTCGATCTTATATCTAGCGAGTCCTTATTTATCCTAGAGTAGAATTTATAGTTCGCGTAGAAAGATAATAATTCTATAATAGCTCTAAAATTATTATATATAATCTATACTATAGATAGTAGTTATATCTAGTTATCTTATTTAAAGTTAACGTAACTTCTAAGATATTATTTTAGTATTTAGTTTATTCGTTCGATTTACTCGTTAGTCTATAGATAGAAAGCGGTACTAAGCTTACTTTTAGTCTCTAATTAATCTATAATTAACTGCTAAAACCTTAATCTAAATAATTTATCTTTATTCGATACTAATCTTAATAGTATTTCGTATACTATAAAGATATATCTTATAAAGATATACGTAATTTCTAATATTATTATCTTTAATCTAGTTAGTATAAAGTACGTATATTTTATTAGTCGATCGATAATTATATAGATTATATCGTATTTCTACTTCGTTACTAAGTTCTTAGACTCTAATAAGAATTCGATAAAATCTATTATAATCTCTTCTTATACTTCTAACGATAATATTAATATCTATAGCTTCTTATAAGGTCTATATCTAGAAGCCTTAGTTCTAGTATATATATCGTAATTATCGATATAATCGCGAACGTTTTATTATATTCTCTTCTATTTCTAGTTTCTAAAAATTAGCTCTATAGTTTTTACGATTCTAAAGTATTTAGTAGTTCGATTATTATAATAACTACGAATTACCTTTATTTTTTATTTCTTAGTTAGCTAGTTTAGTTCTATTCTAGCTATATTAATCTATTTTAAGTAAACTAAATATTCTTCTCGCTTTTAAAGTAATATACTTTATTCGATCTTTTTAGCGTTCTTTCTATAATCTAGTCTTCGGCTAAGAGTATTAGTTCTTATATTCTTCTTATCTTTAACGTATATAATGTAAAACTTAATAAATACTATTACTTCTATCTATTAAATTTATCTTTTATTTAGTTTCTTAGTCGTAGTTTAATATATAAGATTTAGATAATTAAAGTAGACAGTAGTCTTATACTTCGATTCTTTTAAGTATACGTTTTATTCTTTAAATAAATCTATAATAGCTAAGAGTTCTATATTATAGATCTTATAGTTCTTTTCTAGTATAGTTATCTTTCTAGAATAATAAGCTACTAATCGCAGTTTATTATCTTAGCTAGATTAGCTTAGTACGCTAGCGATAGTATACTTCGAAGTATTAGTTTTAATAGTAATCTTCTTTTCTAAGTTAAAGCTTATTAGTATAGATATATAAGTAAATAGATTCTTAAGTTTCTTAAATATAGTCTTTACTTTCTCTTTTATTACGAAAGTAAGTCCCTTCTTTATAAGTACTATAAGTAATAATATAACTCTTAAGTAGTTCTTAATAAAACGTTAATAATAATTTACTAGTTCTAAAAAACTCTATAGTTCTTTAAGATTCGTTAATTATAGCTATTCTATAACTAATTTAATTTTTATAAAGTCTAGCCGTATACTATAACTTTCTACGATCGACTCTAAAAAAGATACTTCGTCCTTAAAAAACTCGTATTTATTAAGATATAGTCGTAGCTTCTTTTCTTATAGTCGTTTTATTACTTACTTTACGTCTTTTACGTATTATTCTCTTATCTTTAAGAAGATAAGTATATCGTTTAAGTAGACGATTATAAATAGATTTAACTCTTTAGATAAAGTATCGTTAATAAGTATTTAGTATAACGCTAGTATATTCGTAAGTTTAAACGATATAATATAGTACTTATATAATCTATAGCGTATACTAAATACTGTTTTTTCTTCTTCGCTCTTCTTTATTCGAATAAGGTTATAAGCTTCTTATAAGTTAAGCGTAGTAAACTATTTAGCTTTTTATAGTCGATTTTATAGCTTCGAAATAAGTAGTAATAGATAATCGTTCTTTTTAGTTATCTTATTAAGTTATCGATAATTAATATATAATCTTAACGTTCTATTCTTCTTTAGTATAAAGAGAATAGAAAACTCTTATAATAAAATAGATTTTCTAATAAACTCCTTCTTTAAGTTTTTATTAAGATACTTCTAGAGTTCTTACTTCTAATATCGCGAAATCGAGTAGATTCGCGTCTTAATAAGTTTTAATTCGAGTTCTAGAGATATCTTATAATCCTATATCTAATATTTAGATAGTACTTTTATTATAAGATTATTCTCGAAAAGTTTCTTAAATTCTTAATACTTTATCGGAATTTCGCTTTTATTCTTAACTTTTTTACTTATCTAATTAAGTTGCTTTATAGTAAACGTTTTATAGATTAGCCTTATCTATATAGTACTTTAAAACTATTCGATTACGTTTAAAGATCTTTATATAAGTTATTATTTTAATATATCTACTAGATAATTAGTTTAGACTAGCTAGTCTAGTTCTAAAAAGTATTTAAATCCTAATTCCTCGACGATATCTATATTAAGAAACTGTATTTTCTCTTAGTATTTTATTTATATTAATCTAAGTTTCTTATTAATCTCGATATATTCTTAATTACCTATTTTAATTAAGTATAATTCTTATTTAAGTCTTTTTTCGTTTTATTATATTCGATATATAAACGTCTTCGAGACTAGGCTAGTATTTACTTCTATATTAAGTAATACTCTAGCTCGATATCTATTAATATATATATATATTATTAAGAGCTTCTAGATCGCGCTCTTCGATTCTACGAGTTTCTTACTCGTCTTCGTCTTTCTAGCCGTCGGCTTATAGGTATTAGCGTACGTTCTAGTAGTACGATTAGCGCTTCGATATCGCCCTTCTCGAGTATTAGTCTCGAGTCTAGAGTAAACCCCTCTAGCCCTAGCTCTGCCTTCGTAATCGATATTAACGGCGCTAATTTCTTCTATAGGAAGAACGCTTCGTTCTATAAGAGAGTATTTCTAGAACTAGATACTATAGCTCTTCGAGCTCGCGTCGTCTTCTCGTATATTAGTAGCTTCTAGAGTATCGTCTTTTAATATAACGGTAAACTAAGTTCTCTATAGCCCTCTAGTTATTCCTTCGTCGCGGGAATAGCGGCCTTCTAGTTTTTTAAAGATTCCTGTTCGAAGTCTTTATCTAAGATGTCTATCTTAGATTCTACTATAAAAATACTATCTAAGCGTATTATAGTAATTAGTAAGATTAGAAAGTATCGTCGCGTTACTATATCTCGTACCCTATCGTAATAGTTTTAGTAGTAATAAAGTTCGGATTTATACGATCTCTTAGTATATACTCTTAAGATAATCTCTATAATCTCTTATTAGTTTACTTCTAGATAATTATAGTAGCGGTATAGATACTGCGTATTCTATTCTATATAGTTATTCTTACGGTAGTAGTCTATATACTATCGTCTTATTTAAATAACGATCTCGTATAAGGTTATAGAGATAATCTTAGTATATAGGTTTAATCGTTTTTCTACTCTTAGTAGAGTTCTTATATATCGTCTTAGTACGCTTTCTACTCGACTATATTTAGATATCGTAAAGTATATTCTTAATAAGGCCTTATCGAATCTCGCGTCGATATATACTAGCTATTTCTTAAGTAGTATAATCTAATCGTAGATTCGATAGACTAAAAGATTATAAATATATACGAGTGCTTTATACGAGAATCGTACTTCTTTAAAGCAGTTTTAATAGTACTACTTATTAGTTCGTATCGTAATTCGATTCGTCTTCGACTATAATTCGATACTAATTTAGTTATTATCTTATTAATATAGAGATCGAGGGATACTCGAAGTATCGACTAACCCGAGTAGCTCTTCTTCGGTATTCTCGATTATTTCTATATCGACCTCTTATTATACCTCTATAATAGTCTTCTTTTAAGTCTTAGTCTTATCTAAGATAGACGACTCTCGTTCGTAGAGAGGTATCTTAAGGGTCTCTACGAGATACTCTATTCTATCTATAATCTTATTAAGCCGTAGTAGTAATACGAAATAGTATATCGTATTAGCCTTAATAATAGCTTTCTAATTCTAAAGTATTATCTATCGGATTATATACGCTCTCGTATAAGTTTATTCTCTTATCTCGTTATTTTCCGAGTATTTAGAGATAATAATCTATATAGATTATAGTTATTGCTCTAGAATATCGTTATAGATAATCGCTTCGACTATTCTACTTTCTCTATACTTAATCTATCTTTAGTAATAGGTCTCTATAACGATAAAGAATCGATTGTTTTTAATAATTCTTAAATTACGAGTATACGTAAGCTCCTTTCTTATTATATTAGCTTATTTCTTACTCTTACTCGATTTAGATTTCTTTAAAAACTAGCTACTTTCTTACTTATTACCTTTATATATCTAATACCCGTTATTATAGTATATCGTCTATAATAGTTAATAGTACGTCTCTTCTACCTTTCGAGTATTTACTAGTTTCTCTAATATTCTTTCGGCGGTATTTATCTATTTAGCGGTATTTCTATACTCTTTAGCGTAGTATCTCTGTTTTTCGTATCGAAAGTATATCTTCTTCTTAGATTTAGCTTTTCTAGATATAGATTCTCGATTTATTTTTATAAATTTTACTTCTCGTCCTCTACCCTTACCCCGTATAGGCCTTAGTCTCGGTATTCTACTAATATTATATCTATTTCGTTAGGTCTTTAGTTTCTTATAAGCCGTATTAACCTGCTAATCTATCGTATTAGAATATCGCGTTTATCTCGAAGTACTGGTTTAGTGTCGATATCGATTTAAAGTAAACGTAAATCCTTTCTTACTTTTTTCTATCTTACGTTTTTAGTATCGAGTATCGATATCGATTACTATCTATACTAACTCTTCGTAGTTTTATACTTCTATCTTATCGACTAATTTATTCTTAATAAAGTTCTTAAGGCCCTGATAATAGCGTAATATAAGGATAGCGTTATCCTACTTAAGACGACTTAATAATTATTAAAACTTCGTAGTATAGTTTATAATCGAGTCGGTCTATCGAAGCTCGTAGATCTATCGCTCTACCTTCTTAACTTTATTAAGTCCGCTATACAACTTCTTTAACTTATCTAGAAACTTATTAATAGATAAGAATAACTCGATAGTTCTTAGCTTTTATTCGTTCTTATCGTTCTCTAAAAAGTTATTTAAGTAAGATTTAAACCATTTTGCGAGTCCTTTACGTAATAGATTATCGATCTATAAAACCTAATTCTATAGTTTTATAATTCGTCTATACCTTAAATAAGTCTTAATCTAGTTCGTAAATTATATAAACTTTTTAGTATTTTCTTTAAATACGTTAAACTCTCTAATCTTTAGTCGCGTTTTATCCTTTTTAACGTCTAATAAAATATCTAGCTTTTTGCTCTTTATAGCGATCGTAGCTAGTTCTACTTCTACGTTAGCCTACTTATCTAGTATATTTAGTTATATCCGGTATTAGTTTATTCCGGAATTTAGTTTAGCGAGTAGTAATAAAGTAAGACTAATTCGTATTAATTATTTCGCTGCTTAATTAACAGTAGGAGTATCTTATAAAACTATATCTTCACTAATATCGCTTTTCGAGATAACGGAGAATAAGGTAAACTCGAAGTCCGAATCTACACTTATAAACTATCGTAATAGTGAGTAGGTAGTTAAAATATTATAAGACTGTCTACTTCTCGTTCTAGTAATAGTATAAGGGAACTCTAAAGGTTTTCTTAGCTGTCTATTAGAATAATATATCTCTAAGTTAAGGTATAAGTCGTACGTAGATAAGAGTACTAGTATAACTTAGATTAACTATAGAGACTATTAAAATATATAGAGAAATCGTAAGTATATATACTTATCGTTAGATATTCTAAAAGGGAAATACATCTTGTTCAGTTAATAAGATAGTAGATTAATAGGCTCGTCTATTAACCTATCGTCTAATCGTCCTATCGTGTTTTCCTGTTTAGATAATTATATATAGCTTCCTATATATACTAAGCTTTTCTCGCGTGATCTTCTACTTATTTATAACGAGTAGCCCGATATATAGCTAACTCGTAATAAGTATCTATATACGACTACTAAAATAGTATTATATACTTTTCTTCTATATTTCGTAGATAGTACTTTAGTAACGAAGTTTATTATAATATCTTCTTAGAGCTCTTTAGGCGCTAATAAGCTCTTAAGAAAGCTATAAGGCTTATATCGTAAAGCCTTTATTCTTTAGTAGATATCGTATATCGAGACGTATACGTCTATCTAGCTTCTCGTATATAGCTACTAGTAGTAACGTATTACTATCTTAAGAGTACGCTTTTTTTCGAAGTATCTCTCTTACTAAGGGTAGTTATAGTTAATTCTAATAATCTCTTATCGTACGGCCGAGTCGTTAGGTATATATACCGCTTCGTCTTTACGTATAAGCCTACTATTATCGATATACTATACTTCTATTATAGACGGGTTTAGAATCTTTCTCTCGAGATAAGACTTTTATAGCTACTCTAAGTAGAAGACGTCTCTTCTTTAGATATCGCGTAGCTAAATCTATATCTAGTTACTTACGTCTTATAAGTAGTTCTAGTTCGTCGAGTTAATACTAGAGCGCTCTATATTACTTATATTAGCAGTTTTTTATTTAGACTTTACGTACTTTTTCCTTATAGCTAACTTTTCTAATAGAGTACGTATACTTCTATTAGACGTAACGCGCTGTTCGCGTAATATTCGAGTACGAGTAGTAGCAGCGATTTATAATATATCTCTCTTACGGCTTATATACGTATCGTATACTTCCTTTCGCCTCTTAGAAATTAATTCTTATAAGGAGTTATCCGTAGATTTCTCTCTTTTAACTATATAGTCTAGTCGACGTAAAAGTCTATTAGCGGGGTTATCTTTCTCTCGTCGCTATTTAATCTTAAAATTATAGACGGCTAATTACTCTATCTACCTTATTTATCTCTTTCGACTTAGGGGTTTATCGTCTATAAACCTTAGTAAGGCCTTATAGTCGATTAGGACTCGAGTATACTTCGTAGACGTCTCTAGATAGTATCGTTACTTCTAGAATACCTTAACGATTACTAGTATCTCTTAATCGCCAGTAGTATAATTGCGTTTAGCTAGAATTATCTTTTTAGAGAGAAACGTAATAGAGTACTATACTATACGTATACGATCTCTATACGTCTCGTAGGGTTAAGTAAGTACTGCTTTAACGGCTATATCGGATATATCTATTTTTACTCGATACTCTCTTTCTAGGTTAAAGTACTTAAGTAATAGCGCTATTCTAAATCTATTCTTTAGTATACGAAACGCTTATATAGCGCCGTTAAGCTAATTAAATAATCTCGTTTTCTTCTCGGCTTTTATATCGATAAGTAAGTCCGTAATAGGTGTAATAATAACTAAATAGAATTCGATAAACCCGCGATAGAAGTTAGCGAAGCCGAGAAAGCTCTAAATATCCGTAAAAGACTAAGGTTTAGACTAGTCCGTTATCGTCTATACTTTATAAAGATCTATTAAGATCTCTATAATACTTACTCTAAATTCGAGAAACTCTATCTCGCTAGTGTAAAATTCATATTTTAATAGCTTTATAAATAAGCTATATTCTTAAAGCCTATCGAGTACGACGCGAATATATTTTATATACTTCGCGCGTATACTACCTCTATAGATAAGAATATTATTTATATAGGCAATATACGATTAGTCTAGTAGTCCCTTTAGTACTTCGTTAATATATACTTAAAATATAGCTAGAGTATTAGTAAGTCTAAATAGTATTACTAAATACTCGAACTGCCTATATATTATAAGGCTGTAAGCCCCTCGCGCCAGTAATAGTATAAGGGAACCCTAAGAGGTTTCCTTAGGCTATCTATTAGGATATTGTGTATATAAGTTAAGGTACTTATAGTACGTAGATCGAGATGCTGATATAACTAAATTTAACTATAGAGACTATAGAAGTATATAGGGAAATCGTTATTATATATATCTAGAGGAGATTTCTCGAAGAGGAAGTTTTCCTTAATATATTAATATATTAATATACCGATATACTCGTATATTAATATATCGCTATATTACTATATCGTACTTTTCTAATTCGTCGATCGTATAAAGCTTCTTTATATATATCGAATCTTTCTCGCGTAATCTTTCTTCTTTTATAGTTTTAAAGCGATTATTCTAGTAGTACTTTATAATACTTTCTTCTCTTAGCTATTTACGTTCTCGTAATATTTTCTAGAGATAGATTTTTTCTTCTTTCTACGTATTTCTTTACTTACTATACAGTTAGTCTTAAAACGTAAACGTTTAACTAAACTCTTATTCTCTAGAGTAATTCGTACTCTCGAACTCTATAATTCTATCTACTTCGAAGAAAATCTCGTAATAGTAACTTATATATAGTATATTTAATATAGTATAGTATATTACTACGATCGACTTTAGTCGATAAAATATATAGAATATCTTTTATATTAGCGCGACTATAATAGAATCTTTCCTCTTAAGAAATTCCGAAAAGTAAGGAAGTTACGAAAAGAAGAGTAACGTAAGCGACGCGAGAAATTTAAATAATTAACTATACGTCGTTAAGTACTTCTTAAAGCTCGAGTAACTCTTAATAGAGTAGAAGTCGAATTTACCGATATCGAGATAAAGATAAATTAACTAAACGAGTTTATCGCTTACTACGAAGAGGTATTCTCTCGTATACTATAGTATAAGATATAAGTACTCGGAGTTTTTAACTCGCTATATCTAAAGTAAGAGATTGCTCTTAGTAACTCGAACTCTATATAGTAAAACGTTTTAGAGAGTTAATAGTTCTTTTCTAACGAGATAGTTATAAATAATAGTTTATAATAAATTCTTCTAAAACTCGTTAAGTACTTCTTTTAAGATATTCTCTTTTAGTTTCTATAAGTTTTTACTATCGTCGTATTCTAACTATTTAATTAAGTATAAGGTTCTTTCCTTATCTTTTTTTATTTCTAGAATTCTCTTAATATCGTATTTCTTAGTCTTTAGTAGTTACGCTTATTACGATCTATCTATAGATTACCGTTATAGTGCTTCTTCTAATATAAAGATATAGAATACGAGATAAATTCTTATTTTCTTCGGTAATTAAAGTCGATACGTAACTAGTTCTAACTTTCTTTTAATTTTAAACGATCTTAACTTCTTAAAGTCTAGCTTACTACTTAGTCGTTTTATTTTAATATTTTAACGTAATAAATACGCTATATCTCTCTCCTTAAAGTCTAGTCTCTTAGACCTTTTTCGGTTTATATATTATACTATTCTCTCTATAATAAACTATAGTTCTTTAAATATTTATTAGTATAGTTATCGTAAGTTAGTTATAGCTATTATAGCTTATTCTAACTTTAGTTTTATATCTAATAGATTTTCTTCTACTCTTAGATAAAATCTATAGTTCGCGTAGAAAGATAATATCTCTATAATAGCTCTTAAATTATTATATATAATTTATACTATAGATAGTAGTTTTATCTAATTATTCTACTTATAGTTAATATAGCTTCTAAGATACTGTTCTAAAGTTTAGTTTATTCTTTTAGTTTATCTATTAGTCTACGAATAAAAAGTCGTACTAAGTTTACTTTTCGTTTCTAGCTAATCTATAATGAATTACTAAAATTTTAATCTAAATAGTTTATCTCTATTTAATATTAACCTTAATAGTATCTCGTATATTACGAATATATACCTTATAAAGATATATATAATCTCTAATACTATTATCTTTATTCTAGTAGATATAAAGTATATATACTTTATTAAACGGTCGACGATTATATAGATTATATCGTACTTCTACTTCGTAGTCGAATTCTTAGATTCTAGTAGAGACTTAATAAAATCTATTATAACTTCTTTTTATACATCTAACGGTAGTATTAGTACTTATAACTTTCTATAAGATTTATATCTAGAAGCCTTCGTTCTTATATATATATCGTAATTTTCGATATATCTTTTAATATCTTAATATATACCTATCTAGTCTTAGTTTCGTAAGATTAATTCGGTAATTCTTATAATTTCGAAGTATCTAGCGATTCTATTATCGTAATAGCTACGAATAATCTTTATCTTTTAGTCTACTATTAATTATTCCTTTATTCTTTAAGCGGTATTAGCTTATTTTATATAGACTAATCGATTTTCTTATTCTCGAAGTAATATATCTTATTTAATTTCTTAACTATTCTTTTAATAATCTAGTCGTCTACTAAGTATATCGACTCTAGCGTTTTCTTTTTCTTTAACGTAAATAATATAAAACTTAATAGGTACTATAGCTTCTATTTATCGAACTTATCTTTTATTTAGCTTCTTCGTAGTAGTCTAGTATATAAGATTTAGATAATCTAAATATACGATAATCTTATATTTTAATTCTTCTAAGTATATATTTTATTCTTTAAATATATCTACGATAGCTAAAAGTTCTATATTATAAATCTTATAATTTCTTTTAAATACGATTATCTTTTTAGAGTAGTAGACTACTAGTTATAGTCTACTATCTTCTTCTAGTTAACTTAATACGCCCGCGATAGCGTACTCTAAAGTATCGGTTTCGATTATAATTCTCTTCTTAGAATTAAAGCTTACTAGAATAGATGCTCGAGTAAATAATTCTTTTAATTTTTTAAAAGCAGCCCTTACTTTCTTATCTATCGTAAAGGTAAGTCCCTTCTTTATAAGCGCTATAAGTAGTACGGCGACTCTAAAATAGTTCTTAATAAATCTTCGATAGTAGTTTACTAGACTTAAGAAACTCTATAATTCTTTAAGCGTTATTAATTATAGTTATTCTACGATCGACTTAATCTTTATAGAATTCGATCGAATATCGTAGCTTTCTATAATTAATTCTAGAAAAGGTACTTCGTCCTTAAAAAACTTATATTTATTAAGGCGTAGTCGTAATTCCTTTTCTTATAGTCGCTTTATTATCTACTTTACGTCCTTAACGTATTACTTTCTTATTTTCGAGAAAATAAGTATATTATCTAGATATACGATTATAAATAGATCTAATTCTTCTAATAATATATTATTAATAAGTACTTAATATAACGCTAGCGTATTAGTTAGCTTAAACGGTATAATATAGTACTTATAAAGACTATAGCGTATGCTAAACGCTGTTTTTTCTTCTTTACTCTTCTTTATTCGAATAAGATTATAAGCTCTACGTAAGTCTAATATAGTAAACTATTTAGCTTTTTAAAGTCGGTTTTATAGTTTCGATATAAGCGATAAAGAGTAACTATTCTTTTTAGTTACTTTATTAAGCTATCGATAGTCGATATATAGCCTTAACGTTCTATTCTTCTTTAGTATAAAAAGAATAGAAAATCTCTATAGTAAGGTAGACTTTCTAATAAATCTCTTCTTTAAATTTTTATTAAGATACTTCTAGAGTTCTTACTTCTAATATCGCGATATTAAATAGATTCGCGTTTTAATAGATTTTATTTCGGGTTTAAGAAGTATCTCGTAGTTCTACGTTTAGTATTTAGATAGTGCTTCTATAGTAAGGTTATTCTTAAAGAGCTTTTTAAATTCTCGATACTTAATTAGAATTTCTACTTCGTCTTTAACCTCTCGGCTAATCTAATTAGTCTATTTTATAGTAAACGTTCTATAAGTTAGTCTAATCTATATAGTATTCTCGAACTATTATATAGCGTTTAGCGAGTTTCGTATAAGTTATCGTTTAAGCGCATCTACTAGGTACCCTGTCTAGGCTAGTTAATCTAGATCTAGAAAGTACTCGAATTCTAGATTCTCGATAATATCTAAGTCTATAAATTATATTTATTTTTAGTACCTTATTCTTACTAATTTAAGTTTCTTATTAATATTAGTATAGCCTTAATCTACTATCGTTATTAAATATAGATCTTCTTTAAGTTTTCTTTCTTTTAGTTATATTCGGTATATAAACGCCTTTAAGACTAGGCTAGCGTTCGCTTCTATATTAATTAACGCTCTCGCTCGATGCTTATTAATGTATATATAAACTATTATTAGTTCGTAGATCTTTTTCTTCGATTTTATAAATAAGGTCTTCGCCTTTTTATTCTCTAATTTATAGGTATTAGCGTACGTTCTAGTAGTACGGCTAGTACTTCGATATCTATAGGCGTAAATATTAATTCTAGTTCTAGAGTAAAGTTCTCTAGTCTTACTCGTCTTTATTCTTCTAGAATTCTAAGTATCGCTTATCTTGACTATAGCGGTTCTTTTAGTACTACTTATTCTTATTTCGCGATCGTTATCGCTTACGATATTAGTTTCTACTTTAAGATCTAACTTTCTAGGCTTAGTACGATAGCTCTATTAGCCCGAACTGTCTCCTCGTAGAATAGTAGTATCGTATATAACGATAGTCCTTAACCGGTCTAGCTCTCTTCTTATTTCTTCGTTCGTAAAATAATGGTTTTAGTATTTTTTAAAGATTCCCCTTCGAAAGTTTCTTCTTCGAAAATCTATTCTAGTAAATTAGTATCTAACTCTTTATCTATCTCTTCGTTTTCTTCTAGTAGCGGAATAGCCCTTAGTAGTACTAGAAAATAGCGCTTTACTACTATATCTCTTATCTTATCGTAGTATCTCTAATAATAGTATAATTTTAGTTTATATCGACTTTTCGTATATGCTTTTAAGGTTATTTTCGTAGTCTCTTATTAACTTTTTCCTAGATAATTATAGTATCGATAAAGGTATTGCGCGTCTTATTTCGTACAGTTATTCTTTTAATAGTAATCTATATACTATCGTCTAGTTTAGATAGTAACCTTAAGGTAGTTTATAAACGTAACTTCGATATATAAATTTAGTCGCTTCTCTACTCTTAGTAGAGTCCTTATATATCGTCTTAGTATACTCTCTACTTAACTATATTTAGATATCGTAAAGTATATTCTTAATACGAGTTTATCGAATACTGTATTAATATATACTAACTGTTTCTTAGGTAGTATAATTAGATCGTAGATTCGATAGATAGTTAATTTATAAACGCACTTTAGTACTTCGTATAGAAATCGTACTTCCCTATAGTAGTTTTAGTAGTATTATTTATTCGTTCGTAGCGTTATTCGTTTTATCTTTAACTATATTTCGATACTAGTCTAGTTATCGTTCTACTAACGTAGAGGTCTATAAATACTTAAAGTACTAGCTCGTACGAGTAGTTCTTTATCGATATCGTCGAATATCTTTATACCGATATCTCTTTATATCTTTACTATAGTTTTCTTCTAGGTTTTCTCTTTCTTCGATATTAAGAATTCTTATTCGTAAAGAGGTAGCCTTAAAGCCTCTATAAGATATTCTATTCTATCTATAATCTTATTAAGCCGTAGTAAAGGTACGAACGGATACGTCGCGTTAGTCTCTATTATCGTTCTCTAACTCTAAAGTATTTTTTAGCGAATTGCGTATATCTCCGTATATATTTATTTTCTTAGTTCGTCTTCTCTCGTATAGAAGATAACGATCTATATTAGATACGATTATCGCTCGAGAGTATTATCGTAAACGATTACTCTAATCGTTCTACTTTCTCTATACTTAATCTACCTTTAGTAGTAGGTTTTAATAATAGTAAAAAGTTCGTTATTCCGAATAATTCTTAAATCTTAATCTCTTTCGATAATTAGTTCTCTTTTTATTATATAGGCTTATTTCTTTATTTTAGTAACTCTAGGCTTTCTAGAGTACTAGCTATATCCTTCTTTATTACTTCGATAAGTCGTATACGCATCGTAATAATATACTGTTTATAATAGTTATTAGTAGTCTTTCTTAGCTTTATTAATAACTATAGGCGTCTCTGTCTTTTCGACTACGTTAATTTATTTCGCGATATTTTTATACTCTTTAGCGTAGTGCTCTTATTTTCTATATCGAAAATATATTTCTTTCTTAGATTTAGATTTATTAAGTTTAGATCTCTAATCTAACTTCTTAGTCTATTTATTTTCTTTTTTTAATCGTGACCTTATAGATAGTCTAATTCTTAGTAGCCTTTCTCTATCGCGTTCTTCTCGTTGTCTACGCGGGTTCTTATAAGCTATATTAGTCTACTAATCTATTGTATCTAGATCTCGCGCGTACTTTTAAGAAGTAATCTAGTACCGATATCTATTTAGTATAAACGAGATACTTCTTCTTTCTTTCTCTATTCTACGCTCCTAGTAACGTATATTAATATTAATTATCGTAATAACTAGTTTATTATATCCTCCTATCTTATCTCTATCGACTAACTTATTCTTAATAAAGTTCTTAAGTCCTTAATAGTACTGCGATATAAGGGTAGTATCGTTCTATTTAAGACGGCTTAATAATTACTTAAACTTTATAGTATATTCTAGAACTAATCTAGTTTATCGTAATACGTAGATTTATCGCTTAGCCTTCTTAGTCTCGTCGAGGCCTCTATAGAGCCTCTTTAGCTCTTTTAAGAATTCGTTAATCCCTAAGAACAGTATAACTGTCCTCGGCTTCTAATCGTCTTCGTCGTTATTGTCGAGAAAGTTTTAAAGATAAGGCTCGATCTAGTTTCTAGGCCCCTTTCGCAGTAGGTTTATAGTCTAAAGAACTTAATCTTCTAGATTCTTAATATTTCTATACTTTAGATATATCTTAATCTATTATACGAAGGCAGCGAACTTTTTACTACTGCTATCGAAGAGATCGAGCTCTCTAATTTTAAGGTGAGTCTCTATTTTCTCGACGTCTAAAGAGATATTAGGAGCCTTATCGAGTTATTTATCTTTAGCAACGAGTATTAGTTCTTTAGTCTCTATAGTAACGTTAGCTTACTTATTTACTATACTTACTTATACCTAGTAGTAGTTTATTCTAGATCTTAGATCTAATAGTAGCGAGGTAAGGTAAATTCGTATAAGCTGCTCGACTGCTTACTCGACGAGCGGTATATCTTGCTATACTATACCTTCGCTACCGTCGCTCTTAGCGATTAAAGTAAATAAGGTAAACTCGAAGTTCGAATCTATACTTATAGACTATCGTAATAGTAAGTAGGTAGTTAAAATATTATAAGGCTATAAGCCTCTCGCGCTAGTAATAGTATAAGGGAACCCTAAGAGGTTTTCTTAGACTATCTATTAGAATATTATATATATAAGTTAAGGTACTTATAGTACGTAGATCGAGATACTAATATAACTAAATTTAACTATAGAGACTATAGAAGTATATAGGGAAATCGTTATTATATATATCTAAAGGGGATTTTCCGAAGAGAAAGTTTTCCTTAATATATTAATATATTAATATATCGATATACTCGTATATTAATATATCGCTATATCACCATATCGTACTTTCCTAATCCGTCGATCGCATAAAGCTTCTCTATATACACCGAACCTTCCTCGCGTAATCTTCCTTCTCTTATAGTTTCGAAGCGGTTATCCTAGTAGCTACTTCGTAACACTATAGCGCGTACGAAACGCCGTCTTTTACCGATCGCCCTTTACGATTCTAATTCTGTAATAGGCATTACGTAAATTAAGCTTCGTAAAGAATTTAGCTTCGCTAAGCCTATTAAGGATCTCTAGAATAAGAGGTAGAGAGTAACGGTTTTTTATCGTAACTTTATTTAGCTCTTTATAGTCTATATATAGGCGTAGCGTACTATTCTTCTTAGATATAAAGAGGATCGGTGCGCTCGTAGGCGACTCGCTAGATTATATCTAGCTCTTTCTTAATGCCTCTTTAATATAGCTTCGTATAGCCTCGAGTTCTTTATCGCTTAGAGGATAGATAAGCTCGAATAGTACCTCTTTCTCTTCTATAATAGAAATAGAATACTCTACTTTAGTATACGTAGGCATTAAGCCTTTCTTAAGCTCGAAAAATATATCTTAGTACTCTCGTAGTTCGAAGAGTAATTTAACCTCTACTACTTCGAGCTCGGCTAGCGTAATACCGCCGTCTCGCTTACTCGAGTTCGGTCTATAGTAGACGGTGTATAGCCGCTTATTATTCTATAACTAGAGTTCGCTAAAGACGATATATAGAGAGATCTTTCTCGAGGGTCGATAGGTCTAGCGATTAGCCTTTTAATCAATATCGGGATTTATCTCTCGTAGCTAACGTCTTTCGAGTATTATATTATAATACTTTATATTAGTAGAGATTAATTGTCTTTAAGTAGATTTACTTTCTTCTCGATAGTTAAACGCTATAATCTCGTATACGACTCGTTCGTAGATATTAATTCGATACTTATTTATAGCTTTAGCCGTAAACGGTACTAGAGATAATAAAAGTTCTAGATTTATAACTATTACTTATAAGATAAAATCATCTTATACTTCTAAGTTAAGTAATATATATAACGTATGCGTTTTCTCTTATATAACTAATTTTACTAAGATATATATAGCTTCGTTAGCTCTATTTCTTCGCTATAGAGTCTTTAGTACCGCCGTTGTATAGACGATACTAGTTTTTAGTTTTTTAACGATTTTACTTCTCTCGTACTAGAAGCTTACGTCGCGACTACGAAACGCTTATTCTTATACTAGTTGCTTTTATACTTCTTAGAGCTATATATAAAGTAAGCGCTCGACGCTAGTCTTTCTTTATAGAGTACGCTATCCTTACTAGGCGCTTTCTCTTTAATAAATAATCCTTTTTCTTTAACTTCTTTAACTATGACTTTCTTCGTATTAGTTTATCTCTAGCTACGCTACGTATACGAGGAGCTATCGTCTCGTTAATTACGATTATTTTTATTTCGTAAGTTCTAGCGAGTATCTTTAAGGTCTTCTTATCTCTAAGCCGTAGCGAGAATCTAATCGCGACTTTTTACCTCTTTAATATTCGCTATTATCGAGTTTCGCAGTATAGAGTTTAGTAAGTTAAGAAAGTACTAAGCGAGTCTAGTCTCTTTAGATATATTCTCTAGGATATTCTATTTAGTGTTTTCGATTTCGTAAAGTAGCTACTTAGCTAATTAATCGCTACGTTATCTTATACTGTACAGCTTCGTCGTTACGACTACTAAGCGGCTCGTCGAATTCTTAATTACTCCCTTAAGAAGTACTACGAACTCGTTTTATATTATTACTATAGTTCTCTTTCTAAGATAGATATTTACGATATCGCCTTTAAGGTAAGTAGCTACGTAGCGTACGCGCTTCTTCTACGATATTACTTCTTCTAGTATTACGTCGAAGTAAAGCTCTAGTATATTAAGAAATAACTAAAGACTTCTCGATCCTTCTTTATCTAAGTACGTATCGAGATTCGCTAATCTTAAAAATTTATTCGATCCTGTCTAAAATAAACCGGAAAGTAAGCGCTTAGAGCTTTACGCTTCGGCGTTAACGAGTATACTCGACGTAGGTTCTTCGAATTCGGCTTATAGGCGTATAAGTTCTCGCTTTCGTTTCTTCTTCTGCTAGAGGGCCCGTAGGCGTTCTAGTTCTTATATCTCGGCTTTTAAGTCCGTATATACGCTATTATACTCTAATTATAGCTATTCTACGATAATAGAAGTATCTTATAATTGTTCTACTATCGTCTTACGTTATTCGCTATCGATTCGTTCGCGACTAGCCGGGTTTTCGCGCGCCTCGGCGCCGCGAGTGTTCATCGCTAGTCCCGAACTTATAGTAATAGCTATTTCTACTCTTAGCCGTCTATCTCCGTGCGACTAGCAGTAGGTAAGTATTAAAAAATATTAGAACCGATACTAGCTAGTAGCTAGAGGTAGGAGCTAGTACGAAGAGCAGGCTATTATTATATATATCGCATTAGTCTAACTACTATTATAATATCGATTTAACACTTAAAGAGCTTAAGTGTTAAGAATACGGCACGAGCTCTCCTAGTATACGTAGCGCAGTCTTAGCATTTATAACACTAAAGCTCTCGTTCTATAGTTCCTATTATAGGGCCTTAAAGTAGACTTCTACATCGATAAGAAATTCTTTAAGTTCTACGTAATTACTACTATTAAAGAAGGCTAAGACGGCCGGTCTAAGCTGTTTTAGAAGGCTTTCGAGGTATAATAAGACGTCTCGCTTATAGCTCTTATTCGAATCGAGTATAGAGCGTACTTTCGTCGCTCGACGAATCTCGTTTTACTGCTTAGTTGTTACGAGAAATCGAAGAACTGTAGGATATAAGTAGTCTCTTACCCGATTCGGGTAAGAGGTTCTCCGAGACTAATAAAGGCACGTACTACCCGATTCGGGTATACAGCACCTCTTACCGCCTTACTCTTTCTTCCTCTCTCCGCAGGCGTTAAATCGTTATCTATAGGTCTTATAGCTATTATTACTAATTATATCTATTTATCTTAGCTATTCTTACGCCTAGCAATAGCCTAGGTTCTAATAATTTTTAACGCCTTCTTAGAATTCGCTAACGCGTCTAAACGACTGCGGATGAGATTAAGGCGAACTGAAGTAGTAAGGGAACGGCGACGCCGTACCTAGCTATAATTAGAAGAACTCGCGATGAGCGCGGACTACCTTAGTCTTAACTCGCCGCGGGTATATAATACTCGCTCCTTAGCTAGAGGGACTAAGCTAGGAGTTTTAGCTAACCGAGGAGAATCCGCTATAGCCGGAAGGTCGTAGTATACTCTATTCTACGATAAATTAGACCACGAGGAGTAAATTTATAAAGAAGAACTAATATAGCGGCGGACGATACTGTATAAAATAACGCTGAACGAGTTACTAGTAATGAGCGTACGAAAAGAGCGAGAAGTATAAAGACAACGGCTAATTAAGCGAATTTAGTATCTAGATAAGGGTGATATCGGAATAGAGGCTAAATAGCTAAACGAAATACGTCGAGCGACGGAAGTACGCTCTATACCCGATTCGGGTAGAAGCTATAAGCGAGGCGCCTTATTATACCTCGAGAGTCTTCTTAAACAGCTTAGGCCAGCTGCTCTATCCTCTTTTAATAGCAGCGATTACGCCGAACTTAAAGAATTTCTTATTAGTATAGAAGTCTACTTTAAAGCCTTATAATAGAAACTATAGAACGAGAGCTTTAAGAAATAAGCCCTACAGTTAGCCGCTATATAGCTAAGAGACGACGCTTAAAGAGCGTATACTAGAGAGAGAACTAAGCTTACTACTTAAGAGTAATTTAAAGTCTTTCTACGAAGCACTATTAAGGACTCGTAAACGCGAGAAATTAAGATAATAAAACGCAGCTAATTCCTGCGGTAAACGAGAGCGTAGAGTGCTCGCTAATTTCTATATAAGCTTAAAGCCGCCGAATAAGAGGTCCGCGCGGCTAGGCTATCTAACGAGAAGCTCGTAGTATACCGATTTCTTTATAGCCTTAAGCCTCTACTACGAACCGCCATCTTAGCTAAGTCTAAGGAAGTAAGAGAGACTAGAGACTCGATTCTCGCGGCGATATAGCGCTACGAGTCCCGCCTAGTAGAGGACTTAAGTAAAAGGGGAAAGTAAATAGAAGAGGAAGAAGATAAAGACGAGAGACGAAATTACCGGTATAAGAGAGACTCTCGCTCGAATCGAGCGAAGGGCTACTTCTAATTCGACGTTCTAGCCTCTACTCTAAAATCTAATAATAGAGAGAAGTCTCGATAGAATAGGCTATTACTACCCGTTACGTATTTTAAATATAAGGGTTTATATAGGATCGCTAATTATCCGTAACGATTATAAGCGATAGACGCGAAAAAAGAATAGCTAGTACAGTTATAACGGCGGCTATACTAGTTAATAAGAAATAAGCTCGTTAGAGAATACGCTAGTTTATTAGAGTAAACGTCGATATCGTCGTAAATAGGGAGCGCTATACGCTTAGAGCAGTAATCGACTTCGAAGCGAAGAATAACTATATTAGCTAGAACGTATATATACGACTGAATCTTAAGAAAAACCCTATAAATATAGTTAGTAAGGCAGTAAATAGAAGTCGCCTTTAGCTTCTAGAAATATACGAACTTACAGTATTCGCTGCGAACGTAAAGAGATAGTAAACGAAGACTTACTACTTATCGATCGCTATAAAAATAAATAACTATAAACTATTTCTTAAAATATTCTAGTTATAGAAATTCGATCTTAATATTAGCTAACGATAGAGTACGTAGAAGGTTAGACTAGACTATAATCGTCTATAACGTAGAAGAGCTCGTTAGAAAGGCAGACTCTATTATCTCTACGACGATATCGAGAGCGCGCTGCGAATTCGTAGAGTAACAACGTAATAATTAAGAAAAGAAAGAAACGAATAAATATTTCTTATATAGTACCGATCTAGCGCGAAAGAACTAGACTCTAAGAGTACGCTTTATTCGATTCGAATAAGAGATTACTCTACGATTATAAGGGCTCTGCGTATCGAGAAAGAAGAGATATCGAAAATTTATTAAGAATTTAAAAACGTCGTAGTCGACTCTAGCGATATAAGGCTATTATCTAGTACCCTTATAGAGTATTCGATTAAACTTATCTCGAGAGCTACGACGCTATATAAACCTATCTACTCTCTTAGTAGTAAGGAATTAGAAGAGCTAAGATTATACCTAAACGACGCTCTACGAAAAGAGTAGATTTAGAAGAGTAACTTAGCGGCCGAAGCGTCGATTCTCTTTATACTAAAAAAGAACGAATTCTTACGCCCTTATATCGACTATAAAGAACTAAATAAAGTTACGATAAAGAACCGATATCTCTTACTCTTAATTAACGAAATACTAGACCGTCTTAGCGACGCTAAGGTATTCTTAAAACTTAATCTAAGAGACGTTTATTATCGAATTCGTATTAAGAAGAAGAATCGATAGAAGACGGTATTTCGTACGCGATATAGCTAGTTCGAATACTTAGTTATACTATTCGAATTAATAAATACACTCGCGACCTTCTAGTTCTATATAAATAAAGCGTTATAAGGGCTCGTCGACTCTTACTATATCGCTTATATAGATAATATCCTTATCTATAGCGCTAGTATAGAGAACTACGAACGGTACGTATAATTAGTACTAGAGAGACTACGGAAGTATAGTCTATATATTAAACTATTAAAATACGAGTTCTACGTCGACTAAATAAACTTTCTTAGGTTTCGCGTAACTGTAGAAGACATTATAATAGACCTTAGAAGAGTAATAGCTATTAACGAATAGTCTATATCGCTAACGTATAGAAATATTTAGATATTTCTAGGCTTTACTAACTTCTATCGTAGCTTTATCGAGAAATATTCGATAATTATAGCCTTTATAATAGATCTGCTTAAAGGGATATAATAGAGAAAGAAGATCGAGCCTTTCTACTAATTATCGAAGGCCGAGAGCGTCTTTCGAGAATTAAAAACTCTTTTCTAAAAAGCTTCTCTACTGCGCTACTACGACCTAAACGTAGAGACGCGAGTCGAGGTAGATATATTCGATAATAAGATTAGAGAGATTCTATTCTAATACTACGGCGACTTATAGTATCTCGTAGTATTCTTCTCTCGAAAGTTTAAAGACGAAGAGACGAGGTACGCGATAGAGAATTAGAAGATACTAGTAGTAGTTTATATATTTAAGAAATAACGTTATTATCTAAAATCTCTAGCGCGGACGATACGAGTAATTATCGATTACGAAGCTCTTATAAAGTTTATAGATATAAAGATACTATCTCGAAAGCGTTAAACTAGATAAATAGAGTTTTATTATAAGGCTGTAAGCCCCTCGCGTTAGTAATAGTATAAGGGAACCTTAAGAGGTTTTCTTAGGCTATCTATTAGAATATTGTATATATAAGTTAAGGTACTTATAGTACGTAGATCGGTATATTAGTATAACTAAATTTAACTATAGAGACTATAAAAGTATATAGGGAAATCGTTATTATATATACCTAGAAGGGATTTCTCGAAGAGAAAGTTTTTTTTAATATATTAATATATTAATATATCGATATACTCGTATATTAATATATCGCTATATCGCTATATCGTATTTTTCTAATTCGTCGATCGTATAAAGCTTCTCTATATATACCGAATCTTTCTCGCGTAATCTTCCTTCTCTTATAGTTTCGAAGCGATTATTCTAGTAGCTACTTTATAATACTTTTCTCTCTTAGCTATTTACGTTCTCGTAATATTTTCTAGAGATAGGTTTTTTCTTCTTTCTGCGTATTTCTTTACTTACTATACAGTTAGTCTTAAAACGTAAACGTTTAACTAAACTCTTATTCTTTAGAGTAGTTCGTACCCTCGAACTCTATAATTTTATCTACTTCGAAGAAAATCTCGTAATAGTGGCTTATACGCAGTATATTTAATATAGTATAGTATATTACTACGATCGACTTTAGTCGATAAAATATATAGAATATCTTTTATATTAGCGCGACTATAATAGAATCTTTTTTCTTAAGAAATTCCGAAAAGTAAAGAAGTTACGAAAAGAAGAGTTATATAAGCGACGCGAGAAATCTAAATAATTAGTTATACGCCGTTAAGTACTTCTTAAAGCTCGAGTAACTCTTAATAAGATAGAAGCCGAATTTACCGATATTAAGATAAAGATAAATTAACTAAACGAGTCTATCGCTTACTACGAAGAGATATTCTCTCGTATACTATAGCGTAAGATATAAGTACTCGAGGTTTTTAACTTACTATATCTAGAGTAAGAAATTACTCTTAGTAACTCGAACTTTATATAGTAAGATATTCTAAAGGGTTAATAGTTCTCTTCTAATAAGGTAGTTATAAATAATAGTTTATAATAAATTTCTCTAAAACTCGTTAAGTACTTCTTTTAAGATATTTTCTTTTAGTTTCTATAAGTTTTTACTATTATCGTATTCTAATTATTTAATTAAATATAAGGTCCTTTCCTTATCTTTCTTTATTTCTAGAATTCTCTTAATATCGTATTTCTTAGTCTCTAGTAGTTACGCTTATTACGATCTATTTATAGATTACCGTTATAGTACTTCTTCTAATATAGAGATATAGAATACGAGGTAAATCCTTATTTTTTTCGATAATTAAAGTTAATACGTAACTAGTTCTAACTTTCTTTTAATTTTAAACGATTCTAACTTCTTAAAGTCTAGCTTATTACTTAGTCGTTTTATTTTAATATTTCGACGTAATAAATACGCTATACTTCTCTTCTTAAAGTCTAGTTTCTTAGATCTTTTTCGATTTATATATTATACTATTCTCTTTATAATAAACTATAGTTCTTTAGATATTTATTAGTGTAGTTACCGTAAGTTAGTTATAGCTATTATAGCTTATTCTAACTTTAGTTTTATACTTAATAGATTCTCTTTTACTCTTAGATAAAATCTATAGTTCGCGTAGAAAGATAATATTTTTATAATAGCTCTTAAATTATTATATACAATTTATACTATAAATAGTAGTTCTATTTAGTTATTTTACTTATAGTTAATATAGCTTTTAAGATACTATTCTAAAGTCTAGTTTATTCTTTTAGTTTATCTATTAGTCTACGAATAAAAAGTCGTACTAAGTTTACTTTTCGTTTCTAGCTAATCTATAATAGATTACTAAAATTTTAATCTAAATAGTTTATCTCTATCTAATACTAATCTTAATAGTATCTCGTATATTACGAATATATATCTTATAAAGATATATATAATCTCTAGTACTATTATCTTTATTTTAGTAGATATAAAGTGTATATACTTTATTAAACGATCGACGATTATATAGATTATATCGTACTTCTATTTCGTAGCTAAATTTTTAGATTCTAATAGAGGTTCGATAAAATTTATTATAACTTCTTTTTATATACTTAACGATAGTATTAGTACTTATAACTTTCTATAAGATTTATATCTAAAAGCCTTCGTTCTTATATATATATCGTAATTTTCGATATATCTTTTAATATCTTAATATATACCTATTTAGTTCTAGTTTCGTAAGATTAATTCGGTAGTTCTTATAATTTCGAAATATCTAGCGATTCTACTATCGTAATAGCTGCGAATAATCTTTATCTTTTAGTCTACTATTAATTAATTCTTTACTTTCTAAGCGATATTAGCTTATTTTATATAGACTAATCGGTTTTCTTATTCTCGGAGTAATATACCTTATTCTATTTCTTAACTATTCTTTTAATAATCTAGTCGTCTACTAAGTATATCGGCTCTAGCGTTTTCTTTTTCTTTAACGTAAATAATATAAAACTTAATAGATACTATAGCTTCTATCTATCGAACTTATCTTTTATTTAGCTTCTTCGTAGTAGTCTAGTATATAAGATTTAGATAATCTAAATATACGGTAATCTTATATTTTAATTCTTTTAAGTATATATTTTATTCTTTAAATATATTTACGATAGCTAAAAGTTCTATATTATAAATCTTATAATTTCTTTTAGATACGATTATCTTTCTAAAGTAGTAAACTACTAGTCGTAGTTTACTATCTTTTTCTAGTTAACTTAATACGTCCGCGATAGCGTACTCTAAAGTATCGATTTCGATTATAATTCTCTTCTTAGAATTAAAGCTTACTAGAATAGATACTCGAGTAAATAATTTCTTTAATTTCTTAAAAGCAGCTTTTACTTTCTTATCTATCGTAAAGATAAGTCTCTTCTTTATAAGCGCTATAAGTAGTACGACGACTCTAGAATAGTTCTTAATAAATCTTTAATAGTAGTTTACTAGATCTAAGAAACTCTATAATTCTTTAAGCGTTATTAGTTATAGCTATTCTACGATTAACTTAATCTTTATAAGGTTCGATCGAATATCGTAGCTCTTTATAATTAATTCTAAAAAAGATACTTCGTTCTTAAAAAACTTATATTTATTAAGACGTAGTCGTAATTTCTTTTCTTATAGTCGCTTTATTACCTACTTTACGTCCTTAATATATTACTCTCTTATTTTCGAGAAAATAAGTATATTATCTAGATATACGATTATAAATAGATTTAATCCTTCTAATAGTATATTATTAATGAGTACTTAATATAACGCTAGCGTATTAGTTAGCTTAAACGGTATAATATAGTACTTATAAAGACTATAGCGTATACTAAACGCTGTTTTTTCTTCTTTATTCTTCTTTATTTAAATAAGATTATAAGCTCTACGTAAGTCTAATATAGTAAACTATTTAGCTCTCTAAAGTCGGTTTTACAGTTTCGATATAAGCGGTAAAGAGTAATTATTCTTTTTAGTTACTTTATTAAGCTATCGATAGTTAATATATAGCCTTAACGTTCTATCTTTCTTTAGTATAAAAAGAATAGAAAATCTCTATAGTAAGATAGACTTTCTAATAAATCCCTTTTTTAAATTTTTATTAAAATACTTTTAGAGTTCTTACTTCTAATACCGCGATATTAGATAGATTCGCGTCTTAATAGGTTTTATTTCGAGTTTAAGAAGTATCTTATAGTTCTACGTCTAGTATTTAGATAGTGCCTCTATAGTAAAATTATTCTTAAAGAGCTTTTTAAATTCTCGATACTTAATTAGAATTTCTACTTCGTCTTTAACCTCTCGGCTAATCTAATTAGTCTGCTTTATAGTAAACGTTCTATAAGTTAGTCTAACCTATATAGTATTCTCGAACTATTATATAGCGTTTAGCGAGTTCCGTATAAGTTATCGTCTAAGCGTATTTACTAGATACTCTATCTAGACTAGTTAGTCTAGGCTTAGAAAGTACTCGAATTCTAGATTCTTAATAATATCTAAGTTTATAAATTATATTTATTCTTAGTATCTTATTCTTACTAATCTAAGTTCCTTATTAATATTAGTATAGTCTTAATCTACTATCGTTATTAAATATAGGTCTTCTTTAAGCTTTCTTTCTTTTAATTATATTCGGTATATAAACGCCTTTAAGACTAGGCTAGCGTTCGCTTCTATATCGATTAACGCTCTTACTCGATGCTTATTAATATATATATAAACTGTTATTAGTTCGTAAATCTTTCTCTTTAATTTTATAGATAAGATCTTCGTCTTTTTATTCTTTAATTTATAGATATTAGCGTACGTTCTAGTAGTACGATTAGTACTTTAATATCTATAGACGTAAATATTAATTCTAGTTTTAGAGTAAAGTTCTTCGATCTTACTTATTTTTATTCTTCTAGAATTCTAAGTATCGCTTATCTTAATCGTAGCGGTTCTTCTAGTACTACTTATTCTTATTTCGCGATCGTTATCGCTTACGATATTAGTTTCTGCCTTAAGGTCTAACTTTCTAGGCTTAGTACGATAGCTCTATTAGCTCGAACTATCTTCTCGTAGAATAGCAGTATCGTATATAACGGTAGTTCTTAATCGATATAGCTCTCTTCTTATTCCTTCGTCCGTAGAATAATAGCTTTAGTATTTTTTAAAGATTCTCTCTCGAAAGTTTCTTCTTCGAAAATCTATTCTAGTAAATTAGTATTTAACTCTTTATCTATCTCTTCGTTTTCTTCTAGTAGCGAAATAGTCCTTAGTAGTACTAGAAAATAACGTCTTACCACTATATCTCTTATCTTATCGTAGTATCTTTAATAATAGTATAATTCTAGTTTATATCGACTTTTCGTATATGCTTTTAAGGTTATTTTCGTAGTCTCTTATTAACTTTTTCTTAGATGATTATAGTACCGATAGAGATATTGCGCGTTTTATTCCGTATAGTTATTCTTTTAATAGTAATCTATATACTATCGTCTAGTTTAAATAGTAACCTTAAGGTAATTTATAAACGTAACTTCGATATATAAATTTAATCGCTTCTCTGCCTCTAGTAGAGTTCTTATATATCGTCTTAGTATACCTTCTACTCGACTATATTTAGATATCGTAAAGTATATTTTTAATATAGATTTATTAAACGCTATATTAATATATACTAGCTATTTCTTAGATAGTATAATTAGATTATAGATTCGATAAATAGTTAATTTATAAACGCACTTTAGTACTTTATATAGAAATCGTACTTCTCTATAGTAGTCTTAGCAGTATTACTTATTTATTCGTAGCGTTATTCGTTCTATCTTCGACTATATCTTAATACTAGTTTAAGTATCGTTCTATTAGCGTAGGGGTCTATAAATACCTAAAGCGCCGACTCGTACGAGTAGTTCTTTATCGATATTATCGAATATTCTCGTACTAATATCTTTTTATATCTTTACTATAGTCTTCTTCTAGGTTTTCTCTTTCTTCGACGTTAAAGATTCTTATTTATAAAGAGATAGTTTAAGAGTTTCTACGAGGTATTCTATACTATCTATAATCTTATTAAGCCGTAGTAAAGGTATAAACGAGTATATCGCGTTAGTCTCTATTATCGCTTTCTAGCTTTAAAGTATCTTTTAACGGATTACGTATACCTTCGTATATACCTACTCTCTTAGTTCGTTTTCTTTTATATAAGAGATAACGATCTATATTAGGTACGATTATCGTTCGAGAGTATCGTTATAAATAATTGCTCTAATCGTTCTATTTTCTCTATACTTAATCTACCTCTAGTAGTAGGTTTTAATAATAGTAAAAAGTTCGTTATTTCGAATAATTCTTAGATCTTAATCTCTTCTAATAATTAGCTCTCTTTTTATTATATAGGCTTATTTCTTTATTCTAGTAATTCTAAACTTTCTAGAGTACTAGCTATATTCTTCTTTATTACTTCGATAAGTCGTATACGTATCGTAATAATATACTGTTTATAATAGTTGCTAATAGTCTTTTTTAGCTTTATTAATAACTATAGGCGTCTCTGTCTTTTCGACTAAGTTAATTTATTTCGCGGTATTTCTATACTCTCTAGCGTAGTACTCTTATTTTCTATATCGAAAATATACTTCTTTTTTAGATTTAGATTTATCGAGTTTAGATCTTTAATCTAACTTCTTAGTCTATTTATTTTCTTTTTCTAGTCGTAATTCTATAGATAGTCTAATCTCTAATAGCCTTTCTCTATCGCGTCTTTCTCGTTGTCTACGCGAGTTCTTATAAGCTATATTAGTCTACTAATTTATTGTATCTAGGTTTCGCGCGTACTTTTAAGAAGTAATCTAGTACCGATATCTATTTAGTATAAACGAAATACTTCTTCTTTCTTTCTTTATTCTACGCTCTTAGTAACGTATATTAATATTAATTATCGTAATAATCAGTTTATTATATTCTTCTATTTTATCTCTATCGACTAACTTATCTTTAATAAAGTTTTTAAGTTCTTAATAGTATTGCGATATAAGAGTAGTATCGTCTTACTTAAGACGGCTTAACAGTTGCTTAAACTTTATAGTATATTCTAGAACTAATCTAGTTTATCGTAATACGTAGATTTATCGCTTAGCCTTCTTAGTCTCGTCGAGGCCTCTATAGAGCCTCTTTAGCTCTTTTAAGAATTTATTAATTTCTAAGAATAGTATAACTGTTCTTAGCTTCTAATCGTCTTCGTCGTTATTATCGAGAAAGTTCTAAAGATAGAGCTCGATTCAGTCTCTAGGTCCTCTTCGCAGTAGGTTTATAGTCTAAAAAACCTAGTTCTCTAAATTCTTAATATTTCTATACTTTAGATACGTCTTAACCTATTATACGAAGACGACGAACTTTTTACTACTGTCGTCGAAGAGATTAAGCTCTCTAATCTTAAGGCGAGTCTCTATTTTCTCGACGTCTAAAGAGATATTAGAAGCCTTATCGAGTTATTTATCTTTAGTAACGAGTATTAGTTCTTTAGTCTCTATAGTAACGTTAGTCTACTTATTTACTATACTTACTTATACCTAGTAGTAGTTTCTTCTAGATCTTAAATCTAGTAGTAGCGAGATAAGATAAATTCGTATAAGCTGCTCGACTACTTAATCGACGAGCGGTATATTCTACTGTACTATATCTTCGCTACCGTCGCTCTTAGCGATTAAAGTAAATAAGGTAAACTCGAAGTTCGAATCTATACTTATAGACTATCGTAATAGTAAGTAGATAGTTAAAATATTATAAGGCTATAAGCCCCTCGCGCTAGTAATAGTATAAGAGAACCTTAAGAGGTTTTCTTAGACTATCTATTAGAATATTATATATATAAGTTAAGATACTTATAGTACGTAGATCGGTATACTAATATAACTAAATTTAACTATAGAGACTATAAAAGTATATAGAGAAATCGTTATTATATATATCTAGAAGGGATTTTTCGAAGAGAAAGTTTTTCTTAATATATTAATATATTAATATATCGATATACTCGTATATTAATATATCGCTATATCGCTATATCGTACTTTCCTAATTCGTCGATCGCATAAAGCTTCTTTATATACACCGAACCTTCCTCGCGTAACCTTCCTTCTCTTATAGTTTTAAAGCGATTATCCTAGTAGCTACTTCGTAATAAGTTTCTAGTCGCGTATAACTTTAAACTTAAATAGCGAGTAGAAAAGAAGAACTCTGCTAATAGCCTATTAAGAAGACTAGATTATAAAGATCTCGAGGTAGATAATAGCCGAAAGGGTAATACATTACTTAACCTTATTTTACTTCGAAGTACGAGCCTACTCGAATCGAGTAGAGAACTACTAAGAATAGAAATTAAAAGAATACTAGATCGATAGAGAAGCTAAATACTAGCTACGCGTATCGCGATTATAACTAGAGCTCGATTATTAATAAAGCCGCTCTCGAGAAATAGTATATAGAATACTCTATAAGAATCGCTTACTACTATAGATACGAGCGCTTCGAATGCTTATAGAGCGAAAGGAGTTTACGACTTAGTACCGCTACGCGCCGCTAAAGTTAAGAGTAGAGAAGAGTGTATTTTTAACGCTAGAGTAGAGAACTCTAATATATCTACGAAAGACGAGAAAAACTACTTAGTAGCTTTACTCGATTCGAGTAAGAGAAAGGATCTAAGAGCCTAAATTCGATATATTTAATAGTTAGATTCGTTTATATTAAGATAAAAATAAGTATTATATCTAGATAATATAGTTAGTAATATACGACTATTTAACGAAAAATAGTCCGTAAATACTATAGAACTAGCTCGAAAGAACGAAAAGGTCTATATTCTAAAAGATTCTACTATAAGAGTAGAGATTCTACGAGTAAATTACGACGACTCTTAGAATAAAGATTATTTTAGACGTACTAAAACCGTTAAGGTAATATAGTAATATTACTAATAGCCGAAGATAAGCGAAGAGATCGTCGACTACGTTAAAACGTATAACGTTTACTAGCGAATAAAGATATCTTAATACTAATCGTATAAACTACTAGTATCGCTACTACCGCTAAAAGAGCCGTAGAAGGGTATAGCGATAGACTTTATTATAGAGCTATTAATATCTATTTATCGTAGATCCGTATACGATACGATACTAGTAGTAATTAATAGATACTTAAAGATAGTTCGTCTTATTTCGTATACGTAAGATACTACGATAGATAAGCTAAACGCTATACTAATCGACGAGATATTCTTACGATTTAGATTTCTAAAATCGATTATAAGCGATAGAGAATTACTATTTATATTAAAGTACTAAGAAACGATCTATTACTATTTTATAGTAAAATAAAAGATATTAATAGTATTCTATTCGTAGACGAATAGTTAGACGAAACGTCTAAACTAAGAGCTTAAATACTACTTACGATACTATTTAAACGATAAATAAAGTAACTAAACGGAACTGCTAAGTAGCGCTAAGTAAGCTATTAATAATAGCGTAAACTTAATAATCGAAGCGATACTATTTTAAGTAGTATATATATTCGTATTATAAACTAAAAAAAATATTAAGCTAGCGCTTCTATTCGAATCGAGTAGAAAAGAGAAAAAATCGATTTACGTAATTATACTAAAGAAAGTAATAAAACTAGTATAAGTTAGAAAATAATTATAGTAAAATTAGATCGACGTCTAAGTAAAGATTAAGCTATATTACGACTTACGCTATAAAGATACGTTCTTCGTAGTAAACGACTAAATCCGACTAGCTACTAAGAATATCTAGTTACGAAAAGCGATAAAGAAGTTATTAGATAAATTTATTAAGCCCTTTTAAGTATTAAAAAGAATAAGTTAGAACGTATATTAACTAGATCTTTCTTAAAAATATAAGCGATTATACTCTACGTTTTACGTCTTTCTACTAGAGCTATACTATATAAGACCGAGATAAGAATTACTAGAGCTAGTAGATATTGATAAGAAATAGAAATAGAAAGTAGAAAATATTCTTAACGTATAAGAGAAAAGTAAGAAAAGAAAGTAGCTCGTAAAATAAGTAGAATAAAGTTACGACTATAATACGTAGAAACTACTAGAAAATCTAAAATACGTAAAGAATCTAGTAAAAGAATTTAAAGAAAAATAAAAAACGGCGAAAAGAAGATTCGAGGTCTTACTTAAATCGAGCGCGTAAAGAAATTAAAAAACTAATAAAAGAAAGCGCTATTCTTATAGCGGACTATACTACTATTTCGTAATCGAGTTTCGCTAGAACTTACTCTCTCTTTTCTTTTTCTCTTTCGCTTTTCGTACTAATATACGCTATAATACCCGAGTACTTATCTTATCTCTACTACTAGAGCTACTACGACCTCTTCTTCGCCGTATACGTCGTACAACGGTAAACTTCTTCGTATCTCGCTATCGGCCTATAGCTAGCTACGCAGCGGCGTTAGCTTTCTAAGCTGCTACTACGAGCTCTACTATAGGCGACGACTTAATCGATAAAGAATTAATAAAAGAGCGAATCGAGAAGACGGCGATCGTAGAAGTAATACAGAAGATTATAGGCTCGGTAATAAAGGATTAAGCGAAGGATAAAGACGAGAATAGAAGAGAAGACGAAGATATCTTCGCTAGTAGAGAAGCCTCTACTAGTATTAGCGACGGTATCGATATCGATATTAATATTAGTAGTAATAACGAGACTACTAATAGAGGAAAGAGAAAGGACGATAACGAAGAGAGAGAGAAAGGACTAGCCTCTTCGTTAATAGAGCTAACGAAGAGGGCATTATCGCTAGTCGCTAAAAAAACGTTAATGTAAACTAGATAGGCTAAGAAGGAGAATAATTATTATCGTTATTTAACGACTCGGACTAGAGTTCGTCGGCCGAACGCGGTAGAGCTAAACTGTCTTTTAACTCGACAGTTTAACGCTATATAAAAGAAGTTAGTAGCTAATAACGACGAGAGAAGAATAAATATAGACCCTTTAATCGACCGTACGAAGACGGCGAGCGATAGTATTTATACTTCTCTCGAGAGCTCGAGTATTCTCTTCGACCTAGTTACTAGAGAAAGTTAGTAAAAATCTAGGTCGATATCTACTCGATTCGAGTAAGAGGAACCCTTAATAATATATAGCTGCTCTCGAGAGAACTAGTCTCCCTTAATCTCTCTCCGTAATCGGGAGAGATACGTATAGAAAAGAACAGTCGTAAAGCGGTAGACGCGCGAAATCTTAAAAGCGTTAAGATAAGCCGTACCGTCGAAGTAAGTACTAATAAAGAAATAAGAACCGTACGTATCGACGTATTACTTATAGACGTTATTATTAAATTAGTTATAGCCCTAATCTAAGGCTTCGTAAGGCGTATACGCACTAAAACTATTAGTACTGATTACCTAAATCGTTAAAATATCTATAGCGTACGTAGATAGCGCTAGTACTAAAGTCTCTCGTCTAGTCGTACGATTAATAACTCGCTAGAAGAACGAATAGCTATAAGGATTAGTAAAACTCGTAACTAACGACGATAGCTACTAATATATAATAATAATGATGATGATAATAATGGTAATAACGAGAACGAAGAACTAAAAAGGAAATAAGAAGACGAAATTAATCGTAGAACGACGACGATACTACGTAGCTTCGATTATTTATATTTAAGATTGTATAAACGACGTATTTAGAAATATCTTATAATTACGAATTACTCGGCGATATTACTATACTACCTATTCGATTCGAGTGTACGAAACGATAAATCGACTACGATAATCGCTTATCTCGAGATAGAATATAGCGTTCTAAGAAAGAATATATTCTACATTTACGATTCGGGACGAACCGCCTTTTAAGAAGGGGGCAACTATTACGGGAAATCGGAGAACTATAGGATATAAGTAGTCTCTTACTCGATTCGAATAAGAGGTTCTTCGAGACTAATAAAGGCACGTACTACCCGATTCGAGTATATAGCACCTCTTATCGCCTTACTCTTTCTTCCTCTCTCCGCAGGCGTTAAATCGTTATCTATAGGTCTTATAGCTATTATTACCAATTATACCTATTCATCTCAGCCATTCTCACGCTCAGTAATAGCCTAGGTCCTAATATTAGTCTCTATTCCGATATCGCCCTCGTCTAGATACTAGATTCGTTAAATTAGACGTTATCTTTATGCTTCTCGCTCTTTTCGCGCGCTTATTGCTAGTAGTTCGTCTAGCGTTATTTTATATAGCGTCGTCCGCCGCTATATCGGTTTATCTTTATAAATTTACTTCTCGTAGTCTAATTTATCGTAGAATAGGGTACGCTATAACCTTTCGACTATAGCGGATTCTCCTCTATTAGCTAAAGCTTCTAGTTCGGTCCCTCTAGCCGAGAAACGAGTATTATATACCCGCGGCGGGTCGAGACTAAGGTAGTCCGCGTTTATCGCGAGTTCTTTCGATTATAGCTAGGCCCGGCGTCGTCGTTCCCTTGCTACTTCCGTTCGCCTTAATCTTATCCGCAGCCGTTTAGACGCGTTAGCGAATTCTGAGCAGACGTTGAAAATTATTGGGACCTAGGCTATTACTAGGCGTGAGAATGGCTAAGATAAATAGGTATAATTAATGGTAATAGCTATAAGGCCTATAGATAACGATTTAACGCCTAAGAGAGAGGAAGAGAAGGGTGAGACGGTGAGAGGCGCTGTATACCCGAATCGGGTGGCACGTGCCTTTGTTAGTCTCGGAGAATCTCTTACCCGACTCGAGTAGAAGATTACTTATGTACTCCAGTCTTATTCCGTAATATATAGGGTTTAAGAGAAGATAAGTATAAACCTGATCGCGTACAACCCGTGACGAAGGGTAAAGATATCTCTTTTATGATCTAGGGCGCTATTTAGATCGGAGAACGGTTAGATCTCGTCTTTATAGAGCGTGATTCGACGTCGGCCCGAAGAGGGTACAGCAAGTGGTCATATCTAGCGGTAATAAAGGAATAAATACCCCGGATGTGGTCCCCTGGTATGGCATTTTAGCAAGATAATGCCAGCATTCATACCGTAAAAGTGGTAATCGATTAGCTTAAAGATGAGGGCATACCACTCGAAGAATGGCCCCCTTATTCGCCGGATTTAAATCTAATTAAACACGTCTGGCGGATCTTAAAGCAGCGACTAAACGATAACTATCCGTACCTTAATACTCTCGGGGCAGGTTAAGCAGCGTACGCCGCGTTTAAACGAGCCATTATTCTGGAGTAGGAGGCTATTGATTAAGAGATAATTGATCGCCTAATTAAGTCAATGGACAACAGGGTAAATCACGTACTGTCAGCTAAAGGGTGGTATACCAAGTACTGACACCATGAATTGGCGTATAAATGCCTAATTAGGCAATAGATCGAGCTTCAGTGTATCTAATAATACGATGTATTTTAGATTTAAACGTAATTTGACCATTTGGTGGACGTTTCAGTACAAGTGAATAAAAATGATTAATTTTCAAAATGCGGGGTAGGCGTTCAATTTTGGCGGGTAACTGTAAGCGCTAACATCTTAGTGGCGAATATATAAAGATCCGACGGGGCGGTGAAGACAAGCAAAATTCTATACGTTCTATACGAGCTATTCCTCTTCCATCTACACCAAGAGCTCCACAGCGTTGCGCGCAACGTTGCGCAGCTGGCCAGCCCTGACCTCGACCGTATCATATTGTCAACAGCCTCGGATAGCCTTAGTAGTTAGTTGGTAATCATACTCCGTTTTAGACTATATGTGTGAAGGTTAGAGGGGTGAAGAGGTGAAGACATATGATGATGGAATGAGATGAATGTGATGCTTAGATTACTATATAGAAGAGAGAGAAGAAGACCGGTAATATAGATTTAGATCTCGTCGTAGGTCGCTGACCCTCGAATAGCTGATCTGAGATCAACTGAGACAGTAATTGGGTCTGTGACCAATCACCACTGTAGATGCGGGTAAATGGCTAAAGGGTTGGGCCATTCTTGTTGAGAGTGCAGTGGGTTTTGACCATTGTCGTGGCAATGTTCCCAACCATCGGGAATGTCGCGGATATCATGACAATCAGCCGATCCTTTGTCCCACCAAGGCTTGACCGTCATCTTCACATGCCACCAGCGCGTCACCAGCGCACTCTCGCGCCGTCAGCGCGTTCCCGCGTCACCAGCGTGTTCTAGCTGGTCCGCCTTGCCATTCCACAGGGTGCGGTGGTGGGGGCGGTAGGCCAGGGGCTGGCGCAGTTTAACGACGTGCAGGTCATCGGATAGCCTTAGTAATACTAGAAGAAGCAGGTATACTCGCTTTATTCGCTCGATACGAGTAGAAAGTGTATCTTCAGCCTGTAACGATGTATCACCGAGGGTAGTATCGCCGGAACTCAAGCACACGTCTGATATGGCACGTGGTAGAGCGGTATAGGTAGGTCGACGACGTTATCGTTAAGCTGAGGTTGGCACATGCCTCAGCATATTGATATTGGACAGTCTTCTCGAATCAGTCTCAAAACCAGCTTGTTGCTGATTTTTTAAGTCCAGAGTCATCCTGCATAATTGGCTGCCGTGTGTATGTACGAAGTCCATGTCACCGCCTGACCAAGTACTGTTGGATCGTTGCATGGGTCAACAGTTCAGCTAGCGTGCCACTAACGAACGTGCTAAATAAGTAGTCATTTCTCGGTGAGCTTCAGGTGGGCTTGATCCATTTCCCAAACTTTGGGCACTTTCACGGAAAGTGGCGGCGGGTGGCGGGGGAAGCTCGATTCGCTTAGCATTAGCCACATCGGAGCAGCTTTAATGCCTCGGCAAGACGTCACGTACAACCATTTTTGTAGATCGGCATTACCCTGACATTTCGGTTGGAGAATGTGATGAAATGTGTCAATCATTATGCACACGCGTCAAGTCGAGTCATCGAACACAAGTCTCCACTCATAGCAAGCAGCTTCACATGACAGATCGAGTTGATTCGACCAAACCATGAACGCCCTGTCCTCAGCAGCTCGAAGACTCGCCCAAGCAAAAGATATCATGCTCGGCAAAACCCAAGACCCCAACTCGATTCCCTGGAATCCCGACAACACATTCTTCCCGCTCCGCAAGGATTGCTCGCAGCAGCCAGGACAGCCAGAAGGTGCTTGCTGGGTATGTGCCTCGTGTCTATGTCTCTGTCCGAAGACCTTGTTACTGACTCTATTCGACAGGTCTGGGGCAAGGTAAGACTGGGATTTGCCAGCTCAGGGCCACGTCTCAATTAACCAGTTTTGCGTAGGATGACTACTGTGGTCGACTCAACCTTCTAACCCCAACTCGTGTGAAAGCGGCAGCGGCAGAGATCAAGACAGGTGAAACGGCACCGCTCGATCTCCCGCCCAATATTCCCGCCCAGCCGGCCTTCCACCGACAAAAATTTGAGCACAAGATCTTGCCCATTACCGAAGGCAAAGCCTACGATGATGTGTACACGATGAACACCCAGTCCGGCACGCAATGGGACGGCTTTCGACACGTCGCACACATGGCAACCACTACCTTTTACAACAACACCAAGGGCGCCGACTTTGGGCCGGGAAACGAACAAGCCACCCAATGCAGCATCCATCACTGGCGCGACAACGGCTTTACCGGCCGCGGCGTGTTGCTCGACTACAAAAGCTGGGCCGACAGTCAGAACATCAAATACGACGCAGCCACCGCGCACGAAATCAGCTACGACGATCTCGTCCAAGTCGGCAAAGCTCAAGGCCTCGACATCCGCCCTGCATCACAAGGCGGCGACATCCAAGTAGGCGACATCCTCTTTGTCCGCAGTGGCTGGACAAAGAACTACTACAGTAACAGCGACGAGGATAATGCCAAGCTGGCCACGCGGGAGCGACCTACCTGGGCTGGGGTCAAGCCTGAGCCGGCCATCATTGACTGGTTGCACGACTGCTATTTCGCGGCCGTGGCCGGTGACCAGCCTTCGTTTGAGCGCTGGCCCCCGGAGAAAGGTAACTTCCTGCATGAGTATCTGCTCGCTTTGTGGGGAGTGCCGATTGGAGAGATGGTTGACCTAGAGCGCGTGAGCGAGCTGGCCAAGAAGAACGGCCGATATACGTTTTTCGTGACGAGTGCGCCGTTCAGGACTGTCGGAGGCGTGTCGAGCTGGTTGAACGCCACGGCCATCTTTTGAATAGGTGACACCACAACAGCAAGACATCCATCATGAGCGTGTGATGTGGAGGTGCATGCTTGTGCGCGGTCAAGCAACGAGCGAAGACTCTCCTAAACTTAAGATCAAGTAGGTCGCAATAGTGCAAAAAAGCTCCGCTCATGCCTGCTGATTTTCGCTGCACACAATGATGTATATCCGTGCGCTTAAAAGGCTTCCACCCTCTCTACCACCGCACTCCCCATGTATCTGTATCTATATTGTGTATGCATATGCAGATATATCTGTGTAAGTGTGTACCAATAGCACTCACGAATACCACCTACAGCAGGGATGCACCAGGTTTTGTTCGTCAGGAAACACGTTCGTCTCGGCCAAAGGCCTGGGTTCGCAGCAGACTTGTTACCCCGCACGTTTCTGCTGAACGCCATTCTATCTGACCAACCATGAAACAGGAAGGTAGCCGAGGTGTACATAACATATCCATTTAGGAATGCAACACGAAGAAGCCTGTGACTAGGCAGAGTTTGGCATACTTCTGACTCGTGCCAACACCTCGTGCTATTAATATGCTTTCTGAGATTGTCCCGCTGAACCCCACGGGTACTGCCGCAGTCAGTCAGTTAGTGCAGTTTACTACTACCTCCCCCAGTCTTCCACCAGTGTACTGTAAGGCGTCTCCGTTCACTGCACTGCGTTCCTTGGCGCAACTCGAACATCAAACAAAACTTGTCACAGTCACAGCACAATGGCGGAGACCGCTCCATTATCAGTCTCAGGCGTCGTTGCCTCAGCGCCGACCACTCCAGGCGCCTTCAAATTCCACTTCGAGTCCAACCTCGGCTTGACACGCTCGACACCAGGGCCGCACGAGGTCCTCGTCCGCATGCTTGCTACGGGGATCTGCCACAGTGACTTGGTGGTGGCAGGGCTACCCGACGGCTTCAGCGTCTTCGGGCACTACCCCAAGATGCTGGGCCACGAGGGATCGGGCCGCGTGCTCGCGGTCGGGGAGGGCGTTGACTCGGTCGCCGTGGGGGACCCCGTGCTGCTTTCGTACACCGCTTGCGGGGAGTGTCGGCTGTGCCGCGACGGCCAAGGCATGTACTGTGAGGCGTTTAGCCAGTTGAACTCGGCGTGCAGAGAAAAGGTGTTCTGCGACGGCCAGAGCGGCAGCGAGAAGATCGGAGGCAAGTTCTTTGGGCAGAGCAGCTTTGCAAGCGTCAGTCTGGTCGATGCGCGCTCCGTCGTCAATGTCAAGGGCCTGGTGCAGGGGGATGACGAACTTAAGATGTTCGCCCCGCTCGGCTGCGGCCTGATGACGGGGAGCGGTGCCGTTGTGAATGTGACCCGGGCCGGGAGTGCGGATGTCGTGCTGGTGGCGGGTATGGGTGCCGTGGGGCTCGGTGCTGTCATGACTGCGAGCATCTCCGGCTGTCGCGAGATCATTGCCGTCGACCGCGTGGCAAGTCGGCTGCAGCTGGCGCGGGAGGTTGGCGCGACGCAGGTGTTCGACACCAGTGGACTGGACGTTGCGAGCGAAAGCTATGCGGCGGATTTTGCCAGCGGTGTCAAAACACTCGTCGACGACGGCAAGATCAACTTTGCCATCGATACCACGGGCGTGCTGCCGCTGATCAATGGCCAGATCACCTGTCTGAGCAAGCGCGGCGCGCTGATCCAGATCGGCGTTCCGATCTCCGAGCCGTCGGCCACCTTGTCGCTGGACTATACCAGCTTCTTCCTCGAGACTAAGCGCCTCCTGGTGAATTTTCTGGGAGATTGCGTGCCGCAGGACCACCTGCCCAGGATGATTAGCTGGTACAGGGAGGGCAAGTTCCCCGTAGACAAGCTGGTGAAGTACTACGACGCGCGGGACGTGGCGCAAGCACTGGAAGACATGAAGACGGAAGTGATTAAGCCTATTCTACTGCATTCATGAAAATGCAGCTAATAAGCCGTCATAATGTATAGATGCATGACTTGACCTGACCTGACCTGACCTTGATGTCCAACGGTTCTAGTAATGCCAAGCCCAGCCATGTATAGTGCCGTGTATGATCGAACACAAAAGCACGTATCTTTCCTGTTCAAGCGCTCGAATCTTCTCTGAACTTGACCAGCGCGTCTATGACCTCGTCCTTGGTCCGCTGCTCTCTCAGGCAGCGAAGGACAATGTCCGTCTGGGACTCAGGCGCCATGCCGCCGGGGGCTGGGGGCCGGCTGTCGAGGTTAGTCGGGAACGGATATCCGTCCGTCATGGCGCGGACGACGCATTCGGCCTCGAGCTCGCTGCCGAGACGACCCCCTCGCACATCCCTGAGCAGCGCATCCCAACAAGCAACCACCATCTCCTGATGATTGATCTTCTCCATCGTTTTGCCGAACGCACTGCTGATCTGTAGCAGATTTGCGCTACGGTCAACCCCACCGGCACCAGGCGTGGTCTGGTTCTCGCCGGCCGCGTGGATGAGCGCCGGGTTGAAGAAGACTGCATCGCCCTTGTCTAGCGGCACGCTCACCCAGCGATCTGCGAAGAGAGACTTCACCTCCTCGCTGCGCCACGCCATATACCCGTCTTCCAGCTGCTGCGAGAACGGGAGGAACCGTGTTGGGCCGGACTCGAGCGGCATATCGCTGTGTGCCACGGCACCTTGCAGCGTGAGGAATGCCGACGCCTGGTGCATTGTTTTCGGCCAGCGTGCGCACTGCTCTGCCGTTTGAAACCCGAGATGGTAGTCGCGGTGCGGCATCTGCGGTTTGCCGCCTGGCCGCACGATGTTGACTTGCGCTGTAATCGTGTAACCGGGGCCTAGCCAGGATTCGGATACGTGTTTCAACCACGGGTTGGAGTAGTACTGCACGAACGACGCTGGGTCGGCGAGCGCATGCTTCTGCAAGGAGTTCCAGATTCGGCTGTTTGCATTGGACGCCGCAAAGTGGTCTCCCTTGGTGACGCCGCTATCGGCCGCTTCGGCCGCTATGATGTCGTCGAAGGTTTTGTTGGCTGTGTCAATTACGGGCAGGAATGTGGTTGAGTAGAAGTGTTTGAGAACGAAGACACCCGGCCCTGTGTGGAGGATGGAATGCCATTCATCTTGGAGGGCTGTGATTGTAACCGAGTCTGTTGGAGACGAAGCTGCGAGGTCGTAGATCGGAACGTTGGCGACGACTTCTTTGCAGTGCGGGTAGGTCGATGGATCGACTTTTTGCGACGTGAGTTTTGCTAGCGTCGAGATGCTGCTCGGCTCGTCATGACGATAGAGACGACGTGACGTGACGTCTTCGCGATGGCCATTGCTATTGGTCCCGTTGACATGTCCATGCATTTTAGTTATGTTGCAGGGCAATCACCGGTGGATGTGAATGTGTCCAGCCCAGGTTTTAGTCCCAACAGATAAAGGTATGTAATCTTGTCAAGAGAAATTTCCTGAAGCAGCAGCGGCCAAATTACCAAAATGGACATGGCCTTGGTGGGAGAGGTCGGCTCCGATATCTTATTGGCTTATGCGCTCAGCCTTGATGTGGGCTCACATGCTAGAGCTTGAGTGGTCCATGACGCAGCCAGTGGAAACAATTGGACCCTGTAAGTTTGGATCCAAGGGACGGTGGAGAAGCGGCGCGAAGCGCTTACATTGCCAGAAAAAAACGCCCCGCTGCTGATCTAGAAAGGGTAAGTGTGAACGGTCAGGTCGGACAGGTCCAAGTTTTGTAACAAAGAAGCTCAATGATTGACAGGATTGGAATTTGACCGTGCATTCTAACATGTAGAACTTTCGTTGCTTATTATGAAAACCCCTGACGATCGATGTCACAAAAAGTAACCGATGTTGAAGATTCCTGGGGACGAGCTTCTCTGACCTGCCATCGTTGCGGAAATTAGTCCATTCTTGAATGTTGGATTTGCTTTTACTATGAAGTATGTTGCACATCTTCCCGTCGTAGACTGATGTCCTAGTGAGGGAAGTCGGAAAGTTTTAGTTCCGATACATAGGTGTAATTCGATAAAAGCATGGCATGATCCATTGACAGGCTCCCACGTTTCGCCGCTCGAATCTTCCTAATTCGTAGGGACAGCATTGCGCAGTTCATGGTGTTCATCGGAGCAGGTCACGCCTCCCAATCGAAGTCTCGAGGAGCGGCGATAGGAGTTGTGCACCTCGAAAAAGGTCGGCCTACCTTCCATGTTGTTTACGAAGAACCAGGATTTTGCATAAGCTGCAGTTTGTTGTTCCTTGACCCCGTCTACTCGGCGGTGCTTAGTCCGACACTGATTCTCATCAGCACGTTGTGCGATTTGAGGTACTTGCTGGACACAAACATTGTCCAATCGTGCAAGAGACACGAAGTCTCGAGAGCTTCAAACAAATTCAAGTTCATTAGAGATAAATAGGATAATGCCGAAATCACTAATGTTTGAAGTGTCATCGCATGGTTGACGTGACGATGATCCTGAGCGGTCGTTGTGAACAAGCAACCGTCGTTGTCGGAAACGCTTACTATAGAGCCATTGAACGTAGATTTGGTGCTTCGATCGATCGCACTACCGCATATAACGGCAACGCGACATACAAGTAGAATGTCCAGGAGTTGCAGGAAGCGTGAAAGATGAAGAGGCCGAAATGCTTTCCGGATATTGGCAGTCACGTGTGGAAAACAAGTCTCCATGACCGAACTGCGCTATGGGGCTCTGTGCGTCGCCAGGCAAGTGAGCTCGAAGCACGGGCAATTATTGCCATCTGTAGCATGTGTCAACACGTCCCACCGGGTCTGATTTTCCGAAATGAGGCATACGGAAGGGAAAGTTCGCCATGAGCGCAATCTGAAGGTAAGAAGGGTCGGCCGAAAATGGTAGTCCACGGCAGAGATCCTACTAGCAGCTGTGCTTCCGAATGCGGCAGGGAGATTCTGAATCCGGTAGCTGACGAGGATACATTTGGCGAAGAGCACCTCATATATGAAGCAAATATGTTTCATGTTCCAGCAGTTGGGTCTGTAACATCTGCTGAAACGTCGACCATCACCTTTCTCTCAGCTCATACAACATAGACATAATGTCTGGAGTACAGCACATTAACATTGCAGTCGTTGGACTGGGGCGCATGGGCCGACGACATGTTCACAATCTTAATCACAAGGTCCTTCATGCCAAAGTCGTTGGCGTGTGCACGACCGATCAAAAGGAGCTTGCATGGGCCCGGAATTACCCAGAGTACAAGGAACTCGGCATCCAGATTTTCGATGACTATGAGAAGATGATCTCAATGGAGGGCTTGCAAGCTGTTTGGGTCAGCACGAGCACAGACGTCCATGCTTCTCAATCCTTGGCCGCCATCGAGAAGAATCTCCATGTGCTGTGTGAAAAGCCGATCAGTTTTAACCTGGATGAGGTAAGTCGAAGCGTGCTGGCCCAAGCCTCGACCTGCGCACTAATGTTGTGTAGGTCCAAAAGGTGATTGATGCAGCAAACGCAAAGCCAGAACTCAAAGTCATGGCTGGATTTTCACGGCGCTTCGATGCCAGCTATCGGGACGCTGCTAACAAGATACTCAAGCAAAACAGCATCGGCTTACCATTCCTCGTTCGATCGCAGACTGGGGATCTCCTCGACAACACCGGCTTCTTTGTCCGATACGCCCGCAACAACGGTTCCATTATGGTCGATTGTGCCATCCACGACATTGATCTCACCCTGTGGTTCCTCTCAGATCCAGTCCCCAAGGCATGCTGGGCTATTGGCGCTCTGAAGCATCACCCGGAACTGGCTGAAAGCAACGATGTGGACAACGCTGTTGGAGTGGTAGAATTCTGGGACGGCAAGATGGCCTACTACTTCTCCTCGAGAACCCAGGCACACGGTCATGATGTATGCACTGAAGTCACCGGTACAGAAGGCAAGGTGCAAGTGAATGTGGTGCCCAGAGCAAACAACGTCGTGCTCAACGACAAGCTCGGCATCCGTCACGAAGTCCAGCCCGAATACTGGCAACGATTTGAAGGAGCATTTGAGACAGAAGCAAACGAGTTCATCGAAGCTATCTTGAAAGACACGCCCGTGCCCCTGCAGCTGGAAAGTGGCATGAAGGTCATGGTCATTGCTCGAGCGTTGCAGGATGCTCTCTTATCGAATGAGGTGGTAAGATTTGATAAGGAGGGCAGAAGAGTCAACGAGAAAGTGCTGACAAATGGAGCTTGAAGAGTAGCTAGCTTTAAAGTGAGCAGTTTCAGGTCGTTAGAGGCAATTGTTGATTGAGCATGGACGTGGCAGGAGTGGATCGGGTGGGAGCTAGTAAATTCACCTAAATGGTAAGCCTGCTCTCCGACAAGTCTTGTCGCTTCCAGGAGACCTCGATCTTGCACACGGATGCAGCATTGTGCTGGTGCCTGAGGCCTCGGGGTGGAGGCCCATGGGATTCTCAAGATGCACAACACACAAGCCAAAGAGATTTTTCTAGGAGGGTAGGCAACCTCAAAGTTGGCAAAAGTTGGTTGGCAAAGGGGTCTTAAAAGTGAAAACTGGATTGTCCCAAGCTTGGCTTGGTTTGGCTTCGCTAAGCAGCACCGTAGGTACTTGAGGAAATAGCTGTCGCGCTGAAGTGGATCATCATTCTCTTCGTCCTGTCTGGGGTCCAATCTTGAAGTTGGCTTTGAGCAAGTTTATGTTACGACTCAAGGCAAGCTTTAGCTGTCGATTTCCTAACGCCATGGGTCAACTAATAGCACCATCCATCATTATTCCAGCTATGGACCGGTAGTTTTTCTTACATGAAGCATTGAGATTGCGCTTGTCGTTTTGACAGCACAGCACGGCGAGGACACCAGTCGTCGAGTTCTTATGCGCGAAGGAAGCTAGAGGTGATCAAGCGAGCCGCTGATTCCAAGTTTGCTGAAGCACTTTTGATGACTTCCCAAGCTGGGATGACTAGTGAAGTGGATCTGCGTCCAGTGAGAGAGTGGATTAGATGAAGTCGATGATTGAGCAGGATAGCATCCATGGATGTCATTGCGTGTAGTACTTGAAATATGCCAAGCTTTCAGTGGCGCAGCGCCCCGACCACCTTGGAACCTAGGACGAAATTCATTAAATCAAGCCTCCGCCTAAGCCTATCGCGCCTGAAGCACTTTTCCAGGTACAAAGTCCTCTATACTAGCGTCAAGCCCGGAAGATTTTTTGCAGTGGTGTTGCAACACAGCAAAAACCGTTTCCCGATTGTGTATCCCCTCAACATTACGTACCTAGGTACCTAAATTCCCTTTATCTCGTCAAACATCCATTTATCACTCTCCCGGCCCGTTAATGCAAATGTGACTCACTATCGGACGATATAACCATCGATGACAGCTGAGTTTGGCAGGTCAGAGTGAAGGCGCACACCAGTTTCTGGACGACAAATCCGGACTCGGCGAGGTCAGCGAACTCAGACTCCGAGAACTCAAAGGATGTAACAGACTCAATCAAATGGATGCTATTGTCCAACAAACTTTGCGCTCCGGCGGAGAGCATATCCACCATCGACACGGAAGAAGACACTTCGAGGGATATGGCTCCGCGACAATTCGGGACTAGAAGCCGTAAATTTGCTCACCTCGACGAGCACTGAATGCATCCGCTTCTTTCTATGCCTCGATTCCGGTCTGCTCCGCTCTGCGCTGGCCGACTTGGATCATCTTCCCTGCGCGTCTCAAGTACTCAAGCACTTGTATACCCACACATCACTCGTCAAGATGCTGGACCTGATACGCTCAATCTCTAGCTCGCTGTCAAATTCAGACCCGAGCGGCGAAGCAGAATGGGATGCGGAGAAGTATGCAGAGAAGCAGAGGATGCGCAAGGAATCGGTGTCCAAAGGGGAATTCAAATTCAAGAAACTGTAAGTCTTGAGACGCCAACAAAGCGCATAGGATAGTTTGCTCACCACGCGTAGAGGCTGGAAGAAGCTGACCGTCTGCCTGATTGTCGAAGCCATTGCCCTTGGTTCTCTCAGTATTCCTTCAGTCTTCAGTGCAGTTGGAATGATTGCGGGTGTGCTTCTATGTGTAGGGATTGGACTCATTGCTATCTACACCAGTTACCTCGTTGGTCAGGTCAAGCTGAAGCATCCTGATATTGAACATTATGCCGACGCTGTCGGCCTCTGTTGGGGCAGAATTGGCAGAGAGCTGACCGGAGTCATGTTCATCCTGTTGCTCGTTCTCCTGGTCGGTGGTCATGCCCTGACTGGAACTATTGCTTGGATCCGGATCGTGAACGAGAGCTCGGTCTGTGCTCTTGTGTGGGGTATTGTCTCGGCCGTCATCTTGTTCGTGCTGGCTCTACCTCCATCCTTTGCTGAATTCGCTATTCTCGGATACATTGACTTCGCTTCCATACTATGCGCTATCGGCATAACAATCATTGCTACCGGTATTGAAGCGGGAGCTGCACCAGGCGGCCTCAATGCGGTGGAATGGACGATGTGGCCACCCGCAGACATCTCTTTCTACGACGCATTCCTATCCGTTACCAACATGATTTTCGCTTATTCATTTGCTGTTTGCCAATTCAGCTTCATGTCAGAAATGCACACCCCAAAAGATTACATCAAGTCTATCTGGGCGCTTGGTTTGATTGAGATCTTCATCTACACCCTGACAGGTGCCTTGGTGTACGCCTTCATTGGAAGCGGGGTGCAGAGTCCTGCGCTTCTTTCTGCTGGATTCACCGTTTCTCGAGTCGCCTTTGGCATCGCGCTGCCTGTCATCTTCATCTCAGGCAGCATCAACATCACCGTCGTTTGCCGTTACATGGTTGATCGGGTCTTTCGAAACTCGCACATCAAGTACGTCAACACAGTGTCTGGCTGGAGTGTATGGGTGTCTGCATGCGTGCTTGTCACCGTCATTGCGTGGGTCATCGCCGAGGCTGTTCCGTTTTTCAATGACTTGCTTGGCCTAATCTCCAGCTTGTTCATCAGTGCCTTCACCTTCTACTTTCCCGCCTTGTTCTGGTTTGTTCTGCTCAGAGAAGGGCCATGTTTCAAAGGCGCCAAGAACATATCTTTGACTATCGTCAATGGCTCGATCTTCGTTTTAGGCTTAGCCATACTGGGATGCGGTGCGTATGCCAGCGTCCAATCCATCGTCAAGGAATACGTTAGTGGCGGTGCTGGAGGTTCCTTCACCTGCAGTCAATCTCAATACTCTTGAACAAAGCAGGTACGAACTCGGGTACGACTGCTGGACTCCTAGAAATTGTATAGACTATTTGTTTGCAGCACAAACACGGTCAAATGGGTCGACCCCCAAACAAAGGAACCGACCGCCAACCATGCAAAACGAGTCCACACCACGCTCGATGGCGGCCACAAGAGAAGGAACAACCAGGCTCCAAGTGCCAACAAATTTGGCAAGTCGAGCGAGCTGCAAAGCCAACCTCGGGCTTTCGTTGTCAGGGTCGGGCCATCTAACGGCTTTGCGCTTCACCCTTCCTGGCTTGTGGACTCTTCAAGTAGGTCAATTTCCAAAATGTTGTCCAAATGTAGAAATTCTCAAGAACAATTAATAACGTCTGACGAAAGCTCATTATAATTGTATTCTGACACAAAAAAGCTAGCGCTAAACTCCTTCGCCCTCATTTTTTAGCTTGCTGCCATTCTTGCAGATATTTAAGAAAAAGTACGAACCATTGCGTAAGCCCTTGCAAACGTTGGTTTGAGCGTATATCGTTACACGTAACCTCGAAATTTCCCTTGATACACATAATTCCAATTTCAGGTTCAGATCGAGTTTGCCTGTCTTTCCGTCACATCTCGCAAAGCACGCGACAGCCTTCGCCTTCGGCGGACTGTGGCCATTGTGGAACGCTCAAGCAGCGATGGAAGAATTTGGCCTGCCAGCACATATCGCTCTATCCCCGGAGGCGCGATCCGTGATGATAGTCTACAGCTCGCGTATAACTCTCCTCGGCGTTTGTCTGTACATATTCTACTACAAGCGGATGTTCTCGGCCATTGATATCATCATGATTTGTCCCGCATGGGCAGGCGTGGCTGATGCGTACGTTTGTCAAAAAGAAGGCGTCGTTGGGAGAGGCGTATTTAGGGTTATCTCTGCCTTGATCCTTGCGGGCATGACAGCTGCCGGCATCACTGAGGGACGCCTGGGTCGTGGGAAAAGTGGGGAGCGCTGAGCATCTAGTAATCGAGCGTAGAAAGAACACCGAAAAGGTCGGCCCGTGCAAGGACTGGGACTGAGAAGGACTCTGAATGGCGTCGGAATTGAAGCGACACATTGCCAATGCATGTGTCGTGTGTACAGAGGTGTGCTTGATCATCGGGCTCCACATCCAACTGTGAAACCCCCCAATGGACACTTTTTCCAGTACTTGCCGGCGAATGCTCATTATTTCCGGGTTTCGGTGGCGTATTCAAACGAGCTCAGTTGGAATAGCTACCACAAGCTAAGTACAACGAACAGGGTATGTGAGAGGACGGTCCCATGCTTGAAGTTCAACCAAATTCAAGCTTCTCGAGAAGGCCTACAAGGAAGTTCTCTGATGAGTACCATCCAAGCCCTTCATAGCGCAAAAACGGAACGATGTGAGAGCGATCGTGTATTTTGGTCAGCTATTTGTTCCAGTAGGATAACGAGGCATGTTTTGGGAGAAAACAAGACCCTGGATCTGGCCGTCAGTTTCTGCAAAGGCCCGCGATCTACCATAAGTCGTACATGGAGACTACGTAGCTCGATTAACTCAGTATTGTGGGTTTTCACTATGAGACAGGAAGAGGTTATCGGTTGCTAGTCCAACAGGGACGTGGCCAAGCCCAGGAGAACAGCTGAGGATGGTTCTGGACCGAATCAATTTATGCAGCTGATAGGTCTCAGTTACTTCATGAGGCTAATGCTTAGCCCAAACATTCCAATGGCGGGTGCCTGAAAGCCAGCCATGCATGACATTGATAAGCTATGATCTGTCCACAGGGGCAGCAGCAGTCCTGTCTCGTCTTCAAACGACACAAATTGTTGATCAGGCCGTAGAGTGGGCATGGGATCGCTGCCCAGCACCTTCGCAGGTAGGTAGGGAGGCAATCATACTCCGTTTTAGACTATATGCAAGCAACCCGGCCTATGCGGGTGTGTCTATGTACACTTGAGCCGATAAATGGCAGTACTTCTGTGAGTGAGTCTGCTCCTCTCTCTTCTAATAGCTCGCTCATATATAGAGAAAAGAGAAAGACAATAGACGGTAAGGTGGCCGCGGATTATTCCTCGATTCCTATAATCGTCCTCTTTCTGTATGTACTGCGCTATAGACTGTGGGGGCTTTCATTGTTTGTATAGAATGAGTCTTGTATCTCGCTGTTCAAGCGATAAAGTAGTTGATACCCTCGCCCTTTCTTTATCGTACGAAAACAACAGAAGAAAGACGACGACTCGCTCGATTCGAAGGAGTACATACTGCGTGCTTCGATTCGATAAAGGCGTGGGATCGTCGTCGTTTCCGCCGTTCCTTCTTCGCCAACGGGGTTATCCAGAACAAATCGATCTTAAATACCGTAAGTATCGATCCGACACTGCCTTACCCGTACGAGGGTAATGGTCAAGATATAATCGAAGACTTGTGTCTCCAGCTGTACAGTACCCCTAGTACAGCTATCGTTGATATCAGTGGATGGGAGTGGTGGTGGTAATAGTGGTGCTGTAACGGTGGCAGGACTGTTATCACCGTATCCAGGCGCTGGCGCAGTTTAACGACATGCAGGTCAAAGCAATTTCGTAGGCGCCACCCAAGTGCGATCTCTTGCATTCGCCATCACACTGGCTTTTTTTGTCCCTGCTGTACACCAGCCAACAACAAAACAGCTTGAGAACACGTATGTAGCAACAGAAAAGGCTGGTAGGAGGAGTAAACACGTGTAACGCGAGCAATAGCCTTACTCAGCGTTCATGCTCAGCCTCTGCTCAATACGCCACATTCGTGGCAAATCATCGGCCTTGTTAGGCAAAGGGGCTCGATCTAGGCTACAATCTCTACCCCACATTTTGCCCAAACTTCGTCAAAAGCTCTCTCAATGGGTGAGTTCCCAGCTCAACAAAGTTTTGATTTCGGGCACCGTCGATACTGGTTGTCCCATACCGCGCGGAAATGGCGCTGGTCGTCGCGCCATCCTCCACACCAGCGAGGGTAGATCCGACATCGTCTTTAAGGGCTGCATTGCAGATGTTCGAGCGCGTGCTTCCAGAACCGCAACAGAAACTGTTCCGGCAGCAGTACCAGAAGCCTGAAGCCCCTGACGTCCTAAGATTCGTTGCAGAACTTGATGCCAATAGTCAAAATCGTGCTGGAAGATGTGTGGCATCACGTGTGTGTACTTTTCTACAGGCTCTGCAGCAATTCGTTGGTGTTGTTGATACATTCGTAAGTTCTAACCCTACCATCGCGGCCCTAGTATGGGGCAGTGTCAAAACAACTCTGGTAGTAGCCGGCAATGCGACTTCGTACTTCGACAAGGTCACCAGCATGGTTATGAATGTCGGCAGATCGTGCCCTGTGCTTGCCATGTTTGGCCCCCTGTATCCTGGCTCGGTTGATCTACAGGGAGCCCTGTGCGAGTACTATTCAGCAGTGATCAAGTTGTGCGTCAAGGTGATCGAGGTGCAACAGCGGACGGGACTGAAACATGTGTGGTCATCATTCACCACCTCCTTCGAGACGGAGTTTCAGCCAGATCTCGAAGAGATCGACCAAAACGTTAAACTCGTGCATATTCAGATCTCGTTTGCTTCCAAACGGGCCGCCATAGACACGTCCAGACTGATGGAATTGGACCGAAAATCGAATGAAGCTTTCCGCCTATCATCTTTCAAGTTTCGCAAAGAAGTGAGCGATGAACAAGAGGCCAGTCGTTTGTGGCGTAAACGGAATGCTCAGGAAAAGGCCGAGAGAACGAGGGCGAATATCAAAGATCGCTTATCTTCTTTGGACCACCTCAAACCCTGGAAACAGGCGCAACGACGACGCATGGTATCGACGGCAGAATGGTTTCAGCACGAACCCGTTTTTGAAGAATGGCGAAACGACGACGAATCCTCGGTCTTGTGGTGTCCAGGCTTGATGGGCGCCGGCAAAACCGTGTTTGCGTCCAGCGTGATCTCATACTTCCTCCGGACTAACCAGAAACAAGAGGTGACCGTTCACCACTTCTGCCAGTCTGACTATGAGAGCTCGTTGTCAGCGCGAGAGATTATTGGTTCTCTGACACGTCAAATAGTTGGTCCTCAACTAGAGTCTCTTGGTGAAGTCGAGCTTCAAGCGCTACACGCAAGGTGTGCCAGCTCTGATGTATCGGATTTGATTGCTATTCTCCAACCACGACTGGACAGTAGCAAGGTATACTACGTCCTAATCGATGGCCTTGATGAGTGCGCAAGGGAGGAAATCGAACTTATAGCAGAGAGTATCGCACAGCTCTGTGCACAGAGCAACAGATGTGTCAAGGTGATGTACATTGGTCGACCACCACTAGAAGAGTATCTTTTCCGACGGCGTCCAAAAGCTAAATACAGACTCCCTATATCGAAAGCAGCCGTCACCCCAGACATCAAGACTTTCATCACCTGCAAACTGGATCAATGTCTCGAGGATGGTCGGCTCCGGTTGAACGACGAGACTTTGATTGTCGAGATACACAAAACGTTGGAGAAGCACGCAGATGGCATGTAAGTCTCCGGAAGGCGTTGACACGCAATTCATTCGATCAAGAAGCCTTACACACGCATTTTGCGACTAAGCTAACGTGGCTTTTAACCTAGGTTTCTGTGGGCGTACTTGTTTATAGACGAGATATGCGCCCAGAGCACCGATGACGAAATTCTAAAAGCACTTCAGGAACCTCCAAATCAGCTGTCCAAGTTAATAGACCTCAAGATTGCCCGTATCCGTGGCACTCCTGCCGTGCATCAAGCTATGAAGGTCCTTCAGCTGTGCGGAGTAGTAAAACGACCACTTTCAAGCAATGAGCTTCGAGAACTCGTCTCAATATTCATCGGCCAGGATACTCTAGATGTGACCCGTCTGCCTCACAGCATGGAAGACATCATTGACCAATGTTGCGGTCTTATGTATATTGACGAGGAGGATTTTTCCGTCCAATATGCTCATCATAGTATTCAACAGCACCTATTTTCCAATAATAGCCCTTGCCAAGCGGACTTCGTGACACAGGAACTGGACGAAAACCTAGGCTTTCTGGCACTCACCTACCTTAATTTCAAGGAGTTCGGAACTCAGTTAGTTAAAGTCGAAAAGGATGCCCGGGCTACATTCAGGCCTATTGACTTTGCGACTTCCTCCATTGCTAGCCATCATGCGAAGACCGGCAGAATCGCTCGCCTCCTCCTGAAACACCGAGGGCCACTACGAGGTTTGAGCAAGAGCGAGCTGGAGAGAAAGGCGCGAGATCTGGCAGGAGAACAAACCACTAGTCGTCTGACCTCAGAAGTGACAATGCGACAATTTCATTTCCTAAATTATGCAGGCGAATACTGGATTTATCACCTCATCCACGCTGACTTGGCAAAGCATGCCAAAGCAAGGAGGCATTTTCAGGCCTGTGTTGATGGGCATAACGAACTCGCGCTTCGACCGTGGTTGAATGCCCAAAGCAACAGCTCAGAAGCGGGTAGCCAGCAAAAGAGTATCAAGGATGCTATGGACTGGGCTGTCGTTACAGGTCACTCCACTCTTTTCACTTATTGCCTTGAAAAGAAGGGCCCCATGCCGTTGGAATCAGACAAGATCGATATATGTCGCAAGGCACCCCCTGCAAGACTACCAGAGTTATTGCTAAACACCATCAAACGAACGCAGTGTCGCAAAGAAACAATAGGAGACATTGTGGGTTTGCTCAAGTCTAGAGGGGTATTGGGTGCTTTTACCGTATTAGTGGATCAAGAGAGAGATCTGCTGAAGTGGTCTGTTATATGGCGCGTACTAGGAGAAGCGCTTAGGGGTGCAGCCGGCTCTGGCGATCTCGAGATAGTCGAGCAGCTTCTAGCCGCCAAGCCTGACGTTAACGCCCCTGCTGCTGATTATAGTGGACGAACAGCGCTCCAAGAAGCGGCTGGAAGAGGCTCTCTCGACGTGGTCAATACACTGCTGGCGGCTGGAGCTGATGTAAACGCCCCTGCAAGTGGTGGTGAATTTGGACGAACAGCGCTTCAAGCAGCGGCTGAAAGAGGCTCTCTCGACATGGTCAATATACTACTGGTGGCTGGAGCTAACGTTAACGCCCCTGCTGGTAGTGGTAGTTATGGACGAACAGCGCTCCAAGCAGCGGCTGAAAGCGGCTCTCTCGACGTGGTTAATGCACTGCTGGCGGCTAGAGCTGACGTTAACGCCCATGCTAGTGGTGGTAATTATGGACGAACAGCACTCCAAGCAGCGGCTGGTATAGGCTCTCTCGACGTGGTCAATACACTGCTGGCGGCTAGAGCTGACGTTAACGCCCCTGCTGCTGATTATAGTGGACGAACAGCACTCCAAGCAGCGGCTAAAAGAGGCTCCCTCGACGTAGTCAATACACTGCTGGCGGCTGGAGCTGACGTTAACGCCCCTGCTGCTAATTATAGTGGACGAACAGCACTTCAAGCAGCGGCTGAAAGAGGCTCTCTCGACGTAGTCAATACGTTGCTAGCGGCTGGAGCTAACGTTAACGCCTCTACTGCTAATTATAGTGGACGAACAGCACTCCAAGCAGCGGCTGAAAGAGGCTATCTCGACGTGGTCAATATACTACTGGCGGCTGGAGCTGACGTTGACGCCCCTGCTGCTGGTAGTTATGACCGAACAGCACTCCAAGCAGCGGCTGGTATAGGCTCTCTCGACGTGGTCAATATACTGCTGGGGGCTAAAGCTAACGTTAACGCCCCTGCTTCTGATTATAATGGACGAACAGCGCTCCAAGCAGCGGCTGAAAGAGGCTCTCTCGAAGTAGTTAATATACTACTGGTGGCTGGAGCTAACGTTAACGCCCCTGCTGGTAGTGGTAGTTATGGACGAACAGCGCTCCAAGCAGCGGCTGAAAGAGGCTCTCTCAAAGTGGTCAATACACTGCTAGCGGCTGAAGCTGACGTTAACGCCCCTGCTAGTAATGGTGATTATGGACGAACAGCACTTCAAGCAGCGGCTGGTATAGGCTCTCTCGACGTGGTCAATACACTGCTGGCGGCCAAAGCTAACGTTAACGCCCCTGCTGCTGATTATGGTGGACGAACAGCACTCCAAGCAGCGGCTAAAAGAGGCTCTCTCGACGTGGTCAATATACTGCTGGCGGCTGGAGCTGACGTTAACGCCCCTGCTGCTGATTATAGTGGACGAACAGCACTCCAAGCAGCGGCTAAAAGAGGCTATCTCGAAGTGGTTAATACACTGCTGGCGGCTAAAGCTGACGTTAACGCCCCTGCTGCTAATTATAGTGGACGAACAGCACTCCAAGCAGCGGCTGAAAGAGGCTCTCTCGACGTGGTTAATACACTGCTGGCGGCTGGAGCTGACGTTAACGCCCCTGCTGCTGATTATAGTGGACGAACAGCACTCCAAGCAGCGGCTAAAAGAGGCTATCTCGAAGTGGTTAATACACTGCTGGCGGCTAAAGCTGACGTTAACGCCCCTGCTGCTAATTATAGTGGACGAACAGCACTCCAAGCAGCGGCTGAAAGAGGCTCTCTCGACGTGGTTAATACACTGCTGGCGGCTGGAGCTGACGTTAACGCCCCTGCTGCTGATTATAGTGGACGAACAGCACTCCAAGCAGCGGCTAAAAGAGGCTATCTCGAAGTGGTTAATACACTGCTGGCGGCTAAAGCTGACGTTAACGCCCCTGCTGCTAATTATAGTGGACGAACAGCACTCCAAGCAGCGGCTGAAAGAGGCTCTCTCGACGTGGTCAATACACTGCTGGCGGCTGGAGCTGACGTTGACGCCCCTGCTGCTAGTAGTTATGGCCTAACAGCAGTCGAAGCAGCGGCTGGTGAACGCCATCTCGACGTGCTTAATACACTACTGGCGGCTAGAGCTAACGTTAACGCCCCTGCTAGTGGTGGTAATTATGGACGAACAGCACTCTAAGCAGCGGCTGGTATAGACTCTCTCAACGTGGTCAATACACTGCTAGCGGCTGGAGCTGACGTTAACGCCCCTACTAGTGGTGGTGATTATGGACGAACAGCACTCCAAGCAGCGGCTGAATCAGGCTCTCTCGACGTGGTCAATACACTGCTGGCGGCTGGAGCCAACGTTAACGCCCCTGCTCCTCGTAGTGCTACTTATGGACGAACAGCACTCCAATCGGCGGTTGATCAAGGCCACCTCGATGTGGTCAATGCACTGCTGGCAGCTAGAGCTGACGTTAATCTTACTTCGCGGAACGGAACAAAGCCACTCAAGTTAGCGGTAGCTCGTGGCCATTCAGAGGTAGCAGCTCGATTACGAGCTACAGGTGCAAGATGATACTATTTCATCGGTGTAATTAGACAGCATTTGATATCGCTTCATCAATGGGGCGTTCAAGGAGTTATACATGAGGAGTTCTACAAAGTCATCGCAACGGCACGGAGTGAAATTCTCAAGGTAGGCAAAACGTCCCGCGAACAGGTTCATGTCTAGTGAGGAGGCTGTTCAACTTATTATTTGACACAACCTACGTCGAAAACGTCTGTGGGGCATCGTAAGGTGTCAGGTGATGCATGGTCACGGTCCCAGATAAATGCCGACTTTTTCTCCTATGGAAGGATTGCGATGATTCGGCGTTTAGTAGCAAAGTCCTTAAGAAGTCCTCAGTATCTGTGGGGCTAAAGATGATGCGTGAACCCAAAATGGGGCCTTCCAAGCTTGCTGGCAAGATCTGGTAGCATATTGTCACAATGGAAGCATGCCCGGCGGACTCACGCTGGAGCTTTTGGTGCCCAGCAACTTTTTCTTGTCCTCCGGCCATTGCCACAGCTGACTCCATCAAGACGACCCAATAATCCACTTGCAGGAAAGCTAGCTTGCGCAGATGGTGGTCGCGCAAGCTAATACCGCGCCCCTTTAGCACGCAACGGTGTTTTCCGGCTCCAGCAACTTATGTATACAAAATACTCTGATTCGCAGTGTGATTGCTCAAGGTCGACCCAGCCTTTCTACAAGTCAGTGTATTACTGCTGCCAGGGGTTATGGCCTGCCCTGCCCCCCTGCAGTAACGGAGCGACTGATGCAAGGGCGAACTGCAGCTATTCTGTCGTTTCTATTGGGAGGCCATTGCATGTATATAGCCTGATGTTCGACGACCTGCTTCAAAAAGGTCGCTCGAGTGCTTTAGAGGATTCTGCCATGGGACATAATTGGCTGCGACCTGATTTACAATGGCCAGTCACAAAGAAGATATACAAGACATTACGAGTCACGTATCCCTCCCGCTTCAGCGGCTTTTGATCCAAATATCGTGGAAAACGTCGTCTCTTCACTTTCCGAAGTCAGATATCGCCATGAGACTGTGTTAGGGCGAGCGAGTAGATCTGCCAAAGGCGTTGATTGGTACCTAGCGAAAACTGCAGGCTGAAATGAGCTTTGTCCAACCACAGGAGCGAGTGATGGCGGCGCAAGCGGAATACGTCGCAAATTAGTGCTAGACGAGATGATGGGAGCGACTGTCAAGACGTTAGACCGTCAATGGGGCTGTTGTTACTTTCTTCCAGAGACGAAATATTCTATTTTTGGGATGCTGGATGTAGTTCAAAACATGGCTTGATTAAAGAGTACATTCGAGGATGCTGAAGTACAAAGAGAATTCTCCTCATTTTCATGCTAATTGACTGGTTTCAAGTTGTTTCTTTAGAGTCTTAGGCTTAGTCAACACCGTCCCAGCTGATCAGAATACTTAGTATGTACAGGAAGATAAGTTCTACCTACCGGGGGAGGGATTTCTCCCGACTTCTGTTATTTAGAAGCCCTGGTGCCCAAGGGATGGGAATCTTATACCTCGTACACTGTTCATCATGGAGCGAAGGCCACTAAGGGCAACATCGTCGCCGAAATGCCTTCTTTTAAGATGTCGGGCGATATCCGGGTCGTCGCCATTCCTCCATTACCATCTTACCATCTTCTGTGATCACCCACATAGCTTCTGCCATCTGTGGCTCATTTGGGCTCCGCACACCAGTCTCGGGAGAATCAATCTGCTGTTCAGTTTCCTCATCTACAGGCCCCTCATCGACCAGTTCCACGCTACTTCAAGTTGAAGAGGATGCATTTGCACGTTGTAGTCCCGAAGATCTTGGGACTGGTTCGCGTTTTGGCATCGCATTGTCCGCTGCAGCACGCATGAGATCTAGCGCCGATCTCTGAAATGGCCATTCTTGCCTCGGCATGGTCTGTGGGCGCTCTGGGTTTACTTCTGGTTCCACAGAGCTCGTTGTGCTCGCAGATACCTCCAAAGGGCTTGAACATACCTCACGTACAAGATTGTTTACCTTTGTCAAAACTCGGTCAAGTTGATCGGCTGTATCTTGGAGGTTTCCATGCAACGCGTTGTCACTTCGGGTTGACTTTCCCTTTGTTGAGGCCACATGGTCTTCGTACCTTTTGTTTGCCTCCTTTAGTTGCGTTTTCAGCTGTTTGTTTTGATCTCCTAAGTGAGCCCTAAGGTGCAAGTAAGCGTTGTGCGTCCTTTCAGGAATAGGCAAGACTTACATCAATCTGATCGTGTTTTCTGGAACCTCAACGCCTTCTGCTTGATATCCTTTGCACCTTTCAAGTTGGACTTCAGTATTCATGAGACACACGAACCCCGAAATGGTTGACTTCACAGATTCGTATTGATATAATTCTCTCTCCATCTCCCTTAACTCGTAGGTAAACACAACCTTGGCAATAAACTGAGGGAGCTTTGACACCGAGATATACTTGTTTTTTGACTTTCGAAGCTGTTGACTGATGTCGTAAAGTGATTGTTGTGTAGTTTTACATGTCTTCACAATGCCCCCTATGAGACGCACGTTGTGCTTTTCTCGCAGGGCCGGCAAGTTTTCATAGCACATACTTTGAATGATGACAATTGTTGAGGTAAGAAGATTACTTAAATCTTCCATATTGCGTGCGAATCGTTGAAAGGTTTTGTGGATGGATTCCATCCTCTTGAGAATACGCATTGTCTTTTTGATACACTGGCATAAGAGGTCTGAGACTTGCAGCAGCGCTGCTACTGCCCCAACCGCTTCCATGTTTGTGAATGAGGACGCAACCTAAATCGTTCTTCGTTGGTACAAACTGGCACTTCAGAAAGAGGTCACTGCTATGGCTCCGGGATTTCTCGCGATAGCTGCTTGCTGATATATGATCTCCAATCATGACAAAATTTAGTGTAGACGGGTGGAATTGTTGGTTTCTCTTGGAGCATCATATGATGGACTAAGATCACCGGTTAAGAATGGCCGTGCAATAGTTTTGCAAGGCTGAGGAATAGCACCGCCTCGACCCCTCGTGAGCTTTAGCTTAACAGAATATGATGAACCATCTCCGCATCGAAGATTCGAACCATGATAACTAAGTTATGATATAGCCAACGGGACCGCTGGTTGGCGAGGTCGTGCAAATTTCTCATCAATGAGGATCGCCGTTCGAGATATCATAATCACGATCTCAAGCATGCCATGCAAAGTCGACAGCGGTTGGAAGAGAGCCGGCCGTGCAATAACCTGGAAATTGCATGCATTGTGCATGCACAGCGAATGCACACTTCGCCACTCCCCTTCGGGTCGGTCTGCGAGTCGAAGGCATAATACACACATAAATTGCTGCCGAGACCAGAGTACGAGAAAATTGCTCTTCCCATAGGACAACACTGTTTTCGGTTAGATAAAAAGGTTAGCATCCTGAGGGTGTCACTCGCAGAAGTCAAGGTTGTGGAGGGCCACCACGGCTCGGCCCCGCAAATCAAAATTCTAGTGGGCAGAAAAATGCCACGTCAAAGCGGCCAGGCGCAGCGCAGACACGAACATGTCCCGCCCAAAGCGAACTCAAAAGTCTGAGCCTTGCAACTCCCAGAATCTCTTATCCAATCCCACGATCAGGTATTTGGTCACTAGTGGCTTCACTTCGTCGGGGCAATTCCGAGATATCACCCGTGAGTTGTTCTCGCAGATGCATGTCATGTCGAAGCCAAATCCACTCGACTCTAGTTCCTCAGGTACGCCATGTCTAGAGGCACAGATCAGATTGGAATCTGTGTTGAGGGTGCTCGATCAGAGTCCCCTATCGAATCCCCATTGCGGGAGACCCTGCGCGATGATGTCTTGCCCATTTAAATTTCGAACTTTTCGCCGCGAGGGCAGGTTCTAGCTTTGGCACCGATCCATGCAAGTGATTGCGGCCGCCGGATCCCAATTACACATCTATCGATCAATTAGATCCAAATTTCAGCACAAAGTACCTCATGCAATGCAGCTGAGAATGGTGGCTGTGAACTAGACCTACGGCGTGGTCAAACTCACAGGCTCTAGGGTGGAAGCACAGCGGTCAAATCAGAGGGCTCTGTAGGACGATCGTGGGAGCATCTGCGATTGTCGAATGGAAAAGCAACAACAAATTGCTCTCCCCGAACTCATCAAAGTACGTGGTGTTGTTAACAGTACGCCAGGATTTGTTGAACGCTGTATTGAATCTATTCTTCGACAGTACGACTTCGTTCTAGCTTAAACAAACGACTCCTTCGAGGAATTTTCAGACGGGTCGTAATCAGACATGCTTGTGCGACTGGCAAAGTAGCGACCTTCACTCCGCAATACAATAATAGTCAATGTGACAGAAGTCTCCTTGAGACAGCAACCCTATTTCTCACCAACCATGGGATCTCTAACGTTTCTTGTTGCAACCCCAGTCCGTGTTTATCTTCTTGTCATCACGAACCTGGGCCCGCTTCCAATCTTCGAAGGCAAGTCTTCTGTTCTCTTCTCTTCTCGCCTTGCGTGCTGCCGGGGAGTCAGGATCAGAGTCCGTGTCCGAGGCCAAGTCACCAGGTCTAGGTGCAAATGGACAATAAGGGCGATTATCTGTGAGGAATCGACTCAGTCAGCGTCACTGTTGCGGTTGGACATGAATAATTCTAACTTACCCTCGTTAAAAAAAATTTGTTCCTTTGCTTTGGCAGCTTTCTTGGCTCGTCGTTTCTTGTTCTTGTTGGCGGATTTGCTGACTTCAGGTTTCTTGTTTCCGCCGGCAGAATTACTGACTTCAGGTTTCTTGGTGTACCCCTCTGGTAGCTCGAGCTGGGCCGCGGTGTTTGAAGACATCTTGACGTTTGATTCGCAAAGATTGGTATGATTGAAGCTGGTTTCGATGGGAGATGGCCGACCTCAGTTGTGATGTTTGGTGTCGGATCAAGATTTGCTGCAAGAATTTTTCAAATGGTTTGCATTGAACAGGCATCCCTTTTATACATATCGAGAACCGTTCATACAGGCGGAGTCACCACTGAGTGTCACTAATTAAAATGCACTTTGCGGCTGGGAATCCTGCAGTTGTCTGGTTGAGTTCATTTCAGTTGAGGACCTGGTAATCCACTCCGAACCATTCACTCGAACCCCTACCAAATTTGACACAACCATTCTTCCGCTGTCTGCCAAATCAGTGGTATGAACTTTATTTCTCACGATCATTCGTCACGGTCACCAAAGCAGTGACCGCGCCAAACGGAAGGACAGCTAGATGTGGGCCAGCTCCACCATGCGAATGGTGTTTGTTCATTTTCAGGAAGCCCATACGGTCGCTCTGCGTCCTTCAATGTACTCTGTGCTCTATTATCGCAGCTTGGTGGATGTCAAAGGGACCGTCTGGCTTATGATGTGGAAGCAATGCTCGGTATTCGGACCATCCTAGGAGTGTACCGCGAACGTGCCCCGTGAATGTGTGACCTTACAATTTTGTCTCGTTCCAGCACGGATTGTCGTGTTGAGTGCATGCTGTGCCAAGATATAGGCTTCGAACTTTCCCCCTCATCAGTGGTAGCAGAGCCATGCTGTTGGACTCCGTTGGCCTCTGCTTGTACGCGTCGCTTCTGCATGTCGGATTGCTGTTTCGGAGGAGCAGATTTGGAGGATTTGCTTGTTTAAATATGTAGACGCAGCGGGACGGTTCGCGTAGGACTATTTGCTCTTCGGGCGAAGGATTCCAGCTGATCCGCGGGATGGTGCATGGTTTATGGGGCACGATAGAGAAACAAGGAGTGCCACGAGTCGTCTGGATTGCGTGTGGTGGTCAATTGTTGTATTCCTGACAGCGAGTCACTCTGATAAACGCACTAGGAGGATCATTTTTCGCATACGGCCTCTGCCGTCTCGTGCGTAATGTTTCTCGCTTCCCATAGCCCATACGTATTGTGTGTTGGGGCATGGTGAGAGAAGCGGCGGAAATCTTTCCCTATGAATGGAGGATCGCTGGCTTGCGTGTGGTCAGGTCGAGGTGTTTGAAGTAGAATAATTGGGTAGAGCAGTATCAAACTTGCTAAGCCTGCGCATCAGACAGGAATTGAACATATTTAACGCTTTAGGAGTGATGTGAAGCGTACCGTAAATGATGTGGCATGCAGTGGCATACTAGGCTGATGGTCCATGCAGAGAGCGCTTTACCAATCACGGAGGCTCCTGCCACTCTGGCTCTATTACCAGAGGCTCCAAACGTCCGGGCGTGGAGCGTCGGTGTCAGTGCTCTCGCAGCACTATAATACAGCAAAGTTCCTTTCAGGATTACGGTAATCGACAGTCATAAGGACCGCAAACAGGGGACATCGATTTTCTGTTCAAAGGATTTGAAGCTCCATCGGGCGCTGGAGTGGGCCTGCGGTTTGATCTTGGGCAAATGGAACCTCACTTCTCAGAGCCTGATAAGCGCTTGTATTGTCGCTTCGGGCCAATAATGAATACTGACACACTGTACTCTCTAGGATGTGTCAACGAAGATAAATTGTGAAAATGATTCTCACTGTATGAAAGGGGGAAAGCTAGACCTGGGGAAGACTTCCTTTTTCCCAGGCTCACATCGATCAAAACAACAAGTAGCTTCATAGCTTCTGCCACTTCCTCGTGACGAGGAGGCTGTACGCAACGAAGTACAGAAATGTGGTGAAAGTTGACGATTGGTAAGGGTATTCCTGCCTAGGTATCCGGTTGGTCCTCGCGTACTTTACCTGCCCTAGTTGCTACATCTCCGCCGGCAGTATTGCATTTGTTAAAAGGGGCTTTGCCACGATAATATTTCGCCCTCCACGACATTGAAATTGAAGGTGGCTAGAGAAGCTGTGGTCTCTCTATAAAAACTGTCTTCGATCTTCTCGCTGAGCCTTCTCTACTACACATTAGAACTTTCACTCATAAACTTTTAACCAGTTATGACACTCGTCGGGTGAACTATAGTTGTTACGGTAAGTGAAGGAGCTCACAAGATCATAGATTTGCACAAATGGATGGTCGATGCCCAGCAATAAATATTTAGAGAAGACCATGCAAGCTTAGAGTGACTGCCCGTTGGCAAGGCTAGTTGTTTGCATACAATGCTCCTATCTTACCTCAATTTTAATGACGGTCCATCCACGTGGCTATCTACACCTGCAGCAAAACTCAGTTTTGTTAATGTGACTGGCACAAACGTGCAACCTGCCCCTGCAAAACCAAGAGGGCGTACCATTCACGGTTTGGTATATCTTGTACAATTATGCAACTTTATTCAACTATGGTTAAAGTTACAGGCCGAGTTTTTCAAGACGAATCTTTTCAATCATTCCATCGAGATTTCACAGCTACTCATGATGCGAAACTGTAAACTTCTGATCGATGAGTTGATTTGCTTGGCTTGGTGTCTAGCTTTTCCGGATTTGTCTTCCCAAGTCGGCTCCAGGACTTTTTACCTGTTATACCGCTGTTCTGATTAGATCGAACACGGTAGGATTCAAACACGGACACATATATGAGGAGTCCTCAACCGCTAACGACTTAGCTTGAAAGCGTGCCTAGTCAAACCTCGACTCGAATGGAGACGGAAAACCAGTGTCTGGACCATGTTCTATGCCGACAAGAGGCAAGGAGCCTAGGAAGTGGAGTACTAGGTGCGAATCATAGCGCTGTAAGACTCCGCACATCGGTAAGATGTCTAGGCTTTGCCTCGAGACGAGATTTCACATCCACTGCGAAGTGAAATTGAGTTTTGAGCATCCGGGGTAGCTTCGACCTTTGATGCGGAGAGACCTTGGGTGACCCTTGGTATATCGAGTATATGAGATCGTCCACATGTGCGTTTTTCCCTCTAAAGTTATGCCGACCTTGCATCTTTGGCAGTACCCTTAGCAATACTCTGACCGCCAACATGCATCAAACCAACAGATTAATGGTAGCCTCCAAGCTGGAGAAGCGCTCCCTCCTAATCGCAATCAACTTGCTTGCCGGCAGTTCGATTTTCTTCTTTGGTAGGCCTATAGCATGGAAAGCGAAATGAGACTTGCTGATTTCGTTTTAGGTTACGATCAAGGTGTTATGGGAGGTGTCAACAACTCGAAAGACTACATCGATATCATGAAATTTGGCCATGTCGACGAAAATGGCACACCCATTGTGACTGACGGACTCCTCCAAGGAGGCATTATGTGTGTTTTCTACCTCGGAACGCTCGTCGGCTGCCTTCTCGGTGGCGCCATTGGAGATAAGTTTGGAAGAATTACAACGGTCGGCGCAGGTGCAGCTTTGGCCATTGTGGGCGCAGCCCTCCAGTCCTCCGCCATGAACGCAAATTGGATGATTCTGGCTCGTCTGATCACAGGTGGAGGGACAGGGATGCTGAATGCGATCGTGCCAACATACGCTTCAGAAATGGCGGACCATACCTCTAGGGGTCAGTTCATAGCCATGGAGTTCACACTGAATATTTTCGGTGTGGTTGTGGCATATTGGGTATGTAGGTTTGATTGAATGGTGAACAACCTACTGACTCTGCATAGCTCGGTTATGGATTAAGCTTCATCGACAACGGCGAATCTGCGATCAGATGGCGCTTCGCCATTGCTTTCCAGATCATCCCGCTCCTACTCCTCCTCGCAGTATGTTGGTTCTTCCCAGAGTCACCTAGATGGTTGTGCAAAGTGGGTCGAGACGATGAGGCCTTTTTTATTCTGCAACGGCTTCGTGGTACCACAGGAGAAGACGAGGGTAAAGCAGCCATTGAACTGAAAGACATCCAAAACGTGGTGGGTATCGAGAAGAAGGATACTCGCACCATAACATATTTCCACATGTTCTTTGGAGTTGGGTCTGGAGATCTGCATATCGGAAGACGAACGCACCTTTGCATTTGGATCCAAATCATGCAGAGTTGGACGGGGATTTCTGGTGTGACAATGTACGGTCCAAGTGAGTTCTCTCCTTCTTTCCCCTGTGATGATCATAGACTGACCTCTCCGCTCCAGCAATTTTCGCGATCGCAGGTTTCAGCGCCACCAAGTCCCAATGGTTGAGTGGACTAAATAACATCCTTTACATGTTTTCGACCCTTATCTGTGTCTTCACCCTCGACCGGATTGGTCGTAGAAAGACTCTGTACTGGGGCAGTGTTGGTCAAGGCATCGCCATGTTTTTGGTCGGAGGCTTGTCAACAGGGGGTCTTCGGGCAACTGCGAACGACAACTTGACTGCTGCTAGTAAGTGGGGAGCCGCAGCAGCTTCCATGGTGTTCCTGTACACGTTTGTGTTTGGTGCGACATGGTTGACGGTATGTCTGGCAGTGTCCCTGAGAAGAGTATGGTAGATGACTGACTGTGGCGATAGGTTCCATGGCTCTACCCTGCAGAAATTTTCCCAGTGCGGTGCCGTGCCATGGGCAACAGCTGGGGTGTAGTTGGCTGGAGTATTGGATGCGGGTGGGTCCTAACCACAGTAAATGGCTTTTGCGATCAGGCTAACGGTAACAGGACTTTGACTCTGCTTCTCCCGGAGATGGTGAAAGGGATTGGGCAGAACATGATGTATGTATTTGGTGGCGTCAATGCTATCACAATCCCCGTCAGTAAGTACTGCGCTACCACATGACTAATTCAGGATTCCTAATTGTCACAGTTTGGGCACTGTATCCGGAATCAAATCAGCGCACGCTTGAAGAGATGAACTTCTTGTTCTCGAGCCCCAAACCGTGGGCATGGGAGGCAGAAAAGATGTTCGCACGTCAAATCCAAGCGCATCCCGAGAGAGTCCGAACCGGAAGCATTGCCACTGAACGCAGGATGAGCCGGCTGAGTGTGAGCGCCAAGGAGGAAAAGTCCCCTGTACACGTCGAGGGGAGCAAAGTGTGAATCGCACAGTATCCACGCAAAAGTGGCATTGGCCCTTTTGGCGAAGCGTTCAAAGTTGAGGATTGGGCTTGTTTCTGGTCAGGGCTGAGAACAATGTATGATTGGATGTACGGGACAAAGCTCCCTGATGATATCCATCCAAAGCTGAGAGCTTACAACTTTCTGGAAACTGATTTTGCTATATCACATTCGTTCAAAATGCAATATCTCTGCGTCCAAAAGTTTTCCAGCAATGAACTGGCCCTCTTGAAATAACTACTAAGATGCTTCTAATGATTTGTCAAGGTATAATTGATCGCTGTAAGCTGAGCCGTGGACACCCCGGAGGAATTACTCGCCAGGGCAATAGAAAAGCAATTGCGTGATGCTTTGCTCGAGTCTAGGCTGGTCTTCACAGGGTTTGTACCTAGTGCCTGATAGCCCGGTGAGGAGATCTTTTGATGAGAGCCGTCGCTTTGAGACAATCGACGCCAGAAGGTTCTTCTCCCTTCGCTTCTCCACTCACCATCCATCGAGTTCTGCAGAGGTCCATGCTACCCCACTTTGTCTTTTGGTGTCCCGAGACGAGACGGGCACACCTGCTGAAGCGAAAACTATTCTCAACAAAGACGAGTGGATGACGCTAGTGTTCGGCTTCAATGCCGGCCTGTGCCCCCAATTTAACGTGGGATCAGCTTTTCATTCTAAATCCCGCTGTCCTTTAAGTGCCTTCCAAGAGGTTTGCGGCTGGAAACTATTTGTACAATAGCTCATCTCACGATTACATTGTGGCTCGCCCCTGTTCGACGACATATCGTTATTGATCCACCAAACTGCTCAGGATAAATTTATTGGGGCTCCGTTCATCCATACCGTCATTGTCATGGCAGATCAAAGCACTAGCAACGCAATTCCTAACAACAATGCCAATGGTGGCCCAGTGACGGCATCAACCTCCAGTACGATCCAAGTGCAAACACAAATAACACTGGCTGGCAAGATCATTGCAAGTAAGGATGATTTTCTCGCGGCTGTGATCGCTGTTGACGATGTATAGTTACTGGTGCCAATCGAGGCATTGGCCTCGGCATTGCAGAATGCTGTCTCGATAACGGTGCGCAAAGAGTGTATTCGATTGATTTGGCCGAGCCCGGTGATGAGTTCCACCAGATGTCCAAACGGTTTAATGGCAAACTTCACGCAGTCACAGCCAATGTGACGCAAGAGGAGTCCGTCACGGCCGCAGTGGACCGGATCGTGAATGAAGCCGGGGCTTTGCATGGAATCGTGGTTAACGCTGGCCGTACGCACCACAAAGCTGCTCTCGACTTCACAGCCGAAGAGGTACAAGCATTGTTTTCTGTCAACGTAAGTGCTCCCTCTGTGGCCTCAAATGACGTGACTGATGAAACGCAGCTTTTTGGTGCCTTCTTTTGCGCTCGTGCAGCTGCCCGAGTATTCATCAAACTTGGCATTAAAGGTTCGATTGTCTTCACCGCCTCCATGGCCTCATATCGACCCAACAAGGTATGTCTCGAAGTTGATGGAGATTGGCAGTGCTGACAAGTGCCTAGCGAGTTCCTTCTGCTCCATATGGTGCATCGAAAGCCGGAATCCGTAATATGGCACACACGTTGGCAATGGAGTGGGCTCAATATGGCATTCGCGTGAATAGCGTGTCGCCAGGGCTTGTAAATACTGCCATGACTTATTGGGTACCACAGCAACCCGATTGGGAACAGCAGCTGAAGTACTATGGTGGTTTCCCAAGGCTGGCCGAAGTTCAGGAATTGGGTGGTGCGTACGTATACCTACTCAGCGATGCTGCTAGTTATACGACAAGCATTGACATTCCTGTCAACGGTGTCATCGGCAGTAAGTCTAGGCACATTTTTTACCAAGAAACCATTTCATATACTAACGCCGATTGCAGTCTGCTGATCTGGTCGGAAGTTACATGCATTGAGCGCGTTCTCGACTCTCAGAAACCATTTGCATATGATTATCTGCTTGGTGGCTTCAGATTTCGAAGGAGAGTGCAAGGGCATCGTAGCTCGTCCCATGCTGCGTACGCAAACTGGTGTCGTTTAGGATCTTGAGCATTTTAGGCTTTATAGACATAAACAAGGACTCTGGTTTCACCGCCTTTGTGTCGTAATAGCTCCACTCGCAAGAAGTTTCATGTCCTTCCGACTCTTGGGTGGGTCTTCATCTCTGGTCGATGACGCTGTGCCTCGAGCCGAAAAGCCATCTAAGCGATCCACTAAAAAATACAGCTTGGCATCTTTGTTCGGCACGAGGCACAGCAAACTAGTGGTAAAACTCTCTGAAATGTGAGGGCCTGCTCAGTACCGGAAATTTGCGCTGAAGATTCCGCAACGCCGAAACCAACCAATTCTGCATTTGGATATGAAACACTGTGCTAATTCCTATAGATCTCTTCAAGATCCAGTTGGAGCTTGGGGTTGAGTGGACATACACTAGTGTTGCAGACAAAACCCGGCGCGAAACCCTGTTTTGAAAATTAGATATTAAAAACACTCTGCAAAGCTGAACTGTCAATGAGCGTAGAGATAGCTCGCTTTCTTTGCTACTACAGACTTGAGGATGCTACGGACAACATCTCTGATAGGTCGCGCGACGCATCGCCTTGTGTCTGCTGCAGCCTTTGATTGCAACCACGTTCGTCCAATCTCGACACGAACGACTCAATATGTACTGAACACTGGTGCAAGAATTCCTGCGCTGGGGTTTGGCACATTCCAAGACTCCGACGCACAAGAGGAAACCGTTTCAAAAGCCTTGAAGGCGGGATTCCGCCTCATCGACACCGCAAGAGTTTACGATGTTGAGAAAGAAGTTGGGCGAGGTATTAAGAGAAGTGGTGTTCCTCGCGAGGAAATATTTCTGGGGACGAAGCTATGGTGCAACCAGTTTCATCCAGATGATGTGGAAGGTGCCTTAGATGAATCACTGGCCGATTTAGATACGCCCTACGTTGATTTGCTGATTATGCACTATCCATGCACATTTCGACGGGGAACAGAGAGATTCCCACGAGATGCCAACGGAACTATGATTCAGGGAGAAACTACGTATTTGGATACATGGAAAGCAATGGAGAAGCTGGTACAGAGTGGCAAGGCCAGGGCCATTGGAGTCTCTAATTTTAGCAAGGGCGAATTGGAGACCTTAATGCGGAGTAGCAATACAGTATGTCTAACATTCACACTATCTCCTGTATTGATCAACATACTGACCAAGCTCCAGATTCCCGCTGTACACCAGATGGAAGTTCATCCATATCTTCAGCAAAAGGACTTCAACAAATGGCTACGCTCCGCAGGCATTCACGTTATTCAATTCAGCCCGCTCGGTAACATGAACCCATTCTACAGATCAACTGGCTGGAGCAAAGACATATCGCACATGGAGCGGATCATTGACAACGCTGTGATGAAAGATATAGCTCAAAAATACGGGAAAACTCCTGTTCAAATTGCTCTGGCTTGGGGAATCAACAACGGTCGCTCAGTGATCCCGAAAAGTGTTATCGAATGGCAAATGGAACAAAACCTCGATGCAGACTTTGGGCTCGATCCTGAAGATATGGAGAGGATTGCGACCCTAGACAAGAAAGCCCGGTTTAATGATCCGAGCCTTGACTATCAATACCGTTTGTACAGCGACTTGGAAGGCATTGAAGGAACGCGAGCGGGGCGAACGCATTAGCTCATATCAATTGGCTGCTCCGATAATTACCAGCAGTAGTTGTCAGCTGCTAGTCTGCTACATCTACGTAGGATGAAAGGGAATGAATTCTAATTCAAGCCTCCTCCTTTAAACTCGGGCAAATCGTTCTACGGAAAAGTTTTACCTACCTACGACTCTTAATACAGCACGGCTTTTTCTTGACACTGTCTCATATAGGTATGTGCTTTTGCAATATGTTGAGTAGCAACATTGCCGAACACATTTGGTACGCTTTGAAGCATGATCATCCAAATTTGATCGTCTCGAGGCTCAAATGCAGATGTCAGACCAAGCCCCTGGTCTGGGCTCTGCGGAAAGTTATTGGACCAGGCTTAGTGCTCGATAATTTCCCTCCAACTACTCGTTTTACTTTGCTCGCTTCGGGACAAACACTGGCTGGTATCCCAATGAAGCTGGGTTTACTATTCGCTATCGATTCACGAATGGGTCACCTGTATTGATATGGCACGAGGCCTCACTGAGAGTGGCAACGTTGAGATCTATGTCCGATAGAAGGATTCGGTACTGTCGCCGATACTCACAGAAAAGGCCGAGGACGCAGCCATGGAACAATAGATAAGAAGAATGCTTCGCGTCGAAACTTCAATGCAACAAAGCAGCAGCGAGCGAGAACCGGGCTATCAACAAACCTTACACAACATCCAGAAGTTGAGTAGTCAGCACCATGCCGCTACACAAGCCAAATACCGCAAGACCTGTGCTTGACCAGTTCTCGCTTCGAGGAAAAGTTTGCCTGGTCACTGGAGGCGCGCGTGGCATTGGGCTTCAGGTCGCCCGTGGGTTAGCCGAGGCTGGCGCGGACGTAGCCATCGCATACCTTACCTCTACCGATGCAGTTTCAACCACCGAACAGCTCTCCCGAGAGACAGGCCAAAGAATCGAGGCTTTCAAAGCGGACGTTAGAAACGGTGAGGAGATAGCAGAGGCAGTCACAAAAGTCTTCGAGTCGTTTGGTCGTCTGGATGTCGTCGTGGCGAACGCCGGAGTCTGTGCCCAGGTGTCTAGTCTTGAATATACAGAAGAGTCATTCGCCAGAGACTATGCTGTCAATGTGGAGGGAGTCATGTGGACAGCTCAAGCAGCTGGGAAAATATTCAAGAAACAGGGACATGGAAACCTGATAATCACCGCCAGTGTGAGCTCGGTCTTGGTTAATGTTCCTCAACCTCAGGCATCTTACAACTCGAGCAAAGCTGCGGCCGCGCATCTCGGCAAAAACCTTGCCGTGGAATGGGTAGACTTTGCAAGAGTGAATTGCGTCAGTCCTGGCTACGTTGGTACAAATAGTACGTATACACTGCTGCATGCCTCTTGTGGCCGTGAATTCAGAGCTAACCATGTTCATAGTGACGTTGAGCCAGCCGCAGACGGTTCAAGACCAATGGATGTCGCTGGTTCCAGCGCGACGTATGGCAGATCCTGCTGAACTCAAGGGTGTACGTAACTATTCTAGCTCAACAGAATTTGAGACTAACAGAGCAACAATAGTTGTATGTATTCTTGGCCAGCGACGCCAGCAGCTATTTGACAGGCGCCAACGTTATTGTGGACGGGGGATATTCAATCCCTTGATCGTGGTTGCTGGAATCTTGAAAGTGGCAGAGTGCTCGGAATTGGTTTAGCGGACAATAGCAACATTCAATATGATACAAGCGTTAGAATACAGTATTAGACGCTCAACGAAGGCTCTCGAATACGTGAAGGTGTTGAAGCAACATGCCAGCGGTCATTTGTTTTATTAATGCTTATATCGAGGTTGGATCTTGCCAACATGTTTCAAGACTTTCGCTGAGCGGATTTGCAGGCCAGCCAGTCCGTCTACGACAGCGTTCGATGAGTTCGAGGATCTCGTGTCTGCGTTGCTGGTCGTGGGTACAGAGTCCGGCTGCCACCGAGATGTCAGTAACAGCAAACTCACAACTACCAGCAACCTACCTATGAATAAACACTGAGAGGATAAAGTGCTGGAGGCATAGTCCGAAAGCACTGAGGCAATGCCACAGATAATCTCGACATGTCGGTCAAGGGAAGTTTGCTGCTGGATAGCCTCACCGATTCCGCCTAGGCTAGGGCGGTGAAGGCGAATTAGGATTCGTGCGGTATGGTGGACCTGTACAGAGACAGCAAACATAGGTGGATGGATCCAAAGTGGTTGGAACACGGAGCCACTCGTATTTCCACTATGTGGCAATGGGCTAAACTCTGGTGTTAGTAGACTCTGCCACTTGTCTAACAACTGCGTGAGCGTCTCGGCTGTGCTCAATCGGGACGCGATATCATCTGCTTGTTCGGGATAGCGTCGTGCACAGTAGTCGATGACTCTGCCTAGGATAAGTAGGGACCTAGCGGCCAATTGCTGGGGATCCAGATCTGACAATGCTTTTTCTGGTTTCCAAAATGTGAACACTTTCCTTTTATCACGGAAGGCTGCCCAGATGTCTTGACATAGCCAGGACCACCAGATAGCGCCTCGCAACCCAGGTGTATCTCCATGGATGACCTGTGACCGTTGGATCCAGAAAACACCTTGAAGATGTCTTTCCCAGTCGCGAGACGATCCATCAAGCATTTCATACGCCGAGATTATCAAAGTGGTTGCCAACAATTCATCACTTACGTGATAACTTTCATATTGCAGGGCCCTGCTGACGTAGTGAAGAGTTTCGTAATAGTATTGAAGGGCATCTTCACGAGCATATGAAGGCTGAGTGGTTCCTCCGCCACCTAAGGAGTTGTGACGCAGAGAGAGCGTAAGTATGGCGTTCATCAATCCCACATTGTGAAGGGCTAGTCGAGGGACTATTGAGGCAAAGTGAGTGTAGGGGTCGAAAAGGTCAATCCATTGACTGATGTGAAGGACGAAAGTAGTAAACATCAATTGCTCATGTGGCCTGAGTGGTAAAGGAGTTTGATTCTGCCACAGGCTCTCCTCTCCTGTGAGTGGTCGCAGAGGCCTCGGAACGCTTGTGGAAAGGTGTCGATTTTCGAAAACGCTGTCGAGATCACCAGCAGTGCGACGTGTAGTTGGCGGATAGATGTCAGCTTCGTCAGGAATATCGACTCTTAGAAGAGCGGCTGCATTTTGCATAGGATTTTCAGCATTCATATTAGGTTGCAGCAAAATATCGGCATCGCCCACCAGCATTCCGAACCACCGAGCAGTTGCTACACCAATAGTCTGGTTGATCGAGACGCTGCCATGACTAGCAGGGCTCGTTTCACTCGGAGCAGAGAGCCCGTTCTGCCAGCGGTTTGCTGTACTCAGAGATCAGTCGTTAGAAGACGATTGATACCGTTATTCATACCAGCATCTGCACCAGACACCACAGGACTCACAGGCGCAGTCCGTGGTTGTGAGTCCTGCTGTTGTGGCTCATCACGCTCATTTGAGATAGCTGCTTCAGACTGTTCCTGTGGAGGCGAATTATTGCCAGTATGCGATGATGGATTATCATCGGGCGTCGGGGTTTGACTCGCGCCTGGGTAGACGCATGATTTTTTGCTTCGTGAGCATTGGGTACATGTCGGTCGACTTTCATCGCATTTTACATGGCGCTGACGGCAAACGAGACTGCAATGGAAGCATCAGCACCAGTACCAGCGGACTGAGGGTTGGAAAAACTAACCATCCCGTATTGGTTCGAAGTCCGCGACCACGTGACTTTCGAGGTCGGCTGAAGTTCGAGCTTCGCGGTTTGCCGCCACTCATCGTAATTTCAGATCATTGCTTCACGTGGGTCTCCAAATCTGGCGGCTGTAATTGCGACCTGGATGTCGTGGGAGAAGAAGATGTTGCCCGTGACGAACTGCAAAATTTCGAAAAGTGGGGTCAGTGGAAGGAGCCAAGACTGCCTCGCCTCGAACTGCTTTAACCGGCTCCATTTGCCCTTCGGGGAGGCTTCTGGTTTTGCAGCGACTACCGAGGTAGTAAGTTGGGGCTTATGTTTTCGAGATTCACTATGCGTACTGCAGCAATTTCTGATTGTACTGCAGCTAGTCCCAATCGGGTAAAGTTCACCGCGATAATAAGCTAGTCCTAAATCGGAAAGCAGCTATCCCAGCAACAAAATAATTAGTGATGAAATCACGTGAAAATGGACCTACTACTAGCCAGTTTGACCTTTCCTAAAACGGAATTTACTATCTAATTTACACGACTAGCTATGCTAGCGCCCTCTTCCGACTAGCATTTTTTAAACAGTAGCGATTGGGTAGATTTGCTGACTGACCCCGCTTAGTTTAGTTTGAGCGGCTAGTAAATCTTACTAGAGTTATTATCTAGCGAATTAAATTGCGCTAGAAGTTCGGTTCTTTAGCACTAAGAATTATTAGGTAATTAGTCACCTTACGGATTTAGTAGAAGTTTATTTGTCACGTGCGTCATCGCAGTGGTCTTTACCCGATTTAGCTTAATTATTGAGGGGCTGGTGCAGATCTTTCCATTTTTACACTAGCGCCAGAACGCACGCTATTTCCTAATTAGGACTAGCTGCAGTACAATCAGAAATTGCTGCAGTACGCATAGTGAATCTCTTATGTTTTCCATCGGCGACGGAATGGCCACGCCTTCCTCATATTGAAATATGCCAATGCCGAATGCTACCTTTATATAGCAATTGCAAATAACATCATACTTTTGGCTGCGACAATATGGCATCAGCTGGGACTGAATCATGGCGTTCGTCCAATAAACACTTGGAAATTCTTCTGGACGCCGAACGACACGGCTACGGCGTCATTGCTGCCATAGCCTACAACATTGAACAGATTCTTGGCCTAGTACGAGCAGCAGAGAAGGCTCGTTCGCCTTTAATACTTCAGTTCTTCCCCTGGGCCATTACATTCTCTGATGGCCTGTTGGTGCGGGCGGCCGCCGACGCTGCTTCGAAGGCGACAGTGCCTGTTTCAGTCCATCTCGATCATTGCCAAGATCCTGCTCTTGTTAGGCTCGCGGCGGACATGGGGACGTTTGACAGCATTATGGTTGATATGTCGCATTATGACAAGGCAGAAAATCTTCGTCGGACGCGAGAACTGGTACAATATTGCAACGAGCGCAAAATTGTCACAGAGGCAGAACCTGGGAGGATTGAAGGGGGTGAAGATGGTGTTACCGATACGGAGGCTTTGGAAGGCATGATGACTACTATTGAAGAGGTTGATGAGTTTGTGGACACTGGAGTTGACGCTTTGGCACCAGCTTTCGGGAATGTGCATGGCGAGTACGGACCAAGAGGCCCTATTTTGGATTTCGAAAGGTAGGATCTTGACTTGCCCCTTTTACTTATCATTGACTGAGAGGGATACTAGGCTTTCGGAGATTCGAAGTCGTGCAAACGGACGAGTACGACTTGTATTGCATGGTACGAATGGATTTGAACCCGACTTGATGAAAAAGTGCGTAGAAGCAGGCGTTTCAAAAGTTAATGTGAACCGTCTTGTGCTGGACGACTATTACAAACACCTAAAGGAGAATGTGGCTAAACTTCCACATACTACTTTGATCGAGCAGGGAACGCAAAAGGTTATTGACTTGACTGTTGCGTGGATGGAAATATGCGGATCGGCAGGCAAAGTTTAATATCAGACACTCCACGGGCCTCAAGAAAACCGGCTTAGTAGAGCGTTTGCGACTGTTTCAGCAAGTCTGGCTGAAGGAAGCAGTTGGCATAACAAAAGTCCTGACATATTTTCGCATGTTACCAAGTGGTGTTGTCTCACCAATGTATTGCAGTCAAGAAGACAAGGCATATGGGACCTAAGGGCGATGAAGTTTCTCGAACACACCCACAAGCGGCACACTCAACCAATATAGCATAACGATGGCGAGCTGGAAAGCTGAATTCTGAAGGATTGAAGATCGCCCTGCGCCTGCATCGAGAGTATGCAGTGTTACGTCTTCCGCCAATTCCAATGAGTATTCCAGTGCATCGGTAAATCAGACTGTGCCTTGATCAATACTAGTCTAACCAGATGGTTCATCTTCAGAGCCGTAAAGCAGGGCTCTAGAAAGCAGCACCAAGTCTAACCAGGACCCAAAGGCTATTGTAAATATGCAAACATTCCACCGTCCACGAGCAGCCCAGCTCCTGTCATGAAACTGCTCATCTGCTCACATGCAAGAAACACCGCTGGGCCAGCCATATCGTGGGGTTCACCAGGCCTCCCCAGCGGTATCTTCGCCACCAATTTGTCTCTACTCTCTTTGTTGTTGATCTCCTCCGCACTTAATTGAGAGCGTACTGTTCCAGGCATCAAAGCATTGCATCTGATCTTATGCTCTCCAAGCGCGATCGACATCGATTGCATCAGCGAGAGTATAGCACTCTTTGTCGGCGTGTAGTGCGTCTGGTACCGACCACCCTGAAGAGCGCTAATCGAGGACACGCCGATGATCGAACCTCCATGTCCTTGTTTGACCATTTGTCTCGCAGCAGCTTGACACGAATAGAAAGTCCCAGCAACGTTGACCGACAGGCTTTTCTCCAGCATCGCTGGCTCAATGCTATTTTCTCGCTTAGAAAGATGCGCCCTTAAACTCAACATGCGAAAAGCCTTACTCGAGGAAAGCAGCTGGCGTGAAAATCCCGGCATTTGCTACCATGATATCCAATTTTCCAAATCGTTTAACAGCTTCATCGACGAGTTTTGCACATTCAGAGGGACTCGTCACATCCCCACCGACCTCCATTATTTCTCCGGGGAGCGCATTGCTGCTGCTTTGCGAACTGTCAGATCGTAGCTTTTGAGCCTCCTCTATCAAGCTAGTCTTGTGCTCCTTGTCTTTCGTCAGTCCTAAATGGTTCACTGCTACATTGCAGCCCTGGCGCAAGTATTCCAGGACAATGCCGCGGCCAATGCCTGTGGTGCCCCCAGTGACAACTGCGGTCTTCCCTTTCAACAGAGGGAAGGTGATGCTCGCCATGATGTTGTGTTCTGGATTCTCCTTGCTAGGTACGAGAGTATGTATCTGCAGTGTATTTCGTGTACCTTCACATGTACCCTCGTTTGGCTTGGAGAACAAAGATTTGAGCGGCAGTAAAATTGCCAAGTAGTCTCGAGACGAGCATGGCTCCACGGGCTAAAATTGATCAGGATGCTCGCTTCTCATTGGCTGACAAGGTCCTGCCATTAAAATTCGAACCCCGAATGTTTAGAGATTATTGTCGAAACTATAGAGTAGAATTGAAATGAATCAGACTAAGTTGTCATTTTTCACTCGCCGACCGAGTATCACCTTGCGTAAACCCCGCCACGTGCAATAATAAATGTTATTTGTGATGGAGACTAGGCCAATGAAAGGGTGCTGGACGTGCCAGCACTTATTCTTCTCATTAATTTCGTTGCCGCTTCGGATCCTCTAAAATCGTTGGTAATGAATTGGTCCGTAGCCCAGGTGCTACGTTGGCTACGACTTTCGTCTCTTCGGCTAAACGGTACTGACACACCCTCGCCCCGTATTGGCATCGCAACAAAGATATGTAGTTTGTTACAAAACCAGACACATAAACTGGAGGCTGTTGATCATGAGCATAATGTGCTTCGTCGTCACACACGAACTAGGTGGTGCTGCCGAGGCCCTCGTTTCACAGACACTCATTTTGAATGTCGGAAAGCACAGCCCGAGAGAGGATCGAGACTGTCTTAGGAGTGCTGTGCCTAGCCCATTGGGATATCTGATCTTCAGCCTTTCTATTCATAAGAGGTGGGGGAGATGGAGAGGTTCCAAAGGTCAAGCGACAACGTCAACACCTAACGGATTTCTACCAAGGCACACTGCACATATAAGGCAAGCTCTGATACAACCTTGGCAAGAGATCCCCAAACTTAGCGTCATAATTGATCGTGCTGAGCCAGTGCGTTGAAGGTGGGAAATGCTTGGTTCTGGGACGTAGCCGAGGGTGAAGGTTCCCCCACCAATAACGTCACGATAGATCGTTCTCCTCGCTTCCGATGGACCAATCACGCTCGTTCCCGAACCAGACTTTTTCTGAGGCACCAAAAGACTGTTTCGGGTCCGGGCTTCGGCCCGTTTACCCCAATCTCAGACGGCCCTGCCGACCGGGAAATCAAGCATCGTTTACATTGCTACCACTCTAGCCCAACCAACACGATAGGTATACCGGACCACACAGGACCCCATCGCTACCGTTTCGGCAAAGCCTTCAGTAACTCCTGACACAGACATGGCGTTCAAGGCGTACCAGCCGGCATTTGAGGCATTGACCGGCCCCTCGCCCGAGCTCGAGCTCCTGCTCGAGAAGGACTACGCATTTGCGCACGAAGCCGGCGTCTTCATCCCCGATACCGACGAGCTCTTCATCACGAGCAATCGGCTGGTGAACGAAGACGGCGGCGAGCAACGGGTCCAAATCACACGAGTCAAAGTAGGACGACGACGCGACGACGGAAATCCCCCCACGACGACCAGCGACGAGATCGAATGCAAGGACATCGCAATGGCCAACGGGGGAGTCAACTACCGCACCGACAACAACGGCAGCAGCATCCTGTTCTGCGCACAGGGCAACAGGACGAGTCCGAGCGGTCTGTACCTGACTTCTGCGAGGCCGCCGTACGACACACAGCTGCTGGTGTCGGACTTCTACGGCCGCCCGTTCAACTCCGTCAACGACGTCGTGGTGCATAGTAAGGACGGGTCGATCTGGTTTACGGACCCGGCGTATGGGTTTGAGCAGGGGTATCGACCGAAACCGCGGCTGCCGAGTCAAGTGTACCGGCACAATCCTGCGGATGGGAGCGTGAGAGCGGTGGCGGATGGGTTTGGGCATCCGAATGGGATCTGTTTCTCGCCGGACGAGAAGATCGTCTATGTCACGGATACGGATTGGATTTGGGGCGATGGAAGTACGGATGATACGCGAGTCTCGTCAATGTAAGTTACGCATAATCCGAAGGACCTACGGGGGTGCACTAGCTTAACCGGGGTTATAGCTACGCATTCAATGTGTCTATGGTCTCTGAGCAGCCGTTCCTAATCAATCGACGCCTGTTTGCAATGTGTGACGCCGGCGTTCCGGATGGGATCAAGTGTGACATGCAAGGGAACGTCTATAGCGGATGTGGGGATGGCGTCCATGTCTGGTCTGCAGGTGGTGTGTTACTGGGAAAGATCCTTGTGGCTGGTGGCGTTGCGAACTTCTGCTTCGGACGGGCAGGTGAGATGTTCTTGCTGAATGAGACGAAGCTGTGGCGAGCGAAAATCAGTAGTGAGGTCCGTGGCGCGCTTCTGGGGTAGTTATGTGCAGCGGTGTGCGCTAGTTTCACGCTGTTCAGCGCGAGCTCAAGGCATGGAATAATGTCAGACAAAAGGGTCAAAGATAGAATCGGGCGATGCATTAAAAAGGTAGTCACTCACTGTCAAAATTGCTTAACGAAGAAAATAGGCTTTTGTCGAACCTGCACGCGATACTTCCTCAATGGCGGGTATTGACCAAAAGTCCTGTTAATGGACGGTGCTTATGTGTACACCCTCGAGAGAGGTGGTGCTCGATCGAGCGAATCAACTTTTGGTCAATGATTTGAATGCGGAAAAGAGAGTCACAATGTGTTCTGCAATGCGGGGCGGTGCAGTACAGACGGAGGCGCTGGGGAGTGGGATCACGTGAGTATCTACCTATTGTATATATCCAAATGTGTATGCAAGACTACCGCCAACCCGATACCAGATATACTCAAGATCCCTCCGCCGCATCATCATCCTCATCCCCACCGTCCAGATCCCCCTTTCTAAGCGGCCGACAAACCCGCTCTTTCGTGCAGATCATGACCTCCCCACTCCTCATCCCCTTCTCACCCCGGACCACAGTCCTCGCGAAGCCTCTAAGGCCCAGATCCCGCACCTCTTCCACCGACATGTCCGGCGGCACTATTATACTGTGCACTCCTAAAGTCTCCATCACCAATCCGCCAAGCAGGGTCACGTACAGGAACGGATGCTGCAGCATCTCAACCGCAAAGGCGTCGATGGCACTTTTCGCTTGAGCATGCAGCCGCTCGCCGAGCTCGAGGTCGTCTTGCAGCTGTGGCGCTGTCTTTGCGTAGGAGGAGAGGTAGAGAAGATTCGAGACGATGGTCCCGTTCGGCGACGGGGTCGTGTTGTCTGTGCCGGGTTTCAGGCGCAGGATCTGTTCTAGAGGTGAACTCGACTGTGGATCGATCTTTGCAGCTTGCAGGTAGCCGCCACTGTTAGGGGTGAGGAAGTGTTTGTCGATGGTGGATTGCAGCTTGAAAGCAAAGTCGAGGAACTGCCAGTCGAAGGTGAGGTCGTACAGACTGAGGGCGGCCTTGGTGACGTTTGCGTAGTCGTCGATAAATGCGAGGTCTTGGGCTGGATCGTCGGGCGATGCGGAAGGGTTGTATATCCGCGTAAGCTTGCCACTGCTGGGGTTGAACATCTTGTCTTTGATGAACGTCAGGCCGCGGATGGCACCATCTCTACATTTCTGTGCCCGCGATTCGTCGATTGTGCTGAGGGTTGCAGCTGCTCGAGCCAGCGCGTCAACGGCGAGGCCGTTCCAGGAGGCGATGACTTTATCATCAACGTCTGGATGGCAGCGCTGAGTTGACCTGTAGTCTGCGAGCTTTGATCTACCAGCCTTGATAATGTTCACTATTTCGTCCTCGTTCAGCTTGAATTCCTGAGCAAGGACAGAAGGAGTGGCGCTGATGTAGATAGTGTTCTGGTTGAGGAACTCGTCGTGGATGTCAAACTTTGCAGGCACGTTGCCATCTGACTTGACACCAAAATGTCGTGCTAGAATGGACGCGTCGCGATCACCTAGAACTGTTTTGAATTCCTTCATCGTCCAGACGTAAAACGCGCCTTCGGTCTTCTCTTCTTTCTTGTTGAGTGAAGCGTAAGAGTCTGCGTCTTCACTGGAATACCAGCCGCCTTCCCGTCGGACGATCCCAGAATCCATGCTCGTTAGATACTCCACCAGGTCGTATATCATTCCAAGGATCTCTGGATTCCTGCCCAACGCCCACGCGTCACAGTAGACGGCCAAGAGTTCTGCATTGTCACACAGCATTTTCTCGAAATGAGGAAGGTTCCAGTCAGGAGTAACACTATACCTATGAAAGCCGTTTCCAAGGTGATCTCGTAGAGCGGATCTCGACATCACTAGTAGGGTGTGGAAGGCCATCGAGGCAGCCGTTGTACAAGCCTTCTTACCCAAAATGCTCGGTATCGGAGCAGGAAAGCCGAAGCGAGTAGGAGTGTTCTTCTGGTCGGCGGTCCCGATCGAAGCTCCCAGGCGGAGCAGAAATCGTAGATTGACTGGCATTGGGAATTTTGGAGCCGCGTTGAAGCCACCCATCTCTCCGTCGTACTTGGCAATGAAATGTTCAAGCGCGTCGTCGAGAAGATCCAAGTCAAGCGGCTCAGCGTCATTGGATCCGGTCGGACTGCTCGGCCGGGTGGACCGATAGCTACCTTCGAGCGCGAATTCTTGCAGTTGCTGCGTCATGTCCTCGGCTGAGATCAGACATCTTTGTCGCTCGTTGGTCCACACGTCGACCATCTTGTGCAAGACGTCAAGGAAGTCAAGAGGCTTGTCCTCAACATCTAGTCCAGTGGGTGCGCTCGTACTCGATGCCGGTCCAGGCCAATAGGTGCCACCGAAGATCGGTTTCAGGTCGGGAGTCAAGAAGACATTTAATGGCCACCCACCGTGTCCGGTCGTGGCGGTGACGAAGTTCATGTATATCTCATCGAGATCTGGCCGTGATTCTCTATCGAGTTTGATAGGGATGAAATTTTGATTTAATACCTCGGCAACGTCCGGGGAGGAGAAGGACTCTTTCTCCATGACATGACACCAGTGGCAGGCACTGTCCCCATGATTAATCGCTGCTGGTACGACTCTGGTATGGTCTAGCTGCCTACCTGTAGCCAACGCTTAGAAAGATCATCCGCTGGTGCGCCTTTGCATGTCGGAGTGCCGCGGAGCTCCATTCCTGCCAGGCTACCGGGTTATCTTTGTGCCCGCGAAGCTGCCAGAGTCAACCAATGCACTATCAAAGTGCAGATAAGAACATACGTAGGGCGAAGAGCTTGAGCCTAGGACATTGCGCAACTGGAGCGAAGACGTCATGCTGAAGCGCATGCACGTTGTGGGAATGACAGGCAAACGGATATCTTTTCCGACGTTCAGAATCCGTGACGTTGAAGTGTCGCAATCGGTAGAAAAATAAATGCGAGACGGTGGTTCAAGTTAAGATTCGGGAAGCGCGAAGCGATCATGCGCAAGCACTCATGCGGTGCAGATCAAGGCGTTGTATTACGTGTGACAAACTCGATCGGAGTCTCGACGACGACAAACTTTCGTACACAACTCAGTGCAGGGAAAATTTTATGCATGGGCGCAGTGAAAAAATAAGGGAGGATGAAGATCTGAGGAGGTGGAACTTTTTTCAGCCCTGGGGCGGAATTTCCAATCCCTCAATTTTTGCGACATCTGATAGGCTGAGATGCCTTGCGATTATCTGCAAAAGCCCTGAAAATTGCTCTCCGGAAGGAAGCGACAGGGCGACCCAGAACAGGCTGGTCGGGATAAGCGTTGATCATCTACGTTTCGGAAGACGCGGAGGAGCCTATTTTCCTGGGGTACTAACCTGCTTCGTACAAGTGTCCTTGAATGAGGCGCGGTGGACGGGTGGGCACGTCATGGAAGCATGATCGAACAGGTCGCCACCTCGCCAGGGGAGCAGAAATACGAAAGTTTGAATACTGAATTTCTATTGGTGGCATTAGCTATTATTGCGTGTCCGCCGCTATCCGCTCCAACATTTCGGCTTCTTCCTCTTCCATCATGGCGCGAAGCTGGGCCTCCTCTTCCTCTGTCAGGCCTCCAAAGTCGTTCTTCGGTTCCGGGTGCTCTTCGCGTAGGTTGGGGGACTTGGCTTCGTATATTGCCCTCTGTAGATCTTGAGGTGCTAAGCTCCATCGTCGCAAGGTGGCATCAATACTGACGCTGAAAAGCGTATTCCCTTTCAGCGCTAGACTTGTCACCTCCTCAAAATGACCAGCAAAAGTATGAAGAAGCTCAGATGTGCCGGTACTCCAGACTCGGATCTCCTCATCTCTGCATGCGGTGATTGCTAGTGCAGACGGCTCATAGAGTGTAATGTCTCGAACGAAGTCAGGGTGGACCAAGGTGGTGTCTGCCACAAAATGATTTTCTCGAGCTAGTCGCTTGGCCGTCTTATCGGCTGAAGCTGTCCATAAATCACCATCATTATCGAAAATGAGCTTGTACACACTCGTCTCGTGCTGGACGATCGGGTCTGACACCTTGATGCCAGCAGTCATTTCGGAGGATAGGGGCAAGATGAAGCTGTATATCTCACGCTGAGAGGTGGAAAAGAAGATTCGTGGCGCCTCTGGAGTCGAGAATGGATCCAAGGCAATGCATTCGATCCCTCGGCTTTGGGGCCGCAAACAGGCAAGTCTTTGGAAATCGGTGGTCCAAATATTAAGGTCACCATCAGCTCCGCCAGACAGCAGGACAATCTTTTGGTCTGGGGTCCGTGCAACGAGTAGACATTTGACAAAGTCACTGTGGGCCTTGTGTGAGGTTTGTTGGACGAGCTTCGAGGAATCGAAGGTGAGCGAGGTGTCGAAGTCGAAAGTTAGGATGTTCTTGTTCCAGCAGCCGGCGAACACGGTGCGAGAGATGTTGTGGTCGTCTCGAGATTTGGGACCTGCAGAACTGAGCACACAGGTTACTGGTGCCGGTGCGCTGTGTCCTAAGCGGGTGATTTTGCTTGACGATATGTCGAAGGCGGAGACATTTCCATCGGCTTCTGCGATGAACAGCGTGTTGTTTGAAGAATCAAGATATTGGTCAAGTGTTACGGCCAGCAACTTGGCTGGGAACTTGACCGGCTGGCCAAGAGTATTGGAAGCCTTTCTTTGCTTGCGGTCACTCTCTGCCAGTGAAGCACTAATGTTGAGGTCAGCATGTCATTCTATAGTCAAACAAAGCGAAGGAAGCGGGAGCGTCTTGAAGATAGAAGGTGAAGTAATATCTCGGCTTGACAGCGGAAATCGTACGGTATGTGCAGATTTGTGAAGGTGAGTATTAATGCGATGAGATGGGTCAAGGCCTTACCTGGTCTGAAAGAAGTGCTCAGCATTCGAAGAGGCAGCCATGGCTGAGAGCGATTGTGGGGCTGGGGTCGAAGAATGTACTAGCGGTACTAGTAGAATGCCAAGCCTTGCAGCACGAAGAGTGGCCTAGCGTGTTCTACTAACAGTAACTCCTAGCACACTACTAGCGCTGGTGGTGACGCTGCTGCCTCAGGCGTCAAAGTCACGTCGCACTCGCCGCAACACGATTTCCACTTGACTCTCGCTTGTCAATATCATCTTTCAATCGTCAACACGGCAAACGCTTACTCTTAGGCATCGCACATAGCATCATCTACCAATGGTCGCCATCTACGACATCTGACGCTCTCATTTCTTTTCTTTTTCCTTTCCTTCCTTCCTTCTTTGCCGCTTTCCATCTTTCAGCCTTCCAGCTGCCCTCCACGCACTATGGACAACCTAATAGGACAGCGGTTCAGTCTGATCTCCAAGAGCGAAATTCGGTAAGGCCACATCCGACTAGTCGATCGATGGCTATGTAGCTGGCACGACGATAGTGCTGACGAGCCCAGATATGTCGGCATTCTGCATGAGATCAATCCGGAGCAGTCGACGATCGCGCTGGAGGAAGTCTTCTCCTTTGGCACCGAGGATCGCGCAGTGCTGAACTACATCCCTCCGTCACCCCAGAAGTTTGAATACATTGTCTTCAGAGGCAGCGACGTCAAAGATATCAAGATTGACGAAGAGATCAAGGAAAACAAGCAGCCGTCGCAACCTCCTGACGACCCAGCCATCTTGGTACGTCCAGCTTTGTCATTTCTCTACCATTTATGCTGTGCCATGCCCTGCCTTGAATGATGAAATATTTCGGATGTAAATCACAGACCTGTGCTGAATGCGCAATCCCGTGTCGATATTTCCGTTGCCTTCCTTCTGACCAACCAGATCTGCTACTTCTTGCAATTTTGGGCTTGATCTTTGGGCTCCGCAGACTGACCGTGTTCTACAGAATTCTTCTCGACCGGGTCCAGGTCCAGCTCAAGCTCAGCCAAACCAAGGACCACAACTGGGACCATCGCAAGGTCTGCCACAGGGACCTCCACAAGGGCCACCACAGGCGCCTCCACCGGGACCCCAACAGGGACTTCCACAAGGAAGCTCGCAAGGGCCGCCTTCCAACCATGGCGAGTCTCCCTTTCCACCTCCGAGCTACCCCCTCCCTGGGTACGGCGGATTCTACCCTCCCCCTCCACCTCCAGGCCAATTTGGTCGGGGATATGGCCCTCCTCCTCCTCCTGGGAACTTCGGCCCCGGCCCCGGTTTTCCTCCATATGGTCCTCCACGAGGCTATTTCGGTCCACCGGGCCACCCAGGACCTCAGGGCCCGAATCGATTTCCTCCGTCACAGCAACCGCCTGCTCCCATAGGTCCACCAGGACAACGACCCCCCACTCAGCCATCGCAGCAAGAGCCGCAGCCCTCACAACTATCATCACCACCACCGCCACCACAGCCACAACCTCAGCAGCACCAGCAAGCGCCTGCAATGGCTCCTAAAGCTCCTGCCAAGCCGACCTCTGAACTGCCCGACGAGAAGACTGCTTCAAGGAATGGCAGTGCAGCGCCGACCCCAGCCCCAGCCCCAGCTCTAGCCCCAGCTCCAGCTCCAGCTCCAGCACCGCTTCAACCCACAGAGAAAGCCGATGCCACGCAACCCGCCACTGCACCAACACAGCCCCCAGTGCCAAAAGGCCCCGCGACACAACCCAAGAGCAACAGGGTCATTCCGGCCATGCCATTTGCCGTCAACCAAAAGTCCTTCACACCACCGGTCTCTACAGCGATCCCACCAACTACTGCCGCTCAGCCTGACACGAAGCCCCAAAAATCACAGGCCGAGATGGAAGAGGCATCACGACAGGCCAAGGAGGCCGTGGCAAATGCCCTAGCCAAACTTAACCCTCAATCTCAATCCCAAGGCCAGCCAGCCGCCAAACCGCCGGTGGACACCACCACCACCACCGCCGCCGCCACGGTTGAGATGGTTACTGAAAAGGTGAGCCAGATCACGACCGGTCCATCTGCGCCTCGGGGCCGAGGTACCTACCGAGGAGGAAGGGGTGCAAGAAACCCGTCGGGTGGCCACAAGCAAAAGCTGGAGATACCGCAGTCGGATTTTGACTTTGCATCTGCAAATGCCAAGTTCAGCAAAGAGGATCTGATCAAGGAAGCTATTGCCTCGGGTTCTCCCATCGCCGAAGCCGACAATCCCATTTCACCCGGCGCCATCGATGCGTCGGTCAACGGAACAAACGGAGTCGCACGCCCAGACGCTTTCTCGCAGAATCCAGTGCCCGCCTACAACAAAGCATCGTCCTTCTTTGACAACATTTCGAGCGAGGCCAAAGACCGCGAGGTCGCCGAAGGCCGAACCAACCCCCGAGCTCAGCGCGGAGCCGAGTTCAAGAAGAACGTTGAGACGTTTGGCCAAGGCAATGTCGACAGTGGCTATCGTGGTCGAGGGCGAGGAGGATACCGGGGCCGAGGAAGAGGCGACTACAACCGAGGAGGGAACTACCGAGGAGGCTATCGCGGGCGAGGTCGGGGCCAGAGCAATCCCGCCGGTGCCGGGCCGACTACGAGTGCAAATGTGCTCGCTCAGAACTAGCATGACGATCGCGAAGCTCCAACGAACTGGCTCAAGGTCGGCCGGTGGGAAGAGCAACAGGATGCCAGGCTAACTCGAGAAGGGAGAGAACGCTAGGAACGAGTGAGGGTGTGGCAAGCTGCGGTGGCCAAAGCTAATCCATACACGGACCTACACCTGAATCCAGACGTAGATTGGGACGCGGAGCAGTACACGAATCAGGGCATGACGCAGGTGTTGGCGTGGCGAGCGGCCGTGGCCGAAGCCGACCCGGACACAGACCTGCTGCATCCAGACGTGGACAGGGACATGGAACAGTACCGAGATCAGTACAGCTACGTGGACACGGATCCGGCCGTGAATCAGGACCTCGACCTGGACCAGGGGTACATGGCCGACTCGATGGATTGGTTGTTGCAGCACGACGTAAATGGCGTGTTGTATCGACGCAAAAGAGCGACGGCTGTCACTGCACCCGAGGCCGACGACACCAATGATGGTGTGGAGCGGCTGGATTGGGCTGTAACCCGGCAGCCACTGTCGATGAGCGTCGGGGAAGTGGCAGTTTATTCTGGGTCGTCGTAGTAGTCATCATCACACGACTGACGGTGATTGATGTATCGGTATGGAGCACTAGTAGCATCGCACAGCCTTGGCCATTTTCCATTTTCCACTTTCCATTTTCCATTTTCCATTCCCAATTGCATGTGCATTTGGATTTTGTTGGGCAGGGCATAGCAGCAGCACCGCACGACGTGTCCGGGGATGGAGACTGAGCACTCTCATACTCGTATTGCAGGCAGCACATCATGATGGATACGGTTCAGGGCGACGATAGAATTGTCTCACTACCAGCACAACAAAAGTTGGCACAGTAAATCTCATTGCCTGGCTCGACGCCAGAGTATTATCTCTCGTTTGCTCTTCATTCTCTGTTCCGCTCTTCGTGCACACCCACACCTACACCTACACCTACTTACCCTAATCCACACGTAGTCCAAAAACATGGGTCAACCCGCTCTCCTGGCACGGCCACGGCTCCGGCTCGGCCAAGGCGGCATCAACTTCAGCTTCCCGACCCAGGCGCCCAGCTCCAGCAGCCAAAGGCCCAGCCGTTCTAGACCAGTCCTGATCCCTGCCCACGCCCGCCGCATCGCCTCTCGCACCATGTCCTCGAGGCGTAAATCCCCGGTCAGGCGGCCCCACAGCAGCACGACGCCTAGCACGCCCAGCTGCACCAGAATCTGCTTGACCACCAGCGCCCCGATGGTCCGGAAGTACAGTCGCGCCCGGTGCAGCAGGCGCTGCCGCGTGGTCATGGTGTAGTAGGTGTGGCTGTAGGACGAGGAGGAGAGGAGGTGGTTGGCCGAGAGCTGTTCGCGCAGAGCGGCGATTTCGGTCTTCATCACGTGCAGCTGCGCTTCGAGGGTTTGCTGGTAGTGTGCTAGGGAGGAGGCCGTGGCTGGTGGTGAGGATGCTGATGCTGGGTCGTCGTCGGCGGCGGCGGCGGCGGGCTGAAGGATGCTTGGAAGGAGGCGGCGTCGTTTTGCGGAGGTTGGAGTTTTTGTTGTGGTGATATTGTTTAGGTGGCTGGTCGGTGTACGAGGAGTATAGTTGACTAGAGGCGAGGTAGGTGCAGTATTGAGGTTGTCGTCATCGTCGTGGTCGTGGTCGTCATCGTTGGCTTCTTCTTGGTCGAGCAGCTCATCTACTGGGTAGACGACCGAGTCGGCGTCGCCTTGGGAGCCCGGGGACAGGACACGCAGTCCCGAGTTGGTACGCTTCAGCCGAGTGTGCGTTGTTCGTCGCTGCTGCTGCGTCTGCTGCGTCTGCTGCGTCTGCTGCGTCTGCTGCGTCTGCTGCGTCTGCTGCGTCTGGTGCTGCTGTTGATTATGTGGCGGGGATGGTTCGACTCCGTGACTTGCCCTCCCCTTCGGTCTCACTCTTCGGCCACTGACATCCGTAGAGCCGGTGCTGGGCTTCATACTGCCGAAACTCAGACTGTGGATCTGGCTTTGGCTCTCGCTCTGGCTGCGGCTTTGGCTGTGGCTGTGGACGAGGCCTACGCGTTCCAACTTCCGTGTCGGGCTTTCGGCGTCTTTGCTGCCGTTGCCGTTGCCACCACTATTGTGACTGTGTCGGCTCGGACTGCTCCGGTGGTCAGGGTCACTCCCCGTCTGGCTGCGGATCTGGTTCCAGACAAACTCCAGCTCGCCGACCAGCTCGCGCGACTCGGCCGTGCCGCTTGCGTATTCCTTCATGGTGTCGATCAGGGTGTTGATGTACTGTCTCTTGGCCTCAGTACGGCTCATGCCGGCGCAGGTGTGCCACGCATCCCACTTCTCGATCTCGGCTTGTGCTTCACGGGTGCGTTGGTCGCGCGGGGCGTTACGATGGACAGAGGGGTGGACAGAGGTGTCGGTCGATGTGGATGTGGATGTGGCTGCGGGGAGCTTGGGATCCGGCGAGGAGTAGGGCAGGGTGGGACGTGGGATAAGAGTGTCGACGTCGCCTTCCATGGATTGCTTGTAGAGTCCATAGAGCCGGAGACGGGCGGAGGGAGGTGGGCGAGAGGAGCCTGTGCGAGGGAGGCGCCGGACGGTGGCCAGGGCATGGACGAAGACACGGTCTGTGGAGGGAGGTGCATTAGATGGAGTCCGGCAAGGATGCCTCAAGCCTGAAGGCTGGAGAACAAGACACAAGGAAACAGGTTGGAGGAGAAGGAGAGGGAGACCTGCCCACGGAGTCTGACATGGTAGTGGTGGTAGTGGTGGTGGGAGAGGTGGTAGGAGTGATGTTGATGAAGCAGCCCCGAGCGATGCTGGTTGCTGAATCAAAGAGCCGGCTCGCACTGGCTTTGAGTCTTGGACTATGATTTGAGAGTGTTCTTCACCTTGCCCACCGGACTCATGATGGAGTTGGGAAGAATATAGACCAATGGCAAAAGGCCCGCCCACTGATCTGTCGATTGCTATGACGCCCAATACATTCTACGTGCGCACCGCCGGCATGATAGCAAACAGGCAAACAGGCAGAGATGATGGAACGATGGAACGGCTTATAGGTGAGAATGGCAGCAACAACGATGGAGAGAGAAAGCCATTCGTGTCTATTCGATTTGATGATGATTTGCTTGATGCGAGCGCGACGACCGGTTTCGCCAATCTGAATCCCGCATGACTAACTACATAGCAATACATCGTTAGCGCCTGCTCGATTGCCGTGACTGCTACTTTTGCCTCGGTCCGATCTCGCGCCACCACCAGCCCACGTCCTTCGTACTTGCTGTTTCTCAATCGCGCGATGGCACGTGCTCCTCTGCGGCAACAACCTCAACCACTGAACACTTTCCCACGGTTCAACGAGCTCACTCAGCATGTCTAGAGGTCAATTGCTACGACGCTTGAACTGTAGGCTGCCAACAGATTGAATGCACAGGTTTGCTGCCAGGTCACAATGGACGGTGCATCCGTAGATAGCAGGTCGGCCAGCCATTCATCGAGACAAGACACGACGTCGTCTTACAAAGGAATACGTGGATTCAATCCAATAAATCTGGTAGGTCGCGTGGCCAACAGACTGTGTTTGAACGGGTGAATACAGAGACTCAAGACGAATATACAGGGCATCGGTTGATCACCCTCCAAAGCTGATCAGTAGTGACACTGTGACCTCGCCGTACACCTCTCTCCGCAAAATCTTGCCTTTGGACATCTTTGTTTTGGTGGTCATGGCATGCAGCTACGGTTAGATGATATCAAGGCCGGCGAAAGTGTCAGGTCAGGGTTGTAAATTGTCACCACCTCTGGCTTGAATCTGAACTAGTTATTCCATAGGATATAGATATAGACCTTACAGTCGAGCCAACGTCTTCTTAGTAAGTTCTCACAAGGCCTGCCACAGACACGATGGAAACCAAGGCCTATCAATTCAAGTTGTAGACCCACAAGTAGACTTTGAGTGGAATGGGAGCGGAGCCTTGTCGCCATCACCAGGCTACACACGGCATCGTCACCATCACCATCACCACCACGATCAATATCAGCAGCTCGCTCAACGTGGCTGCTCTGCCAGGCTCCCAGGACTAGTCGAGACTACGGGACCTCTTCTGCATTGCTAATCTTATCTTTGGCTGCTTCTTTTGCTGGCATCTTTGCCTCTCGCTGGCCCTCTCCTGCTCTCCGTCTTTCTTCGCCTCTTCTCATTCTTTTTCTCCTTCTCAATCAAACCGAGTGTCTGAGTCGACAGCATGGCCACCCTGCAGTCGTGCTGGCGACCTAGGCCCATCCTCCAATTCCTCAGGGTCCGAGAATTCCGACCGCTGTTTGTGCGATCGCTCCGCACTCGACCACAACGAGGGCAGCCTCTTCCTTCTACCTCCTCGCCTCACCCAGCTCCTGCAGACCACTCCGCGTCCTCCCTATCTAGTTCAACTGCTCGACAAGATGGCGAGGCCCAGCAAAGCTCTTCTCCAGCTACGCAACAGCCCACCAGCATCTCGACCCTGTTGGCGCAAACCGATCCCAGCAACAACAGCCTGCTCGCACCTGTCCACATCCCCGAAGACCCTCGAGCCGTTCTCAAGTCTACCCACCCCTCTACCTCCCTCCTCGAACAGTCTGGCGTCATCGTTCAGCGCCAGCTCGAGATGATGAATGTCTTCCTCGGCTTTGAACAGGCCAATCGCTACGTTATCCTGTCTCCCGAAGGCAACCACATTGGCTACATGGCTGAGCACGATGGCGGTATAGCCAAGACGATGGGACGACAGTGGTTCCGCACCCATCGGAGTTTCATGGTCCACGTCTTCGCCCGCGATGGAAAAGAGGTCCTGAGGTTTCACCGCCCATTCAGCTGGATCAATACCCGCATTAGAGTCTACGATCCGGTCGAGCTGGCCAGCGGTCTGACGACCAGTACCGCCACCGATGTCGTCCCAAGCAAGGTCGGAGACATGGTCATGGATCAACAGATCTCCAGCCTGAACCTGGCCGAGATGAGAGTGATTGGTGAAGCCCAAAGCGAGTGGGCGCCTCTGAGACGAAAATATAACCTGTTCCTGGCTCACGAGCTGCCCAACGCTGCAGAAATAGGCTCAGAGGCCTTGCCCTCCGATCTGTCTCGCACGCAACAGTCCCAGGTCCAGGGCCAAGATCACTTTGCTCAATTCGCATACGTCGACGAACCTTTTCTGAGCTGGGACTTCTCTCTCAAAGGGGCTGACAACCGCCTCATCGGCTCCGTCAACCGCAACTGGGGTGGTCTAGGCAGAGAGTTCTTCACCGATATGGGGACCTACGTGCTGAGAATGGACGCCGCTGGCCTTGACCAAGAAGCACAACAAAGGCACATCATCTCGCAGTCGCATCAGGGCGACCGCGCCTACGCAGAAACTCTAGGCGGCGCTAATTACGGCATGACTCTCGACCAGCGGGCCGTCATGCTCGCCACCGCCGTCACCGTCGATTTCGACTACTTCTCTCGTCATAGTCACGGAGGTGGCATCATCCCCATGCCCTTGATGATGGGTGGAGGCGGCGCTGCTGAAGGTGGTGCAGCGGGTGGTGCGGCTGGCGCCGCAGGAGCAGGAGCCGAAGCTGGTGCTATAGGCGAAACGGTCAGTGGTGCCGCCATCGGAACTGCCGGTCGCGCAGCCGGAACCGCTGGCGCTGGCGAAGGAGCCATGGCCGGCGCCGGCTCGTTGGCTGGCTATGAGGCAATGCAGCGAGGTATGGGGAGACGGGAATCGGACCCGGACCAGCCTCCAGATCCAACACCACCGGGAACACCACCTGCTCAAGGTGCTCCTGGTGGCGAAACTCCGGTTTCCCCATACGGCGATCAGTACGATCCGCAATCACCTCAATATGGAGCAGGCTCGTCCTATCCTCCTGAACAGGGTGGCCAAGGACAGCAAGGACAAGAAGGAGACGTCTGGGGAAGTGGTGATAGCGACCCATGGGCAGAGCAAGGTTCGGGTGGTGGTGGTGATGCAGGGGACGGTGGTGAGGGCGGAGGCATTGTTTCTAAACTTTGGGACATATTTGGAGGAGGAGGGGAGTGAATGCCCGACTCAGCCTGGTCAACTTTGACCACTTTCTCTACTCTATTACTTCTCTATAACAAGAGTGTTTCTCACACTACCCTTGCAAGGGTACCCTTCTAGAAGGCAACAAGTATCACGAGCATGTGGCTATTGCCTTGGCTTTCACAGCCATGCAGGAAACTCCTAGTGGTGGCAGCTTAGGAAGCACATTGTTGCAAATTACTGTAAATTGATAAGAGAGTATCATGCCTAGGATGGGTGGATGGTCAGGCGCCAGGCCCGGCCAGGCACGCCAGGGAATCGTGCAACTTCATGTCACGGACATTCCGAACGGAGCAATCTCGAAAATGTGACGTTGGAGCAGCTCAACAGTGGCGAAGCTTGCATGGGTGGCGCGCGCAAGGATTGGGCTTCTGCATTTCTCTACTAGTGGCTTGGCAACGTCGATCCTCCACAACTCAACCCACGTGAGGCTGCCTCAACATGGGCTGTGGGCGTCGCAAAACTGGCAGCCTTTGAAGGGGTTGGCCAGGCATAGCGCCTTGCGATGTGCCTGCCCAAAAAAAGCCGATCAATACGGCGGCATTCTCAACAAAACACGTCCAGGTCTGGGAGCTGGGCAGGTTGACAAGCAGTGACAAGCTCGAGATCTTTGCACAAGGAAGCTCTGCGCGGCAATACCGCCGATGGCTTGGCAGATAGGTCGTGAACTGCACTATCCCAATCCCGTCATGGGTGGTATGATAGCTCCGCATGCTGACGGCCTCTTAGGTTACAGAATCCTATCTCTCCCGCTCCTAAGCGTGCTTGGCTGATAGTGTTGACAAACGTGAATCTGAATTTATTCCCAGACGCTCAGACTTGTTCGCGATTCGCCTCTCAAGCCTCATGCATCGCCGAGCCCCCATAATGTCTTGGCACCGGCCCTATTCTGTGTGCCTGCCAGCGTTGCACGAGTTGCAAGATGTCATGGCCGTTCCTGTCGTTTCGTGTCGTGTCGTCCGTACTTAAATGTCACCTCACGCTTGTCTGTCGTTTTTGGGCTTGACTGTTTTTTGTCAGCGCACACTCCCTCCTTTCACATCATCCCATATTCTGTACTCTCTAATCAGTGACCAGTGATCAGTGATCACCGCTGCCAACACTGACTGGACAATGGCGCACCAGGCAGGCAACAATTTGCCGCCCGACGGCCACGGGCCCGGCAAGTATGACCACGGCATGGGAGAGAAACGCATAGACAGTGATGAGGAAATAATCACGGTCGGCGGTACTGGCCATGAAGTGTCTGCTGACACCGCGCTCCAGCGAGGCTTGAAAGCTCGCCACATTACTATGATTGCCATTGGAGGCGCCATCGGCACCGGTCTCATCATCGGCACCGGCGCCGCATTGGCTCGTGCTGGGCCAGGTTCTGTCTTGATCGCCTATACACTTGTCGGCGGTATCGTTTTCTTGGTTATGGCCGCTCTAGGAGAGATGGCCGCGTGGTTGCCCATGTCGTCTGGATTCACCGGCTACGCTACTCGGTTCTGCGATCCTTCTCTCGGTTTTGCCCTTGGCTGGACGTATTGGTTCAAATACATCATTGTCACGCCCAACCAGCTGACTGCTGCAGCGCTGGTCATCCAGTACTGGGTCGACCGGGACCGCATCAACCCGGGTGTCTGGATTACCGTCTTCTTGGTCACCATTATCGCGATCAATTACTTTGGGATACGTTTCTTCGGAGAATTTGAGTTCTGGCTGTCGTCGCTCAAGGTGTTGACCATCTGTGGTCTCATCATTCTCTCGCTCGTTATCGCGCTCGGCGGAGGCCCTGACCACGACCGACGCGGCTTCCGTTACTGGAGCAATCCGGGCGCTTTCAATACGTACATTGCCGACGGTGCGCTTGGCCGGTTCCTCGCGTTCTGGTCAACCATGGTCACGGCAGTGTTCGCGTACCTGGGCACGGAGCTCGTGGGTGTGACAGTGGGAGAAGCACAGAATCCGCGCAAGGTGGTCCCCCGGGCCATCAAGCTCACATTCTTCCGAATCCTCATCTTCTACTGCCTATCGGTGCTGCTGATCGGCATGTGCGTGCCGTACAACTCGGAGAGACTGACATTCGCCACGAAAGAGAAGACGGGCGCTTCAGCTTCTCCGTTTGTAGTAGCCATCATCGAAGCGGGCATTGATGGCTTGGACAGCGTGATTAATGGAGCAATCCTGATGTTCGTGTTTTCGGCGTCCAATTCCGACCTGTACATCGCATCTCGCACGCTCTACGGGCTCGCAAGCAACGGCAACGCGCCGAGGATCTTCAAACGCACCGACAGCCGCGGCGTGCCGATCTACGCCCTTGGGCTAAGCGCGTGCTTCGCCCTGCTCGCCTACATGAACGTGGCAAGCAACTCGAGCACGGTGTTCGGCTACTTCGTCAATCTGGTGACCATCTTCGGCCTCGAGACGTGGATCAGCATCCTCGTGACGCACATCTACTGGCTGAAAGCGCGGCGGGCGCAGAACCTCCCCGACACGGCCATGCCGTACGTGGCGCCGCTCGGCATCTACGGCTCGTACACCGCTCTGGGCTTTTGCGTGCTGATCGCCATCACCAAGAACTACAACGTCTTCACGCACAGCTCGAAATACGGGGATTTTGACTACAAGAACTTCATCACGGGCTACATCGGCATCCCCATCTACCTGATCCTGCTGTTTGGGCACAAGTTCTGGACCAAGAGCAAGACGGTGAAAGCCGAGGAGGCTGATTTCTACACGGGCAAGGACGTGATTGATCGGGAGGAAGAGGAGTTTCTCGCTGCGAAAGCGCTCAAGGTGGCGTCGGCCGGTAAGAAGAAAGGAAAAGCGGCGTGGTTCTACCGGACGTTCATCTCCTGGCTCTTCTAATCTTGTAGGGAGGGAGGTCAGAGCAAAACAGCAAAGTGCAGTGTCTTGCGGTCTATACTGTTTGGGAGTATGACCTGTTCTATCGATAGCTCGGTCTGCCATAACGAGTAGGTATTATGATGTATCGAAATCATGAAATATCACCTTGATATGTTTCTTGGCCGTTTAATCTGCTTTTTGCCTTTTGCTGCGAATCATGTCGTCTCTGATTGGCCGCATCCCCAGGCAGTTAACCGTGAACGGAGCAATTGAGCGGAACTGTTGATCACGTGCCGACAGCAGTCGATCGGAAGTGCATCATCGATCGCCTCGGCAGCAGAGCTTCCAGTCGACGACAGCAACAGCAAACAACAAGCCCCTCCTCTCTCTCCACTTGACCTGGCTTTCTGGTCAAAGCCTTCCGGTGCAAGTGCAACTGCACGCAACGCAAGATGTCGCTCAACATGAGAGCTCTGCAGGCGTCGACCCGGCGGCGTAAGAACAGCGACTCCCCCGAATTCCCCTCCGACTTCTTGTGTTCTTTTCTGGACTCTGGCTAATTCGATTGGTTTTTGTGTTGGTAATAGTGGCTTTGATGCGGCCTGCGAACTCTTCGTCGACACCGATATCCATGCGCATGATTAGTCCGGCGGCCGTTGCGACCGGTCAGATAAGGTTAGTACAGCGAAAGCAATGACGGCAAGCAAGCAAACTACACAAGCAAAAGAGGAAGAATTGAGAGAAAGAATTTTGAATTTACTGACACCGGGCCTTCGTACAGATTCGCATCCCCCGGCCCACACGCCGCCTCGGTCGGCGTATCCAACCAAGAAGCGTACAAGATCCTCGCCGACCAGCGTCTCAACCGGCCCGTCTCGCCGCACCTGACCATCTACCGGCCGCAATCGACGTGGATCCCATCCATCATGACGCGCATCACCGGCGGCATCCTGTCCGGCGGCATGTACGTCTTCGGGTTCGCCTACCTCGTGGCCCCGGCCATGGGCTGGCATCTCGAGAGCGCCAGCATGGTTGCGGCCGTTGCCGCCTGGCCCATCGCCGCCAAGATCACGACAAAATTCCTGCTCGCGTGGCCGTTTACCTACCATTTCTTCAATGGCCTGCGCCACTTGGTGTGGGATATGGGTGTGAACTTCAAGAATAAGCAGGTCATGGTCACGGCGTGGATTACCATTGCTGTCAGTTTTGTGACCGCGGTGGGGTTGACGTTCTATTGAAAAAGCAAAACAATTGAGGAAACTGGGGAAGTGGAGCAGGAGCAGGAGCAGGATTCGGAGATAGGCGAACTGCAGTGATGGAAGGAAAGGAAGGAAGGAAGGAGAGAGAATGTTGGATCACCCCGACAAGAGAGCGGCAAAAAGGGGAGATAAATCGGCTGAAGAGACGCTACAGCTGGATGAACTGTGGAAGAGACGAGCGGAACCGGAGCGGAAAATGGTAAAGACGCTCTGCTGCTGCAGCATCATGATCATGAGAAGAAACACGAGCGAACCATAGCCGATTATAGAGAGACGGATTCTACCTTTGTGCCAAGTCTATCATGTCATATTGTCATGTGACGGCCAAGACGAGGACTGAAAGCCTGAGAGAGGGACTGAGAGAGACTGAGAGCAAGATTACGAGCACAAGCACGACCACGACCATGACTAAAGTGGACGGCTGATCCCCTGCTGGTCACAACTAGACCAACCAACGAGTACAAAGTATCTATTACTATTTCTATTCACTATTTTCAGTTTTCTGTTCTTGGCTCCTGTTCTTGGCTACTGTTTGCTAATTGCCTCACCCTTCACTCCCTACTCCTGTCACTGCTGTTGTCGCTCCCAAAGAGAAGAGACAAGACAAGACCACCCCATGCTCTTCTCGCTGTCCCAGTGTCTGGGTCTGGCTAGCACAGCACAGCACAGTACAGCACAGCATGTGTGTTTGTGTTTGTGTGTGTGTGTGTGTGTGTGTCTTGTTGGAACGTACCCAAGGTAGGTAGGTGACAGTAGCAATAATGCACAAATCTGAAAGCTGATCGTTGATCGTTGATCGTGATGGTGAATCGTGACTAGCTATGACAAGTGTGACAAGTATGACTTTTAGGGGGGTATGTATGTACAAAGTATTGTATAAATATATAATCCGCTTTCGTTTTCGCTCTCGCTCTGGCTCTCGCACTTTCCGCCTCAAAGACCGTCTTCCTCTTACTGATAACTCCGCCTCAACACGTCCGGCATGCGGACCTCCAGATCCAGCACGGCCTGGCCAAACAAGCCATTCGCCCAGCTAAACCACTGGCGCGTCCAGTCGCTCTGGTTGAAGGTATTGATGCTCTCGTGGATCAGCCCCAGCCCGTCCGTGCTGCTCACAATCTCGCGCAGCGCCGTGCCGACTTCGGTCTCGTTGTCGCTGGTCAGCATGCGCACGATGCTCGCCATCGGCCACGCCATGCCAGGGCCCTGGTGCGGCCCACCCACCGCGTTGATCACCGGCCCGTGCATGGAGTACGGGTTCTCCGTGCTGAGGATCTTGCGCCGCGTGTTGAGGTAGATCGGGTCGGAGGCGGACACGTAGCCGTACACCGGCGCCGCGAGAAGGCTGGGGATGTTCGCGTCGTCCATGCTGTTGATGCTGCCGAAGCCGTCGAGCTCGAACGCGTAGATTTGCCCGTGGGTTGGGTCGGTGACGATCCCGAGGCCGTGGGTTTCGATGGCGCGGCGGATTGAGGACGCCATTTCCGACATGGTGGAAGCAAGTCCGGCGCCGAGGCCGAGGCCGCTTTGGTCGTCGTGCTCCTCTAGCTGCGCCATGATGCGGCTGGTGCGGTTGAGGTGCGTCGCGAATTGCATGTTGGCGGGGATGAAGAGCTGGAAGATGGTGCTGTCGTCGCTGGGGCGGAAGGCGCTGCGCACCAGGCCTGTGCCTCCCTTGACGGGACTGCCGATGCCCTTGTTGAGCTGCGTCTCCGAGGCCGAGGACGATGTGCGCTGGAAGGTGTACGGGCTCTGATTGACCATGCCGTCGTCAGCGTACGTCGGTGTGTCGCGCATTGCGGTCGCAACGTTGAGGATCGTCTGGATGGCTGATGTCCATTGGAAGGAGCTGAACACGGACAGGTCGCCGGTGGCGCTGTAGTAGGCGTCGCTGAGCTCGAGGAACGACGCGAGGCTGTCGAGTTCGTATTTGCATTCAAACACGGAGAGGTTGCTGTACGGCGGATCGACGACATCCGTCTGGGAGTACGGGTTCCACGACGCGTTGAGACCAATTGGGTAGGATTCGACCGGTGGTTGGAAGGAGTTGCAGAACGGTGAGGTTTGGATGTAGCGTGACTGCAGGTTGATGACGCCCCGGTACAAGGAGGCGAAGAAGGGCGTGCTGCTGTTGTGGAGGAACGAGCGGTAGGAGAGCAGCTGGTTCGTCGAGTCGCGGAGCCACATTGCGTTGCTACATAGCCCTCACAGTCAGCTCATTTTCTCACATCGTAGGGGAAGGATGTGTGTGAGCCTTGCTTGGGAAAGGGCATGTTCAACGTACATGTCTCCGGTAATGATGAAAGCCAGCTCCTCGGCAGAGTTATTCGCCGCATACCCTTGCCAGCGGATCGCAGTGTCGAGCGTATTCGGGACTGTCACGCAAGTCAGCGAGAACTTCAGACAGCAGCTCAATAATCGGACGGTCCATGCTGACAGCTGTTTTCAAAGAGCCGGTATAGATCCGGATCAGCAATCTTCGATTGCATATCACTGATCACAGCCTCAACCTCTGGAGACGACGCTGTCCGACACGCAGGATCAGGACGCTGGTACGACAGGTTGTACCTGCCAGTGGAGAACGGAGGGTGATGCTCCTCAGCATAGTCGATGTAATCCGGGCAGGCTGGTGCTTGACCTGGTGCTTGGGCGTGGACTGCTGTTAGACCTGCTGCCACCGTTGCTACAACACTGGTGAGGAGTTTCATGGCTAGAGCTTCAGTCAGGATCTGCTGTTTCGCAGCAAGAGCATCTAGAGGGAAACGGTAGCAGAGAACAGGATTGTGCAGCTTCCAGGAACCTGAAGAATGCACTTCAAGAGCTGTTGCACGAAGCTTTCTCGCGTATGGCCAACTCGGCTAGGTACATCTTACGTAGCGACCTCGGTACGAAGACATCGTAGCAAGGTAGCAATGATAGGTTGCTACCTTGAGATCGTGCCCGTCACGCTAGAAGGTATTTGAGCTTCATGACCTAATGTTCAGGTTTGGCTTTGCGTCGATCAATGTAACAATGTCCGGACGTGCCGGAGTACCCCGCGTTGTGATGCAAGAGTCTCGAGTCCCGGTTTCGATGCCTCGGGCCGGAAAGGACGTAGATAGTAGCAGCAGAAACCGTGTGGGAAACGGTCAGCGCGCTTGCCAAGATGTGATCGCTGAAGCACCAGTCGAAATTGTCAGTCGAGGGCATGTTCATCGGATACAAGACAGCTGAGGTATACGAAGGAGCTGCGAAAGTGGAGGGAAAGGACGCCGCTTGAACGCTTGGCTAAGCAGTGATCCAGGTGAAACAACACTCTTGCGAAGTTACAGGGGCCTATATGGCCTCGACATGCTTCAAACTTATTCGTGTTCGGTAGGCAATGGAAGTGGTACTAATAAACAGGAGAAATCTCACGGCGGTGCGGTTTCAATTACTTTTTTAAGTTTTCGTGCCAAGTTTGCCGGCATTCAACTGGTCCTACCCTCACGAACCTCGCTGCATACATGTGTCTCCAAAATCAGATGTTGCTAGAGTCAGCTCGGAGCTTGGGCACTGCGAGCCATCAAGCAATTGCATGAGCAGACGCAAGGCCGACTTCAGCGTGTCACCATTCATACAACACTGATACACTCCTCTGATCCTGTAACATTAGCCTCGATAGGAACCCTGGTTATGCACTTGACTGGCCGCTGGGATCGGACCATTGCCGACTTTCACATCAGATGCCGCAGTTTTAATAAGAATGAGCTTAATTGATAATGGAGAACACGCTCCTGCTTGCCCGTGGTATAAGGACCGCCGTCAGGATTGACACAGGGCCGGGCAAGTGCGTTATTCACAATCGTAAAACCGCCGCATAATTGGATCATCGGCACCACCGGTCGTCGTTACAAGCCGTGAGAAATTGGATAAATCGACTCCAAGGAGGATAAGTGCTCCGACAACCTCCAGATCCATGCATCTTCGCAGGTGTTAGGAATGTAATGGTGCTCGCACAAATGCTGGCAAACAGCAAGGTTTTACATTAGCCCGTATACAAGTCTCCTCATGGAGCCTCGCGCCTTGACCTAATCCGCTCTTTTGCTTCTCTATCAGGTAACCTATTGCGGCTTCTACACCGTGATTGCCTCAGATACCTATCTAAAACTCAAGGGACAAAGACGCTCAGGGAGAACCCCGTCTCTGGCACTATTGATAGCTACGTAGCCCTCTCTCGTGCTCTTATTCGATAGAGTGAGGGCCAGAGCTAACAATCTACTCGATCTCACAACGGGGAAGGTTTGCCACTAGTAGTTCGTAGCAGGCTGTTTCTATACTTTTCCGGTGAAGATAGAGAGTTCGAGTCGCAAGGCTGATTTTACCGTTCTGCGTTGCAATTCCGATCCTTCGAAGACTTGTCTTTTTTTTCAAGCAAAGGAACGACACTCTATGGCTAGCGGACACGTGGAGTCCCGAGGGCCATTTAACAAAGCCTCATCCTGATCATCCAATGGAGACGGAGCCAAATACAACCATTAGCACTCATGGCAGTGGCGAATTGCACCATGAGACTGGCCCTATAGACACAGGCAATGTTCATCAGCATGAGAACCAGACTGTCGAAAATAAGGCAAACCAAGCTGGCGAGCTATTAGCCAGTAACGAAAAGATGATCGGCCAACTGGGTGTCGGAAATCAGGACGGACAGCCAAATCCCAACGGCGCAGGTGGAGCAGAGGATGATAGTGAAGTTATGAAAAATCATCTTCGGGGTCGTGCACTGACGAGGTAGATTAGAGCGTAAGTTAAAGGTGACATTGGGTGATACCGATATCCTGGCGTACCACGACGTCGCTGGAATGGATGAGTTCTTCAAGATTGTAAAGTATCAAAGACGGCTTGGTTCAGAGGGTTTCGTGCTGAGAATCAGTCCAGTAGCCTTCAGTGAATTCATTGAGAGCCGCACAGACTGCATGGTCATCGACCTACGCAACAAAGCTGATAGGCAGTGTTTAGGATGGAAGATGGCTTCTTGTTCAAGCTGATCGTGGTTGCTAGATTTGCCAAAGAGTTTATTGATGGTAAGTTGACGGCAAGAAAACCAGTTCCAGATACCAGGCGCGAGACACTTTCCTCCCTTGGATACCACAGACACCTTTGGAGGCAGCTCAGAACATTCTCGCCTTTCAAGATCTCGAACGATTGCCACAAAGCGGCATCGGCCCACCTAAGGCTAAAACCGATAAAGAAGAGAACCACAAGTAGGACTTACCAGGATGTTGGAAATTATGCATACTAATCCGTTGACTGCATAGATTTTAAAGAACGTGAAGACAAGACCAAAGCGTAGGACGAATCAGTACCGTGGAAATGTATGCGTGCTGATCAAATGAATGCATAGTTTGTGGGAACGGCTCGCGATAAGATTAGACTTACCGATTAGAGATTCACTAGGCAAAAGATACGTCTTCTTTCATAGTCACCAAAGTCAGAATCGGACGCCCGCGGTAGCCACGGGTTATTACCAATATCTCGTCGAACTAATGAACACTCCAAGGCCAACAATCATCATAATCGAGGGAGGATTTAAGGAGTGTACTGCGAAAGGTATTAGCCGTAAGTTCGATGAGGAGAGCTTTCCATGGGCTGACTAACCGTTCGGTAGTTATACCCTGGGCGGGAGAAAGCAATCCGTCGCTGGACATATTGGTCTAGTCATGGTTGTATGGGTGTTCTCGAGGACAAAATTCTTCTTCGTTGCCGATATCACTAAAAGAAAACTGAAGCCTTTGCGTAATAGAAGCAGTGCTAGTGGTGCAGGACTTCTGGTCAGGCCAAGGTCCTCCAAAGATGCGCAAATCTTGAGATAAGGATTCACCTGAGCGAAGTAAACGTAGATGATCGCACTAAGCAGCATTAAATGTAGCAAATCCAGAAATCCCCATAGCTTTGCACATCGATTTTTTCAGATGCAGAGCTTACTCACTTGTAGGGCGACCCTTGTCCTGGTGCTTGCGGCCCGCCCCCACCTTGTGGAGGCTTTTGTTGTTGCAGAATTGCGGAGGCATGAGGTCTTGGCCTTGCATAGAGTCAACGTCGGGTCGATTTTCATAGAAGGCGGAGATTAGTTTAGGAGGGTCTCGATCTAAAGATGGAGTAGGCGAGACAGAATGGTATGCCACTATTATCTGTGTTCGAGTGAGCGAGGCCAAATGGTTGAACTTGCGTCTCTGCGCTTACCGCCCAGCAAACAAAGAAGCAGAGGAGTGAGCCAGTTCCACGACTAGATAGGGTGAGCTGACCAGGCCCTACGGTCGTGTCACTGTGCAGGTATTCCTTCGTATCCTTTCAATGAGCTTCTGAAGTCTTGTGAGTACCTTGGTAGTAAGAAAACTTGTCTGTACACGTAATTTGCAAAACTACATGAGATTGAAGCATTCATGGTGGCGAACCTTTTCATCCGACGAGGACAAAGAAGAAAGCCATGGTTTCTGCAGATTGCAAATTGCCAGTGGGTGAGAAGTCGAGAAGCCGAGAAGGGTAAAAGCTGCAGGCTCACAGATGACGGCTGCAGTGGTAGCTCTGTTTTGATCGAGGTATCAAAATGGAGGCGCGTGGGCCGCTTTGCAGTAAATTTCGCTTCCGTCCGGGAGCTATATTTGCTTTGCTGGAGCCAAAAAGCAGCTTACACGACATTGCATGGGAGGCATCCATCGAAGCGCTGCCTCATAAATATGAGCGATCTTGAACACGAGCGCACTGATTGCCTTTTGCCCGGCATTCAGATCCGTGCACGTATGGCAAATGTTGAGTCAGTCTGGACGGTTTGCACCTTGCTCGGACGCTACTTTATGTTACCAATATCCCTCCTCCATCAGTCCTGCCCTAGCATCGCCACTTCGCACCAGACAGCTGGACAGGCCAAAAAGGCACACCCAAAGAGGTGCAGAGGGGATCAGAAGTGGTGAGTAAGACTTTTCAAGAGTGGGAGTTTCATTGTGCGCTTGCATCAGCTCTCCTCTACTCTGGACCAAAAGCGTGGAGGAAGAGAGGCTGCCCGCCTCGTGCTGTCGTTTGGCCGGAGGATTGTCTGGAAACAATAACCAAGATGGACTAGAGCCCAGAATTTGGGGCTTTCCGAACATACCTAGGTATCCATGGATGGGCACACCGAAAACTGGGATACTAACAGGGTCTGTAAGGTCAAGCTTGGGGGGCCATTTGAAGACTTGGCTTAAGGGGCGTGTCTCCGGGACCAGCGTTGGCCAGTTGCGCAACTGTAGCTATTTATAGCTCGTCGTCGCCGCCGTCGCCGTCATCTCTTTGCAGTATTATGTCCCCCTTTTACCAGTTCCGCAAGCATCTAAATACCTCTAAAGCTTCAGTCGTCAGTGCATTGCGTTCAGGCGTCAGTAGTCGCTTCGCCGATGAGAAGAGGCGTTCTACTTTAGCTAACATCGCTGGAATCGATATAACGTTAAATGCAAGCTGTCCTAGCTCGATCGGGCCTGTGGTCAGCCACCAATGAAGGACGTTAACTCGTAATACTACCCCGCCACTACCCCTGGTACCGTCGATAAGCAGTATTAAGTTGCATATGCCCACCACTTAGATGGATATCGCTCTGAATCAACACCTGCATTGTCGCCACGGGTGTATAGCTGGTCTTTATGCGTATAGTGAAGAGGCGGCGTCTGATCGCAGCGTCGTTAATTCACAGTGACGACAGTGCAGCGACGATAGTACAGCGACGATAGCGCTACTACTAACGACGCTGTGATCAGATGCTATTACTAAACGGTACTACAACTAGACGTGAGTGTAATTTCCTAGGTAGATTGGTATTCCAAGTACGATTTCGATAATTGTGATACTACCGAAGTTACTCCAGCCAATAGAGCGTAGAAATTGCATTTTCGTGGTCTTGGCATTGGGCATTTTCATTGGAGACACGCTGTAATATTACGCGTTTTCTTGGCGTCATTATGTACTCCGTATTTAGAGCGGCCACATGCGACCTTCACTTTTAGCTAGATAATTACCACTTCCTTTTCACATTTCACAACGCCCTGGCTTAAGGCTCGGCGTTCTGCTCACCTACTCAACTGTTACCTCCTGTTCTATCACCACACCACATTCTGATCACTCACCACACCACATTCTGATCACTCACCACACCACATTCTGATCACTCACCACACCACATTCTGATCACTCACCACACCACATTCTGATCACTCACCACACCACATTCTGATCACTCACCACACCACATTCTGATCACTCATCATCCACTCTTCGACATGGCTGACATGACCATGCCGGATGTCGAGGCGGCTGACGATACCTTCTCCGATGCTCTCACCGATGTCGGTGACAGACTTCCTATGACACCTCACAGCGACAATATCATGACTTAGACAAACAATATCGATCATGCCTTACCCTACTACAGAGAACTCGTAGCTTAAGTATGTCCATGTGCCTTTTTCCCATTCACGCTTGCTAATCAACAACCTAGACAAAAACGCTCCTCGAGCGGCTGGCACAAGACGACGCGGTTCGTCTAGAGGCTAAGGCTGGAGCCATACTCGTTCTGGTACCCGCTCTTAAACTCATTGCAACTGGCTCTGGTAATGAACTCCGTGTCTTCCCCGACGAGGGCGTCCCAAGACAGTCCCCCAGTCGACGATCAAGATTTTATTGATGATACCGGCGTCGACCCGCTAGGTGAAACCCAGAATCAGCTCCTTCGATCCAACGCCGAGCTGGATCTAATCGGAGAGTCAGACCAGTCGTCCTGGTCCCGTGCCCTCGACGTCCAAGGGTGGACGTAAGGTAATGGATAAACCGCTTAATCCCCGGCATACCGTCGGATGCTCCTCGTTGTCTTACGCACCCAAAGTTCATCCCATCCATATTGACATCATCGACCGCGACGGCGTCACCGTCGATCGCCAGAGACTCACCGAGATCCAAGGTGTCTTGTTTGACGAGCTCCACGCCATGACCTGGATGGGCCGCAAGGACCGCAAAATCACCCACATGAAACTGCACCCGTAGGCTATTCGCAACTGGGTCAGCTTCTTTACCACATCAATCCTCGGCACCGTCTGCATCAATCACATTAACAACATCTTTTCGGCATACAAAAGCTCCGTTGTCGACGACAGTAACTAGTCCGACATCGACAAGGCATACGGTCTCTCCCGAAACGAAGCGCTCACCGAGCAAGAACGCCAGGTCTACAGTGCCTTAGCCGAGACCATGCGTGCCGACATGATAGGAGCCAATGCATATACACTTTCGCGGGGCCTTCCAGTCCAGTTGCTTCATCAATGCATATTCTGCGATCTACCATCAGATGCCCAACCCAGACCAATCAACGTTGGCCGGCCAGACTGCCTCGAGAGTGCTGCGCCAGGCAGACCAGCTCAATCTACGTGTTCGTAATACCCCCCATACTCGTGCCCTGGCCGGTGTCTTTGCACACAATATGGGCTGGAACATAAACCGTTTCCGACGCTTCCACGATGACCACGCCAAACTCGGTCACATCACCAAGCGATACGGCGGTATCTTTATCCTCCTTAGTGACCAGGGATGGCCAGCTGCGCAGCACTCCTGCGCAGCAAAAGAGTGGAGCTCGCGGCGTCGATGGAAGGGTGATATTATACTGTAAAGGAACGACACTAACGAGAACGACGATGGCGACGACGACGATCTATAAATAGCTACAACTGCGCAGCTAGCCAGCTCTGTTAGTGACAAGTATATCACCTCTCAGTGAGTCTTACACCAATCGTAAGTGAATGTCCACAGTTTACTGACCATATAACAGAATCCGCAAGAGTGCCGCAAGCGCCATCACGCATATCCTCCACGTTGTCCACCTTGTGTTTCCCGAACTCCCCGCCATCATGAATAAAAATTTCCGCCTTAGTAATGGAGGATTTTATCTCCCAAGACGCTGCGCGTATGGAGAGAGTCGTGAGGAACAAGATTGATATCTCACGAAAGTCGGAGGACGACATGGCAACCCGTGTCGAGAAGGTGGTCTCGGCTTAACTACTGCCGTAGACTTTTGTTTCCGTACGTCGGTCGCACATCGTCGACTCTGCTAGGCAGCGTCGACCTCAGTGACCATGATGCAACTCTGGTTGGAACAACTTCGTATTGATGCTACTTGCCAATCCCAAGTGAAAATGCGGTCTCAATACCAGTTGCAGCTAGCACGAAGTACTCCAGCTGTGGAAGGTACCATTGCCGTGGGGTATAATAGCCTGCATTTGTCTATTCATCTTGAAACAACCAATGCATCTTTTACACTTTCACAGAACCTAGGTTCTTCGTATTCCTTGGTACTTCGGGCACGCTTCGTGGCGCTTTAAGCCTAGCTCGAAAAACAGCTATAGGTCGAGAGTTCGCTTTAAGTTCTAAGTCACACGAATTAAAATTAATATTGCTCCTTGTACCGGGTATGGCCGTCGGCCCATCACAGCTCTGTATATACTTCGTATAAAAGGGGGCAATATCCTCGGCAATACCTTCCTAGCACTCAAACTCTCAACATAGCATCAATTGGTCAAAATCTAAAGGGGGTTGTTCGAGGGTTGAAACTTGTGTCCAACGATGCATGCTTATTGTTCCGCCATTCATGAGGTGGGCGGGCCAGAATGTGCGTTGAATGCTGCAAACAGCCAGTGAGGCGGAACCCTCGCTCTTGTCTACCTAGGTAGCCAATGCGGGGCACGGGTGCTACGTGAATACTCTCCTGATAAAAAACAATTCCACAGAGTCTCTTGCTGTATCATTAGAATCCCTGTAAAGGATTCCCTTCAAGGTATCATACTTCGTAGCTTCTGTGGCTTTCGTGCCCTGATTTCGTTGCCTGGCCGCCGGCAGATTGTATATACAGAGGCAGGCAGCTAAGCAGCTTTACAACAAATACACGCTATTCATTCATTCTGCTATTCCTCATGTGTCTCTTGCTCCTCTGCCTTGGTTAAATGCCCGTGGTTGGCCGGACAACCGAGGCTAACAGTTATTGTTTGATACTAGACGCGACTCTACTCTTCCAACACGTTCGGATAGAGCATGAATTCCTACGCAGGTTGTCCCCTACCGCTTATTCAGATATTCTGTGACAGCAGGGGCAATGGACGGCCGTCGTACAGTACCCTCCTGTACTGAGATCATGGACGCACGACGTTGAGCGGCAGCGTCAGGAGCTCTGCCATGAGTGGCCAACATGTCGGTTACGGAAGGAACCAGAGATGGGCGAGCCGGTGGCTGGCCATGGACGGAATATTTAACCGACAATCGATTTGCCTCCGCCTCGTTAAATGCATCCACATTTGTCGTTGCGAATTTACGAGCGGACACCTTGTTCGCGAAGAGCAGGTCGAGTTCGTGGAATGATCGGTCCTTTGTTTCGGGAAGCCGGAAGTATGACCAAATGAAGGTCAGCATGGCAAATCCGCCCCAAAAGAAGCCGGTGTAGCCTCGGAGACCCCAGGCAGATGGGTTCATCATGAAGTTCTGCAGTGTCCCACCAATCACAGCACAGATGTAGTAAGAGTTTCTCGCCAAGCATACCGTCTTCTGGCGCAACCGTGAAGAGCCCATTTCCGCTGGTAGCGCCCATCCGAGCTGTCCCGCAGAGAGTTGGAACGTCGCAGTCCAGACTAAAGTCAAGATCGCTTGGGCCCACGCAACGTTCGGGTTGTCCGTCCAGACATTTAATATACCGATAAGGAAAAGCTCGACTGCCATTGCGGCCATACCCCACAGGTAGATGGTACGCCGACCGACATACGGCATAAGAACAAACCAGTTCACCAAACAGGAAAACAAAGCAAGTCCATTTGCCCCGACTCCCAATGAGTAAGCCGACGAAGAGCTTAAGCCGACCTGTTCGAAGAAGTACGTAGAAGCATACGCAAACACAGAACCGCAGACCACTTGACCTGCAAAGACCATACAGGCAATCTCAGTTCTCCGTAGTTCAAATCCTGAGAAGCAATCCCAGTAAGTCGTTCCCACAGAGAGCTGTTCTTCCAAGTTGTTGGTGTATATAATTGTGGCAAGGGTGTCTTTGGGATTTTGGTGCGCTGAGGCTCTTTGGAGGCGGCGGATTGACCGCTCTGCTTCGGTAAGACGATTTTGACGTACTAGATACCAAGGTGATTCCGGAGCCTTGTAAATGGCCGGTACCAAGAAGATAGGCCAAACCCACTGTAAAGCAAATGGGATCTTATACCCCCAATCATCCGTACGCGTTACCAATCCACGGAGTACACCTCCCGAAATGAGTTGGCCAATGATGAAACACATGTTGGTGTATGAGGTGAAGTACACGCGAAGCTGTAATGGCAGGACTTCAGAAGCATAAGCTGGAGCGGTGGTTGCAAAGACACCCCAAGGGAAACCCGACAGGAGTTGGCCTACCAATAAAACGGGTCTGCTTGGTGCAAAGAAGACGATGAATAGGAACGCCGAGAGGCAGAAAAGAGAACCAATCAGGACTTTTCGTGGACCATATGCCGTTACGAGCCAGCCATTGATGATGGCACCAAAGAAGGCACCGACTCCAGAAGCCTGGCCAAGTCCGGTCTGCCACTCTGCAGGAATTTGATAACCGCTTCGTGTTGTATCACTGACTCCAACATAATCGCCAAACTTGCGTTGGAACGAAGGATATGCCCAGAAGTTTCCAAGGAGATTGGTGTCGAAGCCTTCCATGATGACACAAGTCGAAATGACCAAACTCCACCCAATAGCGGACGCGTTGTTATGGATAGCTTGCCGTGTGGTCATAGATTTTTCATCGGTGCTCGCTTCTTGAGCAGCGGCACTGAGCTTGCGGGTATCCCATTGTTCGTCTCGCCAAGTACGGTCGAAGTTACCCTGGTTCTCGGCCTCCCGAATATCGCCACCTCCTTTCTCAGACATGTTGGAGAAAAGCACAGGTTTCTGCAACGACAAAGCAAAATGTGAAGGTATAGCACGAGGTAGTAGTCGTTTGCGTGACAAAGGAAAAGCTCCAGGAATGGCAGTGGTAGAGACAGCCTTTTATTTCATATACCAAGGCTTTACAGAATGCGGGGTTGGATGGAGTGACAACGCCAAGATCAACTCCAGGTCATCTTGGCGCGAGGTAGCGATTGCGGGTTCATGAAGATGGGTATCTAAGCCGACACACTGGTAACGCGGGGAGGAAAGAAAACTGGGGATACAGAAGGTGTATGGCGGCGGAAAATGGGCGGAAAACCCTCGGGAAAGTTGCGGGAAATCCTTGCCGCTGAATGGTCCCCATGCTGGAATTTGTATTCCGTCCTAATCCCCAGGGTGAGATTGCCGAAGCTGCTTCTAGACCTTGTATCGGCAAAAAATTTCCCTTTTCAAGATCTAAATAACAAATAATACTGCTCATAAGAAATTCGACCAAGACCAATCTGCGGAGATGCCCTCCAACACTAATCGGTCGTGACTCGAGCATTGGCTGAAGCTTATTTCATGTTCTTCCTAGCCTGGTCTAGCGGATTTACGTTGCCGAATCTTGTCAAATCCTTAAAACAAAGTGACTCGTGATTATTTCCTAGCTTTGTGTTGATCGAACCTGCTCGCTACGTACCGTTGAACAAGAGATTCATAGTCAGCAACAAAATAATCTAACCTCGTTCCTACTATCATAAAACAGGATCGTAGCCTCCTGACTGAAGCTTGGTTTACAGAATAAGGTCGTGATATCGGAACTTTGAGGAATAAGTCGCCGACCAAGGTTTCTGAACTTACGATCGACCCTTGCTTTCCCCATACAAAGAGAATCCACTAATGCAACCCCCCGGACCCACCGGAGGTGGAGAGCTTTAGTGGAGGAAAGATTTCTGAATCTGCAGTGCGATAACAGCACAGCTTTTAACACACAGGTTGCTTCACTAGCGATAGGCTGAGAACCATCTCACCGGAATGGCTTTTGGGGAAACTTTTGCTTTGTTCCGATCTATCGATTGCTTTCATAGCTACCATTATTCGCGAGGATTAATGTAAGCGCGGATATCATGTCAGTGGCATTTGATCCTCCATCACAACCCATGACACCTTACATACATGCCCTGTGGATAGGGATGACTTTGCCCGCAGGCCTACCAAGCCACGTGGCGAGAATGGATGATTAGGTACCTCTTGAGAAGTAGTCAATCAACCCCTGCATAGCCAAAAATCTAGCTTCAACGAATATTTGGCAGTTTTAGCCAGCCTGGGCACACCGGGCCAGGTTTCGAAGCGTCCGCGGCTCTTTCTTTTTGCGGCCGCTGAGGCAGGCGCCACGAGCGCGGATTGAAGCTAGCTAGGACGAAACAACCCCTCTTGTTGATTCCATTCCATTCTCCCCAGGACAAGGGGATATCTCCCCAAACATTCATTCAGAGAATAACTGTGAAGCAAGCCACATAGCTGAGACAATATTTCTCAAGTCCATCCGATACACACCACTTTAAAAAGACTCAAGTACGGAAGCGAAATCTCGACCTTCCGTAGGTCGTTCTAGGGCAATTTTGCGATGCGTCCTTTCTCTGGACTCAGGTCTCCTTGAGTACCGATCTCCAAGACACCAAATCTAGTAATCGTGAAGACGGAATACGTGAACACTGCTGGCGGTTTGCGGCGAGATCTAGCGACATTGTCTCTCCTATTAGGTGCATAGTTTCTTATCGGCGACTTTCCTACGAAGTCAGTGCAGGACCAGCGGATGCTCTTGGCGTCAGCAGCGCATTATTACAGACTAGAGCATCAAGTTCCAATTATTCTTAACGTTGCCCAAGACCAGGTTGCGGTAGAGGTGCGGCTACGCTTCCGGTATGCGACCCATTCACGCCAATCGAGTCTCGTACTGCCAAAAGAGCCCTTTGATGAAGGTTCAACCGACGAATTAACTGCCATGACCATTATATTTTTACCGTAGCGTCGATACAGAATGGGGGAGTCGATCAGATCAGCAAATGGAGGACTCAATCGTTACCACGAAGATTCTCTACACAAGAAACTGGTACCATACACGATGGGAAGTCTGTCAATCCGCTGAGAAGCAGGCCCACACTATCAAGAGATAAGTTGTCGGGAACTGGTTGCCGAGAGCTCGCTGGCTCAAGTAGAGCTAAGCGAGCAATCGATTAGACCTCGGCTCAAGTTCTTGGCGCCTGGGACCAAACTTCAATACTAAGCGAACACAACCCGTTCCTCGGTGGCAGAACATGACAGTGTGCATGTGGGAATTCGGGAAATAAATTATCGCGCGTTCTTGGTTTTCCGAACCTTGTGGAGTCGGCAAGAGCGACGAGCAACTGTTTGCGACGTAAAATTTCTCCCCGCCTTGTGAGAGTTGAGTATGGACGGTCTCACCTTTGAACAGAGCCAAGAACTCAAGCAGATTTCCCAAGTACGTCTATTAGCTAGCATATCTATCAGAAATTTCTGACCTCTACCAAGGATACGTTCCAGAACGTCCATCCGCCTTGGACATGGCCATTCTCCCAAAATGTTGTCCCTGGTGGCGTCCTCATGTCGGGATGTGCCAAGGCGGCGTATCAAACGGTCCCTAAAAACTTCGTGCTTGACAACCTGCAAACTCATTTCATAGGTGGACCCAAGGCTAATCTACCCATGACTTTCAAAGTAACGCGTCTGAGCAATGGTAGGACATTCCTGGTGAGGTCTGTCGTGATTGAGCAGAATGGCAAAATTCTGCTCCATGCCACAATCGGTTTTGTCAATGGTGATGCCTGGACCGGTCCGTCATTAAAGTATTCGTCAGCTCGTCAAACCTCGCACAGGATCACGGAGATCACGCTTGACGACCTAGAGATTGGAAGAGGAAAGCATGGATCGTTTATGAAGTTCCAGCGGATGCCGCTTGTATTCAAAGGTGAGACCTCAGAGTCCCTCTTGTATAGCCACACATGTAGATGATTACTGATCGTGGCATAGACAAATCAAAACGGCCTGAAACGGGTCTGACAGCTTCAGTGGCTCAAATAATACCACCGATCCGTGACCCACCCGGTACGATCAACCACATCCTTGGAATCATCAATCTATCGGACTATCACGTTGTGGATACGCCGTTACAACTTTCGCAGACGAAATTTGGAATGCCTGAGATCGGAGACATGAGCCGAACCCCAACAGAAAGCAACATTAAGCTTTTCACGAGCATCAATCATTCTGTTAATTTTCACGTCCACGGTGGTTTCCGAGCGGATGATTTGACGTATATCGAGGCGGAGACACCTTGGGCCAATGACGGAAGAGCTATGATGTACACAAAGATATTTAGCAAGGATGGTCTGCTGATCGCATCGTGTTCACAGGAGGTACGTATATTCGAGGATGTTGAAGCTACATCCAGGTTGACCAAGATCCTAGGGTTTCTACGTGTTGAAGAACGGGCCCACAGAACAAAAGAACGCGAAGCTTTAGGGCCAGTTTTCGTGGTATGTAGTCATCACAGGTGGAGAGACCCAAGAGTCGGGGAAAACATCATATTTGCTGCTTGAGCTGGGCTAGTCATGCATGACCTGCAACGATTTGAGATTTCCAACAGCTTGCATTTATTGTCCGTGGAACATCCTGGTCAAGTGTGGCATCATGGGTACTGGTCTGCAGCCTAGGGACTTGTTCGATGCCAATACTCTGTCATTTCGATACATACTCTTGGAAGAAGAATGGTCGCATCCGCCAGGATTCTCACGATGAAATTAAGCCTTCAGCCATGATCAAAGCTAGATAGATCACCGACACGGATGCGTTGCTGGTATAACTTAGATTGACTACAGAGCTATGGAAATACATAGGAGATTCGTAGATACATATACTGATGATTCCAAGCTCTAGCGGAATAACTAGTATAAGTACATATAAGCGACTATAAGTAGAAATTTAACTCTATACGTTCACTTCGGCTAGGGTCGCCGGATACCTTAAGTTAACGTATCACGTAGGCTCTGGTCAAAGGTCTACATTATCGAGTAAGTGACGCTGATTCCTGGTTATATAAATCTTATTAAAGTACGACGAACAGGACATTGCTTTTGCAGTCTTCCGGAACGAATATGGACACGCCGAGTTTGCAATATAAGCCCCCCTTAAGCCCAGTGATTAGCTAAACGCCGTTCTCCGTACACGAGGTAGCCAGCAGGGCTAAGGCAACAGACGCTGCCGCATCTGCCCAGCCTCCATTCTCGGGGCTGTTGACAGACCGAAAACGCCAGCTCCGACGATGAGAGCGTCGCCATATGGACTCGATCTCTCCTTTCTCACGCTTCTTCCAAGATGCCTCATACAACCTATGAGACCAAACCACCCCAAGGCGATAGCGAACCCCTCCGCGCACAAAGGCGTAGAGAATTTGCAACACCACGGTTATCAACAAACGATACCAACTGGAATACAATGTAGGCGCGAAACACGGGCACGAGGTGTAGGACCCTCGGCCAACTTGCTCTGTACATAGACAGGACAGCCCACCACCGCATAGATTGTAGACAGTCTAATACGGATTATGATTTCTTCATACAACCTATGCGGTGCTCGGGTAAGAAATCTTGATCAACGCAATTGTCGTACCTTCTACATGCGACGTTACTGTGTTATTGATAGGTCTACGATTTTCATATGCATTCGCCTATCCAGACTAGATCAGAATTGCAACTTCATGTGGAATGACCAGTCACATGACCGGGGCTACCAACGCCCGTATCGCTCGTCAACGGCTAGGCAATAGTGATGTCTTGCCAAAACCATTCGCTCTTTGTGGTAGCCTGTTCCTCTGCAAATGGTGCTTCGACTGACCCACCCGAAACTCCATCCGTATCGACTGATTGCACCGTCTGCGGGGTCGCCTCATTCTCAGCTACCGCATATATCGGTTTGAGAGCGTCCTCCAGGATACGTCTTGCCGTTTTGTCGCCCATGCCTGCAGGACGCTTCGGAATCGACTTGGTCAGTCGTGCCAGACCGACCCTGGTGTACTGTGAACCCTGTCCATCCGTGTTCGATAGGACGAGAAAGTACGCGGTACAGTATGTCGGCAGGGGCCGCCCAACCAAGTCGATGATTCCGGGCTTGGGCTGGAACCATGTACCGGCCAGGAGGAGGAGATGAAGTCGCTGCTGGCTGTGATCGCTGACTTGATCAAACCTGACGTAGATCTCGGGCCCACATGTGCTAGAATCAACTACTCCAGACAAAGTCATCCCTCCTTTAGCACCCGAGTTGCAATCGAATTTTTTGAGGAAGCCACGGCCAAGAATACAGCCTTCCTGAACCGCACCAAACGGGCCATAGGGTGCCTTGGTGTTGATGGCATTGCGGGTGAAGCCGTTACTGAGTGCAAACGGACTGCCGCTCACGTAGGTGGTCAAACCATCACAGCGTGCCCAGGACCAACTTGGGCTCTTGTTGTTAATGGATGGTAGCGGTTCGTCAGACGATCGAATCCAGAGAAGTCCATACAGGATGTCATGGGACCATAGGCCTGCCACATACTGTGATTTGTTTCTCTTCGCGAACTGGGACGCTAACCCTCCGATAGCTGGCAGACGGTCGTCGGAATTCGTGACGCCACGTTGCTGGTAAGAATTGACCATCTTATACCACCCATCCATCCTCTCATCTTGCTTCGGCGTGATAGAGCCCATGAAGTTTCTATCGATGTCTCGATGATTGGGAGAAAAGTCCAGCCCGTTTCTGGCAAGATTGACCGATTCCGACACAAATTTTCGGCTGCTAGTTAAATAGCTGTAAACACTTTTGTCCTCATTCTGCGACTCAACAGTCGAGTCCATTCCGTCTTCGAAAAGGGTGGTCTGGCACTTCCAACACGCTCGTCCTTCATAAAAGTGCAGGACCGACGTCGGGAGCACTCGTTCCTGCAAGGTCCAACAGCGTGAACTGATTGGCATATTCTCCACATGTGCGGTCCAGCGCTCCTGGTGACTGAGACTGTTGGAATAGTCGCAGTACGATCGGGCCACAGAAAAGTTCCCGATACTTCTATAGCCGGACAGCTTCGCCGGCTTGATCGGTCCCAATAATTGGTCAGGTCTCCAGTTGAACAGCCCGTGATGGGGATTGAGACCAGCCGTCGCCGAAATAGTAAAGATTGAGCTCGAGTAGACCGCTCGCATCTTATTGCACTCGATGTTGAAGTCATGGCCACCGTCGCTCTCCGACTGGATGATGCACAGAGCATCGATCCAGAGATATCGAACATCAAGTGCCCTGCAAGCTGTAACACAGTCTTGGAAGAGGGTTGGAAGATCTGTCCAGGCAATTCTCTGCTGGAAAGGGACGAGAGACTCTTTGGTCAGAATCAGGGGCTGCTTTCCACCCCATCGATAGCTCAAGGAAATGTAAGGTGCGACTTCCCGGATGCCCACCGCAAGATGCGGATCCACATATCTGCCCTTGTCGTCCCGATCCAGGCCAACGTCAATGAGTCTCGTGGGCATTTCTGCTGAAGCGGAATCACGACGATGATCTTGGCACGAGGCATGTTCTTTACAAGTCTCCAGCCAATGCTTGACAAGCTTGAAATCAGCGGCGGCCGTGTAACTGGATCGCTTTTCGGCCCAGCGATTAGGCTTGGCCGCTTGGAGGAAAGCACCATCTTTGACTGGCACAAAGTACACCTTCGGAGTATTCAGGATCTCGACTGACCATACCGCAGGAGTCCGATCCGCATCCGGCTTGATCTTCAATGAGTCTTCGGCGGTGGTATGGAGCTGAAGGTGCATAAAACGACACAGCTGACACGTTCGAGCGGACTCTGCAAGCTCTGTCCTCTTCTCAACGTGCTTGATCTCTCTCAGCGTCTCGCTGACCACGTAGTCAGGCTTGACAAGGTGATGCAAACCGAAAGTCGCATTGACGAGGGCCGTGCATCTCTCACAAATCAATTCGTACTTTTTATCGCTAGACAGACACGAATGTTGCTGGTGCTCGCCGCGCAGTCGATCCACTGTAGGGTTGACATGTCAGTCCGCTCAAAACTACTATGGGGAGAGAATAACCGCACATAGTACGCTCGGGGCACGGAAGAGGCGATCTGATGTTCGGGTGAGAAAGATGACAAGCACTACTGACCACAATACCGGCAAAAATAGGATGTTTAGAACAATGTCAGACAATTTCCTCTTGCGTCTGTCCGGGCTCATCTTGGAAATTCTCCTTGACCCAGGCGATGAAGATGATTTTCCTTGCGCCAAGCTTGAATCTGAGCTTCGATTGTCGTGTCGATGTGTGATGGTTTACCAAAAAGGTCGCTCCTGAACTGAGTATTTGTTCCAGACAGTGGTGAACCCGCGCGATGATGTTCTCGCTCAGGATCTAGCAGAGCATAGACCCTACACCACAGTGGGCATAACAAATGCTGGTGCCTGGCGCGTGACAACTTTCCTTGGCGGTGGCTTGGACAGGAGGCAAATCAGGGACTTGGACGATGTATGAGTTCTTGGCGTCACCATCAAGACTGTTGGCTCGTTGCTACAGCACCTAAGTGGCGAAGAGCGCCTCGAGGGCCTTTGCTAGCTAATCTTGTGTTCAAAGGACGCTTGAGAGAGGATGAATTCTGTACGTAGAGCGCGCATCGTGGCACGAATGAGGTTAATGTCAACGGCACACCATTTCCGCCTAGGAATTAGATCATTCAGTTATCTGGAAGATGTTCTTGTGAGCGGCGCATCCAGGACGATGTGTTCCGCTGCTTCCTCTCCCACCCTTGTTCCCTCTGCCAGAAGCCGGTCTGGTGCAGTATTCAATGATCCCGAACTTGACAAATACCTCGACAAGAGGTACTTGGAGGCTGTATCGCAGGGGACAGGTGGTCTCGCTTTCCGCCTTTTCCAAAGGCTAGAATCGGAACTATATGCACGGTTATCGACGGCGGTAGGCCCGGCAACCCAATATCTCAAAATCTTGTATTTGCCCGGTGATATTCGAGAGTGGGAAGACATGTCTGTTCAAGGGTGCGACCCAGACTTTTGAACATCCGCAGCTGACCATTTGGGAGAGCAGTTGTCTCTCGATACAAGGACAACTTCGTGTTACATCTCGTCCGCATAGTGTTGGTGCGTCATTGAGGATCATCTGTTCTTGCCGAGTAACGTGTTCCACCATGAAGCAAGCCTGACTGAGTTGTCCGGCTTTTCTTTCTTCTGGCCATTGGTTTGCCACCATCGGGCAGGAAAAAAGCCGACCATTATGCCGACCAGATGGTCAAGATAGTCAGCTCGCCCGAAGCGGGCAACCACTCCGAACGCTTGGGTAGCAGCAATGAGAAAGAAGATGGCGGAGCCGTCAAATGATAGCTTCTCCGTCCACTCGTCCGGAATGAAGAAAGGAGAAAATGGATCACTGAGAAAGTCCAACGTTAGCATGACGGCGTGCTCGAGTGAATGTACGGGCATATCATTACCTCATATGCATTGCAAGATAGGCCGACATGACGCCATAGACACAACCAGTAGCACCCAAAACCGACGTTGCCATGTTTCCCTGTACGACATGACGAGCAAAGCTCGCGAAACCCCCTATTAGACCCGAGGCAAAGTAGATGGACAGGAAAGTGCCCCTTCCCACCTCCTGGTGGAGGGGAAGGCCGAAAATGCCCAACGCCAGCATGTTGATACTCAAGTGCCACAGAGCCTGGTGGCGAGTCTGGTGGCTGAAGAGGGTTCCTAAATTACAGAGTGCATAGGGGTAGGTCGGTACAAACAGGAAATATTTGTTCAGAATCGACCAAAACGGGGGAACCTTCCACAAGATCCAGACGGCAGTATTGATGGCGATCAGGGCACCAATGGTGGCAGAAGACAGTGACACATCTGGAAAGAACCGGTCAGACTATTTCGGACGGGTCCCGGCCTGGGCGAAGTAGTAGCAAGCAACACACAGAGACGCTGCCAGCAGGATCGAAGGGAAGACGCGGCGAAAGGTCGACATGCGGGCGATTTCGGGTGATTCGAGCGTCAGCTCAGATTGAGCTCGATTGCGGGCTCTCAACACCCACCGCTAGAAGCTCCTCTTCTTTGTACTCGTTTGGCATCGTTCTCTGCTCGGATTCGATCGAGTTCGCTTTTGCCATATGGATCGCCCTCCTTTTCGCTCAGCTCAGACTGATGGTAGCCGCTCTGAGGCCCGTAGTAGACCTCTTTCGGGGTTGTGTTCGTTTTGTACAGGCCCAGATCTTGACCTCTTTGCATCAGCACGGATGGATCCTACTTCTCGCGTGGATCGTCCTCCCGCTCAATGCGGTACATGATTGCTTCATCCTCGTGATCGGAAACTCTCTTCTCAAGTAGGCTAGGCCTTCATCGACCGCGCGGGGGTATTCCTGCAAGTGGGATTCGATATCTTTGGGGAACGAGAGATCCAGCGTCCCATCAGTACGGCGGCCGTGCAGGACTCGTAGAAACCGATTTGCAAAGTGGAGAGAGGGAGCATCTTGCCCGAAGATGTCAACGATTTCATCGTCGGTCAGTTCAGTGTCTTGAAATTTTAGACCTTGCTCAGGTTTCCTGTCGGATCCATATGGCTTGAGTTTTAGGCCACCAAAGACTGGCGAAAGCCAGCCCGCGAAATTTGAGTAAAAGATGGCTGCTGTTGTTGCGGAAGGAAAAGAGATTGGCAAATGATATTGTTAGACTTTGGTGCGGCAATGAACTGCCTCCGGTGGACTAAAGCCGAGTTTAGAAGCCAATGGTCGAGACACAGACCCAGGCGAACATTGACGTGCCAGTGTCTGCGAGGAGCTTCTGGCTATGCGCAGGGCTACTGTTTCAACATTGTTCATTTCGCCTCACACCGCCAGGGCGTCTCACCTTGTGCCGCGAGTGCAAAGAGAATGCTACAGATGCCTCGGGAGGTTCGTTGTAATTCAGCTTTTAGATATCATCCCGACTTGTCCTGTCCGCAATCTCGGCACGTGACAACGCGTTCGATCACCGAAAGGTGGAAAGTCTTGGCATTCGTGCTCGTCCTCGGACATCCAGTCTTTGGGAATATGTTGTACCACAATATTATGACTTCTTCAATCCCTCTACATGGCGGAAACAGCCGGTCTAGTCATTGGAATTGGAGCTGTCAGCTTAGCCAGCCTTTTCGACTGCGTTGACTGTTTCAACCACATCCGCATAGGCCAAACTCTAGAGGACGACTTTCCTTTCTATCAGACCGAGCTAAACGTTCTGCAGCTGCGCTTCTCGAGAAGGGGCTTAGACTGTAACCGAGATATCCACGAAACGTTCCGTCATTACCGATGATGGAGCACCACTTGTGGAGAACAACCCGAAGCAGATAGCCAGGTTTTTTCGATGAGCAAGAGAAGACGCAGAGGACTATGCTGATATTCCGGACTCGAGTTAAGCCCGTCCAGACCTGCGACAGACGCTGGGGCTCGCAAAACTGCGTTCGAAGCTGAGAGCCATTATTGATCGGCGGTAAAAGTCAACTAAGACCGCGGGATTCGGAGAAAACATGCGCAGGGAGCATGTTATAAGAGAGAGGGATTTGTTGCACTAATTGTCAATCTGGGGACCGAAGTTGATGATCTTGAGGCGCTGATATTAGTGGCTGAACTAAACCCTATGTTGCAGTAAATGCAGATAGAAGACGCCGAGGAAGTCCAAAGTAAAGATGCGAAGGAGATGAAACTCGTGAAGGACAGTACGAGGGACGTCGATACTGCCTTTGGACTTGTCGTAGAGCAAGCCCGCTTAGGCCACAGCTTTAGCAATACGGAGATTGGGGACTATTCAGCAGCCCAGATGGGTGACTCTGTCATCGCGGAATATTCTGGGCCTTTGTCAAAAACCTTTTATAACTACGCAGCTACTCGGATCGGCAAGAATGCACAGGTGACCATAGTCAACATGCATGGAAGGACAGTGTTCGATAAGACCATGTAGGGCAAGATGAACTAAACAGGCTATTAGAGAGTATTCAGCAAGAGCACATACGTCAGAGGTAGCTGTGCGCGACTTGACTAGCCTATAGCTGTTTAGTAGTAAGTAAGTGTGGTAAGTATTAAAAAATACTAAAATCGATCCTAACTAGCGATTAAAAAGTAAAAGCTAGTACGAAGAGTGTGAAGTCTCTGGCGAACAGTGGAGAAACGTGATGTTGGAAGTGATTGATTGACTACCTAGGTAGCTAAAAAAAAATCTTGTGTCCGACTATAGAGGTAGTTATCAGTTTTGTCTTTAGGCAAACTCATCCGACGTGCGAAACCGTGATATTATATACACCAAACTTGAGCGTCCATAATTGCCGTAATACGACGTTCAGGATCTAAATGGCATTCCAGTTGATCCTCTGGACAATTCATCTAATGCAAGCCGGAATCAATACCTAGGTAGCATTGATTGCATGTGAAGCAAGGGGTATGCCGGCAGCAGAGCCTGGACGACGTGCATTATAGGCGCCGGTTACAGCCGTTAGACCCGAAGCTTACAAATGGCGGGGGCCATTATGTAATAACCCAGCCGCAGTGGGCTGGACAGCCCCACGAGCCCCCTCGCGTTTTATTATCGATAGCGGTTTTGCCGCGCAGCTGGCCCTTCCACCACGATAGCGCTCGGAGCTCATATTTGACGGCGCAGACTGAACTCCGACTCTCTCCAGAACATAGCTAGAAAGAACCGCCATGCTCATCAAGGAATTCCACAAAGATGTCGCAACCAAGGCCAGCGGGGATGGCACAATGCGTGAGCCTCCTCTCCTCCTCCTCCTCCTCCTCCCAACCTGAACCTCAAGCCGCATCGCGACAACACAGCTCATAGCAAAATGGACATATACTGAGACCGGTCTTTGCAAGGCATATTCATCACGCACCCAGTGATCCCAGGCTATCCGCACGCAAAGTTCCCTGGTGTCGTCGTGTTCTCCGAGATCTACCAAGGTAAGCAAAGCTCGAACTTCTTTCAATCTCCAAGGAGGCCCAGCGACAAAGCTACTGACACAACCGAGTCACTGGGCCTGTACAGCGCTTCGCTCGCATGATCGCGTCGCAGGGGTTCATCGTCGCAGCACCCTCATCGTATCACGAATTCACCGGCCCCGAGGCGTTGGCCTACGACGGGCCCGGCACCGACGCAGGCAACGAGTGGAAGATCAAGAAGACCATACCCGCATACGACGAAGATGCAGAGCTCTCAGTCACCGCCCTGCTCTCCATGGCAACATGCAACGGCAGAATCGGCACGACGGGGATGTGTCTGGGTGGACATCTTGCATATCGCTGCGCCCTAGACCAGCGAGTCACGGCAGGAGTGTGCTACTTCGCAACCGACATCCACAGCCACAGTCTGGGCCTCGATATGCAAGACGACAGTCTCCAGAGGGCCGGCGACATCAAGGGCGAACTCGTGATGATATTCGGGAAGAACGACAACCATGTCCCGCCGGCTGGACGGGACCTGATTCGCAAGACGCTGCTTGAGGCAGGGGTCGAGTTCAGCTTCTACGAGATTGCGGGGGCGCAGCATGCTTTTATCCGCGACGAGCTGAGTAAGGATAGGTATGATGCTGCGGTGTCCAAGGTCTGCTTCGAGATGCTGCTGGAGCTGTTTAACAGGAAGCTGAAGTCGGATCTTGGCGAGCCGAGTGGGGAGAAGCTAAAGGTTGAAGACATCTGTTGAGCTTTCCATCCTTTTTAACTCTGCCGCTCTGGCTCTGGCTTGGGAGACGCTGAATATTCTGCTTAGCGTAGATTCACCAATTTTACTCTTCGTTCCAGCGCCTATACTACTAATGTGATCATGTTTAACCGTGGTGATCCCTGCCTGAAGCTTTTCGACCCTCTTGGGTGATGTTTGGAACTTCTTGGCATTTCCTAATAGCAAATTCTAGACTTTCTTTCCTCTACGAACATGTCCAGTTTGTGCCAGTGGTGAGTTCCTGCCATTTTCGATGCTCGCAGTATCCTCTCTCAACTTGTGAGCTTCTTGCGCCATCTTCAAGCGATCCTCTTCATGAGCAGCTCCTGTCTGTAGACTCCAGTGATGTCACTAGGCTTCGATGTAATCTTGACCATTGCCCTTGAGGGTACACTCTTTCGGAGAGTCAACGGTGGCCCATTCCCGGACTTTCCTCACCCAAAACGCGTGATTTTTTTCACCATCGACGCCGTTCCCAGCGCGAATGTTAAGCATCCACATGTCCAGGCGATCCAACACTTCCTGCGCAGCCATGACCTCAAAGCTACACTTTCTCATCTCTTGGAGCTTATCAGTTTCAGACGTGGTTGTCGAGAAGCCAGGCCTGTAGTCCCCGCTCGCTAATAGGTCATATAGGCCTTCGGCATATGAGTGGAAAGATTGGGTGTTAATGATTTGGTAGTATTTCCAGTCTTCACAATGGTCACTGAGCAACTCAAGCACCTTCTCCTTATCGCATAAGCACAAGCGATCGATCAATTTCTCGATTGAAGGATAGTATTCGTGCTTGTTGCAATCTGAATCAGTTAGCCTCTTGTGTCTGAGTAAGAAGCGTAATGCCTTGCCCTGCGGTCCGAGTACATTCCACAGCATGAGAACGTCTTCCTTGCTCAACAGACTCAACAAACCGTTCTCAAGCGCATCTTTTTCTGTCATGAGAGCCTCGGTAACGCTCCTGACAAGGTTTGCTACGTGATTCCAAGTCAGAACAAGTGCATTATCAAGCGTAGTGTGCGGTACTTCTGAGTTTCTTCTCGTCGTCATTTGGTGCAGCTACAGGCATCTTGGCGGCTTGCAATAGGCTTTTGCCCTTCGGCAACTTGGGAAGGCGCTTTTAGTTAATGAATGGATGAGGAGGATTGGGGAGGAAAGAGGAAGTACCTTAGGGCTAGCAATACTTATACCGCCACAACTATATTGAGATTTCTTTCCAGGTGAAAAGGAAGTTCGAGATGAGCTCGGTTTCAATATCTAAGCGGCATTCCTGCATTCGTAGGTTCAGACGTCTGATGATGTGGGCGCATAAAATTCATTTTGTTATGTCAGGTGTCCCTCATTTGAGGGCTCAGCTGGTGTGACTTCACCTTGAGAGCAGACATCTAAGATCCCCGAGGCTGATGCATCTGATCCCGGTTCGGGCGATCGTAGCCGTAAATCTATCCATCGATCGAACCTGATCCAGCTGGAACCAAATCCACGTGTTCAACCATCAACAACTGTACTCTGTAGGAATACCCACACTGGTTCCAGCTGCAACATGACTCGTTCCGTTGCATCGATATGGACATTCAAATTGCGGGTACCGCCAGTTTGATGTGCGGTAAATCAGGCAGCTCGACGGCCCCTTCTGTAGTACTCACGATTCATCAGCTTTTGACGAGGATTGTCACCTCGCCTTCCCCACAAGGCTCCTCGAACCCGCTCCAGTAAGCCTCGAGTATCTCTTGCGAGATATCAAAAGCCGAATTTGCATTCCTTTCTTTCGCACTTCTCTCACATATCCTCTTCCACAGCATATCTTTGTCAGCTGCCTTGAGGTACACCAGCACGCACCGGCCACCGGCTGCTTCGATGGCCGTTTTGAACTTGTCTCTATCCTCTTTCGAATAGAAAGCTCTGTCGAGAACGAGGTCTTTCTTCTTCTCCTGGAGCAGTCTGGTGAAGGTATCTTGGTAGATCAAGGCAGCTTCTTCCTGGAATTGGGCATAAAGCTCGTTGTCTGCGGGATAGTCGATCCCATATAATCCGTGCTTCTCGCAGACAATCTCATCAATGGACAGCCTTGTGAAGCGGGGATACTCAGCGAGGACACTCTTTGCCAGTGTGGTTTTGCCAGATCCGGCAATACCGCAGGTCATTAGGACTACTGGTCTGTCGTCCGTTGTGGTTCGCTCCAGGGAGGATACGACGCAATCAGGTATCTTTTCATCCTGTGTTTCGACCATGATGCGATGATCTACAGTATCGGATGCTGAAGCCATGCGTAAGATACAGGGCAAGGCGCTGTCATCGCTATAGCGAAGGCACAAGTCCTTCTATGTTATGCATCGAGAAAGGATTTGTCCTTGAGGAGACTTAACTGTATGACTCATTCAACGCGAAGGCTGCTTGCTTATTGGCCAATCACGGAATACTTATCTACCCGTTCGGCGCGTGCAATGTCTAATGCTTGGTGGCTTCGCGCCAGCTGGCACAATGCTCAACGCAGTCTTGATATATTAGATTCGGTGAAAGTGACTTGGCAGACGGAAAACATTCAAGTAGCAAATTTCCTGATATCGCTAACTGATTGGCCTTGCGAAAAGTAAATATAAAGGCTCAAAATGATACAGTGCTAGATTATTGGACCCTACGGGGCTTTCAGGCTGTGCTTGCGAGGACATGCTTGTGTTGAATTCCTGTCTTAAGTGGCGAGCTCTCAATATATGCAGTCTGGAGTGTGCTTGTTTATGATAAATCTTAGACACGTTGTCTGACGGAGTTGTGGGAGGCTGCGCTAAAAGTTAAGCTAACCGAATATCTCGATTACTCGCCTGAGTCATGCCTTGGTTGGCTTAAAATCTCACACAAATCGCTGACGGGTCTGGGGTGTGAAGTGCCAATGTAGATGTTCACTTTACAAGAAATCTATTAACATTCGTGTACATGTCATAATGATTCAATCCCTGAAGCAAGGCAGTCGGAACCGTCTAAATAGCGCACCACACTTCCTTGAACTCCGATCTCTGATGGCTTCATTATCTTCCTCACCGACATTGTGCTTTCCGACAATATTCAAGAAAACTTGGTCGAGGGTTGCTCGACTGACGCTGTAGTATTCAATGCTAAGTTCTTGCTTAGCTGATTCAAGAGCTGCGAAAAGCTGCGAGATCGAGGTTCCTGGACGACGCGAACTGGTGGAAACTAGAGGAGCGTCCTTCTCGTCAGATCCCGTGCCGGGTGTATCTTCTTCGCTAAGAATTTGCGCGGTTGGCAACTCGAATCTCAGCTGCCCGTGGTACGTCTTGTCTTCAACTCTAGCATTAGGCCATTTCTTGACGACCCAATGTCGCATACGGTCCATGTCTTCCTCATTTGTGTGTGGTGCTTGAGCATGCATTAGATGGACGTAGTACGAGTCTCCGTGCTTCCTTCTCAAGAAATTCGTTGTGCCTAATGCCAGCATCTTGCTTGCCATAATGCCCGCTCGGTTTGCTAGCGCGTCTGCCTCTTCCATAGAATGAGTCGTGAGAACCAGAGATCGCCCAGGAATGACAGAAGCCAATACACGCCACATGACACGCTTGCTGGCTGCATCCATACCGCTAGATGGCTCATCAAGCAGGAGGACGGCAGGATTGCCCATGAGTGCGATGCCAAGAGACAGTTTTCGCTTGTTGCCTCCAGATAATTTCGCCGCCATCCGATCAGAGTATTGAGTCAAACCGACGGCCTGCATTACTGCCAAGGCGTTATGTTTGGGGTCGCTAACACCTCGTATCCTGGCATAAAAATTGAGATGCTCGAACACCGTCATCGTGTCCATCGCATCAAACTGCGGGCAGACGCCTAGGCGGGAGCGTGCCTGTGCACGATGACCGATGACTGAGATGTCTTCGACTAGTATGTCTCCACCGTGAAGACTGGGCTGGAGGTCACCTCTAATCAGCGAGATGCAGGTAGATTTTCCGGCACCGTTTGGACCAAGCAATGCGAACACTTCACCCCGGGGGACGCCGAAAGTGATATCGTTGACTGCCAGATTCCGCTTGAATTGTTTTGTGAGATGCATCACTCGAAGGCCGTCCCTAGACGATGTGACCCTGGTCAGCTCGTTTGATACTTCAGCCTCGACTGTATCGTGGTCTTCTAGCTGTTCCTGCCGTTTCCTGTTTCTTATCCTTCGATACAACGAGCCGGTATCCCACCAAAGCAGAATGCCGAAGAGTACGAGCGACTGCAGCATCAGGTACAAAATTGGACCTCCGTACAGAGTAACGTCACCAGGATAGGACCCGAGCTCGCGATTTTTGCATGTGATCGCAAAGATATTCAAAGACACAAAAAGTGCTCGTTGAACGTTCGCAATGGGTGCGAAGGCAGCGATGACGAAGTGTGCTGTATTAACAGCTGCTTTCTGTGAGGCTGCTGGGACGTAGGTGAGCACACTCATGTAAGCAATGAAGTATACAAGGAAGAAGACTGCTTGACCCGCGGCTGCGATGGACCACGCGGCGAGTTGTGATCGAGAGAACAAGGAGATAACATACGACAGGAGGATTGATGCTAGACCGTACAGGAAGAAGACGACGAAAAGATATCCAACATGGTACCAGACCGAGAGGACGCTGACGAAAATAATGACTGAAATCGCAGAGAAGACCAATACGATGGTGAAATCGAAGGCGGCGTAGGCGGCCCACAGAGGGAGAGCTCTGACGCCGTTACTGTAATGGAGACTGCGAACATTTCGAAGTCGTTCCACGGTTGGGTAAAGGGTAAAGAATGCAGGGGCGATACTCAAAGCCAAACCCCAGTAGGTGATCATCTGAAGAGCTTGTCCGGCGTCCTCGGGCCACGGCACATCGAATGATTGATGTTGGCTTGCGATTGGAACTGCAGAGAGAACGTTGTCGAGCATGTTGAGAATGATTTGGGCAGTCGAAATTCCACCATTGCCTTTCCAAGCAATGGTCGGTGGCTCATTGTTGCCACCTAGGAAGAAGCCACCAGGCGTAATGTTTGCAAAATGTATGTTGATTTGATCATTAAATTGATCGAGCGTGTCCACAAGGGTCAGGGCATCCAGAAGTCGGGTGACGTTGCCGCTATTGTTCCCGGATCCACCTGGCAGGGTGGAAGCGAAGCGCTCCAGTACATCCGGTGTCAATTGTGCCGAGGGGCCGGCCACAAGGTGATATTCGATGGCATTCGATAGCGAGGCTACATCAGACACGAAGTCAATGGCCTGAGGACTACAACTTGGCAATTCGTACCCTTTCAGGAAGAGCGTTACCAAGCCTGCGGCAACGATCGGGATCAACAGAGCTGCAAGAAGTGGCAGAGGATTCCTTCTAGTAACGAGCATTCGCTTCCAGAAGAGGACCATCGCTTGACGAAACATGCTAATGCGCTTGCCAGTCAGCAATTCCGGAACGGCATTTGTTTCAGCTCGCCGAAGTGCTTGTGAGGTCGAAACTGCACCTTTGGCCTCTGTCGGACTTGGGCTCCTACTGGCTTCGTCATCGGATTCACGGCCTTCTGTTTTATCTTCCGATGATGCTTTAACTTCGTCAGCTAATTTGAGAAAGACGTCTTCAATCGTGGGTCCGCTAATTTGGTACTCTGTGAAGCCATCAGTCTCGAGTTGCTGCACGAACTCGGCTGCTTCAGATGATCCTCCAACCAGATACTCGACCTGATCACCAGATTCAACGTGCGGTAAGTCGTATATCTTGGGCTGCAGATCTCCCTCGCGGTGATAGACATGAACCCGATATCCGTCACCTAGCTTGCTCTTGAGTTCCACAGACGTGCCGTGAGCCTTGAGTTTACCCTTGGACAAGACTGCGATGTGGTCAGCGAGGAGGTCGGCTTCGTCAAGAAAATGGGTTGTCAGAACAATAGAGCGCTTCCCTCGCTCGGCCAGCAAAATATCCCAGATCTTGCGTCGTGACAGAGGATCGAGCCCGGAGGACACTTCATCAACGCAGCAGACAGTTGAGCCACCAGTAAACATCATGGCCAACTGCAGCTTGCGTTTCTGACCGCCTGAAAGAGCCTGTGAGAGCGCAGTCTCTTTAGAAGCGATGTCGCACGACTTGAGAAGGGCTCGTGATTCATCTTTAGTGTCTAGTCTGTCATTCTTCTCACATTTAATTCGGTTAAAAATCTGAACATGCTCTAGAACAGTCATGTCCTGCCACAGCACGTTCTTTTGAGGGCAAAGACCAAGACTTGTGTGGTGATCCGGATAGGAAATTACGATACTGCCAGCCGAGATTTCTGTCAGACCGGCAATCGCGTCAAGAGTGGTTGATTTGCCAGATCCATTTGCACCTAAATAAACCATGATTTCGCCTCTTCGAGCGGTCAGATTGAGGTCGTCGACAGCCAGGACTGTCTTCAGCGGTCGTCTGAACAGCAGACTGGACAACCTTGTCATCCACCTGGGGCGATACAGCTTGCTAAAGCCCTCAATCGATATGGCGTGTCCCGAGTCAGAGATCTGTGTTTTTCGGCTTTTCGAAGCGGTACCATAGAGCGTTCGCTCAAGAAGTGCACCGAGGATGGGGTAGACAACGATTTGGATAAGGAAAAAGATCCAAAACGCAATACCAGGTAGGGAAGAAGTGTGGAGAGGGGCAGCCTTGACCAAATTCATACCCAGTTGTTGCCGCTCCCATCTGGCCATGGTGATGATGAAAAAGACATAATTCATGGGCGGGAAGATCAATGAAAGAATAGCGTAGCTAGCTGTGCCGCTTTTGTTGACGATCTGGGCAAGCACCGCGAGGAGCATGAATGAAATGACAGTCAGGATACCACTCAGCTGGGCTTTCTTGAAGAAGCCACCTGCAAAGATTGCGAAGGATGCGGTTGCCAAACCGCCCAGAATGTTGCAGATGAGCATGATGGCAGGCGAAGTTTCGGCGAAGACGCCCACAAACAAGATAATGCTCATGACGATCCAGCCAGGAGCATACATCATGTCGAAAGCAAGGTGATTTGCGATGATGCGGACTGCTTGAGGTTGCCAGCGTGCCTCGTTTGGCATCATGCTGTCCAGCAGCTGCGCCATCCCAGTCTCTCGCTCTCTCGCAACCATGCCGGTAAGTTGGTACGAAACACCCACCATGCCGATGTAGAAGGCAACCGCGAGCACATCTACGATACCACCCATGTACCGGGACCTGATGTCTCGTTCTCTCTGCTTTTGCGTCTTGGAAGTGTAAGGATAGTTCTCGACCCGTTGCGGAATGGCGGTCGCATCGGCATCCTGCTGCGAGATTGCAACATCAATGGCATGCTGCAGAGGTAAGATGTATATTTGTAGGTCATTTTTGTCCGAGTCGATCCTAATATTCGTGTTCAGTGCGCTGTCGGATCGGATCGAGTAATTCCATACACCACCAGTGCCTTGGGTCGGAGAAGAGTAGAATACTGCAGCGGCAATACAGGTGGATGTTCCCACGATGGTGTTCCTACACTCTTCCCGTAGCTGACCCTCTTCACTCAGCCTCAAGACTTGCACATGTTCCAGTGGACTTGTGACCTGGTCAATGACTCTTTCGATATCGCCTCCAGCAAAACCATTATCGACAAAGACAAGCTTGTTCCTTCCACCTCCCGCAACGGCGGCGGCATCCGACAGGCTCCGAATCGGATACGGGTCGCTAATGCCGTATAGCGAGGGAGGAAGAAAGAGATAGCGAGCGTAGGACAGGAAGCCGACGAAGACGACGGGAAGAAAGAATGCTCGGTAGGGCGTCGAGATCCAATGGCGCACGAGTGCAATGAGCAAGTTCTTGACCGTCAGCGCCCATATCTGTCGCCGTAGGAGGGCCATGATGAATATGTTTGGTCGAATTCAATCCAAAGGAAGGCTGGTAACGTTATCCGTTCATGGCCATTTGTGTTCATATCCCATATATGAGAGGAGGAGCTGTGCAAGTAGTGAGTCTCGGGAAAAGCAAAACCAATATAGATGAACGTTGGAATCTGTGCAAATATTGAAACGATTGAAAAGCCTCCTCTCATATACTTTGTACACAATGTCCTGCCGCTGAAAAGAACCACCTGGCATGCTTGCGCGCGCAAAGAACTTGGCCTTCGCGAAGCCAAGCACTTTTTGGGTCCATGATGCGAACACGCGGAAGAGTTCGACTCGGTCGACAAGGGTTTGTCGAACCGTTGTTGCCGATCAAATAGGATATCGTCACTTGGGTCCTGGGTCGAGGTCTGGGCAGCTCCATCGAAATCGTACTCGTATTTTTTGCTTCTTGGGGGTTACCTAGGTGCTCCACGGCTTAGATAATATTAGCATACGAACCACTCCGTGCAATCTACTACATACACCTTGCAACATGACAATAAGTTGGGAAATCTCAATCTCAAGCACTTTTCGATACCCGCCGACCATTGTGCTCGTATTCTCGGATGCCATTCTTCTTGTTTCTCAGACTAATTTTGGACGTGGTGTCTCTGGCAACAGGCATCCATATTTCGAAACGTCTGATTTGCAGGACAAGGCAAGCCAAGAAAGTACCCAGGTAGCTTTCCTCCGTGCATGATGCAAAGTCGATTCTATATTTGACTTCAATTTCCCACAAGCATAACCTCAGAAATGGCCATGCTTGGTGGCCAAGAATCTAAACATCGTCTAGAATACATTGCTTTACAGACCAGCTTCGCAGAGTCTACGGCTGGAGTCTACGGAACATGTTCTCTGTCGTGTCTATCGGAGAAGTCGTGGCAACCAACTGACTTTGAGCAGTGGTGCTTACATTGTTATCGTCTCGCAACAAGGAGGCTGCAATTGATACCAGATCCAGCTGGCCCTTGGGACTTGGCTTTCTATTTTCGGAGTAGGAGCAAGGAAGGAGCTACCATGGGCGCACTGAGCGGATTTAGCAACATCGCTGTTATCTTCAGTTTGAATTGCCCAATTATTCTCCACGTCTCATTGATCAAGATAGACCTTAGGCCTGTGTCCCGGCTATGACTAAGTGCCCTGCTTGCACACATAGACTTAACAATCTTCTCCCATCCATCCCTTGACGCTCTACCAAACAAAAACGATGGGCTTCAATGGTTTTGAGCCCCCAGGTTGTCGATACTATTAGGCGCATTGCAAAGCTAAGATCAAATGTTTCCATTTCCATGGTCACTCGACGACCGATACCCCACACGCGGCTTTTAGATTTGCTTCCCTTGAATCGTCCACCCACTCAAATTGATAGGGTCTCTGCCACTGCTAGCCATGAATGGACGACCGCCATTGTCCAGTCTGCTGGGAAGCCCTCCACTGCTGACCTCGATCGCTACGTTGTTTGGTGCGAATCCATTCACGCCGATGGCATTTCCCAGGATACCATTGCCCCAGAACTCTGCGAATTTATGTTTGTTGTTATCAATTGGAATCCTCTTTGCAGGCCGAGGGCCATCCCTTCGGTTCTCCACGAAGATCTCAACAGTCTGTGAAGGCTTTGCAATCGGATTTCCTTTGGAAGTGTCCGTCTCCGGTAGAGTAGATGGTCCGACCGGTGGCACCGGTCCATTGCCAGGCTGAGGGATAGGGGTGATGGACCCTGAACCACCCTCCGGCTGCCCACCATCTGGTTGATTGACAGGCGGGATGGAACCTGAACCGCCCTCCGGTTGACCACCATCCGGTTGACCACCTTCCGGCTGATTGACAGGCGGGATCGGCCCTGAACCGCCCTCTGGTTGACCACCTTCCGGTTGACCACCTTCCGGTTGACCACCTTCCGGTTGATTGACAGGCGGGATCGGCCCTGAACCGCCCTCTGGTTGACCGCCCTCTGGTTGACCATCATCAGGCTGATTCGCGGGTGGGATGGGCTCTGAACCGCCTTCCGGTTGGCCGCCTTCCGGCTGAATGATAGGCGGAGTTGGGTCCGGTGGATTATTCGGCAACTTCGCTCGTAATTCCATATTTTCCCTCTCGAGCTCCGCGATTCTGTCCTTCAGTCTCTGGTTCTCTGTCTCGAAGTCATCCCTTTCATTCTTCCACTGGTTACCCTTTGATGTTGCAGCTGAGAGCTTGTCGTTCAATGCGTTAACTAAGCCTATTAGCTTGCTTGTACCTTTGGGAAAGTCCATGTTTGCTATACCTTTGTCTTCAGCATCTTGTTGAAGGTTCTTTTTCTCAAGCGCCCATGCGTCACGTTCGTGCTTGAGAGTTATGGTCGACGTGATGCTTTCTGTTAAGAGTTTGAGCGCATCCAGCACACTCTCAGGGCTGGACGTCGGCGCCGTGGCAGGGGGGGCATCACCCATACTCAAAGTTCTCGGGACGGTCGAGACAGTCAAAGTAGAAAATGTGCAGCTTCGCTGACAACAATAGAGCTCGAGCAAAGTCTGAACAGTGAGGCGTGCGTGGCATAATGTACATTTATAATTTGAAATAGCACGATATGCGGTGAGTACATCGTCGGGTTCTGGGCTAAGAAGAAACCAAGAAGAACAAAGCTGCGGCTAGAGTCAGCTTCAAGTCCATCGACTCACCCAATAGGAGCGTATGGTATCTGCTCTACATCATTTCTTTCTAACCCAGCCACTTGTACCTCGCAAAGTCGCGGTTCGTTCAAGCAACACCGCGTCTGATAGTGGCATAGTTCGGCCAATGCGGTCTTTGTGGCGTTCTTCCTGTTCCTTATAGCGCTGCCAGCTGAGCCCTCCATGTAGCGCATGCACCTCGAGCTGTACATAGACCTCGTTCTAGGCACATACGATTGCTGACTTGGGAATGCAAGGCGTGGAGATAGAAAGCAAATCATGTAACCGACGAACGAAGCTTTCAAACAGGCGTTTGCTTAAACCCCCGAGTCACGAGGACTACGAGGTCTAGGCGCTGAGCTTTTGTCCACAGATGTCGAGGTGGGGTTTCGTCGCGTCTTTGTGCTAAGCAGCAACTAACCTTATTCGTGCAGAAGAGCTTCAGCTGAGCTTCAGCCCCGGATCTGCTCCAGGTTTCGCACGACTGATCTCCGTGCGAGAACAAGCTTTTGACTGTCACAAACAAGCACCTTGGTGCATGCCAAGAATTTGCTTGACTCAGGTTGAATTCAATTGATCACGCCTTGGCTCACGACTAGGACATTACCTAGGTATAGAGGCTTTGACGGCAAGCCACGAGAGACATCATCACGGATTTGGTGTTTAGTCACCGAGATGCCTATGTAGCAGCCAGAATGCAGCTATGGCTTATCATGCGGCCATTGGTTAGTCCCACAACAGCAGCTGAATGTATAGCTCAATCTGCAAAAACTCTATGCGACCTGTGGACAATGCACAGGTGTGAGAATACCAACGTGTCCCTCATGGCAGTTCGCCATGTGCAGAACACAAAAGGAAATGGCTAATAAGCTTCATGAAAAAGAGCACATCACTGGCTTTCTGAAGGGGTACGACTCCATGTAGGCTGAGCAGCAATTCAGCCAGGCGTGGTTCGCACGAGCTATATAAGAGTGGCTCCTAGCCTCGATTTGTTGGTCAGAGTGAGACATACACCACTTACTTTCACAAAAGCCGGCTGCTTTATTGTGCCTACCCGTCGAGATGGCTAATCTAGAAGCACCGCTCGTGGATGTTGACACCACTGCAACATTTTTGCCCCCCGACTTCGAAACGGTCGAAGCGGTAGTCGACGAAGAGGTGATTGAAAAGCTCGAAGCAAACGACGAGACTCCGCAGGACGACACCACTGCTGACGGACAGAATGATACTACTGTGTCCGACCAGGGCTTCAGTACGCAACAAGCCTTCCACGCAACGAGTCGGATTCAAGCCTCCCATGCCGCTCCAAAGGCTCGCTTTCTTTCGAGGCAAGCCGTTGTCCCTACCCAACAAGCATCACAAACTTCGACAAAACCCGCGATGGCGCCCTCTGGTAGCCCGCCTTGGGCTACCAAAGACCCTCTACCACATGTTACCTCAGCGGGTCACTTGCCTGGAATTTTGATGTTCATGACAGTTGAGATTCCCGCTACCAGTGTCGTTCCAGTGACCAAATACGGCATCGTTGCGTATGATCCATTCGTGACCAAAGGGATGGACATTGGCTCTGTCATCGCAAGATACAAACCTATATCTAAGCAGGTATTCCCCTTGCCGTACTACGAAACATTTACCAAGAAAGAACTCGGTAGAGATTTTGCGCCTCAGTGGAAAAAGGCTGCGCCACATCACCCATCGACTTACTATGGTACGTGCACTGTGCTCTGTCCTGTACGCAAGATATACTGACCTGTCACTCACAGCTGGAGTGTTTGGTAGCTCTACCCTGCCTCAAGAGATGAGTATCTCTGGCGATCTTTCGGCGCCCTGGTACTATTCCGATGCTCCCCAGTGCCATATTCAGAAAGGGTTTTCGCTTGCTTACTGGAACGATGGCGAGGTTACCATTGATGGGGTTAAACGCCACGCATACGGTCTCTTCACAGGCCCAATCCACCAGCGATTCAGCAACCAGACACAAACGAGGATCGTGCCACTCTTCGTTGGTGATTCGACAATACCTGTATTGTCTGTGAAGCCTACTGATGGAACTGGAGCGAATGAGATGAAGTTCTACATTGATTACTATGCAATGGTCGATGGCCCACTGGCGACCAAGAAGTGATGAAAGGTTTCTGGAGTGGGGTGTCGTCGTGTCGAAGGGGAATTTCCATTGAGAATATTAAGTTGTCCAACATAACGCCAGATGCATTGCCTTGCTTGCCCCTGATCCGGTTTGAGAGACGCCGTCCGAAACTATGTAGAGCCGGTGTCATAGATGACTTTTGGATTGTGATGATGACTGTCTGCTACGATTTTCGTTATTGATATTGCTGCAACCCTGTTCACATAGTTCGGGTTTTCACTCTGGGGCCACAAATCTAGGAAGCCGGTGTCCCTCGAAAAGGTTGCAATATTAAACAGGACAGAAAGTTGCGGCTCAGATCATCCTGTGCCGGGCACAGCTGACGCCTCGCTGTAATCTGAATGAACACCGAGGTCACACAACGCGTGGCTGTCACCCGAGGATTTGCCGCCATTACTCGCCGTCGCAGACACTTGGAGCACTCTTTGAGTTCGCAAATCGCTTAGCACAATCTAAAGTGTTCGAGATCCTGCCGTGTCCAATAGCACAATGTCAGAACCGCTTCGGACACTCATCTGTGAGCTTGGCAATGGCTGTTTACAGCCACATTTTGGTTGCTCATCAATGCCGAGTTCGCAGCTTTGATGCGGTGTGAGGACATCCCACCGCTCCCACTTACCGCCTAGTGCCAGTGTAAGGATGGTCTTTACCTCAATCGATTCGACCGTGGCGTCAAGAACTAGTAGGGGTGCTCTGGCTAAGAGACGGAGGAAACGAAACAAGAGACCAGGCCTTGGACCAGGCTGGGAACGAACAATCCACTCGATATGGAGTCAAGCGGCATATATGCCATATTCGCGTGCAAGATTCCACTAGAGTTCGGCAAGAGAGCTTCTACAGCATGCACATCAACAATCACTACCAGTCACACCATGGAAAACATGGCATAGGTAAGAATTCTGAAGAGATCATTGACATTTGATGGGTCGGCTGCTGGTAACGGGCTTGAACGGAACGTGTCAGTACCCTTGTTGCTCCCCGAAACTCTTGAGCATGGGTCGAACTCGGTGATCAAGCCGGAAAGGATATCTCCATATTCTGCACGACGTCTTCGCCAAGCTTCCGTCTCGAGAGACTGTATCCACAAATGGGTGTCCTCTTCCGTTGCTTATTTGCCCCTTACTACCACTTAACCCAGATGAGCTCTGTTTAGCGCTGCATATTTCTTTGAGACTTAACGAGAATGTCAACTCGTTTCGCACATAAAGGAGGGAATATCGACAACAGAATGGCACCAAAACTATTGCCCTGCTTGCAGGCCTTGATCCGAATTTGCAGCGGCAACGACAAGAGTGTCTATCGTTCAACGAGGCTGCAGCGGCATAGCACTACGAGCGACTAGGGTCAGCAACATAAGAAGATCGTCCAGGTGCCGCTCGACAACGGATTGATGTAACTAATTGTGGTAGGGTTTCAAAACTACGGCAGATAGTGATCACAATGGCCCCTTGCAGGTTGGACAGTTATTGATTCGACAAGAAAGCCGAAACACCACGGCAACAGCGATGAAAATACCCCAGTGTGTAGATTTGTTATTCAGCTGGGCGGAACTTGCCTCTGCCAACCACATGTTCTATGCAGAATGCACCTCCCGACTAGATTTTATCTTGGTAAAATGCTATCGAAATTCAAGGCATTGCTCTGAGTAAAACATGTGCGCAGAATTATCTTAGACCTAAACTACTTCGGCTTGCGCAGCTTTTAGCGCGTTGAATGATGTTTTCCAAAGATAACCATCACCGCAGCAAACAATCGCTTATGTGTATGAAATACGTGTCAAAAAATGTTCCCTGACCAGCTTGTATAGTTTGTTCTTCGCAAAGAATTCCCGAGAATTCAAAGTTAAGAAAACTATCAGATCCACTACCCGGCAAACTTTCCGTATTTGTGCGTTCGTCATGGGTTTTGTTCGTGCATTGAAAATATTGTTGAGTCGGCTCGAGAAGCTCCTGCCCCTTCCTCTATGTCGATGTCGAAAGGTGGATGATATCCCACTGCGGCTGCATTGCATTGCACTTCTAATGACGCTTTCAAACGATGTCAGAGGCTAGACCTGTTGCTGGTTGCCCCGCTTTCACGATAAGTAGACCACCGCCATCACTAACAATATCCTGCAATCAGATCAACCGGAACTGAGTTAGAGTTCGTACTCTTTGCCCGCTCATCAACCAAACGAGCTTGGTTCTGAACTATGTACAAGGTCGAAGCAGATCTCCAGGCAGCGAAAGCTTGCGTCAACTAAGCTACGAACCGCTGGATAGAAGCAAAACTTGTCGTCCTCTATTTTCGGTACAGCACGTGCTTTGCCATGGTTCGATTTGGAAATCTTTGCTAGCGTCCCGGGCGACCTCCTCTGAACGGCTATCAACCTCATGACAAACAATGATGACACAGCTCAGTGATGCAATGAAGAAGCTTCTGAATCCGCCAACATGCTAGACATAGTTGTCCTAGTGAACCTGGTAGCCAATCGAGATGACTATGTCTTGAACACACATCTGTGATAGGGCTGCATAACACGCCACAACATGTGTTCCGGTCCTCACTAGTTTCGTATTCATGTTCGTATCGGACAGTCAAACCACGGCCTCAAAAAGATAAAAGCAATGAATTGATCTCGAGCTTGAACAGCATTTCTCTTTTCACATATAGCCCTCCTCGTCTGGATACCTGGCCTTCCATTGACCGCAAGCCTGTTTTCAAGCAGTCGTATCAAGAGGTACCGTTCCAACATCGCAACCATGCAAGCTGTCGTCATTGAGCAAATTGGCGGAGAGCCCAAAGTGGTGAGCAATTTCGAAAAGCCCAAGCTTGGGCCGGGTCAAGTCCTGGTCAAAAGCCTCTGGGTTGCGATGAACCCAGTGTGAGTGCGGTTTACTTTCACCCAAGCTTAGAGTAACCTGTGCAGTGACGGCTACATGGCGAACACGGGTATCCTCATGAAGGAATGGCCGCTTGTTATTGGCGTCGATGCCTCGGGTGTCGTTGTCGAGGCGAGTTCCGACGCAGAGTCGAAGTACAATCTTCGACCTGGGAGTTATGTTTGCGGCTGCACGCGACTCGGCATGAAGGAGTATCCTGCTGGTCAAGAATACTTTCTCATGGATGCCCAAGTGACCATTCCGAAACCTCAGAACATCGACCTAATTCAAGCCTCGACTCTGGGCGTGGGTATCGAGACAGCTGCCCTGTGCGTGTTCGAAGGCTTGCAGGTTGATCTAGACGACACGCTCAGCAAAGAGAAGAAAGACGAATGGGCGATTGTGCTCGGTGGTGCTAGCAGTGTCGGCTGGTATGGCATTCAGCTCTTGCAGGCAGCAGGCTTCAATGTCCTTGCATCCTGTTCCGAACGATCGGCTCCCGCCATCAAAGCGCTCGGGGCGGAAGTCTTCGACTACAAGTTGAAGATCGAAGAGCAACTTCAAAAAGTTCTCAGCATCACTGGTGGCAAGGTCAGACGAGTGTTTGACGCTGTGGCAAGCGATGATCCTGTTATCGCCAAGGAGCTATTCAAGCACGAATCACTTGCACCGGGAGCCAAGTTCTTTGCTACTACGAACGACTGGAGCGGCATCAAAGACTTTAACGGTGGAAAGACCTATTGTGTAGAACTTGGTCCTATCGGGCGTGAAGATGGTACAGAGCTAAACGAAATACTGGCAAGATACATTCCTGTTCTTGTGAAACTTGTTGAGAACGGTAGTGTCAAGGTCGGAGACTATACAGTCGTTGGAGATGGTGGATTTGAGGACATCATCAAGGCATACAAGTACAAGGCGGGTGGTGCTAGTGGCTTGCAGAAGGTCGTAGTCAAGGTCCAGGACGAGTAAAACCGAAGGACCGATTTGCTGTTGTACGATGTACTTCGTACAGATTAAGCGACTCAAAGCCTACAGCCACATTGCTTATTGCGAGTGGTAGACATTCCCTATTAACTATTTGCAGTTGTTACATCCGATGTCTCCACTGGAGATGTGCTTAGACAATTTGTGATTGGATTCATTTGCTAATATCCCGGGCCTAAGCAGCGGGGGGCACCGCCCAAAAAAGGCGTTCCAGTGGCGGTGCAATGACTTGACCGAGCTACTCCAGGCACCACCGTTTCTGAGAACAATTTTTCAGTTAAGGATGTCCGCGTAACGTTCGACCTGTTTTTCCATCAGTCTTCCTCGTTCTACTGGAGCTTACACTCACTCTGAGCTATGACAGACGACTTGAAGTCAAGCGCGCAGGCATGGAGGGGCACACCCGACACGACAGAGGATCCACCAGCGTATTCTGGGTACAACCAGGAACGCCAGGCCGTCCTTCCTCTAGTGGAGTCCAGCAATGCTGTCAGTGTGGCACCCGGCCCCGTAGCACGACGTCCCGTTTCGCGAACGCCCTACGACCCGTTGAGAAGATTTACAGCACTTTCAAATGTTCCTTTCAACAAATATAACGTGCCAGACGGCGTGCTCTCGTCGGACAAGGTTAGTCTCACGGTGAAGCACTCAGACCTCTACTCCCAGCCTCAGCATCTCTTGCCTTTCATCCTTGAGCAAGCTTTTCTCCCACCAAAACCGACATTGCGCATCTCCGGCAGCCACTGCGGTGACCGTATCGACTTTGACATCACCCTGAACTTGACTCCCTTGCTCAATCTCAAAACGCACAAATGGAAGTTCAACTCGGCTCAGGTATCACCCATCATACAAGGCGGCTCTCAAAAGACGTATGGTCGCAACGACTCTCAAGTCATGACCATGCTCACGTCGAGCGTCAGGCAATTTTGTAAGGATCGGTCGGAGAACAAGTCCTACTCCTTGACCCGAACAATCAATGGACTCCCTACGGAGATGCTGGCAGGACAAGTCCGCAATCTCGCCGCATCGGTGAAATATCGCGGCCTGCTTCGTATCGATTTCACGTGCGAGCGGTCGAAGGTCTTGGTTCACAAGCAGCCGTCAAACTGGTTCTCTAACGTGCTGCGACTGCATCCAGAGAAGAAGTTCGAAATGGTCGAAACTGTCTGGGATCTGTCGGATCCCTCGCTCGAGGAGACGGATGACGAAAGTGCTGCTGCAGATAATGGGCTGCGAGCCGGACAGGAGTGGTGGCGGAGCTGGTCAAGCACGATTAGAAATGCCATAATTTTGAAGCATAGAGGCAATATTGGTATCGATGATTGGATAGAGACGAGAATGGGTCGCATCGAGCCTGAGCCAAGAGTTGAGTGGGGCAGAGATCACCAGACGTAGTATGTACTAGTAGCTCTGCAAAGGCTGCTTTGCCACTTTGTCTAACTATTCCTCGAGCGGGGATTGTTTTGGCGCTGACCGGGCTGTGCTTCATCGCAGGTCTGCAGCTTGGGTCGGTGGTGGCCATCACTAATATTCATTGGTCGGGTTTCCTAGCATTACGCGTTCTGTCTTTCTGACGGAGAGCAAGGAGTGTGATCTGATAGGTTGAGAATGCACCTCGTCGTCTTGGTTAACATTGAATGTGATATCTGTGACATGATCATGTACTTTTCAACATCAGTCCAATTTTCAAAGCTGCTCGTCGGTGCGGGACGCTGTGGGATACTCGGCAATATGCCATGATGGATTCTTGGCAGCGGGATATAACCATTAGTTAAACATCCGACAACAACCCGGCGTCGTCAGCTCATATAACCGACTGGCTCTCTAGATATTAAATACCATCTCGTGCGCAGGGATGTAGAGAACACACCATCGGTCTTGCAACCGCCACTTCCAGTTTTTGCAGGACAGCAGGCATGAACAAAGGCGTATCCGCGCTGCGCTTTTACGGGCGAGGAGATCTACGCATTGAGACCATTGCGCCGGCGTAAGTTGTGCTGATATTTATTGATGATCATTTTGTGCCAGACTTACAATGGGAGTAGACCATGTGGCCCCAATGACGTGCGACTCAAGATCGCATACTGCGGAATATGCGGATCAGATATCCACGAGTTTCTCGCTGGGCCGATCTTCACGCCACCGCCCGGAGGGAAGCTAGAGTACAGTAATCTCGAACTACCTATCACGATGGGCCATGAATTTTCCGGGACCGTGATCGAGATTGGCGCAAACGTGACCGACCCAAAGGTCGGCCAGCGCGTTTGTGTCAACCCAGGGTTGGACGACCGACACTATGAAGCTGAAACATGCTCTCGTTGTCGGGCCGGGCGACAAAATATTTGTCAACGTTGGGCGACGTACGGCATGAGCGCTCCGGGAGGTGGTATGTGTGACGAGATCGTCGTTCGAGCGTTGAACTGTCTGGTCCTCCCGGACAACGTCTCGTTAAAGCTCGGTGCTCTTGCAGAACCACTCGCGGTCGCGTGGCATTGCATACGGATATCGGGATTTCAGGCAGGGCAAACTGCTCTTGTACTCGGTGCCGGCCCTATCGGATTGGCCATACTGCTTCTCCTCAAAGCGCGGGGTGCCGAGAAGACTCTCATCACTGAAGTGACGGAAGAACGTAGCCGGCAAGCTCGCATGTTTGGCGCGGACATGGTGATCAATCCTATAGCGGCGGCTGATGCGACGGTCGATCCGGTGCTAGCAGGCGTTGCCCAAGTCACCGGAGAGGGTGTTGATGTTGCGTTTGATTGCACTGGCCTGCAGTCAACGCTCGACACAGCGATCAAAGCAGTCAGACCGGCAGGGACCATTTTTAATGTTGCGATCCACGAAAAGCCGCTACTACTCAATCTAAACAGCATATCAGTTTTGGAGAAACGACTTCTGGGAGGTTTGTGTTATACAGCGGAGGATTTCGAAGCTGTGATTGCGGCGATGGCATCAGGGGCTATCCCGTTTGAAAGGATGATCACCGCAGTGGTTCCGTTGAAAGAAGTGGTCGAAGGTGGTTTTCAAGCATTGATCAAACACAAAGCTCGACACGTCAAAATACTGATTCAACCAAACTCAGCTTGACAGTTGGTCACTGTAGAAATATGAAGGCAATGACATCGTATAGGTACCTGAATATGCTATAGCCAAGCATCAACATCAAACGAAAGAAAATACAGTACGTTGCACAACATGTATCTTGCGACGGGAGTGTCTAGATGATGTAATGGAAGCTGAGTACCATGCGAAGCAAATACGACTGGCGATGACTCTGCCAATCCCAGTCGAAGTGTCTGTAATAGCGACAATTTTGTTGTGCAATAACCCAACCATCAGCATGAAAAGGGGAGCGGTATTGCTAGACTTGACGGAAGTTATGCCGAGGCCGGGGCAAAACAAGCCAATAACAATCGCCAAGCTTCAAAGGGTAATGCTGTACCTCGGTTTTATGCTTTCGCCTGCATCACCTGTACTTCGTTGTAGATATATTTAGCAGTATCAGACTCAATGGCAGGACCCGTCAAGACAGTTGGGGTCCTGGGGGCCGGTGTTATCGGAGCAAGCTGGGCAACACTATTCCTCGCAAGAGGTCTGAGGGTGCTCCTCTGCGATCCGGCCCGAGGCTCCAAGGAGAAGTTTGAAGAATACCTTGATACAGCATGGTCCACTCTGGAGAAAATCGGTCTTAGCGACGGGTCGTCGAAGAACAACTATGAAATGGTCGACAGTCTGCTGCCGCACATGAGAGAAATTGATTTTATTCAAGAGGTGTGCTACCTAACAGCCTACACACGCCAGGTGAATAAACAAGTCGTTAATTAAAGTTGTTAACGTGAATGCTGTGATTCTAGAACGGCCCGGAACGACAAGACCTCAAGACACAACTGGTCGGTGAGCTTGACGCCCATGCAAGACCGGAGGTGGTCATTGCGTCGTCTTCCTCTGGCCTACCTGCATCGAAATTCATATCAGAGTGCAGGAAAGCTCCACAACGTGTTCTCGTGGCACATCCCTTCAACCCGCCTCATCTCGTACCACTGGTTGAAGTTGTGCCACACCCCGGCACAGACAAGGATTCCGTCAACACTGCATTGGCTTTCTACCGCAGCCTGGGCAAAAGGCCGATCCTCATTAACCACGAAGTTCCTGGTTTCGTTGCCAACCGTCTCCAAGCCGCGGTCAACAACGAAGCTTACAGTTTGGTCAGTCGGGGAGTCGTATCGGCGCAAGACCTGGATGCAGCCATCACGACTGGGCCCGGTCTTCGTTGGGCCTTGAACGGTCCATTGGTGACGAATACCCTCGGGGGTGGAGGTGGGAAGGATGGATTTTCGCAACGGCTAGAGCGTCTGGGGCCTGGAATCCGAGCATGGGAAGAGGACATTCTTGCCAACCGGTTCACCTGGACGGAAACCGAGCAGAACTTGCTGAAAGAGAAGGTTGGAGAATACCTCGACCAAATTGATTTGTCGGAGATAAGTAAACAGCGAGACCGGGCCCTTTTAGAGGTGCTAAGGGCAAAAAGCAAGAATGATTGCCTCGTATGACAACATACAGGATTTCCCCCATCGACAGCCTACCTAGTGTAGGCCTAGTCACCCATTGTACACGTAAAAGAAGCAAACGTTTCTGAGCTCAAATCCTTGGTGATATGTGGGGTTCAGGTGATTCGGGCCACTTTCAAATCTCTCTTCCCCACATTCCTTTTCCCTTGCTCTTGAGCTGTCAACTTGGCAAAGCTTGCCGTCATAGTCATCAACGAGTTCGACGCGATGCGTTGAAGAGCGGTATCCCATGTATACGGTGTCAATCAAATAACAATGCGACGTGCGAGTTTACAACGTCGCGATGGAGTACTTACACTCGTGATAGGAATGAGGATAATGCCGATGACACACAGCAAGCATGTCCGAGGGTTTGGTTCCGATCATTATTTTGAGCTTTCTGCGGCCTCATGAGCTCGCCCACTCGCCCGTATCCAGTGCCCCTCGCTTGCTAGCTCAAAGCTTGCTCTCTCGCCTGGAGGCCTGACAACGCCGCCAATTACGTGGGAGGCGCACTAGCCAGGGCTCTTAAGTCTGTCACACCTGGTATAGCAAGCTGTTCGAGATACGTCGTACGAAGTACTAGAGCTCTCCGATCTAGCGCAACCCTCCACGCAAGTGGCCATCCACCCGATGAAAAAAGTCGTGACCTTCCGCCTGGTGACGAAGCCTAATAAGCAATGGTGTCGTCAAGGCGAGCTGCAAAGAGAGATCAATTATAATAATGACTTTATGAATTAGTGGGGGCAAACAGTTATGTATACACCAGTTTTAACACCCGGACGGGACTTTCCTACTGGACTATTTTTACAAGTTCTTCGCCCCCAAATTCGCCCCCCCTGCCGATCATAAAGTGGAATACGCTATTCCCAAACAAGCCCTATGTCGCGCCATTGTTGCCAAGAGATACCTCATGACCAGTGAAGCTCCTTAGCCACATTTGTAATCGACTTCTTCAGGACACCCAGCTACAGCTGCGATATAGCACAGTCACCACAAGTACACAGATGATGCAAAGGTTGCCAAGAACTGTCCGGGACGCAGGAACCAAAGGACCGATTACTCAAAGTAGCAGCGCGGATGGTGAAAACAATGCGGCCAAGCAAGGGCTATCGTCTTTTTGGACTCCGCTACACGGCGGTGGCTGTATTCGAGTTTTCTGAAGAATCAGGTAGGTTGCCAAGCTTGCGAATAGTGCTGTAATGCTGTAATGCTTTTGCAGTGTAAGGCTGTGCCACCCACCTCACCATGTCCATGCCAAGATGTGTATGTGCAGATCCAGGGGGCGCATGCATCGGCGATTTATGCAGCCGTTGCCTAGTGGGAGATGGGGTAATGACATTGTACTGTGAGGCTGTTCTGACGCGGTACCTAGATAGTATATAAATTGGTAAGATCTATGTCGAGAGCTGCACATACTCATTCCAACACAGCAAACAATTTCAACTCAGAATCAGAGACACACTCCACTCGACATAGGCGTCTTAAGTAGCGACGATGAACGGCTCGGGCTTACCCTTCCAGACATTTATAATCACACCCACCAATGACAAAAGTGTCAGCGCCATCTCCATCCTCCAGCCAGATGGCAGCAGTACGATGCTGTATACATTACAGCGCACCGATGAAAAACCTCAGGTCATCCTAAGGTCAACTGATCCGCAGCGGGCGATGCACCCACCAATTGCAACAGCCACATTGCACTCGGTGTCGTCCAAGATCGATATCACTTTCGGCAGCTACGCATTCACCATGGCAAAGAGAGACCTTTTCAGCAGTGGCCACAGATTTTTGGACCCTATCCTTGGCGAAGTCCGGTGGAAAGAAGAAGACCCGATCCTTGGTGGACTCATAATGGTCGATTCGCAGAAACAGACTATTGCGAAATATCAGAAGAAAATCAAGTACGGGGCTTCGGGGTCGAGTTCCGGTCTTGGGTCTTTATTTGGCAGCAGTCAATCAAAGTCCAGAGGGATCGAGATTTTCGTACCTCTCCAAGATTGGAGAGTGCTGGAGATGATGCTGATCACTGGGTTGGCATCAGCTGAATACCGAAATATCTCAGACAAGGCTGGAGCTAAGGCGGCCGGGGAAATTGCCTCAGCCGCTATAGGAGCAGGAGCCTAAGGCATCCGGTTGGAGAGTCCATTTTCTGACGTGGAGTGAAGCTGTGATGACATTTTCAGTATGCCAAACTCGTTCGTGGTTTGACTCGAGCAGCACACGGTCGGATTCGCATCGGATGCAGCAGCAGCAATAGCGAGCAGATTAGGTGGCCTGTATCCAGCTTAACCGGTCCGCCAACGGTTCAAGATCCTGCACATTTGCTGCAGCCCTTCCCACGCCCCTCAGTGCTGCAACAAGAAACTTCAACTCTTTTCTGGAATCCGCTTTCACTTTGTGTAGCTCCTTGACGATGCTCGAGTCGTCATCCAACGAAATGAAGGATGAATAACCATCCCCTTGCCGAAGGAAATCATCGTCATCGGAACTGGAGTCATACTGCCCTTCTCGCGAAGTCCGATTCCGGCTCACTGCTGACGTGAATGAACCGGCCTCGTCGTCGGAATCAGCGCGCTGTGCATCCGACCGTTCGGGGTTGGAGACTAGGTCTGAGAAGCGAATACATAAATCCAGAATGGTGATTAGAGATTGGCGCAGCAATTTAAGCTTGGGCGCTGCGAGGCAAGAATATTCGAGGCGAGTAATGTATTTCTTGTGAACTTCAATCATGTCATCCACAGTTGCTGCGTTCTGCATATTCGTAAGCATCGCCTCTGTCAGTGGTGTTAAAGTCGTTGTTGTGAAGTGATCGTACAACGTGTTGATAACATTGAGCAGAAAGAACGCGAGTACTTGTGCAAACTTTTGATCGGCAGGTGTAGCATTTTTATCCACAGGTATAGACTTGACGGAGACGTAGCCAGTGTGCTCGATAGAGTATCTTGCTCTTCGAATTTGCATCAATACCAAGGACACTCGACGGTAACCTATCATTGATTCATTGGTGATGATATTGGCAAGTGGCCAGGGTAGGATATATTCGAAGGCTAGAGAGTTAAGAATTTTGACAGAAATTCTGCGGATCCTCATCCGTTGTGAGGAAGCGTGAGTCGAATGCACAGTTATGGAATCAACAACATGCTGCCGGCCGTGTCTTCGAAACACTTCTTCGAGCATGTCCCGGAGCTCGAATCTGTCGTTCCAATTGGGCTTGCAATGATCGATTCGGTAAAAGATCTTGGTGTCAATCTCGTCCAATATAGTAGCTTTATATCGAAGATAGATTTGGCTTAACGCATCAAAGGTATCCGAAAACCTGCAATAGGTGCTCAAGGCCTGCTTTAATTGTGTAGTTCGAGCCTGTAGAAGGGCTGCGACGTGCTCATTCCAGGCGTGCTCAAGTGCAGCGGTAAATGGCAATTTGCTGTCGGTGATGATTGCTTGCATCGTATTTGTAAACTCCAATTCGTGATTTGTTTTTGGAAGCACTTGCTCTCCAAGCAAGCGATTAAGGAATGCTGAAGTCTTTCCGCATGTAAGAATTTGCTGGGCGTTATCACGGAGAAGGACAGGAGGGCGATAGTGCCTCTCAAGATTGAGCACATAATGTTCATGCCAAATAGTCCGAAGATCGATCTTGGCGGATCTTGTCGTGATGAAGAACGATGGACCATTTGAATTGATGTTGCCCTGTGTCAGCCAGAGCCAAACTGGCTTTAAGTAAGTGGTGAAACTCGGTACTAGAAATGAGCATAAGCAATGGTATGTGTCAAGTTCATTGCTAAGCTGCTTTGTCCGTATAGTAGCATAGAGGGCGTCCAGAAGAGATATCGAATACGTCTCATCTGTCTGCTGCAGGAGTTCTGCTATGGCTGATATCTTGGGTTGTAGTTCCTCAATCACTTGCACAACAACGGTGATACTGAGCACTGTTAGACCTTGGGGGTCAGCGAAAGCCTGTAGAAGATTGTCTAATACTTGGTGGTAGTGACGGAGAAAGTTTTCTGCAGCATTCTTCATAGCAGCAAGGCATGCATCTTCGGATGCTTGACCCAGCCAGGACGTGGCCGAGACGAGCTGCTGGCGAAGGACGAGTATTCTGTTGGCCACAGTTTGCAACGAGAAAGGAGATACTCCGCGAACTTTGACAGCATCGTTCAGCTTTGGACAACCATCCAGATCTATGAACAAGGACGAAGGCAAGCCTTTCAGAACAAACAATAATTCGCGAATTAAGTGGTCTTCTGTTATTTGACCATCGGACGAGCTCTGACCGAAATCTGGCAGTGAGGTGAGATGATTGGGCGCGATAGTTTGCAGCCCCTTTTCTTCGACAGCGGGTTCCACCTTCGTTTCCTGCTTTCTTGTCGTTTGTGGTGATGACCTGAGGCTCGAAACGCTGTGGTTCAGGTGATCGTCATATCCAGAGTCATCTGTGTCTCGAAAGTCGGGTATCTGCCACAATCTGTCCTGTCGATTCACAGGACTGTCAGCAAGGAGGTCGTTCCAACTTAGCGGTGGAGGAGTGCCAACACGCGGTGGCACACGATACAGCTCAAGCAAATTATCGTTGCGGGCTGGATCACCCGAAAGATGTAGCAAAAGGTCCAAAATATCGGGGATCCAGTGATGCTCATATTCTTTGAGCTCATTCCTGCGTTGTCTCAAGGCATCAGATAGATTATCAAGCGCCAGAATCTGGAACTTTTCCTCCAAGCCATCGAGTCTCTCCTTGACTTCGAATTGATTCGTCCTAGCATAATTGGTCTTTCTCGCCCGTCGTCGAAAGGAGGTTTGCAAGCGCTTGATGTCAGTCCTTGGCAATTTGTGTTCAACTAGAATGGCAGCAGATACCTGATCCAGCCAACCGTTCATGGTGGCCGGCGTGGCCATCTCCAATTGAAAACCCCCCCGTGTGCACGTCTGAGCATTGCCCTGAATGCTCTGCTGTGTGCTTACGGGACGGGCGTACTTGGTATTACGTGAGGCAAGCAGGAATAGGTGGTGGGCAGGGGAACGGGTCGACGCGCCTCCAGGGCTGTTACGGGGTACACGCGTCGCGCAATCTGAAAGTGCTTGGGCATGTTTGAGTAGAGTCTTGGCCTATCTATTAGCGTCCCTGTTGAGGCTTCAGGTCCCACTTCGCCTGCGGATCAACCGACTTGGGATGCGGTCGAATTTGAGATTTACTTTTGTATCAAAACCGAGGCCAGTCTGTTCACTACAACAGCTTGCCGTCCAACGTCCTCTCCCTCGTCGCCATCGCCGACATTCCTCCCAGCGCCGCTCCGGCCATGAGGCATCGTGATCACTCAATATAGCCATGGGAGTCGCACGACCGATCCGCTTTCTGGGCGCCGTGTGCATACTCCTCGTCTTCGTCCTCATCTATCTCACTCAATTCCGCCAGTTCAACCCCATCGGCCTGCCTGACCTGGAACCCACCAATGGTGATATCAACAGTGGCGGTAAGATAACGCACTGGGATAAGGACCCTTTGCTCGATCCGGTTGACGAGCCCCCGGCACCGCTGTGGCGCCATACCGAGCATGACTACTCGCCCGAGTCACCGAACAGCGCCCGTGTCAATGCGACGTTGCTCTCTCTCGTCCGCAACGAAGAACTGGAGGAGCTTTTGCCATCGATGCGCCAGCTAGAGGCAACGTGGAATCACAAATTCAACTATCCGTGGACCTTCTTCAATGACAAGCCGTTTACCGAAGAATTCAAGCGCAAAACGAGCGCTGTAACCAAGGCGAAAACGTACTACCATATCATCCCCGAAGAACACTGGGAGATGCCGAGCTGGATATCGAATGAGTTGTACGAAGAATCGACCAAGATCCTCTCGGAAAACAAAGTGCAATACAGTGGCAAAATCTCGTACAACAAAATGTGCCGCTGGAATAGCGGCATGTTCTATCGGCACCCAGCCCTGCAGGACACTCAATACTACTGGCGCGTGGAGCCGAAAGTCAAGTTCTTCTGCGATGTCGACTACGATGTCTTTCGGTACATGCAAGACCACAACAAAACATATGGCTTCAACATCAACCTCTTCGATTCGCCAGATTCGATTCCATCTCTCTGGCCAGAGACTATCAACTTTCTCGCCGCACATCCAGAGCACCTGGCCAAGAACAATGCGATGAAATGGCTCGTCGACAACGAGCGGCGGCCTGATGTCAACCTCAAGGCGCACGGCTACTCGACCTGCCACTTTTGGACCAACTTTGAGATTGCCGACATGTCGTTCTGGCGGTCGCAGGCGTACGAGGACTACTTTAGCCACCTGGATAGGGCCGGTGGCTTCTTCTACGAGCGGTGGGGCGACGCGCCCGTGCACGCGATTGCGCTGGGCCTGTTTTTGGATTCGAGCCGGATTCACTGGTTCAAAGATATCGGCTACAATCACGTACCGTTTTATAACTGTCCGAACAGCCCCAAGTGTAAGGGATGCAAGCCCGGAAAATTCTACGCAGGCGAGAGTTGGCTGCAACGGGAAGACTGTCGACCACTGTGGTTCAAGTACGTCGGGATGGGATGATAGCCCCTCCCAACCGGCACGTTCTACTCTTGCTCGCAGAGAGACAAAAGAGTGCAGGCGCAGACTGATGACGAGTGATATTTGGCTTCAGCAACGGGAACTTGAGCTTGAGCTTGAGCTTGAGCCTGGTGTACAGAGTATACGACCATGATTACGGTAATGGCTGCATTGGATTCCGGTTTGGAATTGGGACTGGATTGGATCGGAATGGATTGATCTGCATGCACACACACGCACGCACACACACGAGAGAGAGAGAGGCAGCCGAATAGAAAGAAAACCACGCATTTCACGAGGCGAGCGGCCAAAGTATTCATTTGGTTTGTACTTAATTGGTTTTGCTCACATCTTGGTAAGTATTTTACAACACGATTCAATGTACCTCATATCGTTTCATTTTAACCCCAGTAGGTAGCATGGGTGTCTTGTTTTAGAGCTCTCTCTCTCTCTCTCTCGGGCCTCTTTTGTTTCAACTACACTACAGTACAAGAAAATAACGCCTTTAAATCGCCCGAATAGGGTACTTGAGCATATAAATATCAGGGCGCAGTTTTCACATGCGACAATAGGTTTTGGGCATGGAGCCGTGGGCTTAGGCTTGGGCTCACTTTGGTTGGTTAGACTGGTCTTATATGGACATGGACATTGCGGTCGATGCCTCTGTGCACGATATTGAGGCTTTCCGGTTTCCGGTATGTCCAATGTAGAGGCGGCAAGTCGTTGGATTTGGTTTCGTTTGGGATGAGTTGAACGACAACGTGCACAGACGGGAGTGTTGAATCGCAGACCGGCATCTAGCCGCTACAAGCGAGAACTATGTGGATTAAACAATCAATTGCTGTACATGGACTTGGTTAAATGTAGACGGAGGTTTTATGCTCGCCATCACATGATATCATGACAGCATCCGCCAGAGCGTTGTCCCTCGACTCAATGTTCAACGTGCTGTGGGAGAGTTCAGCTAAAACATCTGTCCCAGTCGACCAGCCAAAAGACATTTTTTCATCTCCGAAAACTTGTGCGCCAGGAACATCATTTGTCTATGGGGTGTAGAATGGGCTGTCAGTTCCCTCTGGGTACAGATCTTCCTTCAGGTTGACGCCCAACTCTTCCCGGATGGATTTCAGCTCGTCTAGATATTCTCCGTATTGATATGGGTTCTCGACCTTCGCTTTAATGCCTAGAAGAAAAAGGGTTAGTGAAAGGGGACGTCGTGGCGGCCCTGATAACGACAACACGCACCTTCGAATATCCTGACAGCAGTAGGGAAGTCGTTGACTCGTCGAGCTGCTTTCAGGGCAGCCACAATGACGCCCGGAGAAGGGACAAGGTCGTATGCAAAAGCGTTGTTTAGGTTTCTCTGGGGCGTGTTAGACACGCTGAAATCTCTGCCCGGGGCCAAAAGATGTGACAATACCTGTAACTCAAAGACATCTGATACTCTGTCAAACTCTGATTCATATCTGTTACCCATACGTCAGTCCCAAATGTCAAATGAGACACGTTCACGAAGTGCCCAAAAGTGGTGTGATATGGGATTTGTCCCGCTCCAGCGACTCTCGCCATCTTGATGGTTCTTTCATACCTTTGTGAGAATTCCTCGTACGTCTCTTCACCGTGTTCCGAGCTTCTCTGGACGGCTGAGGAGCTGAAGGGAGACCTGGCATTGAGAATTGCTGTGCTAGGAGCTACACGGGCAGCTCTTGGGGAAGCTCTGATGACCGGGCGAATTAACGACGGCGCAGGTCGCGCAGCTGCCCGCAAGACGTTCAGAGCCATCTTGATGTTATGCAGCGACGTGGAACGGAACAGGTAGGGAAAGGTGGTCGTCGTCGAGGTCGTGGTGGATCAATGGTACATTATCTGAAGTCCCCCATGCCTAGCAAATTGAGCTTCGCAGATTCGCTGCTAGTGGTGACGTGAGGCTGCAGCCTCGACCTCGTCTCAATAAGCTTCTCCTGAGTGGCCAACGGGGCCGGCCTGGTTGTCGCGTTTTAGCACCGGCAGACCTGCCTCTCCTGCGGCACAATACGGCTGATCTTCACACATGGCCTGAGGTCGCTGAGTAATCAACCCATCGCCCGCACCGTGACGAATTCCCTGCCGATTCCCCCAGACTATGACGAAAGCTTGGGCTCTTGTTCTGCTAGAATTTTTGAAAAGTTGTGCTTTTCTTTCGAAGCACTGCAATTTTCATGCAACTGGCGCATCAGTCAATCGACACAGGCTTAAAATTATGCATTTCTTAGCCCGAAGTGTTTGTACCAGCAAGCGTTTATCGTATTCAAATACGACACACGATGAAATAGTTGCTCACCGGGAAATTGACCGGTAAAATTGCACGAATCGGAGAGCTCGGAGCGACGCGAATTTGCCTGCTTCAATCACGCCCATGGGCATGGCCAGGCAAGCACGAGCGGGGGCCTCGCTTGCAACTGGCCTGCAGGAGCACATTCGTGCCCCTGACGTCGGACCGCATAGCAATAATACCTAGGTAATTAACATTAGCAAAAGTTTACCGAGCGAAATAAATCCCAACTGCTGCCACCGTTGCAAATCCCAAAGTTTCCTTTCCACGACTTGCCTCGCTTTCCTCTTTCTTGTAGATTTTTCTTTTGGTTCGTACCGGATCGCGACTTGCTCGCATACCTGCACACCAACTCTGTCCCTCATTTGTTCATCACTGTGGAGCCAGGACAAATCCGCCTGCTGCAAAACATCAGAGGGAACCATCATGGCCGATTTTTTGAAGGACTTGGAAGTCGGCGTGCCGACCCTCGAGCGACCGTTTGGGATCAAACTGTGGCCAGTCTTCAGCAAGTTCTGGTCAGCTCTCTTCGGCTATGCGCCAGAGAATTTCAAGTTCAAGGTTGGGGAGACGTACATGTCGACGTTGCAAGAGACGGTCATTGCCTTGGTCGCATATTATGTTATTATTTTCGGAGGACGAACGGTCATGCGGAACCGCAAGGCCTTTGTGCTGAACGGTCCTTTCATGGTACACAATCTCTATTTAACTATAATAAGTGGTGGACTTCTGGCACTCTTCATTGAGCAGCTGCTGCCCACCCTGGCCAACGGAGGAGTTTTCTACGCCATTTGCAACTACCAGGGCGGCTGGACGAAGCCGCTGGTCACTCTGTACTATGTGAGCATCAAGTGTCAACTGGAGTGTCACAAGTCCAGCACTAACCGGCATTTGTAGATGAATTACCTGACCAAGTATCTGGAATTGATTGACACCATCTTCCTGGTGTTGAAGAAAAAGCCTCTGACTTTCCTCCACACCTACCACCATGGCGCAACCGCCCTTCTCTGCTACACTCAGCTCGTCGGCCACACCGCAGTCTCCTGGGTTCCAATCACCCTCAATCTGACAGTCCACGTCGTCATGTACTGGTAAGAACCCCAAGACGTTCTAACTCGCCCGTCTCACTGTCGTGTAATTGCTAATGTCATGTGCAGGTACTACTTCCAATCCGCCCGTGGCATCCGCATCTGGTGGAAAAAATACATCACCATGTTGCAAATCGCCCAATTCATCATCGATCTCGGCTTCGTCTACTTCGCCTCGTACACCTACTTCACCTCCGTCTACTTCCCGTGGATGCCGAACGCAGGCCGATGCGCAGGTGAAGAGTTTGCAGCCTTCGCAGGTGTCATCATTCTGAGCTCCTACCTGCTTCTGTTCATCTCCTTCTATTTCGCCACCTACAAGAAGGGTGTCAAGAGTGGGCGCCCGCGCCGAAACACTGGACGCGATGCGCTCATCGCCATGAAAGACCTGCCTCTGCCAGGTGCGGACAAAGATGGGAAATTATTGACAAGCAATGGAGCTGTTACAAGCGGACGAGAAACTCCCAAGACTCGATCGAGAAAGGCGTAAGGCGTAATAGTTCAATAAAAAGCACTACAGCCTGAATAATACGAACAAGGGACACACTGATCTTTGCGAAAGATGAAGGAGATTCATAAACAGCCAGAAGAAGCATTGGAAGACAAGCACTAAACTTGACTTACTAGACCAATCTCTGATGGGGGGCAGAGGACACCCCTGCCGTTGTGGCGCGATCGAGAAACGTTTCGAGGTGAACGACGAGAAAGACGATGACATGAGTGTCCTGGGGATGAAAGAACCGTGGGCTAGACGGATAGATGGGGAGAGACATGGTGTCGGGTTCGTTGGTTTGCGACTCGATAGAGGAGGAGATGCCGGCTCCTGTGAAAAGCAAGCCTTTTGGCTGGACGCCACTACTTTAGGGGATTCTGCATTGTATGACTAGATTTAGAGCATTTGTGGAGAGAGTACCAATGTCGGGGATATATTTCAAGCATTGTGTAGACCTCTCGTATATATAATTGTATTGGATGTATTCCGTATATAATTCTTTACGCATCGATATCACACTTTTTGAAAACAAAGTTGTATAAATTCTACACCAGTTTCTGTCAGTACCACAGCGTATGATCTATTGCAATGAATGCCATCACATAAATACATTAGCGACTCCAGGCTGACCAGTGACCATCACCTGCCGAGCCTGCCTCTGCCTCTGCCTGCACCGCTGCGAAATCAAACTTCCATCTCCTCTTCATCATCATCGTCATCGTCATCGTCATCCGCACCATCTTCTCGCGCTCCTAAACATCCGCATCCACGCACCGCCATGTTCAATGAACTCCTCCCTCCGTCCTTCCGGCACATAACTCCCCGCCGCCGCCCCGAGCGCCGTCCGTTCCGGATGCGGCATCATCGCCAGCACGCGGCCATCTCTGCTGCGCACCCCAGCGATCCCTTCGGGCGAGCCGTTGGGATTGAACGGGTACGATTGCGTCGGCTTTAGCGTGGAATTGTCGACATAGCGGAGCGGAGCGAGGCCCGAGGCGGCAAAGGAGGAAGCCAGAGAAGCGTTTTGGGATGCAGATGCAGATGCTGATGCTGATTGGGTGGTGAAAGAGGCCGGGATATTGCAGAGGAAGGAGGCGCGGCCCTCGCCGTGGGCGGTGGCGATAGGGAGAGCGGAGCCGTTCATGCCGTGCAGAAAGACGCTGGGTGGGAGGCTGGTGGAGGTTTCTCCTCTGGTGCTCGTCGTCGCGGAGCTGGACCCGGAGGGGTCTGAGACTGTGACCATGCAGACGCGCGCTTCGTATTGCTCGGACTCGTTGCGCTCGAAGCTTGGCCATGTCTCGGCGCCCGGGATGAGCTCTTTCAGCTTGGAGAGAACCTGGCAGCCGTTGCAGACGCCGAGTGTGAAGGTGTCGGCACGGTTGAAGAATGATGCGAACTCGTCACGGGTCGACGGGTGGAAGAGGATCGATTTGGCCCAACCTTGGCCGGCGCCTAGCACGTCGCCGAAGGAGAAGCCGCCGCAGAGAGCGAGACCTTGAAAGGGGAGCAGAGAGGTCCGGCCGGACATGATATCTGTCATGTGGACGTCGTAGGCGGCGAAGCCTGCGGCGTGGAATGCGAACGCCATTTCTGCGTGGCCGTTTGTGCCTTGGTCGCGCAGGATGGCCACGCGAGGCTTGCTTGCCGGTCGGATGTAATTGAGGATGCTCGAGGTGACGGGCGTGAGCTGTTCTTTCGGGTCGAAGGACAGGCGGTATGTCAGACCTGCATCGTCGTTGTCCAGGATGTTGTCGTACTCTTGATCGGCGCAGTGCGGGTTGTCTCGGAGGCGTTGCATCCAGTACGAGGTGTTCGACCAAGTCTGCTGCAAGGAGCAGCGAGACGCACGGTATATGAGCTTGGCGCGCCAGTAAATGGAAAGGTTCTGTTTGGCCGAGGACTCTTTACCTATGCTTCCTATTTTGTAAATAAGTCCAGGTGGAGGCCCACAGGTGGCGAAGCAGGCCTTGAATCTGGTCTCGTCTGCTCTGCGGACTTGGAAGACTGCACCGAGCTCTTCGTTGAAGAGCGTTGGGATAGTGTCTCGTGGATCGGAGGAGGGGCAGATTGACTCTAAAGATACACTCATGCCGCATCGGCCTGCAAATGCCATTTCTGCCAGCGTCGTGAAGAGTCCACCATCGCTTCTGTCATGGTAAGCGAGGACCAGATCTTGCTCGTGCAGCTTCTGTGTTGCATCAAAGAAGTCTTTGAAGAGTTGTACATCTCGAAGGTCTGGACATTGATTTCCAAGCTGCTTGAACGATTGCGCCAGAATGGATCCACCCATTGCTTTGTGCCCGAGGCCAAGGTCGACGAAGAACAAGGTCGTCTCGCCGACCTCATTGTATCTACGAACTTGAGGTGTCCAAGTCTTCGTCACATTGAGAACTGGGGCAAAGGCCGATATGACTAGCGACAATGGAGCAGTGACCTCTTTGTCCATTCGACTGTTGCTGTCTTGCCATTTCATTTTCATGGACATCGAGTCTTTACCGACTGGGATAGAAATGCCTAGTTCAGGACACAGTTGCATACCTAGAGCCTCGACAGCCTCGTAGATACCTGCTCCTTCACCCGTGTGGCTTGCGGCAGACATCCAGTTTGCGGACAGTTTCACCTCGGACAGTCGTTCTTTGAGGTCGGCTGCCGTTAAGTTCATAAGGGCTTCTGCCACTGCCATTCGAGCTGAAGCAGCATAGGAAATTAGTGCAAGTGTCGGTTTCTCTCCCATTGCCTCAGCTTCGCCAGTCGTGATCTGATTAGTTAGAGATGTAGCTGTGACCCCGACGTCTGCCACTGGCACCTGCCAAGGGCCAACAAACTGATCCCTGGCTGTCAATCCTCCCACAGTTCTATCTCCAATTGTGACCAGGAACGACTTTGAACCAACGGCCGGCATCTGCAAAACTCGGTTGATGGCTTGTTCGAGCACAGCGTCGGCTGGAGTGTCGGGTAGGTATGCAGAAAGACTATGATCGAATGCTGAGAGCTGGATCCTGCGCGACTGAACATCGCGACTCATCTTGGGCGGCTTCCCAAAAAGCACAGACATTGGAAGGTCGATCGGCTGTTGGCAGTCCATGTTATCACGATCGGTCAAAATCATCCTGTTTTCGGTGTTGTTCTTTTGGCCTGTTGCTCGTCCAACTATGGAGTATCTGCATCTCTCGCGCTCGGCGATGGATCTGAATTTGTTCAGCCCCGTTTGTGCTACCGCTAGCACATAGCGCTCCTGTGCTTCACAACACCATATCTCCATCGGACTCATGCTGCCGTCTGCATTATCAACGTCTCGCAGCTCAAAATTGGCACCCAAGAAGCCAGCGTCCTTGATTAGTTCTGGCAGTGCATTTGACAGCCCGCCGGCACCAACATCGTGGATGAATAGAATTGGACTGTCTTCATCTAGTGAAGCGCAGGCGTTGATAACTTCTTGTGCCCGTCGCTGCATCTCCGGATTGCCACGCTGAACACTGGCGAAATCAAGGTCAACAGACCCAGATCCCGACGTGACGCTGGAGGCAGCACCTCCGCCAAGACCGATGAGCATAGCCGGACCACCCATAACAATGAGATGGGCACCGGCGGGAACGAGGTCAGGATTCTTTAGGGCGAGCTGCGGCCGCACTGTCCCAACACCACCAGCAATCATAATGGGTTTGTGATAGCCTCTGACTTCTTTCTGGGTATCGTCGACGTCGACTTCAAGCAGAAGAGTCCTGAAGTACCCGTTGATACAAGGCCGTCCAAACTCGTTGTTGAAAGCTGCTGAACCTATTGGGGCTTCGAGCATGATGTCAAGGCTGCTGGCGATGTGACTTGGCTTTCCATAATCAAGTTCCCAGGGCTGATGGTGCCCTGGTATTAGAAGATCCGACACTGTGAAGCCGACGAGTCCCGCTTTCGGCTTGGAACCTCGTCCCACCGAACCTTCGTCTCTGATCTCGCCTCCTGACCCGGTAGCGGCGCCTGGAAATGGTGAGACGGCAGTAGGATGGTTGTGTGTCTCAACCTTGGCAAGGTAGGGCACCATTTCATCTACAGCAAGCCACTGCCCGGTGCTGGTACTCGGAGACCAGTGTGTACCTCTGAAGCCTTGCAACACCGCCGCGTTATCTTCATAGGCGCTAATCGTGCCAATCGGACTGACACTATGCGTGTTCCTGATCATACTAAACAAGCTATGCTCTTTTCTGTGCCCATCAATGGTCCACGATGCATTGAAGATCTTGTGTCTGCAGTGCTCCGAATTGACCTGGGCAAACATGAAGAGCTCAACGTCTGTTGGCTTGCGTGCAACTGGGCCATCCTTCGCATATGCATCTGCCAAGTACTGTATTTCAGACGGATCGAGGGCAAGACCTAGAGTCTTGTTCAACTGTTGCAGTCTGTCCAACGGTGATATTGCTTCTTCAGCCAGGTCAAAGGCTTGCAGAGGCCGCGGTGGCTGTGTGACAAATTCTTCATCTAAATTTGGCGCACTTTCATACATCTTTTCTGTCATGCGATCATGGAGGAAGTCTAGTTGTCGGCTGCCAAGTTCGCTTTGTCCATCTTTGAGCTTAACCACAATCTTGACGCCTCTTTCTATTCGCCTCACGAAATTTCGGAGACCACATACCTGAGCAATATTGGTGGCTTTGGAACTCCAGGGTGAGGTAGTCCCTGGTCTGGGGAGAACATAGTAAATTTTAGCATGTGCATCGTCAATGCCCTCAATCTTTGATCCATCTGCCAACAGCTTGGTGAGGAGACCTGCGGCATTGTCATCGAGTGGCTGTAACAGATCAACATAGTGTATATATTGGCCTCTAATCCGTTCGACTTCTGCCTGCAGGGCCAAAGCCTGCTGCCGAAATTCAGAGAAGGCTTCTGAGCCTGGTAGAGCTACGATTTGAAGCGGAGCCATTGCTCTGATGAGGCAACGCTCATCAACGAGTGATCAAAGGCTAATCGGTGACCCCTCTTGGGTGGTCACCACTTGTCGCAACAACTCCAAATCAGGTGAGCTGCTTGCTCGGTCATGCGAGCATAACTTTAGTGAGAAAGAGGAACACGTAACGCTCACGGGTGCGGAAGACTCGGATCCCATGCACTCGTCAAAAGAAGTTACTCTCAGTCGCTGCACATTGAAAACTTTCACGCTGTAAAAGTCCCCCACCCGCCACAATGTTGAAGACCCACGAGGCTATACAAGAGCCTGCCTGAGGCTGAGGCGTGAAGGCTTAGCTGCAGCGCACTAGGGTTGTCAGTAGAGCACACAATATTTATCAAGTATCAGGTACCTACCTAGGTACCAATAGGGATTTTACGGGACCCGTGGACAGTGCGGACGGCATTACAAAGACCGGGAGAGTGGACACCTCTACGCTTATTATTACTAGTATTAGGCTAAGGAGGCCTACTGCGAAGTAATACCGCGCAGAGGGATTCGCCTATCTTATGTGGCTAATGGCTTTTTGATACGCTATCTTGTCAACGTCCTTCTCTCCTTGCTATTCCGATCCTGCTCATGTGCCAACCTGCGCTCGTGTTCACGATTCGAATGACCAAAGTTGTGCATTTTTTCGTTCTTCCTTTGTCATATCTCCACAACGGCTGATCAAATTTTTTCCCTTGGTCTCGGTCTGACCCATTCACGAGCTGCATTCCGGCCGATCTGGGTGTCTAGCCGATTCCATCCTGCGCTTACACCGAGCCCATCGGCAAAGAGCTTTCAGCAATCCACTCCTGCTACCACTCCTGATCCGTGCCGAGGGCAGCTAGTCTACGAGTATTTGGCTTTTACAATCTCCACGAGGGCCGTCTCAGGGCTGCCCTCACCGTCACCATTGCTCCCAAAAGCAAGTCTTCAACCCTTCTCCACCACCGACGAAATCCTACCCCCGTGGACGAAGCCACGATTGCGCTGACCTCCGCCGTTGACGAGAAGGACAAATCTGGGAGGGAGAGGTCCTATTCCTCTGCGACCGAGTCGGACGACTTCTCCCTTTGGAGCGATACTGGAGACATTGCCGAGCAGCTCGCTGACGAAGATCCCCTTCACATCGAGCTCGATCCTCTCAATAGCGAAGGACGTGCGCTCCGAGATCCAGGTGGCCGTGGCGGACGAAGAAAGCACGTCGCATTCCAACGGCAGGACGGTCTAGACAGACACCAGACACACCCTGGCATCGGCAAAGAGGCAATCATAATCCCTAGCCCCTCCCCTCGGCAGGTCACCAAAGCTGAGACGGTGCTTGCCTTTATCATGTCTCCGGGCGACCCGCAAACGGCCAAGACCAAAGGCCTGGTCGGCAAGCCGCTATTGTATGGCCCCAGCTGGCCCCTCGATTGAGAGCACGGCTAATGTCCCCCTCCAGATATTTTACCAGTGTATTTGTTTCATTAGGCGTTTTCCTTTTCGGTTATGATCAAGGCGTCATGTCTGGTATTATCACGTATGCTCCCTCCCAAGAAGCGACATTCTAGACCCAAGCTGATTGCGTTAGTGGCCCTTTCTTCAAGGATTATTTTAATCAGCCTACGCGCGCCGAGATTGGCACCATGGTTGCCATCCTCGAAGTTGGCGCCTTCATTGCTTCGCTCTGCGTCGGTCGAATCGGAGACATTATAGGTCGTCGCAGAACGATCTTGTATGGCTCCATCGTCTTCTTCATCGGTGGCATGTGTCAAACCTTTGCGACAGGAATGCCTATGATGATGATCGGCCGCATCATCGCAGGTTTCGGCGTTGGCGCTTTGTCAACCATTGTTCCGGTCTATCAATCAGAGATTAGTCCACCGCATAACCGAGGAAAGTTAGCGTGCATAGAGTTCACGGGCAACATCTCAGGCTATGCTGCAAGCGTGTGGGTGGACTACTTCTGCAGCTATATCGAAAGTGACTATGCTTGGCGGATACCTCTCCTAATGCAATGCGTGATGGGCGGTTTGCTCGGTGTGGGAAGTCTCATCATCTGCGAATCTCCTCGGTCGGTTGATGTTTGGTTGTGGAAATATATTTGCTAACATGCACCAGATGGCTGCTCGACAACGACCATGATGAGGAAGGCATCATCGTCATTGCCAATCTCTACGGCAAGGGCGATATTCACAACGACAAAGCGCGAGCCGAGTATCGAGAGATCAAGATGAACGTGCTTCTGCAACGCCAAGAAGGCGAACGCTCCTACAGGGACATGTTCAAGCGGTACTACAAGCGGGTCTTCATTGCAATGTCTGCTCAAGCGTTTGCGCAACTCAACGGCATCAATGTGATCTCGTACTACGCCCCGTTGGTCTTCGAATCGGCTGGCTGGGTTGGTCGAGATGCCATCCTCATGACGGGCATCAATGCTTTCACCTATCTTGCCTCGACTATCCCACCGTGGTACCTCGTGGACAAATGGGGACGTCGGCCGATTTTGCTGTCGGGAGCGGTGGCGATGATTATTTCGCTGTCACTAATTTCCTACTTTCTCTTTATCGACGTGCGGTGGACGCCCACTTTGGTGGTGGTCTTTGTGATGATTTACAACGCAGCCTTTGGCGCCAGCTGGGGTCCAATACCATGGCTATACCCGCCGGAAATCCTGCCGCTAAGTATTCGAGCCAAAGGAGCAAGTTTGAGTACCGCCAGCAACTGGGCCTTTAACTGGTTGGTGGGAGAGATGACGCCCATCTTGCAAGAGGTCATCAAGTGGCGACTGTATCTGATGCACGCCTTTTTCTGCGCTGTCAGCTTCGTGCTAGGTGAGCTGGACCCTGCACCCTGCACCCTGCACCTGCATTTCCTGGGTGCTTCCTTTACTAATCGTGTCCAGTCTACTTCCTCTACCCCGAAACCGCGAACGTTCGATTAGAAGACATGAATGCTTTGTTTGGAGACGCAACGACGGCGATGCCAACACCGGCGACACAAGCCGAACGAGGGTCCTTGATGGGGATCGGATCACCTGCTTCCATGGACCTTCGAAGAGGATCTCCACAACTCGGGCAATTCGGGGCAAACGATGCTATTCCCGGGCTGGATATCGACCCCCCAGACATCGAGGTAGGCGCTGACGGGAAACCGGTGTCAGGTAGTCGACGCCGCACTCAACACGGCGGCGAGGGTCTCGGCGGCTGGATTGGCGCCATGGTTTCGCGGACAAAGAATCGAGATCGTGATGATAGCGGCCGTGGGACATACGGGCGAATTGAGGACAATGATTAAGTTAGCATTTTGCAGCGACGGGTGTTGGATCGAATCTGAGGATAGATAGATAAGGTGGCGCGCAACTCGGTCTGCAGCTTTCCAGCTCCACAGTACGGTGTCTACTAGGGTTGTTTACATCGTGACCATGCGTGTGTCAAATAGCAGCAAAAGAACTGTCATCTAGGTCGCACCCGTGCGGACCAGCCTGACAAAAGACAATCGGCAGAATTACCCAATTGATATCCCTAATTACCTGACCTAGGCTAAGGCTTCTGTATTTATGGTGCAAACCCGAGAATGAAGTGGCGATAGACAGCCAAGACTTGGCCTGAGGGCGCTTATATGTCTGTGATTAGTCTCCCAGTCCCCCGGAAACGTTAAGCAGCGTGGCAGCTTCCACCACTCAACTCCTTAATAACCCGTCAGCCACCGGGGCGCACTAGCTTGGGACCTAAGCCTCGGAGGTTGCCGGCCAATGCTCTGTTTTCAGCCTCCTTAGCCTTGCCTAGTACCTTTTAGTAACCCTTGTGATCCGTGGCCGCCGCACGCCTGTGGTAGTCATTGTTCTCATTAATTAATACACTGCATTCATGCAAAGCGACCATTGCTTGGTGTTTTGCATCGTCCTCAAACCCAGCTCTGAAGGAACTTGTTTGCCCAAATCCGATACGTTATACATCTCCTCCCTCCAAAGCACAACCTTGTGGCACTGGCAACCATCTCCGTCCACCAGGCCCACCAGGCCCACTAGGCGCCGGTGCAGCTGGTCGCGAGCCTGCCCGTCTGGCAGTCGAGAGAATCAAACGGCCTCGTCACGCACCTGATCCAAGTTCGGTGTTGGTCGACAGCGGGCAAATCTCCACGACTGCGATTGACGTTGACACTGAATTTCAAAGCTGCACGCCCGCCGTCATCCACCCTGGTCCTCACATCTTGACTCTTGACTTTCATTTAATTGATTGGTGCGTTGCTGGCACTTCCACCTGCCAGCGCCAGAGTCGGTGCCGGTGCCAGGCACTTGCGCTCGACCTGTTGATGCAGGTTCTACACTGTCTTTGCACGATGCGCACCCGGTAGTCGCCGTGCTCTTCGGTGTCCATGCAACATTCTAGGGCATCGCGCAAAACTGGGCTGGTTCGTCAGACAGTTTTGCCTTTGTTTTCGACGCGGAGCAGCGCAGCATGTCGCAGTCGACCCTCGCTGACCCTTCACCAAGCCAATCACGCTCCGAGCCGCAGCCGGTGGGAGCAAGAAAGCCTAATCCGTTCGCAAAGTACGACAATCGGATATCGGGTGTGAGCGATCGAGTTCTGCCCAAACAGCCATACCTGATCACCATTCCCTCCGACTTCCCATACCGACGACATATCACCGACCCCAACCGATGGTTCCGTAGCACACCCTTTTCCCGGAAAGAAGAACAGCTACAATACATGAGTCTCTTGGTTCACCAGAACGATGACGAGGAACTGCTGAGAGTTGACGGCACGAGGATCGACGACGACGGCAGACTGTTGGCCCCGGCCCCATCTCCACGCTCCGAGCTTCCTAGCCGCCCACAGACTCCAATCGACGCAGGTCCAAAGAAGAAGATCAGCTTGAAAGATTACAAGACCAAAGATAGAAGCGGGGTGAGCACTCCGGAACGCCGCCCCGCCGATGACATTCGAAAACAGGCCATCAAGAGCCACAAGGAAGAAATAGACGCAAAGCGACACGAACAAGAGCCCAAGCCCACGTCCGTGCCCAAGCCCGAACAGAAACCTTCGCATTCAAAGTCAACAACAACCCCGATCGTCAAAGCCGACTCTCGTCCTCTTGCAACGCCGACACGGCATGATAGAGACTCTCAACGGCCAGCGAAGAAGCGGAGGCTGTCTGCACAAGAAGAGAGGCCTGCCACAGAGCAAAGACATGCCACCCAGCCAAAAGCAGAAGAAGACGCATCCGAAGAGAAAGCTCTACCCGCTCTGTTGTCGCCCGATATGCCTCATACCCAAAAGAAGCAGAAGCCGAGAGACCTCCCTGCCCTTCTCTCCCCAAAACTCCCTCAAGCCCTCGAGAAGGCTGCCATCTCACCACCCCAGCGAAATGACGAAGTGAGGGCCATCCTCAAGTCAGCGATAGGCTCACCTGCCCGACCCACGGACAAGAAGACGGCCGATGGCAGCAATAAAGATCTGACCGCTGGCCGAGTCCGATCGGAGAGCCAGAATTCGGCTACCCCTAGCATCAAAATATCGTCTCCTGCATCCAAGCCTGTCCCACAAGTCGTACAAGTCGCATCCCTCAGTAGACCTACCACGCCTCTCGTAAACGGACGGACTGCGAGCCCAAAGCCTCGACAGCGGCACATTGTTTGCCTGAAATATGGCAGGAAGAACCGGAAACGTGTTGAAATGTTGCTGAAGCTCGCCCCGAGGCACAAGAAAGAACCCTCAGCAACTGCTGACCAGGCACCCACACCTGTGTCGAAGTCTACATCGAGGCTGGACACCGCAAAAAGTGACAGAAAGAGGCCAGCAGCATCGACGCCTGACCTTCCGGCGAAAAAAGGAAAGGCTTCTACGACCCTCCTGGATCTACCGTCGAAGCCTGAACGCCCCACAACTCCCAAGCCAGAGTTGGCCGAAAGGTCTCCGCAACTTTCAGCGAAACCTAGATCAGCCTTCTCAACTCCCAAAAAGGAGACCGTCCCCATCTCCATGCAAAGGGTGGCTTCAACTGACACTGTTGAAGCTCGGACGCCGACCCAGGACGCTGCTCGTACCTCAACCCCTCTAGCGACGACTCACACTGCTCAGCCCAAAATTTCGGCATTACCAACATCCGCGCCAACCAAGAATGACGAATCACCTACTTGGACAGACCTACAGACCCGAATCTTCCAGCTTGGTCGCGTTCTTAAGAAGGAAGGCCAGAAGCTCGTGGCCGAAGGACACGGAAAAGAGAAACGACAAGGGGTTGTGCTGCTTGTCGAGGGTCTGCTCTGCTTCATGCTAAATTCTGGTGCTCTGGCGCACGCTCGACCCAATCTTGACCCAGGCTGGTCAACAATTCTACCCTATTACACCATGGTCTACAAGCAATCTCGACCGTATGTCCATCTCAACGGTGTTGTGGTCCAACTAGGTGCTGTGTGCCGACAACAATTGCAGCAAGAGCAGATGAGAAGACTTGCCAAGGAAACCTTACCCGATGATCACATCGGCTCCGCTCCAACTCCCGGAAGCGATGGGAACACGAGAGTTATGGATGATACGGCAAAGAAGCAAAAAGCCTTCCTCGAACTCAGAGATGAGCTCGTTTCGAATTCGAGAGATATGAGGGCTGCATGGCTTGAGGGTTCGAAACTGCTGTCGAGCGATGTCATTGAGTCGCAGTATCCGAGCACGTGGTCCAAGAAGATTAAGGATTTGAGCAAACGAAATCCTGATAAGCTCAATCCAAGAGATTTGCCAAAAGATTTTCCTTTGCCGATGGACGTTACCACCAACGTGTTTGAAGCAACGAATTTCGCCCTTTCATTTTTGTGGGAATGGGCAATGCTTGAAGAGGTGAAATGGAAAGCTCGTATCGAGCTGTGATCATTTCAGATTCGCCTAAGATCGCGGCAGACGAACGAGGGTTTGCTCATGATTTGTTTTTAAGATACCTTATCAGCGGTTTCCTTTGTTTCTCAACAGCGGCCTTTGATGGGAATGGCTACATCTTGCTGGAGAGCTGGAGATTGCGGTGTTTTAGGCCTAGAACATGCATTAGCGATGCTTCATGATGCAAGGCTCTTGTGAATCCCTAGGTAATTTTCAGGCTTGATCACGTTTTGTGACCTTGTAAAATTCTGCGCCGACCTCCGGGGCCAACACCAATAGAAATTTACTGTCTCAATGCCAAATCAGGCACCAAGCACGAACCTGAACACCTACGTAAGATTCTACTCTCGGCTACGAAAGCCCGTTGCTGCCCATATCAAATGTTATGCGTTCCTCTCTTTGGACTCACTGTGCTGACCCCAAGCTCTTTCCATAATGTATCTCCTGGACATACATTCATGGCGGCTCAAGGAGGTGAAAGACGAGACAAGACTCCCGTATGCCATCTTATCGCATCGATGGGTCGAGGATGAAGAGTTACTTTATAAAGACATCTTGATGCTGCCACAGAGCAGCACGTCTGGCGCCGAGAAAATCAAATCGTTTTGCAGGCTTCTGTGCCGTCGTGATACTATTGGGAATCAACAGTGCCAATTGCAACATGCATGGATCGACACCTGCTGTATCGACAAGAAAAGCAGTGCGGAACTTTCTGAAGCAATCAACTCCATGTATTCGTACTACCAGACAGCCAAGGTGTGTGTTGCTTATCTTAACGACGTCAACGTTGTGCGAACGCATCCCGATTTTGAAAGCCAATTTGCAAAGAGCAAATGGTTCACTCGATGCTGGACCTTACAGGAGTTGCTTGCACCTGAAGATGTGGTGTTCTACAATGAATCGTGGGAAAAGCTGGGCAGCAAGGACGACCTTGCTGAGTTGCTCAATATTATTACCTATATTGATATTGCCGCTCTGCGCAATGGCGCTGTTCTTGAATATAGTATTGCGCAGCGAATGTCATGGGCAGCTGGACGCGAGGCTAGTCGACGCGAGGATGTGGCATATAGTCTTATGGGACTTTTCGACGTTAATATGCCACTGATATACGGGGAAGGCGACAAAGCATTCCGCAGACTGCAAGAAGCAATTCTGAGCGACTCCGACGACGAGACGCTCTTTGCCTGGTCTTGGGACCACTTATCAGATGACAAGAAACCCAAAGATCATTGCGGTCTTCTTGCACAGTCCCCGGAAGCATTCAGGGGCTGTCAGCAGGTGATTCCTATCAATATCCATGAAAGAAAAGTATCATTTCACTCAACCAAGGGAGGTCTCACTGGAGAAATGACAATAAGCACTGACCTCATGGAATTTAAGGATGGCTTTAGCGGTCTTCTCAATGCCGCAGTGCGTAGAGGTGGCAGGGAGTGGTTCATTTGGATATTTCTTGCACCTGGGCCTCTCAGTGGAGGCCCGTGGTCAAGAATTTCCTGGAAAGGTCAATCCCGCTATGTAAGTGCGTCAGATCGGCCAGGCTTTGTCAAAACTTCTATCCAGCAGATCCAAGTTCAACATACACCACGAGCTCTACTGCCAGGGCCCATGAAGCTCTATGGAATTGAAATATCCCAGCATTTAGAGCGGAATCTGCTACCCTCTTCAATGACAGATGAGAACATCTCCTTAGCTCCAGATGTGAAATGCCCTCGGAAAAATTGTTTTTTCAGCACAAATTACTCGGCACAGGGACCTATCTGCAATATAGACTGCTATAAGCTATCCGAGAACATAAACATGGTACAACTTGGGTTTGTTCGAGTTGCAAACATTGCGGGTTTCATGCCTGTATGTGTTGTGTTGCTTTCTTCACGACCTGGAGTGGTTCGAGAGCCAGAGGAGCCACAAGCCCAATTTTCAGGAAATGGACGCGCCATTGCTACCAGACTCGCGGCCTTTGACGCAACAATATATAAAGATACGCAATGGGCTGGGATACCTCGGATAGGGCGAACAATTTTCGAGGACGAACGTGAGGGACTTTCTGGGTGTCTGACCTTTAAAATCCGCGGTGAGGGGCAAATCAGCTTTAAAATCCCAATGAAACCCTCGAAAACCATGTTCAGAAAACTTCAGTATCTTCACCTAATTTTTGAAAAGAAATCAGATCCTATGGGTACATTATGGAGATGCGAATTATTGGAATATGAGGAATAATAGCCTATATTGGCTTTGTTTCCATCTTGAATCAAATTCATGTATCGATTACCACGCTCACAATGCTTGCATTTCAGACTGGCAATCCAAGTGAGTTGTACTTGGGGAGGAAATCGAGCAATCCTACTCCGAGACCCGCGCTGAACATCCACACAGGGCTGTGAAAGTTCCGACTTCTATTGCGATGGGTAAGCCTTCGCTCCCCTTAGAACAAGCCGGTATCAGATGTCTTTGTAAGTCGCTCGAAAAAGCAATTTCGTTCCGAGCTTGACTGTAATGACCAAGAAGCGAGCCCCAGCTCCCCCTGTAAGCAAGCGACAAGGCTGGAGTTTTGTGGAATCTTTTATCTTATACGAATTCATGGCTGAACAGGTTCAATTTCCGGACTTCGCGGCAGAGGCGGATGACCTGCTTGGTTGTCTGAGCAAGACATGACCACATAGTATCCAGATTCTGTATTTTGACATCTGAAGTGAAGAACCAATTTTATGCACCTTCCTCATCTTGCGATTCACCCTACTAGTCGGGGCCACTTGTTTCCGACCTCCACTGCACGGCATGACTGTAGCCCCGCCTCGTGAGCTGAAAATAATCAAGTCAATAACAACTCGATCCATTCTTTCCTAAAAGCATCGCACGCGAATCTGCATACCGGGCGTTTCGATCTGATCGATAATTGGGTACATTTGTAGGAGTGGGCATGAGTCATGTCAACCTTGTGTGGATGCAATTGCTTTCCTTTAGGCACCCATCTCTGGGTCCATTGGCCTCGTTTGGTGCTACCAATCAACAGACAGACAACCCTTGGAATGAGATTTCGAGGAAGGCCTAGCAGTCGAAACAACGATGTTATATACAAAACTTCCAAATATTGATCCCAGAGCAGTAGCTACGTATAAACTCATCATGGCTTCACCGAGTGTGCGGCCATACTTGAAAGTATACCCTTCCAAGATAGCGCTCTTGAGGGTTCTGCTCTTTTTGAGCTTTTGGATATGGGTTCCACAAAGGAGAGATTCGAGTTCGAATGGCGAGGCATCCTGAGTTTCATTTCTTACTTATTTCTCTTTTTTTCTTTTGCTGTGTGCGTGCGTTCCTGATTTCCCTTCTGGTCAGGACTCGAGAGTTTGATTCACGGTTGCTTGTTGGTTGATGAATACAAGAAGACCTACAATTGTTTTTGTGAACTACAAAAATTTTACTTATTACAAATGATAGTGGGAGATAAAAGCCTCCGTTTACTCAAGGTCCGAATATCATTTATGGCCCGAGCAAGAGAACGTGCACCAAGTGTAGTTCCGCGGATTACTTCCCCCGAACCCCTGTGCAGATGGCTGTCTGTTTCATTGTGAGAAGTGCGAAATTGAGGACAGGCATCGTTTTTCTGGTTAGGCCAGGAATCGCGGTCAGGACTCTTCTTCCATATGCGCGTGAAGATTCTAGCTACCATTATGAAATGAGCCTCCAAAATGGCGATAAACGTGATAGGAACAGGTGGACGCGCGGGGTGCTGCCCTGTTTCATGGCTCATTGCCAAGCGCTGCAGGTACGAAGTCCTCCGTATCGAGCACACTTTCCGTCGTTGATGCTACATATACCAGTCTTCTAAAAATTGCCACCAGAAGAGTAGCTGAATCACAATAATTTATGGCTCTGGGTAACTGGCTCACCTGGGAATTATCCCAGCCAGTGAGCAGCTCTTCTTTTGGAACCCTTTCCAAACTTTCTGCGCTTTTTTGGTTCCTCTACCGTGCGGTAGTACTTTTTAGTGTAGAGGTACTCCGTATTTTAAACTTCGTGCTGCCTGTTCAACTTTCCTCTTTACGTCTTTCAGTCAGTACTTCTTGAATCGTTTGTACGTATATGATATTAAAGAGGACAAATGTGCACCAGAGTAATAGCTACATACACCTTACGTTGTTGACCTGAACATTACGGGTTACCACATTTCTAAAGGCACCTCTCCTGGTCGTGTGGTTGGGGAGGGATTACTCTTTTGCTGGTTGGCACTCTCAATGCAATTTCAGCGAAAAGCCATTCAGCAGCTCCGAGCGTGTCTTGGAGATGGAACCAAAAGCATACCTACCTTGTTGGACGTGGGTTCGAGTCATGCTGTGAGGTTGGTATTTTTTTTTTGCGTTTCTCCTTGCATGCTGCCTGCCTCGTTGTGGTTGACGAACGCAAGCTGCTGCCTAACCCAAAGCTGACTACTGCGCTTCTTTTCCTTCTCTTGATTGGGCGCTTGTCGCTCTTGGTGTATCAAGCTCCCTTATTTCATAGGTGCGGCCGCGAAATGATCAGTTGATTGATGCAGGTTGGGCTTTACCTATTAAAACGAGCTTTCTCTCCGACGCGATCTGGCTCGTGTGAGAAGGAGGTTTTGCCCTTTTGTCCATCGTCATGAGCTGAACGACTGTGGTTCGGGAGACCCAGCAGAGAAGGTCCAGAGCAAGTCTTGAAAGAAGGCCACTGGAGCCAAGGCTCTGCACGTGTTTGACGTCCAAGGCAAACCTAGAATCTTCCGTCAGGAAACCGAACAGCACTCTCGATTTGGACGAGGGAGTGTCAAAATGCGCCGGATGGGAAAGAATGGATGTGGATCACTCGAGCGGTTAAGACAACGGGAATGATCGACAGGAAGGGCTCGCATCTCGCGTCGCTCGCACGACCACCGTATTACTATCTGCATGCTATGGAACTCGAAGATATGAGATTCAACATCAGCTGACTGATTCGCTAGCCATCTGGAAACAAATCGTCTGTAGTGTGGGCTAAGTATTAGGTGAGTGAGAAGCTACACTTTGCGTCCTAATTGAATGGACAGCCCTTAGCTGCGCCACATCATGAGAGCAGATCAGCAGCTCCTCCGCCTTCGTCCACGCTATTGTGCGTATATTCGCTCTCAACAAAGCGAAGCAAATATATCACACTTGGAGCTGGAAAACACGCTGACTACCGAGCCAACAATCGAACCGCGACGCCGAGTGCAACAATCACACCCTGACCGAGTGAGGAACTCCGATATCCAGCACCGGTAAAGGTCGCCGCTGCCGGTGCCGACGAGCTCGCACTAGTAGCCTGGATGGAGGAAAATCAAGTCAACACACCCACACTCAGTATTACGGGAAGTTCAAAATGGCACTCACCACACTAGAACCTGTTTCAGAGGCCGCCGCCGTCGTTGCTGCCGTCGTGGCCGCCGCAGAACTCTCGGCACTCGCTGTTGCGGCGATGGTACTCGGAGCAGCTTCGCTTGCACTGGTGGTAGCATTCGCACCCAGTGGCTCGGCGGCAATTCCACAGGCTTGAGCTGCTTCACTGACGCTATCACCATAATACTGCCAGATGTCATACTGTACAGCGCAGTTCAGGCAGTCTGTCAGCTGGGTGGTGAAATTTGTGGAGCTGCAATAGTTTTCAGTGCGTGCGGCGGTGATCACGCCGCCTAGGATTATGTCAGATCATGGAACGGCGCTGGGGCGTGTTTTGTTGGACTGACCGCAATCTGCGTGACACTCATATTGAGGTGTTCCGGGTGCTTGTCTGCGAAGCGCATGGATGTCTTCAGGGAAGGACAAAGCGAGACAGGCAGGCTGCAGAAGGGCGAGCGACGTGAACAAAAAAGATAGGGAGAGTACATGCATGGCTCGAGGCATTGGTAACTGTAACGAACGTCTAGAGGTATGCAATTTAGTGTTCGAGAGACACGGATGTTGTATCGAATGGTTATGAAAGAAGAAAGAAGGCAGCTCTTCGTTGGAGGGTCTGAACTGGGACATCCGTTTCTGCATATGCATTTTTGAGTTCGGTTTTCAAGCTCCTACCTATTGGCAACGCTGATTCCGCGGCAGCTTTCGAAGCTCTCGCATAACAGTATTCCGAAAACGTTAGCCAAGGCCGGGGGTCCAGGGTTCAGGCGTGGGTCGAGTGGTGTTATTGGCCACTATCCTGGACAGAGATTCGAACGGCGCCTCTCGGCGAGGGATTTATCTGATCTTATCTGATCAAAGTTTTACCCAAGCGCGCTCGTCGATTGGGCCTCCTCGCCTCCAAGCTGCCTCTTGCATGGATTCCCAAGAAGTTGGGCATTTTTGTCCGAGTCCCTCGTGATGCTCGCCATTCTCAAGCTTTGTTCCGCGAATGCGAAAGGGTCTCTACGCTGCCCGATGTCGGGTGTTTCCATCCCGGTCTTGCAGGCATATGACCATTTTTCATGGATTGTACGCGCACTGCGTGCACGTGGTAGGTGCAACCGATATCATGAAATGTCAGATAATCTAGTGTGCTCTATCTAGCTTGCTCTTCAGTCTTTCCCAACCCAAATGGCTAAAATGGCCCTCAAATATTCTTGGATAATTTTTCGCGCACTTGAGGCTCTGGCGCAGAGCGACCATGGGGATGAGGCTGCACAATCCATGGGCCCTGTGGCTTTCATGTGGCCACCTGATCGAGAGTGGGGGGCTGCACAGGACAATACGGCACCGTGCGGCTCTGCTGCGGGCGTCGTTAATCGCACCGAATTCCCATTAAGTATGTGTACAAATGATTTCGGTTTTGAATCGGGACTTTTACTGATCTGGAGACAAGTAAACGGACAGATTGCGCTCGTGGCGCAGGACGAGTCATGGTCTATTCAAGTCGCCATCTCACATGGGTCCGGTAAGTAGTGCTTTGTTATCCCGAATACAAACACTCCTTCGCCCACGACACGCACGGGAGGTGTTGACGTTTCAGCAGATCCAACCTCGAACGACGACTTTGAAACCCTCATCTCCGCCATGAGGATTCCAGAACTGGCCGAGGGACATCAGTGCTACCCGGTCCCAAATCCATCGGCAGACGTCGAAGCTGGTTCAAACGCAACGTTGCAGATCAGGTATACCTCTGACTTTGAGGACGACCGGAACGAAACGTATTACGCTTGTGCAGACCTTATCTACGTGCCGGCGAGCCAGTTCACGTACCAGGTGCCTTGCTTTAATGCCACCGTGGACGATTTCGACATTTCTGATAACGATGATGATGACGACGATGACGATGATAACGACGATAGCTCGAGTAGTGCGACCTCGTCAAGTGGCACTGCCTCAGAAACCGCAGGATCGCTGGAATCTGCGGAATCTTCCAGCAGGTCAGGCGGTCTGTCAGGCGGCGCTATTGCTGGTGTTGTGATTGGGGTAATAATTGGTGTCGCCGCTCTCCTCGCTGCTATTCTTGTGGTATGGAGAAGGCGCCAGCGAAAGAAGCGATTGCAAGCTCAAGAGGCATCTGTGCGGAATGTGAAGTGGCCGGGTCCCGACGAGAACGGCTCAAAAACTTCTAAGCCTGGAGACGGCATCGTCCTTGATAACCTCCAGAAATAGCAGTGCTGAAATTTTTCAGCTGGACGATGATCCTGATGTTGTTCTTCAGGCTAGGTATTCACACAGCGTTTTTGTGTCTTTTAAATTGCAAGGAATTAGTTTTCACATATCAAGGCAAACAATTAGCATTTGAAGTAAGCTGCTCGCCCTATAATTCCAAACATGTACTTTCGAATATCAAACCACTTCATAAGATAAGCTTCCAACACCATCACTTGCACATCACGACCACATTGACTTCCTACAACGTCTTTTTATGTCTTTTCTCTGACTCTTCATTGGCGATAATGATTGCTTCCCGTGCGCCGTCCCACGCTTTCCGTTTGCCTTGGCCATCAAATAACCTGAAGACGTGCGGACTGGGTATCCCGTCCATTATCAGGTTGCAGAGGTTGCGATCTTTCAGCCAGAATGACCAGCCACCTAACCCGTATCCGAGATGCTCATAAATATTGGTACCAGCTGTTTCCTGAAGCCACCAATACCAATCAGGTGCAAACACCATGCGCGGGTTGAAGTTTCCTCGGGCTAAAATAGCGTTTGCCCAAGCGAGATGTCTGCGGACCCAGGTGATCATTACGGAACGTGGCGGCAGAGACGGAGAGAGAGGGCTCGATTTCCAAAGTTGAGCAATTGACATGGAGGCCAGATCGTACAGTGGAAATGCAGCAGTCGGAATAGCTGCCGCGCCCAGGAATACAAGAGAGTCAGGGTGGGTCAGAGAAAAGAGGTTTTGATAAAGCCGGGGAATAGAAGGTTGAAAGCGTTCCAATGTATAAGAGGAGCTTCCAGGTGCAGGCGTCTCTGTAAGGGCTTCGTCCGAGATGTCTGTATGTCTAGAGTCGATTGTAGGGTCGAACTCACCCACCACAGCATAGTCGAAAAGGTATCCTGTGCACCAAATGATGGCATCGACTTCAACCATTGTTCCATCAGACAATCTCACGGTCTTGCTATCCATTATTTCTGAAATAATCTCTACAGACTCAATTTGTCCATTCTCCAGGGCTGGAATCAGCGTGTCTGAAACAGTTGGTACGTTGTGGACGAGAGATGGTGCCGGGTTGATACGCCAGTCAGGATTTAGCCTGAATGCAGCATCCTGGAGGCTCTTCAGTTTCATATTGGTCAAAAATTCTGCCAGTCGGGGGAAATGACACTGCATAGTGAGAGAGATACTCGTCTTTCGGAATGTGAGACCATGGTCAAAAGGCTTCCCATTTGGTTGCCATCTTGGTAACTGGGATTATTTTAGCACATATATCCAAAGCATGTTTCAACATAGAATAAGGCAACACAATATATTGACTTACGATATATGCACCGTGCCTGTGCGACAAGAAGACCTTTTTGGCAACTCCGACTAATGTGGTGGCCGTGTCAGCCGCAGAGTTTCCCATGCCAACTACCATCACTCTCTTGTCTTGGAAATGGGTTGGTCTGATGAACGCATGTCAATTTCTGAGATTCCGATCTTGCGTAGTTCGCTGACCTTTTATAATGACATGAATGTAAAGATTGTCCGCCAAATGTTTTGGCGCCCTTGATGTCAGGCATGTTGGGTCTATGGTTGTTTCCCGTGGCAAGCACGACTTTGTCAAAGAAAAGAGACTTTTTCTCAGACCCTTGGCCAGCAGATGCAATTTGGAGGACCCATTTGTCTCGCTGATCATCTCGCGTCACATGTAGAACATTGACCCCAAGCTGCATGTGCTGCTCAAGGTTGAAATGAGCTGCATAATCAGCGAGGTACCGCTGCACTCCAGCAGCGGAGATGTGAGAATTTGCCTCTGTTTCGTGTCAGCGGGTTAAATGCGCGAATGTCGACCTCTAAATCTTGCCTTTAGGAAACGGAAAGTCAGTGAAGCAACCCTAATGCAATCAGAACGGCTACCATGTTTGTACGGAGGAAGTACATCTCACGCTTTCCTTTGTAATGTTCACAATAGTGCCTGGCACGAGAAGTTAGTGCAATATATGGGTATGTCGTCTGATCAATGCTGACTCTCGAGAACAGAAGTCTCCAGCTCCTCCGTAAACTGCCACAACCCTCCGACGTATGCATGTTTGTCAAAACCGGTGGCGTTGAAACCTTCCTCCCTCAAGTTCTTGAGAGCCACCAGTCCAAATGCCCCTGCAGCAGAGTCAGTGACGTTGCCATAACCTACAACCAGGGTTATTCAACATACCTAGACCGACGACAGCGACGTCAGTTGAAGTAGCCATGACAAAGTTAAGAAGCTGCGGCCTGGTTTCTCGGCCGTAGAATTTATATCATCCTGAGAATGAGGCCGTGCAGGATAGCATTATGTATACGAATACGACCTTGGCAGCTGCACGGTTCACATTGAGGACCTTGGCCGGGAAGTAGATCTAAGAGATCGGAATGCTTCTTTTTTAGCTAAGAGAAGGAAAAGGCTGCCTGAATGTAACGAGAAGATGTGTAGAGCACTCATGAGAGCGTTACTGTGCCCTAAATAGAGATCGTAGCAGACTTCGGCTGAGGACATTGGTTTGTGGCGGAACCTCGGAGAACCGCCGATGTGAAGGGCCTTCCGGCCATGAACAGGCCGCCATGAGGCTTTCCTTCGACGTTGCATTCTGGGTAATTTACGTATGGTGACGAAATATACAAACAATAACTTCCAAGCTCTCAGAGCGCCTTCGTATCTTTTTCGACCAACGAGTCGTGGATCTTATATCAAAAGGGTCTGGAGAGCGAGCCAAGAGCTGGTACAAGCTGGATTATAGTTCTTTGCCAAGCATTTCGCGGAATGAAGCCTTTTCCGGTCCGTCATTCGCCAATTCGATTCCTGATCCGATCAGAACCAATGCTGCCTGGCAGCTAGTAATGAGGGACTATAGACTAGTAAGGAATAGGTCACACGCCCTTGACAACTGCTCAATCCTAATCCCTAATCCTGATCCTGTCCGCGACAAATAACTACGTGGATAATACCTAGGTGGTATCGAGTTCGCTTAACCTTCTATATCATGAATAAGGTAGGATCAATAGGAGGATTGGAATTGCCCTCATACTGAATGCACCACCATTGTCACCTGAGACTTTTGATATCGAGAATGTACTCGTCACTAGTGTCATCGAGCGTACTTTCACATGAGGCCCATCGATGAATTGGTGAGACCGCAGGCCCTAGAATCCTCCACAAGCCATCCATCGCGCCGATAGCTGCTGTCTCACAGCAACCCGGTAACACGCAATCCTGTGCATCACTGTCCGGGTTGCTCGATCGCCTCCTCCTACCAACATCGATACCAGTTCCTCGGGTAAGCACACGACTTCTCACCACAACAAAATGCAGTCACCACCACAATGCTTCGACCCATTAGACCGGCATGATCGGGGTGATCTCAAATGAAAAACGATTGTGTAAGGGTTTCAAATCTGTGAGAAGAAGGAATGGAATATACTTTGTTTGGTTCCGAGGCATGCGGCTACACCCTGGGATCGAGAGGCGGTTGAGATTGTGAGGATTCGATATATACAATAGAAGTATTGAGCTACTCGAGTGCCAGGAATCCAAGCTGCAAGACCCCTGCATCACGGTTCAGTCGTGTGCAGTCAGATCCATCCTAGGCGAAGCGTGAGCAGCTTCAGCCGGCAGCAACATTGCAAATTCACTCTCGCAGAGCCATCAATTTTCGCCCTGCCCTCCACAGATGTGTAAGTATGCGAAGGCGCCCACATTATTGCTGAGTCGAATCTTACGCCATCCATGTTCTTAAAGATCATTGTCTGCTGCAACGCACGCACTACAGCGGTAAGTTTGATATCTCCCTACATCCAAATTCTGTACTGCCGCGGACTTGCTTCGCATCTTCCAAGTTGTTCTGGACGACTATGCATTGGCTGTACGTGATATATTGGTGTGCCGAATCTTTTGTCCCAACTTCTATACTATTTCTGCTGACTGTGGTTTTACTGTCGTATTTCAAAGGCTGCGCAAACTGCGATATTGTCACACCACCAGTAAGAAGCATTCACGTTTCAGCGTCCACGAAAATATGAGAGCCCAAGAAATTTGGGAAATGGACAAGGACCAGAACCGGCGCCATGACGTTCATATCAAAAGATAAGCCGTGGCAGTGCGCTGGGCAGCGAGAGTTCAACCACGAATTTCAGGACTGAGATATTTTCTAGCCCAGGTAGAAACATTGTGAGTTGGAAATTTACGCACTTCCCGCGATCTCTTCGCATACGCTGTGATCAACCCAATCCCTTAGGAACACTGTTGATTAATCCCACAGTCTGTGAATAGTCATCGTGTCAATTTCCCCAGCTTCCGGCTTTTCGGACTCCCAAGACCCAGGGCTTGGCGAACTCGCTTCCCAGGACTACAATGCCTCTGCGCTATGCACGTACCCATGACGCCTCTAAAGCAAACTTTGGACCCTCATGCTGCGCCAAGTCCAGACTTCGTCGTAGTCCTCCTTGCGATATACCTGATTGCCTGATGTCCTGATGCCCATCCATCACGAGACCACATCATGCTCTGCCGTGCCAAGAGCAGGTTTCCCAAACGCCGCTTCGCTATCCCATATAGTAACGCAAACCTTCCTCGTCATGATGTTTGGTATTTATGTATACTCTATAATCTTTAGATCTTTGGCCTGGCATTTCTCTGCGCTTTTTCTCGCTGCTGCCTTTTGAAGAATTGTCGTCGTCTAAACATCACAAAGTCTTAGACTGACTGAGTCTGAGAGTTGACTGACGTGAACGAGCCATCACCAAAAATGGTAAACGCACCGCTTAAAGGGGAACCCACCATCAACCAAGGTAACTGAGAGAAGAAATGTCTTCCTTCACCTCAACACAGAATCAAGGAGGCGTCTCAACGGGGCGCGTCATGGGCATCGTGCTCGTTGTCACCGGTGTCGTCGTCCTCACCGCCGGCATGATATACGCAAGGCGGCGAAGGCTCATGGACAGCCACCGTTCGAGTCGCACTGGTATGGGTGGTCTCTCTACCCAACTCAGGAGAGGTGTGGGGATAGGGACGGCGCAAAGACAGCGTGATGAGGAGGCCGCGCTGGCAAGGTCACGGGCGTCGGAGACGTATCGGCGGACGTTCGAACCAGCGCCGCCGCAGAGGGCGAATGGGAGGGATCGGAGGTACAAGCCAAGCGCAGAGGAAGACCTCGGGTTGCCGCCGCCGACTTATCAGGAAGCGCTGAGAGATGCGCCGCCTGACACCGAGTTCCGCTGACGCAGAAAGCCCTCTTGACCCCCACAAACAGAGCTGGGAGGGTGTGTACTGACCACATCCTCTGTTGGTCATCTGTGCGTAATCCAGATGTACTCAGGGAAAGGGGCTTGACGTCTCGGAATCAACCCGTGTTCTTGCTGATGCTCAAAAGTTCAGCAGATCGAGATTGGTAATTGTCACAAGCACACAGTTTTACCCCCACTCGCATCATGCCGCCTTTGACTCAGAATCACACAGACAGAGAAGCTAGTGGACGTCCATCACGTCGCTGCTGCGTCTTTCACATTCTGCATCATTCTTTGACGTTGTCAGTTCGTTAGAGGACTCTTTCCTCCCTTTCCGAACAAACGTCACACAGCTGTTTAAAAGCTATTTCCATTTCAAGACGACGGCAGAGGAAAGTTCAGGCAACCTATCTCAACGACATGAGCTCGTGGAACCAAAGGTTAAGTGCTATTCCATTGGCGAAGTCCTTACAATGTAAATTTAGCAGGTACACATAACGACAGGGTGGACGGCGGACACCGAGTATCCACTAAGAAGTATAGCACAGGACAATCTAGGTCGATTACAATATCGGCACAATCCCAAACACCCGCATCTCGCGCGTATGAGATTCCATCGTTGCTCCCAAGAATAACCACAGCACTCTGCGCTTGTCCCTCTTCAAACTGACGAGTCGATATGTGAATCGTCATCGTATGTGTTGGACCAAACTTCTCTTTTTGGTTGTATCAATCTCTTGAGCCCGGCCGCCTCTGTATTGATGGGCGACTCTCCTGTCCACATAAACATGTCGTACAGCCATCCCCCGAATGCACAACCGAGAAATGGTGCAACCATCGGTACCCTAGGATAATCAGACATGATGCAATGTCGCGGATTGCCGAAAACCACGTACCAGAAATAGTAATTTCCTGCAGCCCAGACCTCATGACCATAACCCTGGGGTTGACATCAGCAACGTCAAGCGCATCTCAGCGAACAAAGGCTTACCAGGAAGTAGCTCATGAGTCGAGGGCCGAAGTCTCTCGCAAGATTGATGGCATAACCTGTTTCCCAACCGAAGCAAGCACCAATACCGAAAATTACGAAGAATAGGCCGAGTGGCGTCAGCGGTCCCGCTCCGAGGTTCCCATCGTCCTTCAGGGCATAGATCAAAAACATTAGCAAAGCCGACGCAATAAATTCGCTGAAAAATTGTCCTGTCTTCGTCATGAACTCGGCAGGATAGGTGCAGAAAATGCCCGCGGTGGCCGTTTCCGAATATCCAGGGACTGTTCGAATATTCGGTCCCCCCTCATATACATTGATTGCCGATAGGTAATTGGCATACACCACGCCAGAGGCACACATGGCACCCAGTACCTGCGCTAGCATGTAGATCGGGAACTTCCTCCACGGAAACCGCCTATAGATACAGTTCGCAAATGTCACTCCCGGGTTGAGGTGAGCTCCAGAGATACCCGCTGTGTAAACGCCTGTACACAATTAGCACATGTTCTAGCAAACTCAATTTTCCTAGATGTCTGATATCGCGATCTTCCTGCGATGCAACACCGGAGACTGCATGGCTATCTGCCTGAAAATGCTTTTCCGTAAAGTTTGGCAGACATGACAAAGGGAAAGAGTGGTGAGACGAACCTAACATCACACCAAGCCCCCAGCCCCATGATATTGACTGATAGTCGCCTTTTTCTCCGCCTGACAGGACAACTTGCGCAACCACACCATCACCAAACATAACCAGGATGAAAGTTCCTACGGGAAATAGGGTCAGCATACATCATCAACATGACTCCTTAAACAAAATGCTGAAGCGTTTATGACAACTGTAAGATTTCACGGGAATGGAGTGCTAGGAAAACTGCGAAGCAACGGTGACCAACCCCAAAACTCCGAAAAAGGCTCTCGCATGAATTTTCGTATTCGACTCCAAACGAGATCGGGCTCAGCTTGTACAACGTCCGCTTGGGGCACTTTATGATCGATAGCGACACCATGTCCCTGGTGAGCCGGCAGCCCAGCCACAGACGTTTGCCTGTATTGTCTCCCCATCTTGACACGCTCGGAGTGAGCAACTGCAGGTGTTGATTCCAAAGGATCTGCTTTGCGAGCAGTCATAAGCGAAGTGGCTTAAGTCGTTGACGTAGATGTTCATGCAGCGATGTGCGACTGGCTTGGTTTAAGACTCATGGCAGAGGATTAGCCCTTGCTTCTTAAATAAGATTATAGGTAAGCACGACCGAGAACGTACTTGCATGGTCGACGTGAGGGATCCACGGCAAGTGCTTTCCACGGCTTGCCCGCGAGGGACAGTAGCATTTGCTCTCGACGTTGCGCTAGTTCCCGCGACTGCAGTAATCTCCCGTCGCTAGATTCCTTCAAATGGCTAGACAGTGTCAATTCTACCCCTGCGAAATCCGCCAACCCCTCCCCAGATTCTCAGTCGAATTGGTCAGTCCATAGATTGAGCAGCTATGAATCAAAGTCTAGATCATCTCGCACTATGAAGCTGAAGACAATCCCTAGTTTCATGTGCCTTTGAAACGCTTCGGTGCTTTCGGTCACGTATTCCGTATCTTCCGTCGAGGGCATCATCAAGAATGGGTGCGAGTCGTTCAGCTGGCGAATCCATTAGTGAACGATTTGGGACTGAATGACGAGCGAGATTCTGCAGCCACAATTTTAAGTTTCGCAATCAATGCCAATAACATTGAGTGATGGCGTAGTGTCGCACAAAAAGGCGGGGTCTAGTTTGAGCTCCCCCCGCCTCCCTTGTCGTTTATTTTCGACAAGGTTTCGGAGATGGAAAGCCGAGCGGTACGACCACGAGCACGATCAACAAGGAGGTCCCAGGTTACAACTGATACAACATTTTAGGCTAGCTTAGAGCGCTGAAATAATGAATACTACGTTGGAGAGTTCTCGGGTTGGATGTTGACATGCCTTACTCCTTTTTGGAGTTGGAATCGATACTATGAGGCGTCAAGTTTGTGCCTTTGGAGCATTAGTGAAGGCTAGGTGGTTGAAAGCTGTCAGTGCACGATCAGTGTATCGTGCAAAACGCAAGTCTGAAATTTGACCAGGCAATCCTGTTGATCCGCAGCCGCTTCACAGATGCGCTCTAGTGATACCGGACAAGGTCTTGAAGCTGTCAAAAGGCTAATGACTTGCTCATCATTGCAGTTTGAGAGTATTGACAGAATGGCTGCGGGCAGCTCATGGCCCCGTATGAGCGTCGGCGTACTGTCCTATTTGACCATTCAGTTCAGTAGAACACATCTGGTACTTAACCATGCCTTAAAGATTTTTGGGATAGTCTTGCCGCATAGCCACGTCCAGTCCGCGAGATGGGCTCGGCAATACCGGCTGGGGATCATTCTGGAACATTATAGCCAGATTGAGCTCGGGTCGCCACACCGAATTACACCGAGCGCGGCCGCGGTACACTATGAGCTGAGGTCGGCTTCTCAACAGGGTGCAGTTTGAGAATGTCGGTCGTTCCATCGCAAAAGCATATCAGCAACCGTCTTTCCACTCCCTCTGCAATCCGATGTTTTGAGCTTGCACAGAGTGATCCTATATCCAGGTTTGTGTTGGAAGAATAGTCTGAACTGCAAGAGTTTCGAGCACTGAAGACGACACCGTACTTGAATTCTTACTCTCACTGCCAACAACGCAACTGCTATGGCTAAATTTTCCGGTAACCTTTTTTGGACAACGATGTTTCACTACACGCACAAGTGCATACGCCAACTAGAATCCAGAGCCTGTTAGCTGTGATGGTCATATAAGGGCTTAGAAAACAAAGTCAGCTAGTTTGGAGGTCAGCATGAGAAGTTATCAATAGCAGTATTCATTCGCAACGCAACGCTCCCTTCTCGTGATCTTGCAGTATTGAAGATATTTGACAACGTCGGAGACTGTGACTTTCGGACCACTCTCTAGACTCAACGTGCCGCAAGTGTGTCGAGCCAACAAGAAGTATCAGCACGGTAAAATGAGATTGTTCCGAAGGTCAGGTTATTGATTGTGTCTTGAAAGGCCCTGAGTTTACGAATATGCATATGTCGTTACCAGCCATCCGCATAGCAGCTTCTTTCAGCTGTCAGTCGTGATGGCAGTGGATTAGCTCGAATGGTGTCGAGGTCTGAAGCAAGTCCTCGAGGTTGGCTTTGGTGATATCTTTGCAGATTATCCCGGATGCTCTTGCTTCAAAAGTTCAACTGAAATAATGCTTTAGGAGCTCAGTTCTGTTAGCATTGGGTCGTAGTCCAAAGAAACCATCCAAGTGAGATCACGAAACGTTGTAGTTGTAGGGTTGAAACCACCCGTGCTACCGTACGAGAGGACGAATGCTATGGTCGAGCAAAAGCCCCAAAAGCGTCATTCTCATTTTCTTGAAACGAATCTCGCCATCGGCCAAAAATCCAGTACTGGACAGCGTAGCAACAGCAAAGAATTCAGCAGCCTTGAAAAACGCGGAACCTCAGGCTCGAATCGTCGCACTTGAGAACCGTCAATCCGACTACAGTCGCAAACATGCAACGGTAGCACCACAACCAATAACACACACGATGTCTAATCGCTACTCGGCGCTCAACCGTCGACCGGGCGCGGTAACCTCCTCCCTCTTCGCAGATTACCCCGGCTCCCGTCCCTCCTCAAGCGCATCACAAAAGCAATCTTCGTACGCATACGGCGGCGGCGGAGGCGGCGGCGGTGGTGGTGGTTGTGGCGATGCCAACAGATCCAACTCGCCATACTCCTACTCGCAGCAATCACCACCACAACCATACTATTCCTCCTCCACCCCGCCGAACCACCACCAACACCACTCTTCTTCTTCGCCGTATTTTCAGTCTTCCCGAAACGCCTCCTCGACGCCCAATCTCTCTAGCTCCAACCCCCAGGGTGGCGGTGGTGGTAGCAACTCGTACACTTCAACTGCAGTGCTGGACCACCTCGAAGCGCAGAACGAAAATGCGCAGACTAGCTTGCTCTCGTCGAAAGTGTCACAGCTGAAACAGCTTAGTATGGCGATTGGGGACGAGATACGGGAGAGCAGCTCGCTGGCACAGAGCATAAATGACTCGTTTGAGAACACGAGCGTCAAGCTGAAAGGGACAATGAGGCGGATGCTGAGGATGGCGGAGCGAACTGGAGTTGGGTGGAAAGTCTGGCTGGGTTTCTTTGTGGCGGTCTGGTTAATCTTCTTTTACGTGTGGCTATTTTAAAGGTGAGTTGTGTCGTGTTTGCTATCAATGGCTGAATGATTCAATCTACGCCAAGTCTCAAAAAAAGGCTGGATTGGAGAAGGGACCTGGTCAGTGGTCATGGTGAGGGTTGCAACCCTCATATCATACTAACAACGCTCGTCTAGAGAAAATGAAGCGTCTGAGCATGTACGCCCGCAGCATGGCGTTTGGGTGTTAACGTAATGGAGACAGTCCTTCAGCGGTTAATGGCATTTTCAAATATGTAACAATAGAGCTGAAACATTGCTTGGTATTGATGTGATTATCAAGGACAAATATGTCTGTATGAACAGCATCAAGCTCATCACTTGTGCTTCTAATTAATCGTGCGACCTACGCTTCTGTAGTACGGCCGATTTTGTATAAAGCTCGATAAACATAGTGATCCTCGTAGAAGTCGAAGTGGCCCATCATACAAGTACAAGGCAACCCGTATTGTTATGCACCCTCCTTCACAGATTCTCAAGCGCCTCATGAACCCCTTCCACCTCGAGCTCGACTGATCACTCTCCCACTTCTGGTTCTGCTTTGGGGCTCCTGAATGGACGTCATTGTTGGCTGCCTCCGTGTGTTCTGCTGCTGAGGAGATGGCGTGAACAAGCCTCCACTACTGACCTGTCGCGGTGCATCGTTCCTTGGGCGGCTAACCCCCGGTTGCAGTTGAACTTGATTTGGTGCCGTTCCACCAGCTCGACCTGCTGGATGCGTTGATGCAGCTCTGACAGCATTGACTGGTTGAGTAGCAGTGCTTGTTCCAAACAAATTACGTCGAGCACTTGCTGGGTCTAGCCAGGCCCTATGGCCTTGCAGGCCTGCACTCGAGGTCAACTCTGTGTTACCAGTGCTGATAAGTGCACTGACACTGATGTCACTCCCTAACTGGTCGGGCGTAAAGTTTGGCGGCAGAGGCTGCGAGCGAACAAGACCTCTGCCCGAAGGTGCTAAACGCCGCGGAGGAAATGGGCCTGATGAGATATTGCCAGAAGTGCTTCGCATATTCGCAACCACTTCGTTCTGTTGGCTTGTCATGCTTTGTCGAGGATTTTGCCGAAGTAATCTCTGTCCAACATTCAATGATGGTGGTGGCATGGATGAGTGATGTGCCGTTGCACCTGGAGGCATAATGCTTATGTCCATATCGCTTTCTTCCAGCTCTGTGTCAGTATGCTCCCAGCCCTCATCGTCGCCGACCGCGTCAGGAATCTCGTCATCTAGGTCGTGAATGTTTCCGTCCATGTCAAGCACATCATCATCAAGATCGTGCTCTGGTGCGTCACCTCCATAGTCTGCGTCCATTATTTGTTCTTGTTCTACTCCCAGCTGTGTTGCAAGTTGAGAATTCCTACGCTGATCAGAATGACTTGTGTCTGGTGGTTGACGCAGCTGGTTCGGAAATGTTGATGATTGTTGTTCACTTTCCGAAATGGTCTCGTCGCTCCGAGTAGTGTCATAAACCCAACCACTGTCAGCCTCGGGAATATCATCGTCCAGGTCTTCTTCACCCTCCTCCTCCTCCTCCTCCTCCTCATCATCATCATCCTCAGCCTCCTCCTCATACTCACCTGTTGCATCCATGTCAGGAAGGTCTTCGTCCAAGTCCCGCTCTCCATCTCCTACTTGTTCTCCACGAAGTTCCTGAGCCCTTTGTTCGCCTAACTGTGCTTGTCGCTGTGCCTCTTCCATCGCATTCTGATTGCGCTCTTGCATTTCCGCCTCTCTCAGCTGTCTCTCCACTTCCTCTCGCTCAAGCTCCTCTTCACGCCGACCAAGCATTGTTTTTGTACATCCAGCCGGTTTCAACCACGAATAGCCGTACATCTGGATTGCGAGCTTACGCTGAACCACTGCACGCTCCTCATAAGCGAGCAGTGCAAGTTGACTACGGGGTCGTGCCGCATGTGGATTGCCTCGAGCGCGACGATGCTGCTGAGCTTGAAGTGAATGCTGCCCATCATTTCTGTTAGATGACTCCAAAGAATTGTGTAGAGGTGGAAGTAAAGCAGTCGCTGGAGGAGGCAACAGAGGTAACGAGAAGCTTAGCATGATGCATGAGAGACTAAAAACGAGTACAGGTGGGAGACTATCATCTGCTCACCAGCCGCGAACATATCACTTCAGGACAGACGTGCGAGTAGCGACATCTTATGTTGTACAAGAGGCAAGGCGGCGTGACGTTCGATGAGAAAAGCGATGTGCGAGCCCGTTCATCGCTTTAGGTATGGTAAACAACGCCAGAAGCAACGGGAAACCGGCAACCCTGAAATGTTACCTAAGCACATGCATCTTCCCAACGTGGTATGGAGCTGACATCTCGATTTCACAGAGCAAACCATCTTACAAAAATTCCCATTTATGCTAGTTTCCAGGCTTGTATCCAGCCGATAAAAGGATATTGGCAAGTCTTCACTGCAGGCATATGAGCAACGTCGAAGAGCAACAAAACGACCAACTCCTCGATCGATGCATGATTAGCCTCAAGCTGTCTACTCTTATCTTCCTCGCCATCCTCGCTACATGCTGTAGAGCTGATATCTATCTCAGTATCCGCCACAGAACCTAGACCTACATGATCACACTTTGTCTTGGTTGCTTCACCATTGGTTTCGGAATTGTCGGTCGATTGTTGTTGTCTCGTAGCGCCTTTGACGTCGTTGACTTCCAGATCCAGCTTTGCAGCCTTTACCCTTGCGCTCCAACGGTTGCTTGAATCACTTTTGCGTGTGTTTGGTTGCGAGTGGTCTCAGTTCCACCCAAAATACCACGCCTAGGTCTTTATTACAACTGATGTTTGTGCTCTGATTCTCCAGTGTGCCAGAGGCGAGCTTACAAACACAGCTTGAGGTAATTCATCAACGAGGAAAGTTGGAGATAGCTTCATGGTGATGGTCGTAGTGACTCTTGCCCTCTTTGCCATAGCAAGCCTCGAATCCACTTTCGAAGGTATCGAGCTCTGTGCCCTAGCTCCTTGTCATATGTGTTCATAGTTATATACGGCCTTACCTTTCTCGCAACCATAATTTGAAGAATATACAGAATTATTGAGACGGCAGGAAGGGGGCAATATCATAAATGCTAGACACTGTTTCATCTTGGCTTTTCCTTCTCGGCCAACTCGACAATACTCCTCAACATCAGCAAGCCGCTCGATTCTTCAGAAGGGGTGCCGGCAAAAATGGAGGATGAAAGCAATCAGGGGCGTCAGAATCGCAGATGTACACCATATACCGTTGATTTGTCCTTGGGCTCTCGCCAGATAGACTTGAATAATGATCAGTTGCAGATAATTGCTATTTTTCCCAGCAATACTTCAGACTTCAATCCATTGCTTCGTCAAGATTCAACTTGACAGCAATGACGTCCGCTTGTCGCATGCTGAGTTGAATCATGACTGGCGGTTTCCAAGGTGGAGAGATCGGTTGCTTGGCCGAAGACGACTAGGTAGCTTCGCCATTCTTGGCGACAGCCGAAGACTGCCTCAAGCACAGCTTGTATGGAACAAGCCCTTAAAGGGAGTTGGCATGAAAGCATTACCTCCCATATGGATGTAGTACTGATGATCCATCCTGAAAAAGTTGCTTGCTGCTTGCCCCTGAGGAGTTCAGGAGCAACAGGGTAATGGGGGCTATCATTGGCCAAGACATAGAACGATGACCCACCAAACCGTCGCGCTGGTCTAGGGATGGTTTAGCTATGCAGCCCGGAACGATTACTGTTTTGACGGATCCTGTTTTCCTCCACTTGAAGAGTGCGGTTGGCAAAGAAGTGTTGTTCATCATCCATCAAGTTGCGGTCGTTATTCACTTGTCTCTTGTCTGGGCATCGTGTGTGCTTGTGCAGTCTTTTCATGCTCACTAACGACGTCGAACCTTCGACTGAACGACCTAGCCGTTATTACGACCGAATGCCCTTCGCGCTTGAGGCGCACTCGCTCAACCGCCACCTCAGTTTCGTTCGCTTTACTTGATTCGCTTCCAGTTTTCCTGCCGTTTCACTTGGACCGTCGACGTACGAGCGCGCCGGCTGCCAAAGCAGGCGCCAACTTTGGCATTGATAGAGACGCTTCCCCTCTTTGAGAGGCTCTCGGCAGCGTTTGTCCCGCTCTAGAACTCGTTTTTTGTTTTGTCTAGGGAAGAGTTTGGAAATATAGATAAAGATGTGGTCTTCATTCAGGACTCTTTTGCCCATGGCAGGCTTGCTTTCGATGGGTGCTGCCATCGATCTTGACCTTACCAGTAAAGACTCGGTCAAGTCTGCCACTTCAACACTTGCATACGACATGATGACATACTATTCGGGGAACGAAAGCGGTCAGGTCCCTGGCATCTTGCCTGGCCCATGTTCATCTCTCGAATGTTACTACTGGTGGGAAGCGGGCGCAATGTGGGGAGCACTGATCAATTATTGGCAATATACTGGTGATGAGAGTTACCAGCCGACCGTGATTGAAGCCTTAAAATTCCAAATTGGACCCGACAAAAACTATAATCCGCCGAATCAGTCCAAAAATATGGGTGTCGACGACCAAGACTTTTGGGGCTTCGCCGCGATGGAAGCCGCAGAAGCTGGGATTCCTGATGTTGAAGGCGACTTTCCCTCGTGGCTGGCTCTCGCTCAGGCTGTGTGGAACTTTCAAGTGCCGCTGTGGGAGGATGCAACCTGTGGCGGGGGTTTCCGATGGCAGGTGTACTCGTTCAACGCAGGCTACAATCTCAAGAATACCGTCTCGAACGGAGGCTTTTTCCAGCTGTCCGCACGACTGGCCAGATACACCGGCAACCAGACGTATGCGGATTGGGCGGAAAAGGTCTACACCTGGATGGAGGACTCACTACTCTACGAGGTGCAAGACGGCCACCTATACATATGGGATAACACGGACACGAACAACAACTGCACAGATGTTGAGCACTACGTTTGGAGTTACAATTACGGCATCAACTTGATGGGCTGCGCCATGATGTATAACATGACCAACGGAGATGAGAAGTGGAAGACCCGCATTGACAGCATTATCGATGGTGCATTGTTTCTCTTCTTCCCGGAAGATCTGGGGGGCAATATTATGACAGAAATGCTTTGTGAACCGAAATCAAATTGTAACAACGATCAAAGCAGTTTTAAGGCGTATCTATCCAGATGGATGGCCGTGACCACTTTGCTGGCCCCGTACACACACGACTCGATTATGCCCAAGCTTCAAGCCAGTGCTGTAGCTGCAGCAAAGCAATGTGTCGGAGGAACGAGTGGCAATGAATGTGGACGACGGTGGTATGAGACCACCTGGGACGGCAGCAAAGGCGTCGGCCAGCAGGTAAGCTTTTTTTCTTTTTGGAACACCCTCGCCCGTGATTGCTGACGACCCTTAGATGTGCGCTTTGGCTGTGATTGGTGCTACGCAAATCACACCTGCCATGGTTCCGTTGACGGCTTCAACCGGCGGATCATCTGAGAGCGATCCTAATGCAGGAAATGATGCGCCTCACGACCCCGAGGACGAGTTCAAGAAGAACCCGATCACAACAGGAGACCGAGCTGGAGCTGCCATTTTGACCATCCTCATCATTGGAGCTGTGATTGGACTTAGCGTTTGGATTATTTTGTAGAACACCTGGTCTTAGGAAAGCAACACCGGTAAGCTTTGGTAGAGAATCATGTTACTTTGCAATTCTGCATCCTTCTATCGATGTTCGTTGCTGCATGGAAGTGTGAGCTGGACTGGCTGTGCTCCTACCCCGGCATCCGCCCAGCACCCGAGTTTACGGACTATGTGGAAATATATGGAGAACGAAGGACTTCGTATTTCCTCTGGGCTCTTAGATGAAGTACATGTGGTGACAGGCTCATTATTACTCCGCATACTAACCTTGGGCGGGACCGTCTGACCGAAGTCATCTTTGGCTAGTGGCAGGCACCTTGCATGCATTAGCCCGTCTGCAGGGGCTAGGCTTTGCGCGTGTTTAATCACATGGGGTCTGATGTTGACAGGCCCACCGATAATATGATACAGTACTCTACTTCACATAATTGATGCTGCTGCTTGCAATCTTGACCACTTTGGCCACCTCGACCTTCGGGTAGTGTGTACGTTTCGTTCATTTCCAACCCCTTCGTCATACACATGTTTTCCGACACTCAATTTCGAGGTGGTCCAAGCGTTTGTGTCCTGTAACCACTGTGTCGTTCAGAAACTCCTGCTGTCTCGCTCGGCGGAATTCCTGCGTCAATAGCATGAACAGATTTGACTCACCAACATTTGCCGACTATTTTCGGGTGACTCCACGGCCATGCTTACAACAACGAAGACGTCTACCGTTGAAACTTCTCAGCTAAAGGCCACTGAGATTGATGTGACCAAAATGGATCAAGCCAGGGACCTTCCACAATCACTACGGCGGTCGACGACGATTCACAGTCCATCGCCGCGTGCCGGCCATCGCCCAAGGCACTCTAAGAAGCTCTCGTTGAATTTTCCAGTCCTCGTTCCTGCCCAGCAGGACCTTCCTTTATCCGCAAATGGCTCCACGTCGTCCTCGAGCCCATCGCCAGCCACTGCCTCGCCATATCGTCATGGGACCTCGCTTCTGTCGCAACCTTTGCCATCTCCGGACGAGCTGCAAGAGACTGAGGGCCTTGACTTCCTTACTTTGGTGGCTGGTCAGGAAAGAAGAGTACTGGAGCTGAAAGAAGAACTACAAAAAGCTGAGAATGAGCTACTTGGTTTGAAGAGACAATGGGCAATGCGCGAAGCGAAGAGACAGCATACGGAACTACGCGATAAAATGGTGAAACTCGGGCCAGTAGGACCGAGGACAGCGAACATTCAAGATGAAGGTGTTGAATTTGTCAAGCGGCGTCTGGCGAGGGAAAAGAAAATGAGAGATTTAAGCTTAAAAGACGCTCCCATGGAGCATTACATCTCGAAAGGTGCCAAGGCAAAAGGAGGCCGCGTCTTTGCTGGTGCACATACGCGGACTTTGAGTTTGCTACAGAACACCGCTGTCGCATCCGAGCTCGTACAAAACGGCCACATACACCGTTCCCGAGCAGACGACAGCCCTTCAAGATTGCTAGAATCAGGGTTCAAGGCTCGGACCTCCAACTCGAACCCATGTGGTGCCAGTACGACACGGACGCCTCGCGCATCTGTGTCTCAGCAGCCAGCTTTACAATATTCGAGAGTCGATTCCACCACCCGTACGACGCAATTAGACTTTGGCAAAACCTACAAGGAACTGGCACTTTCGAGCAGGAAGTCGCTTCCGCCAGGCACAGGTACCTTCGTCAGGCAGGGCAAACAGGTCTATGACGGCTTAAATCAAGGATTCTGGAACTTTGTAGAGGACATTAGACAAGCTACGGTCGGCGATGAGCCTGTTACTGGCCCGCCAGCCGATCATCGAAGAGAGATGGGGAAGACAAAATCGAAGAATGGTTCCGCCGAGGTCACGAGTCAGCGAAAGAGCAAGCATAATGCAAGGAACGACGAGAAGACTGAGAAAATTGCAAATGATCAGGAAGGCAATAGAGACAGTTTCTGGAAAGAGTTTGGGATCGAAACGCCCAAGGCCGATACACAGACCATCAACTCCCAAGGAGGCAAAGGCCTGGTCAAGGAGCAGGAAGCCAAATCCAGTACTGATTCAGAAGGTCCACCAAGCCTGCTGGCAGACCTCCTGGATGTCAATGAGGATGATGAGGCGTGGGACAATTGGCCTGTTGACTCACCTGTTACGAGAAGAACGGCTGACCAGATTGTCAACATCCGAGATTCTAGTGATGACGGTGACGTGGACGAGGAGGAGTTAGACTCAGCTCAACGGCCTGCCAAGAAGGACCTCACAACCAACATCCACGCTCCTATAGAGACTGCCTGGACTGAGCTTACGACTTAGACATGTAGCGCCTCCAAAATGGCTGATAAATGCGCCGTAGTATCGGACTTCATAGGACCGGGATATTGATTTTGGAACACCAGAGACTTTTCCTCAGCAGCCACAAGGCTTTTCTCGGGGCCCCTGGGAGCCACAGAACCGTGTTATAAGCTCGGTCGCCTGGTCGACGAAAAGGATTACCACGTCTCGACTCTTCAGAAAGTTTGTAGATCTATATAAATGACGTGAAACCTCATGGTTCGGGAAATGCTTAGGATTTAGAGTTCGTGCAGCCACTGGAACCTCTCCGCCACGACTTAGGCCGTTCCCGCTATGATTGGTCTGCTCCAGGTGAATGAACCCGTGAAACCGGCAGTGTGGGTTCTCATGTCTGGACCAACATGCTAGGCGGGTCAGTGGCGGGTCTTCCCCTGAACTAAATCGATTTGAGGGTCAGGCAGAATCTCTAAAAGGGAAGGCGCGTTTGGTTGCCATGGTAAACAAATGAAGTCATCCCCGGTTCAGGCTCTTTTCATCCGCACCTGCGACACCATTAATTCATGAACAATCCCACGAGTATCGATATTGGCATTTTCTGAGCAATATGCCTTAAGGTGTGCTTAGCATTGCTCTGGTCGGTGGTTTTCCGTCGACGGTCCTTGATCGAACAATATGACAACTCTCACACCCACGCAAGCAAGAGCCGACGTCAAGCCGTTGCGACGGGCTGCTAGTGATGGTCCTACATCCGCATCTCATGAGCCATTTTCTCCATTCCAGGTCCAAAGTGACGATGCAGACGGAGAGCAGCTCGCGGCCAGATACCAGATGCTGGAGGAATTAGGCAGCGGCTCCTTTGGAATAGTGTACAAAGCTATCGAGAAAGCTACGGGAGAAATCGTGGCAGTCAAACATGTCGGTGCAAAATCTATCCATTACACGATGTTAGGCTAACATGTGGCATAGGTCGACCTGGAATCATCAGAAGAGGATCTCTGTGATATACTATCAGAACTCGCTGTCCTCAGTTCCTGCGCCTCCACTCATGTCACGAAATACAAATCCGCTTTTCTTCGGAAACAAACTCTCTGGATCGTGATGGAATACCTAGGAGGCGGCTCCTGTGCCGACCTGTTGAAGACTCCACCTCATCATCTCACCGAAACCCATATTGCAATCATTTGCCGAGAACTTCTGTCAGGCTTGTCCTACTTACATGGTGAAGGAAAACTCCATCGAGACATCAAAGCTGCAAATGTCCTGCTAGGTATGGATGGAAGAGTTAAACTTGCCGACTTTGGAGTTGCCGCTCAGTTGACAGGGCTGAAGAGCATGCGAAATACATTCGTCGGAACTCCTTTCTGGATGGCACCTGAGGTTATTCAGCAGGAAGGACACGACGCGAGAGCTGATATTTGGTCCCTGGGTATCACTGCCATGGAGCTGGCTCTCGGACAGCCTCCGCATGCCAATATTCATCCGATGAAAGTACTTTTCCAGATCCCAAAGCAGCAACCGCCACGTCTTGAAGGTGGGCCATGGTCTCGAGACTTTCGCAATTTTGTTGCACTGTGCTTGACCAAAGAACCTGATCGACGACCCACTGCAAAGCAGATGCTCAAGCACAAATTTATTAGGCACGCAGGCAAAGTTGAAGGTCTACAAGAATTGATTCAAGCGAAGCAAGAGTGGGAAGCTGCAAGAGGTGGTGAACGGCATCTGAAGTATTATGCGGAAACGCTGCGCCAGCTAAAAGTTTCTCCAGATGAGCAGACGGATGAATGGATTTTTGACACGGTCAAGCCCGTGCCACGCAGGCAGCCAACCGGCTTACACACACAGAAGCGAAGAAAGGTGCAAAGACCATCCGACGCCAGTCTGGGCAGTGAAGCTACGGTTATGATGGACGACCTCACTCTTGCCCAGACACCAGTACGAAGGGTGTCGGTTGCAAATTCATCCGTGCGCCGTTCGGGCACCAAGAAGCGTACCCCGAGTAGTCAGCAACGACAGCCACTCGGCGTCAATATGTCTTTTGGCAACAGTCCTTCGACAGTGCGTCAATTTCGAAGAGTCTCACCAACAAGCAATGTGGAAAACGATGATCCCTTGCAAGCACATTCTTTGAAGTCGTCGGACACGCAGAATGACCAGCCCAACCGGAAGCCTTCAGGGACTTCCTGCCATGCCTCCGCCACAGAAAGCCCTACGCCGCAGACATGCTTCCTTACGCAAACACTTGCGCTCAATAGCGAGAGTAAAGAAGCCGCGCTCGGTAGAGTTTTATATTCAGAGGCTGTGGGTCTTTCCTGCCAGGACATCCTAGACAATACTGGAGATCAAGTCAGAAGGGAAGCAGTGAGCCGAGTAGCCGAGGCTTTCTCTGACTTGGAGGCCGTCGATCCAGAAGGGTTGTATCACATTATGCAAAGCATCATCGCGAAAGTGGCAGCTGAGGAACAGCTGTGCGACATGTTCGTTCAGGCCGTTTCCACACCAGGCTCTCGAGTGACCTTATCGGTTCCCGAAGATTCCGGTACTATCCAGCGTACTCCCGCCATGCAATCACACGTAGGAAAAGTGGAAGAGAGTCGAAATGTTTCGCCCACAAAGCTCGTCTTGGCTCACAACAATCCGCACCTAAAAAGCCACCACCGACGACGGAGTGTACAAGCCTCCAACAGAGAGGTCAGCCAAGTATGGTCACCACAATTCTCGAAGGGTTCTGAAGAGAAAGAGTTGGACAAGTTGATCAACGGCTCCGGAGCCTTGCCCCACATAGCTGCCATGGAGTCGTGCATGTATGATCGATGGCTGGATGGCTTGCGTGTTCGTTGGCCAGCCCTATAGTGGAACAGGCACAGATAATGTTGCTGCTGTGTAGTGCTTGGGCCGGGACCACTGTACCATCACCATGTACACATATGTACCAAAGGAAAGACATAGAACTTAGATAGCATTAGAAACAGCATCAGCAGCGCTGCTTGACGCCATTGGCTCAGAATGACTGACGCGCCAGAAATTTGTTCCCAAGCACATGCCTTTTGGGACTTCTTGTCCGACGCTCCTGCTCTTTTTTGGACAATTAGCGTGATTCGAAGCTTCCGTCATCTCACATCTCATTGCTCCCTCGCAAATATCTTCATCCACGTTTCACTTGTCATTTTAACGTCTGTCTGCACCACATATACTGCTGCCAGCATCCAGTGAATACGGCTAGAAAGTTGCAAGTGCCACGCCGGGACAATGACTGGACATGTTCTGAGAACCTTCTTTTTCACAAGCATCCAAATCCTTTAATTCTCACCTACATGGGTTCCACATGCTGTGAGCTTCAGGTTCGGTGCCAGTCAGATTCTCATTGGCTGCAACGACCGCCTTGGTTGCCTCTTTTGACAATTCGACGCTGCTGCCGTATTGGCAAGGCACACCTCATCACCAGAGGCTAGGTCGGAAGCAGACTTCGCCATCGTCTCCAGAACGATGTTTTTCATCCCACGCTAGAAGTCACCTTTCGTGGCAACTCGTCTGACTTGCTGTTAGCTGGTTGCGCCAATACACAACGGGGAACTGGCAACTGGTTTGTTGGGGTTCAGTGCATTGCGAAGACTAGGATCTGGCCCCGAAAAGAGTACCGCGCTGCAGTATGCGAAGTCCAAGGCATCATGAGGCGAGCCTCTGCACCTGGCGATTCAGGTCGCTGCGATTGATGCGGGACACATTGCTTGTGTCCCAGAAGCAAGGCGTACTCCCATAGACGCAAGGCGCAACTCTTAGCTCGCCGGGCGGTGAACGAGGAGTTCGCCAATAGGAATACCCTGTCGAGCCTCCACAGCAAGCAGGATTGTTTCTTCATATCAAGCAAGAAATCTGCAATTTAGAAAAGGGCTTTCTTCTGTCTTGCTTACCCAGATCACCGAAGCTGTCATGTCCAGTGTTGACATTATCTCTAGGTACAAGCACCAGCCACCATTATTATCATACCTGCGGCCCCGTCATCCCATCTAGAATTATTGCGGGCGAGTACGCAGTGAAATCACGTGGACCACTGAGTTCAGCACATCTCTGTGCCATATAGGCCGTTTATGATGGTGCGCAACAATAAGACACATGTCGGGGTTAACCTCTGAGGTCCCCAACACATTGATGTGGAGCACTGCTGGCGCCAGTTCCACACGTCATACACGCCTGGCCAATTCTAGAGCTCTCGGCAATCAAGACCACGAGTTCACAGTTGGTAGCAGCCAAGGGACGAAACTTTTGGGATGGCCGTTCGCGATTTTTCCACAGACGCAGCCAATCTGCGCTAAACAATGAAAACAGGTCGAGTTCAATTTAACACAGTATAACTTCAGCAAAACAGGATCCATATATCGACCAAGATCGGCGTCCTGATGTTCTTTGTTTTCTATTCGCCATTGGCCTACTTGCCGGGAACTGGAGATTAGCCTATTGGAAGTTCTCCCCTCAAATCACGGACAAGGGAGCTAATCCAGACCTCAGCAAGCGAATGGCTAGATCGTGCATGTGTCTGCGTTGTCTACAGCTATGATGCACATTGCAATACTTGCCTTTCGCATTTGAGGCATGTGCCGAAACTGGCATGCCGAAATGCTGATTGTGACCATCGAATATCTTGAGAACGACTGTATGGCAGAGTGCCTGCACCTTTGGGGTCTCAGAACTGTCAACAACTGCCTTGCAAACTCAGTGTCTGTTTTACTCAATTAGTCTTACACAAGAAATGGCCGCGCACATTCCAGACTTGCGCTTTGCCTTTCGGTATCACGAGGTCGAGCACAGGGGAGAGTGGGAGGAGAGGACGCACAATGGAACTCCTCAGCCTCCACAGCAGTGGAGGCGGAAGGAGGGCTCAAACTACGGTGCGTGGTACGGATGGGATTTAACCGAATCGCCTAGAGTTTGGTGCATTCCATCGGAAACACAGATCCACGCCAGGGACAAAATGTCTATTGTGTGGTTTCAAGAGTTTCGAGCCTTCTACGTCGCACCCAACGACTGCAGCGACCCGAACAGTTTGACGTTACGCCAACAGAACACTATGCAGGATTGGTCAGAGTTGTTCATCCAACGATTGAAAAACTACCAACGTGAACCACTGCACAAAATACTTCCGCATGGCAATATGAGACAGTTCGATCATGGATGTCCTCAAGGCTTCGATGAAATAATACCGCAAGGGAAATTTAGAGAAGGCAATTCAGGTGCGATTGTCGCCCAACAGTACCATCTGGTCGGCGAGCTTCCCTTGATCTTGGGGTTACACGCAATGTGCCCACAAGATACGGACGACATTTTGCCACACATTGCTAGGTACTTCTATCCCATCGAGGGCCCGGAATTCGTCCCATCAGCCATCGACGGATTTTGGAGCCCAAGGAATCAAGGTGGTTAGTGGCTCTCTGTAAGCGGATTTGAGTGACGTTGCTAATGCCGCAAAGAATACCCGGGTCGAGCTCTTGTAGTGGAAACAGGCATCATCGAGGACGACAAAGGTCGAGAAATTGGAGTGGAAAAGCAGCATAACATGCTTCGGCTGTGGGAGACGGGGAGGTTCGGCCCTATGATCTCTTCGCTTTCGAGCCAATATCGTCAAACGGTGCTACAGATGCGCCAGACTCAGCAACAGCCATACTGAAGCCAGTTTTGGGACGACCTCGATCTCTTGCCTTCACGGAGCATTTGAACGACGATGTGCATTTGCATGCTCCCAACGCATGTGAGCACTGGGAATTATAACCGCTTGTCATAATGATCCTAGATTTCATCCACAGTCCAAAAGGCTTGAAGACTTGGCGTCCTTTCTCTGTGGCACGGAACTCAAGGCGGATGGCCGAAGCTTCACGACGTTGTCATCTGCAGACCCGAGGTTGGACATCTATACGTTTTGCGATTAACGCAAGTACGAGGAGGTTGCAGACTTCCTTGAAATACCGCCCATATTCTACCTGCACGATCGCAGCTGATACGAATTTATGACTGAATGATAGCGGTGGAAATTTCTGATAATTGGTTCGCAAAGTGACTTAGGGAAGTTGATTTGCGATGAGACATTTTTGTGTTAATGCATTCCAGAAAGGGCATGTACATTCTTTGAACAAAACTCAATAGTTGCAGCACTTGTTTTTACACCGGGTAATCGAAACTGCTATTGTTGGGGTCAGCAACCATCGTGTTTGGTACGTTCAAATAAGCACACTCGTCCAACATACTCGCTTGCCGTCCATCGAAGCATTTTTGACATCGTCCTAGAAGCAAGCGGGTGTCTGCTCGATGACTTTTAATCTAGAAAATCTTAAGATTTGCAAATAGATGCTAGTTGCAATAACCGAAATCAACAGAATGCCCTTAAACAATAATACTTGATCGACAGCACCTGATTGCACAACCGCGAGATGGGGTGGAGGCGTGAAGCCACCAGGAAAGAAGATATCTTTCGGGAAGAAGTGTGGCCAATCCAAGGTGCCGATGGGATAGAAATGCGAACAGTCTGAAACACTGAGAGCCGCATCCCTAGGCCGCCGATGTGGCTGCAGCTGTAGGAGCCATTATGACACTATATCGGATTGGTGGGGTCAGACTCGGGTATACATACTCAAGCATTTTCTGGCCATGAGCTTACTGTGGTGGGGACATTGTCGGCGCGTAGAACTCGAGCTTAGCTTAAAGTACACTGTGGGGGCATTGAAGCGGCAACCTCGACCGACCGACCCTTTTGCGGATTTCGATTGGTCAGACTCTGGAGCGCTTTGGCTATATTTGTCTGTCGTTTCCGGCCTGACTGGCGATGATCCTTCATTTTGTCCTTTTCGCTATTTACGCCGGTTTCATGTGCCGCGCTGCATTTTGCAAGAACGAATCTGGTAGTCTCGACGCGGCTGTTAGAGCAAGATCACGCAAGATGATCCTTGAGCTTTCGTTCTCAACGGGTTGGCCCATTTCTAGTCTGCACATGGATCTAAGAATGGCAGCCTCCTGCCTGTGGGGCTGCCCTCACATTACATGAAAGAAGTCGGTTCACCTCACCTAGACTCCGGAGATATTTTGACGAGCTGGCTCTCTCATCTGGATTCTTTCAAAGTAGTAATTTCAGTTGTGCAGAGGGTCGACGAGCACCTCAACGAGCTACTGATCAAAATGTTCTTCGGTCGAACGATTCTCCGCCTCTCGCTGGCACTCTTCTCGGCATCGCTGGTCAATGCCGAAGACCACGAGACGTGCTCGGATAGCTGGTTATTTATTGACATCCACTACAGGTAAGGTATATCTATCTCTTCAAAAGCCAGGTGTGCTGATGTTGAATCAGGGCGGTCGATGCTCGCCCAGATCACTTTTCTTACGGACTGTTTATCGGCGCTGGCACAGGCTCACAAAACCAGTCGCTGTGGCCCTCAATGACGTTTAACGAAACCAGATTTGCTGAGAATAGTTACTGTGGACAAGGAAGTCCAAAAACTTGCACCGATCCCAAGTATATGCATGGACATTTTGGCCCTGACGCATCTACCACCTGGATTGAGACACCGCAATATGCCTCGCTCGACTCCGGTGATAATGATGAAGACCTCAATGTCACCTATGGTCGGGACAATCTCAATCTCTTCACTCACTACTTTGACCCCAGCCCGGCGTCTAAATTTGTTGTCGAGAATCATTCTATGTCTGTGCTGTCTGATTATACGTCAGACCGAGATATGTTCTTCGATTCTGGCTCGCTGGGGCTTGGCCGAGCAAGCTCGCTGCTTAAACAGCTCATCGACCTTGGACGAATCAATCGGAACATCTTCAGTGTGTATCTCGGGACAGCCTATCCACGAGCAGCAGGGACTCAGAATGGTTCAATAGTCCTCGGCGGCTACGATGCAGGGCGATTTGAAGGAGCACCGCACAAATATGCACAAGTGCCGGTGCCTGCTCCGAATGCATCCCCTATGAAAGTCCACGTCAAGCAACTGTCTCTTATCACGGAAGATGGCTCATCTATTGGTCTGGTCACGGACGATGGCTTCGATGGGTATGTTTCGACAAATCAGTATGCCATAGAATTTCCATATGAAATTACGAAGGCCCTTTCCGACGCCCTAAATGCTGCTCCTGCCGACGGACCGGAAAATGTTTTGCAACTAGCAGAAAAATTCAATGGGAACCTGACTATCACGTTGGAAGATGGCTATGAAATCACATACCCGTCTGATTGGATTGCCAACGTGTCAAATGTTACTCCCTTTTCAGCATCGCCACTTGACTCAAATGCCTCATCACAGGCCGGTCCACTCATCTTCGGTGCCGCATTTCTACATCATCTCTACATGACTGTTGACTACGAGGACGAAAGCTTCTACTTGTCCAACGCCAAGATGTATAACAATTACGTACAACCACAGTCGCTTTGTGCAGGCACAGAACCTATAGCCATGGCAACTCCGAAACTCAACAAGTTTCTCCAATCTGGCATGATTGGTGCGATCGTCGGCGGGCTGATCGGTGGCATAGGCCTTACGTGGCTTTTCGTCTTCTTTGTTCGCAAGCGTTTACAATACAAGAATTCCGAGAAGGCTATTCGGAAGATGGAGGAGGGAGGTGCTGCACCGAAAAAGAGTAGTCTCAGGAAGAAATCCCGCTTCGTCGTCAGCAGCATGGCAGGAAAAAAGCGAGGCAGCAAAGAAGTAACTTTCGGGGATGCTAAGCCAACCTCTGATTCGGATTCTGAGTCGTCTTCAGTGAAAGATGCTCCAGTCACAGTAACCACCAAAACCGTTGAAACAGCAATCCCAGAAATCGAAATGAGCGATCTGAACAATAAGAGATCTTCAAAGGTATCTTTTACGAGTCCAGTCTCGGCGCTAAGCCCCCAAGACGATGTCAAAGAGACGACTATCGAAGCTCCGCTGCCGAATCCAAGGCAGTTTACAGATCCCTATGCAATCTCACCTATGCAAACACCATACACAGCCAGCACTCCAAGAACAGGAAATCCACTCCTTGGCGACTTCCGCCACAACTACTCGAACTACGACGACAATGACGATTCGGATCTGTATCCTAAGCGGCAAATCGGCCTGAAAGGCCATCACAGGTCAGGATCAGACCAGCTGCGAAGCAAGCTTGGCCTGACCGTCAACACCACTGTCACATCGGCAGCCAAACGCATCAGCAATGCCAGCGATGTCCGCCCGCTTGCTCAGCCGGGGTCGAAGGAGACCACATCCACACCCAGAGCGAAGCCGGCGCCTCTTCCGCTCAAAGCAGCGAACACGGTCACTGTAGAAGGCAGGAGGACGCCAGCCAGCCTCGCAACATCAAGACGTAGAGTTGCAAAGTCGCACTCGCCCCGAGAGCACAGTTTCTTGAGGAAAGTGTTTCCAGCCCTATGAGGACCGGCGGCCAGAAAAAAGGCTGTCGGAAGATCACAGGTCATTTATAATAACATTTGTGAGATACAGAACTATAAGGCCTTCATAATACTTGCATACATAGACTCTCTTGGCATTCAAAGAAGATAATGAATTGCTCCTGCCCTACTGCATCTTTCCAGTACTCTCGCGCTGTTCTCTCAAGAGCTTGACGCAATACGCAGACCCGAATCCAAAGAACACATTTCCAACGAAGTCCATGACCAGCCATTTTGTGAAGACCCCATGACCCGGGCCTACAATGAACCAGATATTGAACGCAAGATAAGGAATCATAGCAAACCCGAAGCTGGTGAAGCTCCGCTCATCCATCGGCGATACACCCAAAAGAAGCCCAGCTGTCATGGCTTGGGCGCCAAAACAACGCATGAGTAGCTCAGTGGTTCGGTTGACGATGGCGTACGACGGCGTCAGGCTGAGGCTGATGACTGAGGATGGATGGATGAGACACCATGCTCCCATACTTATGTAACTGCTGAGTGTCAATAAAGGTCAATGACATTCAGCTTGTTCAACTCACCCTGAGGCCATCGCTGTTTGAAGTTTTCGAACGGTTTTTATTTTCTGTGAATTGGCCATGTCGTCGAAAATGATATACAGTAGAATCTCGTTTTGCCACTTTATGACCAAGGTAGCTTAAACTTATTTGGTTTTCCTTTAAGGTCCCTAAAGGGAGTTGTGAGATGCGTTGATACGTTCATTATCTAGGACTTTTGCTTTGAGTGGTTGTATGATATCGTCGTTGCCTCAGAAGGCTTTTTGAGTTTGGAGGCTGACAGCGGAGAGATCACCCTTTTGACGAAATTACTAAACGTCGTATCTACTACTTACCTGCTAAGGTACGTACTTAGTCTTGAGTATTCTGTGAAAGGATAGCAAGTTTTCTGTTCGGACCATCCATAAGCATTACGCAGGGCTGTCTTATCCATTCAGCCTCAACGGCAGCCGCATAAATATGGGATTCTAAGAATTTGGCCGTAGCCATCTAACTGAACAGACCCAGGGTCCAGTACAGGCACAATCAAGAGTGAAGAACAATCAACACACTGCCCACTGCGCCATTAGGTCGTCGAAGGACTGAACAGCCGATTCAGTCGCCAGTTCTACAATCACCTAGAATAGTAGGAAATTAATTCATTTACGGAAAAGCGCGCTCCCAACATGCTAGTCTACTTTGGGACTAATGTTATATTTGACTTGTGGCCTGCGCTGATTTCATTGCCTCTGCGACAACCATATCTTCATTCTTCGCTTCATTCTGCATTCTGGACAGTCTGTCGACCACATCCGACCGCAACGATGTCAGAGCGCAAGGTCTTGACCAAATATTACCCTCCCGACTTCGATCCATCGAAGATCACAAGGACCCCGAAGCATTTACGACCGACAGGGCCCAAGACGATCAGTGTTCGGCTGATGGCACCGTTCAGTATGAAGTGTACGTCGTGCGGCGAATATATATACAAAGGACGAAAATTTAACGCAAGAAAAGAGACCACCGAGGAGAAATACCTCAACATCCAGATATACCGCTTCTACATTCGGTGCACGAGATGTAGTTCGGAAATCACGTTCAAAACGGACCCCAAGAATATGGATTACACTTCCGAGCGAGGGGCCAAACGCAACTTTGAGCCGTGGCGCGACCCGACAAGCAAAGAGCTGCAGGAAACAGACGAGCAGCGCCTGGACAGGCTAGAGAGAGAGGAGGCCGAGGCTGCCGAGGAAGAAGAACGGAACGCAATGGAGGAGCTGGAACAAAAAATGGAGGATAGTAAACGCGAGATGCAGATCGCAGATGCGCTCGATGAGATCAGGACGAGGAATGCGCGGATAGAGAGAGGCGAAAAGGGTGGCAAGGAAGAACAGGCGTTGGCTCAAGCACGGCAAAAGGCTGACCAAACGCGACTGCAGGAGGAACAGGATCTTGCAGATGCCGCACGGCTAGCCTTTACAGCGGACAATGTGGACAGAGCGAGAAGAGAGGAGGAGCTCGAGGACAGCGGCGGTCGAGAGGACGAGACGAGGGAAGCATCAACCCACAACTTTGCGAGGATGTCAAGGCCGAGGAAACCGGTTGAAGCACCAGTGATGAAGACGACTGTCGCACAAGCATCGAACTCGCTCCTGTCTGGGCCAAAGCCTGGAGGCGTCAACGGATTAGGACTAGGGGCTTATGATTCTGACGATGAAGAGGACTGAATCATGTAATTGACAGGCAATGTGCCTTTTGATTTCCCGACAGATCAAGGGTTGCTACATCAACATTCAAACGGCCTTTGGCGCAGTCTAACTTGACACAGCGCGAATCGATATTTACCGATTCGATCCCTACTATTACTAATTCATACCTGAGCAAAAATGGGAGTAGTACGATACCGCATCACTCAGATGAAGTTTTGTATAGGTAGGAAGTTTATTATGATCTCCATGTAAAGCTGTGGGATACATTTTGGTTGGTTTGATGTACACCACTAAGCCAACTGATATGGATTGGTTGGGCCAAATCAGCCCTAGTGGGTCTTTCACGATCACCACGATGTGCCAGTCGTGCCACTCTGCCCAGTGCATCGGATCCTCCCCACTTGGCCGAGAACTGTGCGTGATGTGCGTGATTTCCAGCCGCCCCCGCTCCTTCCTCGTACCTATTGGCTGGCCGCACTTGCCCAGGCCGACACCGGGAACATTTCGGATCAGGAAAATCTGATAAGATGGCTCCCACCATTCACGTTCTTCCATCTCATCGACCGTTCTCTATACCGAAGTGTGCAGTCGATTTGCGATTACCTGTACGTCCTCTTGTTATTCGCTTTGTCCTACATCCGTCCAGCTTGACCTTGTCGGTTGCACAAGCATATAAGCTGCGCCACTTCCCACCTAGCTAGTGTGGACAGTGATGCAAGCTGCGTGCAGCAGGTCGGAACGAGCATAAATTGGCCCAGCCATCGCCACCATGTCTTCCACCACAGCCTCGACCCCAGCACCGATCGCCACAAACACCAGTGCTCAGAGGCCGCCTTCCATTTGCATGAAGCCATTGCCAGCATCGGCAGTCTCCTCGCCTGACGCCACATCCCCGCCTATCACGTTGACGAGCAAAGAGTGGATCGTACCACCTCGCCCTAAGCCGGGACGAAAGCCAGCAACAGACACCCCTCCCACCAAACGAAAGGCTCAAAATCGAGCGGCGCAGCGTGCTTTTCGTGAACGACGCGCTGCTCGTGTGGGTGAGCTGGAAGAGCAATTGAAGGAAATCGAAGAGCAGAATGAACAAGAACAAGATGGCTTGAGGGCCGACATTGCTGATCTAGAAAAAACTCTGGAGAAATGCCAGGAGGATCTGACTTCGTGGGTAGACAAATGTCGAAAGTTGGAGGAGGAGCTTGCTCGAGCTCAAGAACAGCTCAAGCAGCAAAACAAGACTCCACCGCCAAACACCGACCACTCTGGATCGTCACACACCGACACCGACGCCTTGGGTTGTGGCAACTGTACACTGGAAACTCGCTGCCAGTGCATCGACGATGTAGTACAGAGCATGGATCATCAGACAGACACGCCAGCAGACCACCAGCGGTCTTACTCATCCTACGATGCAGCGAATGAAAACATTAAGCTGGAAAGCTCAGATGCTGGTGCAATGGAGATCGACTTCACTGCTGCTTTTTCGAAGCCCTCGAATACCTCGCGACCGAGCCACACATCTGCTGGGATCGCTGACCCTTGTGGTTTCTGCCAGGATGGCACCCCTTGCATCTGTGCCGAAATGGCCGCTGAGCAGGAACGCCAGGGCTTGACTCAGCCTAGCTCACCACTTCCTGGCGGTCGGCCAGGCCCGAGGCAGATGGCCCAGTTCACTCCGCCTCCTTCTGAGGGTGATGTTGCTGTTCCTTCTGCCACGGCCTGCATTGGCGGCCCTGGAACGTGCTCTCAATGCGTGGCCGACCCTAACTCAACTCTTTTCTGTAAGTCTTTGGCAGCGGCGCGGCAAAGCGGGCAGAATCCGTCTGGCTGCTGTGGTGGCAGAAATGCCAGTGGCGGATGCTGTCGGACAAACCTCCCTTTACCATCACGGACCACAAGATCGCGCACTGCGGCCACTTCGGCCATGCACTTACCTGAACCTAATAAGAGAAATCCAGTCACCCTGTCGTGCGCTGATGCCTATACCGCCTTGAGTCGCCACTCGGGTTACGAACAAGCTAGTGGCGATATGGCCTCGTGGATGCCGAAGCTATACGCCAGTCCCGTCGGTACAGAAGGCCGACCAGCTATGGAGATCGACGCTGCCAACGTTATGGCCGTACTTAAGGACTTCGATCGTAGATTTGGATCTAATAAATGACCAAAATGCCATGGGTAAATCTCAGAACTCAAGAGGACATGCCGCGAACCGGACTCAATTTTTTGCCAAACCAATACTTGAGCACTTTAGTTCCAAAATAGTAGCACAAACCAGGCCATCGTTCGATATTGCCTGCTTTTACGGAACTGGTCTTATCAAAACTAATGTTTCAAGCGAAACACAGTGCGTCCATCGAGGACCTACGAACCATCACACAATGTTCTTGGACCTAGCGAATTTCATGCAAAGATTCAATGGTTCAAGTGCTCTGATGTGAGAGTGCAGGAGCGAAGGACAAGAAAAGTCTAAACTGGGCGATCGCCGTGGACAGGGTGTGGCTGTCAGGCTCTCGTCGCAACACTGAGCAAAAGGTACAGCTACGAAGGAGGCACGAAGACGGGATGCGGGTCGAAGAGCACAAGATTTGCCTTGTTTTACATGTCAAGCTTTCACGGGCAATCAACAGTAATGTGTTATGTGGCATAGAGGAATTTTGCGGGAAGGGATGATAACGCCAGCCGCTCTGGAGTCTTGGCATTCGGATTTGATTGGTGACCAGAACTAACAATTTAGCGTGAAGACAACAACTGAGACAGTCAGGGCAGTATCGAATACCTTCAATGTTCAATCACTCATCGCAACAATCGCGTTGTAATCAACCATCGTTTTCTGCTGCATATATGTCCTGCTATCCCTTGATTTCCCCCATAATTGCCATTGACGCGTACACATATTTCACGCGTGTACGTGCTCTTGCACATATTCGCGGTTGCCGGGTAGGTTTCTGGGGGCACTAGAGACGGGAACTGGTGGTGGACTGGAAGGCTATGTCTACCACTTGCCCTACATGGCTTTTGTTCCCGCAACGTCCAAGGACGTTTCTGTGCACGAGCGCAACTTCCCAAAGACCTTACATGGAGATTTTTGTGACGAAAAATTTCATCGTCAGAGCAGAAACTGGTCATTTCTTGGCCGAAATATGAAAAGATCGTTGCGAGAACAGGAGAAACGGCTGAAAACGCAGTCTTTTTCCCGAGAGGCCGTAGTTAAAGCACGTTTACAGACCATAGACGATGATAAAGCACTCCCAACTACACGACCTGATGGAGATGCTCACACTAATGGTGTCGTGACGAATGTTCCTGCTCTCGCAAATGGGATACGTGACGGTGTCGCGGACATGTCAAATGGCCGTGAAATCGAGGAGCACGACACTTCTATCGCTGCGAACAGGGCCATGTCGAGCGATACTTTACAAGTGAAACAGGAAAAAAATCAACACCGGCCAGAGAATCGGCGAATTTCAAGCCGAAAGTTCAAGCCACAGGATGATCCAAATGCAGTACTAACTATTGATATTTGCAACATCCGGAAAAAGCTCAACTTCAAAGAAAATCGACCTTCCAAGGGGAAGCCTCCTCGCAAGCGACCACGTCTTGACGTAATCCCTTGTCACGTTCATCTTTCAATTTGGGACAACAGCCCGGGCAAAAAACAAGAAGAGCCCATAATCAATGATACTGAGTATTGTGAGCTCCAACCCGGTGTGCCAGACCAAGACCCAGTAGGCACGTCCGTCGACCTGACGTTGGACCAACCATTCAGGATTCCGAAGGGGAAACTCAGAGTTCCCGTAAAAAAGGGCAAGGAGATGACACTGGACATGGCTGAAGGCTACTTTATCGAAATTAAGATCATGCCTACTAGAGACGAAGAGAAATGGCCACCTTTTCGTGTCCTTGGAAAGAGCGAAGGTGACCAAATGACCAAAATAGACGCCTTGGCAAAAGAAAAGTTACGCGGCACTTTGGTCGCAAGATACCAGCAACTAGTACTAGATCCCGACAAGCCCCCGTCGATATTTTTCTTCGAAGGAGGGAAATGCTGGCGTACGAAATACGGGCTGGACCTGGTGACCAAGTGGGAAGTGTTCGATCCTGGCAAGCAAGTAGAGCTAGAAAGGAGAAGAATAAAAAAAGATGAAGCGCTCGAGGCTTGGATGGTTGATCAGGGTGGTCGAACATTTGGCAGGAAAGATCCTGACAGAAAGGAGACTTCAGACATTGCGCCTTCGCGTCCTCAACACACAGCCCGCAAATCAGCGCCAAGCACAGTCAAAATCCCCCCACCAACAAGCCGTTCGCAGAACCAAAGGCTGAAGGTCAAATACGTTTTTGACCCGAAGAAAGCGAGCACATCGCAGCCAGAGTTCAGACACGCTACCGTGGATGGATTTCGCTGCCCGAACTGTCCGGTCCGGCCCTGGAATTCTATGAATGAGCTCTTGCTACACTTAGAGAACATGCATCCTAGATATCGCTATATTCTCGAACAAATCGACGATGCCGATTCTGCGAAAACAGAAGCCATAATTCGCGTTGAGGAGCATCCAGTAGTAAAACCAAGGGGTCGGAAGGCCGACGGAAGACTAGCTTCAAGGCAAAAGGAACGAGACGAACAAGAGGGCTTCAAATGGGTCGCTCCTCGCCAGCCTTTTGATTTACATCACCATGTCCGCGAAAACCGTGGGACGTGGCTGGGACCAGAGTTTGAATCCAAGCCAGAAAAGCAAAGGGCAACGACTAGAGCCTCATTATCCGCAACAGTTGATCCGCTAACACAGCTCCGGCTCCAGCACAACGGTTTCCTCCCACATCAAAATGTCCCGCCTTGCAGGCCTGCCAAATACGCGAGGAAGAAGCATTCGAACGTTCGCCTCATCCTTGCAAACAACATTCACTCCATGCCTTATACGTCTATCTCACATCGCCCCATCTTTCACGAAGATGATAACGAGGATGCAAGGTCAGAGACCGACGACGAAGCCGATAATACACCCTTTGTCTCGCGTCACCTCGAAGAGCTCGACCTTTTCTCTCGCGAAAGGAATTGGTCCGAAGCCAAGAGGCAGCTCATGAAGAAATGGACCCACCATGTGCTCTATCTCGAGAACAGGCCTCACTCGAGGTACATGAGCGATTCTTTGATCAGGTTTGTCCGAACCGAGAAAGATTGGATTCGGCGCCGTAGCGATGACTGGCAACAGGCAGAAAATCGTGACGACTTGGAGGCTGAAAGCCTTACCGTCCTTAACTGGTTCTTAAACGAGCTACTCGAGAACCGCGTCATAAACCAGGACGTATGCATGAGCGTCGCTACCATTCTAGAAGGTGACGACGAAAATCCGACACTACCCCAAGAAGAGCAAGATCAGATAGAGAGGCATAAGAACGAGCAGCAGGGGCACAAGAAAGAGACACAACGACAACAACACCTCATTCAGCAAGCGGAAAGAACACCACTAGAACACGCCAACGATCCAAAGACGACGCTGTGGATGCTGCCAATCGACGTATGTGCCGAGTGCAGACATGCAATTGGACACGACAACGTGCGAGCAGTCCGCTGTTCCAACCTCGAGTGTCCGTTTCCTGGCGTATACTATCATGCTAAGTGTGCAGGGCTGGACCTGGGTGGCCGAACACAAAACACAGCTGCCAACTCGATCGAAGGCACGGTCCCGGCACTGGAGAACAATTTAATGACGCTGAGAATGAGCTGGAAGTGCCCCTCTTGTACGTGAAAGCAAGTACACCATGTAGCAAAACTATCCTGCCATTGCTATGCCGCGTATCGCGCTTCTTTTCTCTCCCGCACTTTTAGACTCTTTGAGGCTCTAACACAGATTTGAACAACTAAATGGTACTCTTCAGTGAACCGGCCCTGCAGGGGGAACGCATGAATTGCAAAATAAAATCGGCTTTTTGGCACCCTTGTTTGATTCATTCAAATATCCTCTTCTGCAACCCAAGGCTACTTATCTGCTCTACCTGATGGTCGGTCAAGTGTTTCCCCACTATTCCTTTATCTCGTTTATTTCTCAAGCGTTTGCATGCGTACGTATATATGCTCAATGACCGAAGCAGCTGGGTGAGTTACCATCCGTGTGTAGTCTGCTGCCACTTGGGAGGGCAACAAATGACAGCGGCCAGAGATATGAATTCCCCACTTTGGAACTGAGCATCATCATGTATTTAGTCTCTGTGGGCTCTTGGCCCAAAAAGGTGGTGTGGTGGCAATGTTTGTGGTAACATTTTCACTTTATGGTCAGGAACTGGCGATACGCATTCCGATGAGACCGTGGACGCTTGGAACGATCAAAGTGAAAATTTCCAGATCCTCATAGCGGCCATTTGCCACTGTCGCTCCGCTTGGAACTCGTGGGTTACAACGATGCATGCTTCGACGTGCTTTCTAGGACAACAAGGTCTGCACTTGCGGCGATCGGGGATGTAGAGCAGTGAAAAGTGGCATTTGGCATACAACTGTTCAAATGTTGAAGGACTCTGACGGGTCTGGAAGGTAGGGGTGGTGGTTCTGGAATGCTGTCGTGGTATTGTGTGGTGAAGAGGCCCGGCTTAGATCTCGTAGTAGTGAAGTGATTCAGCATTAGGGCTTTCAGCTTCCCTGTGGTCCTGCGCTGCCAGCAGCAAGAATGCCTGACTGCTTTGTAGTTTGAAACATCTCAAGCATGGATTTGTAATGGGGGATGAGTGCACATCTTCATAGCACAGCCTATAGACTCTCCGCAAGCGTGCCTTGGCTGGTGTTCCGATGTGTAATATCCCAAGATCAGCTTATTATGATCCATTGATAGCCTTCTCTTGTTGGTCATCCTTCAAGTCAGCTTGCTCCTCTGCCGTAACCGTCCCTTCAGTAGCCTGCGACGTCCCAGCACCTCTTTCAAGGGCCTCACATTCCTTCAGCAACCAGGTCGCGCATTCAGCGGCGCTTCCGATCGAACTATATTCTGCTTCGACTACTGCATCCCGGCCGGCTTCGTTGACAATGGTAGGATCTGCGCCGGCTTTCACCAGAGCCTTCACGACTTCGAGATGGCCGTTTAATGCTGCCCAGTGAAGCGGTGTGTTGCCATTCACGTTCTTATGGTTGACGAGGTCCGAGGCAGATCCTGTCCTCTGGGCATGACTACCATCTCCCAAGGTCGCATGTGTCGCTGCATTTTGGTCAATTCCAAGTTTCTCAAGTAAGAATTCGACCATTGGAAGGTTTCCGTTGGCAGAAGGGTAGTGTAGAAGACAAGCTCTTGACCCCATTCCTTCGTCATCCACGTCAATCACACTCGCGATGATTCCAGCTTCGTTGGTGTTGAGTCGGCCTGCCAATCCTGAAATCGACTCTGCGAGCCAGTCGAGAGCATCTGTATCGGCTGTACGGCAGGTATATATCAAATCGTCGATGTCGTCAGCCGTAAGCTGATTCGAGGCCCGAGAAATCGAGTCGGACATTGTGAGGCGCGAACTTGGGGGAACTGGGAAAGGTTTCTTATTCCTCCTCAGCACCGGAAACCCACTGACAAGAATAAACGGAGGCACAGCATGAGCATCTTCCGGCTGAATTAGAGCATTATTTGAACAATACTGTTGCCTTTGTGTGTTTGCACACCAAAACTTATGTAGTGGCAGCAGAAAAATAATTCCCACGGATTTTTCAGCCAAACCGTTATCGATTAGCTACGAACTTGCGGATTTGGAAAGGGCTGACCGAACGGCCTGCATAGTTACTACTCGTGAGGACAAAAGATGACATTTTCGACAATCACAAAAGTCTCATGGACATGCCGAAGAGTATTTACGATAGCCAACTAGTCAATCTTGCCTGACCTTGCGTCCATCTTGTTTTTGATGTCTGGCCTTCGGGCATCATGCTGTCTAGACCCGTGGCTCCCTGAACGCAGAGTGTGGAGGGTTTCACCACTAACTGTCTTGTCCAGCTCATGAACCTTCATGTCCATTCCGACCCACAACTTCTGGTCCCTCCACACCACCGTCGCGCCTCCCCATATTGCCCACGTCCAAATAGGGAGAGTTAGCGCCTCTCTGCTCAACCAAGAGACTAACCATGAGGAGATGGATCGTCGAGAGCGCCAGATTGATGTATGAAGTGGAAGTACGAATCTTGGCAGACCTGCTCCACGAGAACCTGGGATGTCAACAGTCCGGCCTGACTGAAGAAGCTGGTAAACAAGCCAGTCTACCGTAGCCCAGGTGCATAAGCTGAGAATCCACAGACAACATAAATTTGTCCACGAGTGACCAAAATAGTCCCTGATTACTGGAGTTCTTGTAGCACCAAAGGCACCCATGAGAGAGCACAAAAACGATTCGGTGCCTGGTTCAACCAAAGTCGCCATGGGCACCGTGAATTTCCTTACTCGAAGCCATCTCACTCGCCGAGCGACGTAATTTGACACCGACATCCTTGCAATCGGCTGGAGAGCTAGATCTCCATGGACCAAGCCGTGGTTCTTCCAACGTCGTGCGTCAGCTGGCATGCTAGAAGGTATTTTCGCCTTCCACAGCAAATCGCCTATCAAGTGGTCTTCGCATATATTTTCTGAAAAGTAGTCGATGCCGCTGCCTAACCTGGTCTCTGTTGACTTGTCTTTGCTTGTGAGAGCGTTGAGATGCGAGCGTCGGAACATGCTGGACTTGCCACAAATGCAAGGCGCCACAGCGACGGTGTTTATGGCAACATACATCTTTGCATGAGCAGATGACAAAAACATTTCATCTAAGCGACCACCAAAATCTGAAGTTGTATCAGCCATATGGATTTCGGAAGACTTCGTTATACACCGAACATCTTCTTGTCGCTCTTCAGAGACTTGGAGGTCGTATTGAAAAGCTTCATCAGAAGGCACATCGATAGCCACAGGCAAGTGGTGTACGAACTTGTAGGGGCGGCTGTGATTATTGCCAGAATAGCCACAGAGTTTGTCCACCATGCGACCACAAGAGCCCTTTCCAACCCATATATTACAGTCAAGGATCCAGACAATGTCGCCCTTGGCCTCTCTGTAAGCTCTGCTCATATTCCTGATTTTAGGGTTCGGCCCAAGTCTCCGTGCCGTAGCAGCCGGAAGGACGATGGCAGAGTCTTCATCTTCCACGAGAAGCTTTGCGTCTTGTTCGCTATGTTCTGCTAGCAGGCGCCTAATCGTAGAGCATGCTCGGTCATCTCTGCTAGAAACGCAGAAATAGGTGGTCAGGCGGTTTGAGGGGTAATCCTGTTGTAGTGTCGATGCCAGGCAATCGTAGAGATAGGGCTCAAGGCCTTTACATGGCCGAATAATCGTGACATGCGGTACGTCTTCGAGAGCCAAGCTACTAGAGACTGACGCAGGTGGAGGAGAAGAGAATTGTCTGAATCTGTTGGTGGGCGTCAGAAAGAGCTAGGTTGGACAAATGGTCGAGCACGAACATTTGGATACATCCGATCGTACAGACGAGAACAATGAAGACGTACCATCCTAGACAAACCGCCGCCACGATCTCGGTCGTTGAAGACATGGCCGCCGATGTCATTGCATATTTACGAGTTCACCGTGTTCTAGAGCCTGGCGAGACTGTCGAGACAGCAGCGCTCCTGGTTACAAGGAACATCGCGTGAAAAAGTTCACAGCGGACTCTTTAAAGAAAAGAACATTTCCAACGATTAGGTTATTTCATGTACTTCCTCCTAGAGCGCAGAAATTTCCCCTCCATATGTACAATTTCTGGCAACCGTTGGCAACCAAACAGTCATTCACAGGTGATGCTATTGCGATGATAAAGTCTGTGTATCTTGAATACCAAAATAAATATCCGTTAAGGTCTGTCTCTAGTCTCTAAGCCAGGCTCTTCGCCTCTCTTCCTTCTTCTCCTTTCGCTTTTCTCTGTATGCCTTCAGCTCCTGTTTCGAGATTCTCTTGTTGGACCTTTCTGCTTTCAAGCTCCTTCCATCGTGGGCATTTGCTGCCGCGTCTACATCAAAAAAGGCATTCATCTGCCGCTTGCTCTTGTTCTCATCATTAAATCGTTCAGGATTGATGTCTGCGCTCTGCCATTTGCCCGTGAATCTGTTGAATGCGCCAGTCGCCGCGTACGCAGCTGCTGCGTCAGCCGGGGCACTTTGTGTTGGTCCCAAATCGCCATGCGATGGTTCGTAGGCTTTCGCGTAATCTGCCTTGGGGTCGTAGTCCCCGTGTATTGCAGGATCGTAGCCACCAGCTACAGGTTTTCGGGGTCGGCCTTGTGCGACTGCACCTGGAGGGCCCGTGTCTGCTACCCGTGGAGTTCCTGTTGCCGCAATCGTCTCCTGCGGCACTCGCGGATTCTCCCACTGTGACACTTGCGTAAACTGATTGTAGAAATAAAACGCTTGTGCATTTTCATCCCACACAGGTTCCCATCCGTCTTCTTCTGTTTCTGTTGGAGGCCTCTCGTTGGGTAAAGGCGGTGGCTCGTCTGCTGGCAAGGGTGGCTGATCTGGAACCTCATGCTGATTGGTTTGGTCGCTGTCTGCTTTTTGAACCCCTACTTCTCCTGGCGATGAAGCCGGAGACTCTTCGTCGCTGATATGAGGGGCAGACGGGGTTTCTGCGTTTTCAGATTGTGGCGCTGGAGGTTTTGCAGGACTGAGGCATGGCAAGTCATTAGCATGGAGTAAGACCTTACAAAGATCTGGAAATGAGCTACAGCGAGGGTACGGGTGGCGATGCACTCATTGTCACTTAGGCTTTGGCAGAGTTTCTCTCGAAAGAACAAATAAAAAGGTCAAGCTACCCGGCTGCCCCGGTTCGTGGTCGCTTCAGGGTATTTTATGTTGACTTTTTATGTGTCGGGGATGCGACAAGCTGTTATTAGCACAGAACGTAATTCTCGGACATTGAGTTGTTCCGTTCCGAAACTCGCTTCAAATTACCTCGGCGAATTAGGTCAGTCACAAATGCGAGAACATCGTCATCTACTTAGATCCTGGAGGCATGGTATGAAGGTCAGCAAAACGATGAAGTTTGAGAGAGCAGTGATATCTTTGTTATAAGTCTTTCCTGCTCCGAGTCCGATATGGATTTTAGGCTCTGCAAAAAATATTTTAGCTCTATAAGCTTCTGTAGCTTATGCTTGGCATTTGCTTGGTTGCCCAGCCGAATCCCTGCGTCGTTAGCTACCTAGGTACCTAAGATTTTGTTCGGCAGCTCCCCCCCAAATACCTGTCTCGTGAAAGTCCGGTTGAAGGTAATGTTGTAAATCGTACTAGAGTTCTCATTGGTATCACGGAACTGTATTTCAAAGCACTGCTTGCCGGTCCTCCAACGGTTTCCGAACGAATAACTCAGGAAGTACCCAGGCGGCCGAGGTGATACAACTCAGACAACGTGGAGCCCTTCGTCAATATGGAAACGACTGTGATCCAACCCCGCCTAAAAACACTCATTCATGTCTCGGGGGCCATTTTTTGACATGAAGAAACCTTTCGGCTTACGCTTTTGAGTACAATCGAGCTGAACGTTGCGCGTCTTGTGGAGAAAGGCTACGTCACAACACGTTTCGCAACTCGGTTTTGTTACCTCGCCTTGAATGCCATGGGTATAAGAACTAATCGTGTTGTCCTGCCGGTCAATGGATGGTGCTCAGAACTATTCGTTGACACAAAGCTTAGTCGCTCTACAAGCCTGAAGCAGGCCCAATCCAAGCCAGTTCTTCACTTCAATTCGAAATGTTCGGTTTTGGTAAGAATCTCAAAGTTTACGAGGTCTTCGGGACACAGCTAATCTTCCGAAAACAAGACGACTCACGCGATGCTCATCAGCAAGTGTACGGCGATGAGAACAAGGCCAAGTTCTCTCACGAGTTGATCGGTGGCGCTGCAGCATTTGAGGGCATGAAGCTCTTTGAAGATAGACAGAGACGTGAGGGTACAAAAGCTTCATTCCCGGTTACTGGGAAGCAATACTTATGTTAATTCAGGAAATCCAGTCAACCACGCGTTTGCTAAAGAGCTTCTTGTCGGCTTTGTGGGAGCTGAAGTCGATCGACTTGCTGAGACCAAAGGAATGGACGAATATGATAAAATTCAGGCAAAGAGACATGCCGAGAGGTCTGCTCAGAACATGTACGACCAGCACTACGGACAATACGATCAATATGACCCCAATCAGTATGATCAGCCAAACTTTAACTATTGAAGGAGACGGAATGCGGCTCCAGTACTCGCGGAAGCCATGCCTTAACATACCTAACACTACTTGGCCACCGCTCTTTTGGATGCGTATTGAGATGGTGTGTACCGGTGCTTTAAATAGTCGATGTGTAAGGTAAGGAGGGTAGGGAGACGCAGCTTCAAGTACCTAGGTAGATTATCGTCTCCATCGACACCACGTGTTCCATTGTTAAACGTACCATCAACAATCCGACTCTACACGTACCTAATCATTACTCACCAACCTCCTGTAGCCGCATGGACACCTGAATCAAGCCCCTTGAGCATCGTTGAACGATTGGATGCTCCCGGTAAAGATTTCAACGCATCATGATTGTTAGTTCGCAATGCATCATTACAGAGTCGTCAGGCAGAGCGTCTTCAGGCTCCAACGAGCCTCGGTTTGGACGTAACATGCAAGCCAGCAAGTAACATCCTTTCTCATAAAGGATCTAGCAAGACCTCGAGATTGCAATCAGAAACCTGGTATCGCCTTCCAGTGGAGGCTTACGCTCTCCAAGTTCTTTTGTTTCGGAAGCAGGGGGGTATCGTTCATTCGCGGCTCCAAAGTGTTTCAGCGATATATCTACTCGACGCATACTTCGTTGTAATATGAGCGGGCTGGTGATTCGTGAATAACGTTGGTGGATATGCGGGGAAAGCAAAGTGATATTTTCGTGTGAGCTCCAAAGACCTCAACCCACTATCATCCGCGTCCACGGCCCTCGTGTTCATCGCGATTTAGGGACTTCTTAAGGGAAAATGCCTCCTGTTCCAACTGGGCATTTGCCAGGATTCAACCCCCGAATAGTTTGCTATTTTCAAACATATCACGAACATGGCGAATATGTCTCGCTTCTGCCGCTCGTGACGAACACTTCAGGAGTTACTCATGTGATTCTGTCAGCTATACATATAAATTGGGATCCGTCGAATTTAACCTTGAATGATGACCCCCCAGACCATCCGAAATATACACAGCTATGGGACGAGGCTCTCGTCCTGCAGGACAGTGGTATCAAGGTAATGTGTATGCTCGGAGGGGCTGCCAAAGGTACATTCGCGCGGCTCGATTACAGTGAATCGAATACAGATGTACCTTTGGCTCGCTTTGAAGCTTATTACGCTCCATTACGAGACTTCATCAGAAGTCATAGCCTTGATGGCATTGATCTTGACGTGGAGGAAGAAGTCTCCCTTCCAGGAATAGTCCATCTGATCGACCGCCTCAAGGCAGATTTTGGACATAACTTCATTATTACTCTGGCTCCAGTTGCAACCGCTTTGATGGCAGGTCGACCACATCTCTCTGGCTTCGATTATCGATTACTCGAGGCTGCACGAGGGGGTTCAATTGCATGGTACAACACACAGTTCTACAATGGCTGGGGAGGCTTACACAATACAGCCGCTTATGATGAGATAATGCGGAATGGTTGGGCCCCAGAGAAGATCGTAGCTGGCATGCTCACCAATCCCCGTCACGGTGGCAGCGGTTATATCCCACTCGAGCTTACTGCTGCTGTCCTCAGCGTCCTCACAGAGCGGTACCCTAATTTCGGCGGAGTAATGGGCTGGGAATATTGGAGGTCGCTCCCGCAAGTCGAAAACTCATGGGTTTGGCCATTTTGTATGACTTTGTGCTTAGGCATGCGAAAAGTAAGGGACGCAGCCATCATTGTGAACTTGGGAAGGGGGGTGTCTTCGGTCGATGTCAATCGAAGCCATTAAATTAGGCTCCTGTCGAGGCTCGTAAGACTTCGTTAACTTCCCAGATACGATAAGTTTGGGCTTGGCATGCGGGGATCAATTTATGCGCAAAGGGGCATGTCCTCGCCCGGGCTAAGACCGCCCAGGTGAGCAACCGTTACGAGACCCACCTAACAAATCGACTACTGTACCTAGGTAACGTCATCTTTCCACGGTTGTTGTACGTCCCGACCATCGATTCTAAGTTGTCATATTGTGCACACCCTCGCGATGCCAGATGCCTGGGGCTTCCGGGTTCTGCCACCATGTTGTCAAAACTTGAGTTTGCCGTCGCGTCTGCATCGACTGTGGCAAGACTAAGTGCATTCTCCTTCTTGAGATGGGCAAGCTGCCAATTCGGGCCCAGAAGCACAAGCAGCTAACAAACATAGATTCCAGGCCATCACTTTCCGCCCACCATCATCTCGGCAACCATCCTTTACCTGTCATTGATAAAGATCTATTCTAATTCCTTCGGCACAGGCAGACCTTCTTTGCAAGAAGCTTTTCCCAGGCTCTTTAGACCGAAGACCGCTCAAAGGCAAAAGGCTGCAACAGCAACGACCGCCGACAGGCATGATGAACCAGCGATCTATAGCGACGAAAAAATGGTCTTGAAGACTCTGATTTTGGGCATACCTGAATGGCGAGAATGGGAATTTAGCTGTATTACGATAGCTCTGAACATACTGGCGACCCTGCTGTCTTTGGATCTTGTCTTTCGGGCGCCTTTGCTTTACGACGGGAAGGAATTGACGTTCTCACGCATGGGATATGTCGACGATACGACAGCCAAGATTCTTCTTCGAGATCCGAATGCCGCGAATCTCCCGATCTACGTGTACCTGAAGCCCTCAATTTCACCGGAATGGTCAACCATTGATACAATATACTCCCTTTGGGAGGAGAAGGATTTCACCTATGCTGTCGAGCTTTCAGATCTGGAGCCTGATACTCCCTACACTTATGCCTTGTCCAACGAGCAGAGGGGGACCTTCAAAACTGCTCCGGCGGCGAACAGTTCCCAAGCAAACTATCTTACTTTCTTGACCTCATCTTGCATCAAAGCAAATTTTCCCTACAATCCCTTTGCGCACTCTTTAACCATACACGGCTTTCGTCACGTGTCAAATGTTTTGAGGAAGCTGTCTACACCGGCTTCATTTATGCTTTTTCTTGGAGACTTCATTTATGTTGATGTCCCTCTTCGGCTATCGTCGACACAGGAGCATTACCGGTCAGAGTATCGGCGTGTGTATGCTTCGCCGTCCTGGAATCTACCTGGATTGAGACTGCCTTGGCTACACACCCTTGATGACCATGAAATCGCAAATGATTGGGCAGGAGGCAATGAAACTGAACCATTTCCTGCAGCCTCCGACCCGTTTATGCATTACCACGTATCAGTCAACCCGCCCTTTCCTCCTAGCGTGAGTAATGCAGCAGAAGCGAACACAACATACTTTCAATTCACACAAGGCCCAGCATCCTTTTTCATGTTGGATACACGACGGTACCGTACACACCCTAGAACAGGACATAGTATTCTAAACAGTTCAACGAAACCGCCAGACGGAGACTCCTCATCTTCCCAAGGACCGGATCACCAACCAACAATGTTAGGATCGGCGCAGTTGCAGGCGCTGCTCTCATTCCTGACGAAGCCGGAGCCTAACGATGTGCACTGGAAGTTTGTGGCTTCGTCGGTACCTTTCACAAAGAATTGGCGATTCGGTACCCCAGACACGTGGGGAGGCTTTTTGTCAGAACGCAAACTAGTTCTGGACGCTATGCATTTTGCAGAAAACCAACTTGGCGTGCGAGTTATCATCCTGTCGGGCGACCGCCATGAGTTTGCTGCAGTTCGTTTTCCGTCGGCTCCTGATGACGGACGTGGCAATACCAAACGTACTCAAGACGGACCTCACGAATTCAGCGTTGGCCCTCTCAGCATGTTCTATTTACCAATCCGGACTTTCAGGCAAGTTGACAACGAAGATGTCGCACTGGCATATTTCCCAGATGGGAACAGCAAAATAGGTGTCATTGACATTTCTCCCTCGGACGACAGCACTCGGAACAACCCGTCGAGCATTTTCATATATACGCTGTGGGTAGATGGATCCATCCAATGGCAACACAGGCTTCGAAGCCTGCCATAGAACCACATCGAAACGATAAAGTTGCCATCATCGACGCTTTGCTCTGATGGTCCATTAGTCGTCGAAATTTACACAAAATCAAAATGGACCCCTCTATGCGCTATTTAATCCTGGCCAAGTTTGGACACCGCTCACCAAGCTTGGTGCGAATGCACTCAAAATCCACTACTGTGGCTGAGTAGGCTCTCTGCTTCACTCAAAGTCTGCAAGTATATCAACCGTCAATTAAACAAACTGAAAATTAACAGATTGATGCTCTATTCCTCCGAAGTATTCAAACGGTGCGCTACGTAATAGGCAAAACAGCCGAGTGGCGTTCAGTAGAGAGGTATATCAAGCTAAAGACGACTGTTCGCATCGAACCTCTACCTTGCAACCAGCACTTCACGCGCTCAACAAATGGTGGCATTACATTTCTCTGAACAGCAAGACCACAAGCCGAATTGTCGATTTCCCCTGCCGCACGGAGGAAGTTTTGAAATGAAGTGCGGAGCAATGAGCTTGCACCGCGCTTAATGGATCCCTGTTGCTCCGTACTATGATCGGCGGCCAAGGAACCTTGAAACGCGGGACTTCTCAAGCGCCGTACGGCTCTGCAGCGTGGCAACCTAATTTTGTGCCTGTCCACTCCAACACACTAGCGATTATCTAGTTAGTCAAACTCAAACGTACGTCTGATTGGGTGGTGTCGCCCTCTGCAAAGGATTGGTTGGTTGCTGGCGCTTCCAGCATTATCGCTTTCTATTTTTTGCTGTACTTTAGCGCTGCTGTTTTGATAGAATTGCAGCTACGAGAATGTCTATTGAAGAAGACTACTCCCCGGGTTCACATTCAGGTTGAAAATCTATCTCTTCAGACTTGTCCTCTATCGTCTTCAAAAAGCAACAAACTCTCTCCAACCTGACACAGTCAACATGCCCTCCACAGGGAGCAGTCGCTCATCAACATTGTCAAAAAGCACCAAGAAAGGAGATTGGATGGAAACCGAGGCCAATGACTTTCGGTTTAACGTTCTGGAACGCAACAACATCTTCCTCGCGGATACTGAGATGGACGAGGACAAGTGGTGGGATCTCACATTTGCACTCGGACTACCAGCTCGAGAAGGTCGACATTTCAACGCCTCTACACAAAAGGTTGTGCAGAAGATGAGGAAACGGAAAGTTGATTCCGTGGCACAAACATATGACGCTCTCAAACCGTTTATCGAATCACTTGTTTCTGCTTGCCCAAAATTGTCTCAACAGAACAAATGTACTTGGCACTGCGATGCTGTACCGACGGATGACGCCTTGAAGAATACTGTGCATCGGCTCCCCGAACCAAAACCTGCTATGAGTGTTGGCTACCGCCGAGATGCGTTTTCTCATGCACACGATGAGCTACATGATGGCATCATTGCAGGGCCCAGTGGCGACCCATGCGACCTCAATCATGTTTCGCAGCCTGTAACTGGCCATTTCTGGCCATTCTTCGTTGTCGAAGTATCCGATCAGTCTTTGTACACCGCCCGTCAGGCTGCCTCGATATCTGCTGGAACTTGCTGCAGCGCTTTGAGCCTTCTTGCCGGAGCCGCAGGCACCGATCAAGAGAAAGACTGGATCGCCAGTCCTACCAGCTTCGACCGCAAGCTTACCATGTCCTTCTCGCTATCGGTACATGGCAAAATCGCCTGCCTGAGCACACATGGTATTGAGGGACCTGCTATCCATGTTTCTACACCAATCGCAAGCTATAACCTTGATGATGAAAATGACGTTTCTGCCCTTGCAGACCGTCTCCACGGAATCATGGTGTGGGCGCAACACAAGAGGCTTGAGGAAGTTGCAGCGACTCTTGATGATCTCGATACAAGAGTCCACGGCGGGCTCTCCGGGCTTACTCTCTGCGGCGACTATGATTTCGACCCCAAGTGTTTGAAGACGCTCAGGTTGCACTCACCGAGAAGACCCGAGCGCATTAGGGGAGCGTTTCGGGCCGGTCTAACATCCTGGCTTAACAAGTGACACTAGAGGGAGGAATTTAAGGATGACGAATTGGAAGATTTCATGAATTAATGATTAGCGATGGCGGTCGGAGGTCTGATGAAAGTCGAGAATCAAGGTTTGGACTGTAATCATCATCTGTACGAAGACCTGTATTTCGAGGTGTAGAAGGATACAAGAGCTACATGTAACGCAATTACTCAGATATATGTAGAGATAGAGCCTTACTCTTACTCGTAATCTATGCAACTACCTCATACACAACCAGATTTTGCTGGCGCTGTGAACATATTCCCCCAAAGGCGCAGGTATATCTAAAACTTAACGTCTTCCGGTGCCCAGCCGGTTTTGCACAAGGAGAAGTATGGTGGTAAGTTGTGTACGAAGTACTTCGTATGTGTTCCGTCTAGCCTGTCCACCCTGTAAAATTGAATATTTGGCGGCCGACCTGTTTTGGGCTGCAGTGGGTCCCTGGTGAATAGCATGTTGATTGGTTCTTTATTCTTCTCTGTTTGAGGTTTAACCCCTGGGCGCGTTGGGAACGAATGCAGTTGTGGCTCCTCCATTGCAGGGTTTGCGTGCGTCCATGGCTTTGGTTGTGCTCCACCCCATAGTATGTTCGCCGCACTGCGCACAGTTTTCGAATACTGGGATGATGTTCGCCTTCTCATGCAATACCGATCCTGAAGTCTCAGCACCTGAGTATATGTGAGAACGTCGATCTAACGATGAACTATGAAAAACGGGTGGCGGACGTCAAGCACGACTCATATTACAAGATTTTCATGAGGTACGCAATATGCCTGTCCAAGTTAACTGTCTGTGCGGGAGACTTACATCTATTTCGAGATTGCGCTTGACCGTATTCAAGCGTGGTTCCAGTTATTTGGTGAATTGGTACCACCAATCGGCTTGAAGCAACATTCGCATAATACAATGTATAAGTGTGATTTGAGAGACCCACTGGAGACTGGCGCTTCGAGTTCGCGTTAACCGGGTTCTTGCTAGGACTTACCATTGCTCCGATAGGCTCTCCTCGCTCCTGTTGCGAATTTCCCATTCGTTGCTGCAAGTGACTAGGTAATTCATGTTGGTCCTTTCCTTGTTGCGCGGCTATTTCCAGTGTGTATCACGAGGGCTTTGCGATTTCTCGAGATACAAAGCTGCTTGTTCTCTCAAGTATGTACTTGTTCTTCGCTTTACTATCACGCTCAAAGCTTTGATTTACGACTTTCATTTTGTGCTTTGATTTCGTTTGGGGAGTCGGCATTACAAATACCTGCTGGACAGGTCTTCCTTTCAAAACAGCTCATTATCACATAACTATCGGATCAAATAGTCATCGTTTGAAGCAGCAGACATGTCGGGCATCAACAGTTCAATCTCGCAGTCCACCAACAGCTCTTGGTTCAGCAGAACCAGCTACGATTCCAGATCAACTAGTGGAAGAAGCAAGCAATTTTGGAAACTCTTCCGGAAGGAAGTTTTAGCACCCCATCATATCCGCATTGTTGACACCATTGCTGGTGAGGCTATCCCAGAATCAATCATCACCTGGGTCGAAGCCAACCGCACCAACACCGAGCGCTTCCAACCGCAGAAGAAAGTGTTCCGGAAACAGGTCGCAGCTGGCCGTGGGTTTGGATCATCAGCTCTCTTCCCTCGAGAAGTCTTACCTTCTAATGATGCACGCCCATTCCTCGCAAGGTGTATGGTACCGACTTTATCCTCCGATGCACTTCCCGAGAAAGTTGTTGGCAAGGCAAGTGCTGCTGTTCAGAAGAGCTCGCTTTCTCTTCCACGACCAGGACTTGGATGTGGATTCTCTAAGTCGGCCTTCGCTTCGGAAGAAATCAATTGCATACCCGAGTGGATGCTTGCCACGGGCACAACCGTCGACTTCGACACAGGCTCTATCTCATCTGGTACACCTTTGTATTGTCCGTTCCTAAACTACGAACGTGTTTTCGGCCTCAATGAGTACGGATTAGAGGTGGCCAGCAATCAATGCGCGATAGATGGAGCTTGGTGTGTACGCGCTTTGCAAATGCTTCATGCAAAGGCAGCCGGCGAAGACAAAGACACTCAAGAAGCTTTTCAAAGCCCAATTTCGTTCACTTGTGCAATTGACAACAATGTAGCTGTAATCAACTATCATTGGGTCGACCATGCGCAAACATACTGCATGGCGCCGGTCGTCAAGTTTGAGCTGTCGAAAGAGGACCATTTTGACCAGTTGCTGCTCTGGACTGAAGCCATTGGCCAGTGGGCTCTCACTCATCTCCTGCCTGAGATCAAGAAAGCTATCAGCCTGTTGAATGAGTATGTATCGGGACTGCCAGGTCTATCCAACTCCCTTAAGAAGCTTGACAACAGGAAATCCCCTGGGGACGGTGGACTCGTCTCAGCTTTGAAACTTAGCTACGACAACATTCCATGGCGATATGAGAACGAGAATTTCTCTCCTGTCAGCAGCAGCACCGCCAGCTGGGGAAGCCCAATGATCAACGAAGCTGTGTTCGCCAAGTTCGAGTATCCGATCATACCCCAGCCTTCACTACCAACTCTGGCCCCCTTCCCAAACTATCCGAGGGCCCCACAAAGTGTCTGCTCTGACTCAAACGTTGTGACCAAAGGCGTTCGATTTGCTGCGCTCCCGTCACAGCAGGGAGAGACAGGAAAGCAGAGGCCTTCATGTTTGCCGAAGTTGCCGGCACAGCAGGGGCAGATCAAGTCTAGTCAGTTCGACCAGAACTCTGATCTTGTGCTCACAAAAAGGCTTGGCCATGCCATGGATGAAATCACCGGGCTGCAGACTCAGATTGCTCATCTCAAACAAGAGCTCAGTGGCTCAACCATTTGTATCCAGAATGAGCTGTCGGGTTTGCGGAAGGAAATGACATGTGTGATCAGGAAGGAAAACATCGCTGTGAAGCAGCAGCGGTCTCCTATTCGCACAGGCGTGCCGCAGTTACTTCAGTCCGAGCACCGCTTGAGTTACCAAAAGCATGTCTCATTGGTAACGACGCCCACTGATCCTACAGCTCGCCCGGTTCGCTGGCCTTCGCCAAACCCAAAAGTCAGAACACCCTCGGGTTTGCAACATATGCTGTCGGTGGACACAAATGTCGAAACAGTGAGCACTTACAACACAGCACGATCTTCTGATGAACATAGTCCTCCTAGTGCCCCAATCGAGGGGCCTCGACACTCGCCTATCACGATCTTTTCCCCAACCATCATCAACTTTTCCCACCCTATCGAAGATGTATCCGCACTTGTCAGGGTCCCTAACCATCAGCACAACGTTTGGTCACAAGTTGCAGCCACGCATGTCCTCAGTGCTTTGGTTCCATCTACCATGTTGAGAGTCCTTTTCCTCGGTTGTCTACTGGACTACTGTATGATGTCTATGAATGGCCGAGCTCCCACACTCACTCAATATTTTGCACATGTTCTGGAGACTGCAGTCTATTGAAGAAGCGACTGGCTCATGATGTGAGGTAGATATTGCCATAGGCGAAATGTAGCAACAGCGTTGACAGCGAATGAACTACTCTCGTTTGTAGGTATTAGCGACGGCGTTGAGGTTGGTATGCTGGAGCAATCAATAACTCGAGTATTGTGTTGCCAGTCTCCGTTACGTTTGCAGAGATACCGGCAGCCTTGACTTAGGGTACGCGCATGGCATTTTAATAGCGACTCACGATCTTCTCGTCCTTTCCCAAAAATTTCATTCAGACAACGCGTATAGTGTCACACCTTTCATAAATTGATACTCATGGGCCAAGTATTCTCAGGAATCAGCGGGGACTTTCCTATAAAGGTCCACGTTCATAGTTGATTTTGCTTTGCTTGTTGTTAATATTGTACAACTTAACACCGAGCAGGTTTATGATTAATCTTGATCGGTTCTGCGTTCCTCGGACGAGTCGCTAAATATGTATTATGTAAATATCCTACCATGGGTCTTTGAAACTCCGATAGGCCTGATGCTTAGCGCCCGACCACTTTAGATGCCATGCCCATTTATACTGCGCACAAGAACTTCGATTTGCGACGAAGGTAGAGGAAGAGGACTACTACGCATTTCTGACTGTATATCTTACTTAACCACCTCTTAGGATATCACGTCTATCCATTGATGAAAATCATCGCCGTTGTAAACTATTCACGCTCGGGAACGAGCTTTTTGGGTTAAAGAATTAAAAGTGGTCGCTCAATTTTAGCGCCAAGCATTTGTCCTTGCTGCCCAATCACTGAAATAGGCGCATCGTCTCCACAACCAATCAACTCGGGACCTCGGGCGGCTACAGGAAGAAGAATTGAGAACAATAGTCCAATCACATCACCGCAGCCATTTTCATCACCTGGTTGCCGTTCACCGCCAAGGTTGAGTTGAATATAAGCCGTGAAGCAGATGCGATGGACGTAGCAATGCTAGGACTTCGACACACTTGTAGCGACTCTCTCGGAGGTGACAACTGGTGGTCAGACACCAAAGCAAACAGCGACAATGGTTACCCCAAGCACCACTACTGGAGTCCCACTCGCGATTCCCAAGGTTGTGCCACGCCTTGGCATACCAGCGAGCTTTGCCACGGTCGACGTTCGAATCATCAATACAACAAGCTACCAAATGACCAGAACAGAAAAGCTCTTCAATCGGCCAATTGCTGGTCATGAAACATGCACCTTCCCTAGCTATGCCTTTCTCATCACGAAACGGAGAGAGCGGACAAGCATCCTATTCGACCTTGGTATGAGAAGAGACTGGCAGAAAGCCTGTCCTCCCAGTGTGGCTCGCTACGTCAGCGACAATGGTCAAGAAGTTCCGCTTCAGGTTGCAGTCGACAAAGATGTTGTTGATATTCTCGATGCCGATCCAGGTCAGATGGGGATAACATCACGAGACATTTCTGCCGTAATTTGGTCTCATCATCATTTCGATCACCGGGGCGACATGGGTAGATTCCTTGCCAGGACGAAACTCATCGTTGGGCCAGGGCTCCTGGAGACGTATCTTCACTCTGAAGTTCACGAGTCTGAGATTGCCGGTCGCGAAGTTGTCGAACTCAAGAGTTCAGACTTCACCCTGAGCATAGGTGGCTTTGCGGCACATGACGCTTTCGGTGACGGGTCATTCTATATTCTATCCTGTCCCGGACATACAGTGGGTCACCTCTGCGCATTGGCGCGTGTCACTTCGACACCCATCAGTACATTTGCCCTTCTGGGCGGCGACTGCGCTTATCACTGCGGGGAGTTTCGACCTTCCCCTTACGTACCGCTGCCTCAACAGATCCCCTTTAAATCAACATCGTGGCATTTCCCGAAAGATTCACGAGCAAAGCCCCCGGTTCTCCAGTCTCGAAAGATTATGCTGTGCGCGGGAGAGTTTGTGAAGGACGTTGTACATCCAAACAAGTCGGTTACAGAACCTTTCTACGACACTCCGCAGGAACCTTTAGTTCAAAGTCGTCAAGACGCATGTGATAGCCTTGCGAAAATGGAGGTCTTCGATGCCCACGATGACGTACTGGTCTGCATATCTCACGATCCATATCTGATGAATATTCTGCCATTTTATCCAAATACGCTGAATGAATGGCATAGAAAGGGCCACAAACAAAAGGTCCATTGGGAGTTCCTCAACGACTTCGACCTTGAGCGGGAACCCATGGGTCTACCTCTTTGAAAGAAATTTTTCAGATAAAGGCACGTGTACAAAATCTTTCAAGCGCAATTTTCGCGTTCGCATCTCATCAACATCTGGGAAACGAGGGTTTGGTAAGCTTTTCCGGTGAAAGTGTTTGGAGTTGAAGGGGCGATGCGAGAATCCATAGGAGGCTACGTATGATCTGATTTAAGGATGCATGTGATCAGTTGCCTGTCTAAATAGAATGCAATGTTGCGTCAGACTGCCTCAAATGCTTTATGACACCAGGACCACCCAAAACATTGCACGCCCAGAGCTCAGCAAGGTAGAATACCGGAACTTATAGAGCGAAACTTTGGAAAACTTCATTCTTGTACCAGGGTTCCTCACAAGCCTTGCAAGAACCTGGACTACAGAAACGTTTCAAGACAACGAAGTATGATTGGCGGAGAGGAGAAAAATAGGCCCAGATGTGTCAAAGCTTCTGATTGACTCTGTACGCGCTGGGCGATTTTGGTGGTCTTGGTTTCAACGCCTATGATAGGCTGGAGCTTTTAGCACCGCATTTGTGGGGAACAGCTTGAAGCCCACCACAATCACAAGCGTCAAGAGCTGTCAGGTTCCCAACTCCTCAACCAGCTTTAGCCAGGCCACAATGATTCGCAATCTTTCGCGCGCAACCCATGTCTTCCCTCATTCTCACTGTCTCGATCCGCAGCGTGATTCTGCTTTGGCGCCTGCGCTTATGAGAAAGTGGTGCAAGAAAGGTGATGGGCTGGATCGGCAGGTACAATGATGAATGTCCAGCAGCATAGACCCAAGGCTGCAAAGTAAAGCGTTATACTCGCCTTCCGCCCATGTTCTTTCAACTTTTGTTTCATTTCCTTCCATGACATATGTGAGCTGGTACGGTTTTTGTCTAGCGTTACGTTTCATCCTGTGTCTATTTAACGTCATCTCTGATAGTTGTCGCTGTGACGAATCTACGGCTTAGGTATGTGTGTGTGCCTTCCCGATCCTTTTGCATATTCAAAATATTTGACCTCTCCCGACCTTGCCGACATCTTTGTTACTGGAGCATGCTGATTTAGCATGTGCTGCAATCCACCCGTGCCGCCACTGCAGAAGCCTTTCCGACTGCCCATTGACAATCTCGGAACCACCTTGCCCAAACCCACTTTGATGTATGACCATTTATTGCGTACCGGAGTCTAGCTGACGAAATCGATGAATAGGACATTTAAGGAGCATAATCTCAGGGTTATCTATCTGTGCGCCCGCGCTCTCGTTCGCTGATATCACGGCTACACGAACAACAAGGCCGAAGCACAGCTGTTTCTTTGCAACAGTCAGAGCCAATCCGCAACAAAGCCTGCGTTCTCAATAAACCGTCAACAGCCATGTCTCATCGCAACAACACCAAGTCATTCTTTGACTTCGGAAACAGGAGCAGTGTCTTCATGTCGTCAACACACGACAAGCGAAATCTATGGTGGAGAGCGTTTCGTAAAACTGTGCTTGAACCTCATGCAATCGCTATTCTAGAGAATCCTATGACCGATAAAGTGCCGGAACAACTCTTGAACTTGGTTGAAGAGAAATGTCAAAGCCTCGAACGGCACGAGCCTCAAGCATTAATGTTCGTTGACGCAGTTGCTCATGGCACGGGCTTCGGAACATCTCCAATGTTTCCTCCTGACGTGCTTCCTGCTGTCTCCAACGGTTGCCTTGCACGACGCCTCGAACCGCGTTTCGACGAGCAAACGCTTCCGCTGCAAGAAGACAGTCTCCGTGTTCCAATATTCGACTTGCCCATTCCTCGCCCTGGGCTTGCAACCGGCTTCTCGCAGCAAGCTTTCAGTGAAGATGAGTTCGAGCAAATTCCGTTTGCTTTAACAACTGTCGGTAACTCGAGCGACTTCGATACCGGTGCGATCGTGGCTGACCGTCCTGTTCATGCACCATTCCTGCTGTTCGAGCGAACATACGGCAACGCCAAACACGAGATCGAATCCGCCATGAACTACTGCGCTATGGATGGCGCGGCAGCACTCAATGCGATAGCTGATTTGTATGAGAGTGCATGGCCCGACGGCGCGGACCGACCTGTACAAAACCCAGTTGTCTTCTCTTGTACCATTGACAACGACCTCGGCATAATCAATCACCATTGGATGTCTCAAGGCGGCTTCTTCGTTGCACCACTTTGCAAATTTGATTTTCGAGACTTGGAGCACTTCATGCATTTCCTAGCGTGGATCGAGGCTATCGAGCAATGGGGCACGAGCTGTCTGTTGCCTGATATTCAAAGTGCTCTAAGGCGTATTGATGACTATAGAGCCGCAGGTATAGGTTTGAAGGCTCTGCCTTCACCAGTGACTGATGCCGAGAAGCAAGAAAAACTAAATCGCTCAATGAGACTTGCCTTTGAGAACATCCCTTGGAAGGGTGAACGATCCAGAAAAACACCGTTAGGTGTTACGGGCACAATGCGCATGCGAAGTCCAAAAGCAGTTGCTGAACCAGAGCCTGTAGTTACACCAATGCAATTAGCGCATCCAACAGAGTCTGGAAGTCCACAGGCTGCAAATATTGCCATATCCAATACAACAGCAACACAAGACCAAGTTTTGAAGGCAGAGGCGTCAAGTAGCACTGACACAGCACCTGAAAACAAGGACCCTGAGATAGTGGGTAGTCGCCGACCTGCAATACCAGAGCCTTCAGCCACTTCAGTTGACAAAGCTACAAAGGAGAAAAAGAACTCTCGTCTCGGGTTGTCATTAGCCCGGCCGTCAGTCATACCCAAAGCTGCAGAATCGGCCAAGGAACTTCGGCCAGAAACCTCAGTGGGACCTGAAACAAATAAAAGCCCGGCAACAAGTGTACGCACCATGCCAGGCATGCTACCGCAAGACAGCAAGAGTCCAGGAATGGCCACAGGCACCAACGACGTACAGAGTCCTCCACAGACGACTGCATCTGTTAAATCCAAAAGATCGTACACCTCACTCAGTTTTTCGAGGAAGACTAAATCCCCAAGTACTCCTGACTCGTCCTTCTCAGGGTCATCTCCAAAAGGGAACACCTTCAAATCGAAGATCAGCAACAGTCTCGACATGATCAAAGAGCGTGCTACCACGAAGCGCGCATGCAGCGACAATTCTGCTCCGTCGAGCGCTAAAGCCGTCGCTCCTATGCCGACTCCTGCATATGATAAAAAGAGGTTTGAGATTAGATCACCACGCCATGCTCCCAAGATACCTGAGACCACGCAGACATCTCCGGGCACTGCTGCTCCTACCGTAGAACCGGCTTCCTTGGAGCAAGTGTTGCAGGGATCTGCACTGGTCAAGAAGTCGTCAACGGAGGCCTACAACGCCAAACACACCTTACCTCTGCGCCAGTATGCGAAGAGTCCGACATCTGTAGTAACGCAGTTGACCACACTGACAGCCGGTGCATAATGCACCTCAGCTTGCATATTATTGATAAAAACGTGGCTTACTCCACACCGTCACGCTATAAACTTTGGAGGTGGATCAAAGTTTGGCTAGAGTGGAGGACACGAGGCATGGTTCACCCATAAGACACCTGCCAATGTACTATCAACGGAAGAATTCTTCTTACTTAGCGTTCCGAGCGGTGGTCATTTGCCTAACTGTGCTCGACTTGCAGTCCACCCGTTGAAAAAGTAGTTAAAATCAAATGTTGACACAATGATCATCCTTCACATTTTTCGTTCTTGCTATTTGAATTGCTTCCGCTAAGACCGGCTTTGATGCCTTATTGTTGCAGATCATTCACAGCTGGTACAAGCTGTTATTTGTGTTTTAGATTCTCGCCAGTCACTTTGCGTCTCTCAAGCAGAGTGAACGCTGCCTTACAAACTAGACATCCAGGATGAAAACCTCCAGCGGGCCATTGGAAGTTACCGGTCTTAGACTAGTAGGTCTTGTCCGCTCAGGTCATTGCCAATATTATCTTCCAGGCGACCAGTCCCTAAGATTGATAATATGGTCTCGCTGCAAATCCCATGACCGAATCACCGACGTCGAACACTGCAAGCACGTTCTTCAAGAACGGCTGTCCAAGCACATTCCTCGTGTACCCGCCCTCGTACTCCAAGTACTCATCGGCATTCTGCACCGCACTCACACACTCCTCCACCTCGACGTATTCGCGCAGCCTATAGTCGTATTGCGTGGTTTTGTATCGGACGACCATGTCTTCCGGGTTATGGTGGAATATCTCTCCGGCGATGGAGATGGACAGCGGAGGGATGTAGCTGAGAGTAGAGCAGTTGAGGTACCAGATGTTATCGTAGGATTGGTAGGCGGGCGGCTCGAAGAGGGAGTTGTACGCTTCGGCTAGCGGTGGGGGAAAGAAGGAGTGGCTGGTGCCTGAATCGACTATGAATTTCGCTGAGCCGTCGGTGCTGGTGGAGGACATGGAGTGGAAGGTTGCGGACGTGGAGCGGGGGTGACGGAGGCGTTGCGAGTGAGGATTTCGCATGGTGCGGCGGGAGATGTGCTTGCTCCTGCTGTCCTTGCTTGCTGTGAAGTTGCTGGAGAAGGGCGTGGTTGTGGGCTGGGACGCAGCGGTCGCGTTGTAGTCGGCTGGGAGGAATATCCCATCAACCGAGACCACGTAGAAGCGCAGAGACCCGGTGTCGTCGAAGGGCAAAGCCTCGATGGGAGTGATCACGTAGGGTGTTGAGGCGTTAACCGCGGGAAGTGAAAGTCTTGGGAGACCACCAAAGGCGAGCAGACCACCATTGGAACTGTTGGAGCTGTCGCGTGATAATGCGAGAGAGAAGAACGTCGAGTTCATGTTGGCGGTCACGCTGTCGTAATGGATACTGTTGCAAGGTACAGATCTGCCATAGTTATCGATTGTGGTAGTCGAGCCATTCCAAGGGCATGGCTTGTCCTCGTAGTCGTCCGTGCCGGGATACTTTGAAGTCAACGAAGAATATGCAAGCCCAAGAACACCGGACGTTACATTGTCGCCGTGGGTCCATTGAATGTTTGCTGCGATGCCAACTTCTTGCATGAAGGATATCTCTGGCGTCAAAGTCATGGAGAGCTTCGCCATGGGCCCGATTGCGAAATCATAATCGGCATAGTGAACGTTGAAGTGTTGTTCTGGCAAGGGTGCGAACGAAGAAGCATTGGAGGTACGTTTGAAGGTATCGCCGAGGGCACAATTGGACTGTCGAGTAAATGATCGCAAGCCAATACAGTTGAAGAATGCATCTGCCACCCAGGTGTCGGCAGAGCCAGTGTCAATGAGGAGGTCGAATGTTTGTGTATCAATTGTTACTGGTACGGTGAAGTACTTGTCGGTTCGAGAAATGGAGACAGAGTCATTGCTCCTTGCCTTCAAAGCGAAAGGGACTCCCAGAACTTCGGAATGAGCTGGCGCAGCGTTGATCTTGCGTACAGCCTTCAGTTCAACAACCTGGTCCGACGGCGCAGATGCATAATTCAGGCTGCGTACACGGTGCGGAAAAGATGTGGCACGATGAAAAAGAGAGATCAAGATCAATGCAGAACGAGCGAAAGTTTTGAAAGACATTCCGACTGAAAGAAGCTTGTAGCTCCAAGCCAAGGTCGAGTGGAAGAAAGTGAGATACTGCCATGCTTTGTACCTGAGTGCATTCTTATACTTGATGGTGAAGCTAAAATCTCAAACAATTGTGATATCAAGACAATGTTCTTGTGAGATAGAAGTACACTCCGGCCGGTTTCCTTCCCGAAAGGTTGACAGGATCGCTGCATATCTGTCAGGTCATCCGCCGATGAAACTGATTCCCTTCTTGGCATTGGTCATGGAGTGAAGCTCGCGTGGCTGGAATAATTTGTTTCTGTGCTTTAGCTGCCAAGCCGAGATTTGTGCGACGCAGATGCAGACTTCCGTTGTAGGTGTCGGCAGATAGGAGCAATTTGGACGTTGTTTCATTCAGAAACTTCGAGACTTACAAAAGCAATGAGTGGTGATGGTGTTTATTTGACATTGAGTTCGTCACTGGCAATTTCCAAGCTATTTGGAAAGCCCATATTTCTTCCTCATTTCGGGTGCTCGCCTTACTACTGTTTCTACCATTTTGTCTTTGTCCCAGACGTGCGTAACGCTTGGCTGAGCGATCGTAGCTCTAGCCCACTTGGAGAACACCGGGAGCGAGTCGAGTTTTTGTGCTAGACTGGCGGGAAGGACTTGGTCATTGCAGTAATCGTAAATTCGAAGCAGGAAAGGTGCCGTCAAGATCTAATGTTCAGGTCAGCGTTCATGTCGTGCCATTAGACATGCCTGGTTAAATCTTAGTGGAAGCATCCGACCAAGATCAATCGCGGTTTCTGATACCAACCTCAAACAATGTCAGTCGCTTTGCACCTCCAACAAACGGGCCTTCGCCCTCACGGATCACTTCCGCCAACTGTGGTTCAATGTGAGTTGCGATAGCCTGGTAAAGATCCTCTGCCGCTTTTGGTCCTTCATCCGTCCCGGTCAGCAATTGAGCCTTGAAAACGAACGAGCCGACTTTGTTGGACCAAGTGTCGATCAAGAGGTTGGTTTTGTATCGCTCGTAAGCCCCCTGAGCATCCTTTGCAGCCGGAATGATATGACCCGAGATATGGGGAAAGGCATCGACAAGATAGTGAACGACCAAAGCCGACTCGATGACGGTGAACGGCTGGTCAGCAGAATGAAAGTGCTGCAGAGCTGGGACAAGGCCGCGCTGTGTACATTCAGGTCAGCTGTTCCGCTCACCAGGAGGCAATAATTTTGCCGGCCATCAACCTTCGAAAGCTAGGCTAATGGTGCTCGACTCATTTCCGATGATTGAAACCGCTATATCCGCGAGGACTTACATCGCTGATTTTGAGATACCACTCATCACGAGGTTTCTCAAGGTCAATGATCACTTCCTCATGTTCAAGGCCGAGCTCCAGCAGGGTGATATGGGCGCGATGAGCCCACGGACAGCCATGATTGGTGTAAAGAATTAGCTTTTCATGGACACCATTAGCAGGCCCATCCATGTTTGAAATTGACAGGTACGCGTGCACAACCTAGAAATGGGATGTCAAGGTCAGTTACTTACAAGTTTTTCAGAGTCAAGCTCTCGTGCTTAGGCTCTATAGATAACTAGGAAAACCAATGTCTTGTCGCATTGCCCCGACATGCTACGCGAATAAGTTGCTGGTTCAATTACACGTCCGCTGACAAATAAACTTAACTTCAAAGGCTTAATGTCGGCCCGGATGAATTACCACCTGCCGAGGGCTCCGTAGAGGGGATTAGGCCACTCTGATATTCTTCATGACGATTTGTTCGAATTTGAAATAAATAAATGTGTGATATCTGAGCGATATGATTATATATGATCTGTAGCTAATGCTGCTCCTGTGCTAGATTTCTCGTAAAGATACTTTCGCAATGTGGCGGCAATCCTACAGAATCAATCCGGCGACAGCCAAAACAACGCAAACAGCCACACTGAATGCTGTGGCTGGAGCTTGATCAGCCGCGGCGCCGCCAGTGAATGTCTTGATCCCATTCACATTATTGCCGGTTCCGGAGACAGCCGAAGGACTTCCAGTGAACCATGCACTACCCGGGCCAGAGGTAGCTGCAGATGGTTTGTCATCCGCCGCTTGAACCTGGTTGGATGCAGCTGGACGAGATTCCGGCTGTCCGCTCTCTGCCGCAGGAACAGCGGCAGGTGGGGTTGGAATTACAGTCTTGGTAATAGCACCCGTGGGAATCGGGATGGTAACTGTGACTATGGCTGGAGTGCTGGCACAGCCGCTGTTGCAGACTGTTGTCGTAGCATAAAAGCCCGTTGGAAGACCTGCAGGACCGGTTGGCCACGGGGCGTTCGTTCCAGTATGCCCACTAACGAAATCGGTCACGGTCACTGTTGCCGTGAGGGTGGCTGTCACTGTAGTGAATCCGGTGGGGCAGACATCAGTGTACACTGTTGTCGTGGTGGTTACATAGACATTGGAAGGCTTTGTTGACAATGGCGTCCGCGTGGTTGAGGAGACAGGGTCCGGAGAGCTGGAGGAGGTAGTGACCCATGGTTCCCAACTATGCACATCGCTCAACGAAGATGTAGCTGGGACTGATGAGGTCCCACTGTGTGCCGGTGTGCTGCCTGATGGTGATGTGATACTCGGAGTGGCTGAGTCTGTTCCGACAGGCGGGCGCGTATGGGTGTACGAGTTGGTGGCGGTAGATGTAGAGATTGACTCTGGCTGAGAAGTCGTATTGCTAGTTGCTGTAGCTGAGCTGCTAAACGGTGGATGGGGGCCACCACTATGCGAAGTAGTCATCGTGGAAAATGTAGAGGTTGTCGTATCAGAAGGAAGTGTAATGGATAACGTCGAATGGTTGGAGGTTGTGGTATCAGAAGGAAGTGTACTGCTTCCAATTGGTGGCTGCGGGCCACTGTACGAAGAAGAAGGTGTACTGGATAACGTCGAATGGTTGGAGGTTGTGGTATCAGAAGAAGATGTACTGCTTGCCAACGGTGGATGCGGGCTAGTGAATGTGCTTGTGGTAGTGGTCTGACCATCCGTGTCAATAGTGGTAGTTGAGCTACCGGATGGTGGGTAAGAACTGGTGTCAGTTGTAGCGGTGGTAGTCGTGTTACTTGATGTTGAAGTAATTGTCGGCTGTGCTAAGCTTGTTGTAGCTGTCGTTGTGCTTGTTGAGCCGCAACCTGAAGGACCACATTTGCTGTCGCTGAGAGCCTGTTTAATTTGACTAACAAAATTGTTATTTTGTTCAGCAGCTGTAGCCTCCCAAAGCATGACACCGGCGAATTGAGGGGTGTCGTAGAATCTGTTGAGAATTTTCGTAACCTCAGTTTGATTCAAATACATGTGCGATCCACTCGGGCTGGCCACCGAGCTCGGAGAGCCAGGAAAACCGATCAATAGCTGAGGAGGAGCAAAGGTCTTCACGTTTTCTGACAACCATTGAGCCCAGCTGGTGAACGAAATGTCTGTGGGTTGGCCTCCATTTGCCTGTGAGCCGTATGTATGGTCCAAACCAGCACGAGCAGAGCATTGCGGCGTGTTATAGAACTGGACGAACAAATAGTCGAATCTTGCTTTGGTGATGGCATCGGCAAGCTGGTCGTCAGGAACCACACATTGAGGGGCTGCTGTCAGCAGATAGGTCTTTGAAGACTCGTTGTCCATGTAGCTGCGAAGTTTCTTAGCCATGGCGCCATATCCAGTGCCTCCACCACCTTCAATATCAAGATCAAACCCATCGACAACACTGTCACCAAACGGACGAGGACCAGTCCAACCATCTGGTTTGGGCCCAAACATGTTCCACAGTTGAGTTGCAAATTTCTCCCCTTCATCGTCACTGTTCAACTTTTGCGGGAAAGTCTGGTTCACCTCACCACCAATTGAGAGCAAGATCTTCTTGCCCTTTTGCTGACAAGTCCTGACGTCGTCCTTCAGGTAAAGGCAGCTCATATACATTTGAGTGCCTTCCATTTTAGCTCCTCCGCACTGATTGCCGAAGTTCACGGTTGGGTAGCCTCCCATGTCAGGATTGTTTGGAAAATTGTTGACGAACCCAATGGGAATGATGTCGATGTTCGGATCGTCACAGAAGTGGCTCAGTTGCTGCTGATCAGCACCTTGCCCGTAATAAACAGCGATTTGGCCATCTTGGCCGCGCTTAGTCACCTGTGTGTCAAGAGGAGCAGCTGATGTTGCTAAAACGAACGTAGACGCTACTAGGGCAGCAGTGGTAAGGAGTGAACGCATCACGACACAGAATAAAAGAATGGCTGGGCAAAGAGAGCCCCGAAAAGGAAAGACTGGACGGCGAACCGAAGGTTGCCAAAGCGAAAGCACAAGTTTGCGAAGTCGTGTGGAAGAAGGATGGTGAGCATTATGACAATTAAAGGATCCTACCTTATAAGAATAGACACACTGGCAAGGGCCGTAAATCCCTCTCCATGATGAGCTTGACTCCAAAAACTTGACAAGCTAAGCAGCGACAAAAGGATACCATTGTGGCTTGCTAGAATCTTGCTGTGCCGCAAACCCGAGGGCGGAGGGGAAAAAGGATGAAGCGGCCCCTTCCGGTGTTCTAGTCGAAGATGGCGTTGTTTGAAAGAGCTAACGGCGTCCAAAAAAAAATTGCCCATATGGAGATTGTCTCTTATTGCATCATGTAGGCAAGATGTAGCCATGTAGAACTAGCGGCGCCACTGCGTTCAACGTCCATCGGTTCGTGTTGCCTTGAATGTTATAGGATACGCAAGGGCGATCGAATGTGTATTGTGAAGAGAAAACGTGGTCGTAAAAGTTGGGACATGCAGATGCACTAACGGATCAAGGTGCCGAATTAGGTCACAGGCGTCAACTCTAGGCCGCATCCGGATGTCGCGTCTTCAGGGGAAATTGGCGCTGGATCGAAGTACATTTGTAGTGTAGTCCTTTTCTGGGTTGATCGAACAGCAAATTTTGTATTAGGTAAACGTGTATTCCGAGATAGGCTGCAGAGGAATACGGCAGGATGTTTGAGAGATCCCACGCCGCTGGAACTGCTTACGTCGATCGTCGATTTTAGAGGAGCAGGATGTCGAGATGCGTGAAAAAAACCATGAAGGCAGATGCACGTGAGTTCAAGATCACCTGACTACCTAAATTTGTGCTTGGAAATTAGACAGGTACACACCAAGGACAAAAGTACATGGATCTGCGGTACAAAAGTGCACTCGACAGTATTAGTCACAATGGAATTCAAGGAGACAGCCATGCATACTCCATTTCATGGAGGCCGCGTGTGGAGTCAATGACCCTAGCTCGCTGGCCTTGTGTGAAATTGCTTGGCCACTCCGTCGGCCGAGCGCAATGTGCTTAGCAAGTAGTATGTTACTTATCCAGCTTGGACGTCAGGAGCTCCATCTTCGCAATCCAAATTTCTAGGACGCAAAGTGAGGGTGGAGTGCTGATACCACGATGAAAGGATATAAGACGCGAAGGACAACGGCCTGTTGTGCACAACTAACAATACTTCCTGCGTGAAGGGCACTCCTACCCAGGTAGGAATGATGGTTGATCTGGTGATTCTTTGTGACCGTCGCAGATTCCCTGGGTGCGCTTGAAATCTCCAACTTTCCGATTACCACTGCATGACTGACTGACGGCCTCGTGCAAAAGCTCCAATAGTAGTAGCACAATGTGATTACTAGAGTGATGCTCAGCACGCTCACTGTTGGGGTACAGGACTTCCTGGAAGGCCTTTTGCAGTCACATACAGCCAAGCTTCACTTTGAATGAGTGCTAGGTGGTCTTTGACGCACGCTCCCGTTTGGACACCTTCACTCGTGACGTGCACCCTGAGCCGCATGGCAATTCTTAGAACCATGGAAGCGGAGAATTGTACCCTCTATCTCATGGTCCTGTACTAACATATCTCAATAACCGCCTTTACGCGCCATGGGAGCGAACGCAGACTTCGAGTACCCGTCCGACGAAAGTACGTTGCTTGGCTCAGATCCAAGTACCTCACTACCACATGTAATTCCTCCAAACGACTACCTCTGGTACGCGCCCAATGGACAAGCTTATCCAGGCTGGCATCATCAGTTGATACTTCACCTGCTTGCCATCGACAAAACGTGGACAGAGGACAAGGCTTTTGATTTTTCAGTCATCAAAATATGGCTTCGCGATCACTTCACGGCATACGATCTTCCTCAGACGTTGCTTTCAGTGATTGCCTGCGAATATCTCAATCTCAATGAGGAAGTCAAAATGGCGTACAAAGGTATAATTCCCGGTCTGCCCTGGTCCCGGAAATATTTTCGTGCTGATCCATCAACAACAGAAGCCTTCAGCAAGAAGTTAGGAAACGCGGCTCCTTGGTACAAGGTTGTCAACGCACCATTGTTGCCAGAGCAACCTCAAGCTGATGCAGTGAAGGGTACACAGCAAACAATTAAAACGACAAGGCCTTCATTGTCTCTGGACAATGATGATATGCTTGATGGCCCGGTTCAAACAAAAAACTTGTGTGCTGGTAGTTCTGAACAAAGTGCACAAATAAAGCATAGTTCTGATCCACTGTCACCAGTCTTCACTCAGTCTAGTCAATCTGCGAGACACTTCCACAGTGGCACTCCTGATGTCACTTGTGGGTTCCTGCGGCGGCGGCAGTTCGATGTGCAACTGAGCTCGACGACTTCTTCTTCTCCTCCACCAAGCACTCCTACCAGATTGCCGAAAGTCCCGGATTTCCCCTCTGCAGCACCACTGCTCAACGCGATGCCACAAAAGCTTTCGGTTGGTGGAATGCGAGCACGGCAAAAGACTCCTGCTCCTCAAAAGCAAATGACTGCGTCTCGGCAGAAGCGTCAAGTCCCACCAAAGGACTACGAAGTTTCGCTCGCTGAGAACAATGTCAACAGTCGCACTTTCCCGTATCTTGCTGAACTGATAGAATCACGATATGGCAAGGCATCTCTTTCAGGCACTGGCGAAGGAGTAGCTGATGTAGACGAGGTGGAGTTGGAAGATGGGTTTGATCATCACAGCACTGAATGCCGGCCTATAGGTACAGGTACAAAGGGGTCGGATACACAACCTTCTTCGGTCGATCCTCCTCCGAAATCAGGACACAGTTCCATAGAGCCTGCATCTGCACCTGCACCTACACCTAAACCTACACCCACACACCAATTCGAAAGTGCAATCCCGCCTCCCGATCCAGAACAGTACATCGAAACCTCCCGAAACCACTGGAGAATCCCCGCGTCCCAAGCCGAGTCCTTCGTGGCTTGGTTCAACCACGACTCCGATCCCGTGCCAGACAAGATCGACGGATACTTCTGGTACTGCAACAAGTGCTACCAACCTCCAGCGGCAGCGCTGACGGATACTAGAACAGCAAACCACCCCGACAGCAGCGGTAGCGGTGTTGAAGATAAGAAAACCAATTTACGACAGCGAAAATCCACCACCACCAACGGCGCCACAAGGAAGCAATCTCGCGCTGGGGTAATACGCGGCAAATTCAGCGTCAAGCGATCGATCGAGAAGCACATGTTTGACGTGCACCGAGAGCGGTGGAAGGCGGTTCTGCCCGAGGCCGAACGATGAATACTTAATGTGGAAAGGTTGGTGTGCCTCCGCGGGACTCGGCTCTTTTGCCGCGACTATTTTTCCACCTTGGATCTGGGTTGGGAGAATAAAAGCCAACACTACACTATACTAATGAGCGCTTGTTTCATCACAGGTGCTGACACTCCACTCCTATGGCACATGTATGCTTTGTTGTCTGGATTTCCTTATTCGTGGCAAAAGCGAGGTCGCTGCACTTTCTCTCACTCGATGATGATGGGGCCAGGCCTGGAATATACGAACGCCTATAAAACGTGTGATAATCAAGAAGCCGTCCCCAGGAACAAGCGTTGCAAAGATGTGGGTCAATGGTCGACTACTAGTAGTTGGTCGAGAAGATGAAATGGGCTCGGAGGGAGTGCAGACCGCAGACAGGAAGGATACCTAGACGTTTATGGCTGGCCTTGGAAAGCACGTTCATGGAAACATGGACCAAAAGTAACATGTTGACATAGTACAAGGCTAGACTTGGAAACTCCCCACTCGGTGAAACATGCGATTGGTAGAGAGAGAGATAGGAAAAGAGAAACGTTTCGCCCTGAGCCAGTAGAAAGAGTCAATGCCACCGGCGCTAGACTTGAGTTCTGGTGTTTTTTTAGATGCTCTCTCCCAGCGACTCTGCAAAATTTCGTCTCCGTCTCGTGTCTACAGCAGTCATCTCAAGCTCCAAGCCGCAACAGCGACTCTACCGTGTCTTCCACGGACGTTTTCAAAGATGTGTACTCGATGCCCAAAACCTCCGTGGACCGTTTGTTGCTAAACCGGTACCGCTTGCCTGGGCCTGGGATATCATCCTCGGCATCCGCTAGGTCCTCCGGCAGTTTCTCCTTCAGCGTAGGATCCATGTCTGCGATGATCTCTGCAATCCCCTTGTTCGTGTGATAGCCGGCCATCAAGAGAAATCGCTGCCCAGCAGCTTCGGCCACTTCCATGGCTCTGATGTGCGCGAGCGCAACGTCGCGCACGTCGACGTAGGTGTAGAACCCTGTGGGTTCCAGCTTGTCCTTCATTTTGCCTTGAACCATGTCCAGAATGCGTACGTTAGAGGTATTCAAGCTGCTCAGCTCGCCTCGCGAAAGGTGTGGGGCGGCGGGCCCGAAGACAAGTGTGGCATTGATCGCGACCAAGTCGAAAGTGGGCTTCTCACTCTCCATGAAAGCCCACGCAGCTCGTTCGGCAAGCGTCTTGCGGCAGGAAGCGTCAGTGAGATTCCTAGCAATCGGACGAGGAGGATAATGAGGGTGGTCATATTGTGAAATGCAGGGAGGAAAAGAAAAGAATGCGCTCACCTTGCTCCCACGATACGCTTTGGCCTTGTCTTGTGCAGCTTCGTCCCAGGCTATCGGGTTCCATGACGATTCGTCGTAAAATGGGGGATTCCCGCTGCTGTCATCCCTCATGGCGGCGAAAGATGACGTGAGAACTACGCGCTTCACTGAAGTACTACTATTGTTGATCGCCTTGAGAATGCTGGTAGTGCCGGTCACTGCTGGTTGCAGAAAGTCCCTGACAGGATCTTGAACGTCATAATGAAACGGCGACGCGGTATGTATCACGAACTCGAGGTCTGGCGTCAATTTAATGACCTAAACCCCGTCAAGGGATGGATCAGCACGTACTTCTGATGCAAGTCATGCCTCGGTGAACCCACCTCGTCGAAAGCATCGTCCTTGGCCAGATCCTCAACGATCTGGTAGCTCAGCTTGCCCCCGCCTTGGGCATTCTTGGATTGTGCATTCAGTACTTTGGCACCTTTGTCGCTATTCCTCACTGTGATAACAACATTGTAGCTAGGCTCAGGGTTAGTGAATTGATAGAACATGGCTTTCGCTGATGAAAGGGAGGAAAATCGTCTTCAGCTTACCCCTTTTCAAGTAACAGCTTGATACAGTGTCCAGCAATGAAACCGGTGCCACCTATAGTCACTGTCAGCCACAAACTTGACAACTCCGATTCTCGGGTAGAGTGTTGTCTGGATCATTATTGATCAAATGGGCGACAGACTAACCTGTGACCAGAACTTTCGACATTACTTCCTGCCTTTCTCGTTCTTCTTGCTACGTTGGGTAGTATGTTGCGTCTATGTTCTTAGGGTACTGTGAAGGGATTCGAAGGCAAGAGACGTTGCAAGATTGCAGTGATGGCTTTATATCTGGATCACGAAACTTCGTACTCACCGACGACACGATGACTTCACCTTGTTAGGTAATACCACTTTTGCGGACTCACATTGTGTGGCAAATAGGGTTATCTCTGATACGAGCTCAGGTCTTCAAGGTCGGTGCTATACACGTTCTCCACGACAAGTCCGTTGGCGTAGTAGCATGTAGCGTAAGGCAGAGCGTGACTTGGGCACACCAAAGTGGGACGGGGAGAGAGATTATGTAGGGTATGTAGCGCATAGCGCGGTATTATTTCCGTTGCTGCTAGCATTCGAGGCCGAAGCCATCGAATTGAACTATCATCAATTCGATTCTCAGGTTGGTTTATCTCGTGTGCTCTGTTGGAGCTTCTTGAGCCATCAACGAAGGAAGCCCCAAGGAGGTCCCACAACGCAGTTAACGATCGGAGTTTCCGGTGTTATGCATATCTTGTCGGCAAACTTGCCGTTATCAATTTACCGCCATGACGTCGGCCGTTTTCACGCAGCGCATCGCGCGAATTACGGCAGACGCGACTTTTTCGCGTTGGGCCGCCTCACTCCTGGCTGGCCATAGTATATCAGAGGAAGTAGCAAGATGAGCAACGCACTTCCCGAAGAGCTTTCGAACACGATAGAGCAACAAATCGCACTCCGTCAAAATCAACTGCAACAGCTGGCACTGCTGTATAGTGTGCGTCGAGTTGAAGACCGTCATGCTCGGCGCTAATAACCAATAGAGCCAATATTCAACTCCCCAATGTTTAGTTGTCTCTGGGCCTGACGAATCGAACAAGGTCGATACGATCGAGCACGTGCTCAAGCGCAACCGCATCGACCATGTGATCATCAATTGTCGGGAATGTCTCTCCCAACGACATCTGTTGAACAAAATCTTCAGCAGATGCGTGAGGTTGCTGGGTGCGGAGGACCTCGACGACCGATATGACCGTCTTGACAGCATCAATGCGCTTGCAAACAATCTGAAGAAACTCCTCCGGGACAGGGAGGCGAGACTGGTGTTGTTGGTGGTTGGTGTAGACCATCAGCGGGGTGCAACGGCGACGTCGTTTCCAGCTCTTGCTCGACTCGGACAACTGGTAAGAATCACTCCAGCGACTTGATCACTAGTCCGCTAGTGCTGATGAGATGCACAGATACCCTCTATATCCATCATCTTCACCTCAAACTTGCCTCGACAACTCGTGCTGCATCGATCGGGAGTGCCATATCTCCATTTTCCACCTTATACACGAGGCGAAGCCATCCAGATCCTCCTGCGAGAACCTCCACCCTTGCTGCCAGAACGGCTTCCAGAATACGCTGCAAGTTTCGAGGAAGAGAAGGTTCGGAGGATATATAACCAATTCGCAACAGTCGTCTACGACACGCTGATTGCACCCACCACCAACTCCATCTCGCAGTACCGGCAAACCTGTGCAAGACTATGGCCACGGTTCATATGGCCCTTGGTGGCAGGCGAGAGGGTACCTGGCAAGACTGCAAACGCTAACTGGGACTTTGCTCGCTTGTTGACTCGGAACCGAGTCTTGTTTCAGGGTGAAGGTGAGGAAGCATTGCAAGAACGGCTGATCAAGACATCAAGTCAGCCGTGTACTTTTGAAGAGCTCATGGCGCACAAGGCTCAACAGGATCAGCAGCAGCAGCAGCAGCATCATCAGGATCAAGCACTCAATGGGCTGACAAACCAGGTCATCTGGCAACGTTCTCCCTCGAAGCTGGTGCAGCCTCTTAGCCATGCTGCTGTTCAGGAAGGCACACCGAATCAGGCCCCACAGCTCCTCAAATATCTATCCACCCTTCTCTTGCTGTCTTCCTACCTCGCCTCACATACCCACCAGAAGCACGACATTGTGCTCTTTTCCCGCCTGTCCACTTCGTCATCCACCAACCGGCGAAAAAAGAAATACCTTGCTCGATCGCGCGCCGGGGGAATTACAAAGACCCCCACCAAATCCCCGTCAAAGAAAAATGCCAATGCCGCTGTTGATGAGGGAGACGACGATCCAGTAACCCCAAGCAAAAAGAAGACACCCTCCAAAGAGCTCGGCACCGCAGGCGCAGAAAATGCCACTCCAAAGAAGGAACGCGCCGATCGATCGATGCGTGCGATCTTCGCAAAGACTTCAAATATAGCCAAGCCATTTACGCTGGAACGAGTGATTGCTATCCTACGGGCCATCCATCCTGAAGGAATCAGAATGGGGAAGGGTGTAGCAGATCGTGTTTACGCCGAGCTGGGCGAGCTCGAAAGGTTGAGGCTGGTGGTTCGCACTGATGCCGGTAGGAAAAGAGCCGACCCAGAGGATATTATGGAAGAGAAGTGGAAATGCCTCGTGGGACGAGAGTGGGTTGTCGAGGCCGGTAAGCGGTGGGCACTCAGTCTCGAAGGCTGGGAAGTCGAGTAGCGCATGTAGACCTCGCTCCACGCATGCCCTGCAAAGTTCAAAGTCCCGACATGCCCCTGTCATCGATGAGCTTGCTGTTTAAAAATCCTTGTATAACGTCCCTGTGCGAAATACATGAACCACAAGTCGATCTTCTCAGCGTTGTTGTTGCGTATGATCTTTCATCTCTCAAAATGATGATATTCGACAATAATATCGCCTGTGAGTTCCTCTTAAAGTGTACCATCGGGATTTCATGTCTCTGTCGGACCTTTGTCCCCTCTCTCCCACATTTCAGCAACATTGTCCCGGCAGCCTGGCGGAAAGCGGTCAACGCCCAGAACCAGCTCACCCCTCCCATCTGCTCCACTCTCGACACTACTCCGAGCCTCCGAGTCCGTCACGGGCAAGTCCACCGCCCATTCATACAGCCGTTGCTTGGTGCTGACAAGGATGCTCTCGGGGCCATCACGAAGACGCCCCACGCGCAGACCAGTGATGACGCCCAAGTCGGCCGTCGACGTCAGCCGCGAGGGCAAAATACGACCACTCGACGCATCATACGCCGTGACCACGTCTTTGCTGGCCCCCCGTCCAAAGTCGCAGGGAAGCTGGCTTGGAGAGCGATGCGACACGACAACAGCGATATCGTGGCCGCCGACGTAGGCCAGTGATTTGCCCGATCCGTAGTGGTCTGACTGCAGGTTGAACGGCAGATCATACGACACAAGCGGCCGAGAAGGTGGAATCGCCGCCGCCGCCGCCGCAGTTGATGTTGCAAGCGAGTTTTTCTGCTTCTTCTTCTTCTTTCGGTTTTCCTTGTCGGCTCGAGCTTTGGAGGAGGAGACAGCGCCGGTGTTGCGCAGGTCGTAAAGAGCTACAGACTGCAGACCGCTCACGATGACTTGGTTCGAGTTTCTGGGGTTGGAAATCCCGTTGATGGCGCTGCAGTGTTTGAGTCTGGCCACGGTGGACGGGACGCGCTGGTCGGTGAGGTTGACTATCCCGTCGCGTTGGCCGGACATGATGATGTTTGCGTCTCTGAATGCGACGGTCATCTGCTCTGACTTTAGGCTCTGGCAGCGGGCTGGCGCTGCCATGTGCGAGACAGACGTTGTCCAGAGCCCACCCTCGCTTGCGAGGGCAAGGCTGTCGGACGCTGCCGAGCTGTGATACGTCGCCATGTCCCATATCATTTCCTGGATGTTGAAGAATGAGTGAGGCTCCGTAACGCGGCCTATCATGAGCGCCGATCCTTGAAATCAATCTCGTCAGAATGGACGATCGATGTCTTATTCATTTTGGAACTGATAAGGGAGCAAAACACCCCTCTAACTAGGGGCAATATTATCACAGACGGGACGGAGGACAGACGCGACCGGAAGACGGAAGACTCACCAATGGACGTAGCAAACCGATCCTCCTGCAAGATCTCGCAATGTGTGCGCACGGAAATCCGTGGGATTCCGTAGATAGGCCATTGAGCGCTTGCACTGGCGCTTGGATGCCTGACACTGACGACGCTGTAAGCATCGTACGTGACTGCCCACAGGCCGCTCTTCGGCGATAGCGCAATCGCCTCGATCGTGTTCGCACTGCTGGCTGTGACAGATCGACAGGCCAGACTCTGAGCATAGTGACGGGCCAGGGAGGTTAGATTTTGATGTCGCGAAGCGCCGAGTCGTAGATCCAGGCTGAGGCGCGTATAGCTTCCGAGGTCATATCGCTTGACGCTCTCTGCATCGTCTCGAGACTGCTGAAGGCGAGAACGGTGCTCGAGGTCGGTTTGCCGGGCCTTCGCGTTGACTGCACTCCGGCTGTGTGCTGCGCCTGAAGGCACGCGGTGGTTTGGCTGGATCCGAAAGTATTTGCCTCGTTCCTCGTCATAGTAGAAGCCGGGGATCTCTTTGGGAGCAGCAGGCTTCATTCTGGAGGTAAGGTGGGCAGCACAACCACCACCCGGAGCATCGTAGTGTCTAGTTCGACGCTGGTAAGAAGCATACTGACTGGACGAGATGCATCTGAGGTACTGGTGTCTGCCGTTATGACCACTAATAATGGTACACACTCCCGTAACGTAGAAATAGGATTGATCAAACTTGGGAAAGGCGCTTACGGTTGTCGGAATAATCCATTCACTGCTTTTAACTTTGTCTTCAGCTTGTTTCTAAGTGGTGCTCATCAGGACTACATGTTGGACAGGACGAAGTACTTTTATAGAAGAATTCTCACGATTAGGTTCGACTCGAGCTTCGATTCGATGCTATGTACACCAATAGATCTATTTTACATTCACTAATGCTGAGTTGGGTTTTGCGTGTGAGCAACTCACGAGGCAGTTGGCAATTCGTACATTTCTCAAATGTTAGCACGCAAACAATTGGGCGTCTCTACATTCATTCCAGCATTGTGATTAGAACTTCGCTATAACGGGAGTTTCTGAACCGCATTGGATGTTGCCTTGTTTCTTCAACTAGCGCAATCGTCCTACTCATGACGGTCGGATCAAGATGGTCTGGCATTCCTTGTCCATCGCGCCTAGCTTCGATCGTATAATTACCATTTAGTTCTGAAACCTTACAGGACCACTCTCCAACGCCGAAAGGTCTTGGAAAACACCCGCTAGCCAAGCACATATTAGCATTATGCCAGCCAGGGTCATGGCCGGTCACTCGGGACAATACCTCAAAGCTGGACCGAAGGGAATTGAGCTCTGAATACTGGACATCGGTACAATGACCGTGCGTCGGTGGCGATTCTGTATCGTTATCGATGGAGCTCATCAAATCTTTAAACATGGTGCCAGGGGGCCACCGGATGGCAATAAACTGTAACTCAGTGCGCTCGGAGAAGAACATCGTCAGGACGAAGAGAGTGGAGGTTGGTGTACTCCACCACAAGTGTTCCACAGTAGAGTGAAGGTCTTCAAGTTGGGCATACTCCGCGAAGGGTGAATTGCGGGTCTCTCGAGAGGAAGGCATCGCATATGCCGCCTGCATAATTGTTTCGCAATGATTTGTTGGTGTCCACCTACACATTCGTTGAGTGTCTGCACAGCATCGAATCCCATAGTTGGCATCAGACATAACGTTTTCGAGTTTGCGTCGACTGATCAAGATTGACATTAGCTTGAGACCTCTCCTGAAAGCGTTCATTTGTGAATCAGCCGCTTCGGGTGTCACAGACCACGAAGGAACAGCTTTGTGCACAAGTGATGCGTTGTTGATGGAAACTCGAGAAAAATCGTTCGTGTTTTGTCTATCTCTTCTCAGAAAAATGCCAACAACACACAGGTCGGGCCGCGCTGCATGCTTCTCATGTGTGGTACCGAGAATGAAAGTGCCCAACCAGGCAATATAAAATTGGTGACAGTATTGGATGATAACAACTTCAATGTCCAACCCTGAATGAGATATAGAGAAGCCGCGTCGGTTCACCTCTGGCAGCTGCTCTGGGCCAGCCCTCGAATCCTTGCGTAGCGCAGTATGGCGAAAGCAAGAAGGAGAGGAGGCAAACATGCCGAAATAGCTACTAGACTTGCCGTCCCACATGAAAATGCTTCTGTCATCGGACATCTTTACAATTTCTTCTTGGAGTCTATAAAATGCTTTGTCGCCCTCTCCATAGATTAGGGGAAGATTGACATCGAAAACGCCCAATAGACAGTAGGCTTCGTCTTCTTCCTGGGTCGTTTGCCGGTCCGCGGCCCAGGACATCCGAGTAGAAACGGACCAGTCAGAGGGCACGAAATATCGAAGCGCTAGCTTTGGTATTTTAGTCCGTGCAGATAGGCACTTGGCAAGCATTTCATCCGACTTGGAACCCAGACACATCCATTGTGCGTCGTAGAATTTGACATCATGGGGTGCCAGCAGCTCTTGCAAGGTCCAGCCTCTCGTAAACCAGGCACTTCCGCAGATATAGTCATGCAGCTGATTTATATATGTATAGCGCAAGTGCCGGCGAGAAATATCGGACAGGAATGCATAGCAGACTTCGGCCCTCTTGTACCATTTAAACATGCTGTTAATCGCTTCCGACAGTTCAGCACTGCTTCGTTTGTCGATACAGCATGTGTCAACCCAAACGTACTGCAGTCCATCGAGCAAGGCCTGTTGGCAACAATATTCTATCTTGCGATAGCCTTGCTTTAGTGTTGAATTCCCTTTCGTGATGTCTTTGAACGAAACCTCATCTTCTTCCCATCGATGTGAGAGAATGGCATATTTGGGAACGTTGTTGCTCCTGAAGGTTTCCAACTCGCGTGTGACAGCATTGAGGAGGCGCATACTGTCGAGCAGTTCGTGCGCTTGAGGATCGAATGCTCTAGACCACTCCGGCGTATTCACAAACAGGATTGGACCCGATCGAGGACGTAGTGCTGTGCCTGTCGAACGACGAGTCTTGAAGTGCCATAGTGTAGATGTCGGTTGTGCCGCATAACGACTGCGAAAGGCTGAGCCTCACCGCCTGCTGTTTCCTGCATTAGTGCGATATGCGAAACGGTTGGATGCCACCCGCTCGGGGCATGCAGATGGACGGAATATGAAGGACTACCTGAGACAACGGCCTTTAGTCTTGCTATTACTGTCTGAATTGCATTTGGCACGAATACGCTGCATCGTAGTCGTTATTAACCGTAGGTAGCGAACCTGGCGTCTTAGGTGGAATTTAAATTTCGGCAGGAGCAGATCCGGCAGCAGGATCACAGGCGCAAATAGAGTTCGCAATTACGACAAGCGCCGATCTTTGTCCAGCCCACAACAGGGCAATCCGGGGAAATAACCAGGTTTTGGGACTTCGCCAGCTTCAGTCATCTTGGTTTACGCTCCCTTTTACGAAGTACATTGGATAGTATACTGAAGCTCGAGGTCATTTTGTGTCAATGATGCGCCCTGATGTCAGATTGGCAGGAATAGCCAAGGTCCTGGTCACACAAGCGGGTTAGCGATGACGAATTCTTGTGACCCGCGTCGATATAAAGCGGTGGTCAGGATGTTCTTTAAACAAGATGCTTCAGGGAAAAGTGTCCAAATCCACAGTTCCAAAAACACTGTCATATACCATATTTCTAAATAGCAAACATTGTCAAACGTGTCAATCATCATGGGCATAGGTCAGAAGCTCAAGGAGACATTCTCCCCAAGTGAGGGTTCGTCTGATCGTCTCGAAGACAAGCACAGCACCCCAGGTGCATTCCCAGGCGACGACAAGTACGTCCCACCATCCGGCACGCATGTCGGAAGGACAGGTGATTATGACCAGGGACTAGCCGGTCGTGGCGAGGACGTTGTCACAGGTCGTGAGCATAGCAGCCGAATGCCAGAAGCCAAGGTCAATGAAAGAGACGTCATGGATCCAGCCGACAGAAAGCATGCCTCGAATGTCATGAACACAACAGGTGCAGCAGGTGATCCTGTCACTAGTGCCACCATGCGCGAGAGTGACCGTGACCATCACAACAAATTGCACAAGCGGGATGACCCTCGAGGATACGATAACCAGGGCACTTCTACTGGCTCCGGTGGGATCTTCTCCAGCGATGTTCCGAGAGATCATCGCAGAGAAGTCGGCCGAGATAATGCGGGCTATGGTCACGGCAACGACACCTTTGGCTCTTATCCCAGCGACCCAAGCGGTACCACCACCTCCTCCCATGGCTACCGAGACAACAGACAGGATATCGGCCGAGACACCGCCGGGTACACTGGTGATAGTTCCGGCTCGTATGGGCGTGATCCAACCTCAACTTCCCCTACAGGTCATGGAATCTACAACACCGTCACTGGCGCAGGCAGCCGCGACGAGCCCAGCCGTCGTACCCATCACGATCACGCATCGGGTGTCACTGGCTCCCATGTCGGCACCGGCACAGACAGACGCCACGACTACGACGCCACAGGCACCGATTATGGCACTCGCGACGTGGCCTACCGCTCGCGGGACCCTGCAGACACGTCCATCCGCCGCGGGGACGTTCCGGAGCGCCAAGACCACAAAAAGGGAGGTGGTGGTGCCGCCGCGCTCGCAGGCACAGGTGCAGCAGGTCTAGCCGCCAGCCAAGCAGCGCACCAACACAGCGGACGTCATGGCGACCAATCCACGGGCACAGGCCATCTTGCATACAACCAGGCAGAAGGGATGCCTCATCAGCAACGCTCATATGACCAGGCGGGAGCAACATCAAACAAACAAAGCTATAATATTCAGAACCCTGATGCTCGTTCCGCCGGACATAGTCAAGTGGCGGGTTATGGGTATGCTGATCCGAGTGAGACTCTGCGCTCTCAGGCACAGCAACAGCAACATCACATGTCGAGCGGAGGCGTTGGTTCCGGGAGTGGCATGGGAGGTGGAATTGGGTCTGGCAGTGAGATGAGGAGTGGAGTGCCATCCAGCCACTACGGACCAGGTCATCATGGTGCGAAAGTCTTGCACAAATGCCAGCATTGTGGTCAAGACAACGACATCAGCCATTACTTCCAGAAGGAGGCTGTTTATCGATTGGGCTAATTCCTTCAGTCTTTGTATATATGGTAATCAGTATTGCAAGCCTTACCTTGATGGAAAATCGGGTATTTCGCATTCGTGATGGTACATCGTTAGCATGCGTGAGAGAAAGCTAGGAGTGAATGTGACAATATTAGTGAAAGCCTCTGTGTGAATGAGGGACAATCTCCAAAATTGTGTTGTCAAGTCTGCCAGCTAAACCCGTGGTCCTCCGCTGTGGGAATTCGCTGATGCTTGGAGAGGCCGACGAGAATGACCTCCCTATCTCTCTCGCACTTCTGGCAAACCGTTCTTACTGCTGTAAAATACGCTGAGGTAATTGATGAGCGTCAAATCAAGCGAGCGGAGTAAGCTACAGCAAGAATGTCCTAAAGATTGACGAGAGTTCGCGCGGTCAGTGAAGTTAGTATGATGCATTTCTCTTGCCAGAACAGGTCAGATGTAGAGGAAATCAGGACATGCAACGCACAAAAGCCATGAAAAACATAACGAAGAGCAAAGATTTGTATCCAACGATTCCATTCTCTCCAAACTACACCTGCACCTCCCCCTCCAACAGTCGATGCCCTCTATGAAGGCATGTATTAGCTATTGACATTTATTCCCTATTGGTATTTTGTGGTCCTTGATCCATCGTCCTAGGCAGCATGGACGACATCAAATAAAGTTGCTCAAGCCAGATCCGAAAAGCAAGGCATTTACAAAGCAAGACCAGCGATGATCAAGCCGAGCAGACCGGCGCCAGCAAGCGTAGTTCGGGTGTCGGCAGCAGCGTTGCTGGTCTCGGATGAAGAGGAGCCCGATGCAGTTGAGCTTCCGCTGGCACTAGAGCCGGAGCCGGAGCCAGAGCCAGAGCCAGAGCCGGAGGCCGAGGCCGAGGCTGAGTTGCTGTCGTCGTCTATTAATGATTGTTAGCATGCTACTGACCTGCTTTGGGGAAGTGGGAGGTAGCGGAAACTCGGTAAATGCGAACATACCAAAAGAAGCCGTGCCAGTAGCAGAGGCAGATGCGCCTGAACCAGTGGCACCAGAGCCAGACGTAGCAGTCGGGGCACCGGTGGTCAGGAAGTACGAGCTGACGCAGCTGGCTTGGCACGAAGCATAGGCTTCAGTCTCCTCCTGAGTGCCGTTTCCTTGCTCGCAGTTGGCTGCACATTCGGTAGTTGCGTCGGCTTGAAGATCAGAAGGACATGGGACATTGACGCAAGCTGCTTGACAGCAGATATCAGTTGCAGCACCTGTTACGCGTGTTAGTCATGTGGTTTTAGTAACAGCGGGAGAAGGGCGAAACACACAGTCTGCCAAACACAGGTCCTGTGGGCTCAACGAAACAGAGGCGGAGGCAGCCGCCGAAGCAGAAGAGATGACAGTAGAAGATGCAGCTGCAGTAATGGTGTCCTGAGCAGAGATGGTGGCGGCAAGAGCCAAAGTGGCGACGGTAGCGAAGAAACGCATGTTGAAGTCGAAGTTTGTTTTGGTAATTCTAAAGACCTGGGTGAAATAGAAGCAGGATCAATGTTGTTGAAGGAGCGCAAGAAGTCGAAGTTGATGGCAATACACGCGGAAGCGAGTGTGAGTAGTAGAGTAGTAAAGTCGTCAACAGAACACAAGAAGGAGAAGGAGCGACACGACATATGTATGCTCCTTGAATTTTTTGGCTGCGTTAATCTCCCCCAGCAATTTTGGCATTGACATCGTTCTTTCAGGGTAAGCGCCTGTTGATCTGGGGCGTGGGTCCCGCCTAGCGTAATCTTGTTTCGGAGTACTGTGTGATGGCCGATCCACATTGGTTGGCTGGTTGGTTTTATGTCTGAGACATCTTTTTGTCAAGGCCACGCAGCAGAGCAAGTGAGAACGCACCCAGAGGCAAATCGGTTTGTGCATGCGCATACACTTTCAATAATGATATTATTACAAGCATGTGGTCGAGAAAATGCGGTGCACGTGGTGTCGCTGCTTCATATTTACCCGAAGGAGAAAAGGCCGTCTGCCGGGAAATGATGTACCCCGGAAAACTTTTGATTGCAAGCTATACGCCACATCTTGGCTTCGTGTTGTGAAATGAATATACCGCAATATGCCCAGACTATCGACATCCTGCGCTATACTAGAGCGGGATAAAAACATGACGAAGCAGTATATTTTCGAGCAACAGCAATGACAGAAGGGTTCGCTAATGGACAATAATATGAACAGTTACGGGCAAAAGGGGCTTCGCAGAGCCGCAATTAAGTTTAGGTTCTCACGTGATTTCGCGTCCGTATCTGAAACGGCACGCGCTTCGCACTTTACATTTCTCCACGGTTGAAACGATGGTATTGTGATGTATGCAAGTATAAGTAGTGTATAATGCTTCAGCTGCTCGAAGATGACACTAAGCGACGATCGACCTGAGCCGTCACCAATCAGCATCCTCGTACCAAGCTCTCAGAGACACGAAAATTTGTCAGAACCGCCGCGTAAAAGACGCTGCATATCGCGACTTCATTCAAGCTCAGACAACTCGGAGGCAGAAGGGTCGCAAGGCTCGGTCAGGTTGCCATCGAGCAATAGCGATGACTACGTTGAAATTGATGACGAGCTTCTGGGAAACCATCGCTCCAAATATGAAGCATTCATGCATGAGCCAGCCTATGTTGACTCTCAAAAGAACGTCTTCGTAACCCAGGTCGAACAGCCTTGGTCAAGTCCAACTCGAATTCGAGGTCCACGATGGCGCAAAAGGACGCCCACTGCGTCACCTTCACCTTCGCCCAAGCAGACTTCGCCGAAGCGGCAACCAGCCCTGGAGCAAGTACCGGTCGCTGATGTGCTAGTTGCGGAAGACTTTGACGACGATGAGATAGAAGCTCTCATGGCCGGTCCAGACTTTGAAATCGCTGAAACAGAGCTTGCCCTGGTCGACAACAACCGCTCTACTGCTCCATGTCGGCAAGACAAACCCATGAGACAAACTACCTTGTTTGGTCTTCATACTACGCAGCGAGAGCCCACTCTTCGGCAAACACCGAGTCAGTTGCGCGATTGGCGTCTGTCGGAACGCAGTGAGCCTCCCACTCACCACAAAGTTGATGAGAAGGCTATGGAAAAGTGGATCTTCCCCCTCAACATCGGCACTATTCGAGATTACCAGTATAATATTGTCCATAAGTCACTTTTCAACAACATCCTAATTGCACTTCCCACGGGCTTGGGGAAGACATTCATCGCTGCCACTGTCATGATGAACTGGTACAAATGGACGAGGGATGCCCAAATAGTTTTCATGGCTCCCACCAAGCCTTTAGTGGCTCAGCAAATTGATGCTTGCTTCCACATCGCGGGGATTCCTCGATCGCAAACAACATTGATGACTGGTGAGATTCCAAGTGCTGTCCGAGCAGACGAGTGGCAAACCAAACGAGTCTTCTTCATGACACCTCAAACCATGGTCAACGATTTGAAGTCTGGAATTGCCGATCCCAAGAGAATAGTGCTGCTGGTTGTGGATGAAGCTCACAAGGCGACTGGCAATTATGCCTACGTCGAGGTTGTTCGCTTCTTGCGACGTTTCAATTCAAGTTTCCGTGTCCTCGGCTTGACCGCGACTCCTGGATCGTCTGTTGAAGCGGTACAAAAGGTGATTGACGGTCTTGATATTGCTAGAGTCGAGATCAGGACCGAAGACTCATTAGACATTCAATCTTTTGTGCATCAGCGGAACACCGAGCTTGAATACTTTGACTTTTCGGAAGAAATCAACATGTGTCTAGATTTGTTCGCCAAGGCAACAAAACCAGTGATGGACAAGCTTTGTTCTCAGAACGCTTATTGGGGCAAGGATCCCACGTCTATAACGTTGTATGGTTTGATGCAGGCAAAAAAGCAATGGCTTGGCTCCCCAGCAGGACGACAGGCAAATATGGGTCTGAAATCCATGATCCATGCTTGCTTCACGCCTCTGCTTACTCTTGCACACAACCTCGAATTGCTCAAATATCATGGAATTGGGCCATTCTATCACAAGATGAAGAGCTTCCAGGAGGAAGGCTCCAATGGGGGTAAATATTTCAAGATGATTCTAGAGAGCCCTCATTTCATTATGTTGATGAGCAGGATGCGAGCATGGGTGCAAAACGAAGATTTTATTGGCCACCCGAAACTGTCATATCTGAACTCGGTTGTGCTCAATCACTTCATGGATGCCGGCACTGGTCGCGGGCGGGCATGCGGACGACCCCCATCTGATACACGCATTATGATCTTTGCTCACTATCGAGATAGTGCTGAAGAGATCTGTCGCGTGCTGAACAGGCACAAACCTATGGTGCGAGCCCATGTCTTTGTTGGACAGTCAAGCACAAAAGGTTCGGAAGGCATGGATCAGAAGACCCAAACCGAGATCATCAAGCAGTTCAAAGCAGGCACGTACAACACCCTTGTTGCCACTTCTATCGGGGAGGAAGGACTTGATATTGGCGAAGTAGACTTGATTGTGTGCTACGACTGTTCGAAGTCGCCCATCCGAATGCTGCAGAGGATGGGTCGAACCGGTCGAAAACGAGCCGGCAATATCGTGATGCTGCTCATGCGAGGCAAGGAAGAACGCAGCTACATCGAAGCAAAAGACAGCTACCAGAAAATGCAGGAAATTATCGAAAGTGGCAAACGATTCGTTTTCCACAACGATCGATCCCTACGGATGGTCCCAAAAGGAATCACCCCCATAGTCTCAAAGGAGATTGTTGAGATCCCCATTGAAAATACGCAACCTGGCTCGATAGAGCCAAATCGAACAAAGGGAAGAGGAAAGAAAAAGCCAGCGAAGAAGTTCCACATGCCGGATGACGTCGAGACTGGCTTCACATTTCTAGGCAGCAAAATGAGCAGGGAACAGCCAAAAGAGCGGAAATCGAAGAAACTCGCCAAACTCGACAATGATTATGCCGACCTCCCTGCAGACTCTGCAGTCATGTTAACACCTGATCAGGAGCAAGAGCTTGATGAACGGTATGCTTCCATAGCTGGGGACGAGGAACAATTCATCCAGTTGGTTGAAGTGAGCAATCAGCCTCACAAGCTGAGAACAAAGGACAAAGTCAGTATAGTCGACCATTCAATCAGCACAAACCGCATTCTCAAAGCACTGGATCTTGCCCGAGAGTCTGACCTGTACCAAGGCAGACCTTACGAACCAACGGAAGAAGATTTGAATTTGCTGTATTCACAGAGCAGATCGTCGCATCAGGAAGTAGAGCAGCCCTTCTATGTTTCTCAGTCAAATGTTCCACCAGACCTTTCACAGGCAGAAATGCTCCCAGATCTCTACAACTTATTTAACCAAACGCCTGTTGCTCCAAAAGAGGGCGTGGACAAAGCAAGAGGGCGATTGAAAAGAAGGATTATCAGCGATGATGACGAGAGTGGTTAAAGCCGCGTTGTTAGGTATTTTCGTATTTACTTGCCGTAGAACGCATCGCGGTGTAATCGGACTTTAAAATGGCTTCACGAGTACCGTCGCCAGCTACCTGTATGATTACACGGTAATAGTGTCAAGGTCGAATCATCCACAGCATCTGGGAGAGCTCGACCGCGACGTCGGTTCGGAGGCGTTTGCTATGTTTGTCATATTTGCTATGTTTACTATATTTGCCTACATCGACTGCCAGCTCCCCAGTCGGCAAGCAGGGTTGCCCGATCTCAACACCAGGTAGGATATTTAGCTCCGTGAGCATTTTAAATGGATGCCGCTTGATATCTGTAATGCTGTTCTCAGCAGATCGGAAACGTAAAGCCAAAAACCCCGGACTAACAACGCCATGAAGACGCAGGCCTCGAGCAGACAGCTTGATCTCCTCCTCCGTCGAAGCTTCCTCTGCCCATCCTGCTCGACTCTGCGCTTGTGTGAGCCTTCTCCAGCCGCTCGGAAGCGCCAGCGACGCGAACGGTATGCCTCCACTCTTAGCACGACGGCCGTCAACGGCAGCCGGCCAATCCCGGAGAGCAACCGAGCCCTTTACGCAGCGCTTACCGAAGTTAAGAGCAAAGCTTCTGCACACCTGAATCTAAGCAGATTACAGCTGGCCCTGCAAGGCCTTGAGTCGCAAGATCCCGTCACGCGCATAGCAGTCCTGGGCCTCGATGTGCAAGATACCGCGAGGCGAATAGCAAGGCTGCTACTTGCCGATGCACTCGAGGATGAGCCTTTGTGGGAGAAACAGATCATAGAGCATGACGGATCACGCGGCCTTCTGCTAAGATACGGTCACCCGCAGAACTCGAGTTTACCGCAGCGCTCGCCTTTGCCCGTATTACGCATCCCTTCTCCTCTACTGGAAAGGCTAAACGTCGAACTGCTGATCGCATCGATTAATGCGGACGACGGAAATGGCGCAGCCGTACCGGCCGAAGCATTGCTGGCTCCGGCCGTCGCTGTTCCTACGGCCTTTGATGGCAGGCAGGTGACAGTGAACCAGCCTGTTCACCGTGCTTTGTTGGTCTCGCGCGGGTTTCCGGAATTGATCACCGCAATCGAGTTGTTGGCTGCGACCCAGTTTCGGTCTTCCGAGGATAGAGAGGCGGTAACATTGGTAGCTAATCTGCCTGGCAGCGAACCGGAGTCGCAAGAGAAGGTCCTCGTGTCTGACATTGCGCGAGCTGAGACCGGGCTTAGTGCAATTCGACAGTCTACCTCGCAAGCCACGGTGTACGAGCACGAGTGGCTACGGTCGGGCCTTCCTCAGATATCGGCTTGGCTTGCTCGAGAAACATATGCGTCTCAAGCGGGCAAAGGTCCTCCCTTAGTTGTTCAGAAACTCATAACATCGTTACTCACTTCTGCCACGACGAGTCTCGAGCAGACGACCGCTGTTGAGCTCCAGAAAGAACGTGTGCACTCCATAGATGCACCGACCAGAACAAGAATTGAGGATGCTGTCGAGGAGTTTTCCCGAGCTGCGCATCAAGAACTTCAATCTGGCCTTGCATCAGCATGGTCATCTCGCAACTGGCGCAAGTTGTCATGGTATAAACTCTTCTGGCGAGTTGATGATGTCGGATTGATCATATCAGACCTCGTCGCGAATGCTTGGCTACCAAGGACTGAAAGAGCGGTCTACGAGATTTCTGGAAGGCTTACCCAAGTAGGGATCGATCCTGTTATGGGAGGCCCAAAGATCCCAGAAACGAAACATCAGACTGCCTTCGAAACGGAAACTGTACAACCAACTTTGCTGGATCCTGCGCCTCCACTACTTGCCACGGCCACTACAAATCCCTCGAATCAAATCATCCTTCCACACTCGAACGACCCAGTCCTCCGAGGTAGTACAAGCCCAAATTTACCAGTTCTGGAGATGCGACCGACAGTAGCGCTTGTGCCGATCTCTTCAGCCATATCATCTACCAGGGCGGATTACGTAAAGCAGCAGATCACAGCTTTAACTAGCACAGGACAGCAGCTCGTCTTGCGAACCTTATCAATCTCGGGTCTATCAGCGGGACTGTCTGCACTGACCTTTGTCTCTCAAATCGCACCGACCCTTTACGAAGCAGGAAGCATATTTGCCGTCGGCACAGTTTTTGCCTTGTATCGCATGCAGACCGGGTGGCAAATAGCTACAAAAGCGTTGGAGAAAGGACTGTTTGAGGAAGGAAGAGAAGTCATCAAACAGGTTGTTCAGAAAATGAGACAGCTTATTGATCGAAAGGCTGCTGAGGTAGAGGCTGCCGATCCTGTCGAGCAACAAATGCTCAAGGACGCTAAAGATGCAGTTGATCGGGCAAGAGCGGCTTTGGAGGATTTGAAGAAGACCTCATAACTAGCTTGAGGGTCTAAATATCACGACAAGTTTAGTACTGCTAGCCTGCTTAAGGAGCCTATTGAAAAACTCGGGAAAACCCTTGAAACGCAGATACATTTTCCAGATGTACAGCTTCTCGTCCCCTGTTGACCTGCGAAAGTGCCACTGATCTATCCTGCTCCGGTACATAAGAAAGTATCGTAATGGGACAAGCTTATAAATTACTACACGAGTAGCCTGCTCTGGAAACTCAAAGTCTTCCGAGCATTTGGGCTTCGGGGTACTTCCAGATTCCACGATTTCCGCAGGCGCAATTTCCACTTTAGGAAATGTAGCCTCGCCTACAAACGAATGATGTCGGAACCAAAATACTAATGTCATGGGAAATCGGAACCCTCAGCCATTCTACCCTCCTATATGGCTTCTTATTGCTTACTCGGGATGGCACTTAGAAGATAAGTGAAGTTGCTTGGCGGGAGATAATAAAGAAACGAAGCCGTACTACCTTTACTTTCCTCTGACATGGCCAACGCTAAAGTTAAAGGAGAATTATTTCTTCGTTCGCAGTCTCATGGAAGTTGGCGGCGTGAGCAAGCTGCATTCATCGACATGATAGCGCCAGGCAAGGCAGAGATTCTCCCAATTCTCCCATGTACTGATTATGGCGGTCTAAGGGAGATCGAGTCGATCGGGGGAAGTCTGGAACACTTCAACACGACGGAGATGGTTTTAACTCAGTCAAGCCAAGCTGTGCCATTATTTGATGGCCATCTAGGACGCGACCGGAAGGAGATGGGAACTAAGCTGCACCTCTCTCCTCTAGCGTCAGAGACTGCTTGTGCGGCCCTTGAACCAGCTCTGGAGTACAATTTGGCTGAAATATCGCTTCGACAGCTGTTAAGCTCATTTGAAACGACCGAATTCGCTCGCTCTCCCGCCGGTCGCAGACACTTAGTCCGCATTTGTCGAAACCTTTCAATCTGCCTCGGGCGTCAAGGTCGATCCACTGAAGCGGAAGTATACCACTGGCGTTCTGTGGTCCAGAGCCTGGACGAGCTGGGCGAGCACGATCCAGAGTCAACTTACAGCACCTTCAGCCTTTCAGTCTTCCTGTGGCGTCAGAAGAAATATCGTGATGCAAAAGCCTTCGTATTGCGAGCATTGAATGGAATGGAGCTTCTCTTTGGGCCACGACATTGGAGGACGTTAGTTCTCGTTCACAACTTAGCTATCATGAACACGGCTATCGGGGAGTGGGAAGAGGCTCGTTCATTGATGACTCGCGCGCTCAACGGTAATAGAGCTACCTTCTTCGAACAACATGGATTCACTCGACTGTTGGCAAGCACAATATGTTTGGCTTGGATCTCTCATCACTGTGGTGATTATCCAAATGCGGTAAAGCTCTATGATGGGGCTATCCTCTTGATGACCAATCCCATGTCACAAGACGATCGAGTTAAGAGAGAGTGCCTGAGGCTATCGTTGGAAGCTACCAAGAGCAATAGCCCTAAATAGGAGACCTGGTAATGTGGGCGAGTGAGTTTAATGTCCATCGATCATGGAGCAGATTTTTTTGGCCAACGCTGGGACGTTGAGCGTTGTACAAGCATCGTGTCAATGGCGTTTCCGGAATACCTTACTTTGCTTCCGTTTGTCCTTTAGGGCATTGTTCATCGAGGTACTTTAGTCATTAATGTGGCTCACGTGGCCTCAAAAGCACTTTATCTGTTTGTCGAAAACCGTGTAGGGAAACGAAGGGCTGTGTAATGCCAAGCTTCATCTGCAGACCTGCTGTGCCTGCTGAACGATTATCTTTTGCAGTCCAATGAAAATTCTGCGAGGCTAAGGAGAACTCCGACCGTCCACATTAGGCAAAATTCCGCTTTGTTTTCGTAATCGTTTGTTTCCCAACACGGTGTCTCATCCGAAAAAAAAGGGTCGCCGCCCGGTGTACGAAAGTTGCGACGGTCTTACTTTAAAAAGACTCTTCCCTCGTATCATCCCTCAGATCTCTACCTCAAGCCGCGTCGCAGAACATCTCGTCTCTAGAACTTACGTTAACTCTACCTAAAAGATGGCATTATCAGGCTTCAATACCCCGATTGAACGATCTCAAAGTCCCGCTCCAGGGTATTTGCTACAGAAGAAACCCAAAATAATCAGGGTCTCTGGCATTCTTTCTGATATGGATGGCACCCTAATCGACTCAACAAATGCAATTGTGAAACACTGGCACAGGTATGTCTTAGTCAACTTTGGCAACTTTGCTCGATTCCTCCGAATTCTCACAACATGAGCAGAATAGGTAAAATATACAATATTGATCCAAAGTCCATACTAGCGACATCTCATGGCCGTCGGTCTATCGATGTTTTCCAGCAGATAGATCCTGCAAAGGCTACGTGGGACTACGTTCACAGTCTCGAAGCTGAAGTGCCTGTGCTTTTTGGCGACGATGCGGAAGAGATAGCGGGTGCGAGGAGTCTTCTGAGTGATTTACAACGTCTCGATGCAAAGTGGACAATAGTGACGTCTGGAACTCGACCTCTTGTTCAGGGATGGATCAAACGCCTCGACTTAATCGCACCGAAGGAAATGGTGACGGCTGAAGATGTCAAACAGGGCAAACCAGACCCTGAATGCTACAGACTTGGTGCTGAAAAATTAGGTCTTCAGATTGGTGGCGACAACTCAGTTCTAGTCCTAGAAGATGCCCCTGCAGGTGTTAAGGCTGGCAAAGCCGCAGGCTGCACAGTTGTGGCTCTTGCTACGACCCACCCCGTGCAAGCATTGAAAGAAGCAGGTGCAGATTGGATAGTACAAGATTTACGCTCCGTCAGTGTGCGTAAGGATGGAACAAATGGCAACGATCTGGAAGTATGTCTGAGGCCAATGCCTGTATAAAACACTAATCCCATCATGATGTTGTATCTTGCATGGTCGGTCAACGGGAGAAGTACAGGGATCGATATTCTGTTGGAGACACAACATTTTGGTTTCACGTCCTCCTTGCGTATTGCCCCGCGCCCCATGGAGGACTTGCAAGGTAACCAACCAAAACCAGTATGCACAAAATGGATCTGGAGACACACAAGAAGTACAGCACATTTGAGGAGAATATGTTGCTGAACGACCCATTTTTTTCACCACTGGCACCCAAGTACATTAGTTAAAAGGCTCTCTTGAGCCATCGAATTCCTGAAGCATGTCACCTGGCAACTGATAATGAAAAGGTGATGACATCACCTCCGTCCTCGGGTCGGTCCCCAGTCCCGATCGGCTGGCACCGTTTCGGAAAACCCCTCGCTCTCTGATTGTCCTTCCTTAGATATGAGTCACAAAAGAATTTATCGTTTGGGTGTTAAGCAAGAGACCCTCCCGTCAAGATTTCAGAACAGAGCTCTCACAAATCAAGTAACTGATTAGCGATGGATATGAGACTCCAGAACCTTGCGGCTACTCGACGCGAGGGGATGGCTATGCAGACGAATGAACGAAACTCGCTGGAAGGCTCTCTTCATCCTAGGGGAGAGCGACATGTGGTTGAACTAGAACCTGTTGATCGAGGTTGGAGTGCGTGGCAGGTCCTCATCGCAGCATTTGTGTTCGAAGCAGTCTTCTGGGGTAAGAAGAAACCACACTATCACTCTGAATATTTGACGTGTCTAACAACGGTGAAAAAGGGTTTGTGACAGCATTCGGGGTGTTTCAAGCCTACTACTCATTACAACCCGAGTTTGCTCTTGATCGGCACGACGTGCCCGTTATAGGAACTTTGGCCCAGGCACTGGTTTGCCTGGGGGCGCCGTTTGCAGCCATCCTAACGAAGCGTTTCCCTCGATACCAGAAACATCTGATCATCAGTGGCTGGCTACTCTGTATCGTTGGGCTTCTTGTAGCCTCCTTCGCCAAGACCGTTCCTGGACTCATCGCCTCCCAAGGCCTGCTCTACGGAATTGGTTTTCTGAGTTTTTTCTTTCCGATTCTCAATCTTGTCAGTGAGTGGTGGATTGCTCGGAGAGGCATGGCCTTTGGCCTTCTGTCGTCTGCAAGTGGTCTGACTGGAACTTTCATGCCGCTGGTCCTGAACGCGCTCTTACAAAGATACGGATACCAAATAACCTTACGAGCTTGCGCGGTTGCCATGCTTATCTTAACATCGCCGCTTATTCCCTTATTAAAAGGTCGACTTCCTGCATCGGAAGTAACGAGACAGGGAAGGGTCGATTTTTCCTTTTTCAAAAAGCCTCTATTCTACATATATGGTGCGGCGATGGCTGCGCAGGGAGTCGGTTTCTTCATTCCCCCGGTCTTTGTCCCCTCTTACGGTGAGATTATCGGTCTTACCACAACCCAGGCAGCCCTACTGCTTACTCTTATGGCAGCTGCGCAGACACTAGGCCAGACTGCGGTGGGCTGGCTCTCAGATGCAAAGGTTCACGTGAGCCTTCTCTCGGGTGGCTGCTGTATTGTCGCTGGTGTTGCGACCACGCTGCTATGGGGCATGGGAAAATCTTTCTGGGCGTTGATATTGTACAGCCTCATATATGGCTTCTGTGCCTACGGGTTCAGCACGTTGCGGACAGCGATGGGTCGGGTCGTTAATCCTGATCCTTCGGCCATTTTGACAATCTATTGCTCCTTTGTATTCCTGCAAGGAGTTGGAGTCATCCTAGTTGGTCCAATTACGGCCGGACTATTATCTGCAGAAGTTCGGGTCTCCGAGTATGGAGCTTCCTTGTACAAAGGCATTGTGATACTGGTGGCAGCGTCGTCAACTGTTGGAGGTATTCTTGCCGGGACACCTTACGTACTTGAACGCTGGAGGGTCAATTTGAGCTAAGCTTGGAGGTTGTGTGATTGTCAGCCCCCACAGTATGCTCTAACTTCTAATATGTTACGCTAGGATGACGCGTGGAAACAGGTAAGGTGTGCTTGTGATGGGATCTTGCCATTTAGAACCGACCTATGCAGAAGCTGATGCATGTCCTTGACTGATCTATCTTAATATTGACACCAATCACAAAAATCATGAAGTATTTGAGAAGAGCATCTTCTCGGCAAAGTGCCGTCCAGAATCAGTCGCTGCCCAAAAGATGGACTACGCCATGAGTTGGCGGGAACGACATCGTGTTCATCGACAAGACAATCAGGGCAACGGACATCCAAAGATCCATGCTTGAACACGGTCAGTCGAGGAGACTGACTCTGTTTGATCATAGACTGACCTTTAAGAAGCGGTGAGCTTTGGCCCGTCCACAAACTTTACCCTCTTCTATGGACACCAATCTCTCAGTTCTGATGCTTGATGATGGCATTGTTGATCCAAAACAAGCACGTCCTTGACGGACGGCCCACCGTGGCTCAAGTCCTAGCATTGCGTGCACCTGTGTGTTGCATGCAGCATTTTGATCGGATTCGACGGCAATATACATCGCGGAAGGGATATGTTCAAAAAGATTGCACTTGAGGCCGACTTCTGTTTCCTGGGCCGAGTGCCGGTATGGGTCCTTGCTGTATGTATTTGTAGTGATTGCCACATTCATGCTGATCTAGCTCCTTGCTGACGCCAAGTCAGTAGGATGGACAGGCTAGCGTCGATCTCGCCATCAGTCTTCTACTCTAAGGATTCAAACGAACCATGCATGGTGCTTTGAGGGTGAGCACCTGCATGCAAGTCCCAAAGACGCAATCGAGCAATGACGCATGCATTTGCCAAAGATTTGAATCTAAAGGAATGAATGCCAATTCGGTCGCCCGGGAGGGTTTCAGAAGGAAGGAGCAAAAGGTTGCTTCGATCTATTGCAGGCTTCTTTCCCTTTGGCAAACTCGGCGGGCAAGCTGAAATTGCAAATTTTTTCATCCTCTGCCAGGACAGGCGGCCGGTGAATTCCTAGACAGGTGATTCTTGTCAATGGCGCATTCTTATTTCGATGAGCAGTGAAAACTCTGAAGCAATGAGCTCATTTCAAGAGGCATCAACACTTACCAAACAGGTAGACTGTATCTTTTTGTGACAAAGTCTCCGAGCCAGTAGAGGTTAATCTTCACCTCTTGCTGATTGGTTCCGAGTGGCAATGTAAGGGCCTCCCTCTGTGCCCCTTTTGTTAGGCAAAACGCCTCTAGTAGACTCAGTTCGCAAGATTTCAGCCGACTTAAATGAAGAATCCGGCCAACATTAGAGAAGTTCCTTTGGCAATGACACCACCTGGTGGGTTCTTCTCCATCTGTCACGTCTTAGTCATGCTCGGGGTATTCGGACAAGGATACATACATGAGCCAAGACAGTTGCCTGCCCTATGCCTAGATTTCTGCCAATCCACAACAGGGATGTCCTCATAGCCTGTCTGACGTTGATGGGTACCATATCTAGAATAGAAATCGAGAAGAAGGCCCATTGAAGAATCAAGCCGCCGACGAGCATAGGCGGTCCTGGGTGGCTCCAAATCGAACCCGTTGGCTTCGTCCCCCGGATACTCTCACCAATAAGCATAAAAGGAATTGATGCGCAAATGTCATTGATCAAAGCCCGCACTTGGTTGCGCAATCTGGTGTAATCCCTGCTCCGATGATATGTTTCAGGAGCATGATTGAGAGCGCAATTCAAGCGAACCAGAAGATTGATGAGGTGGACTTGACACTGGCGGTAAACGTTCCACATGGTAGCCATAAAATCTTGTGCTCTGCGTCAGTAGCTTGTTCTGACTACCAGCGTGGGATAAGTGCCGTCACTTACAATCACCATATGCATCAGCACGTGTTACAGGGCATACGAAATCTTCGGTTCCCGGAAACCGTATTTTGTACGGCTGAGTAAAATGTTCGATCGGTTCGTATCGAGCTATCTCAAGTTGTGTGTATGACCACTCATCTAACTCCGATCTTAGCGCGACGGCCTCGTCTCGATGTTGTCTTAATACTGATTCGTAGCGGGTTGATTGAGGTTCGAGGATAACAAACGATTTTTGAAACAGGGTTTGAAGCTTTGTCAAAATCGACGCAAGCTTGCTGAATTGGGGTACAGCAGGTTGTAGGATGATCGTGCTCGAGTCGACAGGCGTGGACTTGCTGCGCTGTTCACTGTCGGTGCGTCTGTTAGAATGAGTACAATGCACTAGATTACTGTTAGAGACGCACTAGTCAAGGGCCTTGACAGGCGTTCCAGAGGAGATAACAAGCATCGGAAGCCCAGAGACCGGCAATTGATGACGTTCGACCAAAGTTTCCATGAGAGCAGACATGCCGTGTTGGTGCTTTAGCCAGTTAAATCGGCACGCCAGGTTCGCATTGATAGCCTGTCCTCGAGGAAGATGATTGGTTAGTGTGAAGGCGATTGAGGTGGCTTGTGGTTTTTTGAACCTACTTCGTATATGGTCATCAGCAGGATGCACGCAATGGCGCTAGATGGATTTAGTTTTGTGGCCAAATCCGTGTTGCGGAGCCGAGAGATAGCCATGTTGTATCGACGCATAGCTTGTAATTGTGCTTCTGGATTGCGGGCTCGGTTTGCAAGCGAGGCTAATGCAACAGCTTCCAACGCAAACGGAAGTGCCTCCGATCTGGAGGACGACTGAACCAATTTGACTAGACCGGCAAAATGACCGTTGTACGGTGCAGCACTACGGAGTTGAATGATGGTATTGGAGAGGAACACACGCAAAGCTTGAGTCAACAGAGGCTCTGCGACAGATGGCAGTAAACGCAGGTCCTTGCCAGCATCATATTGAGCAATAGCATCTTGACTTCCTCGACGCCGATGTAAGTTGCGACGTCGCCTGGAGGGGACCTTTCTTGTTTCGCGAATAAAACGATGGGCGTGCGTCGAACTGAGCTTCCCATCCCGAGAATACAAGTAGCCTGAGTCGGGATTGCCGATGTTCATTGCAGATTTATAGGTATCTGAATGATAAGGATAAGAAAGAAGGCCGGCATGATGGGAATGCAATTGCCCATATCCCACGGCAAGAACGTTAGGCGTGCGGAGCTGACAGCACGTGATAGGAGGACAGATGCATTCCTTTACTTAACGTGCACGCCCGCTGGGAAACGGGACATGTAAAACACTACGCCACTCGCCAAAGCGAAGACGCAGCTTGCTTACGCATCTACGAGCGACAATACTTCGAAAGAGAAAGATGCAGCGTAGGCGCTGATCGACCAGGTTTGGTGTCAACCCCTTCGGCATCCTTCGGCATGACCACGTGGGTCCAAGCACTCTAATTGACCCACTAATTATGACTTGGGTACAAAGTACTTTTCAGTAGAAGTTACGAAGTGCTTGCACCTATTAATAGTAGGTGGCTCCAACGGCTGTTGTGGGCTGCCTTAGCCGGTTTCTGTCCCTCATAGATTGTGTATAGAAATGTGTACATCGCGTCGTCGCCTTCAAGGCTTTCGTTATGCCCCTATGCTTTTGTACTCATTCACAGACGTAGAAACGATATGGGAACCGCACCACATTCTAAGCATACAATGTCAAATGCGGAGATCATCGTCCTTCCACACATTTCCGCCGCACCCGCAAGATCTTGGTGTTATTTGATAACCCATTCGGAGATGGCCGAGCTAGTGTCACAACCACGACTGTTGACTGTCCATACTTCGATTGCAATAAACTCAAACATTCCTATCCAATAAACGTTTGTTCAGTGGTAGTATACCCCGTACGACGCGTCCAGAATGCGCTCCTGAGAATCTTTACTGCAAATCGAGGAGTGCTTGAATCACGGTGGCCTTTTTTTAAATCTAGCGTCTTCGGCAAAGCACAATTAACTACCAAGCGCAAACAGCAACGAATATCTTAGCCAAATGTGGTCGCCGAGTATTCCTCGGTCATGGAGAATAGAAACTCCCAGGAATTTGCACAACAAGCTGTTGCATCTTCATCAAGGTCGCACAACGAGAAGGCTTTATATTAGACAGCCGACACTACATGGCACACGAAATTCAACTACCTCAGCTTCATCTCCTACAACGTCTCTGCACCAGGACAATGCCAGCGCCGTGCTTTACTCGAGGATAACCGACCCACCACCAAAAGTTGTGAATAGCAAAGGATCGTATCTGTTCACTGCTGATGGACGTGAAATTTTGGATTCCACCAGCGGGGCTGCTGTCGCTGCCCTTGGGCATAATCATCCTCGAGTCAAAGAAGCGGTGATACGACAGCTCAACGAGATCTCATACTGCTGGGCACCCTTCTTCACAACCGAACCGGCAGAGAGATTGGCCGAAAAACTAAGTGAATCTACTGGTGGATTACTCTCGAAGTCGTTCATCGTAAGCTCCGGTAGGTAGTTTTATCAGTCACGAGGAACTGAAAATGGGAAGATACTTACATAAAAGCAGGAACCGAGGCGATAGAAGCTTCCATGAAACTGGCACGCCAATACTTCTTAGAACTGGGAGAGAAACAACCACAGCGCACCCGCTTCATCGCTCGGCGCCAATCTTACCATGGAAATACTCTAGGTTCCCTAGCTTTAGGAGGCCATGTCCCTCGCAAAGCACCATATCATCCAATCTTAGCTAGTAACATTTCTCACGTAGCTCCCTGCTATCCTTACAGAGATCAAAGAGACGGAGAAACCGATGAGGCTTACGTCGATCGCCTGGCGCAAGAGCTGGAAGACGAGTTTCAAAAAGTTGGTCCGGACCAAGTATGCGCTTTCGTCGCTGAGACCATGTCTGGCTCTGTAAGTTGAATCGTTATGACTTTACTGTGTGACTGCTGCTGATGCTCCGGTTCTAGACACTGGGAAGTGTACCCGCAACCCCGGGTTACTTGAAGGCTATGAAGGCAGTTTGCGATCGACATGGTGCATTACTGATTCTCGACGAGGTCATGTCCGGCATGGGCCGAACGGGAACACTACATGCTTGGGAACAAGAAGGTGTTGTTCCGGACCTACAAACCGTTGCGAAAGGGCTCGGAGCTGGATACGGACCTATCGGGGCTTTGCTAATCAATAAGAGAGTTGTTGACACTCTGACAAAAGGAAGCGGCAGTTTCAACCATAGCCAGACATATCAGGGACATCCATTGGCTTGCGCAGCAGCTGTTGAGGTCCAGCAAGTGGTGAAAGATGAGAACCTGTTAGAGAACGTCCGTGCCATGGGCGACTATCTACAAAAATTGCTGAAATCAAAGCTCGGGGATCATCAGAATGTTGGCGACATTCGTGGCCGAGGTCTGCTGTTGGGGGTAAGTGAAGTTTCCATTCTCGCTGGCCCGGATATAGGACCATCTTGAAAACATGCGATGGTGACCATGATGTGCTGACTCATTGCGTTCTTTCAGATTGAATTCGTTCAGGACAGACAGACAAAGCAGCCTTTTCCTGCCGAAAAGAAATATGCCCCTCTCATTTCCAAGGTGGCAATGTTGGATCATTCCATTACTCTCATACCTATAATGGGAGTGGCGGATGGCAAGGCCGGCGACGCCGTCCAAATTGCGCCTCCCTACAACGTCAGCCGTTCGGAAATAGAGTTGATTGCGGAGAGGATTGAGAACACCATACGACAAGTATTTGGTTAAAGCACAGTATGCAAGAAACGTTTTTCATCGATCAAGGGTAACATTTTACATACCAAAACAGTTTGGGCGAGTACTTATATAGAGCTCTATAGTATGAGTGTTACCTGACACCGGAGGAACTAGTGGTCCTTGGAGTAAAATTGTCATGTCACTTCTCAATGGACCTCAGCTTCTTCTTACTGAGCATTGGTCGAGTTTTGTGAACGCCATTCGATGTTTATTTTTGTAGTTGATGCAGCTCAAAGTCTTGTATGTCCCCCTTAGCCGTGTCAGCGTGAAAGTTGACGCATTTCCCGGCTTTGAACGATAGGAGGAGTGAAGAATGAGAGTAACGGCATATGTTCAACCGTATGTGGTCCTGACTTCTTTCATAAACTCGTTGAGGTTCTTACTATCGTCTTCAGCTCCGAGAAGACTTTCTACCTGCATACTACCCTCCTACAACGACGTAAACTTTCAACGTAGGATTGAGCTCTTGGGCTTGATCTTCCAATGGTAGAAGTCAGGATGGTATGTGTTTGCAAGCCTTAATCTTGTAAGGACCATCTATGAGGGCTAATGAATAGAAGATTCAACTCCTTGCTAAGGGGTCAATGTGCTCCTCGTCGCAAAAGGCTTTCCTGATACCCAGCTTTGGTGGTGCCCAAATATTAGGACACCAGCGCTTCCACCAGTACGGTTTCTGCTTTTTCGTTAACTTTTCGACGTGAATGAAGAATTGAGCCGTGTTTCATGCGGTCTGTTTATCTCTTCGCAGCCATCTGGTGTTCATCATCATAAATTTCGTCCGTCGTACTTCAAGGTCTATAGGGCCAATCAATTGAAGGTAAGGAAACTCTATTTACTTATATTTAGAGCAGCATAGATTCGATGGGTACGTGTGTGTTCTACGGTATGTCAGGAACAGAAAGCTAGTAATGGGAACCGCGACGTAAATCCATAGCCTACTCGGCCTCGAATTTAGAGGCGAAATTCCCTTCTCAGGAATATATATACTCGAAACCGTGATATTAGCTGCTCGAACACGAATCGTTCTTGGGGAGACTGTTTACTGAATGCTCATACTGGGCCGCAGGGTTAACAGAAGCAACAAGAAGAGAGACCAAGCAGGATGACTTAGCGAATGTGTCCTGCTCGAATTCATAGTGCAGGTCTAGCCTTCCCAGACGTCGAGTTGGTTGAGCGATGTCGCTGTCATCGAACCGTAGTCCAGATTAGTATAAAGAGCTGCTAGTTACACAACTTATACCATGCAGGGATTAGAAGTCGAAGAAGCCCAGGTGAGAGCTTTCATTTTAGAACATTAAGGTTAGGAATTATATCTCACACAGGTTGCGAAGCTGGGAGGTGATGAGATGGTAACGATACACTCATCAGCTCTGTGTCACCTTGCATCCGCTTGTCGTTGAACGAGGATGGCAGATTGGTCATCGGTATTGATGGTGTTGACACTCTACTAACAAGGCAATATCGAGTCCCGAATCGACTCTTGTATTTTTCCTGTGGTCGATTCCACAAGCCAAAAGAAGGTGGTCTAGGCACCAGCTTGCAGCTTCAGACACTGTACTACTACTAGTCTACCTACTATTATTTCTCCCCTGGAACGTGCATCTCTTCCGGGGCAGTTCAGTTTTTGGGCGACATATTGGTTTAGGGTTGCCAAATCAGAGGTCAACAATGCCCAATGCAGAGAAACCACGCACCTTGTCTTTCTCATTGGAATACCCCTGATCCCTGTTATATTCAATATAGATCGACCTTACTTGATCTTCGACTCTCCGAGCCACTTCCACCTTTGGCTGCCCCTAGCCCACTCGCGCTTGGTCTACCTATGCAGCGGAACGCGAAATCTACCAATTGCCGAACCAGTCGTGTCTATTTCTTCATGTAGAGGGATCTAATCATATTCAGCATGTTGCTCGCAGGACCGTCTGGTGTGCTGAAAGTTGCCGTGGCTTGAACGCGCTCAGTGGGTATAGGCGTTCCAGCACTACTACTGCGGCTTTGTTGCTGGCTAGTGAAGATCATAGGTCGAATCGCATCCTCCTTTGACGATGGAAGGACATTTGCTTCGCCGCTATTACTTTCCTGTAGAGTTTCTGGGTATGTGCTGCGTGCTGCCAAGCACTTAGACGATGCGTCGTCGTCTAAGCGAAGCAAATTCAAGCTTTGGTCGACCATCGAGATAAGTTGAGGGTCCATGAGATACATTCTACGTGCACGCAAGGCTGCAATGAGGCGTTTCTGAGCTGCCCGTGCCAGCTCGTAGGAAGCAGGCGTGTTGGCCCCAGCTTTGAGAAATTGTAGAGTGACTCGAATGAAGCGGAGAAGTTCATCGTCCTGCATGGTTGGAGCCTTTTTGCGACGCGTGAAAATCTCCTCTTCCTCCTGCGAGATGTTTTTGCGGCGCAGCAGCAACCACTGAAACCAAGGCGTAGCATAATCTCGACCATACCGTAGTGCGTAGGTTTCGTCTGGCATGGAGCCTCGAGAGTGCCAGTCACAAACGGCGTTCGGATCCGTCCCTCCCTTAACCAAGAGCTCAATTGCCTTCAAACAACTCTCTACACGCTCTGTACTGACGTCTTGCCCCCCGATGACGCCGAGCAGTTCAATCAAGAGAAAGCCGGCGTCAGCATTGGTAAAGTCTGATGAATCCATACGTCGTCTCAGAAAGTCATTCAGTCCTAGTTGAGCAGCCACTAAGGAGGACGTCCACTCACGGCTCGATCGAAATGGGGGCCGTTGTATTACTGTGTTCCATGCACCATTGTACAAGGCCATGGGAATTGCTCGATTTTGTCGAGCCGAGGGAGATTGCTCGCAGATATGTCGAAAGCATTTGTCGGCTGTAGTTAATTGTTCGACATAAGGTGCTTCTGCAGAGCCTAACTGTTGCGCGTATTGGACACATGCAATAAAGTAATCGCGTGCCGACTCCTCTTCAACGACTGTGCTGCGGTAGTTTGATCGCTTTCTTTCCAAGACTTGAGCGCAGGCAGCCATTAGGCATTGATCCTTGTGGTGCTGTGGAATGGCACAGATCTTGATCAGCCTGCTCCAGACAGATGAGCTGCGGAGATAGTCGTAGACAGTGCGATGCAAGAAGACAACTTTAGGGTCAAGCAATGGTCCTCGAACATCTCGCTCTTGCGTTTCGATAAGGCCACAGCACCGGCTTCGAAGCAGACCGGCCAGCATACTGACCAAAAATTTCCCATCGTGAGGATTGGCAGGGCGCAATTTATGTCCCTCACGGATGTCCTTGAGCCGATCGGTTGCAATAAAGAATTGTAAAGCTGTTAGAATAGGGGTTTGAACTTCTCGTGACCTCATGATAAGCTGCAGGAGCATAGATCCGTCCCATTGATAACCAGTGCTCATTTTCGAGAACATATGGTCATACAGCGCTTCCAGGTCCTCGGGCAGCTCATCAATCCGAGCCATCAGAGCATCGCGGCCTTCATGGTGGACCAGGGCGACAAGGATCTTCTGCACGACAAGGACGATCCATAGGAAAACGCCCGATGACTTGTCCACCAAGGTCTTCTTCACTTCATATGCGAGGCCTTTCTCCATCAGATCCATCTGAAAGAGCAGCTTGTCAGTCATGAGTTTATCTTCAATGTAGCTGCTGATGTCTTCTCGCGTTAGATCCTGAAGTTTGAGGCTTGGAAAGTCGCCGAAGACATGATGACATTCAGGGATAGGTCGGCTGGAGACTAGGGACTTGATGTAAGGTTTTTTGACGATTTCAACAAGAAGATTCGAGAATTCGAGATGATCGCCGTCGTACTCGTCAATACCGTCAATCATCACGAACAAGGCCAGATCATCGGGTAGGTGGTTGACGAGAAGCTGAAGAGCCTGTTCCAATTCTTGCGGTTTGATCTGCAACTGGGTGTCGGTGTTGCGCGTCAACAGGTATCTGGACGGGGCTGGAAAAATAATCGGAATTAGATCGGGTCTGGCTCCTACGACTTGGCGTAAAAGAGAGCGAACGATGCCCTCATATGATCTTTGCAGTGGCTGGCCGGCATGCCAGAAGAAGAAGGCAGCTATGATGAGCTGCCGAGTGCCTGCCCATTGCTGTAACGAGTCACTTAACATGGACTGTTGGGAAATGAATTTCATCAAAGTCGATTTACCGGATCCAGCTTTGCCGTTCACCCAGAATAGTCCACCTTCGAGCTGCAACCAAGATTTGAGCGGGGATACAGGAACAGAGTCGTTTTCCTCGAATATCCAGCCGAATGTCCGTTTGTGTGCCGCTTTCACTTCGAAGTACCGGTCCTCCTCCTCACGGAACCACAAGGCGGTATCGATGTCGTTGATGATGTTTGGTCTGTGCTCCACCGACGGATGTGTTCCTGTTCCACCAAAGGTAGCGTGACCATCAAGGTCATAACGAATGACATCACTTTGACGGTATTCCTCAGATGCATTGGTGCTGTATCCTTTTGCCGTAATGGCTGTTGAAGTCCCGTCACGTTTTGTCAAGATTGCGGCGAGGGTTTGCGATCCTAGGTCTGCTGGTCTGTTTAAAGCAAGAATTTCTACGATAGGAGAACGCCTGTTGTCAATGCGCAGTCCAGTGTGACGGCCTGGAAGTGTCCGCCTGTCCGAATGTGGCACATCAGTGTTGAAGAGAGTGTTGATCATTGGAACGATTGCTTTCCGCAACGAGGACAGGACTTGCTGCTGCCTCTTCAGGAGGTCTTCAGCTTGCTCATTAGATATACTTGAAGGGTCCGCTTCAAGCAACTCCCCAAGATACTGCTGGAGTAGTTCAAGCTCCTCCTCCTGCTTTGGATCCCCTTTCAACCGCCGATTCAATGCCCTCAATGACTGAAGTCTCTCTGGCATTGACACCCCGTGCCTGGCAGGTAACCAATCTGAACGGGTATTTTGTTGCAAGGTTGGTTTGTTCTTCAGGAACCTCCATAGCAGGATTGACGCAAGTTCACGTGCTTCATTGGCAGACCTCAGGGCAGAAATGGTCAGATCAGCAACCGACTGCTACGGATTAGATTCTAGGCTGAGAGGTGAGGCAACGAAATGGCATGGAATGTCACATACAGCACTGTTCTGCGTTGCAGCGTCCGTGAGTGAAGATTGATGCTCCTGCCAATTTTGCTCCAGCCTGGCCAGATCGTGTGACAGGTCTTCGAGGGCTAGCAGCTCCTCGTGCCTGGCCTTCTGGCTCAGGATGTTGGCTGCGAGATTTTGAAATTGTCCACAGAGATCAGTAGCCCGTACAGCTACTGCAGAGACGGTCAACGGCTCTAGCGGCGCCTGCACATGCAAATGTAGGCCGCCACTGATATTGAGGTGATGGGAAACATCGCCAAAGTGCGCAGATGCACTATCATGAAGGGCCGAGTCCCCATATTGCTTAGACGCTCTTTCCGCCCTGTGTTCAGTGTAATCGAACTCTTGAAAAGCCATCGGTTGCTATCGTACTGCAACCGTACTGCAACCGTGGCCGGTGAGGCCCTGCAAGCAAAGGTGAAAAGCGCAGAAACATGCGCGTGGGATCGTTGACTTCGCTCATCGCAAGTACGTCGTAGGAGTGGGCTGAATGGTTTTATAAGTTCTCGAGCCTCCCGCGACTCTCGACTGGTGTTTCGACAGAGACTTCCAAGAAGGGCTGGCTTCGTTCATGGCGTGCATGCTGGACAATGATTGTCATCCAAATGCTACTGAATTGAATCCCTACCTTACACTTTTTATGGAAAGCTAGGGTTTAGCCGCTCTGGCTTAGCCAATCACAAGATTGTAGACACCGCTCCTTGTAAACCTATTACACAGTGGGTCACTAGGGTACAATGGGTCACCCGCAAGAAAACCTAAAAAAATCCGATTCATGTGATTTTCTTGCGGGTGATCTATTGGACCCTAGTGACCCATTGTGTAATATTACGCGTTTCTTGGCGTTATTATGTATTTAAAGCGGCCACGCGCGACCTTTACTTTTAGCTAGATAATTACTACTTTCTTATTATATTTTACATCTGGTACATCGGCAAATCCTTTTAAGTTTATCGAGCCTGTCGAGCCGGCTCGACGGGACTTTGTAGACCCGGGTTACCTTTGACCGAAGTCCTTCCTCTCGAGAAACGATAAACGCGGGATTCAAAAAGGCCGAAATAGCCGAAAAGTCCTAAAAGTTAACAATGGCCGAAATGGCCCGTTAATTTCGCTAAGATAAGATAAGAATAATTATTAAGCTAAGCCTCTATTAAAGGCTCTACGAGGCCTTCGAGATCTTAAATATATAGCCTCGAATTATCTTTCGAATCACTAGTCGTACTAGTCAATAACGGACGCCTTATATATATTATCGCCGCGCTAAATCGATTAGAATAATAAAAAGCTGATAAATATATACTTATTAAAAAGTTAGAGGCCTTTTTATAATATAAAGGACGTTACCGACGCTAGTAATAATGCTTAGCGAACGTACACTGTAGCTAAAATATTTAAATAATTCTTAGCTAATATACACTGTAACTAAAATATTTAAGTAACTAAAATAATTCTTAGCTGGTATACACTGTAGCTAGAATAATTTTTTTTTATACTCGAATACAGCTAGACGCGCCTAGACGTCGTCGGACTTAATACACTCAGCCCAAGGCTAAAAAGTCCGAAATAGCCCGCCGCGAGCTAAAAAGTCCCGTTACGAGCTAAAAAGTCCTACTTTTACCGTCCGGAATTACCGTATTACGAAGTAACTATATAGATAATCGCTTCGAAGATATAGAGACGAAAGGTTATACGAGAAAAACTTAGTATATATAAAAAAGCTATATATAATTACTAGAATAGAAAAGTACGAAATAGTAGAATAGTAGAATAATAGAATAGTAAGTATTCTATTATTCTAATACTACGATATAGCGAAGAAAACTGCCTCTTTAAGAAGTTCCGTTTAGGTATATAAGAATACGACTTTTCTATATACTTTTATAGTCTCTATAGTTAATCTAAGTTATACTAGTATCCTTATCTGCGTACTATAAGTATCTTAACTTAGAGATACATTATTCTAATAAACAGTTAAGAAAACCTTTAGAATTCCCTTATACTATTACTAGAACGAGGAGTAGATAGCCTTATAATATTTTAACTATCTACTTACTATTACGATAGTCTATAAGTACAGATTCGGACTTCGAGTCTATCTTACTCTTCGTTACCTTAAAAAGCGATATTAGCGAAGATATAGTTCTATAAGATACTTCTACTGTTAATTAAGCAGCTAAATAGTTAGTACGAATTAGCCTTACTTCGCTATTACTCGCTAAACTAAGTCTCGGGATAAACCGATATCGGGTATAGCTAAATATACTAGGTAAGCAGGCTAACGCAGAAGTAGAACTATCTACGATCGCTATAAAGAGCAAAAAGCTAGACATTTTATTAGACGTCGAAAAAGATAAAACGCGACTTAAGATTAGAGAGCCTAATATATTTAAAGGAAATACTAAGAAGTTTATATAATTTATAAATTAAGTTAAGACTTATTTAAGATATAAACGAATTATAAAACTATAAAATCAGGTTTTATAGACCGGTAATCTATTGCGTAAGGGGCTCGTAGAGTGATTTAAACCTTACTTAAATAACTTCTTAGAGAATAATAAGAATAAATAAAAATCGAGAACTATCGAATTATTCTTATTTATTAATAAGTTTCTAGACGAGTTAAAGAAGTTGTATAAAGAACTCGATAAGATTAAGAAAGTAGAACGATAGATCTACGAGCTTCGATAAACCGACTCGGTTATAGACTATACTACGAAGTTCTAATAATTATTAAGTCGCCTCGAGTAGAACAACGCCGTCCTTATATTACGCTATTATTAGGGCCTTAAGGACTTTATTAAGAATAAATTAGTCGATAAAATAGAAGTATAGAACTACGAGAAGTTAGTATAGATAGTAACCGATATTAATATCCGATATTAGAAACGCAGAATAGAAAAAAGTAAAAAGGAATTTATATTTACCCTAAACCGATATCGACACTAGACTAGCACCTCGAGACAGGCGCGATATTCTAATACGATAAATTAATAGACGAACACGGCTTATAAGGATTCTAAGACCTAGCGAGGTAAGTATAATACTAGTAGAATACCGAGACTAAGGCCTATACGGAGTAGAGGAAGGGGACGAGAAGTAAAATTTATAGGAATAGATCGAGGACCTATATCTAAAAAAGCTAAACCTAAGAAGAGAGTATACTTCCGATACGAAAAACAGAGATACTACGCTAAAGAGTATAGAAACGCCGCTAAATAGATAAATACCGCCGAAAGAGTATTAGAGAAATCAGCGAATACTCGAAAGGTAGAAGAGGCGTACTATTAACTATCGTAGACGGTATACTATAATAACGGATATTAGATATATAAGGGTAATAAGTAAGGAAGTAGCTAGTTTCTAAAGAAATCTAAATCGAGTAAGAATAAAAAATAGGCTAATATAATAAAAAAGGAGCTTACGTATACTCGTAATCTAAGAATTATTAAGAATAATCGATTCTTTACTATTATAGAGACCTATTACTGAAGGTAGGTTAAGTATAGAGAAAATAGAATGATCGAGGCGATTATCTATAACGATATCCTAAAGCGATAACTATAATCTATATAGATTATTATCTCTAAGTACTCGAAGAGCGACGAGATAAGAGAATAATATCGGTAATTCCGAACGGTAAAAGTAAGACTTTTTAGCTCGTAATAAGACTTTTCGCCTCGAAGTCGACTAAACCGGCCTAAGTAGCTCGTAGCTAGTATATCTAGTCTCGAGCCGTTATAGTTTACCTAGACTGCGTCGTATCGTATCGATAGACTCGAGGTTTTTATTATTACCTTTAACTTATACCTATTAATCAGAATTCGCCGCGCGTTATCCCGCTTTTATAGTAGATACTGCTAATAATTACCTTATATATCTATTTATTAGAACTCGTCGCGCGTTATTACTATTACGCTTACGCAGTCGATAATTAGCTTATACGCCGTATCTATTTATTATAACTCGTCGCGCGTTATCTCGCGTTTATAGTAGATACTACTAATAATTACCTTATATATCTATTTATTAGAACTCGTCGCGCGTTATTACTATTATACTTACGCAGTCGATAATTAGCTTATACGCCGTATTTATCTATTATAACTCGTCGCGCGTTATTACTATTACGCTTACGCAGTCGATAATTACCTTATACGCCGTATCTATTTATTAACTCGTCGCGCGTTATTACTATTACGCTTTTATAGTAAATACTACTAGTAATTACCTTATATATCTATTTATTAGAACTCGTAATATATAATTCTATATTTATAGTCGCAGTATTACGATATACTACGATAAAATCTATATAAACATTCTACTATCGTTAGCTAAAGATAGCTTCTTATCTTTTATCGTCTTTCGCTTTATACTCGATACTACTCTCGTTCTATTCCCGTTATACTAGTTTCTATATATCTCAACGAAATATTACTATATTCGACTATAATTACGGCTTATCGCTATATAGCGCTATTAGTACTTTAACGATAATCTCGTTTATCTTTCTCTTACTTCGCGTATTTTAATTCTCTATACGCTTATAGTTTATTTATATCGGAGAGTATCGCCTACGCTAGACTTATTATCGTCTTAAAGCGCGGTAAAAAAGAGAATATTAAGATAGTAATTTTAAAGCTTCTTTCTAGATCGTTAGTATAGAGCGGTCGAAGTCTTCTTATAAGCGTATTCGAGTTTTATCTTCTACGCCGATACTTATAGCCCTATCGCGAGAATTCTTTAAGCATTATCTAGAGCTTTTCGAACGACTTTCTTAATCCTCTCTAACGCGGCGTTTAGAGAAAGTATTTTATTATACGTATAGAGCTTCTTAACGAGCTAGAGCTCTACGAGAATATATATCGAATCTTTCTTACTATTAACGTTTCTAATTAGCGTACTAGAATATTTATTAAAGAGATTCGTTTATCTCTCGAAAGTAGTCTACTATAAACGTATAATCGAATTTTAGATTCTCGTATATATAAATTTATATATTCTTTACGTTAGTACTAGATCGAAGTAAGAATTAGATAGACTTTACTATCGAGTTTCGTAGATTTAAGTAGACGATTTAGCTACGTTAAGATAGTACGATTCTATAAGCGGCTTATAAGCTACTTCGTTATACTATTTATCTATAGAACTTAAATAAGATTAAGTAATCGAGTATAATACGCAGTTATAATATATCGTAGTCGTATTTCGACTAGTAGCTATACGTATATATATCTCGAAACGCGTCTAAATTATTAATTAATCTTCTAGAACTAAATACTTAAAACGTTAGCGAACTAACTATAAACTCGTATATTAGTAGTTAAAGAGTAGATCTTATAAATATAGTAGTACTCGAGAAACGACTTTAGAATTTATAAGTTTTAAATAGTATTTACTCTAGCTGTATATATATACTAAGCGCGAAATTAGCGTCTTCGACTTACTTTTTATCTTAGCTATAAACTTAGTTCGTCGTATCGTTCTATATACTAGTTTATATTATATTCGTTTCTACGTTTAAGTTATTAGATACTTACTATAGAATCGTATTTATAAATACTATCTTACTATTTCTAGCTCTTACTATCGTTATATCTCTAATAGTATTCGTCGTAATTATCTATCGAATTCTATTTTAGATATTACTCGTACGTACGTTACGAAAGAGACGTTATTTATACTTCTTACGATCGTTAACTTTCTTAATTATAATATAATACGTAATCTTATTAAAGTTTAAGCTCTTCGCGATAAGTTATACGGTTAAGATCGTAATTTAAATCGGCTATATACTTTTTAGAGATAAATTATCTATCTTTATAAACTTAAATATCGATCTCTTCTTATTCGTTTAGATTACTATATAATTATATAGATATAAAAGTATATAATCGAATCTATTAATATAGTATTAAGACTTTCTACTTCTAATCTCGTAACGAAATTAATTACGTAAAATAGTAGTCGTTATATTATCGAGTACGAAGATTAAGATTTTAAAGTTCTCTTTAATAAATTCTTCTTCGAAACGAATATATAATAAAATTACGTATAAATAAGATATAATCGAGTAGTAATTTTACTATAGCTTACGAAACTTTATATTAGAGTCTTTAAATAGACTTTATTCGTAGATTAAATTCGTTTAAGAATTCTATAAATTCTAAAATCTTATATCGTTCTACGTATATTAAAACGCGAGTAACTTTTCTCGCTTCGCTATATCGACTAATTTCTATCGCTGCTCTCGTAGCTTCTATAAACTAACTTTAAGATCTAGATTAAGATTCTAGCTTATCTTTTCGCTAATCTAAGTTTAAAACTTCGAGATAATATTAGAAGCGCGAGAAAATAGACTCTATACTCCTTTTAACTTACGCGACTAAAATTACTTTTAAAAGTTTCTCTTTAATGCTCTTATATATTCTTTCTTATTATTATCTTTCTTTTCTAGCTTCTAACTTTTATTATATTTTTCGATAATCGATTATAGTATCGTTCTAAACTGCGTATTCGCTATCTTTAGTATATTCGTATCGTACTTAATAAGAATATAAATATCTTCGGCTCTCTTAACTAAGATCTTATAGCTCTACTATATAGACTAGAAGTTCTATCGAAAGATAAAGTACTTAATAAGTAAACGATATACAATACTAACGCTTAAAGTATCGAGATATAAAAGATTAACGATATTATTAGATTTATCGTCGATAAATTTTTTTTATTCTTTTTCGAAGTTAGTCGCGAGTATCGTTAAGACTATAGTTATAAATAAAATAAGTTAAGGTCGATATCTCTAAGAAGTTTAAGCTCGTTTCGATAGTTACTCTATCTTTTTAAAAAAGATACTTATTTTATCTATAATATTTTAAGATAATATACTTCTCGAGATTATAATTATTTTTAATCGTAATCGCGTTTCTCTATAATCTTAATTAAATCTCTAAATACTTATCTCGTTATAAGCTAAAAGCTTCTAGTCGTTCTTCGAAAAAGTATATACTTTATTATAGAAGATTAATTCTACTTTTTACGCGATATTTAACTTCGAGATCGTAATAGTATAATCTAATTTCTTATACGAGATAAAGTAGATATTACGTCTCTTTATCTATATCTAATAGATATCGAGTACTAGAATAGTCGAAAGATTTAGTAAAAATATTTTTATCGATCTTACTTCTTACGTTCGAGTATTAGAAGTTATAAAGAAGTTATAAATATCTCGCTTTTATACGTCTTTAGCCTTATCGATAGCGCTATCGTACTCTTTCGCGATAACTATCGAAGATAAGAAGAGATCTAGACCTATTTAGAAGAATAATTAGATATTAAAGATAACTAAATAAAGAACTTTCTAAAAATACGATAGTATATTCTTATCTAGTACGTTAATCTTTAACTAGAATAAGATCTATTTATTATATCCTTTAAAGACTTAATATTTAAACTAATCTCGGTATTTATAAGAATAATAAAATCTCTTAAAGACGAGATCTTTTTATTATAGTCTATTAAAAGTTAAATACGAAGTTCTCGTCTTCGTAGCGTTCTTAAAAAGGTAAATATTATAGAATAAATCTAAATCTTTAGCGTAATATCTATACTTCTCTATCGCTCGAAGAATTAATAAGATAATAAATACGAGTATAGCTACTTAAGTCTTTTCTATATTTATTATACTAGCTAAGATTACGAGAGATAACTCTAAGCTAGTAAGAACTAGTTACTACGTATTAAATAACTAATATACTATTAGTTAATAGTTCGAGTTAAAGTACTTTTAAAATATCGAGACTCGTAATCGCGAATATTATACTATATCTATAAGACTAGAATATCTTAAAATATAATAGAGCTTCTCTAAAGATTCTCGATTCTAGTAAGTAGCGATCTCGTATATACTTAACGTATCGCGTTATATAAACGAGACGAAGTCGTTAAAGTAGTATATCTAATGCTTATTATCGTAAACTAGAAGTTTATCGATATTTTATCGCGATACTTTATTAATCGTCTAGTCTATAGTTAGTATAATTAGCTTATATACTTACTCTTCTCGACTTTTATTAAATACTATATTATATATAATCGTATTATAGTTTATAATATCTATCTTAATTATTCTATTTTCGTATATACTCTTTACTATTTTAATTATCTTATTAAACTTTCTACTAAGGTTTTCGTTAGTATAATTAGCCTCTTTAGTAGGCTAATCGATATATATCGTAAAATAAACTTCGCTAGCGCTCGTTTACTAAGTATTAAAGCTAGAGATTATAGCGATAGACTATAAGACTACGAATTTATTAAGTATAGAAGAGACGTATATATACTCTATCGCGCCTTAGACTAGTATACTAGATATTAGTCTATTCGTACTACGTAGTAATAGATTATCGTACTCGTCTACGTCGAAGCGCGATAAGCTATACGATCGAGAAAAAATAATAGTAGAAGCCGCGAAAAATACAGAGTCTTTAACTTAAACGAACCGCGTAGATCTACTCGTAATAGTAGAGTCTAATCTCGTATCGCGAAAATATATTAACTACTATAAGATCTTAGATATCTAATTCGACTTAGATATTATATCTAAATCTTTAAGCGAGTTATAGTTATCTAATACGCTTTATAATAAAGAGCGTCGTCTCGTTATTAAAGCGTTAGCTTAACTCTTATTATAAGCGCTAGATAATCTTTATAGTCTACGATAACGGTATCTCGACGAGTCTATATTCTAATCGAGAGCAGTATCTTTAACGTCGTCTATTCTTATATCGTCGTCGACACGTAAGATAGACCGTCTAGATTTCGATAGATAAGAGTCTTATAGTATATTACTAGAAGAGTAATTATCCTCTCGTTTAACGTTAACGTCTTTCTCGTTAAGATTAATAATCTACGGTTTCTCTTAATTAGTAGAGACTTCTAACTTAATTTCTCTTTAATCTAGAGTAGTACTTCTCTACTATTTCTTAAAGATAATATCGAGTTTACTGTTCTCTATAAACTTCTACTCGCGGTTTATACTATAAAGCCGATATTAATTCTATATAAGTAGAAAATATAGCTTAATACGCTTATTACTCGACTAAAGCGACTGTAATTTAGATATTAACTCTTTATAATCGACTATACCTATTCGAAAAGCATCGTTAAATAATACTTTATCTAATCGTACTCTCTACGAGTATATTCGTTTAGAGTTAGACGTACTACTAAAAAATATCTTAAAAAGAACTCTTTTTATATCGACTTCGATTAATAAAAGTACGCTAGCGAGTTACGCTAGTAAAGTCGAATATCCTAAAAAGAAAGTAGCTATTCGATCGATTACTTATAAATCGACTACTAATAAGAACGAAGGAGAACTTTATATAGAGACTTATTAAGAAATTATTAACGTAGATAGAGTAGAAGAACGTATAGAGAAGCCTTATAATACGAATAGCGTAGTATAGCGATCTACGTAAGAAGAACTCTCGATTTTTCTTTTAGTATACTTATATTTATTATATACAGCGTCTTTCTCGTCGTTATCGATATCGCTACGCTATCGCTTCTAGAATAGTAACGTACTAACTATAGTTTATAAAGTCGTAGATCTTAAAATCTATACTAAAATCTACTTAGGCGATACGGTAAAATCCTTTAGTAAGTACTTATAAAGATCTCTTCTATCGTAAGTTCTACTCTTTAGCCTTAAAGAGCGATTCTATTAGCTAAAGACTCTATAAACCTATTCTTTAATCGTTTTAGGCCTATACTTTTTAGGATTCGACTACTTTAGATACTAGTCGACGATAATTAATTCGATAGTATACTTAGTACGCTATATATCCTTAAGTACTTTCTAAAGAATATCTTTAATACGGACTTAATTACTCTTATATATACTAAGTATATTTTTAGTTAGCGGTAATTACTGCTTATAGAATCTAATCTTATTACTTCGTAGCTCGTCGAACTTATTTTAGTTCTTTATAAGGCTAAAAATAACTTACGCAGCTTTATCGATAGTCTAAGATCGATCGATCGATAGAACGTCTATAATTATAACTATAGTATTCGAGTTCTAATTAAGTTTCGTAGTACTTAAGAGTCGTAAACGTCGCGTATAAAAAGTAAGGGTTCTAGAAGTTAAATTTTAAGAGCGTAGTAGTATTTATAATCGTTTTCTAAAAACTTACTTAAGTAGATTAAAGTATAAATAGTATCTTCGTTATTAGTCTTTTTATTATCTAATATCGATAAATCCTTTTAAGTTTATCGAGCCTATCGAGTCGGCTCGACGGGACTTTATAGACTCGAGTTACCTTTAACCGAAGTCCTTTCTCTCGAGAAACGATAAACGCGGGATCTAAAAAGGCCGAAATAGCCGAAAAGTCCTAAAAGTTAACAATGGCCGAAATAGCCCGTTAATTTCGCTAAGATAAGATAAGAATAATTATTAAGCTAAGCCTCTATTAAAGGCTCTACGAGGCCTTCGAGATCTTAAATACATAGCCTCGAATTATCTCTCGAATCACTAGTCGTACTAGCCAATAACGGACGCCTTATATATATTATCGCCGCGCTAAATCGATTAGAATAATAAAAAGCTGATAAATATATACTTATTAAAAAGTTAGAGGCCTTTTTATAATATAAAGGACGTTATCGACGCTAGTAATAATGCTTAGCGAACGTGCACTGTGGCTAAAATATTTAAATAATTCTTAGCTAGCATATACTGTGGCTAAAATATTTAAGTAGCTAAAATAATTCTTGACTGGCATACACTGTGGCTAGAATAATTTTTTTTTACACTCGAATACAGCTAAACGCGCCTAGACGCCGTCGAGCTTAATGTACTCAGCCCAGGGCCAAAAAGTCCGAAATGGTCCGCCGCGAGCTAAAAAGTCCCGTCACGAGCTAAAAAGTCCTACTTTCACCGTCCGGAATTACCGATATAAGTCTATAACTAAGATAAAAAGTAAGTCGAAGACGCTAATTTCGCGCTTAGTATATATATACAGCTAGAGTAAATACTATCTAAAACTTATAAATTCTAAAGTCGTTTCTCGAGTACTACTATACTTATAAGATCTACTCTTTAACTGCTAATATACGAGTCTATAGTTAGTTCGTTAACGTTTTAAGTATTTAGTTCTAAGAGATTAATTAATAATCTAGACGCGTTTCGAGATATATATACGTATAGCTACTAGTCGAAATACGACTACGATATATATAAGAGTGCCTTATATATAACGCCGGTACGGATTATCTTCGCTTCGCGAAAAGGGCTGCGAAGACGCTTAGCGTAACTGTAAAACTCTACGCAGCTCTTGTAGACACCTTTTAGCTCTTTAGTGTTAATTTAAGAATCGATAGATAGTATTGTATTTACGCTCTTACCGTAATCCTTATAGTTTTAATACTCTCTACGAAAAGGAGAGAGCCTATTTACTTTACTATAGCTTCTAGAGATAAGCAACGCGCTATTATCGTCGTCGACGATTCTACGATCTCTATAGGAGAGACCGCGAAGGCGAATAGTTAATAATTCGTATCTTAGTTAACTACTAAGCTCTTAACGCGTTCTCTAAGGGTTATAGAGAATACGAAAGACTACGAAGGTATCGCGAAGGCTAAAACGCCCTTATCGGGCGTAGACTCGCTATAGAAGCAGCTAGCGTCGTTAACTACTAAGAAAGTACTATACGCTATTCTTAGCCGCGTTATCGAACTCGAGTAGTACCTCGTACTCGATAAGCGTCGAATTCGACTCGAGACGAAGACTACTAAGCGTAGATTAACGAACGACGAGCGAGTTATAACTCGTCTAAGCGAATCTCGCGTAGAGGCCTTTCTCGTCTCTAGCGTAGAAAGTAAGAGACGTAGAGACTCTACTAGTATCGCGTTTACCCTTAGCGGTATAGCGATAGTTATAGGTAAACGAAGACCGCGAATTATAATACTCTAACTTTCGACGAATTAGTAGGCTCTCGTAGAAGGATTCTAGATAAGAGAGAAGTTATAAAAGTATCTACGTAAGTTCGAGATTAACTATATAAAACTAGGCGTAACGCGCGAAGAATAAGTCGCTATCGCGATAATAACTCTCTAGTAGAGCGAGTAGATTAGACTCGATTACTAGCTACGAGAGCGCTAGATCGACTTCTCGTTTAAGCGAATAATACGATACCTCGAGACTCGTTTAGACAATTTAGCCTTACTTTATCTAGCCGTATAGAAAGAGATAACCTTCTATAGAAAAAGAAAGAACGAGTCGTATAATTAGTATCGCTAGAGACTATAGAGCCTAGAGAAAGTAGTAAACGAGAAATAAAATAACTCGTAAAAAATTCGCTTTTATTAGCTATACTTCGAGCTAGATAGAGCGATAAAGCTAGAGATTCGTAAGTAACTCGCTTTCTCGTAGACTATTAACGAATTATAAGCTCGAATTACGTAACTCGAACTAGTAATAAACGCGCTCTCTAAGTAGAGAAAGCCGTTATAGAAAGCCGTAAATAAGAATACTAAAGATAGATTATTTACTTTTAGCTATTCTCTCGGTAATTCTTCTTTATAGAAGGCGTCGCGAGATAAAGAGACGTCGCGATTTTCCTTTACGTAGAATAAGGGAAAACCTTATAGAGAGTAGTACGAATAAATTCGCTGCTTCTCGTATAATAAAGTTAACTATAAGACGATAAACTATCTCGAGAAGAAAGTATTTACGTCGAGAACGATCGCGGCTCGTAGAGTCTTCGCGAAGAAACTAACGAAGTCTATAATACTAAGAGTACGCCGAATTCTCGCGTAAAGAGGCTATAAGACTCTAAAAGTACCGCTTACGCGAACGGCGATCTCGTTTAAGATACTAGTAAGCGAGCGAAAGGTTAAAGCGTTACTCGATAGTAGTACGAAGATAAACTTAATATCTCGCGAGTTCGCGAAGAGATATAAGTTCTCTAGCGTTAACTCGTCGTTAACTCTCGTAGTCTTAAACGGCGTTACGATAAATACCTTTCGTAGTTACTATTTAAATTATAGTATTTCTAATTCGAATACTAAATTCCGAATCTCGAGAGTCTCGTTTATATCTATAGATTTCGAAACTAACTAAGTAGAGATTATTCTAGGTATATCTTTCTTATACTAGTAGAATTTCGCGATTAATTAGTAAAGAAGTAAGTTCGTCTAGAATTCTAAGTATATTATACTAAAGAATATAAAGATCTTCTTTATAGAAAACGATAATATTACGTATATCGCGTACGTACGTACTATATCTAATCTCGAAGAAGTATAGTAGAACGATAAGAAAGAATTAAAGCTTCGCGAAATTTAAAAGCTTCTATCTTATAAATATTTTAATCTAGTAAATATATTTCGTTTTAATAGAACGAGCTCGCTGTCTTCTTATTAAGAGAAAAACTATACGATTAATTTAGTAGAGAGAGACGTACCTCTACGAAAACCTCTTTACTCGCTCTTCGAAAAAGAGCTATAAGTATTACGATAATATTTATAAGAGAATCTCGCGAATAGCTTTATTCGCTCTTTTAAGTCGTCGACGAAAGCGTCGATCCTCTTCGCTTTAAAGATAAATAGAAGACTACGACTCTACGTAGACTATAGAGGGTTAAATCGAGTAATAAAGAGAAACGTCTATCTACTACTTTTAATAAACGAGATTCTAGATCGTTTAAGTAGCGCGAAGATCTTTACGAAGATTAATATTCGTAACGTCTACTATCGACTTCGAATTAAGAAAGATAACGAGTAAAAAACGATTTTTCGTACGCGATATAGCCTATTCGAGTATCTCGTTATACTCTTTAAGCTCTTAAACGTCTCTACGAGTTTCTAATTCTATATTTATAAATATTTAAGAGAGTATCTAGACGTTTTCGTAATTACGTATCTCGATAATATCCTAATCTTCTTAGCGAACGAAGTAGACTACGCGCAGTATATTCGTCTAGTACTAGAGATACTATAGAAAGCTAGCTTATATACGAATCTTAGTAAGTATAAGTTTAACGTTCGCGAGATTAACTTTCTCGGCTTTATTATCTTAACTAAGGAGATTATAATAGAAAAGAAGAGAATCGTAGCTATTAAAGACTAGTCGAAACTAGTATTAGCGAGAGATATTCTAGTATTTATTAACTTCTATAACTTCTATCGACGATTTATCTACGGCTTCTCTCGTATTATAGGCCCCTTAACGAACCTACTAAAGGGCGAGAAGATAAAAAGATAGTCGAAGAAAAAAGCGAGAGAAGAAGAGCTTCGTAGACTATAAATAAAGAACGAGTAAAGAGAACTCTTTCTATCGTAGAAGGCTCGCGAGGCTTTTAACGAGCTTAAGAATCGATTTACTAGTAAACTATTTCTATATTACTACGAATCGTAAAGAAAAAAACGACTAGAGATAAATATCTTAAGCTTTACTATAGTAGATATTCTTTTATAGCTCGATAATAAGAGTACGTAGAGAGTAGTCGTATACTACTCTCGAAAGATAACTTTAGTAAAGAGAAATTACTAGATTTACAACTAAAAGCTATTAGTAATTATAGAATACTTTAAGTACTAAAGATACTATCTAGAGAGAGCTAGAGAGATAATAGAGATACTTATAAATTATAATAATCTACGGTACTTCTAAATAACTATTAAGCTAATTCGAAGATAAATAAGGTAATTATAGACGCTATCGACGTTCTAGTTTACGATTAGCTATTGTATAGGTACTGCGAATATAGCGAACGCGCTATCGCGACGACCGGACTTAATAGAAGATAGAGAGTAGGAGAAATAGTAGGTTTACTACTTTATACTTTAGTAGACGTTAGAGATAACGCCTTACGAGAAGAAAGATTAGAGTAAAGTATACTCGTAACTTTAAGATCTAAAAATAGTTCTATATAGCTAGAAGATAAAGACGAAAATATTTATAGTAATTCGTATTATTCGTACGAGAATAGTAGATATCTACGTAGTCTTAGAGAGCGAGATAGCCCGAATAGCGTCTTAAGCGAAAGGAGTATAGTAGAAGGTATAGAATACCTTAAGAAAGAGACTTTCGAAATTTCTACGAATAGACTCGATTATATATAGAGTTAAAGAGAATTTAGTAGATTACGAGAAGCTTACGAATCTATAATTAGCTATCGCGAACTAGAAGAAGACTTAAAATCTTCTTTACTTTAAGAATCTACTATATATTCCGGCTTACGAGGCTTTACGTATCGAGTTACTAAAGAAATACTATAATAGCCTAGCGATAAGATACTTCGTAATAAAGAGAACGTATATAGCCTTATAAAGAAAATACTAATAGCTAGATATAAAAAGAATAGTAAACGACTACTATAGATTATACGTAGTATATTAGAGAGCGAGAGTATCGCGAGATAAGCTAGTAAAATTACTATAATCTATTCTATTACTAATAGAAAAGTATTATAAGATTATAATAAATATAATTACTAATCTATCGGCCTCGAGAGTATAGTACGAGATAGAGTTTAACGCGATACTTAATATCTACTATAAGCTCTCGAAAAGAGTAAAGATTATTTCGGTACGTAAGAATATAACGATAGCGTAATTAGCCGAGATTTAGCTATAAGAGATACTTAAGAATTAGAGAACTCCGTAAGCTATTATCTTAGACTATAGATCGATCTTTATAGCGAAGATAATTATAAATATCGTATTCGAGTTACGAATTAAGATAAAGCTATTAACGGCTTATTATTCGTAGACGAACGGTTAGATAAAGAGATTTAATAGTATACTAAAGTAGTACTTACGCTGTTTCTATAGCTATACTTAGAACGACTAAATTAGGCTATTATCGATAGCGAAGTTCGCTTATAATATCGTAAAATACTCTACTACCGAGAAGACGCCTTTCGAGATAATCGAGAAACGTATTTTTAACTTTAACTTTTTCTTTCGCGAGGACGATAACCGCGATAAGGAATATATCGAGACTACGAACTAAATCGCGATAGTATAAGAGATAGAGCGAAAGGCCTATACTTTACTACTAAAGGCGTAAGAATATTAGAAGATCTACTATAATAAAAAGTATCGCGATCTTTAGCTAATTCTAAACGAGTATATTCTATTAAGCTTACGGAATATTAATACTAAGCGACTATACTATAAACTCGAGAATAAGTATATAGAGCCGTATTAAGTTTTAGAAAGAATCGAATAGAACGTATATTATTTCGAGCTTTTAACGAATCTTCGTATTTATAATATTTTCTATATCTTACTACTAAAGAAATTCGTTTAAAGATAAAAAGAACTACGACTCGAGTCGCGACTACTAAGATTAGCTATAGACTTAGAGTAGAAGCAGTATTTAGTAGAATAGATAATCGACTCGCGAATTAAGAGCGAGAAGTTATAGTATCGAGTAAGATAAAAGAGATATTTAGTAAAGAACGATTAGTAGTTATCGATAAATAAATTAAATAATTACGCTCGTCTAGTACGAGAGTACTATAAAAAGAATCTAGAGAAGATTAACGAGCCTAGATCGAGTCGTAGAGCAGCGAAGAGACGAGCTATCTAGTTAAAACTATAGAACGTAGTATTCGACTTAATTCGACTTCTCTACTAATTACTATTTCTCTACTAATTACTTCGCGAACTATTACTTTTCTATTAAGAGCTCGACGAACTACTACTTTCTTACTAACTTTCTCGCGAACTATTACTTCTAAGAGATATCTTATTACTCGACGACTACTAAGACTAACTACTTAACGTACTGCTTCGAGGGCCGAGTCTTAAACTTAGCGACGGCCGCGTAAGAGATAAACCGCTATTAGATAGAGAAATATTATTACTAGTACTATAAGAAGAGATCGAAATCGACGAAGAGATAAAGCTAGAGTCGCGAGACTAGCTAGAATCTACGTTTAAAATATTTATAATCGATAAAGAAATCTATTAAAGAATATATAAAAAACGCGAATAACCTTAAGCTTACTCGTTAAGCGTTATAAGAATATTATTATAGAACTATATTATAGTCTATCGACTAGTATTAGAAGACTTACTAGGATAATCGCGTAGAAAGTTAAGATATTTCTAAATTATTTACTAAGCTTATCGAGTAAACTAACTAAATAAACGATACTCTATCTCTAATATATCGCTACGTACTCGCGAGATCGAAGTAGTACTAATAGAGCTTAGAGTAGAAGAGATCGAAGGAGTCTAGCTACGAATCGCTAGTATAGACAGCGTACGAGAACTAGAAGTCGAAGTTAGAGATAGTACGCTACTCGGCGATAGACGAAGTATAGAAATATCGATCGAGATCTAAGTACGAGAAGTTCGCGAAGAGATAGTAGTCGTTGTATTATTCTATATACTATTAGCGAGATAACGAACGAGTCGTAAACGAGACTTATATTCTAATAGTAACTAGAAGCTATATTATAAATATCTCGAGCTAGATAAACAATATAGCTTAGACGAGCGTTTATTTTTATAAAATAAGAGATATACTTAGAATAAGCCGAATACTCTTTTATAAAGAGTTAGCGAGAGAGATAGAACTAGAAATAAGCTGCTTATCGCTAGTATAATAATAATAACGATAAGAATATCGCTAAGTTATAGTAGTAAAATATAATATCGTCTAACGACTCTAATTATAATAGAATAGAGTATATTAATCCTAACTCGTACTCTACGAAAGGTATCGTCGAAGAGTTAATCGACGAAGCGAGATCTCTCGCGAAGAGAAATAGCGAAGTCGATCTTAACTCGAACTAGAGTAAAAGATATAAAAGATAATACTATTAAGATTATAGAATATACTCGTAATAATCGTAGTAAGTATCGTAGCTCGAAGACTAAAGCTAAAGATAGTCGCTATAGTCGAGCTATCGTATAGAAAGTACTAATTAAATTACTACGTAGCTATATTAATTAGAATATTACTAATAAAGTTATCTCGTACGGTAAAGAGCTATAAGTATAGTCCGCTCTAGTAAATACGAGTAAAAGGATTTTAGTTAAACGCTATTATAACGAGATAGAAAATAACTATAGAAGAAATAGTAGTAAATAAAGAACTATAAAGATAAATATAGATAAGACGAAAGATAGAAATACTTATAGAAAATCTACGCTACGAAAAAGATAAAATAGATAGATAAACGAGTACTATCTAAACGTAATCGCGAGAAAGCTATAATAGCGAGAAGGGTTTCGTAAGAAAAGTAAGAACTAAACTAAAGTATAAACTAAGACGAAGATAAACGAAGATCTTTATCGGTAAATTCTTTTAAGTTTATCGAGCTCGTCGAGTCGGCTTAACGGGACTTTATAGACTCGGGTTATCTTTAATCGAAGTTCTTTCTCTCGATGAACCGATAAACTAAAAGGGGATAACTAGGACTTTCTAGCTATTTCGGCTATTTCGGCTATTTTAGTCTTTCTAGTCTTTATAGCTACGAGTACTTCTATCGTTCTTATTAATCTAAATAATCCTTTAATAATTATTACCGTTCTTGCTGCGTCGGTACTTATTGTCGTACGTCGCTCTAGAATAATCCTTATCGTTTCTACTACGTCGGTACTTATTGTCGTACGTCGCTCTAGAATAATCCTTATCGTTTCTATCGCGTCGGTACTTATTATCGTACGTCGCTCTAGAATAATCCTTACCGTTCCTATCGCGTCGGTACTTATTATCGTACGTCGCTCTAGAATAATCCTTATCGTTCCTATTACGTCGGTACTTATTATCGTACGTCGCTCTAGAATAATTCTTATCGTTTCTACTACGTCGATACTTATTATCGTACGTCGCTTTAAAATAATTCTTATCGTTTCTATCGCGTTCGTATTTACTACTATCTACGATTTTATAATCTCTATTAGCATTATTATCGTAGTTACCCTTTTTATTATCTATAATATTTTCGACGATACTATATTTAATAGACTCGACGTATTAGTAGCGTAGTACGGTTTCTTCGTTTAGTAATAGTTATTTAATATTTATAAAACTACTAATCTATTTATAAGTTATATCTAGACCACTACGACTTTAAGACTCGTTAAAATTATCTTTCTAATCTAGAGCTAGTTCGGCGTACCGACCGTTATAATTTACCTTAGATAGAAATTTTAGATAGTTAGCTTTATCGTTAATAATATTCGAACGCTTTTATATCTCTACGACGCTACTAGATAGATAATACTATAAGCGTTATTTCTTCTCTATATCGAGAGTATCTAAGAACTCTATAAAACTTAAAGTAGATAATAGTATACTTATATCTTCTTCTCTTTTCTCGTTAGACGACGGCGTATTAGAATATTCTACTGCGTTCTTCTAGTATATCGAATAATTAAATTATAGTATTCGATCGCGAGCTCGTTATTAGTCGTTACGTAACTATAATATATTATACGATAGTTATAAATATAAAAGTAGAGTATATCTTTCGCTAACGAAGTAGCTGCTTAGCAGTAAGTATACCTTTATTATCGTACGCGTTATCGAACGTAGAAGAATATCGTTTAAGAGCTTAACTAGCGTATTCTTCCTTCTACGCCTTATTAATATCGTATATCTCGATTATACTTTAGCTAGACTCTATTAGTATAATATCTAATTCCTTTAAATCGTCTAATAACTCTCGAAATTAGTCTTATATAGACTTAATCTCTAGTACTATAGTACTAAAGCCGTAGTCGCGTATATACCGTATAATATAGTTAAGATAAATATTTTATCTCTTATATAAAATTTATTACTAGGACTTAAGCAGTCTCTTCGCTAGTACTTAAGAATACGTTAGTCGATATTCGAGTTACTTATTCGTAATAAAGCCTTACTCTAATTTAATTTACTAGTATATCGATTAAGTATTTTCTTCTTACCTTCGTATTCTTTAATAGCGTATCGAATTATATCGTAAACCTATAGTAGATACTCTATCGTAATCTTTTAGAAGAATTATTATATCTCGATCTTTACTGTTAGCGACCGTCTTTTATTAGACTCTACTCTAAAAAAGACGGCAGTTACTGCCTTATATATAACTAGACTAAAAAAGCGATCTCCTTACGTTTAGCTATATTTATTAATATATATCTTATCTTACTAATAATCTACTTACCTTTTTATTAAGATACGTAAATCGGTCGTTCTCGAGTAGCCGTACTATCTACTCTCTCGTACCCTTATCGCTTTAAGTTTCGTTAAAGTCTTTAAAAGTATAGAACGTATCGACTACGAGACGAATTCTTTCTATAGCGTAAGACCGAAACGTACTAATATAATTATATAGCTTATTATTATTAGTACGTGCCTTATAGTCTACTAACGACTTACTTTACGTACCTCGTCGAGAGGGGATTCGAGTAGTATATTCTTAGTATTTCTACTATTATAACTACGAGGAGATATTCTCTAGACCGTATTACTCTATAGGTGTTTTATATACTCGTTTAGCGTATTCTTTTTCTCTTCTAGCTATATATTTAGTTTAAGGTCCCGATCTTCGACTCTAGCTCGACCTATAAAGATAGCCGTTTATAACCGATTATAAGCTACTATAAGAATATTAGCGTACTCGTAGTTAGATACGTATTTATCTTTTCGCGGTATACTCTTCTATAGTAGTCGTCTTTTTCTAGGCTAGCCTTTAGCTTCGTCGTCGGCTAAATACCTTTTAAATAAGTGTATAGATAACTACGGTATATTATTATTCTTCGACTATAGCGAACTCGATATTCTTAATAGAGATAGTAGAGAGCTATCGATTACCTTTCGCCGATAACGATACGTTAGTTTACTAACGCTATCTCGACTTTAGCTCTAGTCGTAGTTAGTAGACGATAATATCTACATTCGCGTACTAATTCTAAGCTTAGTATATTTACTGTAATTACCGAAAGAGAATATCGCCTTAACTACGCTCGATCTTAGTAGTGCGCTTATCGCGCGAGCTAGTTCTTACTAATTAGATTAGCTAAGTCTTTAGTTTCGTAGAGTATATAATACTGTATCTAAAGTTGTATACTATTTACTAGAACTAGCGTTCTAAGATTCTTCTTAGATTTCGGTATTATAATAAATAGACTTAAGTATAAGAGTATCTAGACTTAGATAGAGATTAAGTATAAACTCTTAAGAGATCGATATAAGTATATTTCTCGAAAGACGAAGAGAGAATAGTAAGGACGTACGTTAATAGTAGCGAAGAGAAGTATTCTATATACCGATAGTAGTACTCGGAACTTCTATTAAAATACGCTATACTACGAACGTAGTATTTAATTTACTTAAGTTCGCTAAAGTCGTTAGTTTTTAACTAGGTTTTCGTAATAATCGGTAAATTTAGTTAATTCGTATTACGTACCGATTAAGCTTTAGTTAGAATTATACTTATCTATATCTAGATTCTATATTGCTCTAGAACCGTATAGCAACGTTCGTATTATTATCGTAGATCTAATAACGCAGTGATTATCGTAGCGATTATTAGTCGATCGAGAAAAGCTAAGAAGCCTTAAATAGTACTATAAACGTGCTTTAAAGTAAGTAAGAAGTTCTTAGTCGCTTTAAAGTTTAATATATTTACTTAAAGACTTAGATATATTACTCGCGCGTAAGTCTCGCTACTCTACTAGTAAGTATAAGGCTAAGCTTTAATATTACTTTATAGGTATCTATTTTATCTTACTAGTTAATTATAGCTGCTCTAGTATCGAGACGTTAGTTAATTCCGCGGTAATATAGCTATAGAGATAAACGGAGTAAGAAGTACTATTTTAATAGTTTTCTTATATACGATTAGAACTACTAAAGGCTTTATAGTACTAAGAGTTTCGTTCTATACTCGATTACTCGCTAAAAGGACGTAGTCGCGTCTTATCTTTAAGTTCTATTAAACTCGAACTCGAACGTAAGTCGAAAATATTTATTTTAGTATTGCTTTATACTGAATGCTTAGAACGACCTTTTATCGTCTACTATCTCGTCGTCGGCGTTTTATAAAAGTAGCGTATAATTCTCGTCTACGTTATATTCTTCTCGTAGCTACTTCGTTATACGTAGTTATCGAAGGTCGATAGACTTAGTAAATCGTTTATTCTTATAGTCGTCGCGTATTATGAGTTCTTTAATAATATAGAATTTCTTAAGGCCTAAACTTCTATTCTTAACGACTACGATCGTTCTCTCGAAGGGACGTTCTAGTAGAACAGTAAACGATACTTCGATCTCTATAAAAGATATATTAATAGCTCGTAATATCGATTACTTATCGAAAGGCGTAGGCGTATTTAATCGTTTTCGAGCTTCTTCTATTTTATTATAACTTAAGCTTAATCGCTGCTTTCGTCTACGTTAGTTACTTTTCTTACTTAAGATAAGATTAGTTACTAGCTTTTTCTATTCGCCGTTCTTATCGTATAAGTCGAGAAATTTACTAATAAGAGTAGAATATAAATACTCCTCGCGCGTCTGCTTTACGGTGTATAAGTTCTCGTAGTTGCCTTTTAGTTTAGAGTTACTATCTTACTAGTCTACGATAAAATATCTAAACTTAAGGTTACGACTTCGTAATACAGTATTATTATTCGAAGTAGAGCTAGAACTTCGCTTTAGTATATCTCTTTACTAGGTATTAACGCTTACTTAACGCGATTTAGATATAGGGTATAGTAAGCTTATTCGTATTATTAAAGACGTTAATATTAACGACGAATATTCTACGTATAATAAATAGACGTAACTAACGAGTCGTAAATAGTTTATACGCGTCGAGGATAAAGATAGAAAAAGTAAATTACTTTTAGCGATTAATAATACTTCGAAGTAGTTCGTAATCTTAATATTATCGTAGAGTCGTAATCTATTAGATATATATATCCGAGTACTCGTTAAATATATAATAGCTAGATCGATCTTATAACGACGGTACTAATAGTATTTTTCCTATAGATAGTATAATTTATTTTTATATAGTATAAATCGATATACTTCGTAATTATAGAATTTATCTAGTAGTATTATTAATTAGAAGATCGAGCGAACGCTAGATACCTTAAAAGAAACTAAATAAAATTATATAAATTCTATAGCGATACGTTATCGTCGTTCGAAATAAACGATATTAAACGTAATAGTCGTAATCTTCTAGTCGATATCTTCTAATAGCTAATTCAATTAAGAATCTACTTCGTATATTGCTAATATACTACTCTCGAATATAATAGAACGATTACGTATTACTCGAGTACGTATTATATTAAATTCTAACTAGCTATAAGCCTATAAGCTCTCTCGTATTTATAGCGTTATATCGTAGCGATAGCTGTCTTTCTTAATAGATAAGATAGTATCTCTCGAGATATAGTTAAAGGTCTAATAGTATCTATAGTTCGAGTATCGTCTAGGCTATTCTAGTATTACTGATTCTCGAAGATTACTAGAGCTTCGGTATAGAGTAGATAATCGTATTTTCGTCTCTAATAAAGATCTAGTTATTATACTCTAAGAAAGAAGGTTAACGAGCTCTAATACTACCGCGTAAGGGTAAACTCTTAACGACTTACTATAGTATCTTCGGTATTCTAGATAATATTAAACTCGAAGGCTCGTACTATTCTATCTACTTCTAGATTATACTAATAGAACGCAGTTTATAGAAGGTTAAATCCTCTTTATAGTACTAAATTTACTGTATTTATTCGAAGATAATTCTTTTATAATAATTAATATATTCTATTTAATGTACTTTAAGCCTATATAGATACGATAAAATTAATTCGACTGGTTTTAAGAGCTTATTATCGTCTATAATAAATATTGCTATATAGTAGTATTTAGAGAGTATTTTCTACTTTAGAATAAGTAATGACTAAAGGATTAAGTAAATAAGAATTAGTATACGTAGCTAAGAAGAGTCGAGTATAAACTGTAATCTATAAGTAATAAATACTCGAGTTAATTTATTATAAATTAACTCTAGTTATTATTCTATCTCGCTTATTATCTGCTCTTCTCTACCTTTCTCTCGTATTAACAATAATTATCTATAATTAGTCTTCGTTTAAACCGTTTACCCTTCTAAGTAACTAACTTATTAGTCGTTTTAGCGCGATACTAACGAGTTTATAAGATAAGATGCCTTCTAAGAAGAATTAAGTCTTAAGAAGTAATCTAAATACCTTTATATCGTTATAGTATACTAATCTAATAGTAGAAATAATAGACTAGATAATACTCGAATAGCGTACGATTAACGAGTAAATCCTAAATATAACGCCTTAAGACCGAGTATCGATAAGACGACTTATATCGTTTATAGAGATATAAGTTTATCTAAACTCTTTCTAATACTATAATATAATTTTTATCTAGTAGGTTTTTAGAAACGCTCGAGCAGTAATTACTAAAAGTATTTAATATAGATTAGGTAAAGACCGTTTAGCTATAGTCTATCTTCGGTATTTAGCCGACTATTCGCGAGAGATATAGGATTATATCTAGAAATCGAGAGAGAAAATACTTATATCTCGACTCTATTCTAACGAATAATAAAAGATATACTATATTAGATACTTCGAATCTCTTAAGAAAGGCGACGAAAAAGACTTTAAGAGTAAGTACGATATATACTTATTAGTTAAAGAGAATAGAGTACGTTATAAAGTTATTACGACCCGTTTTAAGATTATCTATACGATTTAGATTTAGGCTTTTCTATAAATATAAACGAAGCCGAGACTAAACGATAGACTTAGTCTTATTCTCGTTCGTAATACGCGTTTACTAACTAGTATTAGTACTACTATATAAATACTTTCTCGAAGAGCAGAACGATAAGGTTAAACGAAAATTACTGTATAAATACTTTATAGTAGATAGTATTAAATAGTCTAATATACTATCTATTTTATAAAATAAGATACTAAAGCTAGAGTAAGTACTCGTAGTAAAACTCTAATAATATATTAGATAGTCGGTGTCTACCTTTTATTAGCTAAATATTCCGCTACTTATTCTAAGATTAGAAAGGAACCTAGAACTCGTTAAACGCCTTAAAATAGCTATTTAACTACTATCTTAATAAGATTACTCGCGAGATCGAGGTTTAGTACTAGACGAACTATAGCTAGAGAGTACTAAGAGAAGACGAGAAAATAATCTTAATATATTTAAGATCTTCGTTTTCTCTAGTATATATCTCTCTATAACCTTCTATTAGTCTATATAAAGTACTAACTTACGATAGTTATAAGCGTCTATAAATATAATAATAACGTCTTTCTCGTAGGCGCTATAGATACAGATACTATACGATTCGCGAATCGTATAGTTACTAAGCTTAGTTTTAGTTTCGATATTAACTCGTTTAATTTATTATTTAATATTAGTTTCGAATATTCTCTATCGAAGTTCGAAGCTATTTAAAACTTCTTTACTAAACAAGATATAGCGAACGCAGAGAGAGATAAAAAAATTAAATATCTACTAACTAAAAATACGAAAGTCGATACTAAGCTTAAAGCTAAATATAAGAAGGGTATAAATAGAGATAAGACGATAAAACGCTAGAATATAGTATTAATATAAGTTCGTCGAGAGATCGTATTCTTACGTAATATCTCTTTAAGTAGCTAAAACGATAATTAGCTAGTATATATTCGATCGTCTATCTTTCTTATCGCTCTATAAGATAGTCTAGTATTCTAGACCTTTAGTATATAGAATCGAGCTACCTTTTAGCGAGTATTTAATAATACTAAGGAGAAACGAAATAAGATCTATTATAAATTCTCGCTAGTTCGACCGAATAAGCTCTTCTTAACTAACGCTTAAACGACGCGTTACTATATCTAAGAAGTCTATAGAAACAGCTAAAACGAATAACGTATTATTACGATAGTATTTCGTAAGTACTATTACGTCGAATATACCTATATACTATATCTTAAAAAAGGTATCGGTAAAAGTAGATTACCCGAGACGCTTAATTTCGATATACTAGATAGACGGTAGAATATACTGTATACTATTTATATAATACTAATATATTATAGCTCCCCTTATAGAACTTATTACTCGATTTATACAGTCTATATTTACCTTAACGATAAATATACTTTCGAACTCTAAGAATTCTGTTTTAGCTACTTTTTAAAATAGAATCGGCCGTCTAAATTTTAGTACGAACGCTAATAAAAGACGTATAGATCTAGTATATCTTATACGTCTCTTATTAACTAATACTCTTTACGTTATCGATATTCGAAATCGTTAGATACTACTATCTCGACTTACTACTATTTAGTCGTCGAACTATATCTAGTTTATAACTTTATATTTTAGTATTAAAGCTCTCGTATAGTATATTTAGAATACGTTAAACACTATAAATAGATTTTTTAGAGAAGTCGAGCTTACTGTTCGAACTCGTAAACGAGTTTATTATTAGTTATTACGAGAGAAAAGAATCGACTATAATAATACGCTCGATCTTTTAGTTTCTAAGATTATATAGAGGTTAGTAAAGAAGTAGATACGATTTATTAGGTCGTTAATAGATATTAAAATTAGTTTAATTAATAGCTTTCTATAATATTCTTAATACGTATAAGACGATTTACGAGATCTACGATCGAGAGATAGAACTACTTAAATCTCGAATAACGCTAATAATACTACGAAAGTTAGTAATAAGTCGATAGCGTTATAGAAATCGATATAGTAGACTAAAGTTCTTAGTAAAGTAGATATTATATAAAGCTTAATTCGAATAATAATTAATAACTAGCTAATACTTCTAAACGAGTAGCGTATCGAAGAAGAATTTAAGAACGATAAAGATAAAGAAATTATAATCGTTAAATCTTAAAACGAAGAAATCGTAGTCGTTAAGTCTATCTTCTACGTATTATAGATAAATAGTAGTACGACGTAAACGTTATAGAAGATCTTAAACTTTCTAGTTCGAATACTAATACTTTATAATTTCGTAATTAAAAACTAAATAACTTAGAATAATTCTAGCTCGTAGTTAACGTAGAGTATAAGCGTATATCTACTAGAATATTATATAATATACGAGAATCGTTTAGTTTAATATTTTCGAGTTTAGAGAGTTTTTACGTTTATCTAGTATATCGTCTACGTCGGCTACTTAGAGTAGTAGATAGAAAGCTATAACTCGAATATACTACGACGATCTACTAAAAAGAACTCGATTACTGTATATCGAGAATCGTATTAATTAACGAAGGTAGTACTTAGCCGATATCGATAATCTACGTCGACGAAGGCTTATACGTAGGTGTTCGCGACTATAATCGATCGCTTATACCGCTCTTCGAATATCTCTTCTTAGCGATCGCTCTAAGCGCAGCTCTCCTATTAATATCTAAGAAATTATTAGGTACGAGAGTTATTTACGAGTCTTAGTTATAAGTATAGTTAACTAAAAATCTCTACGGTCGGCTTATTATAGTTAGTTTATCTTCTATCGAAACTATATATACGCTACGGATAATAGTTTCTAATAGCTAGATCTAGTAGCGAGGAACGGCTAGTTTAATAAATCGAATTATTCGATAAACGAAGTAATAGACTTCCCTTTTCTCGTAATTAAATATATTAAGGATAATACCTTAATAACGAATAGGCCGTTGCTTTAAATTAATTATCTCGAGATTAAGTATAGAGATAATAGTAACTAGACGTCTAATCTTTCGCTCGTTAAGTACAGCGGTAATCCTAAAAGTAGTATCTTCTTTTAGAAGCGACGTCGCCTTACGTCTTCGCTTTATAGATAGAGACTCGACGTCGCTAGAATCGCCTTAGTTATTTACTTTATCGGAAAATTCTTATATCTAGACGTAATCTCTTCGTACTCGTTCGAGTTTATTCCTCTATTAGTAGAAGCAGTATACTAGCTCTTTCTCGTTAATATTAACGCTACGAGCTGCTCTTATCGTTATTTTATAGTATATAATCGAGTTATATAGAGCCGTCTAGACATTATTTATCTAGGTATAATCGCTAGTTATAAGGCGGTTAAGCGTATAGTTAGATAACGATTCTTTTATTTAGCGAGAACGTTCGTTGCGAATTAAGATTATTACTATCTATATAAAGTTCGAGACGCTTAGCGACTCGTACGCTATCGACGTACGACGCTAGTTCTAAGAAGAGAAGCTAATAGATATAGACTAAGTAAATAGCTATCTTAGATTATTTAGATCTACGAGTTCGATTAAAGCTTTTAAAATCTTTATAATATCTGCTACGTCGGTCTCGGCTCTAGCTTTAACGCTAAAAGCTTAGTACGTTGTTCGACTTACTAGCTATTCTCGATAAAATAATATCGTGAGTATACGGTATAATCGTATAATATATTAATAGATCTGCTCGATCTAATTTCTATACTTATTAGTTCTTTCGTAGAATATTTTAAGATCTTTATACTCTACTTTATCTCGACTCGTATTTCTACTCTACGAACTGCTCTTTAATCTAATCTATTCGGAATAATGCGTAAGTATATACTATTTAGAAATATTGTAGATAGTATACGCTGTAGTCTCGTTTAAATCGGATCTCGTCGAGTTACTTTTATTACTAATTATATTATCTCGTGCTACGTCGAGCGAGAAACGTACTTTTCGGAGCTAATTATTATTACGAGCGTAGTCCTAGATATACTTAATTATATCTAGAATAAAGAGGTTATCGTTAAGGTAGTAGAGTATAGATTTACTAATAGATTTTACGCGAACAATAAAGTTAATATTAATTAGAGTATTAACGAATATAATTTATTCGAAATAGCTATCTAAGTATATACTAGCTAATACTATCGCTAGTTACCGTATAACTGTTCGCTAAAACGTGCCTTACCACTTTATAATATCTATAAAGTCGTCGAATCGGCGTATACTCGTAAAGGGAGGCACTGCCTTAAAGCGATAATTTAGTATTACTATAAACTCCTAGCGGAACTGCTTCGGTATCGAAGTATCTAGTTCGTTTCGAGGCTCGTAAACTTATAGCTAATAAATAATATTGTTAATCTAACCTTTATCGATCTAATATAAAATATTAAGTATTATAACGTCGTGCGTATTAGTAAAGAAGTACTACTAAAGATAGTTTTAATATAGTCGAATAATCGCGTCCTTTAGAGCTTTATTCTATTTAGTTTAAGGCGTTCGCAGCCTCGGTTAACGAATCTTAAGCTAAAGTTAACGCTAATATTAGTTAAGAATATTACTATAGTACCTTCGTAGCTAGCTAGTACCGTATAGTTCCTCTATAGAACTATACGGTACCGTATATACCGAGTATTATCTATTCTTCTTAATACTCGTAATTAGAACTTGCTCTTTATAGTTAATAAAGATACTAGTAATAACCGAATAGCAGTATCGATAGTATTCGTTTATATACAGTATCGATACCCTATTACGAGCTAGCTCGATTAGTAAACGGAATATTATCGATATAGCTAGATAGTAAATCTCGGATTTTACTACTAGACGATATTTAGAATCGATAAGTATAAAAATAAACTTTATCGTAATATAGTTAGGGACGTCGATACGGTTTAATAACTTATTAAAATAATTTAAAATCTAAATACTAATAGAATAAAATATCTATTCTCTAACTACGTTAGTAAGTAGGATCTTATCGCTGTATACTTTTATCGTAACTAGAGTAGTATTATCGCTAAGTTAATTCTAAATACTCTAGGCTTAGTCTATCGTTATAAAGTTCGAGTATAGCCGTTCTCTTCTTTTATTAAACTTCTATACGAGAACGTAACGTATATAATTACGAAATAGTAAATAACTAATAAGAAATCGAATCGTCTACTCTATATCCCTTATATATACGATATAATCTATTATTATCTCTATCTTATAGCCGTCTTAATTTATACGAATAGTATATCTTTTCTAGCTATCGTCTTCGATACCGTACGGGATTTAGTAGATAGTATTAAAGAAGTCTTACGAGTTCTTTACCTTAGATATAGCGTCGTTAAATAGAATATTCGAATTCGTAAGATAGGTATTTATCTTTATCTTAGAACTCTTAAACTTACGAGTATAAACTGTAAGGCTAAACTACGCTTAATTATCGAACGAGAAGTAATAAGAGTCGTCTATCGTAATTAACTATCTTTCGTCGAGCGTACGATTTAGTTAATTAAACGAAGAGTTAAGATAAAATCGTTTCGAGTTTAAGATCGTTCTAGCTGGTCGATTAGCCTTAAAGCCTTAAACCCCTTAAACTCGTTCGTTCGTATAGTCTAAAGACCTAGTCGCCTATAGTAGAAGTCGTCTCTCTAAGATTAAGAACGGCGTAGTAGCTAAACTATAAGAAGCGTACGCTCCCTCGTATATATCGTTAAGCGTGACTAGTTCGTAGATATCGTTAAGCGTTATCGACTTTACTTCTAAGTAAGTAGAATACTAAGACTTAAAATCCGAGCTAGTACTAGTCGTTAGTAGGGGACCTACTGTATAATTAGTAAGGATATTATTAAAAATCGAAAAAGACGAACGTCGCTCTTCTACTTTATTATTATTCGCGATCGCGAATCGAACTATTACTTATAATATATAGGTTCTACTATAAATATTAAGACTTCGCGAGATTCGAAAGTTACGGGGATATTAAGGATATTAGAATAGTTTATAAGACATTACGTCGCGAAGTTAGAAAGGGGTAGAACTTATATCGAAGTAGAAGTAATTAAGAAATATAGTCGTAAGTTTAAACGCCTTCTTTAAAGTTATTATATAACTTTATAAATATTTACGTACTTATATAAGAGATAACGACTACGTCTTAACTCTACGACGATAACGTATAAGCCGAAGGAGATAATTAATTCGCCTTATTTATACTAGCTATATCGTACTTACTAGAATCGTAAGTTACTATTTAGGCTTATCTCGTATCTAACGAATTATAAGTACTAGAGAGAAGAAGAGAAGTCGAGTATAATTAATAGATTTCTATTATCGTAAATACTACGGAAGAAAAGGCTTATATTATAGTTAAAAGGTAAGAGAGTTTCGAGTAAGAGATATTAGATAATTCGAACGTTTATAATTTATATATAAGGATCTACTCTATTAATATCTAGATATCCGTTTACTGTACGGTCTTTTCTCGAAGTAGTACTCTAGTACTTCTTCTAAGTCTATATCTAATATTATTTATTTAGTTAACGAGCTGTAGATAGTGCTTTTAAGCTATTTATTTATTAATTATATAATTCGTACTGTTTATAATAAAAATACTTAACGAAATCTCTATAATCGGTATAAATACGCTACGTAAGTAGCGAAGCCTTTACTTAACGACGTACTACGAGCTCTAGCTTTTTACTTTAGATAATAGAAAGGCTAATAACGGAGATACTATCTATACTTTAATCTACTCGAGTAAGTTTCTAGAAAACGATTATAAATACTGCTACGCTCTTAAAATTTAACTTCTAGAACTCTTACTTTTTATACGCGACGTTTACGACTCTTAAGTACTACGAAACTTAATTAGAACTCGAATACTATAGTTATAATTATAGACGTTCTATTAATCGGTCGATCTTAGACTATCGATAAAGCTGCGTAAGTTGTTTTTAGCTTTATAAAGAACTAGAATAGATTCGACGAGCTATAAAGTAATAGAATTAGATTCTATAAGCAGTAATTATCGCTAACTAAGAATATATCTAGTATATTGTTACGAAGTGACCATATAGATAACCGCTTTAGGGATATAGAGACGAAAGGTTATACGAGGAAAGCTAGTGTATATAGGGAAGCCATATATAACCATCGGAAAAGGAAAGTACGGAATAGTAAAATAGTAGAATAATAGAATAGTGAGTATTCTATTATTTTAATAGTTCGATATAACGAGGGAAATTGCCTCTTTAGGAAGTTCTAGTTAAGTATATAAGAATACGACTTTTCTATATACTTTTATAGTCTCTATAGTTAATCTAAGTTATATTAGCACTCTTATCTGCGTACTACTTATACCTTAACTTAGAAATATATTATTCTAATAGGCAGTTAAGGAAATCTTTAGAGTTCTCTTATACCGTTACTAGAACGAGAAGTAGACAGTCTTATAATATTTTAACTACCTACTCACTGTTACGATAGTCTATAAGTATAAATTCGGACTTCGAGTTTACCTTATCCTCCGTTACCTCGAAAAGCGATATCGGTAAGAATATAGTCCTATAAGATACTCTCGCTGTTAACTAAGCGGCCGAATAGTTAGTACGGATTAGCCTTACTTTACTATTACCCGCTAAACTAAATTCTAGAATAAATCGATACTAAGTACAGTTAAATATACTAGGTAAGCAGGCTAACGCGAAAGTAGAATTATCTACGATCGCTATAAGGGGCAAGAAGCCGGATATTTTACTAAACGTTAAGAAGAATAAAACGCGATTTAAGATTAGAGAATTCGACGTGTTTAAAGGGAATACTAAAAGGTTTATATAATTTACGAACTAAGTTAAGACTTATTTAAGGTATAAGCGAATTATAAAACTATAGGATTAGGTCTTATAGGCCGGTAATCTATTACGTAAGAGACTCGTAAAATAGTTCGAACCCTACTTAAATGACTTTCTAAGAAATAACGAGAACGAGTAGAAGCTAAGGACTATCGAGTTATTCTTATTCATTAATAAGTTTCTAGGTGAGTTAAAGAAGTTGTATAGAGGGCTTAACGAGGTTAAGAAGACAGAACGATAGATTTATAGACTTCGATAGACTAGCTTAGTTATAGACTATACTGCGAAGTTCTAATAACTGTTAAGTCGTCTTAAATAGGACAACGCCGCCCTTATATCACGCTATTATTAGGGCCTTAAGGACTTTATTAAAGATAAATTAGTCGATAAGATAGAAGTATAAGACTACGAGGAATTAGTATAGATAGTAACTAATATCGACACCCGATATTAGAAACGTAAAATAGAGAAGAGTAAAAAAGGGTTTACGTTTACTCTAAACCGATATCGACACTAAACTAATACTTCGAGATAAGCGCGATATCCGGATACAATAGATTAGCAGGTAAATACGGCTTATAAGAACTCGAAGACCTAGCGTAGTAGGTATAATACTAGCGAAGTACTAAGATCTAAGTCTACGAGGGGTAGAAGAAGAGGACGAGAAGTAAAATTTACAGAAATAGATCGCGAACCTACGCCTAGAAAAGCTAAACCTAAGAACGAAGTATACTTTCGATACGGAAAATAGAGGCACTACGCTAAAGAGTATAGGAACGCCGCTAAACAAGTAAATACTATCGAAAAAATACTAAAAGAACTAGTAGATATCCGAAAGATAGATCTAGCGTACTATTAACTGTTCTAAACGATATACTATAACGATAAGTGTTAGATATATAGAAGTAATAAGTAAGGGAGCGACTAGTTTTTAAAGAAACCTAAATTAAATAAAAGCAAAAAGCAGGCTAATATAATAAGGAAAGAGCCTACGCGTACTCGCGATCTAAGAATCGTTAAGAGTAATCGATTCTTCACTATTATAGAGACTTATTATTAGAGGCAGATTAAGTATAAAGAAAATAGGATAGTAGAGATAATCATCTACGATAATACCTTAGAACGATAACTACAATCTATATAGATCATTATCTCCTAGTACTCGAGGGATAACGAGATAAGAGAATAAACTTATACGCGAGCGTATATAATCCGATAAATAATACTTTAGAAGTAGAAAGCTATTATTAAGGCTAACGCGGTATATCATTTCGTATCGCTACTACGACTTAATAAGATTATAGATAGAATAGAATATCTCGTAGAGACCCTTAGAGTACCTCTCTATAAGCAGAAGTCGTCTACCTTAGATAAGGCTAAGACTTAGAGGGAGACTATTACGAGAATATAATAAGGGATTAGTATAGAAATAATTAAGAATACTAAAGAGAAACTACTTAGATTAGTAAATACTTCGAGTATCTCTCGATTCCTATACTAATAGGATAACAACTAAACTAGTATCGAGTTATAGTTAGAGACGAGTCGAATTACGATACGAACTAATAAATAGTACTGCTAGAACTGTTTTAGAGAAGTACGATTTCTATATAAGGCATCTAGATATATTTACGATCTTTTAATTTATCGAATCTACGATTAGATTATACTATCTAAGGGGTAGTCGGTATATATCGACGTAAGATTCGACGAGGTCTTATCTAGAATATACTTTATACTACCTAAATATAGTCGGATAAGAAGTATATTTAGACGATACGTAAGAATCTTACTAGAAGTAGAGAAGCGACTAAATTTATATATAGAGATTATCTCTATAACCTTATATAAGGTCGTTATCTAAATAAGGCGATAGTATATAGACTACTATCGAAAGAATAACTGTATAGAATAGAACGCGTAGTATCTATACCGCTACTATAATTATCTAAAAGTAAATTAGTAGAAGATTACGAAGATCGTTCTAAGGGTATATACTAAAAAATTATATAAACCTAGACTTTATTATTACTAAGGCTATTATAATAGGGTACGAGATATAGTTATACGACGATATTTCCTAATACTACTAATCGCTATAATACGATTAGACAGTATTTTCGTAGTAGAATTAGAGATAGATACCTCTAATAAAGACTCTAAGCGAGAATCTTTAAAAAACTATAGGGCCGTTATTTCGACGACGGAAGAATAACTAGAGGGCTATAGAGAACTTAGCTTACCGTCGTATTAAGAGACGATATCCTAGAGGCTACTATTATACGAGAAGACAACGCGAGCTAGAAAAGCCGTAGTACTAAGCTTAAGAAATACTCTTCTATAGAACGAAGAATTTATTCTATAGAAGAAATTAATACTATTAACGTCGATTACGAGAATAGAGCTAGAACTAGAAGGATTCGCTTTAAGCTTAGAATAAATACTTATAGAGAGCGATATCGAAGCGCTAATCGTACTACTAGAACGTGCGCTAATATCTATAAGCCGACGGCTAAAGAGACGAAGAAGAGAACGAAATCTATAGAATCGAAGAGAGCGATCTAGAAGCTCTTAACAGTATATATATACATTAATAGATACCGAGCTAGAGTATTACTCGATATAGAAGTAAATACTAGTCTAGTCTCGAAGGCGTTTATATATCGGATATAGTAAAACGATAAAAGGCTTAAACTAGAATTATACTTAATTAAAATAAGTAATTAAGGGTATACCGAGATTAATAAGAAACTTAGATCGGTACGAATAAGATACTAAGGAAAAATACAGTTTCTTAATATAGATATCGTTAAGAGATTAGGATTTAAATACTTTTTAGGACTAGACTAACTAGTTTAGACCGGTTATCTAGTGAATATACTAAAACGATAACTTATATAGAGACCTCTAAACGCAATAGAACAGTTTTAAAGTACTATATAGATAAGGCTAATCTATAGAACGTTCACTATAAAGCAACTTAATTAGATAAGTAAAGAAGTTAAGAATAAAAGTAGAATTTCGATAAAGTATCGAGAATTTAAGAGACTTTTCGAGAACGACCTTATAATAGAAGTACTGTCTAAATATTAGATATAGGATTATAAGATACCCTTAGAACTCGAATTAAAGCCTATTAAGACGCGAATCTACCCGATTTCGCGATATTAGAAGCAAGAACTCTAGAAGTATCTTAATAAGAATTTAAAGAAGGGGTTTATTAGAAAATCTATCTTACTATAGAGATTTCCTATTCTCTTTATACTAAAGAAGAATAGAACGTTAAGATTATACGTTAATTATCGATAACTTAATAAAATAACTAAAAAGAACGGTTATCTACTACTACTTATCTCGAAACTATAAGATCGGCTATAGGGAGCTAAGTAGTTTACTACGCTTAACTTACGAGGAGCTTACAACCTTATTCGAATAAAGAAGAACGAGAAAGAGAAAATAGCGTTTAGTATACGCTATAAATTATATAAGTACTGCGTTATACCGTTTAGATTTACGAACGCGCTAGCGTTATACTAGATACTCATTAATAATACCTTATCTAAAGGGTTAAATCTATTTATAATCGTATACTTAGACGATATTCTTATATTCTCGAAGATAAGAGAGTAATACGTAAAAGATATAAGATAGGTAATAAAACGACTATAAGAGAAGGAATTACGACTACGTCTTAATAAGTACGAGTTTTTTAAGAACGAAGTACCCTTTTTAGAATCGATCGTAGGGAGTTATAGTATACGACTAGACTCTATAAAAGTTAAATTAATTATAAAATAGCTACGACTAATAAACCTTAAAGAACTATAGAGCTTTTTAGGATTAGTAAACTACTATCGGCGTTTTATTAAGAACTACTTAAGGGTAGTATTACTACTTATAGTACTTACTAAGAAGGGAATTATATTCGTAATAGAAAAGAAAGTAAAGACTATATTTAAGAAACTTAAGAACTTATTTACTTATATACCTATACTAATAAGCTTTAATCTAGAAAAGAGGATCACTATCGAGATCGATACTTCGAGATACGCTATCGCCGGCGTACTTAGCTAATCGAGTTAAGATAATAAGCTACGACTAGTAGCTTATTATTCTAGAAAGATAATCGTACTAGAGAAGAACTACGAGATCTACGATATAGAACTTTTAGCTATTATAGACTTATTTAAAGAATAGAACGTATACTTAGAAGAATTAAAGTATAAGACTACTATCTACTCTAATTACCTAAACCTTATATATTAGACTACGACTAAGAAATTAAATAAGAGATAGATTCGATAAGTAGAGATAATAGTATTTATTAAGTTTTATATTGTATACGTTAAGGGTAAAGAGAACGTAAGAGCTAATACTCTTAGCCGAAGACTAGATTATAGAAAGGACGCCGAGGAGATCGAATAGAGTATATTACTTCGAAAACGTAAAGAATATTTAGTTTATTCGAAATAGATTAATATAGCTAAAATAGAACTAGACTAGCTAATTAAGAAATAAAAGATAAAAGTAATTCGCAGCTATTATAATAATCGAACTACTAAATACTTTAGAATCGCGAGAATCATAGAACTGATTTTCCGAAACTAAAAATAGAGAGGAATATAATAGAACGTTCGCGATTACGTTAATAATTACGATATATATACTAGAACTAAGGCTTCTAGATATAGGCCTTATAGGAAGCTATAGATATTAATATTATCGTTAGAAGTATAGAAAGAGGTTATAATAGACTTTATCGAACCCTTATTAGAGTTTAAGAACCTAGTAACGAGGTAAAGGTACGATATAATCTATATAATTATCGATCGGATAACGAAATACGCATACTTTATACTAATTAAAATAAAGATAATAGTACTAGAAATTGCGTACGTCTTTATAAGATATATCTTTATAGTATACGAAATACTATTAAGATTAGTATTAGATAAAGATAAATTGTTTAGATTAAGATTTTAGCAGTTAATTATAGATTAGCTAGAAACTAAAAGCAAGCTTAGCACTACTTTTTATCTATAGACCGACGAATAAACTAAAAGAACGAATTAGACGCTAAAACAATACCTTAAAAGTTACGTTAACTTTAAATAAAATAACTAAGTAGAATTACTATCTATAGTATAGATTATATATAATAATTCTAAGGCCGTTACGAGGATATTACCTTTTTACGCGAACTACGGATTTTACCTTAGGGTAAACGAGGACCCACTAGGCATAAGACTAAAGTCGAAATAAGCAATAGTTACTGTATCCGACTTACGCTAATTACATTAATATATGTTTAAGAAACTACAGTTTATCGCGGAAAGAATAGCTAAATATATAAATTAGAGAAGATCTAAGGGACTAGACTTTAGAGAGGGAGGCACAGCGTATTTGTTACGACGAAATATTAAGATAAAACGACTAAGCGACAAGCTAGACTTCAAGAAGATAGGGCCCTTTAGGATTAAGAAGAAACTAGGACCTATCACGTACTAGCTTTAATTACTAAAGGGAATAAGAATTCACCCCGTATTCTATATTTCTATACTGGAAAGGGCACTAGAACGCTAAACGGTAGATAGGACCTAATAAGCGGAATTACCGAAAACTAAAGAGTACGACGTAGAGAGGATCCTAGAAGTAAAACAGAAAAAGGGAAAGACTTTTTACCTAATTAAATAGTTAGGATACGACGATAGCGATAACTCGTAGAAACGAGAAGCAGACAGTCTTATAACATATATATAAGGGTAGTTAAGCTCGTATTAAAGATATTCTTTAGAAAGTACTTAAGAATATATAGCGTACTAAGTATACTACCGAATTAATTATCGTCGACTAGTATCTAAAGCAGTCGGACCCTAAAAAGTATAGGCCTAAAACGATTAAAGAATAAGTTTATAAAGTCTTTAGCTAATAGAACCGCTTTTTAAGGCTAAAGAGTAGAACTTACGATAGAAGAGATCTTTATAAGTACTTACTAAAGGATTTTATCGTACCGTCTAAGTAGATTTTAGTATAGATTTTAAGATCTACGACTCTATAGACTATAGTTAGTACGTTACTATTCTAGAAGCGGTAGCGTAGCGATATCGACGACGACGAGAAAGACGCTGTATATAATAAATATAAGTATACTAAAAGAAAAATCGAGAGTCCTTCTTACGTAAATCGCTATACTACGCTATTCGTATTACGAGGCTTCTCTATACGTTCTTTTACTCTATCTACGTTAATAGTTTCTTAATAAGTCTTTATATAAAGTTCTTCTTTATTTTTATTAGTAGCCGATTTATAAGTAATTAATCGAATAGCTACTTTCTTTCTAGAATATTCGACTCTACTAGCGCAACTCGCTAGCGTACTTTCGTCGATCGAAGTCGATATAAAAAGAGTTCTTCTTAAAGTATTTTTTAGTAGTGCGTCTAACTCTAAATAAATATACTTATAGAGAGTACGATTAGATAAAGTATTACCTAACGGCGCTTTTCGAATAGATATAGTCGATTATAAGAGGTTAATATCTAAATTATAGTCGCTTTAGTCGAGTAATAAGCGTATTAAGCTATATTTTCTACTTATATAGAATTAATATCGGCTTTATAGTATAAATCGCGAGTAGAAGTTTATAGAAGACAGTAAACTCGATATTATCTTTAAGAAATAGTAGAGAAGTACTATCTTAGATTAAAGAGAAATTAAGTTAAAAGTCTTTACTAATCGAGAGAAATCGTAGATTATTAACCTTAACGAGAAAGACGTTAACGTTAAACGAGAGAATAATTACTCTTCTAGTAGTATACTATAAGACTCTCGTCTATTAAAATCTAGACGGTCTATCTTACGTATCGACGACGATATAAGAATAAACGACGTTAAAGATACTGCTCTCGACTAGAATATAGATTCGTCGAGATATCGTCGTCGTAGACTGTAGAGATTACCTAGCGCTTATAATAAGAGTTAAGCTAACGTCTCGATAACGAGACGACGCTCTTTATTATAAAGCGTATTAGATAACTATAACTCGCTTAAAGATTTAGATATAATACCTAAGTCGAATTAGATATCTAAGATTCTATAGTAGATAGTATATTATTTTCGCGATACGAGATTAAACTTTACTATTACGAGTAAGTCTACGCGGTTCGTTTAAGTTAGAGGCTCTGTATTTTTCGCGACTTCTACTATTATTTTTTCTCGATCGTATAGCTTACCGCGCTTCGACGTAGACGAGTACGATAATCTATTACTACGCAGTACGAATAGGCTAATATCTAGTATACTAGTTTAAGGCGCGATAGAGTATATATACGCCTCTTTTATACTTAATAAATTCGTAGTCTTATAGTTTATCGCTATAATCCCTAGCTTCGATACTTAGTAAACGAGCGCTAGCGAAGTCTATTTTACGATATATATCGATTAGTCTACTAAAGAGACTAATTATACTAACGGAAACCTTAGTAGAAAGTTTAATAAGATAATCGAAATAGTAAAGAGTATATACGAAAATAGAATAGTTAAGATAGATATCGTAAACTACGATACGATTATATATAATATAGTATTTAATAAAAGTTAAGAAGAGTAAGTATATAGGCTAATTATACTAACTATAAACTAGATAATTAATAAAGTATCGCGATAAAATATCGATAAACTTTTAGTTTACGATAATAAGTATTAGATATACTACTTCGACGACTTCGTCTCGTTTATATAACGCGATACGTTAAGTATATACGAGATCGCTACTTACTAGAATCGAGAATCTTTAGAGAAGCTTTACTATATTTTAAGATATTCTAGTCTTATAGATATAGTATAATATTCGCGATTACGAGTCTCGATATTTTAAAAGTACTTTAACTCGAACTATTAACTAATAGTATATTAGTTATTTAATACGTAGTAGCTAGTTCTTACTAGCTTAGAGTTATCTCTCGTAATCTTAGCTAGTATAATAGATATAGAAAAGACTTAGATAACTATACTCGTATTTATTATCTTATTAATTCTTTAAGCGATAGAGGAGTATAGATATTACGCTAAAGATTTAGATTTATTTTATAATACTTACCTTTCTAAGAACGCTACGAAGACGAGAACGTCGTATTTAACTTTTAATAGACTACGATAAAAAGATCTCGTCTTTAAGAGATTTCGTTATTCTTATAAATACCGAGATTAGTCTAAATATTAAGCCTTTAAAGGATATAATAGATAGATCTTATTTTAGTTAAAGATTAACGTACTAGATAAGGATATACTATCGTATTTTTAGAAAGTTCTTTATTTAGTTATCTTTAATACTTAACTATTCTTTTAAATAGGTTTAGACCTCTTCTTATCTTCGGTAGTTATCGCGAAAGAGTACGATAGCGCTATCGATAAGGCTAAAGACGTATAGAAGCGAGATATTTATAACTTCTTTATAACTTTTAGTACTCGAATATAAGAAGTAAGATCGATAAAAATATTTTTACTAAATCTTTTAACTATTCTAGTACTCGATACTTATTAGATATAGATAAAGAGGCGTAATATCTACTCTATCTCGTATAAGAAATTAGATTATACTATTACGGCTTTAAGATTAAATACCGCGTAGAAAGTAGGATTAATCTTCTATAATAAAGTATATACTTTTTCGAAGAACGGCTAAAAGCTTTTAGCTTATAACGAGATAAGTATTTAAAGATTTAATCGAGATTATAAAGAGACGTAATTACGATTAAAAATAATTATAATCTTAAGAAGTATATTATCTTAAAATATTATAGATAAAATAAGTATCTTTTTTAAAAAGATAAAGTAATTATCGAAACGAGTCTAAACTTCTTAAAGATATCGGCCTTAACTTATTTTATTTATAACTACAGCCTTAGCGATACTCGCGACTAACTTCGAAAAAGAATATAGAAAATTTATTAACGATAAATCTAATAATACCGTTAATCTTTTATATCTCGATACTTTAAGCGTTAGTATCGTATATCGTTTACTTATTAAGTACTTTATCTTTCGATAAGACTTCTAGTCTATATAGTAGAGCTATAAGATCTTAGTTAAGAGAGCCGAAGATATCTATATTCTTATTAAGTACGATACGAATATACTAAAGATAGCGAATACGTAGTTTAGAACGGTACTATAGTCGATTATCGAAAAATATAATAAAAGTTAGAAGCTAGAAAAGAAAGATAATAATAAGAAAGAATATATAAGAGTACTAAAGAGAAACTTTTAAGAGTAATTCTAGTCGCGTAAGTTAAAAGGAGTATAGAGTCTATTTTTTCGCGTCTCTAATATTATCTCGAAGTTTTAAACTTAAGTTAGCGAAAAGATAAGCTAGAATCTCGATCTAGATCTTAAAGTTAGTCTATAGAAGCTACGAGGGCAGCGATAGAAATTAGTCGATATAGCGAAGTAAGAAAAGTTACTCGCGTTTTAATATACGTAGAACGATATAAGATTCTAGAGTCTATAGAATTCTTAAACGAATCTAACTTACGAATAAAGTCTATTTAGAGGCTTTAATATAAAGTTTTATAAGCTATAGTAAAATTACTACTCGATTATATTTTATTTATACGTAATTTTATTGTATATTTATTTCGAAGAAGAATTTATCGAAGAGAATTTTAAAATTTTAATCTTCGTACTCGATAATATAACGATTACTGTTTTACGTAATTAGTTTCGTTACGAGATTAAAAGTAGAAAGTCTTAATACTATATTAATAAATTCGATAATATACTTCTATATCTATATAATTATATAGTAATCTAGACGAATAAGAAGAGATCGATATCTAAGTTTATAAGGGTAGATAATCTATTTTTAGAAAGTATATAGTCGATTTAAATTACGATCTTAACCGTATAACTTATCGCGAAGAGCTTAAACTTTAATAAGATTACGTATTATATTATAATCGAGAAAGTCAACGATCGTAAGAAGTATAAATAACGTCTCTTTCGTAACGTACGTACGAGTAATATCTAAAATAAGATTTAATAGATAGTTACGACGAATACTATTAGAGATACGACGATAGTAAGAACTAGAAATAGTAAGATAGTATTTACGAATACGATTCTATAGTAAGTATCTAGTAACTTAGACGTAGAGACGAGTATAATATAGACTAGTATATAGAACGATACGACGAACTAAGTCTATAGCTAAGATAGAAAGTAATTATTAGGACCTAGACTACCGCTAGGCGTAAGAATAGCTAAGATAAGATAGTCTAAATAGTGATTATAGCTATAAAGTTCTATAAATAACGATTTAACGTCTAAGAGGGAGAAAGAGAAGGGTAAGGCGGTAAGAGACGTTATATACTTAAATCGAGTAGTACGTGCCTTTATTAGTCTCGAAGAATCTTTTATTCGATTCGAGTAGAAGATTACTTACGTACTCTAGTCTTATTTCGTAATAACTGCCCTCCCTCTAAAGGCGGTTCGTCTCGAATCGCGCTTAGAATAAGTGTCTTCTCTTCTTCGTAAGCTTAAGTGATCTTCGGTTAAGAGTAGTTATATTAATTGTTTTCTTTACTCGAATCGAATAAGGCGCTACGTAGCTATACTTAAGGTTTCCCGCGTAACGTAAACGCGTTTACTCGTTATCCTCTCGTCGTCGTCGTTAATATTTACAGCTTTCGTCTCGTCTTCTTCTTTTTCTTTCTTTATTATTAACACTATATATCAGTATTGCTGCCGTCTATTAGGTTTTAGCTAATAGTAGCAGCTATTCGTCCTCCTAATAAGCTTTTAGCTATTAGGCTAAATAAGGATCTCTAGTACTAGCGCTACCTACGCACCCTATACGTATTATTATTAATTTATTTAGCTTTACTAACAGTCTTAGTGCTTAGACTCCCTTAGAAGCCTTAAACTAGGGCTATAACTAGTCTAATAATAATACTTATTAGCGGTACGCCGCTACCTATAGTACCTATTTTTTTATTAGCGTACTTTAATAGTAGTACTTACTAGCTAATTAGTCTAGGTTCTCCGAGCCTATCGCTCTACGGCTTTATCCTTTATCTCTACGGTCGAGAGAATAAGAATCGAGCGTAATAGCGAAGAGGCCTATTCTCTAGAGTAGCTGTATATTGTTTTTAGAAATTCCTCGCTCGAATCGAATAGAGGTTTACCGTAGTTCTGCTAATATATCTCTAGTAGCTGGATTTAAGAGAATATCTAGACTCTAAAAGATAGCCTTAACGCCGTCGCTCGTCGCCTTCGTATAGCTAGCCGAAGGGTATATCGAGTATCTTTTATATACCGTATCTTACTATCTTTCTAGAACTAAACTATTTAACTTAAGGATAGTTTAGTTCTGCCGCGTTAGACTACTAAGCTCTAGCCTTAATTACTAGAAGACGACGATATATAGTTCCTCGATTATTTTTCTATATACTGATTTTCGTAGAGATAAATAAAGATTTATTCTTTATCGACTATACCGATAAGAGAAAGTTTATTTCTTCTTCGACTTCTTCTTTCTTCTTCTCTCGCGTTCTCCGTTCGTTAATGGTCTCGCTATCACTACTAACGTTCTCGCTCTTATTCTCTACCTTATCTTCTTCTCGATTCTCTATTATCGAGTCTACAATCTTTCGTATTACTTCTACGACCGTCGTCCCCTCGGTCCGCTCTTCTATTAGTTCTTTATCGATTAGGCCGTCGCCTATAGTAGGGCTCGCAGTAACAGTCTAGAAGGCTAACGCCGCTACGTAGCAGGCTATAGGTCGGCGGCGAGATACGAAGGAGTTTACCGCTGTACGGCGTATACGGCGAAGAAGAGATCGTAGTAGCCCTAGTAGTAGAGATAGAGCGAGTGCTCGGGTATTATAGTATATACTAGTACGAGAGGCGAAAGAAGAGAAGAAGAGAGAGAGTAAGTTCTAACGAAGCTCGATTACGAAGTAGTAGTATAGCTTATTGTAAGAGTAGCGCTTTCTTTTATTAGTTTTTTAATTCCTTTACGCGCTCGATTCGGGTAGAACCTCGAATCTTCTTTTCGCTGTTTTTTACTTCTCTTTAAATCTTTTTACTAGGTCCTTTACGTATTCTAGATATTCTAGTAGTTCCTACGTATTATAATCGTAACTTTATTCTATCTATTTAACGAGCTACTTTCTTTTCTTACTCTTCTCTTATACGTCGAGAATATATTCTACTTCTTATTTCTATTCTTTATTAATATCTACTAGCTCTAGTAGTTCTTACCTCGGTCTTATATAGTATAGCTCTAGTAGAGAGACGTAAAACGTAGAGTATAATCGCTCGTATTTTTAAGAAAGATCTAGTTAATATACGTTTTAACCTATTCTTTTTAATACTTAAAAAGGCTCGATAAATTTATCTAATAACTTCTTTATCGCTTTTCGTAGCTAGATATTCTTAGTAGTAAGTCGGATCTAGTCGTCTACTACGAAGGACGTATCTTTATAGCGTAAGTCGTAATATCTCTTAACCTTTACTTAGACGTCGGCCTAATTCTACTGTAGTTATTTTCTAACTTATACTAGTTTTATTGCTTTCTCTAATATAAGTACGTAAATCGATTTTCTCTCTTTTCTACTCGATTTAAGTAGAAGCGCTAGCTCGATATTTTTTCTAGTTTACGGTACGAATGTATATACTACTTAGAATAGTATCGCTTCGATCGTCGAGTTTACGCTGTTATTAATAGCCTACTTAACGCTACTTAGCAGTTCCGCCTAGTTGCTTTATTCATCGTTTAGATAGTATCGTAAGTAGTACTTAAGCTCTTAGTTTAGACGTTCCGTCTAGCTATTCGTCTATAGATAGAATACTATCGATATCTTTCGCTTTACTGCGAAATAGTAGTAGATCGTTTTCTAGTATTTTAATGTAAATAGCGATCCTCTATCGCTTACGATCGACTTTAGAAACCTAAATCGTAAGAATATCTCGTCGATTAGTATATCGTCTAGCTTATCTATCGTAGTATTTTACGTACACGAGATAAAACGGACCATCTTTAAGTACCTATTAACTATTACTAGTATCGCGTCGTATATAGATCTACGATAGGCAGATATCGGTAACCCTATAATAAAGTCTATCGCTATACCCTTCTACGGTTCCTTTAGCGGTAGTAGCGGTACTAGCAGTCTATACGATTAGTATCGAGATACCTTTATTCGCTAGTAAACGTTATACGTTTTAACGTAATCGACGATCTCTTCGCTTATCTTAAACTACTAGTAGTATCGCTATATTACCTTAACGGTCCTAGTACGTCTAAAGTAATCTTTATTCTAGAGGTCGTTATAATTTACCCGTAGGATCTCTACTCTTATAGCGAGATCTTCTAGGATATAGACTTTTCTATCTTTTCGAGCTAGTTCTATCGTATCTACGGACCATTTCCCGTTAAATAATCGTATATCGCTAACTATATTATCTAGATATAATACTTATTTTTATCCTAATATAAACGGATCTAACTGTTAAATATATCGGATCTAGGCTCTTAGATTCTCTCTCTTACCCGAATCGGATAGAGCTACTATATAGTTTTCCCCTCCCTCCGTAGATGCGTTAGGGTCCTCTATCTCGATATTAAAGGTATACTCTTCTCTACCCTTAACTTTAGCGGCGTCTAGCGGTACTAAGTCGTAAACTCTTTCTACTCTATAAGCATTCGAAGCGCTCGTATCTATAGCGGCGAGCGGTTTTCGTAGGGTATTCTATATACTATTCCTCGAGAGCGGCTTTACTAATAACCGAGCTCTAGTTATAACCGTAATACGCGTAGCTAGTATTTAGCTTCTCTATCGATCTAGTATCCTTTCGATTTCTATCTTTAGTAGCCCCTTATCCGATTCGAATAGGCCCGTACTTCGAAGTAAAATAAGGTTAAGTAACGCGTTGCCCTTTCGACTATTGTCTACCTCGAAGTCTTTATAATCTAGCCTTCTCGATAGATTATTAGCAGGGTTCTTCTTCTTCGCTCGTTACTCGAGTTTAAAGTTATACGCAGCTAGAAACTCTATTTATCTAGTCTAGCGTTTTCGAGATAGCACCTTTATGTTTATAAATTTTATAAGAGCTTCGTAATCGGTAATTACTCGTACTGTCCGCGCTAAGGATTTTAGGTAGTAACGCTATTTCTTAAATATATAGATTACTGCTAGTATCTCCTAATCCTCTATCGCGTACCTCGTCTCTTCGTCTCGAAACTTTCGAGAGAAGAATGCTACGGGATACTATAAGTCGCCGTAGTATTAAAATAGGATCTCTCTAATTCTATTATCGAATATATCTATCTCGACCCGCGTCTCTACGTTTAGGTCGTAATAACGTAGTAAGGGGACTTCTTAGAAGAGAGCTTTTAACTCTCGAAAGGCACTCTCGGCCTTTAAGAGCTAGTAAAAAGGCTCGGTCTTCTTCTCCTATTATATCCCCTTAAGCAGATCTATTATAGAGGCTATAATCATCGAATATCTATCGATAAAGCCACGATAGAAGTTAGTAAAGCCTAGAAATACCTAAATGTCCCTATACGTTAGCGGTATAGACTATTCGTTAATAGCTATTACTCTTCTAGGGTCTATTATAATGCTCTCTACAGTTACGCGAAACCTAAGAAAGTCTATTTAGTTAACGTAGAACTCGTACTTCGATAGCTTAATATATAAACTATACTTTCGTAGTCTTTTTAGTACTAATCTTACGTACCGTTCGTAGTTCTCTATATTATCGCTATAGATAAGAATATTATCTATATAAGCGATATAATAAGAGTCGACGAGCCCTCGTAACGCTTTATTTATATAGAACTAAAAGGTCGCGAATACATTTATTAATTCGAATAGTATAACTAGATATTCGAACTAGTCGTACCGCGTACGAAATACCGTCTTTTATCGATTCTCTTTCTTAATACGAATTCGGTAGTAGGCGTTTCTTAGATCGAGTTTTAAGAACACCTTAGCGCCGCTAAGGCGGTCTAGTATTTTATTAATTAAGGGTAAGAGATATCGGTTCTTTACCGTTACTTTATTTAGTTCTCTATAGTCGACGTAAAGACGTAAGGATCTATTCTTTTTTAGTATAAAGAGGATCGGCGTTTCGGCCGCTAAGTTACTCTTCTAAATCTACCCTTTCCGTAGAGCGTCGTCTAGGTATAGCCTTAGCTCTTCTAGTTCTTTACCGCTAAGAGGGTAGATAGGTCTATATAGCGTCGTAGCTCTCGAGGTAAGTTTAATCGAGTGCTCTATAAGGGTACTAAATAGTAATCTCGCGTCGCTAGGATCGACTGCGATATCTTTAAATTCTTAGTAAACTTTCGGTATTCTATCTTCCTCGATACGCAGAGCCCTTATAATCGTAGAGTAATCTCTTATTCGAATCGAGTAGAGCGTACTCTCGAAGTCTAGTTCTTTCGAGCTAGGTCGATACTATATAAGGAACATCTATTCGTTCTTTTCTCTTCTTAATTATTACGCCGTTACTCTACGAATCCGCAGTACGCCCTCGAGATTATCGTAGAGGTAATAGAGCCTATCTTCCTAACGGACTCTTCTACGTTATAGACGATTATAGTCTAATCGGACCTTCTACGTCTCCTATCGCTAGCTAATATCGAGGTCGATCTTCTACAGTTAGAGTATTCTAAGGAGTAGTTTATAGTTATTTATTTTTATAGCGATCGGCGAGTAGTAAATCTTCGTTTACTATTTCTTTACGTCCGCAGCGAATACTGTAAGTTCGTATATTTTTAAAAGCTAAAGGCGGCTTCCGTCTACTACCTTATTAACTATATCTATAGAGCTCTTCTTAAGATTTAGCCGTATATACACGTCTTAGCTAATACAGTCGTTCTTCGCTTCGAAGTCGATTACTGCTCTAAGCTTATACCGCTCCCTATTTACGACGATATCGACGTTTACTCTAACTAACTAACGTATTCTCTAACGGGCTTATTTCTTATTAACCAGTACGGCCGTCGTTATAACTGTACTAGCTGTTCTTTTTTCGCGTTTACCGCTTATAGCCGTTACGGATAATTAGTAATTCTATACGAGCCCTTATATCTAAAATACGCAACGGGGCGTATTAGTCTATTCTATTAAGGCTTCTTCTTATCTTTAGATTTTAGAGTAGAGACTAGAAAACCGAATTATAAGTAACTCTTCGCTCGATTTAAACGAAGGTCTCTCTTATATCGATAATTCCGTCTCTCGTTCTCGTCTTTCTCGTCTTCTATAGTCTCTTCTCTCTGCTTTCCCCTTTTTTTTAAGTCCTCTGCTAGGCGGGACTTATAGCGCTATACTACCGCGAGGATCGAGTCTCTAGTCTCTCTTATCTCCTTAGGCTCAGCTAAGATAGCGATCCGTAGTAGAGGCCTAAGGCCGTAGAGAAATCGGTATACTGCGAGCTTCTTATTAAATAGCTTAGCTACGCGGACCTCTTATTTAGTAGCTTTAAGCTTATACAGAAATTAGCGAGCACTCTACGCCCCCGTTTACCGCAGAAATTAGCTGCGTTTCGTTGTCTCGATTTCTCGCGTTTACGGGTTCTTAATAGTGCTTCGTAGAAAAACTTTAAACTGCTTTTAAGTAATAAGCTTAATCCTCTTTCTAGTGTACGCCCGTTGTGCGTCGCTCCTTAGCTATATAGCGGCTAACTGCAGAGCTTATTTCCCGAAGCTCTCGTTCTAAAGTTCCTATTATAGGGCCTTAAAGTAGATCTCTATACCGATAAGGAATTCTTTTAGTTCTGCGTAGTTACTACTATTAAAGGGGGATAGAACAGCCGGCCTAAGCTGTTTCGAGAGACTTTCGAGGTATAATAAGGCGTCTCGCTTATAATTCCTACTCGAATCGGGTATAGAGCGTACTTCCGCTACTCGACGTATCTCGTTTAGCTGTTCGGCCTCTATTCCGATACCGCCCTTATCTAGATACTGAATTCGCTAGATTAGACGTTATTTTTATACTTCTCGCTCTTTTCGTATACTTATTACTATTAGCTCGTTCAACGTTATTTTATACAGTATCGTTCGCCGCTGTATTAGTTTATCTTTATAAATTCGTTCCTCGTAATCCGATTTATCGTAAGATAGGGTATACTGTAATCTTCTAGCTGTAGCGAATTCTTCTCGATTAGCTAAAACCTCTAGCTTAGTCCCTCTAGCTAAGGAACGAGTATTGTGTACTCGCGACGAGTTAAGACTAAGGTAGTTCGCGCTTATCGCGAGTTCTTCTAATTATAGCTAGATACGGCGTCGTCGTTCTCTTGCTACTTTAGTTCGCCTTAATCTTATCCGCAGCCGTTTAGACGCGTTAGCGAATTCTAAGTAGGCGTTAAAAATTATTAGAACCTAGGCTACCGCTAGGCGTAAGAATAGCTAAGATAAGATAGTCTAAATAGTGATTGTAGCTATAAAGTCCTATAAATAACAATTCAACGCCTAAGAGGGAGAAAGAGAAGGGTAAGGCGGTAAGAGACGTTATACACCCGAATCGGATAGTACGTGCCTTTATTAGTCTCGAAGAATCTCTTATTCGATTCGAATAGAAGATTACTTACGTACTCCAGTCTTATTTCGTAACAGTAAGTCGAAGACGCTAATTTCGCGCTTAGTGTATATATACAGCTAAAGTAAATACTATCTAAAACTTATAAATTCTAAAGTCGTTTCTCGAATACTACTATACTTATAAGATCTACCCTTTAACTACTAATATACGAGCCTATAGTTAGTTCGCTAACGTTTTAAGTATTTAGTTCTAGGAGATTAATTAATAATCTAAGCGCGTTTCGAGGTATATATATACGTATAGCTACTAGTCGAGATACGACTACGATATATTATAACTACGTATTATACTCGATTACTTAATCTTATTTAAGTTCTATAGGTAAATAGTATAACGAAGTGGCTTATAAGTCGCTTATAAGATCGTATTATCTTAACGTAGCTAAATCGTCTACTTAAATCTACGAAACTCGATAGTAAAGCCTATCTAATTCTTACTTCGATCTAGTACTAACGTAAAGAATATATAGGTTTATATATACGAGAGTCTAAAATCCGATTATACGTCTATAGTAGACTACTTTTAAGAGATAGACGAACCTCTTTAATAAATATTCTAGTACGCTAATTAAGAACGTCGATAGTAAGAAAGATTCGGTATATATTCTCGTAGAGCTTTAGCTCGTTAAGAAGCTTTATACGTATAATAGAATACTTTCTCTAAACGCCGCGTTAGAGAGGATTAAGAAAGTCGTTCGAAAAGCTTTAGATAATACTTAAAGAATTCTCGCGATAGGGCTGTAAGTGCCGGCGTAGAAGATAGAACTCGAATACGCTTATAAGAAGACTTCGACCGCTCTATATTAACGATCTAGAAAGAAGTTTTAGAATTACTATCTTAATATTCTCTTTTCTATCGCGCTTTAAGACGATAATAAGTCTAGCGTAGACGATACTTTTCGGTATAGATAGACTATAAGCGTATAGAGGATTAGAATACGCGAAGTAAGAGAAAGATAAACGAAGTTATCGTTAAAGTACTAATAGCGCTATATAGCGATAAGCCGTAACTATAGTCGAATATAGTAATATTTTATTAAGATATATAAAAACTAGTATAACGGGAATAGAACGAGAGTAGTATCGAGTATAAGGCGAAAGACGATAGAAGGTAAGAAGCTACTTCTAGTTAACGATAGTAGAATGTTTATATAGATTTTATCGTAGTATATCGTAATACTACGACTGTAAATATAGAATTATATACTACGAGTTTTAATAAATAGATATATAAGGTAATTACTAGTAGTATCTACTGTAAAAGCGTAATAGTGATAACGCACGACGAGTTAATAGATAGATACGACGTATAAGGCAATTATTAACTGCGTAAGCGTAATGGTAATAACGCGCGACGAGTTATAATAGATAGATACGGCGTATAAGCTAATTATCGACTGCGTAAGTATAATAGTAATAACGCGCGACGAGTTCTAATAAATAGATATATAAGGTAATTATTAGTAGTATCTACTGTAAACGCGAGATAACGCGCGACGAGTTATAATAGATAGATACGGCGTATAAGGTAATTATCGACTGCGTAAGCGTAATAGTAATAACGCGCGACGAGTTCTAATAAATAGATATATAAGGTAATTATTAGCAGTATTTACTGTAAAAGCGGAATAACGCGCGGCGAATTCTAATTAATAGATATAAGTTAAAGGTAATAATAAAAATCTCGAGTCCATCGATGCGATACGACGCAGTCTAGGTGAACTGTAACGGCTCGAGGCCAGATATACTAGCCACGAGCCACTTAGGCCGGTTTAGCCGACTTCGAGACGAAAAGTCCCGTTACGAGCTAAAAAGTCTTACTTTTACCGTCCGAAATTGCCGATATTATATCTTACTTACTATAAGTAAGCTAAACTTATTCGCGACGAGTAGATATAACTCTATAACTTCGTCGTAAAGTAAGAAACGATTCTACTAAACGTAAGCGATATATAAATATTCTACGACGATATTACTCGTGCGCAGTAAATATAGATCTAGATAAATACAATAGATATATATTACGAAAAGCAGAACGAAGTCTACGAAAACGCTAGATCTACGAGAAGAAAGATATTATAAGAGTATCTTATATATAACGCCGGTACGGATTATCTTCGCTTCGCGAAAAGGGCTGCGAAGACGCTTAGCGTAACTGTAAAACTCTACGTAGCTCTCGAAAACACCTTTTAGCTCTTTAGTATTAATTTAAGAATCGATAGATAGTATTATATTTACGCTCTTATCGCAACCCTTATAATATATTATAACTGCGTATTATACTCGATTACTTAATCTTATTTAGTAAGTTCTATAAATAAATAGTATAACGAAGTAGCTTATAAGCCGCTTATAGAATCGTACTATCTTAACGTAGCTAAATCGTCTACTTAAATCTACGAAACTCGATAGTAAAGCCTATCTAATTCTTACTTCGATTTAGTATTAACGTAAAGAATATGTAGATTTATATATACGAGAGTCTAAAATTCGATTATACGTCTATAGTAGACTACTTTCGAGAGATAGACGAACCTCTTTAATAAATATTCTAGTACGCTAATTAGAAACGTCGATAGTAAGAAAGATTCGATATATATTCTCGTAGAGCTTTAGCTCGTTAAGAAGTTCTATACGTATAATAGAATACTTCCTCTAAACGTCGCGTTAAAGAGGATTAAGAAAGTCGTTCGAAAAGCTCTAGATAATACTTAAAGAATTCTCGCGATAGGGCTATAAGTACCGACGTAGAAGATAGAACTCGAATACGCTTATAAGAAGACTTCGATCGCCCTATACTAACGATTTAGAAAGAAGCTTTAGAATTATTATCTTAATATTCTCTTTTTTACCGCGCTTTAAGACGATAATAAGTCTAGCGTAGGCGATACTCTTCGGTATAGATAGACTATAAGCGTATAGAGAGTTAAGATACGCGAAGTAAGAGAAAGGTAAACGAGATTATCGTTAAAGTACTAATAGCGCTATATAGCGATAAGCCGTAATTATAGCCGAATATAATAATATTTCGTCGAGATATATAGAAACTAGTATAACGGAAATAGAACGAGAGTAGTATCGAGTATAAAGCGAAAGACGATAGAAGGTAAGAAGCTGCCTCTAGCTAACGATAGTAGAATATTTATATAGATTTTATCGTAGTATATTATAATACTGCGACTGTAAATATAGAATTATATACTACGAGTTTATTACGAAGTGACTATATAGGTGGCCGCTTCGAGGATATAAAGACGAAAGGTTATACGAGGAAAACTTAGTATATATAGAGAAGCCATATATAATTACTAGAATAGGAAAGTACGGAATAGTAGAATAGTAGAATAATAGAATAATAAGTATTCTATTATTCTAATACTACGATATAGCGAAGGAAACTGCCTCTTTAGAAAGTTTCGTTTAGATATATAAGAATACGACTTCTCTATATACTTTTATAGTCTTAATAGTTAATCTAAGTTATATTAGTACCCTTATCTACGTACTATAAGTATCTTAACTTAGAGATATATTATTCTAATAGACAGTTAAGGAAACCTTTAGAGTTCTCTTATACTATTACTAGAATAAGAAGTAGATAGTCTTATAATATTTTAACTATCTACTTACTATTACGATAGTCTATAAGTATAGATTCGAACTTCGAGTTTATCTTACTCTTCGTTATCTTAAAAAGCGATATTAGCGAAGATATAGTCCTATAAGATACTTCTACTATTAATTAAGTAGCTAAATAATTAGTACGAATTAGTCTTACTTCGTTACTACTCGCTAAACTAAGTTTCGAGATAAACCGATACCGGGTATAGCTAAATATACTAGGTAAGCAGATTAACGTAGAAGTAGGACTATCTACGATCGCTATAAAGAACAAAAAGCTAGATATTTTATTAGACGTCGAAAAAGATAAAACGCGACTTAAGATTAGATAGCCTAATGTATTTAAAGAAAATACTAAGAAGTTTATATAATTTATAAATTAAGTTAAAACTTATTTAAGGTATAGACGAATTATAAAACTATAAGACTAGATTTTATAAATCGATAATCTATTGCGTAAGAGGCTCGTAGAGTAATTTAAATCTTGCTTAAATAACTTTTTAGGGAATAATAAGAATAAATAGAAACCGAGAACTATTAAATTATTCTTATTTATTAATAAGTTTTTAGACGAGTTAAAGAAGTTGTATAAAGAACTCGATAAGATTAAGAAAGCAGAACGATAGATCTACGAGCTTCGATAAACCGGCTCGATTATAGACTATACTGCGAAGTTCTAATAATTATTAAGTCGTCTCGAGTAGAATAACGCCGCCCTTATATTACGCTATTATTAGGGCCTTAAGGACTTTATTAAGGATAAATTAGTCGATAAAATAGAAGTATAGAACTACGAGAAGTTAGTATAGATAGTAACCGATATCGATATCCGATATTAAGAACGCAGAATAGAGAAAAGTAAGAAGAGATTTATATTTACCTTAAACCGATATTAACACTAAATCAGTACCCCGAGATAGACGCGATATCCTAATACGATAGATTAGTAGACGAATACGGCTTATAAGAATTCTAAGACCTAGCGAGATAGATATAATACTAGTAAAATATCGAGATTAAGGTCTATACGGGGTAGAGAAAGGGGACGAGAAGTAAAATTTATAGAAATAGATCGAGGATCTATATCTAGAAAAGCTAAATTTAAGAAGAGAGTATACTTTCGATACGAAAAATAGAGATACTACGCTAAAGAGTATAGAAACGCCGCTAAATAAGTAAATACCGCCGAAAGAGTATTAGAGAAACTAGCGAATACTTAAAAGGTAGAAGAGGCGTACTATTAACTGTCGTAGACGGTATACTATAATAACGGATATTAGATATATAAGGATAATAAGTAAGAAAGTAGCTAGTTTTTAAAGAAATCTAAATCGAGTAAGGGTAAAAAAATAGGCTAATATAATAAGAAAGGAGCTTACGTATACTCGTAACTTAAGAATTATTAAGAATAATCGATTCTTTACTATTATAGAGACCTATTACTGAAGGTAGGTTAAGTGTAGGGAAAATAGAATAGTCGAGACGATTATTTATAACGATACTCTAGAGCGATAACTATAATCTATATAGATTATTATCTTTAAGTACTTAAGAAGCGACGAGATAAGAGAATAAACTTATACGAGAGCGTATATAATCCGATAGATAATACTTTAGAATTAGGAAGCTATTATTAAGGCTAACGCGATATACTATTTCGTATTACTACTACGACTTAATAAGATTATAGATAGAATAGGATATCTCGTAGAAACCCTTAGAGTATCTCTCTATAAACGAGAGTTATCTACCTTAGATAAGGCTAAGACTTAGAGAGAAACTATTATAAGAGTATAATAAGAAATCGGTATAGGAATAATTAAGAATACCGAAGAGGAGCTACTTAGATTAATCGGTACTTTAGGTACTTCTCGATCTCTATACTAATAAGATAGTAACTAAACCAGTATCGAATTATAATCGAAGGCGAGCCGAATTACGATACGAACTAATAAGTAGTACTGCTAAAACTGCTTTAGAGAAGTACGATTCTCGTATAAAGTACCCGTATACGTTTATAATCTTTTAGTTTATCGAATCTACGATTAGATTATACTATCTAAGGGGCAGTCAGTATATATTAATATAGAATTCGATAAAGCCTTATTAAGGATATACTTTACGGTATCTAAATATAGCCGAGTAGAAAGTATACTAAGACGATATATAAAAACTCTACTAGGGGCAGAGAAGCGACTAAATCTATATACTAAGATTACCTTTATAATCTCGTATAAGATCGTTATCTAAATAAGACGATAGTATATAGACTACTGCCGTAAGGATAACTGTATAGAGCAGAATACGTAATACCTATACCGCTACTATAATTATCTAAAAGTAAACTAATAAGAAACTACGAAGATTATTCTAAGAATATATACTAAGAGATTCTATAACCCTAGACTTTACTATTACTAAAGCTGCTATAATAAGGTACGAGATATAGTAACGCGACGGTACTTTCTAATACTACTAATCGCTATAATACGCTCGGACAGCATTTTTATAGTAGAGTCTAAGATAGACACCTTAGATAAAGACTCTAAACAGGAATCTTTAAAAAACTAGAAGGCCGTTATTTTAGCGACGAGAGGGTAACTAGAGGGCTATAGAGGACCTAGTCTACCGTCGTATTAGAAGACGATACCCTAAGAACTACTATTATACGAGAAGACGACGCGAGCTAGAAGAGCCGTAGTATCTAGTCTAAGGGATACTCTTCTATAGGACGAAGCGTTCTCTCTATAGGAGAAACTAGCGCCGTTAATATCGATCGTAGAGATAGAGTTAGGACTAGAGGGATTTACTCTAGGCCTAGAACTAACACTTAAAGAGAACGATATCGAAGCGCTAACCGTACTGCTAGAACGTGCGTTAATACCTATAAGCCGACGGCTAGAAAGGCGAAGACGAGTAAGGAATTCGTAGGATCGAAGAGAGCGATCTAGAAGCTCTTAATAATATATATACACATTAATAGATATCGAGCTAGAGTATTGCTTAATATAAAAGTAAATACTAGCCTAGTCTCGAAGACGTTTATATATCGAATACAATAAAACGAAAAAAGGCTTAAATAAGAATTATACTTAATTAAAATAGATAATTAAGAGTATATTAAGGTTAATAAGGAACTTAGATCGATACGAATAAAATATTAAGGGAAAATATAGTTTCTTTATTATAAGACTGTCTACTTCTCGTTCTAGTAACGATATAAGGAAACTCTAAAGGTTTTCTTAACTGCCTATTAGGATAATATATCTCTAAGTTAAGGTATAAGTAGTACGTAGATAAGGGTACTAGTATAACTTAGATTAACTATAGAGACTATAAAAGTATATAGGAAAGTCGTATTCTTATATACTTAACTAGAACTTCTTAAAGAGGCAATTTCCCTCGTTATATCGAGCTATTAGAATAATAGAATACTTACTATTTTATTATTCTACTATTCTACTATTTCGTACTTTTCTTTTTCGGTGATTATATATGGCTTTTCTATATACACTAGCTTTTCTCGTATAACCTTTCGTCTTTATATTCCTAAAGCGACTATCTATATAGTTACTTTATAATACTTTCTCCTCTTATTCGTTTTACGTTCTCGTAATATTATCTAAGAGATTAGTATTTTTCTTATTCTTCCCTTCTTAAGTACTCTCGTAGCTTATTATAAAATCAGCTCTTAAGAAACGTAAAAGATCTACTAAGATTAAATCTTTACGCGTCGAGCGTTTTTAATAATTATTCTTCGCTTTTCGTTTCGAAGATAACGTTACTATAGTAGCCTATACGCAGTATATACATTATAGTATAATATACTATTACGATAGAGCACAGTTAGTAAAATATATAGAGTATATACTGTATTAGCGTAACTACGACGGTATATTCTTTCTTAAGGAATTTCGAAAAGTAGAGGAGCTACGTAAAGAAGAGCAGCGTAAGCGACGCGAAAAGTTAAAGTAATTAGCCCTTCGACGCTAAGCGCTCCTCGAGGTCCGTAAGGCCCTTCGAGAGGCGTATAAGACTCTTAATAATATAGAAGCCGAATTTACCGATACTAAGATAAAGATAAACTAATTAGACGAGTTTATTATCTACTATAAGAAGATCTCTTCGCGTATACTATAACGTAAAATATAAGTACTAAGCGTATTCGACTTTCTTTATTTAGAGTAAGAGATTACTCTAGGTAATTCTAATTTTATATAGTAAGACGTTCTTTTAAGCTAATAAGCCTTATTCGATAATATACTTACGAATAATAGCTTATAATAAAGTCCTCTTAAACTTAGCGAGTACTTTCTTTAAAATATTCTTCTCTAGTTTCTACGAGTTATCGCTATCGTCGTATCTTAATTATTTAATTAGGTAAAAAGTCTTTTTCTTTTTCTATTTTACTTCTAGAATCCTCTCTACGTCGTACTCTTTAATTTTCGATAATTCCGCTTATTAGGTCTTATTTACCGTTTAGCGTTCTAGTACCCTTTCTAGTATAGAAATATAGAATACGAGGTAAATCCTTATTCTCTTTAGTAATTAAAGCTAGTACGTAATAGATCCTAGTTTCTTCTTAATTCTAAAGGGCTCTATCTTCTTAAAGTTCAGCTTATCGCTTAGTCGTTTTATCTTAATATTTCGTCGTAATAAATACGCTGTATCTCTCTCTCTAAAGTCTAGTTTCTTAGATCTTCTTTAATTTATATATTTAGCTATTCTTTTCGCGATAAACTGTAGTTCCTTAGATATATATTAATATAATTAGCGTAAGTCGGATATAGCAACTATTGCTTATTTCGACTTTAGTCTTATACCTAGTAAGTCCTCGTTTACTCTAAAGTAAAATCCGTAGTTCGCGTAAAAAGGTAATATCCTCGTAACGGTCTTAGAATTATTATATACAATTTATACTATAGATAGTAATTCTATCTAGTTATTTTATTTAAAGTTAACGTAACTTCTAAGATATTGTTTTAGCGTCTAATTCGTTCTTTTAGTTTATCCGTCGATCTATAAATAAAAAGCAGTACTAAGCTTACTTTTAGTTTCTAGCTAATCTATAATTAACTACTAAAATCTTAATCTAAATAATTTATCTCTATCTAATACTAATCTTAATAGTATTTCGTATACTGTAAAGATATATCTTATAAAGACGTACGTAATTTCTAGTACTATTACCTTTATTCTAGTTAGTATAAAGTATACGTATTTCGTTATTCGATCGATAATTATATAGATTATATCGTATCTTTATCTCGTTACTAGATTCTTAAACTTTAATAAGGGTTCGATAAAGTCTATTATAATCTCTTCTTATACTTCTAACGATAATATTAATATCTATAGCTTCCTATAAGGTCTATATCTAGAAGCCTTAGTTCTAGTATATATATTATAATTATTAACGTAATCGCGAACGTTTTATTATATTTCTCTCTATTTCTAGTTTCGAGAAATTAGTTCTATAATTCTCGCGATTCTAAAGTATTTAGTAGTTCGATTATTATAATAGCTACGAATTACTTTTATCTTTTATTTCTTAGTTAGCTAGTCTAGTTCTATTCTAGCTATATTAATCTATTTCGAATAAACTAAATATTCTCTACGTTTTCGAAGTAATATACTCTATTCGGTCTTCTCGACGTCCTTTCTATAATCTAATCTTCGACTAAGAGTATTAGCTCTTACATTCTCTTTACTCTTAACGTATACAATATAAAACTTAATAAATACTATTATCTTTACTTATTAAACCTATCTCTTATTTAATTTCTTAGTCGTAGTCTAATATATAAGATTTAGATAATTAGAGTAAATAGTAGTCTTATACTTTAATTCTTCTAAGTATACGTTCTATTCTTTAAATAAGTCTATAATAGCTAAAAGTTCTATATCGTAGATCTCGTAGTTCTTCTCTAGTACGATTATCTTTCTAGAATAATAAGCTACTGATCGTAGCTTATTATCTTAACTCGATTAGCTAAATACGCCGGCGATAGCGTATTTCGAAGTATCGATCTCGATAGTGATTCTCTTTTCTAGGTCGAAGCTTATTAGTATAGGTATATAAGTAAATAAGTTCTTAAGTTTCTTAAATATAGTCTTTACTTTCTTTTTTATTACGAATATAATTCTCTTCTTAGTAAGTACTATAAGTAGTAATATTATTCTTAAGTAGTTCTTAATAAAACGTTAATAGTAGTTTACTAATTCTAAAAAGCTCTATAGTTCTTTAAGATTTATTAATCGTAGTTATTTTATAATTAATTTAACTTTTATAGAGTTTAATCGTATACTATAACTCCCTATAATCGATTCTAAAAAGAGTACTTCGTCCTTAAAAAACTCGTACTTATTAAGACGTAGTCGTAATTCCTTCTCTTATAGTCGTTTTATTATCTATTTTATATCTTTTACGTATTACTCTCTTATCTTCGAGAATATAAGAATATCGTCTAAGTATACGATTATAAATAGATCTAACCCTTTAAATAAGATATTATTAATGAGTATCTAGTATAACGCTAGCGCGTTCGTAAGTCTAAACGGTATAACGTAGTACTTATATAATCTATAGCGTATACTAAACGCTATTTTCTCTTTCTCGCTCTTCTTTATTCGAATAAGGTTATAAGCTTCTCGTAAGTTAAGCGTAGTAAATTACTTAGCTCTCTATAGCCGATCTTACAGTTTCGAGATAAGTAGTAGTAAATAACCGTTTTTTTTAGTTATTTTATTAAGTTATCGATAATTAACGTATAATCTTAACGTTCTATTCTTCTTTAGTATAAAGAGAATAGGAAATCTCTATAGTAAGATAGATTTTCTAATAAACCCCTTCTTTAAATTCTTATTAAGATACTTTTAAAGTTCTTACTTCTAATATCGCGAAATCGAGTAGATTTACGTCTTAATAGACTTTAATTCGAGTTCTAGAAATATCTTATAATCTTATATCTAATATTTAGATAGTACCTCTATTATAAGATCGTTCTTAAAAAGTCTCTTAAATTCTCGATACTCTATCGAAATTCTACTTTCGTTCTTAACTTCTTTACTTATCTAATTAAGTTGCTTTATAGTAAACGTTCTATAGGTTAGCCTTATCTATATAGTACTTTAAAACTATTCTATTACGTTTAAAGATCTTTATATAAGTTATCGTTTTAGTATATTTATTAGATAATCGATTTAGATTAGCTAGTTTAGTTCTAAAAAGTATTTAAATCCTAATTCCTTAACGATATTTATATTAAGAAACTATATTTCCCCTTAGTATCTTATTCGTATCGATTTAAATTTCTTATTAATCTCGATATACTCTTAATTACTTATTTTAATTAAGTATAATTCTAGTTTAAGCCTTTTATCGTTTTACTATATTCGATATATAAACGCCTTCGAGACTAGGCTAGTATTTACTTCTATATCGAGTAATACTCTAGCTCGGTATTTATTAATATATATATATACTGTTAAGAGCTTCTAGATCGCTCTCTTCGATTCTATAGATTTCGTTCTCTTCTTCGTCTCTCTAGTCGTCGACTTATAGGTATTAGCGTACGTTTTAGTAGTACGATTAGCGCTTCGATATCGCTCTCTATAAGTATTTATTCTAGGCTTAAAGCGAATTCTTCTAGCTCTAGCTCTATTCTCGTAATCGACGTTAATAGTATTAATTCCTTCTATAGAGTGAATCCTTTATTCTATAAAAGAGTATTTCTTAGGCTTAATACTACGGCTCTTCTAGCTCGCGTTATCTCCTCGTATAATAGTAGTCTCTAGAGTATCGTCTTTTAATACGACGATAGACTAAGTTTCTTATAGCTCTCTAGTTATTTCTTCGTCGTCGAAATAACGGTTCTACAGTTTTTTAAAGATTCTCGCTTAGAGTCTTTATTAGAGATATCTATCTCTAATTCTACTACGAAAATACTGTCTAATCGTATTATAGCGATTAGTAGTATTAGAAAATATCGTCGTATAACTATATCTCGTACCCTATTATAATAGCCTTAGTAATAATAAAGTCTAGGTTTATATAATTTTTTAGTATATACTCTTAAAACGATTTTCGTAATCTTCTACTAATTTACTTTTAGATAATTATAGTAGCGATATAGATACTGCGCGTTCTATTCTATATAGTTATTCTTTTAATAGTAGTCTATATACTATCGCCTTATTTAGATAACGACCTTATATAAGATTATAGAGGTAATCTCTATATATAAATTTAATCGCTTCTCTACTTCTAATAAGATTCTTACGTATCGTCTAGATATACTTTCTACTCGACTATATTTAGGTAGTATAAAGTATATTTTAGATAAGGCCTCGTCGAATCTTACGTCGATATATATCGACTACTTCTTAGATAGTATAATCTAATCGTAGATTCGATAAATTAAAAGATCGTAAATATATCTAGATGCCTTATATAGAAATCGTACTTTTCTAAAATAGTTCTAGCAGTATTATTTATTAGTTCGTATCGTAATTCGACTCGTCTCTAACTATAACTCGATACTAGTTTAGTTATTATTCTATTAGTATAGAGATCGAGAGGTATTCGAAGTATCTACTAATCTAAGTAGTTTCTCTTTAGTATTCTTAATTATTTCTATACTAATCTCTTATTGTATTCTCGTAATAGTCTCTCTCTAAGTCTTAGCCTTATCTAAGATAGACGACTTCTACTTATAGAGAGATACTTTAAGGGTCTTTACGAGATATTCTATTTTATTTATAATCTTATTAAGTCGTAGTAGCGATACGAAATAATATATCGCGTTAGTCTTAATAATAGCTTTCTACTTCTAAAGTATTATTTATCGGATTATATACGCTCGCGTATAAGTTTATTCTCTTATTTCGTTATTCTCCGAGTACTAGAAGATAATAATCTATATAGATTATAGTTGTCGTTTTAGGGTATTATCGTAAATAATTGTCTTTACTATTCTATTTTCTTTATACTTAATCTATCTCTAATAATAAGTCTCTATAATAATAAAGAATCGATTACTCTTAACGATTCTTAGATCGCGAGTACGTATAGGCTCTTTTCTTATTATATTAGCCTGCTTTTTACTTTTATTTAATTTAGATTCCTTTAGAAACTAGTCGCTCTCTTACTTATTACTTCTATATATCTAACACTTATCGTTATAGTATACCGTCTAGGACAGTTAATAATACGCTAGGTCTATCTTTCGGATGTCTACTAATTCTTTTAGTATTTTTTCGATAGTATTTACTTGTTTAGCGGCGTTTCTATACTCTTTAGCGTAGTGCCTTTATTTTCCGTATCGAAAGTATACTTCGTCCTTAGATTTAGCTTTCTTAGACGTAGGTTCGCGATCTATTCCTATAAATTTTACTCTTCGTCCTCTTCCTCTACCCCTCGTAGGCTTAGGTCTTAGTACTTCGCTAGTATTATATCTACTACGCTAGATCTTCGAGTTCTTATAAGTCGTATTTACCTACTAATCTATTATATCCGGATATCGCGCTTATCTCGAGGTATTAGTCTAGTATCGATATCGATTTAGAGTAAACGTAAACCCTTTTTTATCCTTCTTTATTTTACGTTTCTAATATCGAGTATCGATATTAGTTACTATCTATACTAATTTCTTCTCTATTTTACGTTTCTAATATCGGATATCGATATTAGTTACTATCTATACTAATTCCTCGTAGTCTTATACTTCTATCTTATCGACTAATTTATCTTTAATAAAGTCCTTAAGGCTCTGATAATAGCGTAATATAAGGGCGGCGTTGTCCTATTCGAGACGACTTAATAGTTATTAGAACTTCGCAGTGTAGTCTATAACTAAGCTAGTCTATCGAAGCCTATAGATCTATCGTTCTGTCTTCTTAACCTCGTTAAGCCCTCTATACAACTTCTTTAACTCATCTAGAAACTCATTAATAAATAAGAATAACTCGATAGTTCTTAGCTTCTACTCGTTCTTATTATTTTCTAGAAAGTTATTTAAGTAGGGTTCGAACTATTTCGCGGGTCTCTTACGCAATAGATTATCGATCTATAAAACCTAATTCTATAGTTTTATAATTCGCCTATATCTTAAATAAGTCTTAACTTAGTTCGTAAATTATATAAACCTCTTAGTATTCTCTTTAAACACGTCGAATTCTCTAATCTTAAGTCGCGTTTTATCCTTCTCGACGTTTAGTAAAATATCCGGCTTCTTACCCCTTATAGCGATCGTAGATAATTCTACTTTCGCGTTAGTCTACTTATCTAGTATATTTAGCTATACCTAATATCGGTTTATTCTAGAATTTAGTTTAGCGAATAGTAGTAAAGTAAGGCTAATTCGTACTAACTATTCGGCCGCTTAGTTAATAGCGAGAGTATCTTATAGAACTATATTCTTACCGATATCGCTTTTCGAGATAACGAAGAGTAAGGTAAACTCGAAGTTCGAATTTATACTTATAGACTATCGTAATAGTAAGTAGGTAGTTAAAATATTATAAGGCTATCTACTTCTCGTTCTAGTAACGGTATAAGGGAACTCTAAAGGTTTTCTTAACTGCCTATTAGGATAATATATCTCTAAGTTAAGATATAAGTAGTACGCAGATAAGGGTACTAATATAACTTAGATTAACTATAGAGACTATAAAAGTATATAGAAAAGTCGTATCCTTATATACTTAATTAGAACTTTCTAAAGAGGCAATTTCCCTCGTTATATCGAGCTATTAGAATAATAAAATACTTACTATTTTATTATTTTACTATTTTACTATTTCGTACTTTCCTTTTTCGGTAATTATATATAGCTTCTCTATATATACTAGCTTTTCTCGTATAACCTTTCGTCTCTATATTTCTAAAGCGGCTATCTATATAGTTACTTCGTAATATTCTTAATATAGATATCGTTAAGAGACTAGGGTTTAAATACTTTCTAGAACTAGACTAATTAGCCTAGACTAGTTATCTAGTAAACGTATTAAAACGATAACTTATATAGAGATCTCTAAACGTAATCGAACAGTTTTAAAGTACTATATAGATAAGACTAATCTATAGAACGTTTACTATAAAGCAACTTAATTAGATAAGTAAGAAAGTTAAGAATAAAAGCGAAATTTCGATAGAGTATCGAAAATTTAAAAAGCTTTTCGAGAACGACCTTACTATAGAGACGCTATCTAAATATTAGATATAGAATTATAAGATATCTCTAGAACTCGAATTAAAATTTATTAAGACGCGAATTTACTCGATCTCGCGATATTAGAAGTAAGAACTTTAGAAGTATCTTAATAAGAACTTAAAGAAGAGGTTTATTAGAAAATCTATCTTACTATAGAGATTTTCTATTCTCTTTATACCGAAGAAGAATAGAACGTTAAGATTATATATTAATTATCGATAACTTAATAAGATAACTAAAAAGAACGATTATCTATTACTACTTATTTCGGAACTATAAGATCGACTATAGAGAGCTAAGTAGTTTACTATACTTAACTTACAAGGGGCTTACAACCTTATTCGAATAAAGAAAGGCGAGAAAGAAAAAATAGCGTTTAGTATACGCTATAGATTATATAAGTACTATATTATATCGTTTAGACTTACGAACGCGCTAGCGTTATACTAGATACTTATTAACGATACTTTATCTAAAGGGTTAAATCTATTTATAATCGTATACTTAGACGATATACTTATCTTCTCGAAGATAAGAAAATAATACGTAAAAGACGTAAAGTAGATAATAAAACGATTATAAAAGAGAGAACTACGACTACGTCTTAATAAATACGAGTTTTTTAAGGACGAAGTACCTTTTCTAAAATCGATCGTAGAAAGTTATAGTATACGACTAGACTCTATAAAAGTTAAATTAATTATAGAATAGCTATAATCAACGAACCTTAAGAAACTATAGAGTTTTTTAGAATTAGTAAACTACTATCGACGTTTTATTAAGGATTACTTAAGAGTAATATTACTACTTACAGTACTTACTAAGAAGGGACTTACTTTTACGATAAAAGAAGAAGCGAAGGCTGTATTTAAGAAACTTAAGAATCTATTTACTTATATATTTATACTAATAAGCTTCGACCTAGAAAAGAGAATTACTATTAAGACTAATACTTCGAGATATACTATCGCTAGCGTACTAAGCTAACTAGGTTAAGATAATAGATTACGGCCGGTAGCTTACTATTCTAGAAAGATAACTGTACTAGAAAAGAACTACGAGATTTATAATATAGAACTTTTAGCTATTATAGACTTATTTAAAGAATAAAACGTATACTTAGAAGGGTCTAAGTACGAGACTACTGTTTACTTTAATTATCTAAACCTTATATATTAGACTACGACTAAGAAATTAAATAAAAGATAGATTCGATAGATAGAGGTAATAGCATCTATTAAATTTTATATTATATACGTTAAAGGCAAGGAGAATATAAGGGCTAATACTCTTAGTAGAAGACTAGATTATAGAAAAAATACTAAAGAAGTCGAATAAGGTATATTACTTCGAAAGCGAGAAGAATATTTAGTTTACTTAAAATAGATTAATTATTAGAACCTAGGCTACCGCTAGGCGTGAGAATAGCTAAGATAAGGTGGTCTGAGTAGTGATTATAGCTATAAAGTCCTATAGACAACGATTCAACGCCTAAGGAGAAAGGAAAGTAAGTGAGGCGGTAAGAGGCGCTGTATATCCGAATCGGGTAGTACGTGCCTTTATTAGTCTCGGAGAATCTCTTATTCGAATCGGGTAAGCGGCTACTTACGTTCTCTAGTTCTTCGGTTTCTTCTCGTAACAGTTGCCTTCTTCTTAAAGGCGGTTCGTTTTAAACCGTATATATAGATTCTGCTTTTCTAAAATACTTCTTCTTAGAATAGGCGATTTCTATAGTCGGCTAGTCGCGTCGTATACTCGAATCGGGTAGGTAATATAGTAATAGCGCTAAGTAACTTATAGACGTAAGGTATTTTTAAATACGTTATCTATACGACCTTAAATATAAATAATTAGGGCTACGTGGTATCGTCGTCGTCTAGTATTTATTTATTATTAACTTCGTCTTCTTCTTCCGTCTTATCTGCTATCGTCATTATTATTATTACTACCACCACTATTATTATTATATGTTAGTAGTTATCGTCGTTAACTACGAGTTATACTGATCCTTATAGCTATTCGTCCTCCTAGCGAGTTACTAGCCGTGCGGCTAGATAAGGGGCTTTAGTGCTAGCGCTGTCTACGTACGCTATAAGTGTTCTTACGGTTCTAATAATTAATGCTAATCGCTTTAGCGTATACGCCTCGCGAAGTCTTAGACTAGGGCTATAACTAATCTAATAATAATATCTATAAGCGGTACGTCGATACGTACGGGTCTTACTTCTTTATTAGTACTTACTCTTAGCGATACGACTTATCTTAACTCCTTCTAGGTTCCGCGCGCCTATCGCTCTACGGCTGTTTCTTTCTATACTTGCCTCGTTCGGTTACGACGCGAGATCGAGGGAGATTAGTTCTCTTAAGAGTAGCTATATATTATTTCTAGATTTACTTCGCTCGAATCGAGTAAAGATCGACCTAGGGTTTAGCTAACTTTCTTTAGTATTTAGGTCGAAGAGAATACTCGAGCTCTCGAGAGAGGTATAGATACTGTCGCTCGTCGTCTTTATACGGCTAATCGAAGAGTGTATAACCGTTCTCTTCTTTATCGTTATTGATTACTGACTTTATTGTAGCGTTAAACTGTCGAGTTAGAAGATAGTTTAATCTTATCGCGTTAAGCCGACGAGCTCTAGCTCGATTTACTAGATAACGATAGTGATTATTCTCTTCTCGTCTATATAGTTTAAGTTAACGTTTTCTAGCGATTAGTAACGATACCTTCTTCGTTAGCTTTATCGACGAAGAGATTAGTTCCTTCTCTCTCTCTTTATTATCGCCCTTTCTCTCTTCTTTATTAGTGGTCTCGTTACTACTACTAATACTAATATTACTACTATCGCTAATGCTAGTAAAGGCTCTTCTATCGGCGAAGATAGTGTCTTCGCCTTTCTTCTTATCTTCGTCTTTGTTCTCTGCTCGGTCCTCTATTACCGAGCTCGCTACTCTTCGTTTTCCTTCTACGGTCGTCGTTCCTTCGGCTCGCGATTCTTCTATTATTATTCTTCGTTTTAGTTGGTTTTTGCCTTCGTATTATAAGGATTCGAAGGGCGTCGCGTAGGAGGCTATAGACCGCTAACGAGATATAGAGACGTTTACGGCCGCTCGACGTAAGCGATAAGAGGAGGAACGACGACGAAGAAGTAGTAGTAGGCGTAGTAGTAGACGTAGAAGGCCTAAGATATACGCTAAGATAGTACGGAGTGTATAGACGATAAAGAGAAGAGAGTAGAAGCGAAAGCGGAATTCGTAGAGTAAAACGAAGTAGCTTAGATCCCTTTAAGGGTATCTTTCTTTTTATCGATTACTTCTAGCTTACTATTTACTCGATTTAAGTAGCGTTTTAACTTTTTCTTCTATTATCTTGTTTCCCTTACTCGAACGCGGCGATGATTCCCTTTACGTTCTCGAAACTGCTTCTAGGTTTCTATATATTATAGTCGTAGCTCTAGTCGATCTACTTTATTAGCTATTTCCTCTTCTTTCCTTTTCTATAGGCGTTTAAGACTTGTTTTATCTTCTATTTCTCTTCCTCTTTAATATTTACTAGCTCTAGGGATTCTTATTCTAGTCTAAAGTAATATAGCTCGAGTAAGAATACGTAGAATATAGAGTATAGTCGCTCGTATTTTTAAGAAAGGTTTAGCTAGTATACGTTCTAGTTTACCTTCTTTTATACTTAAAAGGGGCTAATAAACTTATCGAAGAGTTTCTTTATAGCCTTCTTAAGCTAAATATTTTTTATAGCTAGGCGAATCTAGTCGCCTACTACGAAGAAGATATCTTTATAGCGTAAGTCGTAGTACTTCTTAATCTTTACTTATACGTCTATCTAGTCTCGCTAAAGTTGTTTTCTTATTTATACTAGCTTCGTAGTTCTTTCTAATATAGTTACGTAAATCGATATTTCGTCTTTTCTACTCGAATCGAGTAGGGCTTATAGGTCGGTATTTTTTCTTAGTTATAGTGCGTAGTTGTATATTACTTAGAACGGTATTACTTTAATTATCGAGTTAACGCTGTTATTAATAGTCTATTCGGCGCTGCTTAGCAGTTTCGCCTAATTGCTTTACTCGTTATTTAGATAATAGCGTAGGTAGTATTCTAGCTTCTAATTTAAACGCTTCGTCTAGCTATCTATCTAGAGATAAAATACAGTTAACATCTTTCGTTTTATAGCGAAATAGTAGTAGATCGTTTTCTAGTACTTCGATATAAATAGCGATTCTCTATCGCTTATAATAGACTTAGGGAATCCGAATCGAGAGAATACTTCGTCGATTAGGATCGTACCTAGTTTATCTACTATAGTATCTTAGATATAAGGGATAAGACGAACTATTTTCGAGTATCTATCTACTACTACTAGTATCGTATCGTAAGTCGATCTACGGTAGCTAGATATCGGTAGCTCTATAATAAAATCTATCGCGATATCTTCTTATAGTTCTCTTAGAAGTAGTAGTAGCGCTAGTAGTCTATACGGCCGATATCGAGATATCTTTATTCGTTAGTATATATCGTATATCTTAATATATTCTACGATCTCTTCGCTTATCTTTAGCTACTAGTAATATCTTTATATTACTTTAGTAGTTCTAGTACGCTCGAAGTAATCTCTATTTTAGAGATTATTATAGTTTACTCGTAGGATTTTCGCTCTTACGGTAGGATTATCGAGGATATAGACCTTTCTATTCTTTCGAGTTAACCCGTATTTATCGACTATCTATTTTTCGTTAAATAGTCGTATATTATAAACTGTCTAGTCGAGATAAGTTATCTACTTTTACTTCGATATAAAGGGGTCTAACTGCTAAACGTAACGGATCTAGATTTTTAGATCGAATCTCTTATTCGAATCGAGTAAGGCTACTAGATAGTCTTCTCTACGATTCTTAGATTACTTAGGGCTCTCTAGCTCGATATCGAAGATATACGCTTCTCTACTCTCGACTTTCGTAGCGCGTAGCGCGGCGTCGTCGTAGGCTCTCTATTCTCTATAAGCGTCCGGAGTACTCTCGTTTATAGCGAAGAGTAGTTTTTATAAAGTGCTTTATATGCTTTCTCTTAGGAGCGGTCTCGTTAATAACTAAGCTCTAGTTATAATCGCGATACGGAAGGTCGGAATTCGGCTTCTCTACGAATCTAGAGCTCTCTTTAATTCGTGATTTAGTTATCTCTTACTCGATTCGAGCGAAGCGGTGCCTCTAAGTAAAATAAGTTCTTATAGCGTATTGCTCTTATAATCGTTATTAGTTCTAGTATCTTTCTCGAAGTTTAGTTTTCTAAATAGTTCGTCGGCGAGATTCCTTTTTCCCGCTCGCTATTTTAGCTTAAAGTCGAAAGCAGCTAGAAACTCGGTCTATCTAGTCTACCTTTTACGGAATAATACTTTAGTATCTATAAACTTTAGGAGGGTCTCGTAGTTTATAATTACTCGTACTGTACGTATAGGGGATTCTAGATAGTATCGCTATATTATAAGGCTGTCTGCCCCTCGTTCTAGTAATGGTATAAGGGAACCCTAAAGGTTTCCTTAACTGCCTGTTAGGATAAGATGTCTCTGAGTTAAGGTATAAGTAGTACGCAGATAGGGGTGCTGGTATAACTTAGATTAACTATAGAGACTATAAAAGTATATAGAAAAGTCGTGTTCTTATATACTTAACTAGAACTTCCTAAAGAGGCAGTTTCCCTCGTTATATCGTACTGTTAGAATAATAGAATACTTACTATTCTACTATTCTACTATTCTACTATTCCGTACTTTTCTTTTTCGGTAATTATATATAGCTTTTCTATATATACTAGGCTTTCCTCGTATAACCTTCCGTCTTTATATTCCTAAAGCGATTATCTATATAATTACTTCGTAACACTTTCCTCTCTTATCCGTTTTGCGTTCTCGTAATATTATCTAAGAGGTTAGTATTCTCCTTATTCTCTCCTTCTTAAGTATTCTCGTAGCTTATTATAAAATTAGCTCTTAAGAAACGTAAAAGATCTACTAAGGTTAAACCTTTACGCGTTAAGCGTTTTTAATAATTATTCTTCGCCCTTTATTCCGAAGATAACGTTATTATAGTAGCCTATACGCAGTGTATATATTATAGTATAGTATACTATTACGATAGAGCGCAGTCAGTAAAATATATAGAGTATATACTGTATTAGCGTAACTACGACGATATATTCTCCCTTAAGAAATTCCGAAAAGTAGAAGAGCTACGTAAAGAAGAGCAGCGTAAGCGACGCGAAAAGTTAAAGTAATTAGCTCTTCGACGCTAAGCGCTTCTCGAGGCCCGTAAGGCCCTTCGAGAGGCGTATAAGACTCTTAATAATATAGAAGCTAAATTTATCGATACTAAGATAGAGATAAACTAATTAGACGAGTTTATTATCTACTATAAGAAGATCTCTTCGCGTATACTATAACGTAAAATATAAGCATTAGACGTATTTGACTTTCTTTATCTAAAGTAAGAGATTACTCTAGATAATTCTAATTTTATATAGTAAGACGTCCCTCTAAGTTAATAGGCTCTATTCGATAATATACTTACGAACGATAGTTTATAATAAAGTCCTTCTAAACTTAGCGAGTACTTTCTTTAAAATATTCTTCTCTAGTTTTTATAAGTTATCGCTATCGTTATATTCTAACTACTTAATTAGGTAAAAAGTCCTTTTCTTTTTCTGTTTTATCTTTAGAATCTTTTTTATATCGTACTTCTTAGTCTCTAATAGTTTCGTTCGTTAGGTTTTATCTACCGTTTAACGTTCTAGTGCCCTTTCTAGTATAGAAACGTAGAATACGAGATAAATTCTTATTCTCTTTAGTAATTAAAGCTAGTACGTAATAGATTCTAGTTTCTTTTTAATTCTAAAGGGTCCTATCTTCTTAAAGTCTAGCTTATCGCTTAGTCGTTTTATCTTAATATTTCGTCGTAATAAATACGCTATGCCTTTCTCTCTAAAGTCTAGTTTCTTAGATCTTTTCTAATTTATATATTTAGCTATTCTTTTCGCGATAAACTATAGTTTCTTAGATATATATTAATATAACTAGCGTAAATCGGATACAGTAACTATTGCTTATTCCGATTTTAGTCTTATATCTAGTAGGTCCTCGTTTACCCTAGAGTAGAACTCGTAGTTCGCGTAAAAAGATAATATCCTCGTAACGATTTTAGAATTATTATATATAATCTATACTATAGATAGTAATTCTACCTAGTTATTTTATTTAAAGTTAATATAACTTCTAAGATATTATTCTAGTATTTAATTTATTCTTTTAGTTTATTCGTCGGTCTATAGATAAAAAGTAGTACTAAGCTTGCTTTTAGTTTTTAGCTAATCTATAATTAACTACTAAAATCTCGATTTAAACAATTTATCTCTATTTAATACTAATTTTAATAGTATTTCGTATACTGTAAAGATATATCTTATAAAGATATACGTAATTTCTAGTACTATTATCTTTATTCTAGTTAGTATAAAGTATACGTATTTCGTTAATCGGTCGATAATTATATAGATTATATCGTACTTTTACCCCGTTACTAGATCCTTAGACTCTAGTAAGAGTTCGATAAAGTCTATTATAACCTCTTCTTATACTTCTAACGGTAATATTAATGCCTATAGCTTCCTATAAGATCTATATCTAAAAGCCTTAGTTCTAGTATATATATCGTAATTATTAACGTAATCGCGAACGTTCTATTATATTCCTCTCTATTTTTAGTTTCGAGAAATTAGTTTCGTAGTTTTCGCGATTCTAAAGTATTCAGTAGTTCGATTATTATAATAGCTACGAATTACTTTTATCTTTTATTTCTTAGTTAGCTAATCTAGTTCTATTCTAGCTATATTAATCTATTTCGAATAAACTAAATATTCTCTACGTTTTTAAAGTAATATATCTTATTCGATCTTCTTAGCGCTCTTTCTATAATCTAGTCTTCGACTAAGAGTATTAGCCCTTACGTTTTCTTTACCTTTAACGTATATAATATAAAACTTAATAAATACTATTGTCTCTATCTATCGAATCTATCTCTTATTTAATTTCTTAGTCGTAGTCTAATGTATAAGATTTAAGTAATTAGAGTAGATAATAGTCTTATACTTTAATTCTTTTAAGTATACGTTCTATTCTTTAAATAAGTCTATAATAGCTAAAAGTTCTATATCGTAAATCTCGTAGTTCTTCTTCGATACGATTATCTTTCTAGAATAATAAGCTACTAGTCGTAGCTTATTATCTTAACTCGGTTAGCTAAGTACGTCGGCGATAGCGTATTTCGAAGTATCGATCTCGATAGTAATTCTCTTTTCTAAGTTAAAGCTTATTAGTATAGATACGTAAGTAAATAAGTTTTTAAGTTTCTTAAATATAGTCTTTACTTTCTTTTTTATTACGAATATAATTCTCTTCTTAGTAAGTACTATAAGTAGCGATACTATCCTTAAGTAGTTCTTAATAAAACGTTAATAGTAGTTTACTAATTCTAAAAAGCTCTATAGTTCTTTAAGATTTATTAGTCGTAGTTATTTTATAATTAATTTAACTTTTATAGGGTCTAGTCGTATACTATAACTTCCTACGATCGATTCTAAAAAAAATACTTCGTTCTTAAAAAACTCGTACTTATTAAGACGTAGCCGTAATTTCTTTTCTTATAATCGTTCTATTATCTATCTTATATTCTTTATATACTGTTCTTTTATCTTCGAGAAGATAAGTATATTATCTAGATATACGATTATAAATAGATCTAACCCTTTAGATAAGATATCGTTAATAAGTATCTAGTATAACGCTAATACGTTTATAAGTCTAAACGGTATAATATAGTATTTATATAATCTATAGCGTATATTAAACGCTATCTTTTCTTTCTCGTTCTTCTTTATTCGAATTAGATTATAAGCCTCTCGTAAGTCTAGTACAGTAAACTATTTAGCTTTCTATAGCCGATCTTATAGCTTCGAAATAAGTAGTAATAGATAATCGTTTTTCTTAGTTATCTTATTAAGTTATCGATAATTAATATATAATCTTAACGTTCTATTCTTCTTTAGTATAAAGAGAATAGAAAATTCCTATAGTAAGATAGATTTTCTAATAAATTCCTTTTTTAAATTCTTATTAAGGTACTTCTAAAGTTCTTACTTCTAATATCGCGAAATCGAGTAGATTCGCGTCTTAATAGATTTTAATTCGGATTCTAGAAGTATCTTATAATTCTATATCTAATATTTAGATAGTATCTCTATTATAAGGTCGTTCTCGAAAAGTCTCTTAAATTCTCGATACTCTATCGAAATTCTACTTTTATTCTTAACTTCTTTACTTATCTAATTAAGTTACTTTATAGTAAACGTTCTATAGGTTAGCCTTATCTATATAGTACTTTAAAATTATTCTATTACGTTTAGAAATCTCTATATAAGTTATCGTTTTAATATATCTACTAGATATCTAGTCTAGATTAGCTAGTCTAGTTCTAAAAAGTATTTAAATCTTAGTCTCTTAACGATATCTATATTAAGGAACTATATTTTCTTTTAGTATTTTATTCGTATCGATCTAAGTTCCTTATTAACCTCGGTATACCCTTAATTATCTATTTTAATTAAGTATAATTCTTATTTAAGCCTTTTTTCGTTTTACTATATTCGATATATAAACGCCTTCGAGACTAAGCTAGTATTTACTCTCGTATCGAGTAATACTCTAGCTCGGTATTTATTAATATATATATATATTGTTAAGAGCTTCTAGATCGCTCTCTTCGATTCTATAGATTTCTTTCTCTTCTTCGTCTCTTTAGTCGTCGGCTTATAGGTATTAGCGTACGTTCTAGTAGTACGATTAGCGCTTCGATATCGTCCTCTATAAGTAGTTACTCTAAGCTTAAAGCGAACTTCTCTAGTTTTAATTCTATTTCTATAATCGACGTTAATAGTATTAATTTCTTTTATAGAGTAAATTCTTCGTTCTATAGAAGAGTATTTCTTAGGCTTAGTACTACGGTTCTTCTAGCTCGCGTCGTCTTCTCGTATAACGGTAGTTTCTAGAGTATCGTCTCTTAGTATAACGATAAGCTAAGTCTTCTATAGTCCTCTAGTTATTCCTTCGTCGTCGAAATAACGGCTTTATAGTTTTTTAAAGATTCTCGTTTAGAGTCTTTATTAGAGATATCCGTCTCTAATTCTACTACGAAGATACTGTTCGAGCGTATTATAGCGATCGGTAGTATTAGAAAATATCGTCGTATAACTATATCTCGTACTTTATTATAATAGCTCTAGTAATAATAAAGTCTAGATTTATAGAATCTTTTAGTATATATCCTTAAAACAATCTTTATAGTTTCCTATTAGTTTACTTTTAAATAATTATAGTAGCGGTATAGATACTACGCGTTCTATTCCGTATAGTTATTCTTACGATAGTAATCTATATACTATCGTCTTATTTAAATAATAATCTTATATAAGGTTATAAAGATAATTTTCGTATATAAGTTTAATCGCTTTTCTACTTCTAGCAGAGTTCTTACGTATCGTCGAGATATACTCTCTACTCGGCTATATTTAGGTAGTGTAAAGTATATTCTAGATAAGACCTCGTCGAATCTTACGTCGATATATACCGGCTGCCCCTTAGATAGTATAATCTAATTATAGATTCGATAAATTAAAAGATTATAAATACACTTAGGCGCTTTATATAGAAATCGTATCTCTCTAAAGCAGTCTTAGTAGTACTACTTATTAGTTCGTATCGTAATTCGACTCGTCTTTAACTATAATTTAATACTGGTTTAGTTATTATTTTATTAGTATAGAGATCGAAAGGTATTCGAAGTACTTACTAATCTAAGCGATTCCTCTTTAGTATCCTTAATTATTTCTACGCTAATTTCTTATTATATTCTCGTAATAGTCTTCTTTTAAGTCTTAGTCTTATCTAAGATAGACGACTTCTACTTATAAAGAGGTACTCTAAGGGTCTCTACGAGATATTCTATTCTATCTATAATCTTATTAAGTCGTAGTAGCGATACGAAATAATGTACCGCGTTAGTCTTAATAATAGCTTTTTAGTCCTAAAGCATTATTTATCGGATTATATACGCTCTCGTATAAGTTTATTCTCTTATCTCGTTATTCTTCGAGTGCTTAGAGATAATAACTTATATAAATTATAGTTATCGTTTTAGAGTATTATCGTAGATGATTACTTCTACTATTCTATTCTCTCTATACTTAATCTGCCTTCAGTAATAAGTCTCTATAACGGTAAAGAATCGATTATTCTTAACGATTCTTAAATTACGCGTACGCGTAGGCTTCTTTCTTATTATATTAGCCTACTTCTTACTTTTATTTAATTTAGATTTCTTTAGAAACTAGCCGCTTTCTTACTTATTACTTCTATATATCTAATACTCGTCGTTATAGTATACCGTCTAGAACAGTTAATAGTATACTAGATCTATTTTTCGAATATCTACTAGTTCCTCTAGTATTTTTTCGGCGGTATTTACTTATTTAGCGGCGTTTCTATACTTCTTAGCGTAGTGCCTCTATTTTTCGTATCGAAAGTACGCTTCGTCTTTAGGCTTTACTTTTCTAGATATAGGTTCTCGATTTATCTCTGTAAATTTTACTTCTCGTCCTCTCCCTTTACCTCGCGTAGGCTTAGGTCTCGGTATTTCGCTAGTATTATACCTACTACGCTAGGTCTTTAGATCCTTATAAGCCGTATTCGTCTACTAATCTATTATATTAGGATATCGCGTCTGCCTTAAGGTATTAATTAAGTATCGATATCGATTAAATATAAACGTAAATTCTTTCTTGCTTTTTTCTATTTTACGTTTTTAATATCGGGTATCGATATTAGTTACTATCTATATTAATTTCTCGTAATCTTATACTTTAATTTTATCGACTAATTTATCTTTAATAAAGTCCTTAAGGCCCTGATAATAGCGTAATATAAGAACGGCGTTATTCTATTCGAGACGACTTAATAGTTATTAGAACTTCGCAGTATAGTCTATAACTAAATCGGTCTATCGAAGCTCGTAGATCTATCGTTCTATCTTTTTAACTTTATTAAGTTCTCTATACAATTTCTTTAACTCACCTAAGAACTTATTAATAAATAAGAATAACTCGATAGTTCTTAGCTTCTACTCGTTCTCGTCGTTTTCTAGAAAGTTATTTAAGTAAGGTTTAAACTATTTCGCGAGTCCCTTACGCAATAGATTATCGGCCTATAAAACCTAGTTTTATAGTTTTATAATTCGCCTATATCTTAAATAAGTCCTAACTTAGTTCGTAAATTATATAAACTTCTTAGTGTTCTCTTTAAATACGTCGAGTTCTCTAATCTTAAATCGCGTTTTATCCTTCTTAACGCTTAATAAAATATCCGGCTTCTTACTCTTTATAGCGGTCGTAGATAATTCTGCTTTCGCGTTAGTCTACTTATCTAATATATTTAGCTGTACCTAGTATCGATTTATCTTAAAATTTAGTTTAGCGAGTAGTAGTAAAGTAAGACTAATTCGTACTAACTATTTAGCTACTTAGTTAATAGCGAGAGTATCTTATAGGACTATATCTTTACTAATATCGCTTTTCGAGATAACGAAGAATAAGGTAGACTCGAAGTTCGAATCTATACTTATAGACTATCGTAATAGTAAGTAAGTAGTTAAAATATTATAAGACTATCTATTTCTTGTTTTAGTAATAATATAAGGGAACCCTAAAGGTTTCCTTAACTGCCTATTAGAATAAGATATCTCTAAGTTAAGATATAAGTAGTACGTAGATAGAGGTACTAATATAACTTAGATTAACTATAAAGACTATAAAAGTATATAGAAAAGTCGTATTCTTATATACTTAACTAGAACTTCCTAAAGAGGCAGTTTCCCTCGTTATATCGTACTATTAGAATAATAAAATACTTACTATTCTACTATTTTACTATTTCACTATTCCGTACTTTCCTTTTTCGGTAGTCATATGTGGCTTCCTTATATGCACTAGGCTTTCCTCGTATAACCTTCCGTCTCTATATCCCTAAAGCGGCCACTTACATGGTCACTTCGTAACACGCTACTTCTTAAAAGCGTATACGATTACTAATATTTTCTAATCGTTCGTCGCGTACCTAGTCTCTTCGTCTTTAAACTTTCGAGAGTAAAATACGACGGGGTACTACGCGGTATCGTACTGCTAAGAGAGTATATCTTCTATCTCGTTTTCTAATACGTTTACTTCGACCTACGTCTCTACGCTAGGGTCGTAATAACGAAGTAGTAGGGCTTCCTTAAAACGGCTCTTTAGCTCCTAGAATACTTCCTCTATCTAGAGAGATCAGTAAAAGGACTCCGTCTTCTTTCTCTATTATATTCTCTTAAGTAGGTTAGTAATAGGGATCGTAATTTTTAAGTAATCTACAATAAAGCCGCGATAGAAGTTAGTAAACTTTAGAAAGACTTAGATCTTTCGATATAACTCTAGAGCGCGCTAGTCGTCGATAGCTACTACTCTTTTCGAGTTTATCGAGATGCTCTAAGCGTTTACGTAGAACTCGAGAAAGTCTACTTAGTCGACGTAAAACTCGTACTTAGATAGCTTAATATAGAGGCTATACCTTCGTAGTCTTTTAAGTACTATTTTTACGTATCGTTCGTAATCTTTCTCGTTATTACTATAGATAAGGATATTATCTATATAAACAATATAATAGATGTTCGTTAGTCCCTTTAGCGCTTCGTTAATATAGAACTAGAAAGTAACGGGTGTATTCGTTAATTCGAATAGTATAACTAGATACTCGAACTAACCGTATCGTATACGAAATACCGTCTTCTAGCGATCTATCTTCTTAATACGAATACGATAGTACGCGTTTCTTAGATCGAGCTTTAAGAATACCTTAGTCTCGCTAAGACGGTCTAGGATCTTCTCGATTAAGAGTAGCGAGTACCGGTTTTTTATAGTAACTCGATTTAGCCCTCTATAGTCTATATAGAGGCGCAGCGATTCGTTCTTTTTTAGTACGAAGAGGATAGGCGCTCTCGTCGCGAACTCGCTCTTCTAGATCTACCCTTTTCTTAGAGCGTTATCCAGGTATAGACGCAGTTCCTCTAGCTCTCTACCGCTAAGGGGGTAGATGGGACTATAGGGGGCTATAGTCTTCGAAGTTAACTCGATAAAGTATTCCGCGATGGTGCTCGGAGATAGCTCGGTCTCGCCGAGATCGGCAGTAACGTCTTCGTACTTCGCGTAGATCTTCGATACCTTATCTTTCTCGAAGCGTAAGGTCCGAGCGATAGTTAAGTAGTTTTCTATTTAAATCGGGTATAGAGCGCTCTTCTTATCTTTATCTTTACTGTAAGAACGGTACTATATAAGAAATACTTAGTCTCCCTTCTCTCGTTTAAGTTAGTTTATCGTTACTCGGCGGATTTACAGTTAAGCCTCGATCTTATCGTAAAGATAGGTTAGCCTATCTTTCTAACGAGCCTTACGACGCTGTATTCGATCGGAGTTTCTTCTAACTCTCTATACTCCTTTACGCTAGCTAATATTAGGGTCGATCTTCTATAGCTACGGTATTCTAAGGAGTAGTTCGTATTCGTCTATCTTTATAGCTATTAGCGTACAGTAGGTCTTCGTTTACTATTTCTTCGAGTTCGCGGCGAATACCACGGTCTCGTAATTTTTATATAGCGGGAGGCGACTGCTATCTATCGCTTTATCGATCGAGTTTACTGGTTTTCCCTTTATACTTAATCTAGTAACGATATTCTAACTAATGCAGTTATTCTTCGTATCCGAGTCGATAATGGTATAGAGTATATAGCGTTTATCGTTTATAACAATATTAATCTTCGTCCGAATAGACTAGCGCGTATATTAACGGCTTTCTTCTTTATTAATTAGTACGAGCGCTATTATAGCTGTGCTAGCGCTTCTTTTTTTGTATCGCCTCTCTACGACTTTTACGGGCAGTCCGCGGCCCTATATAGGCCCCTATAAGTAAAATACTCTAGTGATCGCGTAGACCGGTTATTTCTCTACCTTTCCCGATCGGATCTCGGTATAGAGGTAGTCGTTCTACTCTATAAGTAACTCTTCGCTCGATTCGGACGAGGGCCTCTTCTAAATCGGATAAACGGTCTCTTCTCTTCGTTCTCTAAGCGTGCTTTCTTAGTCTTATCCCTTTTTTCCGAGTTCTCGAATAGCCGGGTCTCGTGGCGTTAGGCTACTGCGAGTACCGTATTCCTATCTCTTCGAACCTCTTTTAGTTCTATAAGAATAGCGGTCTTAAGCTATAGCCGAAGGTCGTAGAGAAAACGGTACGTAGCGAGCTTCCTCTTCGATAGCTTTATAGTATATATCTCGTACTCGGCTGCTTTAAGCTTATATAGGAATTAGCGGGCACTCTAATTCTCTATCTAGCGTAGGAATTAACTGCGTTTTATCGCTTTAATTTCTCGCGTTTACGAGTTCTTAATCGTACTTCGAAGAAACGTCGTAAACTCGTTTTAAGTATTTAGCTTAGTCCTCTCTCTCGTATACGTACGCTACGCGTTCCCCTTTAGCTAGATAGTAGCTATCTATAGAGCTTACTTCTCGAAGGCTCCCTTATAGAGCCTCTATTAAAGGGCTTCGAAGTAGACTTTCGCTTCGATAATAAACTCTTCGAGCTCGGTATAGTCGGTGCTATAGAACGGGGAGAGAGCGGTCGGCCGGAGTTGTTTTAGGAGGCTTTCGAGGTATAATAAGGCTGTTACGAAGTAACTATGTGGGTGGCCGCTTTAGGGATACAGAGACGGAAGGTTATACGAGGAAAGCTGGTGTATATAGGGAAGCTATATATGATTACCGGAAAAGGAAAGTACGGAATAGTAGAATAGTAGAATAATAGAATAGTGAGTATTCTATTATTCTAATAGTCCGATATAACGAGGGAAATTGCCTCTTTAGAAAGTTTTAGTTAAGTATATAAGAATACGACTTTTCTATATACTTTTATAGTCTTTATAGTTAATCTAAGTTATACTAGTATCCTTATCTACGTACTACTTATATCTTAACTTAGAGATATATTATTCTAATAGATAGTTAAGAAAACCTTTAGGGTTCCCTTATACCGTTACTAGAACGAGAAGTAGATAGCCTTATAATATTTTAACTACCTACTTACTATTACGATAGTCTATAAGTATAGATTCGAACTTCGAGTTTACCTTACCCTTCGTTATCTCGAAAAGCGATATCGGTAAGAATATAGTTCTATAAGATACTTTCGCTATTAACTAAGCGATCGAATAGTTAGTACGAATTAGCCTTACTTTACTACTACTCGCTAAACTAAATTTTAGAATAAACCGATACTAGATACAGCTAAATATACTAGGTAAGTAGGCTAACGCGAAAGTAGAACTATCTACGACCGCTATAAGAAGTAAAAAGCCGAATATTTTACTAAACGTCGAGAAGAATAAAACGCGACTTAAGATTAGAGAATTCGACGTATTTAAAGGGAATACTAAGAGGTTTATATAATTTACGAACTAAGTTAAGACTTATTTAAGGTATAGACGAATTATAAAACTATAGAATTAGATCTTATAGGCCGGTAATTTATTGCGTAAGAGACTCGTAGAATAGTTTAAATTCTACTTAAATGACTTTCTAGAAAATAACGAGAACGAGTAAAAGTTAAGGACTATCGAGTTATTCTTATTTATTAATAAGTTTCTAGATAAGTTAAAGAAGTTATATAGAGGGCTTAACGAGATTAAGAAGATAGAATAATAGATCTATAGACTTCGATAAACTAGCTTAGTTATAGACTATACTACGAAGTTTTAATAACTGTTAAATCGTCTTAAATAGGATAACGCCGCTCTTATATTACGCTATTATTAGGGCCTTAAGGACTTTATTAAAGATAAATTAGTCGATAAGATAGAAGTATAAGACTACGAGAAATTAGTATAGATAGTAACTAATATCGATATTCGATATTAGAAACGTAAAATAGAGAAGGGTAAAAAAGAATTTACGTTTACTCTAAATCGATATCGATACTAGACTAATACTTCGAGATAAGCGCGATATCCGAATATAATAGATTAGTAGATAAATACGGCTTATAAGAACTCGAAGATCTAGCGTAGTAAATATAATACTAGCGAAGTACTAAGATCTAAGTCTACGAGAGGTAAGAGAAGAGGACGAGAAGTAAAATTTACAGAAATAAATCGCGGATCTACGCCTAGAAAAGCTAAACTTAAGAACGAGATATACTTTCGATACGGAAAATAGAGATACTACGCTAAAGAGTATAGAAACGCCGCTAAATAAGTAAATACTACCGAAAAAATACTAAAAGAACTAGTAGATATTCGAAAGATAGACTTAGCGTACTATTAACTGTTCTAGACGGTATACTATAACGATAAGTGTTAGATATATAGAAGTAATAAGTAAGAAAGCGACTGGTTTCTAAAGAAATCTAAATTAAATAAAAGTAAAAAGTAGGCTAATATAATAAGAAAAGAGCCTACGCGTACTCGCGATCTAAGAATCGTTAAGAGTAATCGATTCTTTACTATTATAAAGACTTATTATTAAAGATAGATTAAGTATAGAGAAAATAGAATAATAGAGATAATTATCTACGATAATATCTTAAAACGATAACTATAATCTATATAGATTATTATCTTCTAGTACTCGAGAGATAACGAAATAAGAGAATAAACTTATACGCGAGCGTATATAATTCGATAAATAATACTTTAGAAGTAGGAAGCTATTATTAAGATTAACGCGATATATTATTTCGTATCGCTATTACGACTTAATAAGATTATAGATAGAATAGGATATCTCGTAGAGACCCTTAGAGTATCTCTCTATAAGCAGAAGTCGTCTATCTTAGATAAGGCTAAGACTTAGAAAGAGACTATTACGAGAATATAATAAGAAATTAGTATAGAAATAATTAAGAATACTAAAGAGGAATTACTTAGATTAGTAGATACTTCGAGTACCTCTTAATTCCTATATTAATAAAATAATAACTAAACTAGTATCGAGTTATAGTTAAAGACGAGTTAAATTACGATACGAACTAATAAATAGTACTGCTAGAACTATTTTAGAAAAGCACGATTTCTATATAAGATATCTAGATATATTTACGATCTTTTAATTTATCGAATCTACGATTAGATTATACTACTTAAGGAATAGCCGGTATATATCGACGTAAGATTCGACGAGGCCTTATCTAGAATATACTTTATACTATCTAAATATAGTCGAGTAAAAAGTGTATTTAGACGATACGTAAGAATCTTACTAAAGGTAGAAAAGCGACTAAATTTATATATAGAGATTACCTCTATAACCTTATATAAGATCGTTATCTAAATAAGGCGATAGTATATAGACTACTATCGAAAGAATAATTATATAGAATAGAACGTACAGTATCTATATCGCTACTATAATTATCTAAAAGTAAATTAATAGAAGACTACGAAGATCGTCTTAAGGGTATATACTAAAAAATTATATAAACCTAGACTTTATTATTACTAAGGCTATTATAATAGGGTACGAGATATAGTTATACGACGATATTTTCTAATACTACTAATCGCTATAATACGATTAGATAGTATTTTCGTAATAGAATTAGAGATAGATACCTCTAATAAAGACTCTAAGCGAGAATCTTTAAAAAACTATAGAGCCGTTATTCCGACGACGAAGAAATAACTAGAGGACTATAAAGAACTTAGCCTACCGTCGTATTAAGAGACGATACCCTAGAGACTACTATTATACGAGAAGATAACGCGAGCTAGAAGAGCCGTAGTACTAAGTCTAAGAAATACTCTTTTATAGAACGAAGGATTTACTTTATAAAAGAAATTAATACTATTAACGTCGATTACGAAAATAAAGCTAGAGCTAGAAGAATTCGTCTTAAGCCTAGAATAAATACTTATAGAGAGCGATATCGAAGCGCTAATCGTACTACTAGAACGTGCGCTAATGCCTATAAGCCGACGGCTAGAGAGACGAAGAAGAGAACGAAATCTATAAGATCGAAGAGAGCGATCTAGAAGCTCTTAATAGTATATATATATATTAATAAATACCGAGCTAGAGTATTACTCGATATAGAAGTAAATACTAGTCTAGTCTCGAAGGCGTTTATATATCGAATATAGTAAAACGATAAAAGGCTTAAATTAGAATTATACTTAATTAAAATAAATAATTAAGAGTATATCGAGATTAATAAGGAACTTAAGTCGGTACGAATAAGATACTAAGAGAAAATACAGTTTTTTAATATAGATATCGTTAAGAAATTAAGGTTTAAATACTTTCTAAGACTAAACTAGCTAGCTTAGACCGATTATCTAGTAAATATACTAAAACGATAACTTATATAGAGACCTTTAAACGTAATAGAATAGTTTTAAAGTACTATATAGATAAGGCTAACCTATAGAACGTTTACTATAAAGCAACTTAATTAGATAAGTAAAGAAGTTAAGAATAAAAGTAGAATTTCGATAGAGTATCGAGAATTTAAGAGACTTTTCGAGAACGATCTTATAATAGAAGTACTATCTAAATATTAGATATAGAATTATAAGATACTTCTAGAATCCGAATTAAAGCTTATTAAGACGCGAATCTACTCGATTTCGCGATATTAGAAGTAAGAACTTTAAAAGTATCTTAATAAGAATTTAAAAAAGGGGTTTATTAGAAAATCTATTTTATTATAGGGGTTTTCTATTCTCTTTATACTAAAGAAGAATAGAACGTTAAGATTATACGTTAATTATCGATAACTTAATAAAATAACTAAAAAGAACGGTTATTTACTACTACTTATCTCGAAACTATAAGATCGGCTATAGAGGACTAAGTAGTTTACTGCGCTTAACTTACGAGGAGCTTATAACCTTATTCGAATAAAGAAGAGCGAGAAAGAGAAAATAGCGTTTAGTATACGCTATAGATTATATAAGTACTGCGTTATACCGTTTAGACTTACGAACGCGCTAGCGTTATACTAAATACTCATTAATAATATCTTATCTAAAGGGTTAAATCTATTTATAATCGTATACTTAGACGATATTCTTATATTCTCGAAGATAAGAGAGTAATACGTAAAAGATATAAGGTAAGTAATAAAACGACTATAAGAGAAGAAATTACGACTACGTCTTAATAAGTACGAGTTTTTTAAGGACGAAGTATCCTTTTTAGGATCGATCGTAGAGAGTTATAGTATACGACTAGATTCTATAAAAGTTAAATTAATTATAAAATAGCTACGACTAATAAATCTTAAAGAACTATAGAGCTTTTTAGAATTAGTAAACTACTATTAACGTTTTATTAAGAACTACTTAAGAGTAGTATTATTACTTATAGTACTTACTAAGAAGGGAATTATATTCGTAATAAAAGAGAAAGTAAAGGCTGTATTTAAGAAACTTAAAAACTTATTTACTTATATATCTATACTAATAAGCTTCGATCTAGAAAAGAGAATTACTATCGAGACCGATACTTCGAGATACGCTATCGTCGGCGTACTTAGCTAATCGAGTTAAGATAATAAGCTACGATCAGTAGCTTATTATTCTAGAAAGATAACCGTACTAAAGAAGAACTACGAGATCTACGATATAAAACTTTTAGCTATTATAAACTTATTTAAAGAATAGAACGTATACTTAGAAGAATTAAAGTATAAGACTACTATTTACTCTAATTACCTAAACCTTATATATTAAACTACGACTAAGAAATTAAATAAGAGATAGATTCGATAGGTAGAGATAATAGTATTTATTAAGTTTTATATTATATACGTTAAGAGTAAAGAGAACGTAAGGGCTAATACTCTTAGTCGAAGACTAGATTATAGAAAGAACGTCGAGAAGGCCGAATAGAGTATATTACTTCGAAAACGTAGAGAATATTTAGTTTATTCGAAATAGATTAATATAGCTAGAATAGAACTAGACTAGCTAACTAAGAAATAAAAGATAAAAGTAATTCGTAGCTATTATAATAATCGAACTACTAAATACTTTAGAATCGCGAGAACTATAGAACTAATTTTTCGAAACTAGAAATAAAGAGAAATATAATAAAACGTTCGCGATTACGTTAATAATTACGATATATATACTAGAACTAAGGCTTTTAGATATAGGCCTTATAGAAAGCTATAGGCATTAATATTATTATTAAAAGTATAGAAAGAGGTTATAATAGACTTTATCGAATTCTTACTAGAGTTTAAGAACTTAGTAACGAGATAAAGGTATAATATAATCTATATAATTATCGATCGAATAACGAAATACGTATACTTTATACTAACTAGAATAAAGATAATAGTACTAGAAATTACGTACGTCTTTATAAGATATATCTTTATAGTATACGAAATACTATTAAGATTAGTATTAGATAGAGATAAATTATTTAGATTAAGATTTTAGTAGTTAATTATAGATTAGCTAGAAACTAAAAGTAAGCTTAGTACTACTTTTTATTTATAGATTAACGGATAAACTAAAAGAACGAATTAAACGCTAGAATAATATCTTAGAAGTTACGTTAACTTTAAATAAAATAACTAGATAGAATTACTATCTATAGTATAGATTATATATAATAATTCTAAGGCCGTTACGAGGATATTACCTTTTTACGCGAACTACGGATTTTACTTTAGGGTAAACGAGGACCTACTAAGTATAAGACTAAAGTCGGAATAAGTAATAGTTACTATATCCGACTTACGCTAATTACATTAATATATATCTAAGGAACTATAGTTTATCGCGAAAAGAATAGCTAAATATATAAATTAGAGAAGATCTAAGAAACTAGACTTTAGAGAGAGAGATACAGCGTATTTATTACGACGAAATATTAAGATAAAACGACTAAGCGATAAGCTAGACTTTAAGAAGATAGGGCCCTTTAGGATTAAGAAGAAACTAGAATCTATTACGTACTAGCTTTAATTACTAAAGAGAATAAGGATTTATCTCGTATTCTATATTTCTATACTAGAAAGAGTACTAGAACGCTAAACGGTAGATAGAATCTAATAAGCGAAATTACCGAAAACTAAAGAGTACGACGTAGAGAGAATTCTAGGAGTAAAATAGAAAAAGGAAAAGACTTTTTACCTAATTAAATAGTTAGAATACGACGATAGCGATAACTCGTAGAAACTAGAGAAGAATATTTTAAAGAAAGTACTCGCTAAGTTTAAGAGAACTTTATTATAAGCTATTATTCGTAAGTATATTATCGAATAAGGCTTATTAGCTTAGAGAGACGTCTTATTATATAAAATTAGAATTATCTAGAGTAATCTCTTACTTTAGATAAAGAAAGTTAAATACGTCTAGTACTTATATTTTACGTTGTAGTATACGCGAAGAGATCTCCTTATAGTAGATAATAGACTCGTCTAATTAGTTTATCTTTATCTTAGTATCGATAAATTCGGCTTCTATATTATTAAGGGTCTTATACGCCTCTCGAAGGGCCTTACGAGCCTCGAGAAGCGCTTAGCGTCGAAGGGCTAATTACTTTAACTTTTCGCGTCGCTTACGCTACTCTTCTTTACGTAGCTCCCCTACTTTTCGGAATTCCTTAAGGGAGAATATATCGTCGTAGTTACGCTAATACAGTATACACTCTATATATTTTACTAACTGCGCTCTATCGTAATAGTATACTATACTATAATATATATACTGCGTATAGGCTACTATAGCAACGTTATCTTCGGAATAAAGAGCGAAGAATAATTATTAAAAACGCTCGGCGCGTAAAGATTTAACCTTAGTGGATCTTTTGCGTTTCTTAAGAGCTGATTTTATAATAAGCTACGAGAGTACTTAAGAAGGGAAGAATAAGGGAAATACTAACCTCTTAGATAATATTACGAGGACGTAAAACGGATAAGAGAGAAAAGTATTACGAAGTAACTATATAGATAGCCGCTTTAGGGATATAAAGACGAAAGGTTATACGAGGAAAGCTAGTGTATATAGAGAAGCTATATATAACTATCGAAAAAGAAAAGTACGAAATAGTAAAATAGTAGAATAATAGAATAGTAAGTATTCTATTATTCTAATAGCTCGATATAACGAGGGAAATTGCCTCTTTAGGAAGTTCTAGTTAAGTATATAAGAACACGACTTTTCTATATACTTTTATAGTCTCTATAGTTAATCTAAGTTATACTAGTACCCTTATCTGCGTACTACTTATACCTTAACTTAGAGATACATTATCCTAATAGGCAGTTAAGGAAACCTTTAGGGTTCCCTTATACCGTTACTAAAACGAGGGGCAGACAGCCTCATAACAAAGGCGTCTCGCTTATAGCCTCTACCCGATTCGGATATAGCTCTAGCTTCTACGGCCTCTCTTATTTCTACGAGTTGCTCGGCCTTCGTCTCGATACCGTTCTTATCTAGATACTAGATTCGTTATATTAGACGTTGTCTCTACGCGTCTTCTTCCTTCTAGCGGCTTAGAGCTAAGAGTTTACTTAGCGTTAGCTTATTTAGCGTTGACTGTCGTTGCGCTAGTTCCCTCTCGTCCTCCGACTTATTATAGTTCGATCCGCTATAGTAAGAAGGGGTTTAGTATAACGGTCCGACTGTCGCGGAATCGCCTCGGTTAGTCGGTCTAGAGAGGGGCTCTATAGTCCTCGTCTCGCCCTCTCGAACAGAGGCGCGGGTATTATATATCCGCCGAGGGTCTATACTAAGTTGTTCCGCGCCGGTTATAAGCTCTTCTCGTTACAGTTGTACTCGGCGTTGCTCGTATCGTTTTCTTTCTAGCTCGTTTCGTTTTAACCTCATTCGTAGCTGTCCCGACGCGATAGCGAGTTCTAAGAAGGCGTTGAAAATTATTAGGACCCAGGCTACCGCTAGGCGTGAGAATAGCTAAGATAAGGTGGTCTAAGTAGTAATTGTAGCTATAAAGTCCTATGGACAACGATTTAACGCCTAAGGAGGAAGGAAAGTAAGTAAGGCGGTAAGAGGCGCTATATACCCGAATCGAGTGGTACGTGCCTTTATTAGTCTTGAAGAATCTCTTACCCGAATCGGGTAAGCGGCTACTTACGTCCTCTAGTTCTTCGGTTTCTTCCCGTAACATTAATATAGCTAGAATAGAACTAGATTAGCTAACTAAGAAATAAAAAATAAAGGTAATCTATAGTTATTATAATAATCTAGCTACTAGATACTTTAGAATCGCAAAAACCATAGAGCTAATTTCTAGAAACTAAGAATAAAAGAGAATATAATAGAACGTTCGCGATTACGTTAATAACTACGATATATATACTAGAACTAAAGCTTCTAGATATAGACCTTATAGAAAACTATAAGCATTAATATTATCGTTAGAAGTATAGAAAGAGGTTATAATAGATTTTATCGAACCCTTACTAGAGTTTAAGGACTCAGTAACGAGGTAAAAATACGATATAATCTATATAATTATTAATCGACTAATAAAATACGCGTACTTTATACTAACTAGAATAAAGATAATAGTACTAGAGATTACGTATATCTTTATAAGATATATCTTTATAGTATACGGAATACTATTAAGATTAGTATCGAATAGAGATAAATTGTTTAGATTAAAATTTTAGTAATTAATTATAGATTAATTAGAAACTAAAAGTAAGCTTAGTACTACTTTTTATCTATAGACCGACGAGTAAACTAAAAGAATAAACTAGATACTAAAATAATATCTTAGAAGTTACGTTAACTTTAAATAAGATAACTAGATAGAATTACTATCTATAGTATAGATTGTATATAATAATTCTAAAGTCGTTATAGAACTATTATCTTTCTACGCGAACTATAGATTCTATCTTAGAGTAAACGAGGATCCGCTAGATATTAGATCGAAATTAGAATAAGCAATAGTTGCTATATTCGATTTACGCTAATTATACTAATATATATCTAATAAACTTTAGTTTATCGTAGAAAGAATAGCTAAGTATATAAATCAGAAAAGATCTAAGAGACTAGACTTTAGAGAGGGAGATATAGCGTATTTATTACGACGAAATATTAAGATAAAACGACTAAGCGATAAGCTGGACTTTAAGAAGATAGAACCCTTTAAGATTAAGAAGAAACTAGAATCAGTTACGTATCGACTTTAATTATTAAAGAGAATAAGAATCTATTCCGTATTCTACGTTTCTATACTAAAAAAGGCATTAGAACGCTAAACGGTAGATAGAGTCTAATAAGTAGAACTACTAGAAACTAAGAAGTATAATATAAAAAGGATTCTAAGAGTAAAATAGGAAAAGAGAAGAACTTTTTACCTAATTAAATAGCTAGAGTATAACGATAGCGACAACTCGTAGAAACCGGAGAAGAATATTTTAAGAGAAGTACTCGATAAGTTTAAGAGGACTTTATTATAAACTATCGTTCGTAAGTATATTATCGAATAAAGCCTATTAGCTTAGAAGGATATCTTACTATATAAAATTAGAATCGTCTAGAGTAATTTCTTACTCTAAATAAAGAGAATTAAATACGTCTAATACTTATATTTTACGTTGTAGTATGCGCGAAGAGATCTCCTTATAGTAGATAATAAACTCGTTTAATTAGTTTATCTCTATCTTAGTATCGATAAATTCGACTTTTATATTATTAAGAGTTTTATACGCCTCTCTTAGGGCCTTACGAGCCTCGAGGAGCGCGTAGCGCCGAAGGGCTAATTACTTCGACTTTTCGCGTCGCTTACGTTGCTCTTCTTTACGCAGCTCTTCTACTTTTCGAAATTCCTTAAGAGAGAAGATTTCGTTATAGTTACGTTAATATAGTATACATTCTATATACTTTACTAACTATACTCTATCGTAATAGTATACTATACTATAATGTATACACTGCGTATAGGCTACTATAGTAACGTTATCTTCGAAGCGAAGAATAAAGAATAATTATTAAAAGCGCTCGACGCGTAAGGGTTTAAGTTTAGTAGATCTTTTACGTTTCTTAAGAACTGATTTTATAATGAGCTACGAAAATACTTAAGAAGGAGAGAGTAAGGAGAATACTAACCTCTTAGATAATATTACGAGGGCGTAAGATAGATAAGAGGAAAAAGTATTACGAAGTAACTATATAGGTAGTCGCTTCGAGGATATAGAGACGGAAGATTATACGAGAAAAACTTAGTGTATATAAGAAAGCTATATATAATTACTAGAATAGAAAAGTACGAAATAGTAGAATAGTAAAATAATAGAATAGTAAGTATTCTATTATTCTAATACTACGATATAGCGAAGGAAACTGCTTCTTTAGAAAGTTCCGTTTAGATATATAAGAATACGACTTCTCTATATACTTTTATAGTCTCTATAGTTAATCTAAGTTATACTAGTACCCTTATCTGCGTACTATAAGTACCTTAACTTAGAGATATATTATTCTAATAGGCAGTTAAGGAAACCTTTAGAGTTCCCTTATACCATTACTAGAACGAGGGGTAAACAGCCTTATAATAGAGTTCTAATAAATAGATATATAAGATAATTACTAGTAGTATCTACTATAAAAGCGTAATAGTAATAACGCGCGACGAGTTAATAGATAGATACGGCGTATAAGGTAATTATCGACTGCGTAAGCGTAATAGTAATAACGCGCGACGAGTTATAATAGATAGATACGGCGTATAAGTTAATTATCGACTACGTAAGTATAATAGTAATAACGCGCGACGAGTTCTAATAAATAGATATATAAAGTAATTATTAGCAGTATCTACTGTAAACGCGAGATAACGCGCGGCGAATTCTAATTAATAGATATAAGTTAAAGGCAATAATAAAAATCTCGAGTCTATCGATACGATACGACGCAGTCTAGGTAAACTATAACGGCTCGAGGCTAGGTATACTAGCTACGAGCTACTTAGGTCGGTTTAGCCGACTTCGAGACGAAAAGTCTCGTTACGAGCTAAAAAGTCCTACTTTCACCGTTCGGAATTACCGATATAACTTAATTAGAAAACCGAGTTATCTAGAACGATAAACTATTTCTAATTAGAACTTTTCGATCGTTAAGCTATTAATCTAATAGGCCCGCTACTATAAACCCTTAGCGATAACCGATAGATCTTTATATACGTAGAATACCTTATATCTTAGCCGATCGCTATAGCCTTACCGAACGCTCGAACTAAGATAATTACTAACGCTTTATATAATAACGTTACTATAGTCTACGAGCTACTACGGGAGATCTTATCGGATAACGATAGTAATCTCGCGAGTTAGATACTTTTCGCGTATTTACGAATACTTACGGTAAGATATAGATTTATTATTCTATATTATTCGAGAACTAATAGAAAGATCGAAAATCTAAATAGTCTACTAGAAAATATTCTTACTAAGATACTTATTAATAAACTAATACGCACCTAAGACTAATTTCTATAATAAGCAGTCTTCGCTACGAGAATCCGAGTATATATAAAGACTAAATAATCCTCTTACTTTCTACTCTACGAATACTACCCTCGGCTATTAATCGATAAAAATAAATTAAAGCCACTGTTGATGACTCGTTAGAACGAAGAGAGAGTAGTAGAGAGAATCGCTTAAATATAATACGTTCGACTGTAAGTAAATCTAAAACTTTTAAAAAAAGCTAAGAAAAGTAGGAAAATTCGAGCGAATTAAGTAAAAGTACGAAAAATTACGATAGATAACTAGATATTAGTACGAGCTAAGGCTCGTAATAAGTTTAAACTAAGATAGTATAGCCTTTATAGGGTACTAAAGAAATACTATTTAGATATCTATATTCTAGTTTAATCTAATAAATAGATCCTTAAGTTGCTAATTAATAGCTAGTACTTAGTTAAGGTAAACGTAAAAGATAAAGAAATTTAAACGCTATAAAGCTCTTTAAAACTATAAGCGTCGTTACGACGATAAAATATTAATTTTAAGAAAGCTTTCTTAGAGGTCGAAGTACTTCTAATTAACGAGAAGAAGACTATTTCTTCTTATAATAAATTAGCGGCTATTCTAGTCGCTAAATAAAAACGATTAAATCTACGATATATTATAGAATCTATAGAGAAGCTTAACGAGATAGAAGTCGCTTTTCTATAAAGAGATATTTTAGAGAGTATACGAGACTAAGAGCGCAGTTTAGAAGAAGGCTAACTAGTATTAAAACTCGATACTACTACTCGACTAAGAGAGACGTAAGCAGAGTTTAAGTAGTCGAAGTTATAATAAACTACGGATGAGTTATAGTCGAAATAAGATAATACGCTATAGAAAAACGCACCGCGCGATGATATAGAATACTTAAGAGAGACTATCGTATCGATAGAATTCGGTAGAATAGTACCTAAAAATTCGAAAACTCTAAAGGGAAAATCTATACTAATAAAATTTAGTAACTTCTTTATAAAGAAATACGACGATATAAAGAGTATCGAATAACCCTTTAGAAAAACGATCTTTCTAGAATACGAGATACTCTAGATCGACGAAAAAATAAATTTAGAAAACTAAGAAATCGGATTTTTATTATTAATATTCTCGAAGACTAGCGATAAAGAATCGCTAGAACCTTTTCGAAATAACGATAATTTAAGCCTTATTAGCTCTAAGAATAGTAGAGTTAGCAACTAGTAGCGAGAATAGAACGCTATACTATAATAAAAAGATCGCTAGAATAGCCTTTATTAACTTCGTCGAAAGCCGCTAAAAGCTTATTAAAAATACTAGAAAACGGCTTTTTAGTACTAGACTTAAGTAAAGTAGTAACATCGGCAATTCCGGACGGTGAAAGTGGGACTTTTTGGCTCGTAACGGGACTTTTTAGCTCGCGGCGGGCCATTTCGGACTTTTTGGCCCTGGGCTGAGTGCATTAAGCCCGACGACGTCTAGGCGCGTCTAGCTGTATTCGAGTGTAAAAAAAATTATTCTAGCCACAGTGCATGCCAGCCAAGAATTATTTTAGCCACTTAAATATTTTAGCCACAGTGCATACTAGCTAAGAATTATTTAAATATTTTAGCTACAGTGCACGTTCGCCAAGCATTATTACTAGCGTCGGTAACGTCTTTTATATTATAAAAAGGCCTCTAACTTTTTAATAAGTATATATTTATCAGCTTTTTATTATTCTAATCGATTTAGCGCGGCGATAATATATATAAGGCGTCCGTTATTGGCTGGTACGACCAGTGATTCGAGAGATAATTCGAGGCTATGTATTTAAGATCTCGAAGGTCTCGTAGAGCCTTTAATAGAGGCTTAGCTTAATAATTATTCTTATCTTATCTTAGCGAAATTAACGGGCCATTTCGGCCATTGTTAACTTTTAGGACTTTTCGGCCATTTCGGCCTTTTTGGATCCCGCGTTTATCGTTTCTCGAGAGGAAGGACTTCGGTTAAAGGTAACTCGGGTCTACAAAGTCTCGTCGAGCCGGCTCGACAGGCTCGATAAACTTAAAAGGATTTACCGATAAAAGAAAACGATAACTTTTCGATAATATTTTAGAGCTTAAAAAACGGTTTTCTAGAGTTACTATAAGATAATAGTTAGCGTTAAGAACTACTAGAAAGTTTCTACTATAGCGATAACTAAAAGACTTTTAAAGATAGTTATCGCTATCTTAGAGGTTAAAAGGCCTAAAAAACGGGTTTTTAGAGTCTTTTAAACGGTAATTAGATCTACGAAAGACGAACGACGTCTTATAAAACGTTAAAAACTGTTATAAGAAACTATATAGTTTTAGATAATTCTAGAAACTCTTAATTTTATTTATTTAGACGTTCTTATAAGCGCTTATAAGCGTTAATAAGCTCTAATAACTACTCTATTTTAAAAATAGTTAACGGTAACTATATAGTTTTTAGTAACTCTTAAAAACTATATACTTTTCTAACGTTCGTCTACTAAAAGGTATAAAAAAGTAAAACTATTAGTAAAAAAGTAATTAAAAGTATACGAATTCTATTAAAGTTAGTTTAGTTTTAGCTATCTCGACTATATTTAACCGAAAATTCTATAGTCTTACTACTAAAAATATAGTTAAGATTAGAATTTTAAGTATTCTTACTTACTAAGTAGTATTTATCTACTATCGCTACTATCTCGTTAATTCTTATTAGTGTTCGAGCTATTAGAGTTAAATTACTCGCCTTTTATAGTTCTAGAACGTTTTCGCGACGAAGTCGTATTAACTAACTTCGTCTTCTACTTCTTCGTACGTCGACGTCTCTTTATATAATTATTTTTCTTATTAAGAGCTATTTTACGGTTAGTTTTAAGATTTTTACGAAAAGTTATAAAACTTTACTTACTCTTTTAAATACTCTTTAAAGAATACTTAAGATTATCCTTTCTCTAAATATAATTAGTATAAGCTCTATAATATACTCTAGTATTTATCGATATATATATATATTAAAAGGCTTATTACTATTAATATACGAAAGATAAGTCTTATCGCTCTTATACTCTTCTTTTCTCTTAACTTATATTAAAATAGCTTCTACTTAAGAGCCTTAAAGTCTTATCGCATTCTATACTATATCTTTAACTAAAAAATCATTATTAAAAGGATTTTTACGAAACTTCGCGAAAGAACTTACGCCTCTTCTTAGTATTACGTCTTCGATATTAAAATATCGCTCGAAGTACTAAAGCTCGAGTATTATCTATTACTATAAGCGTTCTTTTAATTTTTAAAGTAACTATTAGTAAGCTTTTAATATTTTAAACTAAAGCTCGAGAAGCTTGCTTAGACCGAGAAGTACTACTATAATCTCGAGATATCTTTAATGATTAGTAGAAAATTACGAAACTTTACGAAATAAAAAGATCTTTTAATAATTATAGTAGGAATAGACAGTATACGAAGAAAAACAAAATTATTAATAAATAATAAAAAAGAAATATAAAAAACCCTAAAAGTAAGAAATTTATACTGCGAATTACGCTAACGAGAAGCTAATTTCCGCTAGCGCCATCTTACTTACGGTCATTCTCACCTTTTACTAAGGATTACGTTAATTCTAAGTGGTAAAGAATATAATATTACGCGTTTCTTAGCGTTATTATATATTTAAAGCGGCCACGCGCGACCTTCACTTTTAGCTAGATAATTACCACTTCCTTGTCACATTTCACAATTAGGCCTAAAAACATGTTATGCAAACTTGCAGCTTTCAAACTTACAATTTTTACCACAACGACCCCTAGCGTTTATTTGGCCCCAATGGGTCACTATGGGTCAGTCACCTAAAAATCAGATTTTCTTGCCGGTGACCCATTTACCCCTACTGACCCATTAAGGCTAAATCGACGTTACCTGTAGATCTCTAGGCATACCACGTGACGTTGAGCCGACTCAGACAAATCCTGTAGGGGGGATTTACGTTACATATGCACCCCGCCACCTTTTAGATCAGTCATGTCCTACTGGCAATCTCAATCAATATACTCCTGGGTGGGGGCAGCACTCCAGTAAATAAACGAGAATAAAAGTACGCTCCGTAATTCTACTAAATCTCGGTTTGTATGGATTCCTGCAAATTTGCAAGGCCAAACGCATTTCCGTCATATCAAGGTACGGCGGCGCTATAACCATGTCTCTCGGCATGCTCGAGTTCCTGCTTCGACAAGGAGCTAAATTTTACCCCCGACTGTTCGACCTGCCCGACAGTGGCACAGTGTCCCTTCCAGCGATGAAGCTACTCGTGGAAGGTTGTGGGGCCGACTCGCTTGAGGGGAAGGCCGCTCACGCTGGCTGTCGAAGAGGGCAACCGGGACGTTGTAGAATATCTCTGCAAGCTGGGAGTGCCGATTAACGATGCCACCGGAATGTGACATAAGGGAACCATATGCCACTTGCTCGCTGCTCTGGGCAGCCATGAAGAAGTGAGACATTAGCATTATGGATCTTCTTCTGGAGCATGGTGCTGACCCGAACGCTCCCTACGCGCGTGATCATTCACAAATGCTTCTGAACCGAGTGCAGGAGGAGCACTCAGATGATACCGAGTTGCTAGCTGTTCTTGAGCAATATTCTCCGCGTCTCAAGACCAGCCCAACGCCAGAGAAGCTCAGTCACAGTGCCAGTATTTCGCGCGCAGTCGTCGACCAACCAGAGCCCGAGAAGCGCCAGGTCGATAATTGTCTAGAACACTCGTCGCTGCCAAAACTATGGTGTACTCCGGAAGAACTAGGTGAACTCTTCAGCGATATCGATAAGCCATGGTGATAGAATTATGAGAGTAGAGACCCTGGGTCTAAAGCCAGTTTATTGTGGTAAAAGGTAATTCATTATTAAAATTTCCCTGGCAAGTTCAATACTTTTTTCTTTTCTTTTGTAGATTTCATTGTACAGCATCATGAATAAGAGACATATTGACACGCTTTGCCAGATTTCCCCAGGATTTTCAAGATAACAACACTCTTGCTTCATCTTTTAGGGTAGACTATTGAATGATTTGAAATCGTTTACTTGCACTGTTGAAGCTTTGCTGTTCGTTCCATTGTTCTCAATCCTTGACTTCTGGTGTCTTGTGCTCCTCCTTCACATGGTCATCATCAGTCTTGAATACCTTGAGTCTCAGAAGTCCATGTTGAAGGTAAGCTGAGAAAGCGGCATGGTCATTGTGGGGGCTCTCCCACTGACAATACGGACGTCAAACTTGTGAAAATTGAATCTTGAACCAAATTTCTCAAGGGATATTCTTGATCGTCCGTAATCGTATACAAGCGAGGCTCCCTTTACACTTGTACGCTGCTGTGGCTGGAATGGAAGTGGCATGATCGAACAAACACATGAAAATATCTCAAGTGCTACGTCGGAGAGAGCCAGAACGTCAAATCTGCCACTGCTCCTAGAGCATGACATTTGCGGTCAGACCTAGAGGATTAAGTAGCCCATAAACAATGGGGAATTACATGCACTCGTGGTGAGAGTTGCGAGATATGTATAGTCCTTATATTTTTAGTTCTACCCACTACGGTCTGGCCGGATTCCTGATGTAGGTGGCAACATCGGGCCATGAGCATTTGTACGAAACATACACGATGAAAGACTGCGTGCCATAAGCACAATTATTAAGCTACTTTCCATCGTGGAGGAGCTCCGAAGCACGCATTGCTTTGCGACGTCGGTTTGTTCACGTATCTGAGGGCTTTCCCAAGGAATTCTGTTGTGTGAAGTTCTGCGAGTTGTTTAAGTCTCAAGAATACTCGTTACTTTGTGGCTTGGCCTCTGGGTACGAGTTGTTTCAGGATATGGTGCACTGGTGAAGCACGCAGACTGCTTCATCTCTTGCTTTTACCCGTCCTCTTGGCTTCTTGTCTCTGCTTATGAGACAACTACCTCATTTTTATCATGTTTGAGTCCGCGCAGCAAGTATAAGATATGTGGCGAGAGCAAGAACGGGTGCGCGAAAGACTTATTTCTCATTGCTTTTGGTACATCGTGTTCGTGCAGGCTCGTCGCACGGACAGCTAAATTTTCAGTTATGATGAATATTCGCACTTCTTCCAAGATATACGTTAACATTGAAGATATCATTTTGATGTCGACAGCCCACGTCTTGGCCAGGAATGAAAATCTCCCTCAAATTCACCAATAGGTTCCTGCATCATGGCCCCTGATTCCAAGTCTCGCTATTTCTTCCCGCTGGCATCACCAAGCGGAGGTCGTGCTGATTTCTGGCCTGTGAAGTTGGACCGGGTGCCTACTCCTTGCCAACCGTAAGATATGTCACCCTCATCTTCGAAACCGTTTCGATTCATCATTGCTTCATCACTCGCTTGCTTGCTTGGGCTCATCGACTCGTCGGATGGTGTGGTATGCTTTGATTCGGCACTTTTGGGGTGAGTGACAATATGCGTCCCCTGTGGGTGCAGCATCCTGTGGATTTGGTCCTCACTTGCACGTTTCTTAACTTTTGCATTGCCGAATAAGAGCTCATTTGCAGCATCCTCTGCTTTGGTAAGTGATGGTCGATAGAACAACTTGGATTCGTGCTCTGGATCTGGTGTATGCGGTCTGAATGGAGGTGCTGCATGTTCGCTAAGCTGAAGAGGTCGATTCGAGGCCATTTCTTCTGGAAAATAAAATCCAGGTAATTTTCTTTCTGCAGTTTGGTAGTGCTTGGCTGAAAGTTCTCGGCTTTGATATCACTTATCTATGTGCATTTCAAGACAGCCTCCGAAGTAAGTCTTCGCCTTCTTAAATAGCCTGAAATGCTCAGCTGCACCATTACGTAGCAAGCTCGCCACAGCCTCATCGATACCAAGTGTTTTACGAAAAGTATTTTCTGTCCGGGATGTATTCCCCAGCATTTGCGGCAATCCTGCTGCCAATGCATGGCACTCGTGGTACCGACCCTACCCGACGCTGCTTTTTGATATTGAAGATGGTTAGAACAGTCAGGTGACACTGTGGTGCGGGTTGAGTTTTGGAAAGGGGCTGGGATTTTTCGGAGCCGCCATTTGGCGGAGAGGCCAATGCGGAGAATCACGCCACTGCGCTCTTTTCATAAATTGGGGCTAGAGAAACCGGAATGTTCCTCACACAAATCATTGTAACGTGCAAGCTTCTCCTTCGTAGGAGGTGACGAGGGACATCAGGCTCACTGCAACATGGAGAACGGACTGAACTTGACCTGCGAATATTGATGTCAGGAAAGGCTACAACGAGCAAATTTGATCAGCGGCAAATTCATGCTTGGGCACAAAAACGGTGTCAGAAGAACACAAAAGTCGAGAAGCTTCCGCGTTCAAAAGCTGGTAAGAACCTTGGAAGCTAGCGAGCCCGGTCGCTACGGGTACTGGAACTACAATATCCAGGGAAATGCGGTCACCCCGTTTCACTTACCCTTGCACAAACATTTGCACGCAAAATAAGTGAGTATGTGGAACAAGGGATGGTGCTAGATTACAAACGCTCTTCAGTCACCTGGGCAGCCAACGGACTGGATGCAGAAACACTACACGCTCGTTGCACCCGTGGACCTGGCCAATTTAAGAGAGGCAATTTGATCCCGGCGCAATATTCCATGATGGAAGCATCCAGAATGATTTCGTTGGACCGTGATATCTTCCCCAAACTCGAAGCGCTTGTGGGTGAAATTTTCATAGTGCCACATCTATTTTATGCGAGCTCGTGTGGATTTGGCATTGATTCTGCTTTTGACTGGTCAGATCACGCGGACAACCTCCGTTATGTTACCGAGCTGGCTGTCATGTGCCTTTGAATCATATGATTCTTCTTTGCGGAAACAGGCGGTCTGTTTACCCTATTGCAAAATATCAAGACCTTGAAAAATGCATGTCCGAAAGAATAAGTCCCAACAAGACATCAAAAATTGCCGACCCCGATCTGTCCAGAGTTTGGTTCCATGGCGGACCACCTCGACCCTCATGTTGTTACGAAAATGGGGGTAGCTCTCAATCCCAACGTCTCCGCAGCTGCCTCAATGTCCACGCAGGGTGAGTACCGCCCTTGAGTGCCTTCAGAGCAGTTGTTCCTTGTCATAGATTCAGTGGCCATTTTCTAAGTGCTTAATCTATAGAGAAAGACGACCAAACGAGTGAAATCTCGACACAATCTCATGGTACCTCGGCCTCGACCGGCGATATTTCCTCAAAATCATCGAAGTTACAAGAAGAAATAGAGAAAGAAGGAATCTAGAGAGAGCCTATTCAATGCTCTGATCCTTCAACTTCACAGATTGGTTCTACCTCGAGCAATTTCATAACCCCTGAGGTCAAAACGCAAGCCTATCCATCCACAAATTTCGAATTTGTAATGCTTGCCCATTCCCGCAGATGGCCATCGTCACAGTCTACAGACGAAAATTATCGATAGGGGATGGTGTCCTTCACTTCAGCGAGGTAACAGGCCACTTGTCTGATGACAGCAGCGGAGCCGGGTATGCTGAGCATAATGTGGTTACAAGTTCAGAAGTTGACATTGGCAGTGGCACAGCTTTGATGCTGTTAATGTTACTTCCATGGCCTCCTCTGAATATCATGAGGTGATCAAAGAAACATTGGTCACCGCCGTAACTTGCCTGCTTGACTTATATACCTAGTTTGTTAGATGCGCAAGCCTTCAAGCTGTCACCTTCAATCGAACAATAGGTTTGCGAATTGTGCATGGTAAGCTAGTTCTGAAGCATAACTCATCAGCATTGAAAATTGCGGGCACGCTGGTAATGGATATGCTGGCACCGGCGGCGCGAAACTACGATATTCAACATGATCCAGCTCGCAGTGCTTGAGCTATGAATGTAAATGTCTAATATGCAGGAAGCAGTCCTTCGTCATTATTGCTGCAAATATGACAGTCGCAGCGATGGCGGAATACTGCTCGTAAAGGCTCGGTCTTAAACACTTGGAAAACAGGAATACAGAACAGTTCTGCATCGAGGTGGAAGGCAAATCAGTAATATTATGAGTCTCTATACAGGTACTGTTTTACCGATTCCAGTTGGGACATTAAAGCACTTGACGAGACCACGGAACACGAGTCAACGAGAACGGCCAGACTTGGAAGACGAAAATGGCACGGCAGCCGACCCTTTCATGGAAACTCCGTATCGATACACCCGACCATCGTAAGAAGTTATCACTGGTGACGAAGACACCTGTCTCGAATGCGTACATAGCCTATCGTCATTAGGTGCAGATCTTAAATTTGGATGGCACGAGGCTCTCGAATCCGATGAGTACCCGCTCGAGATCCAATGCTCACCCTATTTCATATGTTTGGCATCTTCAAGAATGCCGTCTAGGAGTGTTGAAATCTGCTAGCGACAAGTTCAAATACGGCTTGAGTAGCCTTTTAGGGGATGTTTTCGAGTAAGTCTGCGCTCAAGATTTAATGGCCGGCTGCTGATCAACACGTAGTGAGATCTTAGCTCATGCCTTGCAACTCAATCGTGGTCAACATATCTCTGCGGCGCCTGCTAATAACCAATGAGGAAAGGCAGTGTCAGTGTTTGCTAACTTTGATCAATCATATTCCTGTTGGGAGATTGAAGTGGAGCACACATAACTGACTTACAATGGCAATAGAAACCTCAAATGCCATCGGCCTCGCTCATTGTTCGAGGATTGCCCATAATCCTGCACTGCACCATCGGAGCTTGAAGAAGGAGACCCGATTCCGACCTGCTGGAACGGCCTCGCTGGCACGGCCTCGCTGGCACGGTCTGTCCGCACCAGAGCGATCAGTGGGGTGAATGAGGTCAGCTGCGCCATCTTGGGCGGAGAAGGCCCTCTTTGTCTACCGGAGTCGCGTCCGATCGCGCGAGTCGAAGAGGCCATCGGTACCAGGCAATGGGTTCGTGAGTTCCACTGGATTTCGACTATTGTGTTGCCATTGTTGGTGGCACCATGGTACCAGTCCTGTTGGCACTGACCTCTTCAAACATTACTGCGTACTGAGTTTGATGGGTTGCCTTCTGTTGAAACACTGCTGCGGCAAGGATACTTCCGTCAAGGCGTTCAGCCGGACTTTCCACCTGCCGCCAGCGGCTCTGAGAGATCGATCCATAGAGCTCATAGTGGGGACGATCACGTAGGAGGTGGTTGCGTAACCTGGAGCAAGTGACCCTGTGATTGTTGCAGAACAATTTCTCTCTCAAAACACAGCACAATGACAACAATCCTGAGCCCACACATCACGAACTTTCTCAAGTGCAACGGGAATTTTTGCGTAGATCAAAAAGGCATTAGGAGGTTTGAAGAGAGTTCGGTTTGCCCCACATCACGGTCCAGAACACTGTTGTAACTGCGATAGCAGCGTCCAGGTAAGGAGATTTGGGACCATTCATAGACATGCCAGCCATTGAAGGTGCCGCCATACTTCACGGTCAACCTGGCACTAGAATAAGAGAAAGCGCCATTATGAGTGAACCCATTTCGATATGCGGCATATTAGATCTGCTACGTCACGGCCGTTCAAAACGATGTGGTCATCTTGAGGGTGCAACTGCTTTTTGGCCAGACCGTGCCAGACCGTGCCTGAGCTAAGCCACAAATAGTGTGCCAAGGTCAATGCCGTGGGTGGCTTGATGTTTCCGCAGGGAAGTGAGAGGCTTAGATTGTGCGTTCGAACAACGCCCTCCCATGCCTATACAAGTCTGACGTCGGCGGCCCTGCTCAGCAATATCATTGAGAGCCTGGTTGGACATTTTGCACCACAATGCCTGCACATCGACTGGTAGGAAACGGCACGATGATCGCATTCGCTTGTGAGATCTTTCTTCCTTTTCAAGTGACGGGGCAGAATCGCAATAGATGAGCCTGGACTGTGTTTGAATGCGCAACCGAGTATTCGTCGTCATCCAGGCTTCAACACTTGACACAATGACATCTAGTTGTGAAACTAGGTTGCTGAAGATACTGGAGCGAGATATATAAGGTTGTGGCATCCTCCAGACCTACCGATACCATCCAGAGACTACAGCAACCATTCAAAGACCACATAAAAGCATACAAAGCTCACAGCAACAAACCAAAGTTCACAGCAATCATCCAAAGATCCAGCAATTCAGTCTAGAGACTCGAAATCAAATACTGTTTTCCTACAATCGGCCATGGGGAAGCGTACAGCAATCCTTCTCGGCGGTACAGCAGCGATTGGCACTGGGGCTGTTGTCATCACTTACAAGTGCGCGAAGAAAGTGACGAAAATGCTCTCGGATGCTGATCATATGGACACCGACGCCAGATATCGGGTCTATTTTGAAAAGGACAAGATCAGCACTGGGAATCGCCGGCGTGAGGAGTACCCTCGTCGTCGGTGACTTGGCAAAGGGCCAGTTTTGTATTATAGTGTACATTTATGTTGGCGGAGGTAAATGTCGTGGCAGTTACGGAGGACAATAATTTCCAACCTTTTCAGCTAGACCCAAGAAAGTTCATTCATCAAAATTCTATCTGAAGAAAACGTCCATACTTGATTTAATGTAGTGTCAAGAAGAGACAGCGCCTAGAGTAAGAGCCTACAGTTTTAGGAGCTTATACTGACACACGTAGAAGAAACATCCGACATATCACAGGGCCATTTCATCTGTTCGGAACTGGATTGGTCGGTGTCTTAGAAGTATTACTATGTTGGGGTATTCTGCGCGAGAAGTGTGTTTTTGGGGTTGGGTAGATAGTGATTACATAATAATCTTTCACCCTGGCAAGCCGCGGCTTTGAGAGTAATTTACGCGTGTGCAACGCGTTCCGACGCGTCCCTACCTCTGCAACATCTCTATCACATACGAAGGAACAGTCTTGATCTCTGGCATCGCGAAACACCTTCACACACTTCGTACACCACAATGCCAGATCGACCTCCCGTAGCGCCTCGAGTGGCACAACCTCCGGGCAAGACTTTCTTGCGATTCTCACCGGATGGCCAACGCATGCTCGTGGCCGGATGCGCCAACTATGCCCGGTCGTTCAGGACCAACGACGATGGCGAGCCTGACATGATCGACCATGTCCACGATGACACTTTGGCGATAGCGTGTGGCGTGAGTTTGTTGTAATGCTGGCGGGAAGAACTCGAGGCTAAACGGAGCGGAACAGGACGACTATGCAATTCTCGGAGCCGACGATGGCACCGTCTGCGAGTATTCGGTCAAGGAGGGCAACCAGAACCACCTGAAGGAAGTGCTCGTACGGTTCACCCTGCCTGTCCGAGCCGTGAGCCTGTCTCCAGACCAGCAATTCATCGCAGCCAGCAGTGACGAAGTCGAGGTCAAGATTGTCAACCGGCATGACATTGAGCAGATTCAAGTCCTGCGAGGCCATCCCAAGCCCATCAAACACCTCACCTACGATCCTACTGGAAAGTGGTTGGCAGCATCGTGTACAGACGGGAAAGCATACCTGTACAGCGTGGAGACTGAGCATGTCAAGTTTGTGAAAGCAATAGATGGCATACTGCAGCGACTGGACACGGCGGACGACGCCACTTCACAGTGCTTTTGGCATCCTGCAGGGAAGGTCTTTGCCTGTGCTACTGCTTCTCGGGAAGTCGTTGTGGTTTCGGCTGAAGACGGCAAAATCCAAAAGCGCTTTGCTTGTGTTCACAACAGCCCAATCACCTCAATATCGTGGTCACCGAATGGCCGCCTGCTAGCTGCTTCGGCGATCGAGGGCTCGCTGGTTGTGTGGAATGCGCTGACTGGACAAGTTCTGCAGCAGCACACGTATGAAAAGATGCTCAACATCGAGTGGCACAACAAAGGCGAGAATCTGTTTTGTTGGTCTAATTCTTGGGGGGAGGTCTACATCACGCCCAATTTCCTCAAAAATGATGCGCATATCGAGCTGCTGAAAGCTCCCCTTGAGCAAAACCAAGGAGCATCTCTGCAAAAACAAGCTCCTGCAGCTGATTCCCGAATCAATGGCATCAAGCCGCTCGTGAATGGTCGACCTCGAGCCCACTCTCCAGACAGCTTGGACGACTACCTGGCCGACGCCGACGACGACCAGTGGATCGATGATGATGACGGCGCAGGCTACAAGAACCAGAACGGCAAGAGGCCCGGCGATGGCCTGGACGACGACCTCAACGGCCACAGCGACAAAAGATCTCGGCATTCCCTCTGGCAACCACGCATCCATGAAGCCTTTCAGCCTTCCTCCACTCCTTGGCGTGGCAACCGCAAATACCTCTGCCTGAACCTGACAGGCATTGTCTGGACCGTCAACCAATCAACCCACAACACCGTCACCGTCGAGTTTTACGACCGCTCTTCTCACCGCGACTTCCACTTTACCGACAACTTCCAATACGACAAAGCCTGCCTCAACGAGCACGGAACCTTGTTCTCTGCCCCTGCCAACGCCTTCACCTCACAGCCAGCAATCCTCTTCTACCGCCCGCACGAAACCTGGACCAACCGTGCCGATTTCCGCATCACGCTGCCTGATGGCGAAGACATCGCCTGCATCGCTCTGTCAGCACGATACATCGTTGCGGTTACCACAGCAAACTACGTGCGGGTGTACACGCATTATGGCACACCGGTACGTCTCTGGCGTCTGAAGTGCTCGCCGGCCGTAACCTGCTCCGCGCACAACGACTATGTAATCACCATCTCCAACGGCGCGGTCAATTCCGATGGCTCAACACAATTGGTGTATAGCATTGACAACATTCGCCATGACGAGGCACATCAGAACTCGGATCTGGTGGCTCTGGGCACTCCGCATCCCGACTCGGATACCTACGAAGACGAATCCGTGACGCTGAAGAGCCTGTTCTGGACCGACACCGGCGATCCAGCCATATACGACTCGACCGGGACACTGCTCGTGCTTGCGCACTGGCGCAACATGGGCCAAGCAAAGTGGGTTCCGGTGCTTGACACGCGACAGCTGGAGCGGCTGCGGGACGGCAAAAAGGAGGAAAGATACTGGCCGGTGGCGATCGCCGAAGAAAAATTCCACTGCATTATCTTGAAAGGAGGAGACGAATATCCGTACTTCCCAAGGCCACTGCTTTCCGAGTTTGAACTGTCGATGCCCATCGGCCGCGCACCGAGCTCGAAGAAGACCAAGAAGGCCACCAGCATTGATGACGACGATGTAGACGATGAGGACGAGGCAACGACCACCGCGATGCAGAGCTATCGCCTCGAAGAATCGCTGCTGCGCTCACAGCTCCTCTTGAATCTCCTAAGCGACGCGGTCGACGCAGCCGGCGAACACCACGCCCGCCACGCCGACAAGACCGAAGTCGCCCGGCGAGAGATCGACGTCGACAAGATCCTGCTGCAGCTGCTGGCGGCCGAGTGTCGCGAGGGAGAGGACCACGGCATGAAAGCGCTGGAGATTGTGCGCATGATGCGCGATCGAGGCGGGAAGATGATCGAGGCGGCGAGTAAAGTTGCGGGCCGCTGGGGCCGGTCCGTGCTGGAAGAGAAGATTCGAGAGCTGGGCGAGCGCAGGCTGGCCGGCGGTGGTGGTGGTGGTGGTGTCCTCGACGACGACAACGAGTAGCTTGGAGAGTAGTAAAGTAGCAGGATTATTTTACGTTTTCATTCTTCAGGTTCAGCTTGAGAAGTTCCAAGTTCACGTTCCGCCGCTTTTCCCTTTCCCTCCCTTCCTTACTTACTAGCTGCGCTCTCATTCATCACCTCCTCTCACCGTGAGTGATGATCACCTCTCTGTTGTGTAGGTGGTTGATTACCCACAATCTCAATCTCAACTTGAACTCGTCACGGACCTGCTGTGCCTGCTTTACCTGCTGTACCGGTGCCAGCCCACCCACACAGCCCCGGCACACCCACCCCATCCCTGCCCACCAGCCCATCCACATACGCCAGAAACACACGCACCGGAACCATATCCATCCGGCCCAGCGCGGGGTGCGAGCTCCGAAGAACCTGGCCTTTCCAGAGGACCCGGAGATAGTACTGCCGTTGCCGCTGCCGTTGCCGACTCATATCCGTACTCGTGGCAGAATTGGTTATGTTTGTGTTTGTGCCAGGGTTTGTAGCTTGACTCCACACTTCAAACACCACTTCGCTGCCCATGCCCGGCCACACCATGGCGTCGACCTGCAGCACGCTCAGCAGCCGGCTGAGACTGCCGTCGTGTGCGATGGCGTGTCTGTACCTGTGCCGCAAGCCCTTACTGGAGCTGGAGCTGGAACTGGAAGCGGAGCTGGAGCTGACTTCCCGCAGATTCCGCGCAAGTTCAGCCATCCACACGCCGAACGAACCCGCCGACGCCCGCAGCGAGCACGCGTGGTCCCGGTAGATCCGGCTGTACTCGTAGAGGCCTCTGCGGAAGACGGCGGCAGTAACAGCAGTAACATTCTCTGAGTCGACGCCGCATGGGTCCGGTGTACTGCTGCTGCTGCTGCAGGAGGAGGGCGAGGAGGGGAAAAGCGGTCTCCCATGGCACAGCTTCGACGACAGGTTATCAAAGTAGTGGTCGAACCAAGCGTGCCAGGGGTCGTCATTGTCGCGGTTGTTGACTCCACTCACAGCGTCCAGGGCAGCAAACAGCTCCTTCGTCGCGGGGTGCACGAGGTGCGCACGCCAACCCGGATCCTCCGAGCCCACACCATACGCGCCGTAGAGGGCCTCCGACGCCGGGCACGGATACTGCGGCTCCAGACTGTCGAGACCAGCAGGCTGCACGGCCACTGCGAGGGTGCGGTGGTCCAGCGACGGGAACAGGCCCAGCGCGACTTGGCTCGCGACCTGCGACGTGATGACGTTGGTGGTGGTGCGGAACTGGACAATCTCGGCATCGAACGAGCCCGGCAGGAAGTCCAGCAGATCGTGGTAGACGGAGCGCAGGTCGGCGCCGTGCTGCCGCGAGTCGAGCAGGCCCTCGCCGGTGAGCTGTGGGAATTGGCACGTGGAGTTGGGGAAGAAGCCGCCCGACCGTGTGCCGGGGAACGGGAAGCGCGAGGTGAAGGTGATGGGCGATTGAGCGATAGACCACGCGATATGAGCGGCTTGGTTGGCTGGCTGGGCGGGCGTGCCGAAATAGTGCAGGGAGACGTCGTCGCAGGACCACGGGTGGTCTTCGCGAGGGAAGATGTTGGATTGGTACGGCGTGCGCTTGTGGTGGCGGTGGATGACCTCGACGTACTCGAGCGTGAAGGACGGGTCAGGCACGATGTATTCCTGGGCCCGCACGTGCGGCATGTTGCACCAGTTGTAGGTCGAGTAGGGCAGGTCGGGCGGGGTGCTGGAGCTGTTGAAGATGTGGCCGTAGACGCCGGTGCTGTTGATGACCGAGTCGAGGCTGTTGACCTCCGTCTCGTCTGGAGCGTACCATTTGATGCCTCCCGGAGAGGGACTCGAGCATTGCGCCAAATGGTCTTCCTGACTACTAGTACCCGCAAGGATTGTGGCGGGGCTCGTGTGCTTCAGCGCCCAGACGGTGAAGAGCGTAACGACGGCGCATGTTGTGCCGGCAGCGACGAGCCCTACCCGCAATCTTGAAGAGCCGTGTATGTCTTGTATGCGTGGCATGATGTTTTCGGCGGAAAGTGCTCTTTTACGAGCAGCGTCGCCATCGTATGCGTGATAGGAATTGTTGTGCAGCACTCGACACCAGAAGCAAAGAGAGAGGTCGTTAAAAAGCTCCGAACGTGCAGCGGCTTGCGACGTGATTGGCCAGTCGTTTTGGTCGGCCCTCAAAGGGCGTTAGTTAGTTACATAACCAGGTTCACATATTTAACGAATAGTGCTGTCAAGGTACGGTGCCAACAGATAATGATGAGAAGACTCATTTGAGATTTTGGAAGCGGAGATTCTCTGACCCGCTGTTGGTACACACATATACAAACTCTTCCGCAGAAAAACATCACCACCAACACCTTGAAAATCGTAAAGCCCAATAGATTTCCCCGATTTCCCCGATAGACGCAATGGACATCATACATAAAGATACGCCAACCCCAGCGCAAGAACGGCCAAAGACATGGTGCCATGCCCCTTACTCTGCGACCTCCCCAGCTCTGCCGCTTCGGTACTAATTCCCTTCGCCCTTGCGAATTCCGCCAGGATCCAGCCATCCGTCAGCCCGACCAGTGTGCCAATAGTAGTGGAGATGCCGATGCAGCGCCTCACGGTCTCCGCAGCAATGGGGGACGTCTTGCACAGGTTCGAAAAGCAGAGATACGCGGACAGGGCGATCAGCGAGGCGCCGCTGGCCATGTTGCGGATGCCGTGGATCTGGATGTACGCCTTTTCGACGGGCGTCGGTACAGCAGCACCGGGGGTTTGGGAGTTCACTCCTCCTGAGGCAGGAATGACGATGCCGAAGAGGCGCGCGCCTTCAATGGGGGAGGTGAAATTGATGGCGCCACCTAGTAGGCCGAGGGCGCCGAGGGAGGCGGAGATGAAGGGCAGTGCGGAGCGTAGGGTGGGCGTGTTGAGACCGAGGTTGGATGTGGCCATCTTGAATCTTTGGGTTGTGGCGGTTTCTTGATGTTGGTGTCAATACGGAAGGGCTTGTGTGTTGATGGGAAGAATCACGAGTCAGGGTACGTTCTAGCAGTATTTGTATGGGAGGCTTCGTAATAATGCACACGATGTGAGCTTGATTTGGACAAGCTCGCAAACTTTGAACCTTATCGGCCGCCTGGGCCTTCACTGGAGCCCGAATGCCCCTAAAGAGACTAGTGTACGATCGTGTAAAGTACGGAGCATAAACGACCCTATGACGAGCGTGGACGAGGCACGAGCGCAGCATGGCAATCTAGAAGCCAAAAAGGTCGCTTTGCTACAGACTAGGTCTTGCAGATTCTACATCTACAATGACTTCAAAGCTGCACGCTGAGAGCCTGACGATTACTGCTCCTTTCGTCGGGTTCAGCCGAGGTTTTGTTCGCCTCTCATGATAGGTCCACCACCTCCAGTTTGTGCGACTACAGGCTTAGGGGCTACGGTGGCCTTCGCTGTCACAGCACTCGGATGCCTGAAGCTGCGATGTGTTTCATCTGGTTGAGCAGATCGAGGCCGTACGACCGCGGCCATTGAAGAATGGTAGCTCTCCACTGTGTCCGTCCACAAACTCCCTCATTCTGCAGCTTTGAACCTCGAGCAATGACAATGAACACATTTACCGTCCCTTGACACGGCGTGTGTGACGTATTTGGGGCGTTTTACTGCGCGTTGGACCATGTGCGTTTATTACATGTCGCATCGCAAGGACCTGGATCCTGCTTCTTCACCAAGAACGCTTTGACTCATATATATGCATATACATATATGGCACCCATTCGTCCACCACGATCTGTGCCCACGCTTTGCAGCTGTCTCGCTCCTCACATATTCCAGAAATCGAGCAAGCTCATCGAGATGCACAAATTTTGCCATGTCTTGGCCGTCCTGGCATGTGCTTTCTGTTTCGTTGTCGGGATAGATGGACAGGACCGGCAAAATACCCTCTATGCTGGATCTCCCTCGGATGTAGTAGACTTAGCCAAGGCTGCCCACCATACGAGCTCCGCCACAGCGTATAGCAAGATTAGCGATAAAAACCAGCAACGCGTCATGCCGGTCAAAGAAAGCACTGCATCCACGGGAGGAAGCGTCAGCGCTCAACTTCTAGCTGCAGCTCCAGCCGACAATGCGGAATCTCCCCTGGGGCAGGACATTTCCGACAAGACCACCAAACGTAAGAATCCAGTCAACTGGGACCTTCACTGCGCTGGGCCAAATATGGGGATGTTCGCCCGAAGCTGCAATGGAGAACCATTAAGCGGGCAATGGTGTAAGAGCCACTGCCACTGTACATGGACTGGATGCATGAAATGTGACAAGTTTCATGGGTGTGATCACGAAGTTGTGCTTGCATCGTGCAAAATGGGCACTACAGTTTGGGGGTGTGGGTGCAAAGGCAAAGGGCCGAAAGAGGGGAAGGTGAAGCAATGCTGAGTGGGAGGGGAATAGAAACGCGAGGAATGGGCTGACCATTGCAAATGCGGTCACGAACGCAACGCCTCTCGAGGAGGTCAGAACATCAAAGGTAATAGCGTAGAGCCTTGACTAGGGATTGAGATAGCGCTCGGGAAACCAGTTCTCGACCATGTTGATTTGGTCGTCTCTAACTAAGTTGAACAACATGTCTGACCAAACTTGCCATTCTCTGGTTTGCCCTTCTGCCGTGCCGTCACCGACGATTGTAGCCATATTGATTAAAGCTGGGAGGTGGTGGTGGAAATGCCATGTTCTGGAATGGTGGTGCGTTGAACCCCGAGGGTGGCGGCGGTGGAGGAGGAGGCGGCCAAGGACCTTGCCAATTCGGTGGTCTTGGCGGCGGTGCTGGAATCCCGTTACTTCTGGTCTGCGCAGGTGTGAAAGAGGGCATGGCAGGCATTGTCATATCGGTTGGTGGCGTGGGAGGAGCTGGAAGAGGCGGGCGCTGCTGACTGGGCACGAAGCGTGGCGGCGGCGGCGGCTCCGGGGAGTATGAGCGTGAGGCAGGCGGTGGAGGAATCGACCTTCTGACTCGGTCGATGGAGCGTCGTGGTGATGGACTGCGGAAAGCCGGTCTGGACCTGGACTTGGACCTCGAGCGAGATCTGCTTGGAGAAGTGCTATATCGACGTCGCTTTCTCGGACTCGAGCTCAAAGTCCTGCTTCTGCTCCTGCTCCTGCTCCTGCTCTGACCGCTGCTCGACGACCTGCTTCGTGCTGGATACTCGTCCTGTCTCGCTCGCTTCTTCATCCTCTCACAAAACGCTCTCGACCAGCCGTAGTAGGTGTCACCCATGGTGTCGTCCGCCTCGTTGGTGTAGACGACCTGGCCGATTTCGTCGATGTCCGGGACGATGCCTTCATCTTCGAGGGCAACATAGGGATCATCAATGGATGCTACCTCCTTCAGAAAGTCCTTCACTGCATTGACCAGGCTCTCATCGGGCGGACCCGGGGCAAGTTGCAGAGCGCGAACATCGTCCGGCCGCATCGGCCTGGAGGCGTTGGGCAGGATGTGTGGCATCAGGTTTGCAGCAGGGAGATCGAAGAACGGACTAGCAGGGTCACCATGAGTGGCAGGCATGATCCACGGGAGCTCTCTTGCCGACGACTTTGCCAGGTGTTTGGTGTTCTCGCTACCTCGAGGTTCCCCGACGACACCGGAAGATGCTGCCTCGCGCAGGCTGGCTATTGTGTGCGGACTGCAGTATTTCTCTGATTCCCAAATCTTGATCAGATCCTCCAAGCGATGGACTGTCCTTCTCTTGCGCTCTGCGGCCGCATTCGCAACCAACTCCGGGAGAATGGACGGGATCTGCTCCTGGACGCTCTGCCGCACAGTCCCATCAACCGGGCCGTACTTGACGTGGTGAAAGACGTCGTTCAGGAGATACAGCACATGGAGTTGTCTGCGACATGATCGAACAGCACTGTCGGGAAGTGCTGCCATGTTTTTACTGAGACTGGTCAGGTACCGGCCGAGGACGGCGGTCCTGGTCGACGAGGGGAACATGTGGTGGAGGAGCCATGTTTTGAGGTTCTGTTCATGCTCAGTAAGCTCGATTCATGCCTTCAGCCTGTGTGCTCGTGTTTGCAGACCTGGATGTTGGACGGAGTGCAGCGTGCCAGGCTGGTCTCCAACAGAGTATGGAACGTGGCGAGGTCGTCGCGGCTCAGCTTGGGCTGATCAGGGCGCAGGCACGAAGCCAGCAAGGTGGCCTTTGCAATGGCCAGGCTGTGGGCAGCCATGCTGGACCTGGCGTTGACGCTGAACAATTCCCACGCTTGCGAAGATGTCAGAGAAAGCGGGAGAGGAAGGTGGAGCGGGAATCTAAAATGCCTTTCCGTACTTTCTCCATGTCTGCCTTAGATGCCTAGCTGCCTGAGGCTTCAAACACGTGACGTCCCCACAAAGATTCATACTCACACACTGTAAATTTCCCACAAATTTCAGCCATCAATCGCCTTGGTTCATCGGAGCAATCTTCGCAGGAAAAGACGGCCAACCACCGACCTACCTTCTGCTCAGCACTGAATGTGGTGCAATATGGATCGGAAAGATCATTCTAAACGGAAAAGTGGGCCTCGGCAACGTCGACACTTTTGAGCACCCATTCGCGAGGCACTGGAATCGGCATCTTGGACTTTCCTAGAGCGGTGCACAATGCCTCGAATGCCGTCCCATTCGCGAAACTGCCAAAAGAGAACAGAGAGCCCTACACGTGTGTTACTTTACGCTTGCCCTTGAACATATAAGTTGGAGATTTCTTTGAGAATTCTTGCAAAATGTTGATATTCCAGTTTGAATCTCTCTACAGCGATGTTGAGGACAGCAGCTCGCCAAGCAGCCGCCGCCGCCGCCGCCACCACCACCACCACTCGTGGCATTCCAGGCCTCAATGCACTCCATGCCACGAGGGCTATACCCTCGCAGCCACTCGCCATCAAACCTAGTGCGACCGAAGTGAGTCAAGGCAGACTCACCGAAAACAATCTCGAGCTCGCCGTGCGATCGATATTAAAGGATGGGCTTGTGGTTGTCGAAAATGCTATCGATCATGACGCTCTTGACAAACTAAACAGCAAGATGGTCGAGGATGCCAAGTATTTGAGGGATCTTGGTGACAAAGGTCCTTTCAACTACAACCAAGGAAACCTTCAACAGGACGCACCCCCTGTTCGAAAACATTTCGATCCCACTATTTTCCTAAGTAAGGTTTCTCTTTTGAGAATTCTCAGATTTCAGGACATGTCAGCTGACACCGAGTAGACCCACTTGCCATCCAGGTTACATCCACGGTGCTAGGTCCGAGGCCGAAGTGGACGTTTTGCTCGGGAAATACGGCAATGCCGGCCACATCAACGATGAAGCCACAGCGACAGCCCGTGCACTCGGACGCAGACTTCCGCCATCCATCACACCCTTTTGCGCTCGTCGTCAATGTCGGCCTGGTGTCCATGGGACCGCACAATGGATCGACCGAAGTGTGGCTTGGAACGCAGAACAGCAACGTGGAAGAACAAGAGGGAGCTCACGGCGAAAGAGCGTCCGGTCGGATCAAAGAGGCACTCTTGGAGCGTAGGAGAGCCGTCGCCCCACCCGTACAGCCGACAATCCCCAAAGGCAGCTTGGTCGTTCGAGATTTGAGGCTGTGGCACGCCGGCATGCCTAATTACTCCAATGATATACGGGTAATGCTCGCGATGAGTATGATTGCCTCTTTCAAATTGTGGATTACTGCTGACAGCCAATTAGTTCACTTTGCTCCGTGGTATCGCAATCAGATGCGTCTTGAGCTTGGCGAGGGTGTAAGGGAGTATGTGGACGCTGCTGCCAAGGACCTCGACATCAGAGCCGACTTTATCCCTGATAATGAAGCCATGAAGCGCGTCTTGAATCGTGGCTTTGGGAACAGCTATGACTTTGGTCAAACCCATTGAACCCCTTGAACCCCTTGAACCCCTTGAGCATAACCGGAGCGTCTTGACATTGGACGGTCGCTAACAACCTTACTGATGAGGAAGATTACACGTGCTTATAGTGGGAGATATTCTCTGCACATCTCCGTCTCCACCCTCCTGGAAAAGGTCATTCACATGCCTACCCATCCACTTTTACATTATACACGTTCAGCCTGGTTAGATCTCGTTTTGCCGAAAATACCTATTACCTGAATCTGGAAATTATTTCGGAACGTCTGTCTAGTAGCATCCGCAATTTGTATCACCTGGAGTGTGTGCGTTCATTCATACTACACCCCAACAACGATGCAGATCCCGGATGATAAAATGCACCGGCCACGCCGTCAAAGCAGCCATATCGAGGAGAAGATTCTCCAAGCCTCTCCGATGTTCGTCGAGTGTCAAATATCTTCCACCTATTCGAGACTTAATTAGAGTTTGGTTCTTTGTGCAATCATCGAACGAACATAGGGTGCAAGAGCTGCTTACAAAATGCCAAAGGCCCAAATGAATTCACTCGTGCTGCAACGTCCTCGTTAGTCCGCGCCAGGCCACAGACCGTGATGGCACGGTCTTGCGCGAATTCCAGGTCACCTCGATTGATGTGTCCATCGGCCGGCGATGGATTGAACAACGTGAGCAATACTTCTGCGACTGCAAAGTACTGCTGCGCCGCTACTGCACAAGGTAAAAACAAAATAAGAGGTTAGTAATGGCTTTTGTAAGCTTCGGAAAGAGCGAAAAAATAGATGGATGAGGGAGGAGGTAGATACCATGCCAAGGCTCAAGCATCCACAAAGACCGAAAAACGTTGCCGGGTTTGGGAGCAGTGCTGAACGGTTCGAAGCTTGAGCCGAGCTGTGCCTTCCACTCCCTGAGCTCCAAGTGCAACGACTGCCACCGGCTGGTCCTCTCTAGCTGGGAAGAATAATCTGTTGCTTCTGGGAACGAAAAGTTGATGATCCGTGCCAGCAGGTAGCTGATGTGGTTTGCCTGCACGTCGTCTGCAAACCCAAAACCGTCACGTCTGTTGTAGGTGTCGAAGATCTTGCCCATGCGGACTGCTCGGCGACGCTCAAGCGCGACCGTGATCTCTTCGCGAAGGTAATTCCAAGCTCCAGCCTGAAGCAAGCCCGCACACATGAAGTCAATCGGCTCGCCAATGTCGGCGAACGAGTACGCTCCAAGCAGATGGTGCTGGTCCTCTCGCGCATCACCTGAGGAACCAAATTAAATTTTTTCTTGATTCTAAATGTGAAAACCGAGAAAAGACAAAAAAGAAATGCCAATTTTCTTACCGTTGATAATCTCGTACGATCTCAGTAGACAAGCTGCGGCTAATTCGTTGTCGTAAGACCGCCGTGACTCGAGATTGCCGACGCAGCGCAGGAACTCCTGTACGCAAGCAGTGTGAAAGCGAGCGGCAATGCGGCCGTGCGCGTCTCCGCGTGTCTTGTGTCGATGCACGGCAGAGAACGCTATCAGAGCTTTAAACAGGACTGGACAGTCCAGCGCATTCACAGGAACCACTGTTGCGAATGGCCTCCTGGCATCGTTCAGATCATACCACGGCGCGAGGACTGCGATATAGTGCGCGAATAGCTCCGCCACCTTGGGATCCAAAAGGGCATCCCGAGGGCTCGAAGCAGCGATCCTTTCTATCTCTGCCCTGCCGTGCGGTGGTGGTGGTGGTGGTGGTGGTGGTGGTGGTGGATCTGGCAAGATCGTCGTGGGAGTCTGGAGTTGGTTAGCACCGGACCCCGGTGAGCGATACGCAGGAGAAGCTCTCCCCGGTAGCGACTGCGATGGAGGAGCAGGTAAGCCGCCATCTCGAGCTTTGGAAGCGCCCGACAGATCCTGAGCCGCAGGCGTAAGCGCCGACTCATGTATTCGATCACCGACTCGTGATTTCGGATTTTGAGTCACAAATGTCAACCCCTTAACTGGTCTGACACACTCTCTGCGAGTAGAGATGCATTTTCGGCATACGGGGCGTTGACCATCACCTAGTCGAGGAAAAATGTGTCAGATCATATTAGCCACAAGCCCCTTGGAATCGATTGGAATGATAAATAATACATTTGATCTTTCGCTTCAGACATGTTCGGCTGCGTTCTCTGGTCAATCGTTGCCTCTCTTGGCCACAAAGTCAGTCAGCGGGGGGTGTTTTACCAAGCTACGATACATGATAATGTCAGCTTAACCCTCGATGCTTCAATTCGGGGCAGGGGTAGTGCTTACAATGTTCCGGCGCCACCCTCGGCATTGTGACGTGGGTTTATTAACAACCGCGACGATGTAAGGTACCCCGGGGTTTTGTTGCATGGACTAGGTAGGCGAGGGTGTAAATTGTCCCTCTCTCAAGAGACCTCAATCCGGAAAATAACCGCGGAAATAATTTCCTGCCTTGGCTAGCTTAGCCGAAAGCCGACAGTGTGCGAAAACTCAAATAAGCATTGTCAGACCCTTCAGCAGACCGATGAGGCATCATACTACCTAGTACCTATTTGCAGAACAGTTGTCTGTATGACGAACGGACATTGGATGCAGCTGGTCAGTGGCCCCGTACGCAACTGCGCAACTGCGCCTATGAGTGAAATGCCCCCTATTTAAACCTCCCCTGAGAGGACGAAGATTCCTTTGAGTTTGCTCTGACTAATAGCAATCTCGCCAACACCTTATTGACCGAGATGACCTCAACATATCTAATTTTCAAGGGCGAGTCTCCTTCATCGCGGGGTGGATGGGTTGAAATTGTTTCTTCAGGAACATGATACAAACCTCTGGTCCGACAATCTAACGGTCCCACAAACCACTGGCCCCACAATGCATCGGTCCCACAAAGTATCGGTCCCACATAAGCCAGCGGCCGCCCGGGGAGGGACCAGCAGTAGCATCGGGAGACGGAAGACGTATCTCCCGACCGTGAATCGCGCTTGCCAGAGATGCAGCAGGAACGTACGCAAGGCCTTCCTTAGTGATTTCTTTGGTTGTACCTTAATACCTCAGTAGCAAGAAAATCAAATGTGAGCCGAGAAGTTCATTTGAAGTCAAGCTGAACGCAATCGCCCCTAACTCTCGATCCAGGTGATATGAGGCGTCCATGTTGCGGGCTTTGCAAGAGACTAGGAGTCTCGTGTACGTTCCCAGTCAGACAGAAGCCATTACGTGTTAGGAGCAGCGCTACGAATACCGCAAAGCGCAACAATCCCCCATCGCAGAGTAACGGCACCGTCGGCGGAGATGGTTTGCCTAATCATCAAAGCGATGTTGATGGATGTGATCGTCAAACAGCCTGCTTGTTCCAAGTGTTAGACTCGAATACACTATTGGAGGAGTCGCAAGAATACTTCACTGGTGAGCACCGAGCAGACGAATCAGCCAAACCTTATGCGCCCGATTCTGGTGACCAGTGCGACACCACAATCGAACTTCCAGACATCGTGTCAATGCCAAATCCAGAGAACGACGGCCGCCAAACCGTGCAGAATATCAGCCGTGACGTGCAACCGCCCATCTCGGAGTTTGGATCAAGCATTGATTGTGAAAGTGGCCCTCCCCATGTGAGGCACCGCAATGGCGGGTCCTAGAGGCTAGAGAAACGGCACGGTTCATCATTATTCAAGGACCCAAAATGTATCGATCATATCACTCGATGGTTCAACTTTGGGAATTTTCTGACCTACAGACAGATGATTCGTGAAATCGTGGAGTGATATCCGCCGAGTCTCGCTCTTGATGATCCATCGTAAGACCAGCTCTGATTCGCTCCTGGAAATCTCCGAGCATACTGATGTCATTCTGATCCACGTTCCCGATAGTAGATGTGAAGACGGGCTTTTCAGGCACGGACGCTTTTGCTTCAGTGGCCAATCTTCCCGTTTGCGATGATTGTCCTACCACTATCGACACAATCTCCTCGGTATCGACTTTGGCGCTCCGGTCCCCGCTTGACCTCCAAGCGACATGGTCGTCCGGCCGCACAAGTATAGCATCTCGTTCCCAGATCTTGTGTGCGTGCGGTTCATTTGGCAGGTGAAGCGGTTTGAACGGGATATTTCGTTGGGCAAAGCTTGTCTCGAATTGTCTGATGTAGTCTCCCTGTGGCGAGAAATCAACCAGGTTAAACTCTGGGCCAGTCCCGAAAAGATCGAAGATACTTGTCTCGCCATCGCTGAGGAAAACATGTGGCGCTCTTGCTCCAGGCCAAGTTGACGGAACATAGTCCCGCTCGGACCATTCAGGCTCGCGTGTCGTCGCATCCTCAGACCCCAGAGCCGTTGTAGCGGTAACCCATCTCAATCCCGTGGTCTTTGTTCTCATTGTCATGCGTATTTACGTGCTGGGCAGTGCGATATTTGAGTTCAGTCCCTTCCTGCGGTCCTACTGTCGCACCCGCTTTGCGGGCGTCCGCCCACCAGCTTATGTACGCGCCGTGGACACCCCAGTGTACACCAGACCTCTCAGTGTTTCGCATAGCCACCGGTCTTCGTTCGTCTTCGTATGACTGCAACAAACGACGACCACCATAGCCATTCACGGCTGCTGCGACCTTCCATCCCAAGTCGAAGCTGTCTCCCACAGCTGTGTTCATTCCATAGCCGCCAGTTGGGATATTCTGGTGGGCGGCGTCTCCGCACAAGAACGCCCGACCAGACTTGGAGATGTAGCGATCCGCTAGACAGATGTTAGGTCTCCAGATGCTGGTGACCAGGATCTCGTCGACTTGAATCGGATAGGGGCACGATGAAGTTCCGAGCGCGGCGGCAATTTTCTTGTAGGGGTCCAGGTCTTTGACGTCGGTTCCCAGGGGCACTGGCGTATGAACCGTCCAGGTGTCTTTCTCATCTTGGGAGATAATGACGTCTCCATCTGTGAAAAAGATATGCCAGAATTGTCCTTGGCGTTGTAATTTAGTCAAACCTTGTGACTTGAAATGCATCATGTACATGGCTCCTGGTCTAGATTTTTGTAAGTCAAGAAGTCAATAGTGCACACGGTGGAAGCAAAACACTTACGTTGGTCCTCCCGTCAGTCCGATGCCTATGCTTCTGCGAACTCTGCTCCCAGCCCCCGTCACACCCGAGAACATATTGTGATTGGACAGAATATCTTTCTCCGGTCGTTTGATCGACGAGCGAGCTAATAACATGGTCTTCATGTTCGACAAGCTCTTCAAACTTCAGACCGAATCCGCAGGTCACCGGAGGATCTTTCGCAACATGTGGTCGAAGCCATGCCTCAAAAATCGCTTGAGAGCAACACTGGTAAGGCTCGCGTGGCATGGAGCCATCATTTTGATTCTCCGCCGCAAGTCGGATACAGATGGGAGGTCCTTTCGGCGTTAACTAGCAACTCAAAACGAAAAAAAAAACATTGCTCAATGCATACCCATTTTGCGATTAGTTCCCCATCATCAGAAAGTCCAGAGCTAAAGAGGACATCGAGGCTGTAGTTCTCCGGCACACCTGAAGGCTCCTGTTAGGATCACTAGGTTTGCAAGCGCGAAACAGTCTCACCAATCTGCCTCATATTCTGATCTATCCCCAGCCGTTTGAAGATCTCAATACTTCTACAATTCGTAAAGTCCATTTTGGGCCATTTGGTAGTTTGGAGAGTACGGTCGACAAGCATACATTCGGCTCCATTCTGTGAAATTTGCAAAGCAGCGATCATTCCAGCCGGACCGCTGCCAACAACCAAAATTGGAACCTCAATTTGGATTACCTACTGACCGTCAGTGTTGGAATCTACTGCTGAGCCCTTAACTCTTACCATGGTGTCGCGTCTCTACTGACAAGTTAATCTCGATGGTGTCTGGGCAAAGGATACACCTTAACTCCAACAGGATGAGAATTGTTGACTTTCGAGAATGCAGATTCGATCCCATGGTGAAGGACTTTAGTATGCATATTCGGCAATCAGGACAGAACCCCCGAGCAAGTGGTGGGCCTATGAAGAGGCCTAGGAGTCTTAACCCCGGGTAACTCGCCCCCCATGGACCCTCGAGGCAATGCGCCTTCTCCAACACGCAATGCGTATTTTTTGAAATGGTCCGCCATATAAATCGTCAGATTTACTAGGTTACATGGGCAAAGAGGCCGTAAATCGCAAGATCTCGTTCTGAGGGAACCTAATGGTCTCGATACCTGCCGTATTGAAATGTAAATGCGCTTGACTTTCCCTAGCTCCTCCGGATGAGGGGTAAGCCGGCAAAATCTCAAATCCGAAAACCGGATATTCACACCCACGTAGCTCCCTCAATAATAGGTCGAATCAAGCTGTAGTTATACACAAATAATCCTCTCGCTTCGGGCTACTCGTGGATAGCAGTATTATACGTATACGATCGCAGCTTGATTTAGCCTATTACTCAGGGAGCTACGTAAGCTCCAGATCTCGGCAAACCGCCCTGCCCCACATGCAAGAATTTGAAATGAGAATTATCCCGTACATGATTTCCGAAAGCTAGTTGAGTAGAGACTGTGGACAGATATTCCACAAAATGATATATTGCGTTGAGACCAGAAGAGTGCCAACTCATACGGGTATACACGGGCCAAAACTTCCATGAATTTCGTCAAAATGAGTTCTCTGAACGACGCTGCCCCTCATCATTAACAAGAAGGCCATTCAGCCAGCCAATCGTCATCAGGACCTTTTCGCAGCGTACATAGCCTGACTGTGCGCGATATGTTAGTGCAAGTGTGGCAGATGTAACTGACTGCAACACTCGAATTCGAAGGCCACTTTGATGCTGGCGCAAAATTCTCCGAGAGACAGCTGCGCTGGTGTACGCGAGAACTCTGCAGAGCCAACGTAGATTCAGATTAAAGAAACAACTTGCCCCAAGCTCTGGGGCACTAACAGATGTCGAACTAGCAGCGCTACATTTGGAAGAGGACAGCGGGCGTATTATCTCTATGCTGACCGGTGTCATTCCCGTTGGGCAGACACGCGATCAGCAGGGATTCGTCTACAAGCCGCCAGTTGGCTCGGTTCTGAACATCCAGCCGTGAGGTTTTCCGATTTCATACCAAGAATCTTCGTGTACCGACGTGTCTGAATAGGGACCGCTACGAACAGACCTGTCCCTCTACTGAACGGGTCATTGTCCATGCTCCGGTCGTGGACACTTTATCCCGATCCTGAATCCGCTGCCGAGATTTGTTTCATAGGCCGGAATTGACCATACCGAGATGCTCGCCAAAGCAGTGGTTGATGGTGGTGCGAAGGTGCTGTATGGTGAGACCAAGGCCTTAAAACATGGAAAATTGCAAACTGTCATCTTGTCAGGGATGACTGAGGATATGGAGATTTACTACGACGAGGCCTTTAGCCCCTTGCTTGTCATGTTAAGATGTTTAATCAGACGGTGCAGGCTGCCCGAAGCATTGGACGAATGCTAACAGTCCGGACATAGGGAGTAGTACGATACATGTCAAACAGCGGAAGGTAAAATCTGCTATTTGAAACTTGCACTTTTCTTCTCGCTCATGCCTTATAGCTCTTATGTGGACATCTTATTGACATCATTCATCTACACGGGTCATCCTGCACTTGGTGATTGATGTCTGGCAGCTGTCTAGCCAGCAACCGACTTAGCTCTAGCAGCCTCTCTGACAGAAGCAACCATTGTGAATCTGCAATTTGGAAGATAACACCACAGGTGAACTATTTATCTTGCACCTATACTCGCGCTTTCACTACCTCATCTTTGCCTGCTAGCAATCACTTGAACCTCCTTCAATGATCTTTTCTCATGGCACAACGTTGGTGACCATTGGCTTCGCATTGCAAGTGCCCCAATCTGGTCAGGGCTAAAACAAGGAGTCAATGCCGAAAGGCCCACCAATGCTAATCGCCTAGAGCATATGGTCGAAGTCCACTTTTGGCTGCACCAAGGTGCCGAGGTACTTCTTTCTAAACCATGATCAATGCAACACAGGTGCAAGATAATTAACTGTCGCGAGGGTTCGAAAATATCAGTATCTGGCCTTGTTAAGGCTGCTACTCAAGATGAAGCACGTATTCCTCTTGAAAACGATGAGCGCGGCGTCTCATCAGGATCTGGGTCAGTTGTCAGTCCCTTTCCTCCGCCTACTTCTTCGACAAACCACCCACATTTAAGGTTCCCTTTGATCGTCATTCCCCTCCGTGCTCAATCGAATGGCAAACCGAATCAGGCACACACATTGCTCTAGGTATTAGTATGTTCCATTCCATTCCACGATTGGCCGATTCCATTTCAGACCTTGTTTGCTGTTCCGGTCTACCCGCCAAAGGCCGATTTGCTGTCTGCCCTCAGAACCCCGCATCCGGCAATTTGCCTAAATTGGTATAGCTTATAAGACCCTGGCCGCGGGACCAGAATGCTTGAATCAGTCCCCACATCGTATAGTTTATGCTCGGCACGAAATCTTGGAATTTGATCAACCCTTTCTACGCTATTACTCGCCATATTGCGCATTCATTTAGAAGACCGAGAACCGCCAGCGGCTTCCCAGCAACCAGACGAAGCAGACATAACCCACAAAGATGTCGGGCGACAAAATCGATGTTCATCACCACCTAGTTACGCCAGCGTATCGAACGGTGAGAGATACTCAGGCTGCCCTTCGGATGATTCCAAGGAATTGAAATAGCTAACTTTGCAGTAGGCACTTGAAGAGAATGGAGGAGACCCTTCAGGCTATCCGACGCCTCCATGGTCCCTTTCCGCAGACGATCAATTTTGTGACACCATAGGCGTTGGTACGACAATTTTCTCAATAACCGCCCCCGGAGCTGGTATTCTCAAGGGAGAAGCTTCCGCAAAGCTCGCACGAGAGACAAACGAGTACCTTGCATCACTGCGCGACTCGAATTCTCTTAAATACGGCTTTTTCGCCTGTGTTCCCGATTTGACGGATGTACCGGCTGCAGTTGAAGAGATAGCTTATGCTCTGGACATATTGAAAGCCGATGGTGTTACCTTGTTTACAAGATATGGCTCAGGGAATGGCTACCTTGGTCATGCAGAGTTCAAGCCTATATGGAAGGCTTTGAACGAGAAACATGCCGTTGTTCTCATTCATCCCACTCATGCCACCGACACCACCCTGATCAATTCCAAACTGCCACAACCACTAATTGATTATCCACACGAAACAACCCGGACAGCGACGGATCTGATTGTCTCAGATACGTTGAGAGAAAATCCGAATTGCAAAATCATCCTCTCTCACGCAGGCGGCACGCTTCCATATTTGCTATACCGATTGTCAGCGCTGGTAGACACTAACCTCACAACTAAAACACAAGAGGAAATTGCAGAAGATGTGGCATCGTTCTACTACGATCTTGCCCTATCGAGCTCGAGGACCACCATTGACGTCCTACTGAAAGTCACCACTCCGGATCATATACTTTTCGGCTCTAATTTTCCGTATGCGCCTACCAAGACCATCGAATCCTTCGTGGGGAGGTTCGATGATGCCAAACTCGACCGGAATTTGGATAGCGCCATTCGCAGGGGCAATGCTTTGGCATTGTTTCCTCGCCTAGGAAAAAATTAGATAGGGACGCTAGGAGAGATGCCGTGCGCTCGGTGTTTGAAGCCAGGTCATTTGCAGCCAAAACTGAAATCTCACAACGTTCCAGTTTGGTCTCGAAGTCACGAGTGAAGCCCGGCCGAAAGTTGTGGAGCAGGAGTTTTACTGCCATGGAAGAGGTGATATGAAATCTTGCACGTCCATAGATGCCGAGGTATTTCTAAGGCTTGTAGCCGTTGCCCGGCCACTACTACAAAACGTGGATCGATCTTAAATATAATATATGCAACGGCATCCAGCGAGGCGAAAGAATTCACTAATTCTCTCTTCAACTGTGGTCCTAACATGTTTGACGGTGAGCTTAGATCAGTGCATTGCAAAGGCTCTAGTGAATCTTTGGGTTGATTGAAAGTATCTGTCACTCTTCTTGAAATCATGCTCTACACCGTGTCTAGTGCGAGTAGGCGATTGTATGCACATACAAGCAGCAGCATTTACACGAATAGTCCTACCACGTGGCAATAAATTGCAAGTAATCACATGTAATCAGATAGTAGAAGGGGTCAGTGGGTCGCTTGACAAAGCCCACTACAGACGCGGTCGTCGCAGGGTCCACTAGCATCGTGAGTAAAAAAGGCTTCTTACCCAAAATGGAAATTCTCCATGAAAGGAAACAAGTCCCCCGACATTTCTGGACTCGAAACAGGGGGTTAAAGTTTACAACCTCCATATGGAGGAGGAGACACTGAGTAGAGAAGACACTCCCTCTCGTGGAGTACCACCCAATGAATGTGCATGATAGAACGGGGTTTCCACCTCGGCAGGATCGTTAGTTGGCATGGATGGTCAGAAATTCCGGGCCTTTTAACAGGACCACCTGCGCTGCCAATTCTGGGGAAGCTCCAGCAGATTCCCTTCAAGGGCGCCCACTTCAAGTAAGTATCTACTGGGGAGAGTCCCGCAGCAGTCAAGCTAAAACCTCGAAAAAGATTTTGTGAATGGGCAAAGCAGTATGGGGGGATCATTTCACTTAAGCTGGGGCCTGGCACAGTGATTTTGGTCGCCGAACGTCGCCTTGTGAAAGAGCTTTTGGATAAGCAGAGAGCGCAATCTCAAGCTATCGACCGCCTCAATAATTATTGCGGGAGGAGATCATGTACTCATTATGGATGCTAATCCGAAGTGGATTGTGCAGGAATTTACTGAGACCGTGTGCAGCTCAATGTGGGGCGGTCCAGATGATGCGGGACACCATCATCGACCCGAAAGATGTTTGATGAAACGTCCGAAACGATTTGCGAATAGCATCATCATGAGCATAGGTACATGATCATTCTCGAAAAACGCTTGCAAAAAGGAACAATACTTTGTTCTAACTTGAAGATCTCAGTTTTCGGAATTCGTACACCGGAAATTACAGTCCCGCATATCATTTGAGGCGAATGTTCGAGCTCATGGAGCATTGGTCACTCGTCATGGAATTGGGCAGCACACCTCCGACTTCATTCCATTTTTGAAATGGATACCAGAGCGCTTCCTGGGCAACTGGGTTTGTCGCGCCAATCAGGTCAAAGAAGAAATGAACACTCTCTACGAAGACCTGGTCGGAGATACGATCGGTCCACGAGAGTCAATAACTACGTCTACTTCGGATAAACGCATTGTTCTTCCTTAAAACAGCAACACAGACCACAGATATGAACCAATGAATTGAACCGTTAGCGGCATGGCGCTATTCTCTTTATCTGACACAATCACTAACCGTTCAGTTTAGTCAAAATTTGAAAGCATCTTAAAGACTTTCCGCATCAACCCATAAAGTGCCAGGTGATTACGCTGCTCTCGAGTCTCTGTTGTGCCCGTGATCTTGATCCTTCTCTTCCGCTCATAATAGAGATCCATGACAAGTCGAAAGCTGAGGTCTGCCTTCCTTCAACATGTCAGGTTCTTACATGGAATCGATAAACGCTGTTCGAGGAACTATGGTCCAATGTGGCGTACTATTCTACTTCCCGTTCATCGTAAACCTACGAGACCTTGCGTTCTTGCCAGGATGTTTGTCTGTGATACGAGCTTGTTGGATCAGACTGTTGCCCTGGATACGCTTGTCCGATCTCTCGTAATATATCTTTCCTAACACTCGAACTAATATAATGGGGTAAGAGATAAAATCTGTGTCGTGCAGGAAATCGTAGCCGAGGTGTAGCGGCCGAAAACGGTCACCTTTTCGGAATACGGAGGAGCCGAAATTTAGGCCCGTCGCTGCTCACTTGAGCGTTTGTAGGCGTGATTTAGCCACTCCACCGTATGCTCAGGTAAAGGCGGCGTTGGTTCAGGCTGGTCACTGAGACTGGAACTGGGAAAAAAAGATCTTGTTGCCGACTATCCAGGTTGACCTTTGGTGATCCTGAACCTGACGCTAACGCTGCCTAAAAGCATCTAGACCAGAGTTTGAGATGCGTAGATCCCACGAAAAGGAATCCTGTTCTAATAAGCTCAACCACATTGCCTGACCCTCGGGTACAACGTCTGGAGGTAACGCCAACCACGACTTGGAATTTTTGGGGCCCCGGACGAAGTAGGCCAATTCACTTACTCCCGCCATGGCTGGCAGGTTGACCACACTCCAGCCTTCCTTGGACTGCTTCCCAGAATAACCGGGGTACAGTTCTGAAATATGTGAGATATGCAGGCTTGCTAGATTTCTAAGTGGATCATGGTCTTGTATGAGGAAACAAGGGTTTGAGTCAACATCGAAAGCAAATGTAATCCACAATCGATACGAATCACCCAGGGTGCAGCTTATGGTAGCGATTTCCCACTGATCCGGTCTCGAAAATAAAGCCTTGAGACAATTTCTTCCCGCTGCCCTATCCCAAGATACAGTTTTGACAGCTGAGAAAAGATTTTGGTTTAGTTCGATGGGGTGGATCGCCATAGGTTCTGTACACTTGATCTGAAGAGTGTATGGATGTTGTAAAAATGTGTCCTCGTCCCGGATTCTCCAATCCATAAATTGTGTACTGCGCTGGTCCTGTGTACCTCGTAGTATCATGATTTCTTCAAACTTGAAACAACCGACATCGTTGAAAGCCACCTCAATATTACCGACCTTGTGGAAACGCCCATCTCTGTACGGGAGTCTGCGAAGAATCATCATAACACGACAACCACGCTGCCTACTGATGCCGAGATTTATTCCATACACATGTAGCCCGTATCTGAAAAGTTGGGTCTCGAATTTCATGCCAAGGTTGGTCATTGCGAAAGACTCGTTTAATTCATAATGATATGCCACCTCTTCTGCACGTCCAAAGTCCGCTGGATCGCTCGCAAGCAACTGGTGTGCTGGTCTGCCAATGCCCCAATTCAAGAAGCTGGTATTGGATGCGTATCGAGCAATCTCTTCCTGGAGTCGAACGAATGCTCTCTTGCCTTCACCATAGAGCAATGGCATGTGGACACCGAACAACCCCATCAAGCTGTAAGCGATATCCTCCGACCTTGTCGCCTGTCGAGCATATGCCCAGGACATTTTTTCAGGTATTTGGAACTTCAAGAGACAATCACTGTCTTGCAAAGCTTGTTTTGGGATACCTGTGGCCTCTTTGATCACTTGGGCCTTGGAATATTTGGTCCCAATCGGCTGCCATGCATTATTGAAGAAAGCAAGTTGGCGAGGCGCTATAAGTTCTTGAAGCGTCCAAGCACGTGTAAACCAAACGCTGCTTTGAAATGCGTCATCATTATCACAACCAGAGTCGGCTTCGACATCCGAAAGGAAAGCGAGGCAGATTTTAGCGTTCTGATACCATGAGAACATGGAATTGATAGCCTCTGATAGTTCAGCACTGCTTCTCCTATCAATGCAACAAGTATCTATCCAGAGATAGCTCACGTCATAGTCCGCAGCAACACGGCAAGCGCCGTCAAGCTTTCGATAGCCTGGTTTGCAAGTGTTAATACGTCCTTTGTAGACTTCTTTAAAGCTCAGCTCGTCTGCAGGAGTACCCCATCGATGAGACAGTATGGCATATGGCGGGATCTGTACTCCCACAAATTCTTCCAATTCTTGGGTCTGGATATTGACGAGATGCATATCAGGGATTGCGAACAGAACTGTAAGTTTGAGAGCAGAGTGTTCAAGATACTGCGCGTAATAACGTTCGAGCCTAACCTGTTTGAGTTTTCAGTGATCGGGCTTTATCTGGGCCACACGATCGTTTCGAACTATATGTCTCAACCGTCACGATGGCATCTTATGTGATACCCGAAGGAGGTTGCTCCGGAAGCGATCTCAAATCTGGTCTAGCCTTTGGCCACGAAAGTTCTCCCTCTTCTCGAGCAAGTTGATATTGCAGATCGTAGACAGCGTGGAGGTCAAAGCGATCAAGTGTGGCTTCGACACCGTGACCGCTACCTGACTCACCTGACTCTAACGACCGCAAGAGTTCCAGGCCTTGGTGGTGCCGAATTGCCCTTTTTGCCTAGGCGCTAAGGCCATACTGACGTGACTGAGTACCCCGCATAGACCTAGATTTTAGTGCCAAGAAGGCCCGGCCCCACGGAGTCATTTTCGGTGACAGCACAGGGATCAAGGGTCATGAATTAGCAGGATGGTTGATGGCGTAAGTAGCGACCTAGGCTACATATCTAATAAGTTCTATGAAATGACTGGTAACTATAGGTCATGAGGGCTGCAAACAACCACGTTCGCGCTTGCCAACCTTGAATATGGTCGTAAGCAATATTTACGGTACGTATACAGCAGGTGGGACGAGTCTCACATGTCAGTGATTTGATTTTCGCGTGCAGGCGGAGCTCCTCCCACTCCCCACACTAGCAAGGAGTTGTCCAATCAACTTCCTAGACGTTTCAGGTTAGGGAATGAGATCCGCTGTGGCCTGACAGGATTTCTCCGGGTGCAGTGCTGCCTGACATTTTCTCCGCTGCCAATGCGGGACCGGCAACAAGGGCATAAAAGCATAGCCGGTCTCTTTGCAAGGTAAGGTCGATTGGCAGAACACAGGATTCTACTTGTACACACGTTAAATCTGGAATACGTAACAAGTCGTGAACGGCAGAGCAGAACAAGCCAAGGCAAACACATACACATCTTTATTCGCGGGCCTCGAGCCTCGAAAGACGTGCGTGTGCACAGAGGCTATCAATAAATTCGTGAAGCAAAAGATTCCCAACGTTTAGAAGACCATCTGTTTCAAGTTCAACACCCTCTCCACGAGTCATCAACTCAAGTCAGCCTCAGCCTCAACACCAGCAGAATGTCGTCCGCACTAGCAAGTCACATTGTTCGACACTTTTCAGCACAAACAAGCCGACCGGTTTCACGAATGCATTCTGCCATCACCTCAGCGCTCATATCATCAGCTGTTGTCTTGCCTTTTGTGCCTCCAGCCATTGAGAGTGCCAGAGAGCGGCGACTGGGACATCCCAACGCGGGCCGAAAGCTGCAGGGACCACTCTGTCGACACCCATGAGCTCTCATCGCCCGCTTGACTTTGCAGCAGTCACAGCTATCTTTCCCAAGGCTTTGAAGCATTTCACAGGATCGGAGATGGGCACGGTCATGGTGTTTGGTGGTATTGGCGGTTCTGAATTGGTCTTATTGATACCCCTCCGGTTGGGATAGATACACAAGGCGTCCATGGATTGAGTATATGATTCAAGCTCTTAACTGAAACGATCACCCTTTTTGCTTCGGTATGGCTCTGCTGCCTCGTACTTGCTTCGCTCTCTTATTCGTTGATTCTGGTCGACCGGTGCATGGCCTACGGGCGCAGCATCTTCGCTGATCTCGCTGCTTGGGCTCCCCGCGTGGTCAAGGCCTCTCGTATCGTGTGCGGAGCTCTCGCCATGAGGTTTGGGAGGAGCCCTGTTTTTCTTCGGGGGAGCATCTGCCTCTGGTCGAGTAAATGCCGACGACTCCAGCCTGGCCAGGCGATTCTTCTTGTTCATCTCTTCGGTATATCGAGCTTGACGGTCGGCATTGATTGATTTCTTTGCAAAGTAGTAGGCCCCTCCGCCGGCGACGCAGAGAGTGCCCCAGCCAATCCACGTTGATCGGATCGTGTTCATGGCCTCGACTCAGCTTTGTCCTCGGCACGTTGTCGTGAATTTCATTCGGTAGTGTCGATCACGCCTTGGCTCAATGCATCAGTATCAGTCAATGCGTCGTCGATGGGAAGTGAAGCATAGCTAAGCAGGTGGCAGGTTGAGCTGGACTATTCAGAGCTCGAGCCCCAACTGGCCCCGGTCACTGACATAATGACGCCGGCAAAACTCCGGCGGTTTGTACGACTCGTTAGCACGTGCACTCACGTGGTGAGTCACCTGCGGTAGTTTATATCCCCAGGCAACCACGTCTGGATCGTGATTTCCTTTCTCTTCAGGTCACTTGAGCTGATCTCCTCGACGAGTCGTGCAGCAGACTTCTCGAGTTCTTATCATGCCGCCGAAGCGGAAGGCCATTGACGAAGTGCCTGGTCGTGCCTCAAAACGGGGGACTCCTGCTCCGTCGACGCCACAGAGTTTTGATTCAAGCGACGATGACTATGAGTCGGAGGAGTACGACGACGCCGGCGAGAGAGTCAATCTAGGCGCCGATTCTGTAGAGCAGGCCCAGAAAACCGCGGCCGCCATCCGCAAACTCAACGATCGTACTCTCTTCTCCAAACTGTCCAAGAACGCAAATGTTTCCCTGCTGTTCGGATACAAGGACTTCCATGACATGGATCTGAAGAAGGACCATGAGAATCGGCCGCTGTGGCTCGACGCCCGTGTCAGCCAAGGCTCGTCGAAAGGGCCCAAGATCACCCTCGAGTCGTGGGGTCCGAATGCTGCAAAGGCCACTGACCTGCTCACCACCATCGCTGAACCCGTCTCCCGTCCGTCGCACTTCCACGAATACCGTATCAATGAACACTCGCTGTATGCTGCCCTATCTGTAGGCTTGAAAGGTGACGATATAATCTCTGCGCTTGAAAAGTTCTCCAAGACCGGCGTGCCGCAAGAGATCAAGGACTTCATTCACCGCAACACGCTCACCTACGGCAAGGTTCGACTCGTGCTAAAAGACAACAGATTCTGGGTCGAGTCTGAAGACGACGACGTCATTCACAAGCTCCTGGCGGACCCGACAATTGCCGAGTGCAAAGCCGCCGGTGCCGAAGTCGAGACAGGCGTCGTCCAGACGAGGGGGACCGTCATTCAGGGTACCGAGCAGGCGAAGGGCCTTACCCAAGCCGCACAGAATCAGCCTGAGATCCCTCGTGACGATCCGATGTGGGAGCAGGAGCGAATGATCGCTGCCTTGCGAGATGAAGACGATGAGGAAGACAACTTCAGAAAGACGCACAGCTTTGAGATTGCTCAGAACAGGAGGGAGGTCGTGGCACAAAGATGCTTGGAAATAGGTCTGCCTGCCGTGTCAGAGTACGACTTCACCAACGACAAAATCAACGCGGGCCTTCCCATCGACCTCAAACCGCAAACCCAAATTCGCCCGTATCAAGAAAAGGCACTGAGTAAGATGTTTGGTAATGGTCGTGGTAAAAGCGGCATCATCGTGCTCCCTTGCGGCGCCGGCAAGACGCTCGTGGGCATCACGGCCGGCTGCCACATCAAAAAGAGCATCGTCGTCCTGTGTACTAGCGGTATGTCGGTCACGCAATGGGCTGGAGAATTCAAGAAATGGTCCGATGTGCGTGAGGAAGACGTAGCCACCTTTTCGTCCACCGACAAGAAGCGCTTTCCTGGCCAGGCCGGTGTCCTGGTCTCTACCTACAGCATGATGTGCATGGACCCCAACAGCGACAAGTGCGCTCACGACACCCGGGAAATGCTCAAGTGGGTTCGTGGGAGGGAGTGGGGTCTCATGATCCTCGACGAAGTGCACGTCGTGCCTGCCAAAACGTTCCGCGCCGTGACCGACGGCGTGCGCGCGCATTGCAAGCTTGGTCTCACGGCGACGCTCCTCCGCGAAGACGACAAAATTACTGACTTGAACTACCTAATCGGGCCGAAGCTGTATGAAGCGAATTGGATGGAGCTGGCCAATCAAGGCCACATTGCTCGTGTCCAGTGTGCTGAAGTCTGGTGTCCCATGTCGATGGAATTCTACCAGGAATATCAAAAAGCCCCCAGTCGTAAACAGCTCCTCTTTTACGCCTGCAACCCGATCAAGTTCCAGGTGTGCCAGTTTTTGATCAACTATCACGAGCAGCGTGGAGACAAAATCATCGTTTTCAGCGACAACATCTTCGCCCTGGAACATTATGCCAAATCCATGACGAAGGCATTCATCCACGGTGGCACCTCGGAACGTGAGCGTCAAGAAGTGCTCGACAACTTCCAACACAACGACACCATCAATACCATCTTCCTGTCCAAGATCGGCGACACATCCCTCGACCTTCCCGAGGCGACGTGCCTGATCCAGATCTCCTCGCACTACGGATCCCGCAGACAGGAGGCGCAACGCCTCGGCCGCATCCTCCGAGCCAAGCGGAGAAACGACGAGGGCTTCAACGCCTTCTTCTACAGCCTCGTCTCCAAGGACACGACCGAGATGGCCTACAGTGCCAAACGGCAGGCCTTCCTAGTCGACCAAGGCTACAGCTTCAAAGTCATCACCCACCTCAGGGACATGCACAAGATGCCCAACCTGATGTACCGCGACCAGCGCGAGCGCATGGAGCTTCTCCAAGACGTCATGCTGCAGACGGAGGAGTCGGCGCGCATCGACATAGGCGAGAAGGGCAACAACTGGGGCAACCTGAACACGCGCCACCAGCACACGGCGAACCGCAGCAAGGGCCGGGGCGTGATGAGCGGCGTCAAGCGCACGGCCGGCAGCCTGGCCGAGATGGGCGGCGGCGGCGTCATGGCTCCGCTATACGCCGAGCGGGTGCGCGGCCAAAAGAAGGACGAAGCGAGCGGCTTCTTCGCCAAGGAGCAGAGACGGCGGATCAACGTGGAGAAGAAGAGACGACAAGCCGAGGCGGAAGACGCCAAGCAAGCAGACGCCAAGCGAGCATCCGGGCGGTAGCGGTATTACCTTTGTACAAGAGTCAAGTGCATCGTCACGGTTGCCTGGCCAAAAAATACCTTTCGTACGCGGCTATGCAGAAGGAAAAAGGACCTGATTTCTCTTGGTGGTCACCCCTCGTTTTTCCCCCTCCTGTTTCCTCCCTCCCATTTCCTCCCTCCCATTTCCTCCCTCCCATTTCCTCCCTCCCATTTCCTCCCTCCTGTTTCCTCCCTCCCATTTCCTCCCTCCTGTTTCCTCCCTCCTGTTTCCTCCCTCCTGTTTCCTCCCTCCTGTTTCCTCCCTCCTGTTTCCTGTGTTCTGCTTCGGTCAGAGTGTCTCTACGTACGGCATGAACGAGGTGAAATGAGAATGAAGTTGAAAATGAAAATGAAATGAGTGCTAAGCTATGGCGGCTAAAAGGTGCGGTTGCCGAGGTACATACACACGAGGGGTTCATGCCAAAAAAGCGAACAACGCCAGTGGGAGACTTTCCAGGGGTTGCATCAAATAACGCGAATACTAAGTACTAAGTACCTGGGACCTAGTAGGCAGGACCTAGTAGGTAGGTAGCCACGTAGCTTCTCAATGTTCACAGCAAGACTTCCATTGCGAAGTATATACACTACACAGTATAGCTTAAATCTTTTTCTTGCCTGCCTGGCCCTGGGGTACGCGCTTCTGGCGAATCGTCCAACAGCTTTATGTTGTTTTGGAATTAACGACCTCAGCGCCCGCTATCGAACGATTGTGCTATATTCACTAGCTCCCCAAACCCCAATGAAGTCTACCAAACCTTTAACATGCTAGTTGTGCGTGCGTACTTGACGGAGCTTCCAAAATGAAATACATACATACATACATGTCGCAGCGCTACCATGATCGAACAGTCGCCCGCCACTCTTGACTAGTCCAGCCGACCCTCGATCATTCATAAACCAGATGACGTCCCCCATGTTTCGTACATGTTTTGTTATTTATGGTCGAGAGCAGCCAGCACAAACAAATGCAACGAAACAACCGACCAAGCTCTACTACTACCCACCCAAGTGAAAGGGAAGCACCTTCACGTGTTCTAAAGCTCCCATATATCTTCATCGTTGCTGAAACCGTAGATTTCCGCCGTGAGATAGTCCGGATACACCCACATGAAATTTGCAAAATCCGGAGTGTGCCCCGTGGAGCTGAAATCTGCGGTCGAACCTTCACTGACTGTTCGATTCGGGCGCTGTCGTTCGATGATTTTCGCCATCAGGTAGGCCGTGTGGTTGGGCGAGCCGATCGATTTGAGCCAGTCGACCGTTTTCGAAAGCAACGAAGCAAGCTGAGAGACATCGTGAGAGCGCTGGATCTGAGCCTCGTGTTGCTGCAGAAGGCGGCACAGGAGGAGAGCGGCGAACGTGACGACGTGGTAGATGTGGTCGGTCAAGTACGGTGTGCGCTCGTCGGTCGTGATGATGGCGAGATGCATGATCGAGGTGATGAGACGGATCTGCTCGTCGAGGTCAACCTCCGCCCCCCTGTCCAGCGACTTTTTACGTTGTCCGTGCCCGTGTCCGTGTCCGTGGGTCGAAACTAGGAGAAGTGCAAAATAGTAGCCCATCTGCAGAAACTGCGCGCGTGGTTGCTCTCGAGAAATTGTCAGCACTTTTTTTTTGTTCCAAATCATGCGGGGAGTAGTAGCTACTTGCCGAACAGCTCATGCCACGCATCATACCATGTGTCCAGCTGGTCCTTTGTCTCTGCATGCGTGATTTCGTCGATGTAGTACCGGTAGATGGTCCAGTACAAAGCAACCTCAGCTACCATTCGTATCTCGAAGTGGGAAAGACTGACCGGCTGGTTTCCTACCTGTAACAACTTCGAGCACAGGCGGATCTTGCGGTCATCCAGAACCGACGGTCGGCGCGTACCTATGCAATACCTGTAACTGGGTCAGTTTTCAAATTGGCAACCCTTTTTTGGGAACCGCTTTTTTCAATCTTACTGAAGGTGAGCTAGGCAAAGGTGGTTCCAAATACACCACGCGTCAATTTCCGACTGCCTTTGAGGCGGCTTTTTTGATGCTCTGAATACGGGCATAAAAATCCTGCAAACTTGAGCTTGATTAAGCGCGTAGCTTGTCAGCAGCCAGCCGTCGATGCCGAGCGGTACTCTGCCGGCGTTGGTGGACCATAGGCTCAGGATCAGCAACGCCCGATAGACGTCCAGTGACTGCGCAATCGTCAGGAGCGAATCTGCAACACAGCGCTTGGTTTCTCGGAAAAGCTCTGGGGCGACTCGTGCGACAAGTTCGCCTGTCCCGTGGCGCAGCGCAATAAGACAGATGCTGAAAAGCAGAATTGGAGGTAGGTTCGTCTTTGAGAATTGGTCATCCTCTTTGAAGCGAATCCACCTTCCGTAGTGTTTGCGAAATCTATTTGTCGTTAGTGTGCTGCGCGGGTTTCGGAAGCAACTCACGTGGCAACGAGTGCATCTGTTTCATTGGTCGACAGACCTGTCCTCGTCACTGACATGGCATGGTCTGCATTGCCACTGTCGGGAGGCGCAACGGCAGGTTCTGCGGCGTCTCTTATCAGGAACAACGGAGCCTCTTCGATCTCATCGCCTTCGAAAGAGGTCTCACGTGTCGGCAGAGCACCTGAAACCTGCCGCGTAGGGCCTGAACTGCGAGTTCTTTCGGCGTTGCTGATCAACAGGTCGACTGCATCTTGTATCTGAGCTAATCTGCTGTCGATGGATTCCAAGTGCGAAGAGGAGACTGATCCGTCGGTATTGGGATCATGTTCACTTCGATTATCTTGCAGTGTTGCTCTGTAGCTGGACTTCGAACGTTCAATAGCGAACGAGCACTTCTGTTTCAGCGTATCACATCGCAAGCATGATGTCTGCTTTGAGGTCTGATAGCATCGCGTCTTCTGCTTCCTGCAGGTGTCGCAGGCTTTGGAAGCTCGCTCGCTTCGTAAAGGCGCCATTTTGCACACCTGAGGCTATGAATGACGAAGGTCATAGCACCCATAAGCGTTCGACAGCTATGAAATGCATGACCGATGAGTAGCTTTGGGGCCCGTTCGGTGGTCTTACGGCGTCTCGACTCCCATTGTTGCATCAAGGTTTACTATGCATAAATAAATTCAATAGATCAATGGAACATTAGAGGTTGTGGTCGCCGGAGCATTATGACCCGAACCCCGACCGGCCGTTGGTTCGGAGGTGGTCGGATGCACCAAGCAGCACTTTGCACCTCGCTCACTCGCTCTAGTTTATGCCGTGGGAACATTTTGTACTAAGTACATACTACATTTCAGTTGTCAAGTATAAGCATGCGTAGATATAGAAAACCAGCATCTTCCCACCTAGGTAGGTATCCAGTACCTCAGAGACAAGGCCGACGAACAGTAGCGGCACACATCGAGATTGTCATATCACTTATTGAAATTATGTCGCCTGCTCTCTACACATCTGTCCCTGGCATCTCGTCGCTGCTTGAAGCATCTTTCTTCTTCTTCTGATCTTCAAGTCGGTAGAGAAATTTCCATATCCACACCACCACTGCAGCCGCAATGGCACATGATCCAGCGATGAGAAGACCATGTCTGTATCTCGGGGCATCTGAGCACTAATTAGTCGTGGAAACAACCCGTACTTCCATAGGGCTGCTCACCTTTCGCTGAGAACAGCTGGTTGCCTGGAAAGCCTGCAAGCTGGATGCTCATGACGTAGGTAGCCAAAGCAATTGGTCGCTGATACTCTTCCAGCCTTGAAGTTAACCATGCAGCATTGATGGCTTGGGCGCTCCCCATGCCTGATTGTGTAATGACAACACCAGCTGTGGTAAAATTAGCCTTTGTGAAGACTCAAAATTGCGATGACTGTTTACCATAAAGAACCCATCTGCTAACACCAGTTGGTGCAAGCGCAAGCCATAGCAAGCCAATAGAACCGAGCAGATATCCTATCGAGATATGGATACCACGCTCTCTCAGGTGGTCACTGGAGTAGGCAAGTGTGATTGAGAAGAACAATGCTCCTACACTCCCAACGGAGTTCATACCATTTGCTTGGAGCCCACTAAATCCGAGGCTCTTGATGATGGACGGTGCGTAAGTATTCATCGGGTAGATCATTATCCTAGACAAGGTCAGTAATCTCCTTTGGCACATATCGGAAGGGTCATACATGGATAGAAACGCGCCCACCAGGTGTCCATAGATTCGCCAATTCATGAATGTTTCTAGAATGTGTCTGGGTAGTACCGGCTTGCCATATCGGAGAGCTTTCTGTCTGTCGTCCCTGATGACACGCACCGCAACGATCGCAGCATCGCGGCTCGAAAAGACGTTGACAGTGTGTCCAAAGAATGTCTTTCCGCTAGCTGCGGTATGAGGCAGATATAGATAGGCCACAACGCCCAAGAAACAGGTCAAAGCGCCCTCTTGATAGCGTCAGCAATTGCCGCACACAACGTTAGAACAATCTTACCAATAAGGAAAAGCCACTGCCAACCAGCCAGACCGCCTCGACCTCGTAGAGACAATAGCCCGATAGAAAGTGGTCCAGATAGGGCTCCTGCGACCGAGGTTGAGGCCCAGAAGCATGCGTACCTCAATCCTAGTTCACTGTTTTTGTAGAATCTCGAGATGTACAGGACCATGCCGGGAATGTAACCTCCCTCCAATGCGCCGATGAGGAAACGGCAGGCGTAGAAGCCGTGAGAGTTCGTGATGAATATCTGGCACCAGACAACAGTGCCCCAGAGGAACATGGTCACAGGCAAAAATCTCTCCGGCCCTAGCACCTTGCTGATCATATTGAATGGGATTTCAGTGATGATGAAGCCAACGATGAACAGCGTCTGCGCAGTGTTGATTTCGGTGTTACCGATATTGACATCCTCGCGCAGGGTATCGGTTAAAGCATTGGCAATCTGGGTCCGATCGAACTGGAGGAAACAATACAGGAGCACGATGAATGGTAGAATGAAGAAGTCCACTTTGGATACGGCCTTCCTCTCTTCTTTCGCGTTCCATGTTAGTCCTTCATCGTAACCGGTAATGCTCGTAAGCCTTTCGCCCAGTGGTGGATGGTCAACGGAGGCGACCTCGGGGTCGTGGCTCTTCTCTTCCTTCATGTTTGGTATCGCTCTTTTGAATGCGCTATATCTTCAGTGTCACCAAGAGCAGATTCTTGAAGCTTGACATGCTCTCGAAGACGCAGAAGAATCGCCATCATATAAGGTATTGACGAGACGATGAGCCGCTGTATCGCAATGATAACGCAATCAGCGCCAATTGATCGAGATTGCTATCGCGCATTAGATTGAAGTTTAGTTCCATAACAGCCGATTCGACTAGAACAAAATACCTAGGTACGTGCCGGGATACCGTAGGCATACCGGCGGCAAACCACCGGACTGACTTCAACGCCCGCCAATCAGCAGCAGGTCCTGCATACCCAATCCCTTTATGTTGAATCTACCGAGAGACTTCACGGCTTGACATTCGGCACTCGTTAATGTTATAATAAACATTATCTCCTGCTCGAGTGGAAAAAGCAAGCGACCTCAGACTTTTCCTGAACAATAACACAAGAGTTCACAACGATATTATGGAACAAAACACTCTCAAGAGACGCGGCATTGGCATTCGCGGCGTCAATAGGGACAAGTCGTTTGGTGGTTACACACTTATTTGCCCTTTAACCTCTGACGTCGCACACCTGATAGATATTGACGGTCGCGAGGTGCATCGGTGGAAGCTTCCAGGCAGGGTCGGACGCCATGGTCGCATTCTGCCAAACGGCAATCTTGCTGTCAACACAATAGATCCAGACCGTAAAGACATCTTCATGTTCTTTAACAAATACGGTGGAGGCGTCATGTCGCAGCTTTCTCCTTCAGGCGAGGTCGTACGCCAGCATCGCGATCCTTTAGGCCACCACGATGCATATCATTATCCAGACAACAGTGGACGAATTCTGTACACCAGCCTTGAGAAGCTCACCAGTGAAGAAAAAGCATTGGTCATCGGAGGTGTTCCTGGCACTGAAGCGCCAGACGGAACGATGTATACCGATATCATCAAGGAGGTCGACTCCCAAGGAAACCTGCTGTGGAGTTGGTCTGTCAAGGACTCACTCATGCCTCGCGAGCGGTTTGCTCTGCAGCCACATTTCACGCGCGAACACTACCCACTGATCAATTCGGTGTTTCCTCTCGCAGACGGCAATATCCTGGCGTCAATGCGGTCCATCTCGCATGTCGTTATCATCAGTCGTGAAACTGGAGAGATCATCTTCGATGTTGGTCCCGACACGGTAGCGCAACAGCATTGTGCATCAGAACTGCCGAATGGTAATATCTTGATCTTCGACAATGGGGCCTTCCGTACCGGCGAGTCGGCACAATTCACTCGTGCAATTGAAGTTGATCGTCATACCGGAAAGGTGGTGTGGGAATACAAAGACAAATCGCAGATTGTATACTTCTTCTCGCCATTCATGGGCAGCGCGCAGAGGTTGGGGAACGGGAATACACTGGTTTGCGAAAGCGCCTTCGGGAGGGTGTTCGAAGCGACCCGCGAAGGCGAGGTTGTTTGGGAATATGTCAACGAATGGTTCGCCGAGTATAGTGACGAGAGGACACGGGGATACTTTCCCGGAGAGAGTAATGCACTTTTCAGGGCATATCGGTATTCGATCGATGAATTGCCATGGCTTCAAGACAAGGGCCGATCATGATCGATGAAATGTCGCCCGGGAATTGATACCTTTTAATGCTGCCTACGCTCCGCTTGTCGCCGCTGGTGACACTAATTCTGCACCTCAAATTCATGGCTTTTGGCAGCGTGAGCTGAGTGTTGAGACTGCTGGTTAATGGGATGAAGAACGCGCTAAAGCCGAGTTCTGCAAGCACAAAACTGAAATCGAATTTCGCATTGGCCTTGAGGAATAGGCTACCTTAAGGTAGAAGGAATCGAAACCTGAAGCAATGCACATTTTACTTATCTAGACAGGTCAAGATTCTGCGTTCTTCACAATAAACATACACATTCACAGGGACACACAAATGCTAAGGCGAGGCGGTCGCTTGGAGAACCGTCTCATATATCCAAGTTTGTATATAGAGTGCAAATTCCGTTTCGAGCCGAGCTTTGCTTGCGTAGGGAACCAAGTTCTACCAACAGTACTGACGCCTGACACCTGACACCTGACGCCTGACACCTGACACCTGACGCCTTCACACTTTTTGGTTGAGGCGAGAACTGCGTAGCGCCTCGCATTGCACCGCACCGCAGCTGTAGCAAGAAGATTTAGGAGCTGTGGGAGATGTAGAAGTGGTGATTTTGAGATAATTGACGATGATTGATTAGAGCAGGCCCGGGCTCACTTCTTGCCCTTGTCTTTTGAGTCCTCGTCTTTCTCCTTGTCTGCCTGTTTGGCATGGTTCTGCTTGGGCTGCTTCGACCTCCTCCTCTTCTCCTCCTCGTCGCGTGCTTTCAGGCGCTCCTCCTCAGCGCGTACCATATCCTTCCACAGCTCATCACCACTGTCGGCCTCAGGGAGTTGCTGTTTTCGCTCCAGTATACGCTTACCCTCGGGATCGGTGGGATCGATGTACTTGACCGTCTCATATCGGCCGGTCTCGTTCTTTCTGTCCGAGAGTTCAAAGGCGGCCGAGGCGACAAGCACGCCAAGAGTCAAGAACTGGGCGTACACTCTGGCCTGGACCAGTTTTTGTTGGCCGGTCAAGTAAGGGTTACGGTTGACCAGGGCGAATGCTGTAACCATACTGGCGATCCAGCTGGCACCGACGATCTTGTACCGTTCCCTCTTTCCAAAATCCATAGCCCGTTCAGTGAATGTCTTGCCCTCGTTCTCTTTCGCCACACGCTGTCTCTCGAGCTCTTCGAATTCCCGTTGCTTCGGGTTGGAGGCCTTCTCGAACGCACGGGAGTAGTGGTCTGCGGTTATGATACCGCCGAAGGTTCCAGCGGAGCTGACCAAGAACGCGCGGAGAGGGACAGTGAGGCTACGGATGAAGTGGTAGCGACGATAGGCCAGCCGGACGGCAACGTAGCCCAGACCCAAGCCGATGGCGCCGCCAATGCAGCCACCTTTGAGTGTTTCATCGTAGTGGGCCTGTTCTTGTTCTTTGGTGAGAAGCTTCATCTTGACGGTCGTGTGCCCAATCCAATTCCGAAACACGAAATGGCCGAGGAAACACTCGCCGTCCAAAACGAATAGGTTATTGCACAACCAGCGTTCAAGATGGGCGGCGCACTTGAACTCGAGCTCGAGGACGAGGAGTGCTGTCACCAGCGGACTCGATTTGCCCTATAAGTTGAGTCGAGTCGAGTTGAGAGCTGCACCAAAGTCACCGTTAATAGGTGCCAAGCAGCTTCGCCGTTCGTCTCAAAGACAAAATCAATTCTCGAGTCCGATACGATGGTCACGATGGCCGCTGTGCCTACACGCCAGCAGCAGGAACAGTAGCAGCAGCAGCGAGAGCCGGTGAAGGCATGATATAGCACGATATACGAAACGTTGTGCAGGTCCGCCCGGACGGGGAAACTGCAACTCCCACTGCCACTGCCGCGGGCGTGCGCGGGCTACTCCGGAGATAGCGGTGCATACTGTGGAGAGCATGATGTCACATGGCCCGGCGAAACTTATATACTTCCTACTGCTGCAAAACGATTAACCTTTCGGATCTGTTCTCCGCGCTCATGGTTTGCTTTTACAACGGCTTTCCCAGAAGATGTATCACAGTATCATGTATGCTTCATGCTTTATAAACACGAGACATTTGTGCCTGAATGTACATGCATCCTCGGGAAGAGACAGTCTATTTCGTCAAGTACTCCGTAGCTGACGTGCATGCAGCGCGCCAGCATTGAACCAGGGTTCTACTCGCACGAGGTCCCGGTCCCCTGTTTTAGCTCGCTGGCTCGCACGAGAACGGTTTCCAGCCACCAGCTCAATTTTCGTTGACTAAGAGTCTCAATCTCGCATGCACCCTGACTAAGTTATCCTTGTCCGATTATTTTGCCTCTTGCTGATTGAGGTCGCCGTTTATGGGTTTGGCGCACCGGGAATTAATTTCTGTAATCGTGTTTGGACTACATACGAAGTAACTGTAGTCATTTCCCGGCGGGAAGCGGCCGATTATTTTGTTGCTCATTGGCATTCAAATCCACCATTCGTCGCCATGAAGAAGCCTGGCAAAATGATAGAAATCGAAGCGATCTAGTGTGAGCGATATTTAGCTCTTGTAGGTACCATCACGTGCATTTATTCGGATTCAGCTCGGTTCTGGGAGGTGCTGGGTCTGCTGGTTAGAAGCTATTGCGGGGCGGATCGGCGGCGATAAAATCTGGAACAGTGGAACAGAATGGTTAGCCAGCTACCTGTTTATTTCGTGTTTTATATCAAAGCACATAGAATCTACCTTGCCAAACTCCGGACGTCGCCAGCACACTTACCTCTGCTAGGAAAATCTCGGCTATGCATATCGCATGTAAGCTCGGTCATCTCCAGCGATGAAGCTTGCCTGCTGTCGGTTCCTCGCCTTTGCCTCCTCTTGATCGATAGCAACCACGGGTGAATATTCTCGCCCAGACACCGGTGAAACCTTTCGGACTGCGTTCTTTCGTCTGAGGGCCGACCCTGGAAGGTCGAACCCACTCATGCCATTTTGTCCGTTCTGCCCGTATTTCGCCTGTGCCTCCTCTTGATCGATAGCAACCACGGGTGAATATTCTCGTCCAGACACCCGTGACACCTTTTGTTGGACTGTATTCGTTCTTCTGAGGGCCGATCCTGGAAGATCGGACACACTCGTACCATTGTGCCCGTTCTCTCCGTTCTGTCCATGCGGCCGATGATGTTCGCGGTTCTTGGTTCGGAAAGCGTTCTGTCTGTGTAAGCCAACATCGTTAGTACGTTGAGTCTTCTCGTTGGTCACATCGGAAACCGACTTACCACTGGCACTTGCGGTAGCACCTGACCTCTGACCTCGTTTCATTTCTTCATCTTGCCTCAGTTTACGATCGTATCGTCTCCGCTTTTCAGGATTGGTGAGGATATCGTTGTAGTGGGCAAACGTGGCCCGTTTCTCGGCAATGCTTGCTTGATCCATCGGGCTCCGCGTGAGGTATCTTTCCGGATGATACCGGTCCAGTACACTTCGGAAGACGTATTCGATCGTTGCAGCATCGGCATCTCGAGGGAGGCCAACTACTTTGTATATGTCGATGAACTGGTCCATGATAGTCTTGTTTTTCTGTACCGATCACTAAGTTGATTGAATCTCGTCTGCAAAGGCGCTTTGTTCTGTTCGCTGGTCACTAAGGTTTTGGAGGCTTGCCAGCAAAAGGTCGTTGTTTCTGTCAATGTCAATATGAATGCCGATGTCGGTTCCCTGGAGACTTGTTAGCTTTGTTTGTTTTGTGTGCCTCTCATCATCAGGATTTTGCTTGAGCATTAAATATGTCATGCGCATGCGTTGTCCGCTTGTGTGAAGAAAGACGATTGTCTACGTCGACAATGATCCCATTATGCCTTTGTACGCGACAGAATCACCTGGAAGCAAGTGGATTGTCACATAGTGACAAAGCCATCAAGGTGAGTGATGCACATCGCTTGGAGTGGCGTAAACGCCCATGGAGTTAGACCTTCACTCTGTCAGTGAACTGTTGCACGTCGACTGAGCACGAGTGTCATTATTTAGTCGTTCTTCAAGATATGTCGCATTGACTTTGTAAACACCAGAGATGTTAGCAGATAAAATTTGAGCCAGCCTGGGATTGGGAAATCTAAAATGGACTTTGTTTCTACCGACACCGATGAGTCGTCTGTTAATTCAAGTCGTCTGATCCTAGCAGCACACAATTTGAGCAGCATCAATCCAGCGCCGGAAGACTTACCAGAGCTGCTTGACCGCTTGATCAACAGCGGGTCCGTATTGAGGCACAAGATACATCAATGCGATGCCTTCTCGAACAAGCTTGCGAAGCGCATCATGAGTGTCAGACAGCGCATCCAGACACTGCAATCTCGGTTTGCTCAGATGCGATCAGAGGCGTCCACACAAGAACGCCAGCCTGCGCTAGCCAAGCACCAAATCACATTCGAAGCTCAGGGAGAATTTCTTGGGCACATGTTGTTGCAAACGACGTTTCTATACCAGTGCGTCCAGCACACGGTCAAGGAAGCCCTTGTCCTTCATGTCAATGCGCATGGACATGTGTTTGACGAGTTTCTCGGCAAACGACATGATCACGCTGGTACCAAAGTTGCGAGCTCGAAGCTGTTGCATTGTAGAGAAGATTGTGACTGGTACTCCAAGCACGGTCCATATGAATGGGACAAAAAACCATATTCCCGAGTATGGTGGAACGAAATGAACAACACCGACTGGGACTGGATCCGAGTGAGAGAGCACATTTTCAAGGTGACGGAAGAAGCCCGGACTAATGCCGCTTACAAAGCTGACCAATTCTTTCTGCACACAAGGTTGTTCATCCCGTCCTGGTTCTGGATGGAAGCCTGCACGTTTCAACCCAGGATTCACGTGGGCCAGCAGCGAGGTGATCGGATGGAAGGCACAGCTGTGACAATAGTTAAATTTCCAAAGTCGAAGGTTGCCATGGAGCAGGAACGACTGGCAAAACTGGCTCAACTGCAACAAACCAAACATGATGAACAGAAAGCTGTGCATGCGGACGCACCAGAGGACGTTGCGAGTCCGAAGATTGACCCCTACGGCTTGGACGTGGTGGGCCAAAAGACGGTGTTTGACCGCACGGTAGCGATCCTAGACCCATTCAACGTGACTGTCCCCGCAAAGGCAGTCAGCTGGCTGGATTACTGGGGATATCAAAAGTGGTCTCGCGACTATCATTCTAGAACCAAGTCGGGAGCCCAGGGTTCTGTGAATGCCTTGTACATGTAATCCAAGAATAGGATTTAGAAAATTGTCGGTGTAAGCATCAGTGCGGCGGACGGGGGGTTTGGACAGGCACCTGGCTAGTTTTTGCGATGTACAGTAGAGATCCCGCTTTGGTGGTGAGGTTGTGGTGTGAGTTGTTGCAGCTCAACCAACACGATACATAGTATACAGACCTATGTCACCTATGTATGCATGTACGGGCGTTGCCTTGGCAAATTTCCCCACTGTTCTTAGCTTGGCGACAGTAGAACGAGCGTTTTCAAGAATTGCTAGGGATGTCCCCAGCTAACTACAGGTAGGGGTCGTAATATTCAAAAAAAGTGTGGTAAAAAGTGGTTCTGAGTCAGCCAATTGAACATGCGGGAAATTTAATCGAGCCAATGTTTGATTGAAAGAACAGCCCACCTTTTGCCACACTTTTTGGAACGACCCATACTGTACCACTCAATCAGCCAATAATAGGCCGGTGTTTCAGATGTTTTGGCTGTCGTTCACGCAAATAGGATGGTCTCCATTTACAGGGTTCACCTTGGCAACGGCTCTTGGACCAGTCCTTGGATCATTCGAGACCTAACCGTCCAAGGCTGGTCGAAGTTTCGCATGTTTATTTGCTCAAGAACTTGAAGTGTGAAGTTTTAGTCACACCACTACTGTATCTTAAAGTGTCGGGGTCCAGTCTCTTTGGGTGCGACCCCGACTCCCCTGAAACCATCCTCGTCTGGCTCTGATGTCTTCAATTCGTGATTCTTTGATCCAACCTAAGTTGTACTGTCACGACGCACTCGGCCTCCAAACACTGGCGACGACGAACACACTCTCTTACCCTGCGACGACTATTTGTTTTCAATCGCTCGGATTTTCTTAATTGCAAAGGAGTTTTGTTCTCTGTGAGCTTGTCGTATCGGTTGGAGCAGGTTCAACTTGGCTGCTTCTGCATCGTCTCCGTCTCCTCGTTTCCGTTTGATTCCTCTGTGTATTTGCGGCACCAGCTGCGCCGACCACTTCAACCCAAATTGTGACCACGATGCCTCGCGATCAATACTATGAAAAAGTCGCAGGCGACGACTCGGCCGACGCACTGGTTGGGGAGGATCGATCGAGCCGCGTTGTGCGTGCACCACCAATGCCCCCGAGAAAGAGATCGATGCTCAGCACAGTTGCGCTCGGCGCCGTGGTAGTGACGATATTCATCGCTGCTGTCGCCATCGCGTCCTCAGCTGTAGTTTCTTATCGATTGCCAGCGGCCACCGAAGCCGCTTTGGCCGAACAAGCAACCTCTACTACAACAAGCGCCCCACCCGACTCGACCAGCAGCGATTCCAAGTCGGCAGGTATGGGTATGGGGATGGGTATGGAAGATTTCGACGGCATGGACGACGATGATTCCAGCAAAGGCACGGGGCCGTCGGGCAAAGCCCCAGTTGTCGATGACAGCTTTACGGCCATTTTCAATGGCTCCTATCATCAAGAAATGAGAAGTTGCGGAGGAACAGCGGACGAAGCTCGAGCGGCGGGTTGTGTTTTCGATGTCATGATGCAGCTGTGGACGCCTCCCGAGTGCATGGACACGGCGCTATCCGAACGATTCCTGGCCGCCGGCAACTGGACATGGTATGCTGACAGCGCTGCCCAACATGTTTTCTCGGATGAAGAAATCCGAAAAGGTGACCACGACGTGGTATATGTGGCTCAGTCCTACCACCGACACCACTGCATCTTCGCGTGGGAGCGGCTGGTGCGAGCCATGCGAAACCAGGCACCACTGATCGAAGAACTGATCAGCTATGACCATGTCATGCACTGCCGACACAAGACATTGACCCTCCCCGAAGAAGGCGCCGAGTCGGTGCGAGGAGTGGTTGCCCCAACGGGATTCACGAAATGTGCCAGTTATGATGTGTGGATCCAAAACTTGCCATTTAATAAGATGTCGTCGATAGATTAATGCAGCGGGCAAGTGTGGGGGTGTGGAGGAGCAGGCCATCTAGTTGGTTTGACCTTTGAAGCGTGTTGTAAAGCAAAATTCTACCCTAGACCTTGGGTGTTGATTTGGTGCACAAATCGAAGCCTTTGACCTGGGGATTTGTTTTGTATGATGATCATGGATCTATCGCAGAAGCACAAAATGCAAAAACATTCTTCTTGAGAAAGCTTATGAATGGCAGTCGCCGGTTGTGCACGGCCTGTGTCAACTCTCGTATCTGGAATTGCATTCCAAAGGTTCTATTGCTTCTGCTACGCTGTAACCTATTTAGCTCTATGGGGGGGAGTATGGAGTAAAATACGTGGTGATCTCGGAAGGCAACCACCAAAGCCTACATATTGCAGACACACAAACCAACTCCAGCAGCTTCCAACATACGAAATACGAAGTACAAAGTACCCATTTACCAAGTGCCTAAAACGTGACGCAGGGGTGGAGGTACTACAGGTAGCTAGGTAGCTGCTTCGTACCTGGTATTTAGTACAGTACTGTACATCGCATTACTTCGTATTAACCAATAAAATGTAGTGCCTTATAGGCCTAAGGCAACTCCGTAGTACGAAGTAATTACTTCGTACTTAAATGTTTAGTCGGCATCGCGCCTGCCCGCGTCCTCCGAACCGTACGTGGTCTACTTCGTATGCCTCCAAACGGTCGCGACAGTCGAACGTATTTACCCACCACGAGCCCAGCATGTAGACAGAGGCACCGCCGTGCAGGATGATCGCAGTGCCATTTCCCCTGCCAATGCCCTCCCAGACGTCGAAATGGATGCAGAATTGGAAAATCAAGAGGCCCACGACTTGCTTCCTGCCAGCGGCCGCATCCATATTGCCGACGTCCACGACCACGACCACGACCACGACCACGGCCATGGACATAGCCATGGACATAGCCATCGTCTATTCGATGACGACAGACACATCGAAGCCGACGTCATACTGGTGTGGCCATACTCAAGCTTAACGAAGGACTTCTCTCTTCTCCTAGCCGAACGAGATGTCACCCTTAGTAGGGCAAAGGGTCAAGTCAAGGTCACCTTTCATCACTCGGTGGCAAGGGAAATCGCAAAGGCTCGAATTGGGATTGGTGATGGACTGAGACTCAGCTTGAAGGACGCTCAGCTCGTGGAGGAGCAAGAGCATCTCTCAACCCCGGGAAGAAAGGCTGGCTTCACGCTGCATTACAACCAGGCAGCACTCCTCGAGGTCTGCACCTCCTCTAGCTCTGTTTGAGTGACTCTAACTCGCTCGCAGGTTTCGCAGTCGGATGGCGTCAGACGCCAATTGCAATATGCCACCCCTCTTCATTCTCTTCCTTCTCTTCCTTCTCCTCCAGCCCAAACACCCACGGCCAATGCGAGCCTGCTTGTCTTTGATACAGCCACAGCCACGCCAGAGCGATCCTTGCACATTTCAGCGACCAATGTCGCAACGTCCACGCCCATGTTGCGAACTGGCTCAAGATTGTCCTCCAGCCCTTTTCCCGGTCCACTGCTCGACCCCTTTTCTGAAGAGGATGGCACCGTGCCTGGCCGTGGCCGCAAGAGAACCAAATTCGCCCGACATAGCGGCGCCTGGCAGATGGCGGCTGACGACGAGCCACTGCCCCGCCACGGCTCGCTGCCAGCTGCTCTGGACCCTGCAAGTAAAGAATCAGCCGTCTCGACCGAAGATGAGACATCAATGCAGTCCATCAAGGCCCAGTCGATCACCATCGAAACCAACTACGCCAGCGAAATCGAGCTCCACTCTTCTGTTCAATCCACCCAGGGTCCTGATGATTTGTGGACGGACGACAAGCAAGCAGAGATCAAGATTGACAGCATCGAGGTGCCATCCACTCCCAAACCACCGTCTCGCTCGACAACTGCATCACGACCTCCTTCTGCCGAGCCACCGCAAATCCATGTCGAGTCGGGTTCCGCCAATGGCGATGGAATGCTCACTCCACGGCTTCAAGCCCTTAGTTCTCCAGACCTGTCCATCGTTTCACCACTGGCCCCTCACCCGCTCTTCTCTGCTCTAGATGCAAATCAGTTCTCAGAGCTTGATGTTGGCGTCACAGCGGAGCAGGGGCCTCGATATTCGCCTGAAGTGCCCGCCCATCATGACCTTCCCTCCACAACGTACCCAGAACAAGAAATGGTTCATCGCCAGGAGCCGGTGCTTGACTCTACGGTCAACAATCTTACAGACCCAGATGCCCAAATTGGCCTCCAGCCGCGCATTGCTGCCGAACGTGAAGTAGACCTTGATGCGCTGCAACGACAAATCGAAATCAACAATGCTTCAGCCGCTGCAAGTGACCAAAATGACAGCGTCTTGGAAGATGAGGACATGTATGGTCCTCCCGTGTCTGATCAACTTGAGCCCGATCTTGCTGTCATTGAGCAGCGACATCATCGCACCAATGCAGACCAAGCTGATGCTTTCGATACCAATCTGCCCGAGAGCCCCATGGTAGAAAGACCTGCAACTCCTTCGAGTGAGCCATCACTGCTCGCACGTCCGACCGTTCTGGACGAAACTGTCGAAGCGCATGTTCAACTGTCTGTGGACGAGGCGCTCGAGGAGCCCGAACTGGTCAGCGCAATTGCAGACCAAGATGACCTTGTGTTGGGTCTTGACCTCGCAATCGAAGAACAGCTTCACTCCGAACCTGTCCATACCCAGTCGCATACGCCACAATTATTAGACGGAGCATCAGATGGCATCTGGAAAGAAATTACGCTGACCTCGCCTATTTCCCAATACGCGACGCGAACTGCTGCAACCGAGGAAGATGATACACGGGCGGCGCACACGCCTGAAGAGCACCACCAGGCAGTGAGGGCTCTAGGGAACAGCCCTAGAGGAACCTCGGAAGAAGAGCAAATTGCATCCCATGCACGCGTCACTAATCTGGACCATTCATTCACCGAGCCCCCTACACCCCAAGCTACGCGGATTGACACAAATGCGGACGAAACTATGAGAAAGAACGAACCAGAAATTGCTCATGACATGCCTCCCACGCCTGTTGAGAGCCAACAAACTCCAAGCGTGCGGAAACTGGTTGAAGTAGAAGACTCACGTCCCGATGCGCTTCCACCTCACCCAGAAATGGGTCCTTTCACACGGAAGCGACGCATGTCTCAACGTTTACTTGAAAATCCACGAATTTCCAATGGCGTATACAGTGAGTATTTCAAACCCCGAAAACCCTCGGCTCGCGCTGCCCCAGGTACATCCTCGTCGTCAAACAAGGTGACATCCCCTGTTCCTGGTGCGTCCTGGGAGACCGGCCGTTCCAATGCAGCTCTATCCACAGACCTTGAATTAGATAAATCCCATGATACTAAGCCAACAGCACCCCCTGTATACGAGCTCGATGATGTCGAGGACAGCGAGCAGCACAATCACAAAGGATTAGTCACCGACTTGGGGTACTATGTACCTCTGGTCGCTTTAGGCGATTACTGGTCCCAAATGGTCGACTGCATAGTCGTATGTCGTGAAGACTCGACGGTTCCCCAACGTGCGACATCTGGACCTAAGGACTTTAATATTGCCGTTCATGTCGTTGATGCAAACTGGCCAACCACCGACAACACCTCGGTTATCGTGCAAATCTTTCGGCCACGTAAAAATGCAATACCAATCACGAAGAGGGGCGATATTCTCCTTCTACGCAACTTTAAAGTTCAAACGCAATCTCGCAGGCCTTTCCTCCTTAGTACCGACGAGTCTGGGTGGGCTGTCTTTCGTTCCGATGGCGACGAGTCCAGTGGATCAAAGACTGTGGCCGTTCAAGTGTCAGGCCCTCCCGTTGAATATGGTCCAGAAGAGGAAAGAATCGTAGCCTCATCTGCGTTGTGGTGGTCCACACACAAAGCGAGCTATCCCGTCAACGAGGCTCCGAACGACCAGGATCAACGCTCGGAAGAGAAACCAAGAACTAGAGGCACCAAAAAGCAGTCTCCCGCACTTCCACGCCTTGACCTGAGCAGAAGCCCGAGGAGAACGAGACGGAACCGTAGCATCGACGATAATTCGGACCAGGGGTCTCAGCCCGGGGGAAGCCCAAATTTTCTACCTATCTCGCCCACCTTCTCCTACCGAACCTTTCGCAGCTCCATGCCACCGCCGTCAGCCTCGATAGCCAGCCCAACTTCACCGATCTCGATGATGACTCGCAGTTCTCGGTCTGCGTCGCTGGTGGCGGCAGCATCATCAGCAGCATTGTTGGGATCCTCACCAATACTGCACCAAATCGAAAGCAGCGCTGAAACGGGTGTCGAAAGAACCAAGACTGACGACCAATCGATGTCGGACCTCCAGAGACCACGAACACGACAAGCCGCGCAGACTTTGCCTCAACCAAAGTCGCCACTTTCGATTCCGCCTGACCACAATCGAGCGCAAGTTGGCAATATTGATGTCACTGGAGACAAACGGGAAATGGTAGCACGACGGTCGGACTTTCCTAGCTCAGCGCGAGAACAAAGCAATCCAGCCCCGAGCACGACATCAGGCGACGCAGCAAGTAGCAGCAACCATCGTCGCTACGAGCGTCGCTCCATGAGTCTTGTCCATGAACTGCGTGATGGCACACAATGGGTTGATGTAGAAGAGGTTGAAGTTGTTTCTGTCAGTGGTGGCAGTGAAGACAACAAAGACGACAACAAAGAAACCACTCCGGCAAAACAAGCTCATCATCGTGTTCAAAGTGGGAGTTTTGACGATCCGAGCCAGCAGACTTCAGAAGTCGACGGGCGTGATGCTCTGGACGAGCTGGACGACGACAAATCAGACATAGACATTCCCAAAAACTTGTCATCCAAACAAGGAATTGAAGACGATGCGACCATTGTTGTCCACACACCAAGCAAGCGAGGACGAGGACGACCCAGGAAGGAGGCCGCTGCGCCCGTGTCGATATCAGAGCAACAGCCAACCAAAGCTGGGTCATCTCGTCGGTCACGTGGACATGCACGAGTGCATTCTGCGGCCTCTGCGTCTGGCATGGGAGGCGGAGCCGATGGTACAGTCGGAAATTCCGGCGGCAGCAGAATAACAAGAAGCAAAGGCAAAGACCTTGATAGCAAGAGCAACGTACACGAGTTGCGGGATGGAGCTAAGTATGTCGATTGACTCGATGATTCATCGGTCGAGCTGGAATTTCAATGGAGTTTTGGTCGAGATTCCGGCTCAAGACTCAAGATTTAAGATACGTTCAACATGTAGGAGAGGCTGCTGAAGCCCGTCCTCGTGCCCATTTCCAAATTGTACGAAGTATTAATTACTTATAGTCAGTGCTTTCTCCCACCAACCTTGTGAGGCCCTTGCCTTGCAAAGCCTTTCCTTTCCATCTCGTCGCATCGCATCGCATCGCATCGCACATCCGTTTTTGCACGACGCTTGCATTTCTCATCTATTCCTATCTTGTTCGTGTGCACCCCCCACCCCCCAAAATCTGTCCAATCCGGTGAGGGTATCCTTTCATCACATTGATCCTATTCTCAACGCTTGTATGTATGTGTGTGTGTATGTATATGTATATTGTGAGTGGGAGGGGGGGGTTCAGCTAGCGAAGGGGGACCGTGGACCGCATAAGAAGGTGACGTATGATGCAGCCAAGGGTAATTGGGTTTTCTGTCCTAGGAAGATCGGATCGGATCGGAGAAAGGGAAAAGTGCCGGAAAGGGCGTTTTCTTGCGTCATTGGGACAACTTGTGTCGGTCGGATCGGATCGGTGGTGGGTGGTGCGGTAGTGGGTAGTGGGTAGTGATGATGGTAATTGTTGATGGTGAGCGTGAGCGTGAGCGTGAGCGTGGTTCAAGTTTGGCCTAACTTCACTTCGAGAGATATTGGATGACCTTTGGCTACCTGCTGCTGCTGCTGCTGCTGCTGCTGCTCTTTCTGGCGAGCAAATTGAGTTAATCCCCTTGTTGACCGCTGGGACAAGATTGTGGATCTATAGGGTTTTTAGTTGGTGTGTGCGTGTGTGGACGGTTTTTTGGCCAAAATATAAGAGCGATTTGGTTCTCTCCTCGCCAGGAGAAGGGGAGGAAAAAGACAAATACTGGCGCCGTTCGAGGATGGACCCCTTGTCGGACGATATTGCAGGGCACAAGATGCACAACACCAACCCTAATCCAGAGCGGGTTCCGTTTCGATTTCCGGCGAACGCTGTGAAGGGAAAAGCGGTTCGATTTTCCACACGAAGACCGGAAAACAAGGGACCAGTTCAACCATGATAGCTATCCCACTCCTCGTGACTGTCTAATCCCACACCGGTGGGGAGATTCCTTGGCTGCGGATGGTGTCCGATGGATTTGGATGGCACTCCATACATGGGCGGAGTGAGGCCCGTGTCAGAGAGACTGGCTAGACTCGGCGTGTAAGTCTCGAAGATCAGGCTCTCCTGCTGAGCCTCCTGCACTGAATGTGGCGTCGGTACACTCTCAGCATAAGGAGACTGCCTATGCAATTCGGAGAAGCCGAGTTTGATTGCCGGACCAGGAATCTGCAACCATCGTGGCGTTGGTCGGTTCATGTCATTTTGCTTTTGGGACATTTCCTGTGGGCTTGCGCTTGAGCTTGCGCTGCTTGTTTGGTTGGTGAACGCGTCGAGCGTGTGCGGCATGTGCGTTAGAGGGTTGGACATGTTTGGCAGGGTTTCGGCGACTTTGGCCATCAAGAGCGGCACGTACCGAGAGGCACCGCCGCGTAAACACGAGATGAGTTTGAGAAGTTGCTTGAGGTAGTCGCCTGGCGTATGCGTATCTCCGTTGGCTGATTCGAATGGGACGTATGCGATCACGTCGGACAGGGTGCAGGAAATGTCGAACAGCTTCTCAATCTACACGAGTTCAGCAAATCAGCAAATCGGCCGGACGTGTATCTGTAAAAGTACTCACTATTCCACCTCCGTGAACTTCCATGGCCTGTATGTTAATGTCTTGAATATCGCGTATCAGGTCCCCCGCGATTTGGATGGGATACCCGAAAGACATGGCCAGATCTGGAGCGTATGAGCTCAAATGGCCGTTGGTTATCGACAATTGCCAGACCATTGTCCTCAGCCAATGCTGAGTAACCCTTACGTCGGCGGTTTGAGTTTCTGTGCATCCGAGCTCGCGGGGCAAGGCGTCTACTATCTGGCTTTGTAATCGAGACAGGTAGGAAGTGGTGCACTCGGACCTGGCTTTATTCCAGAACGCCATAAATTCATCATCGATCAAGCGGAAAAGCGAGGCGAGGTATACGAAACCACGAATCACCGGTGCTTCGGACGAGTCACCGTTGACTGTGGGAAGGTCGATGGTGGCCAACATGGACAATGGCTTGTGACGTTGAAGACCATTGGCACGCTCAGTGACCAAAACCAGCCAATACAAACGTCTCCTGTGGGCGTTCTCGACAGGATCGCCGACTTTATAACTGTTTTCTTCATCCATACCTAGAGTATGTGCGAGCGTGGAAGCCTCCCGGAGATGGTACCAGAACATGTTGGTTTTGTCTAGAGCATTGTAGGAGCAACATAGGAAATATGATATTTGCAGGGAGTGGACGGTCGGGTTATCAATGTAGTCAACGTTCCTTCGTATGGAGTGAATCTCCTTGAGCAATGAGTGTGCCAACCGATGACGAGCGGCAGCCGAGTCTTCCTGCGAAATTGGGAGAATGGGCATGTCTTTGCGGAGAGTGCTCGGCTGCACCATGATAAAAGTGCACAAGGCCAAGACCAGACAGTAGACTTCGGCAGGGCCATTGCGATAGTGCAGCGCAAGGCCGTTCAGTTGCTGCCAGGAGAAGATTGGCATGGTTGAATAGTAGTGGTCTAGGAAGAAATGGAAGCAGGCATCGATGGTGTGAGGGTGCAGCAAGTCCAGATTCCGCACATCGGCTTGTGCGGGCGACATTGGAGAGCAATTAAAGTCGAAAGGGTTTTGCTCTTTGCTGTGCGCATCGTTGGTTAGTGCCAGTACCGTCGTCGGGCGGCTCTGTTCCTGTCTCTGCTGATCCTGAGTCTGGGACTCGAGCTGGTCCTGTCTTTGATCTGGAGGGTGATCCTGGTGCTGGTGTTGCTGTTGCTGTTGCTGCTGCTGCTGCTGTTGTTGCTGGGTATCCCGGATTTCTGAGATGACTTTGGCTCTCGATCCTTTGGGACCTTTCTTCTGAGGAATGGCGAGGTAGGTGCATTGCAAGTTAGCTTGACCACAGTTTTTGCATGGTTGGCCTCCGGTGCATCGAACTTTACGACGGTGACATGCGTCGCAGGCCTTCTTGACTGGCGGGGAAGTCGGTGTCATGCTCGCTGAGTCGCACAGGTGAAGGGTAGTGTAGCGGCATCGAGTCGCACCGACCAAGCTTCAAGGGCGGATGAGTGTCTTCCCTGGGACGTGTGTGGTCATGTAGAAGCAAAAAGACGTTCTGAGAGTCGCATACATTTCGGTAAAGGCGATTGCTTTTGTTCTAATCACCAGGTGTGAATCGAAGAAAACGACACTATGGCAAAACGCTAGCGAGTGCAGAGCCGCCCAATGATCCATACCTAGGTATTATTATTACACGGGAAGAGTGCGAGCGAGCGGAGTTGGAGCGAATGCCTATCGTGGCTGAACAGGGCCTTCTATTAACTTTCACACTTCAGCAAGGGTTTCTACCCCAGACTCAGATGATGGCCGCATATTTATCCGCTCCGAACTCCCTGGTCAATCGCGACCCCGATTTGGCGAAACGGGCTTCCATAGGCACAGCAAATGCATGACGGTGCTGACAATGCATGACGATACACGAGGCGATACACACATCCATGCATCTATGCCGCCTTGTGCTCCTGGGCGCGATTCACCATTCGCACTCCAGGGCTGCAGTCTTTTCTATTCGCACCGCAAGCTAATCGAAACTATCTGCACCAACCTAGCGCATGTGTTAACGTAATCGCGATGCTTAATATTCTTGAAATATTACGAGACATAAATTAACTTAAGGTATTTAACCACATCGAACCTATCGCTCTCCGAGCCTAGAAAGGGCATATATTTTATTAATTAAGCTTAGCAGGTACGGGAAGAGATACGAAGTACTCCGTATTTACGGAGTAGTCAAGCATTATTAGGGCCTTTTCGAAAGGTAAGTAGCCAGGCATGCCAGGTTAGGTGGGGCATTTATGGCGAATAATTATTCTTACGCTCGTCATTACAAAACTTTCCACCCAATTAAGACTAGCTGGCACTGCCGTTCTCCTCCTGGACGAGCACACTATATTTCACCTGCATGTGAATCTGCGATGCAATGCATGTTGCCTAGTGGTTAGAAGCTACGTCAATGCACTCCTCTACTTCATACATGGCAAAGAATTTGCAGACGGTCGGTGGGGAATGGGATAATACGCTTGCTTCGCGCATGGGAATACCTCATCCGGCTTGGGAAGCAAATGCCGATCAAGCGCGGGGTACGTTTTCTAACGGCTGCTGGACGTTATGAGTGCACAACCTTGAATGTATGGCGTTTGCTTGTATGGACTGCAAGGAGCAGCTGGGCCTCGGATGGTTCCAAGGTTTGTGAAAGGGCGCTTACGCCCTACCTCGGCAACGTCTAGCTTGGTCTTGCCAACACTCATCTGTCTATCTGCCCATACTTTGAAATACTTCTCGCTGTGTTTTCCGGTCCCTCTCGACCTGACCCAAGCTGGCGACACTTCTTAAATCACCTACGACGTCTTTGGCCTTCCCAAAATAGACCTCCTGCAGCTGATTCCGCATCTTGCCCTCCATGTCCTCCACCAGGCGGCCAATGTTGCACACGTGACCACCGTCTCTGCCCTGGGTGCCGACGCTATCAACGAGCAAGTCACTCTCGACTTGCCGGGTCAGGCTACCTGCCAGCGTCAGGCTACCTGTGGTATGGTTGTCCCTGCCCAAATGCAAGATGACGGTGCTGGTCAACTTGTAATGAGCGCTCTTGCTCGTCTTGCCTCGCTCGTCGACCTCAACGACGTGGATACTATCCCAGCCGGCCGTCTCTTGACCACGTCCGCTCTCCTTCTTCAGCAGCACCACACCGGCAAATCCGTCGTCCAAATCCCACAAGTAGACGCTCCCGATGCCGCCCTCATAATACATGGATCTGTAGACATCGAAGGCGGTGTTGGCATCGATTTCCATTTTGCGGACCCGTTCTGATGGAAATGCGCCATCCTCGAGCGGCGGCTCGAACTCGTTGGACCATGGTGAGCGGTATGAGTCGCCATCTCGGTTGTAGTCACACAGTAGATAGTCCCTGCCTGTGGATTTGCATCGTGCCACTGTAAGAGGTTGGTCGACGGCCGAGAGGAGGTCCTCTTGGATGTCGGGCACAAGCTGGGTGATTTTATCGATGTTGTCTGCAACTGAGAGTGGGGAAAGGCGACGCAAGAGGTCTCTGTTGCGCCACGCATGTCAGCGATGTGGTCTCGTCGACGTGATCACCTAGTGGTGCCATCGTGGAGTCGTAGAGGGGAGGGACAAAGGCTGGTGGAGGTCGGTGACAGGAGGTCAGCCGAAGGCACCTACAGGGCTGCATCCAGCTGCGCATCCGCGCTCATGATGATGCGAAGCGAGCGAGATTCGAAGCGATGGAGTAGAGACAACAGTGACAGCGACCTGTAACCGGATGCGAGTCGGAGGATCGGATATCAAAGGCCTCGATGTCTCGTAACAACTAAACGGGGTTCACGGGAAAGGTGAAAGGCCCCAAGTCACACTCGCAACAAGGCTATCACGGAGCCTAGCTGGGCCTAAGCCTGAGGGGCCGTATAAAACATAAGCACTTCATACTTCGTAAGGCTTGACCGCCTAATTACCGCTAAAGTGTCGCCCACCACCTACCTATTTCGTCAATTATTGGTACCTAGTTATGTACGTCGCATCAGGTACGAAGTACCTCTTTCATGGATCCCGAGGTCATTGTTTTTAGACTTAATACCTACACTGGATTGGAAGGCAATAACAGCAGGATATCTCAAGCTCACCACTTCGAACGATTACTTTGCACCCCATCCAAGGCCATTTATCCACCGTGCCCAACATTCCGTAATTACTCTCCTAAGCTATGAAAATAGCTTTAGCGCATCGTCCAGCTATCTACATGCCCCAGATACATATACGGCTTTTGTCCCTGTCCAAAGAGACCCCGCACTAATAATGAGTACGAAACACTATGACATCATTGGTGCGGATCCGTTGCCCTTCTGAGATCAGTAGAGCTCGAATCGGTCCGCAGGTGGACGCCCGCAACGCCACACTGGCGGCAGTGTGAACTAAACCGGACACGCGTGCCTTGAAGTTCAAGTTCCACTTTCCAATATACTTTGCGGAGGTTGAAATGATAACTTTTGTCGGCACAACTCAGTAATCGATAGAGAAAGATCAAATGCCTGTCAAAGACATCATCCTGCTGCGGCATGGGCATCGCATCGCGTGGACTCTGGACCCAGCCACGGGCAAATACACGTCCAGCCACCCATACCCAACCAGATTACCCGCAGACCCACCGCTCGCTTCCCATGGCGTAGACCAGGCGGAGGAGACAGCGGTGTACCTGTCCACCCAGCTTGCTGAAGTTGCGAAGCAAGATCAATTGAGGGTCTACTCTAGTCTATTCTACAGATGTCTGCAGACCTTGAAGCCCATGATTGAGCGGCTGAGAAGCACAAGTGCGCCACACCTGCAGGTCCGAGGTGAGCGTGGTTTTGGCGAATGGTTTGGTAAAGCCTGGTTCGACCAGCCTACTCCCGGCGATGCAGTGCGCCTGAAGCAGGAATTTTTCCCTTGGCTCGACGACAGCTATGCATCCAAGCTCGTTCCGGAGAGACGTGGCGAGAGGATCCTGGAGATGCACGATCGCATAGCCAAAGCTTTCGGCAGGGTCATCCGAGACGTCGATCGAGAGTTTAAGGATGCCGGGCGTGGGTCAGAAGATGTGACGATACTGGTTTGCGGGCACGCGGCTCAAATCATATGCACGGGAAGAGTGCTTACGGGCGAAATGCCAGATGATCCAGACGAGCAGGACTTTGACTGCTTTACGTGTGGGCTCAGTCACTTCCATCGGAGATGCTGCGATGGCAAGACGGTGGAGGACGACTGGCGTGGCAAGGGAGTAGCCGGCGGGTGGGACTGCATCTCCAACAGCAGCTGTCGTCATCTTAGCACAGGCGCGGAGAGAGGATGGCACTTTCACGGCGACGAGAGCTTCGACTCGTACGGGCCTGGGATGGGCTTGGAACCGGTGACCTCGGATGGCGGCTTGAGTGGTGAAAGTACGGCGAAGTTATGATACACGGTGACAATACGTTTTAGATCTCACTTTCAAGATCAAGACAGCTCAGGTTGCAGAGGCTGTATACCTAGGTAGTTTAGAAAAACCGGCGACCTGTCAGCCAATGCCTTGGTACTCAATATCAATCAGCCAGGAAGGACTTTGGCTGATATCATTGGACGGTTCGGCACCGTCGGAATCTCCTTCCACATGCTGGATGCCCAGGCCCTAAGCCTTCCGAGCCTAGATCTGGGGCTCCTAAAGCCTACCACAGAGCTTGTTACAGCGTAAGGATGTAGGCCGTAGATTAGCCGGGGTCGAGCTCGGCTCCTCGTCCGCTCGTCTCGTTACACCGACCTTGAATCCGTGCTCCTCCCCGCTGCAGATGCTGGCCGCTGCCCCTACATTCAATGTCATGGCTCGGCGGAAGCATCCATACTGCCATGTTACACGGCAGCAAGGCCAGCGGAGAGCGGTATGCTGAACTACTCCCTCAGTACATTCGTCAGCTGTCGCGAGATCGGCCGACGTCGCCGTCGCCATCGACCTCGACCTCGACCTTGAAGCTCCTGTCACCAGCCGCTCGCCGGCCTTTCCCTCCCAGTGTGATCTCCTCCCACGGACATCACCATCACCGTCATTTTCACAACTACTTTGTGACCCACCTCCCCTCGTCGCAGCATCCAGACTCCAGGTCTGCCCCGAGGCAGACTCACAAATTTGACCCCAAGCCGTCGACCCCCCATGCTGGAAAAGGTGACGCCGCTCCAGCTGCACCTCCCTCGAACTCTCGCGATTCTACCGTCGTTCGGATCCCGCTGAAGGGTGCCAAGCACCATTTTGGGGCGTCAGTGTCAAGAGGGAGCCGGCCCTACAACGAGGACTCCCACCAGGCCGGTGTGATCGATCTGCCGGCCTTTACGAAACGCCTTCCCAAAACAATCGGCTCCCAAAGAGCGGCAAGCGAACCCACCGGCGTGTACAGTGCGACTGGTGACCCCCAGGTCTTCTACTTTGGCGTGTTCGATGGCCATGGAGGAGCCAAATGTAGCGGCTACTTGAGCGAGGCCCTGCACAGCTACCTTGAGAACACGGCGAAAGCGTTTGATCTCCAATCGACGCTGCAGGACGCGGTGACGAAAGTGCAGCCGGCCAATGACGACGCCGAGGCCAAAACAGCCGCTGAGGAGGCGTTAAGATCAGTGCCTATGGCCAAAGTCGTCGCAACTAACATTGCCCCTAGCATCAAGGGCGATGACCGGCCGCCTTTCTGGAAGAGCGCTCCTCCGGCCGAGCAACCGGCAGATCAGTCTACCATCGACACTCTCGAGAAGCAACTTGTCAATGATTGGAAGAAGCTGGTCGGTGGCTACTTTAGACGATTCAAACCGCCCTACTTTTCCATCTACGGAGACAACAACAACGATTCGGACAGCACCGGGTCCGGAGAAAACCCGTCACCCACTGAGCCAAAAGAGACAATTATCGAAGAAGTCATCACATATGGCTTCCTTAAAGCGGACTACGACTTTGTCCAAACTCAAGCAGCGATCGAGGCTCGAGCGAAGGATTTGGTGCAGGGGGAAAAGCCGTTGAACGACAACGATGACATTCTCGGCTCGACGCAACCTCGCAAAATGAAGCAAGAAAAGCCGTTCATGGGGGGCAGCACGTGCAGTGTCGCTGTCGTATCGACCCCGACGCCCACGCCTTTCTGGAACCCGGACACACCGTCGTCCCTGCTAGTGGCACACGTCGGTGACACGAGAGTGTTGCTGTGCTCGACCGCGACAGGCTTGCCCATCCCGATGACCACCAATCACCATCCGTCGTCACCCATCGAGGCGAACCGACTCCGACGGTACGCTGCCACGTTCGTGACGGATTCGTTTGGCGAAGAACGCATCTCCGGACTGGCCAACACACGAGCATTTGGAGACATGGGATCGAAGCGCATCGGGGTGAGTGCCGAACCCGAAATCCGGCGGCTGGAACTGGAGCCGGCCGAGTATTCATTCATGGTCCTCGTCTCGGACGGAGTGTCAGGGACGCTCAACGATCAAGAAATCGTGGACATTGTCAAGGAAGCCAAGACACCCGAACAGGCGGCCCGAGATGTGGTCAACTTTGCCACCGAAGTGACGACAGAAGGCGACAATGCTACTTGTCTCGTCATCCGAATGGGTGGATGGGAACGTCGACAAGAAGGAGGACACGGCAGTCTAGGCTCGAAGGAAAGCCGCGACTACAAGCGGCAAGATGCGCTGGATCCGCGCAATAGACGGCGGTGATAGAAAGTGATGAATAACGAACGACCCTGTACATATTCGGCCTATCAATGCTATACAAAGTATTTTAGGTAACACTCTGCACCGCACCGGGAGCCGTATCGTGCCACGCGTGCCTACCAGATACTGTGTCCCTCTGCATCTGGCTCGTGTTCATGTTGTTGGTGCGTAGATGGCACCAATGATGCATTTCGGACCTAAAAAATTCCGAGAGTTCCGTTGGGAGGGCTGCGCGGGTTGGCTTAAGGCAGGTATGCGGGGACCTGCGGCACTGCGGGCTCGGGCATTGGGCTTAGACTCAGGCTCACCAGGCCACCGGTTTGTCAGGTTGTGTCAGGGACATCTGGATCTGACCATAATCAATAACGCATCGGACGAAAGTATTCCTTCGCAACGTCGACCTCATAGCGACAATCAATATTTAGATTCTAGTCCCTCTCCGTCGACTCTATGCTGTCACAACCGCTAGACGTGCGCGAGCCTGCGTCAAATCTGCTCATGTACATCTGACTAAACACTAGTTATTCAACACTTGGAGCGATTAAGTTCTGCCTAGCAGCATTTGAGCTTCTCCGACTCGTTTTCGCAGGGTTTCGGTGCACCAACAAAAGTTGTTCCACGTCGTTCCTGTCCTCCAGGCCGGCGAAAACTCAGTCGTATCGCATGCTCGGTCTCAGCGTAAGCCTGTGCTCTGATACGAAGTACTCCGTAGTGGTCAAGGAGTACTCTGTGTACTGATCGGAGCCAATTCACCACCAACGATAACGACGTTTCGGCCTGGTGCCGAAGAGAAGGAAAGTCCAGAGCCCAACGACACCAGAGACTAATTACAAAGTGGTTCGAGCCCTGAGAGGCCATCCATTAATTCGTCCACTGTCCGCCTTCACCGCGCTGCCGCACCCCAGGCCGTCCCTACCGTTATCAATCTTATCGCCATGGCCGACGGGATCATGGCCGACGGGAAGGAAGCCAACGGCCATGCGACTCGAGGGCGACGGATGAGTGAGGTGGTGATGCAGTTGGACGAGCGCATCCAACAAGAAGAGAACATCTTCCTCTTCCTCCCCAATATCATCGGTAAGGCGTCTCGTGCCGTCGGTGTCGTTGTCCTATCAGCGGCACCGGAGTAAATCAGCAGCAGCACCTGACCAGTCGCAGGCTACTCTCGAATCGTCCTGGCCGTGGCCTCGCTATATTACATGCCTCTTCATCCTCGAACCTGCTCAGGACTGTACAGCATATCGTGCATCCTCGACGCCCTGGACGGCTTCGCGGCGAGGCGATACAACCAGTCAACCACCTTTGGCGCCGTGCTAGACATGGTCACCGATCGATGCACTACCACCTGCTTGCTTGTCTTTCTGGCCTCCGCTTTCCCCCGCTGGAGCATCGTGTTTCAAGGGCTGATCAGTCTCGATCTGGCAAGCCACTACATTCACATGTATGCCAGCTTGAGCATGGGAGAAAGCGGCCAGAGCCACAAGAAAGTCGACAGCAGCAGGAGCTGGATTCTGCACCTGTACTATACCAACAAGGTGAGCCGCGATAGGATCCTGCACTGCACTACACTGCACTGTCCTCCCTCTGACCTGTACTAAACATTCCGTACACAGGTCGTCCTCTTCGTCTTCTGCGCCCTTAACGAACTCTTCTTCATCGCCCTCTACCTGCTCTCCTTCTCCTCTCCACTCTTATCTCCTTCGCTCCTCGCCCCTACCAACCCCGACTGCCACTGCCCCACCGTCAATGCCCAATCTGCGCAGCCTGCCAACCCGGCCCCTCCCAAGCCATCAATGCTTTTCACGAACCCTTGGTCGGCCAGCGCTTTGGAGATGGCCCGGGCGAACAAGATGGATAGCACAGTGCCGTGGATCCTGGCCATTGTCAGTTTCCCTGTCATGGCGGGCAAGCAGATCATCAACGTCATCCAGCTGGTCAAGGCGAGCCGATGGCTGGGCGAGGGAGATGTGGCAGCTCGACGAAGGGCCGGCATTACAGCACAGGTGAAGAAGACCCGGTGATTTGCACATACAACTCATGGCGTAATTTTAATAAGAGTAAGATACAGCTAATAATAGACCATTACCCAACCATGCGTTCGCTTTCTCTGCACCAACCTGTCGACCTTGCATACCGCTCTTCGACCTTCTCCGAACCGCAGTCACAAGCAAACGAACGATGGTTCAAGAGCGGATGATTCAGGCTACCAAAGTCCGTCTTTTGGGGCAGTCTGCCAAAGCAAAAGGTGTCCAACCAGTGATGATGGACAAAAGCCGCGAGCTTAGAAGCTCTTTCTGTGAAAGACCGAACCAAGAAGCCCGGCAAAGGCTCCTAGATATGTCGGCCATCCACCACCATCATGTGCAATCTCACACCACAAACTCACGACAGCTCCCGAGAGCTGCGTAGCTGATGCTGACGTCGGGGCTTCGATACAAAAGCCTGCAGCGAATCGCATCACGTTCACAGAAACGTGTCCTATCTGTTATCTGTCGAGCTGGAAGCGAAGTAGGTATAGTCTTCGGCCAACCTTCCTACAGAACTAGCACCGGTCTACTGCAGGGGACCGCTCGTCGGACCCCTGCACTGCTGCTTACTCGAATATTTGGGGGCTTAAATACACATACAAGTGTTTGTACTTTAGTAAATTATGTCAATGTTTAGACTTCTTGGAGGGCGTCGAGAATGTCATAGTCACAAAGAATCCCTGCAGAAGCTGCAAACTGAGGCTCTTTGCATATGGAATTACGTTATCCTGTCCTAGCCTGTCATTGGGGGCTTGACGCTGACCGTCCGTCCACACATTTCAAAACATGTTCTTTACCTGCCTGTCAGCTGCAAGCTTCCTTCCTAATTGTTGCTCACTGATCTCTTGGCCCCTTGCATCAAATTCACATGCAGGCTTCCAAATCTCTTCGGCCACTCCGGCAGAATCATCAGGAGCCTGTAGCAGGATTCCAACAACATGACCGCGTTATGAATCATCAGCCGGACGGGTTTGCGTACCTGGAGAGGGCTCAACGAAGCCCTTGAAACAAGGTCGGCGGAGATGATAAGCACGACATGTCTGTCAACTCGCGCGACCGGTCTTTGAATGCGAAAGTTCGCTCATGACCTCAAGATGGTGAATGTTGCAGGACGAAGCAAAGGCTGTCATACTTGCCGTAAGAGGCGAGTCAAGTGCGGTACCTCGCCATTGTCTCCTGGGAGGTGACGAGTTGCTAATTTTTGGGATCAGACGAAGGCAAGCCATGTTGCGCTCGATGTCAGAAGGCGGGATTGATCTGTGGTGGCTATGTCAAGGTCGTCCAGTTCCTCAATACAAGCACTCTACCCTTCAAGCCTGAGCTGCTCAACGACGTCCCTTCTCAAGAGACGAATGGCAACACCGACGCAAGATCTATAATTCCGGGCGAGCTCAATCTGGTCGCCTTCAGGGATGACATGTGTCTCTCCTTCATGTTCGAGAACTTTGTTTGGCGGACATACGGCACGCCGTGGCTGGAAGATGCTGCCTCCGGGAAGGTTGACTCGTTGTCTCTTCAATGCTGCCATGCCCTCGCCCAGTTCAATTTTGGTAAATTCCACCACCAAAATGATATTGAGGTTGCTGGGAGGGTGCAGTACGGGCAGGCCCTTGGCACCCTAGCACCAAGACTCTCACATACCAAGAAGGACGGGCTAGAGAACTATGTTCTACCGGTCCTCGTCATGCTGCTCTATTCCGTGCGTTGCTACCTCCTGTGATGGTGATGATATACCTGACTTTATATCAGACTCTGGCCGTCGACAGAGCCGGTTCGATCTCACATGCGAAAGGGCTTGTTCAGCTCCTCCATATCTGTGGGCCAGCCTCCTTCCAGACACCACACCTCCGGCGCATTTTTGAATCATGTCGCGCGACTATCATCACCATGCATCTTATCGTCAAGAAGAGCACCTTTTTGGAGCTCGATCCTTGGCAGAACATACCATGGAATTCTATTCCCGGAAACAAGGGCTTCCAGAACAGCATCACCGACGTACTTGCAACCGTTCCCGGGCTTTTGGAGGAGGCGCAGATTTGTGAACGAGAGTCCTTTCACGGATCGCCCGAACCGCTACTCGACCGTATCCGGCTTCAATTATCCAGACTATACCGGGTCAGGTGGCATTGGGAAGAGGCCAATGGCTCAAGTGTATGGGAGGCTGAGCGGCCACCTTCGTCTACCAAAGGGACTCGGGAACGGCATCGAGGCTGCGAGAAGCTACTCTGCTTCCAGGATTTGCAGCAGAGCACTGAGATCATGGAGTACAATGCCACACTGCTGTGGTTGCTGAGTCTCTTGTTGAGGTTCGACCGTGAAAACGCGGCAGCGCATGTGAAGCGACTGGCAGAAGTTTCGAGGCCTCCGTCGACGCTTCTTTGTAGCCCGCTGTTCAGGCCCGGGGAGACATACACATTACGAGCTCCTGCTGTGGAGATATGCAGGTGCTACGAACATCAACTGTCGTTTGCCCCGAGTGCTAAGACTTCGGCGCTATTCTACCTGCTTCCGCTTGCTCTTGCCGGGACCGTCCTGGCGGACGAGCCGATGTACAGTGTTTGGATACGCGACATGCTGAACTCGTCCGCTGTTACGAGTGGATACGGAGTTGACCAGTCGGGCGTGTATGGGTTTCGGTATTACATGACGCCCGACTGCTTGAAGCTTCAGCCGTGAAAGCCGTGAAGAGAGAGGGGCAGAAAGTAGAGATTGATGTGGTGCTAAGAATAGCGCCTCAAGCACAATAGAAAGACCTTTGAGTTTGAGAATAGATAAATAGAGATTTGTCAGAAGTGGAGCAAGCACCACAGACTTTATTGTGAACAGTCTTTCCCTGTGGGATTTTCAAATGTGTAAGAAGAGTTTTTTCGCTTTATCTCAGGCCGAACGCAATCTGACCAACGGTTGGCTGTCTATCTTCATCTTGTCAAATCCATACTCAAAGGATCTTGGGTTCAGATGGGCGGCGCCGAACATGGGATTGAAAGTCCCAGAGCATCTTTCGCAAAGTCTAAACAAGCTTCTAAACAAGCTTCACAGTCTTACCGGTACAGTAGCTTGTTGAGCTGAGGAACGGACCTCTCTACCTAGGTAGGTAATATGTCGCCCATTGCAACCCAAAACAGTTACGCTGGTCTTGGCAGGTGGGCATTTCTCCAGACAAAATGACCAAACATATATACAAGACGTATAAGCCTTTCTTCAGCAAATGCAATCTGACATGCTTATGATCGTCTACAGGGGGCCGTGCTTAGCGGTTCATCGTTTCATCTTTCCCAGACACCGGTGACACCGAGATGCTTTTAGACTTCAGCGCAATCCAGAGCTGGCTGGCTGGGGAGCATTCAAGATTTGACCGGACCGCAATACATCCCGAAAAGACCACGAACTACCATGTTTAAGCTATGCTGACGGAGCATTCGATGCTGACGGACCCTGTGCTGGTATTGGCGGTAGTGCTGGTGGTGCTCCTGGATCGTGTATGTTGAAGTTGGCGCTGTATTCAATGCTGACAGATACCGCAATGAAGGGGTTGTGATTCTCAGCTATATAAAGGGCGAGCATGTTCTCTGAGGAAGATATGAAGTCCACCATCCTCACCAGAACCGAAATACTTGACCACAAACAGCAAACGACCTATCATACACAATCACAAAACCCATCACAAACACCATGCACTTCCTAGGGATTTGTTCCACCGTTCTGCTCGGGCTTGCAGCTACGGTCCAATGTGCGCCAGCATCCGCAAACTCTACTCAGTCCCTCCAGCAGGCCTACTATCCCCCCACCGCGAGCTGTCACGACTACATGATCCCAGTCAACGTTGAATACGACGAGCTCCAATTCAACGCTGCCCCATGGCGCAACGACTATGATTTGACCGACTTCTTCGTCGATGCGACGACCAGGAAAGGTGCGAACTACCCGAGTCCCTTTGGTGCTTCGAAGAACATCTCTGCAACCTACCAGATTGCGGCCACGTTTTGTACACCCAAGCACAAGAAACACGGCAAAGAGAAGACGGTGGTCCTGGCCACCCACGGCATTGGACCGGCGCGAGATCATTGGAATTCGCCCTTTCAACCGGAGAAATACAACTTTGTTCAGTATGCTGTCAACCAGGGGTACTCGGTCTTCTTCTACGATAGGCTGGGCTGTGGGGCTTCACAGAAGTAAGTAACCCCCCAACACACACACACACAGACAGACAGAGAGAGAGAGAGAGAGAGCAAGCTAACGAACGAATACTGATTTCATTGTTATCATAAACAGGGTCTCTGGCTACACAACCCAGATCAACACGGCAATCGCAGTCCTCCAGGGTTTGGCCAAATTAGTCCGCAGCGGCCAATACACTGGCGAGATCGGCATACCCTCCAAGCTGGCGTTGATGGGTTTCTCGTTCGGGTCCTACACCACCCACGGCGCTATCTCCTTGACGCCTGAGATCGCGGATGCGGTGATTCTGACCGCGATCTGCTTTAACACGACCGGTCTGAACGCGAATGGCCTGGTTCGGTCGTTTGAGCCGCGGATCGCAGCCTTGCAGAACCCGACTCTATACGGTGATCGAGACTTCGGCTACTTGACCTGGGTGAACAAGTTTGGTCTGATCTGGAAGTACGTACCTATTCCCCCTTCTCCTTCCCCTATCATCTCTCCTCTCTCAGGGTTTGCCAAGACTGACCCCCGCGTTTTTGGATGTATGTAGCTACTTCAAACAACCGAACTACGACCCAGCCGCAGTGGACTTTGTCGAATCAGCCAAAGAACCCTTTGCCGTGTCCGAGTTCCTCACCTTCCTCAGCGGGCCCATGGACTCGAGCAACTTCACTGGCGCCGCCTTGCACATCACTGGCGAAACCGACTACATCGTCTGCGACGGTGACTGCGACGGGATCTACGATGAACCCGCGTCCACGCTCTACCGCAACGCCAAGTCGCTGGAGCTTGTCCTCCATCCTGGGGCGAGCCATCACATCAATTTCCACCACAACGCCACCGGGGCGTTCAAGGTCATCACTGATTTCCTCGCCAACAACGGGATGTAATGCGACAAACTGCGGATTTGTGGGCTGTGAGTTGCGAGTTGCTACGAAGTTGCTATTGAGGGGTAGTTTGGGTGGCAGGTTTGGGTGATACGCACGCGCACTGCGGAACACATTGCATTGCATTGCACTGCATAGGGGCTGAACAGGCTGGCTCCGTGTGGGTGTGGAGGGACGAAGTACTTCGTATTATGGAACCATCAGACTTTCTCGAGGTGTCCAGTGGATATGGGCTTGAATCAGAGTAGATTACATATAGTAATGCAATTTAGGGGCCTTGGGAGACTCGGAGTAGCATAGTATAATAAATCGCTTTGTCTTGACGTACGAATCACTACTGATCTCCAAAAAACTGACTTTCTTTTTAAACCCCTTTCATCATGGTCTTTTTGGTTTCTAAAAGCCCTGAAGACATGCGAAGTACATACTGCTTCTCAAACGTGAAACCATCTCTTAGTTGCCTACCTGGGTAGGTGAAATCTGAGCAGTTAGCAACAAAAGGACCGGGGACTTGAGATTGTTGCTGTTGCTGTTGCTGTTGCTGTGTTGCCCTACTAAGCCTCACGAGTCCCGTCATAAATATACATGGAAGGGTGCATTGTCTGACCACACCATTGGTACGGATTCAAACGCTCAATTACTATTTTTCAGAATATGGTCGAAGGATTAGTTGCTCTACGAACGACGCACATCCACGAAAGAGGTTTTTTTACCCTTTTTTTCTTCAGCTGAAAAATAAAACATAGATAGAAACTTTTGCAACGCAAATTTCCGGGGTTGGATGGAGGAAAAACCTTCGGATGTAAATCGTAATGTATTTTTTTCTCCCTTTGATTCGGAATGGAAGGACGAATGGTATTTTCTAACACAAAGTACCTACACTGCTGGTGTACAACCGTGGTACGGAACATGTTACCCACCTACCTATCTACCTAGGTTTTGAATTGGGCGCCTCCTTGAACTTCAATGGCTAGACTTTCCAGAAGCCTGAAGGGGGTGTTGTCATACAGTAACCCCACACGATACTATCTCTTTTCTCGCGTAAAATAAGATATAAGCTGCCGTCCTTCAGATAAAGACTAGGGAAGTCAGGTAAGAGCTACTACTACTATTACTATTTCAAATGCGTTTGCCCTGGCCCTGGCGTCGGGGACTTAGCGGGCCCGTTGCGGTTGTAAAATGTATATCGTCGAAATTTACTGCGAGCGGAATAGCGCAACTTGGCAAAAGGATATGCATGTATGGATCCATTCGGCCCCAAACCTACCTACTAGTACCTACCTGTTTTGCTCTTATGCGAGTGAAGCTGAAAATCTATCTATGCTGGTCTATATCCAGAGCTCGCTATGGCTGCGGTTGTATATGTGCTTACGACGAACTGTCAGCAGGCGCAGTCCCCCGGTCGTCGAGGGAGAGCCGGCGTTTGATTTGGCTGGTTATACTAAGAAAAGGATTATCAGCTATCCTTTTATGAGACGTCCTTATGCAGTACAATGAAGTATGCTCAGGGCTTAAGGGGATCTATTAGCTGTTTAAGGGTTAGGTGTACAATTAGGAAATACGAGAGTAAGCAATCCATCTGGCTTCAACATGACGGGGGCCAGGGTCGATGGACACAAAGATACGATACGCACATCTTGAAGCTTGAGGGAGAATAGCGTTGTAGAGCATAAATATCTTCTCTCATTCCTCGCCTTTTTCATGGCGTCTCTCCGTCGACGTTCGATATTCTTCTTTTCTGCTTTCTTCGTTCTCGTCCTTGCTGCGCTGCTCCTCCTTCAGGTAGTTGAACTGCACCGAACAATCCCACTCCAGATAAGGCTGCCTCAAACCCCGACTGCCCTCTCCGCCATACATACAACATAAGTAGGGGGATATCGATACTACAATGGCCTCCCGGCTCATCCCCCTCTTCCGACCGAAAACGAAACACTCGTCAGCATGCATGATGTCACTAGACGACCAGCACACCCACACGGACGCCTGCTTCATCACCGTCACACCGCTCGCCGTCGTCGAAGTCTTCGCCTCGCAGGGCTGCGTATCTTGCCCACCGGCCTTGCCACCGATCTACAAGTCCATCACCGCGAACCCCAACGCAGTCCTGCTCACGTACAACGTGACCTACTGGGACGGACGCAGCGGGTGGCGAGACACGTTGGGACGCGCACAGTGGGACCAGCGCCAGAGCGCGTACGCGATGAAGTGGAACGACCAGGGCGTATACACCCCGCAGGTGGTGCTGAATGGGCTTGCTGGCGGTGTTGGGGCGAAGGAGGAAGAGATCGTAGACATCATGACCAGAGCAATGGAGGCCGGAGAGAAGCTGGACGTCGGCTCAGTGACTGTTGATGTTGTCGGAGACGAAGTCAGAATCGCCTCCGCCTCCGCCTCGTCGGGCATGCGTGCCGAGTCCGAGATGATGGAGACGTGGTACGATGTGATTGTGGTTGCGTATGACCCGCGAGAGCAGGTGGTGAAAGTCGGCGCGGGCCCGAATAAGAAACAGAAGATGGCCCACAAGAATGTGGTGGTGGAGATGATGAAGATTGGAGAGTGGACTGGTGGGAATGCGATGATGGCCGTACCCGCTCCCGCTCCCGCTGCTGCTGCTGCTGCTGCTGCTGCCGCCAGTGCTGGGAGGGAGCTGGAGAGGGTCGTTTTTGTTCAGGGAGGAAATGGAGGGCCGATTGTTGCCGCGGCAAGATGTGAACGAACTCACCTGAAGTAGCTCAAAGTGAGGTGTCGAGCTCGATATATGTGTTCAGTGGATGAGGTTAGATAGTCCGGCTGACTTTCGCGAACGCACCACTTTGTTCTGGTTCCTACCTGAAACTCGGTCCGATGTGCCCCGTCGCGGAAACGGTCGCTCACGATCGGTGACACAAAAGGTGTCCTAACGACTCACGAATGTTCATCCCTGCTTCTTTAGAGCAGCCATATGAGGCTTGAATGCGTTCTAAATCATGATAGTGGCCAGGACGATGAAAGCTGATATAACCGCAATGTAAAATTACCTACTTCTTTTGACGCGGTCGCTGATATCCATGGATTATTGTCTATGACTGTGAGATACCTTAGATTAACTATTAGCCGTCGTAGCGAAGGAGAAGGATGAGCTTGTTAACTCTGATAGCATTGATACTAATATAATTTTTCTAATGATCTTTTTGGGTACTTCGTTTTCGATAATCTATGGTCGTTGAAGAGATATACGCCTTAATAATCGAGTTCGTGTGTGTTAAAGAATCGCTCATTTTTAGCGCCAAGCCCAAAGCTCCGCCCACTAGTTGGCTTCGTGGCTTTCTAGCTCCGATTCAAACGCCCAACCCGCCGGCCTCTCAGCCAGCCTTTTATGAAATCACCTCTAAAATCAACCCACCATTTAACAACAGATCTACCGACATGATCAACTGGAAACATGTCAAGTACATCACCAGTATCCTCAAGCCGCTCATCGAGGAGCGTAAGTGACGTTTCCTCCATTCTACGCCAAAACGTGCCAAAACGCAACTCGCTTCTGTAAGTGAGCTTCAAGAGGAGAAATCTGATCTATGCTGACATTTACAGCATTGTAGCTGTCCACGGTCTCGCTGGACACACCTTTCCGACCTGGGCCCCTAAATCAGGAGATTCCCTGTATGACCTGCTCTGCGAATCGGTCGAACGGTCCTTGGACCGATGGGTTTTCCCGACAACTATTAAATATGAGTATGAAGTGAAAGATGCCTTCGCAGATGCTGATCATTCTACGGGCATCAAAAAACTGGCTCTTGAGCTCCTCAAGACGGTCCATCGACGTCGCGTAAATATCTCTAATGCTCCGGATTGGTCACATCTAATAAGCCCAGGGCAATTATGCCTTTCAACCCATTGTGTTCCTTGCCCATGATTTCGGAGGGGTCTTGGTGAAAGAGGTGAGACTTCTGTAGCGAGGTCGAATACCAGCTGATGTTGAAGGCTCTTCTCTTAGCTAGACTCTACACCCGATATAGACCGATCGCTATTGATACTTTCAGTTTGGTCCGTTCACCAAATGCTCCAAGGAACCCGGCTAACCCCATAAATAGATTCTTTTCGCCACACCCCAGCGCTTTGAAGAGACGTCTTGGCCTGATTACTTTCTCGACATACTTTGTGAAGTACCGAAAGATCAGAGACATGAGCTGTTGAAGCTTCCTTGGGTGTCTACGGCTAGAGCTTTAGAAGAAATTTCGGGCCAATTCCGTGCGATTGCGACCGAGTACAGACTGTTTAGCATATATCAGGAGGCCAACTCTGTTGATGATAGCGATGAGAGTAAAGTTGTACGTACGAGTTATCGTGATACCCACCACGCACTGACCACACATGAAGGTTGTCAGACAGTCCATGGCAACTTCGGAGATGCTGCATGAGAAAACCATGGGCCGAAAGAATGAACACTTGAAAATCTGCCACTTTTCAGCCGAGGATTACCAGCTTAAGACATTGGAGGACTATATCGCGGCCTCACTCTCGCCCCAGCCTTTCGACCACCATCGCGATAATTACCTCAAACTCGTGACTGCCTTGGGTCCTACATGTATGGAAAGTACCGGAATAGATTGGTCCATCATGGCGAGTACTTCATTCGACTGGATTCTGAACCACAAAGTCTATCGGTCCTGGTTCAAGAGTTCTTCGCCTGAAATCCTTCACTTACGGGGCGTGAAGGGGGTGGGTAGAACTGTCATATCGCAGTTTCTGGCGGAGAGCCCGAAGGTCTATACCGGAGCTCATGGCGCGGCAGTGGCGTCGTTTTCTTTCAGGAAATACGACGATCGCGCCAACACGGTTCACAGTCTCTGCGTCTCGTTAGTCGCCCAGTTATTAATGATGAGGCCGAGCCTTTTTTGCTTCGTGTCTGATTTGTGTCCGAAAACTTTGGAATTGGGCCAAGAGGCCGATTTGGATGGCCTTGAGGCTTGGAAATTGCTTCGAACAATTCTCTGCTGCACAGAAGGACAAGCAGTGATTTGCGTTATCAATGCAATACAAGAAGCAGACTCATTGATGGAAAGATTTCTCACGGATCTCAAGCAGATGAAAGATGCCGCTGATGCCCCATTCAAGATAATCGTTACCTCCACCTCTGAAGAATTTCGCGGGATTCTTGAACCTTGTCATGAGATATCGCTTGATGAACACAACGCGAATGTTCAGGTCATCTCCAATATCAAAAAATCCGTGGCGAATTTGATCCTTCGCAGACCCGCATTGAAGGATTTTGAGGCGGAAATAGTCAAACAAATTTCTGATATCAACCCTCCAAATCTTCTTCAAGCAGAACTCAGTCTGAAATACCTCGAAGAAATCCGCATTCAGTCCACACCAGTATCTGTCAGTGCGGCCTTAGCACACTTGTCTGAATCAGCACCAGAACTGGCATTGCAGCGTTTATTCCAGACCCCAAATTCCTGGGCATTGGGTGTTCTTTCCTGGATGGTGTATTCATTCCGTCCACTACGTCTTGGAGAATTGGCCTCGGCATTGGCCATGATAGATTTCGAGAAGAGCACCGACCCCGTCGATGATTATCTAGCTCGAGACCTCGCAACAGATCTCCAACAAACTCTCGGATCGTGGGTGCGGGTTCAACAGAATGAAGTCCAATTTTTGCACCCATCTCTCAGAGACATAGTTCGGCGTTACATCGAAACATCCAACACTGTATCCTTTCACCAAAAAATCGCTCTGACCTGTCTGTCATACCTGTCCGGTCCTCGATTGGAAGGTGCCAAGAGGGAATTAGAAGGGTTTCGAGAAGAAGAACAGGAGACTGCACTATCAGATTCAGATTCACTTTCGAAGGACTACTGGCTTGTGCTGTATGCGGTACAGTATTGGCCCGCACACTATCGAAGCGTTGACAAAAAACCGGAGCACGGTACTCGTCAAGTACGCCATTTTCTGGAACAGGAGGGATTGGTGGAGAGCTGGTACGAGATCGATCGCCTTACTCAACGGCCAGTCTTACGCATTCCATTCCATTTCATTGACTCGCCCCTTCGTCTAGCAACCTATCTCGGATTTGAAGACGTTCTAACATGTGATACCGAGCCTAACAATGTCGTTGGCGACGAAGTTCGAGGAGAATTGCTTCAAATTGCGGCAACAAATAATCGCTTGCAGGTCACCGAATCCCTGCTAAAGCACCTTCGGTACACCTCAGCGGAGATTTCGATTTCCTTGGCGCACGCTTTGGCACACGGATCCGAAAGTGTGATCCCTGTGCTGGTAGACCATCTAGATCTTGAGGAGCAGCAAATCCAAGATATAGATATTTTGCTTGAAAAGGCGGCCTTGCGAAACCAAACCGACTTAGTCAAAGCCATTTTACAGTCACACAAACTCACATCAACTCAATTGGACAATTGTTTGTGTGCGGCAGCTACTGTTGGTAATACGACCATTGTTGAAGCACTCGGAGAATTCAAGTCAAATCAGCAAACTGAGAGCGAGCCAGAAGTGACCTCTTCAAGTCCTCTTCATTATGCCGTCTTTAATGGACACGAGCAGATAGTGCGGCTGCTCATTCAGCACGTCGGCCAAGAACGTCAGCAAGACATCCAGAAAGACGAGAATGGGAAAACTCCATTACACCTGGCCTGCTGCATGGGATTTCATAAGCTCGTAAAGTTACTAGGTTCGGGAGGCTATTCTCCCAAACATCTCAATGCGAAAGACAACAACGGTCGTACGCCCCTGCACGATGCTGCCTTTTACGGTCACGAAGAAACAGTCAAGGTCCTGTTGTCTTTGGAACCTGACCTCGAAATCAGCATGCGGGGCGGAAAAACAGCATTGTACCTTGCTGTTCAAGAGCAGCGAAAGGCAATCGTTGACTTGCTTCTAGAAAAGGGCGCGGATTGGAATGCGAAAGACAATGATGACCGAACTCCCCTACACGTTGCAGTTACTGCAGACTCATTGGCACTGGTCAACACTTTGGTACTTCATGGAGCAAAGGTGAACGAGCAATCTTCCACGGGAATCACACCTTTAATTCTCGCTGCACAGCAAGGCTCCCTCGATATTGTCGAATTCTTACAGGAAAAGGGAGCAGACTTGGCGATTCAAGATTCTGAGGGTTTGACTCCACTACACTGGGCTTCGAAGCGTGGACACCCCCACGTGGTCCACCGTCTGTTGGAGCTGGGTGCCGACCCAGAGATTGCCGATAAGTCGGATCTGAGAGCCATCCACCATGCTGCGGCGAAGGGTAATCCCGACTCTTTGAGGTACCTCATTATGGCAGGGGCCGACATAGAAATCAAGACACCAAAGGAGAAAACAGCTCTCCATCTCGCCGCCGAGAAGGGACACCGCGACGCAGTTGATCTGCTACTTGCACATGGAGCGAACACCAATCAGTCTGACTGGGTAGGGCAGATACCGTTGGAAATTGCCTTGGATTACGAAAACTATGAAACGGCGGCTCTCGTTCTCCATTGCCATGACAAGAGCCAAAGGGTCCAAGGCGCCCTGCTGGAGAGGTGCTTACATCAAGCCGTTTTACAAAACCAGCTTGGCCTTTTGAAAGAGACTTTGGAGGCCGGGGTCAACCTCAGCGCCAAAGACGATGACGGAGACTCCGTTCTCGTTAATGCAGTCTACGGAGGCTCATTTGAAGTCGTTAATGCTCTCCTCGATATGCCCGAAGTCGATATTAGTGACGTCACGCCTGCCAAAGATGGACCACTTCAAATCGCCATTTCCCGGGACAGACGTGACATTGTGGAACTCTTGTTTAAATACAATGCTGACATCCATAAGAGCCTCGGGCGTCTAGGCACACCATTACACGCCGCAACCCTTCTTGAAAACCTGGATATGTTACAGTTCTTTGTCGAGAAAGGAGCCGATGTCAACGGGCTCGGAGGAAATTTTGAACCCCCTCTCCATACGGCGGTAATAAATGGAAACGACGAAGCTGTGGAGTTTCTTCTTGAAAATGGAGGTAACGTGAAAATCCTAGGAGGCAAATGGGGAAGTGTTCTCAATGCGGCGGTGGCGACAGATGCCCTATCTTCCACGACATTCGAGCTTTTATTCAGACATGGTGCTTCTCTACAAGACGAGGATCAGCAAGGGCGCTCTGCTGTACATCTGACCGGCTACAGCGGCGATGTGAAGCTGCTTCAAAGATGTGTGGCCGAAAACAGCTACGCCTGTCATCGCAGAGACAAGCAGGGTCGGACTGTTCTTCATTTTGCCGCTGGCGCTGGAAAGATCGACATTATTTCTTATGTTCTGAAATCTGAGGACATCGACGCGTCTCAGTGGTCAGACGTTGATGGGTGGAACCCTCTCCACTGGGCTTGTAGGAATTCCAATCTAGATATCATGCGGCTGCTTCTGGATAAAGGTTTTGACGCCTCTGTCGAGACTGCGAACGGATGGACCGCATCCCATGTGGGTATATTTCACGACCAACGACATATTTCGAGACTGCTCGAGTATGTACAATCCGAGAAGAGGCGTAAGGTTGTGGCTGCGATCGACAGCGGCAGCGACGACGACAGCGAAAGCAAGAGCGGAGGTGAACGTGCCAGCGAGTCTGAAGATGATGAGGCGCATGCTCCCCTATTATCTGAAGAAGGCCTGCCTTTGAGAAGTGCCGGCACTGGTGGATTCAACTGCGATGGGTGCTACTGCGTAAGCACTTTTCCCGATGGTGCAAGGCCATGCAAGTTTTACTAACTTCGCTTAGAAAATCTACGGACCGGTGTACCACTGCCAGCGGTGTGCCAACTATGATTTCTGCTTCAAGTGCGCTTGGACACGGGATGTGACGCATCCTGGCCACGAATTTACAGTCATTCGGCGCGCCGATGAAGAACCGCCCCCAAATCTCCAGAGAATTGCGAAATGGAGTGACGATGGAACCCACTAAATCGACCAGATCTTGATGAAAGTTTCTCAGAGGCGATTTGGCAGTGAGAATACTTGTCATCTGAAAAGTGGCGTTATGCCGCTGTATAGTTCAATGCGTTGATCCATCTGTGTCGTCGTCGTTGTTATTAGGATGCATTTATCTGAGATATATGTAGTGATATGGAATGACCCGGGTAGCGCCTTCCGTTATGTGATAAAACTGGCTATTTTGACATGATGTGCGGGTCATGACAGTGCAAAACAAGTCCGTGCAGGCAATACCTTTGACATTATTAGGGCAGGATCCCATGCCTATCCCTGTGTTCTCCCGTCTGGATCAACGGAATATGTCCTCTTTCTCTGACAAAGATACCCTGGCCGCTAAGGTCTCCTCTGCTACACCATACCCAACAGTCGAACGTGTTGGTCCGTCCAACTTGGCCAGGGATTAGGCAGTAATCTTTCCTGCTCTCAGGTAAACAGAACATGCTTGTCTAGTTCAACACTTTCGAGCTCAGCCGGTACGATCTCATTCACTACAGCCCACTTCAACTTTCTCGGCTGGGCGCTAGGGTTGGGGTCAAAGATGACTGGATCATCCTTGTCCTGTTTGCCAACCATCTTTGCTATCGTGGATTTGAAATCTGCCTTAACCTCTATCTTAACGTTGGCGGTGAACTTGTCTGAGTTTTCTCTCCTCAACAAAATCAACGAACGCAGGTGCGACGGAACACCCGTTTCCGTCGTTTTGTTTTCCATCAACTTCCAGCGGACCGCATTCTTGCCCCCTCCTGTGCGTTTCTCGTATCGGGAAATCCCGGTGAGGGTGGTCTGGTCTTCCTCATCAGCACTCACACTCTTCTCCCACGTTAGTCCCGCGGAGGCAGACACAGGTCCTCCTCCTCCTTGGAGTGACGCATTGGCACCACGTTTCGACTCGACGTGTCGAGTTGTTGGACGTAGGGCAATCGATCCTTTCGGGGCAATGCCTTCAACCTCGGGACCTTCATCGAGGTTTTGGTCCTTGTCTCCAAAGAAGATGTCGATTGTGGCACTCAGGATGCGGCGAGAGTTTTCGTTCGCAAGGAACTGCACCATATGCCACAGGCATCAGAGTCAGGCACTCGAGTGTTTCTGGTGGCATCAAGAAGACAGGAAGCGTCTTGCAGCAATCACGTTGGCAAAAGGCACGGAGAACATACTGCCAGAAAGTCTCGGTCAGCCTCGGCCAGCATGGACGTACTGCAGATCCTCTTCACACAAGCATCACCGTGCGCCACCTACATACCAGTAAAATCAAGCACGATTAGAGTTGCGGGATCATCATCTTCCGAAAGGGTCCCGTGAACGACTTCCACCAGGTCCGCCTGCACCGTCAAGGCGTTGGTTCGGTCTATTATGTGCTTGCGTTGGACTTCTGTGCCCTTGCGGTTAGTTACACGGAGTTCACCTCCGTCTTCACCGGCTGGCTCAAGGTAAACTTGGAACAGCTCCTTGTCTGACATGGTGGAGGACAGCTTGCATAACGCGAAAAGGACGAAAATGCGAGCGGAGGTTGAAGCAGTTCTGGAAGGCTGACCCTTGCGAATTCAACTTTTTTGCCTTTCCGGCTGCTCGCCCAGATTTTAGAGGGACGCGTCCTCTCTGGCCCCGCCTCAGCCGCAAAATTCGTGCAGACATTAAGATGTAGCCACACCAATCAAATTTCAGGCGCCTCCATGGGCAGCTCGACAGAAGTGTGTAAGTATTTAGCAGGTTGGTTACGCCCTGGCAAAGTGATATACGATACCCTGCGCCTGCCAATCGCTGTCAACGCCTGCGATAACTGTCACGGAAGAGGCAGGTATATTCAATTGAGCGATGATACAATGACGACTTCGAGCAGCACTCATTTACCGTCACACTCCTGAACGCGACGTTGGATGTCCTTAGCATGGGCGCAAAAACGAAGAATACGCACGCCGATGACTCGCCGCCATCCTCCGGTTCTGAAGACGAGCAAGATGGAACTTCCCAAACCAGCATATCCAAGCTACATGACGAACTTTTCAAGAGCGCACGGAAGGAGCGGTTGGACTGGGTACCCAAAATCCTATCTCCCACAGCGGGCGCCACCGGCGACGACTTGGCAGCGAAGGAAGATTTCGACATCGAGTACAAGGGCAAGCTGCGTGGAGGCCTGAAAAATGACACGGCGGTCCACTCTTTGGTAAAGCTCATGGTGACCAAACGATGGAGGGATGCAAGCTATTTCCGGCCCGTGTTAGAGTACATCCTACAAATTGATCCGGACATCCTTGGGCAACCCAATGATGATTTACAATATGCCTTCTTGGAGGCAGTGCGTGGTCATAAATTCTCATTGGCTGAGGTAGGACTCTACATCTCTTTCAGTGTGAAGCAAACGCCGTCTCCCTCTTCTGCGAACCGGGAAATAGAGGCAAAAGCCAGATGACTCTCGATTCATGCTAACGGCACCACCCAAGGTTCTTTGCGATATCTCTCCTTGGCCCGAGAGCTTGATGGCGACGAAGCAAGGCACGGAGAACGCTTTACACTACGCCATTAAGCGGAATGAAGTCAAGTTCGGTCCAATTATCCACTCGCTGATCAAAAGGTCGAAGGAAGATACCCTCAAAGTGGGAGATGAGGATGGCAACACCGCCTTGCACCTTGCGATGAACGACCAATACTTCGTTGTCGCTCAGAGTAGACTTGTCCAAGATCTCGTCATCCAATGCCCTACCGCACTAAAATGCGCAAATAAGCAGAAACTCACTCCCTATCTGTTCCTCCAGAAGTGCAGAGAGGACTTTCGAGTGTCGAAAAAGCCCAAGATCGGGAAGCCCGAAGATGGGAAGCCAACAAAAGATGTCGGCCATCGCGCCAAAAAGCCGTCTGAGATCGAACAATCGGCAGCCCTGGCGAGAAGTGACACTGGAACCGGTCTCAATCCGAGAGACAGCGTGAGAGAGACTGTTCAAGAACGTGTGGCCAACACGAAAGCATCACGGGAGCCCGAGAAGAGCGAGACGAAGGACAAGAAGACCATCAAAATTTCTGAATTATCGGAAGACCAAATTCTATCCACCTTCAACAGTATCGAAACCTTTTTGAAAAAAGTCATTCTCCAGAAATTTTCGCACGCTACTGCTTCGAAATTACTATATGGTACCAGTTCTGGTAAGGCCGGTAAACCTAAGTGATAAGCTGCAGGCTAAGTATACGAACTCAGGTGAACGGAACATCGACTTTAACCTGCTGCCAGTTCCTACCTTTCGGCGCCTTTCTCCCGAATTGATCAAAAGGAACTACGCTTTTCTTAAATTCGAGTCTACTCTCCAGTATGTCGCACTACCAAATCTCTTGCCAGCAGTTACCAAGTCTGTCGGCGAGTCAACCACGGACCATGAGAAACAAACAGAGCAGGCAAAACCGCCCATTCACTATAAGAAAATATTTGATTGGCTGAGAAACGATCGCAAAGTAAAGGAAGTCCTCCGAATCATCGTGGAAGATGACCTCGAGCATCCTCATGAAGACCAAACGATCGAAGAAACAATACAAGGTCTGGGAGTTGAGATATGGGATTGGAGAAAACTCGATATTAGTAGCGAAACCATTCGTATCGCTGCTCCGAATGTTAAAGAGGTCTATCTTTACACGTCAGGCAACAACGCTGTTCTTAGGGGTTGGTCTGACGAAGGTGGGTTGAGGAATCTCAAAGATGTGAGTAACCAAAATGCTGGCCGTAAAATACCGGCTTACTAATGTCTCTGCGTCAGCTCGAGAGGGTCGAACTCTTCATCAAGGTAGGCTCAGCGATCTTTTCGAGAACTGTCGACTCGAGCTAATGGTAACGAAGGGAACGAAGACGCCTCTAAAAGAAAAGAATGTGGAAACCTTCGGGACGCGACTCTCAAATCTGGTCATGCTGGACAGGTCGAAGCGTCTGATCCAGACAGCCGACCTGAAAAAGCTAATAGAAAGGCCCGAATTTGCTCAGCAGGCGACCATCAACCTCGATGATTTCATTCTCAAGGCACGGGAACTACCAGTGACGGTAATTGATAACCAGACCAAACTTAGGCCTCTGGTAATCACGCCGCATTACCCAGATGCCATCCTCAGACCTCTTACGAGCCAAGGGCCTAAGACAATGACCTCTAATCAAGCTCGAGCGTAAGTCAAGGCTCTTACTAGTATCGTGGCTTCAAGTGCTGAGTCTCGCATCTAGTCACCGCTGGTTAAATTGTGTCGAAAAATGTGCGTCGTGGCTGCGTAATACTACTTCCGACTGCCCGATGAAGCCAGTCAAAGTTGCCCTTATTGATGACGGTGTGGACGCCAATCATGACCGATTACGAGATAACATCAAAAAGGGAATCACATTCTGCGTCACGTACCCGGGAAAAGAAAGAGTGACGAGTAGCTTCTATGCCTCCACAAGCGGTCATGGCACGTTAATGGCCACTTTAATGAGGACTGTCTGTCCTGCATTGGAGCTCTATGTCGCCAAGTTGGACAATGCGAGAGCTTCAGACGACTATGGCTTCACAGCACAGTCTACAGCAGATGTATGTATAATTAATCCTGGCCACATGATTTTTAAGAATTCCAAATGACCCAGTTTTCTCCAGGCTGTGAGGTGGGCTGTGCAAATGGATGTGGACATCATCTCCATGAGCTGGACCGTCGAAAAATCCGAAGTAGATGAGACGAAAAAGCGCGCTCTGAGCGAGCTCGATGATGCGCTTGGAGAAGCGGCCAAAAGGAATATTTTGATGTTCTGCGCAGCAAAGGACGAGGGCCTCGAACAACCCAATGCAATCCCATATCCGGCAGCTTGCAGCACCAAAAACATCTACTTAGTCGGAGCCGCGACGCCCTCTGGAGGGGCGTCGACGTGGGTCAACAAGAGAGCGGTCGACTACCTCTTTCCTGGGACGGAGCTACGGGAGTCGCGGCCGATGCTGATGCCACCAGAGATGCCGACGGTCGACGGCAGTTCTCCTGCCACGGCGCTGGCCACCGGGTTGGCGGGGTTGCTGCTCAACATTTTGTCGACCGACACCAGTAAGACATGGAAGTCGCAAAAGACAGAGGGTCGACATGAAAGTATCGGCAACATCCTCACCTTCATGGCACGCGGCAGCAAGAAGTATGTGCAGGTGTGGGAGGTATTCGAGGAGTATATGAAGGACGACACCGAGGGTGATCTCAAAGTGCTCCAGAAGATGGTCAACGACCTTCTGGTGTACTCGAAAACGTCACACATCTGAGCAGAGTTGACGTTAGACACAGCGAGTTCTCAGGAAGGATGCAACGATGCTGGCAAACTGCTGTGCAGGACGTCTTCATCTCACAGCACAACTCAAATACGCCCAGATGGTTGTCCCCTGGCAGCAGTCATAGAGCACGTGGTGCTCACAGCTCTTCATGATGTGAGGAGAGCAGCACTCACGCGTACGATGGCCGGTTTGTATGTAATAATGCTGTCAGATGATGGAAATCTGTTGGAGGATTGATATAGCCCTTCCAGGTCTAAAAAATGCCGCGTTAGAGAGACTTCGTACGTGAAACGGAGAGATGGCCATCTGAAACGATTCCATTCACCCTCGAATGTCGAATCGGTACTGTTGTGATTAACTCTGCTGAGTGTAGAGGCCTAGGACTTCGTGGGTGCTACCTAGGTAGTCCTCCTTGCTCAGGAATCTCAGTGGCCCGCCGGTACTTCGTACATGACGCTAGTGTTGATGCTATCTTGCCGAAACTGATCCCTGTTCTCCGGATGGTCAAACCAGGAGCACGATCCCGGAGGAAAGCATGCTTGATAGCCTCCGCATGCTTCTTTCAGCTTTCTGCTACCCCAGTCTCCACAAAGGTACCCCGACCCCGGGATGTTCAAGCTTTCTCGACATAAGTAGTATTGTTCTGGAGCTTTGGGGTAGGTGGGCCACTAGTGCTGTTGTAATATCGTCGCTTCTGCATTGCAAATGGATGGACTACTCATCGACGCTCCTGGAGCAAAGCTCCGGTTTGTGATTCTAGACTCAACGTGGATCTCATCTCCAGTCGCGCAGGTATAAGTATCTCGTGCCCACCTCGAGATCATATTTTCGATCCAAAGCTGTCAACGAGAGAAATACTCAGAGAACTCATCAGCTTAGCACGATCGCTAGCCGCAAAAGCCCTCGTCACAAGCCTACCATGGCAAACCTCAAAGACACCAAAGACATCTCTCGGCTCAGTCAAGGCGAGACGACTCATGCTGAGTATCCTAACAGCGGCCGGAGAGACAGTCTCGCCGCACACGTTGAGTATGGCCAAAAAGGTCTCGGCGGCATTATCAAATCGCCTTATGTGTTTGGTGCCACTTTGCTCGCTTCTTTCGGTGGCTTCTCTTTTGGCTTTGGTAAGATCATCACCAAGTTGCTTTCAACAACCTAACGCGCACGCAATAGATCAAGGCGTGATCTCACTCATTCTTGTCATGCCGCAATTCCACAAACAGTTCCCGAAGACGGCACCCGATGCTCCACATTACGGTTTCAACGTGGGCTTTATGACGGGTATGCCTACATACAGTTTTCAAAGAGTACAGAAGATATGCTAAAGAGGTGTAGGCATGTTAGAATTAGGCGCTTTTATCGGATGTCTCTTCTTGCCTTTTATCGCCGACCGCTTCTCACGGAAATGGGCTCTGACTGTTGCTACCACCTTCTTCACAGTTGGTGCCGTGATTCAGTCAGCCTCCTACGACTACAATACCCTCGTAGCCGGGCGTTTCATCGGCGGCATTGGTGTTGGCACACTAGCTATGGGCGCTCCGCTGTACATTTCTGAAGTTGCGCCACCCAACCTCAGAGGTTCGCTGTTGGTGTTGGAAGCGATCGCAATCGTCATCGGAGCCATTGTGGCGTACTGGATTACTTACGGTACCAGGTAAGCTGCTCGAATGAATTTATTCCAAGTCAGTTGAACTCACGCGTCACAGGGATATTGCCAGCGACTGGGCATTCCGACTGCCGTTCGTGATTCAGATGATTCCAGCTCTTGTAGTTGGTATCGGAATACACTTCTTTCCTTTCTCACCTCGCTGGCTTGCGATGAGACACCGAAACGAGGAATCCCTGCGCTCTGTGGCTAAACTTCGACGCCTTTCGACTACCAATGAGCAAGTCCAGCTCGAATACAAAGCAATTCTAGCTGAAGTTCGAGTCCAAGAGAAAGTGGTTCAACACGAACATCCAGGTGTATCTAGTGACATTGTCCTCGAGATGTGGTCATGGCTCGACCTTTTCCGACCCAGGTACATGAAACGGACAATCATTTCGATTGCGATACCATTCTTCCAGCAATTCTCTGGCATCAACGCTTTCGTATACTATGCGCCAACCTTTTTTGCGGCTCTCGGACAGCCATATGAGATGACACTAATCCTGTCAGGTATGATCAACATATGCCAATTGGTCGCCGGCGTCCCAACCTTCCTGTTCCTGGATAACCTCGGGCGGAGGAAGATTGCTATCTTCGGAGGTTTTGCCATGGGAGTCCCGCACCTGATTATGGCTGGCATCGTCCACAAATACGATTCAAAATGGGCCGACCACCCCGGAATGGGCTGGTTCGGTGTTGCGCTGATTTACATCTACGTCCTGATGTACGCGTGCTCTTATGGGCCTCTTGCTTGGTGTCTCCCTGCCGAGTTGTGGTCAAACTCAAAGCGAGCAAAGGGAGTGGGTATCGCTACCGCGACGGTCTGGTGGGCGAATACAGTTATCGGCATCGTAAGTTGAGAACCTAGATCTCCTCTTCACTTCACGCATACTAATCTAAAACACCTAGGTCGTTCCGCAGATGCTTATTTCACTCGGTTACGGCACTTACATCTTCTTCGGCTGCTTCTGTTTCGCAGCAAGCATCTTCTCGATATTCATGGTGCCGGAGACTGCAAACAAGACTTTGGAAGAAATCGGGGACCTCTTTGGCGACAGCTCGGTGGCAGGTGAGGACGTTATCAGACAGGATGTGATGGAGGAGGTTTGGAATAATGCTGCTCCTGGAGCGAGGGTGTAGACTTGACTTCATTGAGTGGGGATCCTATGAAATGACTACCACGAGACAGTCTCTCGATCTTCACGTTCCGAGGTATCATATGCATTGACAGAATCATGGTACAAACTCTTGAATGAATATGCCGAGTTCGAATCCAAATTTAAGATGCGCCTGCATTCGAAGGGACACCGTATTCTTGTCTTTCAGTAGAGATGTGATCTTTGAAGATTAGTCTTAGCAGCTTTTACTACTCCCAAAACGCAAGCAGGAACAAGAGTGCTCCATCCATAGTGTTGTTGAATATTCTCTGCGTTTGACTCTAGAGTCTGCACCATTCGCAATGCACCTGAGAGTACGGTGAGTTCGCACGACGGACAGGAGGTTCCAGATATTTCATTCAATAGCGGGGAGCGATAACAGGACGATAAAAAGGTAGCCAACAATATCACAACGCCAAGCCCCAATGTCGATTGACGACAACACATTTACCGACCTAGGTAACCCCCCCGCGGGCCTCGAGGATTCAGACTCAAGCACGTTTAATTCGGGCAGCCACGTGTTGAAATTCTTTCTCTATGCGACTAGTCTGTCCCTCATCAAGATCCCACGAATACCTTCCACGACCGTGAACCTAGCAATAGCCAACCAACCGATAGGCAAATGCAAACTATGGAGCAAGAATTGCAGTAGATTGCCGACCGGGAGTTTACTTCCCCAATTAGTGGAACGTCGTGTACATACAAAATAGGAAAACTTTCCTAGCTGAGAAAACCTTCCTAATTAGGGCGACCCTACATACCTGCATCGAACACCCCCCGTTCACACCCCGTTCTAGAAGTGATCCGTGGGGAATAATGCTTTGAACAAAATTCGAAAGCGCACAGATTACCGAAAGTGGACATTCTACCTTCAAAAACTCAACCTCAATTGCTCCATTCGCTTGACCTATTTCTTACGACGAAAAAAGGCGCCATTCGAAAGACGATCACAGATGTATCCCTTTCTAGATGGGGAACCTTGCCCCCCCACTCCAGGCGAAATGCTCCATCAATGGATTGCGCACGGCTTGTTTAGTTCAAGGCAAGAAGCCCTTTATAAGGCATATATGGGAAACGCTTCGCAGCAGTCACATCCACATTCGCATTCGCATTTCTATGCAGCAAAACCCTGAGTTAGCAAACTTTTGTGACAAACATCAACAACAAACATGCTGACCCTCGCGACTCTACTGCTAGCCAGCAGTGCAGTAACTTACTGCATCGTCTGGCCGGTTATCTACTACCTCCTTGACCCCAAGGGCCTCCGCCGGTACAGCAGATTCTGCAGCTTTGCCGGCGTGACCGACCTCGCGTACTGCTGGCTCAGTGAAAGCGGGTTCCGCTCGCGAAGCCTGTACGAATTGCACAAGGAAAAGGGGCCGATCCTGCGAATCGGGCCGAATGCCCTGTCGTTTGGAGATATCGCCGCTATCAAGGACATCTACGGGCACGGGACCAAGTGTACGAAGGATCTGAAGGAGACGGTCGTCGCGGGGTCGCATACGCATCTTTTCGACAGCCTCGACAAGGCGGAACATGCTCGCAAGCGCAAGGTGCTGTCTGCGGCGTTTGCGATCAAGAATTTGGAGAATTGGGAGTTCAAGGTCGCTGAGGTCATCGCGAAATTGGTGGGTGTGTTCGACGGGCATTGCATAGCGCCGCCAGCAGGAGCAACCACCAGCACCAGCACCAGCACCAGCACCAACAACAGCAGTAGTATTAGTAATAGTGCGAAGGAGCTTGGTCAGGATAATGTTGACCTTACTACCGTCGACTACAACAAGTGGGTCAATTTGTTCACCATCGAGGCAATCAACAAAATCGCTCTATCGGCGGACTTGGGACTGTTCGAACAAGGCAACGACGAAGTCACTGCCGAAAAGCTCAACGGCGAGACCTATCGTGCACGTTACCGGCACACTCACAACCACATGGCAAGAGCGCAAGCGACCTTCGTTTGGTCGTACAAGCACTATCATCTGCTCTGTCGCCTGTCCAAGGTATTCCCCAAGTGGCGGCAGATCTGGAAAGCGTCCGAACCATGGGGCGACATCGTCTACCACCAGGCTGCAAATCGACGCCGGCGCTACGAGGCCGGAGAACAGTTAGACGATTTCTTCTCATCCCTCATGGACGACAAGAACGGCAACGCCAACAACCTCGAATGGGGAGAGATCGTCGCGGAAGTCGGGGCGATCATCAACGCCGGCGCCGAAACCACAGCCATCGCGCTGACGCAAATCCTCGACTTGCTCATGCGGAACCCGGCCTCGTTGGAAAAGCTGCGAGCTGAGCTCAACTCGGCCCTGGAAGAGGACGAGGTCATCGCCCCCTACGACCAAATCAAACACCTCCCTTACCTCCGTGCCTGCCTCGACGAAGGGCTCAGACTGATTCCTCCGACCTCGGCGGCCCTCGCACGACGAACACCGCCTGAGGGCGCACAGATTCTAGGCGAGTGGATCCCTGGAAACACGACCGTTTGCATGGGTATCTACGGAGCCCATCGGGATCCGAGTGTCTTTCCCGAGCCCGAGCAGTTCCGGCCGGAGCGCTGGCTGGACCCGGATGCACGGCGACAGATGGAACCGTATTTCATTCCGTTTTCCGCGGGAGCCCGTGGCTGCATTGGTCGCAATATCTCTTACCTCGAGCAGGCGATGGTGCTGGCCACGATTGTCCACAGGTATGGATTCGCGTTCCCTGAGCCGGCCTGGGAACTCAAACGCCATGAAGCGTTTAATTTGTTGGTTGGCGAAATGCCGATCCAGATATGGAAGTTGAGGAGTTAAGAGGTAGCATAGAATCATGGGTTACTCAGCGAGAGGGGGCCCGGGGAAGGGATTTTTAGAAATCCACTGACCTGTTTGGCTTGGTTTGTCTGTCAGACAGCCAAATAAATTTAATGTTTCGTGATGATTATTATGCCTCCCCCTCTTGATTCTTTGTCGCAGAGTTGCCGGCCCTGCGATAACTTCCAACTTGTGTAGTTATTATTCATGTTCGGTGTCCTCCTCAGCCCATGTTTCCCTGAGGTATGCGACCACATTGGCCGCAGGCCAGGCGTTTCTCGTCTCCAACGTCTCCAAAAGCTGGATGATCGCATTCTGCACCTTCCAGTCACTGTTATCGAAATACGAGCCGCACAAGTTGACAACAACCGCAGCCGTGACCATGGCAGTAGCTTGCTTCTGGTTCGCGAGGGCCAACCCGCAGATCTTCAACACCGCTGAGCGAGTCAGCACCGATAGTGACTGATGCGCCTTCCGCGCTTTCACACCTAGATGCGGGAGGTGCGGGTCGTACGCAGCGAGCAAGAGAGAAGCGATTTCCACGTGCTGCATTGCTAATATATGCACGTCGCTGCTGTACCAGATCTGCGGGAAGATTTGGTCGTCTGAACTCGGTCTGTAGAAGATAGGTCGGAAGGAAATGGGCTGCTGCGATTCCCACGTCCGCTCGAACTTTTTGAGGGCTGTCCACCGGTCGATGCGCGATCTGCTGCTTTCGAAGTCTGGCTCCGATGTCGAGTGTTGTGAGTTGCTGTGCCGGGCGTAGTTAATAGATCCGCCGAAACAGAATTTGAGGACATCTGCCGTCCACACGAGGATGCGGTTTGCCCAGACAAAGTCATCCGCTGGGGCAGGGATGGTGAGGAGCTCGAAGTCGTTGTAGGGGCAGATTGGGAGCCGTACAGGTCGGCGGAAAAACAGGACCGAGCAGATCTCTTCCCGTAATGCTGCTAGGCAGGCGGCGTGTCGCAGAGAAACGGCCTCCGACACGAATGGGTCGAGATCCGGGGGCGGAGCTTGGATCTTGTGAATTGCATAGAACGATTCGTCTTGCTGGGAGCTAATCACTCCACGGATGACACCAAGGTATATCTCGGAGTCTTGACCGGTAAAAGAAGCTGTATATTTCGATGTTAGTATGCTTGGCACCAAGCCGAGAAACTAAGATTGCGCCGTGAGATTCATCTCGTGTGACTTACTGTCCATTTGTTCGTAAAATCGAAGAATGGTAGCTGCAGTTAGGGCATCTTCATTTTATTGGTGGTTCTGGTCATTTGATAGCTCGATAAGATCAGCGATGCATCGATTGTGGTACTGGACAGCAGCTTGGTCATCGAGTTCAGGTAGATCTACCCCTTCGTAGGTAACGACACTGCTGCTATCACGTATGTGGCACAGGCGGACCAGGTGCCGAGCAGACACTGTAAGAATGGCATGTAAAAGGACGGGGCGGTACATCGCTCGCAATGGTACGATAAGAGAGTAATGTCTGTCCCGGTCAGTCACTTCGAACTAAGCGCATGTCAGTAGCAGCCCTTTGGGCAAAGATTGCTAGTAAGCATGACCGGACCTACCCATGGTGCTAGCGTTTCCACGAAGTGACGGACTAAACAGGCTTCCTGTACGCTGAGGAAGGCACGCTCAGGCAAACTGTTTGAAGATGGTCTCACCGATGGAGGCGACAGAGTTTGGATAAGATGAGGTGTATCGCCATTGCACCCTTCGGGTCTTCGGGATGGCGGAGACATGTCGGCCTCGACGGAGTGGTGGTGCCAATCGCGAGTCAAATATCTGTCCATGTTGATGGTGTGGTATGGGTCACTGTGATTCGAAAGCGGAGATAAATGAAGCGGTCCAGTTGTTGGCATCGCCGATATGCTGTTCGATCGGACCACACTGCGACGATAATCGGCGTGCAGAGTGTGTTGCGCATTCGCCTCGTGGGCAGAGTTGTGGCACGCCGCATCGTCACCATGATCAGGTCCATCCTCAATCGTAGCGTGCTCTACCTCTGGTGAGGTTTCATGGCCTTTGACAGCGCCTTCTGGAGGGCGCTCCTTATCAATGTCGCCCTCTGAGGAAAAGTCCGTTCTTGCACCTGCACTACCAGGAGCAGCGTCAATGAACGAGATCCGATGCAGATGGTTAGTCGAAACCCAGGTCTGGTCTTTAGAGAAGCCCAAGCTTGGATATGGCGGACCAGTATTCTTCGAAAATCTGATCCTTCTGCGAGAACGGATACAATCTTTTTGCGCTTTGCTACAGTGCACGCAAGGATTTTCTTCGCCGCATTTCAGATGCTTTGCGCGACAACGATTGCAGGGAGGCATTCGAAAGGAACGCGAGAAACTGCATGGTAGGATAAAGATGCTGATTGAGGGCTGTTTGCTGATCAAACCAAAGTGTTTCGAAATATACTCTGAAATTCCAGAACCCGAGATGGAGAACCAGACGCAAGAGGAAAGAACTTCCTCAAGCGGCGCTGTCCGGGTCTACTCCCACGATAATATTTCTGGAACTTGAATGACAAATGTTCACTCAACAAGGTGCAGAATCGAAACGTTGTGAATGACGCGCGGGTCACTGGCCCGCTATGTACAGGTGATCTCGTCAAGTTTGTTTGAACCTGCAGGGCCCAGCAGGACTAGGGATCCTCACACGCCCGTCACGTACAGACTAATTGCGGATCGAGAATCAAGTTGGCGCCCTGCACCTCATAGCAGCTCGCAAGAGCTGGGGAAGGCAGAAGCTAGAGCAGCTGTTTTGCGGGGTAAGTACAGACCTCATGGGTCCAAGGTTTGGACTTCCAGACTAGGCAAGGTTTTCTTGTCCCCTGCAACGCAGTGCTGAGGATGAATCTGAACTTCTCGAAATCACTGACACAAGCGATTACTGTTGACGACGACATCAGCATTTCTTTGCTCTACAAGTCACTCCTAAGCCAGATTCAGAAACAGCTTGCCCATTAGGGACGGGACGCCTTAAATTTCTGCACGCCTTTTGACTCTCTAGTTCTAGTTCCAGGCCCGGAGACTGTCCTGCGAATTCAAGGAATATATTCTAGACCAGACACAAGACTTTAGAAAATGGGTTTGAAAAAATTCACATCTTCTTAAGTCGAATAGGCGATCACAGACGAGCTTTACTCACCCGATTTCTGCAATTTGAAGATATTGCAAACCCTTTGAATTGGCCCATAATATCTCCCATACCATAGACGATGCCTCTTACCTCGACCACAGTCCCAATCCCAATCAACTATGTGCTAGTGCTCTACCCGGCTCACCAACTCCTCGACTCTGCGGGACCCCTCGACATTCTCAGCACCCTCACCAAACAATCTTCCGTACCCAACACAGATATCACCCTCACAATCGTTTCGGAAACGCTCTCTCCCATCCCGCTTGCTCCTGTCCCGCCACCAGGAGCGGACTGGACTTTTGATGAAATGCCAGAACTTCAAGCTTCGCAAGGTGGGAAAGGGAAGGTACGCGGGAGCGGGTTCGACATCCCAATCCTTCCACATGTGACATTCTCGCAAGCACTCGAGAGTCTGAAGAGGACGGGCGGGAAGATAGAGGTGGAAAATCCCCATGGAGAGATCGAGGAACGAAGTGTAGATGTATTGCTCATCCCCGGCGGGATCGGAAGTCGAATTTACAGGGTCGATGAGCGAACAGGTGAGAAGGTGCTCAATGTGCAGAGCGCTGTGGAATTTGTCAGCGACGTCTGCTGGAATGGATGGGTTCAGAGCGCAGTGCTCACAGTATGCACGGGGAGTGATTTGCTGGCACGGACGGAGGTGCTGCATGGTCGCAGGGCGACGACCAATTGGGCTGCATTTGAGATGGTCCGACGACGGCATGAAGAGGCAGGCAGAGATATCGGGTGGCTGAAGGGGCGCAGGTGGGTCCGAAGCTTACCGGAAGAAACGCAGAATCGAAAGGCTTCTGAGAGGGAAGGCAGTACGACAGCAGGCGATCGAGTGTTTGAGCGAGAAGTATGGACGAGTGCGGGCATCAGTGCGGGCATGGATTTGATGCTGTGGTTCATCGCGGAGGTGTACGGCTTGGAATTAGCCAGGACGATCGCTAAACGCTTGGAATATGAATGGAGGGAAAGTGTGAAACAAGGAGACGTTGATCCGTACTACGAGTGATCATTGGGTTCGCGAGGAATACTAGACCTGTGCATGCAGTTTTAAGGCGACACGTCAAATGGCAAAATCGGTGTACAAAACAACCAAGGCTCTCGGGATCTTTTCCTTCTTGATCGAGCTGGTCCAGCAATGATGACCATGTGTGATTGTGGGCGCAGCAAACATCCGGAGAGTTTGCTTTCCTTGTACTCCAGGCATGTGTGCGGAGACCTCTGAAGTGGACTTGTACACTTTCAAAATCGATTGCTCGCAGATCGTGATACGGCTGTCTGAGGGGCTCTGTGCAAAATAAATTCCGAGCGGATCAGTCCAGATTGGTCTGACTGTAGAAAGGAAGCGGAAGCGGATTGCTTCTTGGATTTTAATGTTGAAACCTCCATCGACGACTTTTGGTCAGAGCCCATTGAGGTCAGCTACGCAAAGCATGGAGCTTCATCCGGGGGGTCCAGATTAGGTCCTTGCGCAATGGAGATCTTTTTGTTTTTGTTTAAGTCAGAGACTCGAAGAATTGGAGATTCTTTTTCCGCCCGCATGAGCCACTGGCTCGGTGAGTTGTCACGTGGTTGTTTAAAACGTGGAAAAAGCCGCTTTCGAAAAAAGGCAGGTCCTGCGAGGCTTTGAAGATAACTTTTTGGAGGTCAGATACTAGATACATACGATCGCATGTTAGAAAACTTACATTCCCAATCCTTAATGGTAACTTAACCGCCGACTCACGATTGCAGGGGTGATCTAAGCAACCTCCAAATGTTCGAGGTATAAGGATCTCCAAATTTCGTATTCTTCACAGCCAAGTGTCAAGACCTTTGCGTGTGGACTCGCGTAAGGGAACCACCTTAGCCAGCCAGTCTGCAGCGGACTAGACCCCCAAGGCCGGGTGACTGACTGACTGCACAAACAATAAATTATACATACTTCAACGAAGAGACCTACACCGCTCAATACATCTCCGCATACCTGATCACACTCCTGCGGTGTTTGCGCTATTAGTGTGAGCGCACAATACACTCTAAACCAACTCTACCAAATCTACAGTATCGACAGCAGCTCTCCAGGAAGTACGAGTATAAGTACAAGTATAGCAGCAGCAGCAGCGACGACAATGTCCCGCTCGGCAACGATCGCGGCCCAGACGCTCAGCACGCTCGGCGCCATCTGCTGGTCGATCCAACTCCTCCCGCAGATCCACATCAACTACCGACGCAAACACACGCAGGGGCTGCAGCCGACAATGATGCTGCTGTGGGCCAGCGCGGGCCTCCCACTCGGCGTGTACAACATCGTCCGCGGCTTCCCCGTGGCGCTGCAGATCCAGCCGCAGATCCTGACGCTACTGAGCTTGGTTACCTGGGCGCAGACGCAGTACTACGCGGATCCCGCTGACACTACCAATACCAATACCAATACTGCTACTACTAATATTGCTGCTGCGCATACTGGTGCTGATGTTATTGGTACTGGCGACGAGACCAAGAAATCCCGAAGCGCACGATGGTGCGCAGCAGTGCTGGCACTTGCATGTTCAATCGCCGGTGGTGTGGAAGTCGGCGCCGTTTACGCGATCCGCTCCGGGACGCGGGGCCGAAACATGAGCGCCGAGCAGGTGGAGTATTACTGGCCCGTGGTGACGATGGGGGTGTTGAGCGCGGTGCTGCTGTGTGCGGGGGTCGGGCGGCACTACGTCGATATCTGGCGGGAGCGGACGGTGCGCGGGATCAGTTTCCTGTTTGTGGGCATCGATGCGCTGGGCGACTTGACGAGCCTGGTCGCCGTGCTTTGCTGGTGGAAGGCCGGTGACGAGAACGGAAACGGAAACGGAAACGGGAAGAGCAGGCTGGATGTGCTGGGCTTGGTGGTGTATGGGAGTGAGCTGGTGCTGTGGATCGGCGTCATGGCGTGTGGTGTCTGGTATAATTTGAGGCCGTGGGTCAAGGAGAGATACTTCCGTGGACGGGTGTTGGCGCAGCAGCAACAACAAGAACTTGCAGATACGAGACGGGCGGACACGTTAGAGCATAACGGTGCTGAGGGGTATAGGATTGATGTGGCTAGGCCGCGTGGGAGCGCAAGTGGGAGTGGGCGTGCCAGTCTTGTCAGTGCAACGAGCTCTTATGCGTCCGGCACCGTTTTCCGCACGGCGTCGGGTCGGCCAGTGGCGATCGATGCGGAAGACTGGGATGGTGGAAGGCTCAGCGCCGGCCACGATGCGCTCAGGCTGCGGAACATTGTGCAAGTATGATGAAATCTATAGAGACAAAAACCGGCATGATGTGGGCAATCCGAGAATAAGAGCTCTAAACCCGTAGAGCTACAATGTTTTCTGGACCGTTTTTCTACTTTCTCTTGTTAAACATCTAAACCCCCCGTGTGCAACAAACCTTGTGTGCTCTTGACCGACCCCCATAGATCGTCCATCTTTCAACTTGCGCTAGACCATATCCGTGTGGCTTAACACAAACAATTGTGTTTGCTATTTGGCAATCTGTGCTACTGCGAGAGTAAGCTTCTAGATTGCGTCGATGTGGTGATTTATTCGCCAGGTATATATCAAAGATAACAACCACCAGCGACCAGACGGATGGTGTACATGGTCATCGCTTGTCAAAGACTTAAATGTCGGACCGTAGGGGTGTGAACAGCCACAACAATGCGAGTTGGAAGGACAAATCGGGTGCAGGTGCCAAGATACGAAGCAGATAGCCGTATTTTTGAACTTTGTTGGTCGACTAAGCACAGCGTGTAGCTGGCTTCGGAAGATAACGTTGTAGGAGAATTCCGGCACGGGGGGGACGAGAATGGGGGCGTCTTTCTGGCATTTCTCACAAATGGCGCTGAAAGACCGGCTCGCTGTGAAAGCAATTCAGGCACTGAAATCAGGAGGGGTGGGTCGGAAAGGAAGCCGTATCTCTGTGTGAAAGTGTGAAGCCCGCTGTGTTGACACGCCGATGCGTGAATGTCTAAAAAGAGTGCGGGAAAGAGTTGTATCTTCTTGCTCGTTGCTCGGATCGGAAACCAGATTCCAAGCCATGCGTGCAATGGCGAAACTCGAACGTTCGATGCAAAAATTTCCCGAAGAAAGCCAAACCTGGGGAAGGTGAACGAAGTAGCTTGGTGGTGTAGGCCTTCACTTTGGTAGTAGTGCTAGTTAGTGCAAACAGCAAAATTTTGCCTACGGACCGATTTGATGTTTTTTCCAGCAATCATAGATTTTTGTGGTGCTGGTCGTGTGGAGTTCTAGGATATCTTTCATTGCTCCGTTCAGAAAATGCAGCTCTCCTTGCGCTTTGACGACTTCTTTCGAGATGGAGACCGGGATGGCGATGCCGGGTCTGCCACCAGAACGCCAGCATTTCTTGTGCAGAGTGGAGTCGTGGGAGCAGTCAAGATTAGAAGTCTTCCCGAATCACTGGCCGCCGAAGCCGATATCAAGCTTGAAGTGTACTTGCAAGGTATAGGACCGCAGAACGGTTACAAAGAAGCGAACTGACACGGCCAGGGTTTATGAAACTCGAGCTTGATACCAGTCTCAGGAACGACTCCGATTACCGGGTGGCTGTCGAGAAGGAGGTTGGTAGATAGCCGCAACACAAGCTCGGGACGCTGACGAGGATAGATCTTGTTCATGACTCAAGCATTGCCATGGCAGCATTTCGCAAGCAACGGAGCCAGCAATGAGAGAATTTACCCCTTCAATTTCGACGTGCAGTCTTGGATTCGCCTTGAACACGAGCAGAGCCCCCATCATCGCAACATGGCAACAAGAAGTCATTTCATGTCCCTACCGCCGTCGTTACAGCACGAGATCTGTTCATCACGGCCGAGAGCTCTGCAACCACGAGCAAGCGCTCGGGTAACATATCAGCTGACAGTGAGACTGTTCAACCGCATCCGAACCTTCCAACGGATCGTACAGCCCATAATGTTGCTTTTTGCTCACGACTCGGCCCCTCCACTATGTACGTCACACTTCAATGGTGAGTATCGACCAGTAGGCGAGGCAAAACTTCGAGACAAGCTGTTCCGCAAGATCGGAGACCTTTCAGTGATCGCCCAGGAGCCGAAACCAGTCCACCTCAGAGCGGACGGAGGATTTTCGCTAATTCAGCTACCCATCACGCTTCGATTGGCGCGGCCAAACAGTGATGCCTTCCCGGTGGACGGATTTTGTGTGGAGGCGGAAGCAACGTGGAAATTCAGGTTTACGACGTTCGTTTCGCTCCTGGAGCAGCGATCGCCGCCAACATTGAAGCAAGCGCTGGAGTCCCCGGTCACAGGCCACGCACGGTCATCCCTGAATCCCCGATCATTCAGGGCGGTGTGGCGGAACTGGCAGGCCTGCAACACGGGGACAACATCCACTTGCGTGGAGAGCGAGCAGTCACTTTGGCTGAGCTTAGATGGGTCAGAAGTGATGACACCAACATTCTGGAGCCCGTTTCTGAGCAGGAGGTACAGTATCTGGCTGCAACTGAAGGTCACAAAGCCAGGAAATGCAAAGATAGAGATCGAAGTGCCCATCCAGCTCGGAATAGAGTCGGCATCGTCGCCCGCGCACGAACAAAGTCTGCGATCGAGCGGGCATGGAAATGGCAATGGTCTATTTGCAGATGCGGAAGGGGGCGAGTTGTTGCCTCAGTACGTCCGTTAACGTGGGACACACTGGATTCAAGTTGTTTTGTTCATGTCTTAAGCTCGGAGATACCCCTGAGTGCGGGCGTTGCAATGGAAAATGAATTGATTGCTTTACACCTCGCGAATTACTTGCACAGCACGAACGTGACATTCCCCCCATTGAGTCAAGTAGCAACAAGTAACAACTCTGCCTGATATCGTACGTGCGAATACAATATATATCAATCCTCGTGATCCCCTTACAGTTGCTGATGAAAGCCGAGCTTAATATAGGATTTGTGTGGACACTGTGGAGTGAATACGGCCGCTAGCCTAGGCACTCTAGTTGACTCAGGCAGAATACGACCCCAAGACCACAGCTAGGCTGAGCTAGGCAGCCTCTAGGCAGCCGCCCTTCGACTCAGCCTTTTTTTCAATGTTGGGCAGCAATACCTCGTGCTTTTGTCGGTGCAACAGCTCTGAGCAAGTAGCAAGTGGCTTTCTGTAATCAACTGAATTTCGTGCCGAAGGGCCGTACAATCAAATTCCAATCCGATCTCAAACAATCATCGTCGAGAGACGTGGCATGATATTCTTGGCCAAGACAGTGTTGGAAGCCTGAGCGTGTTACTCCGTACATGCGAGGATCAAGCCGGTAATCCCCGCACCGCATGAGGGGCTAATGCTTGGCGCCAAAGATGATCGAACCACTTCAATTCTCTAACCTGAATGTTCTCGTTTTTGAAAGCGAATATCTTCACAACGACGACAGATGTTAATTAATGGATAACCAGCCCTTCCCCTGCATTTTAGGTAGCTCGCCTTGGCAAAAGCTTTATTTTTAGCCAATGATTGGCATATTTTCATGGGTTGGCCAAGTGGTGAGGATCTCGGTGGCTGAATATAGAGTTTCGGTTCATCCGAGCTATGTAAAATGCAGGGGAGGGACTGTAGATGAGATCTCAAGGCGTGGGTAAGTTTTATAAGCTTTCCTCTGTGCTACCTTCGTCGCATACCGAAATTCTAGGTTCGAAGGTTATATTACACCTAGAAAAGTCCACATTCTAGTTTGGGATGAGAGTCCAACTTAGAATCATTCCTAGCGACTTTGGAATCGCTCAATTAGGCCCAGTCTGAGGTCTGGCCTGATGCAAACCGATAGGAGCATCGATTACTGAGATCATCTGCTTGCGGTAATAACGTCGAGCCAATCTTTACAATGGTCTGTCGTGTCTGTCAAGATGTCTTGTACAGCTACAAAGGTCGAAAATCTGGTGCCACGCGGCTACGGCTTGAATTCGAGCACCACGCAACATACCAAAATCTGGAGGATACCGCAAACACCAAAAGTTGCTACATTTGCGGCGTGATTAGGGACAAATGGCGGCAAAAAGGGATCGAGACACGACCTGTCGATCCGGAAGGGAACTCGAAGAAAATTTTATCCGCGATCTTGAAAAGTTTCCAGGACAAACCTGGCTTGTATGGCCTTGACTTCAAGGTCCAGCACAGTGGGATGATAGTCGCAAGCTTCGCTATCAAAGAAAAGGATGCTTCGTCCCCAGAAACTGCCCGTACTCTGCCCATCAGCGACACTACTGCTGCTGATCAAGTGGTTGCCATGGCCAGAGGTTGGGTGGACAATTGTGATGCTAATCACGCGCGATGCGGCAAAACTTCCGGGCAGGAGCTTCCTACAAGACTCGTGCACATCAGAACGGAGAACAGCAAGACCCGACTTCGGCTCGTCTCAAACAGACAGACTGCTGTGGAGAAAATACCAGGCCGCCCCGCCATCGAAGGCAAGTATGTTACCCTTAGCCACTGCTGGGGAGGCAATTTGTCCTTCAAAACCACGCCATCTACGCTAGAGGCGCACCTAGAGGACATCCCGATTAATCGGCTTCCTGCCACCTTCCGAGATGCGATCACATTTGCCCAGAAGCTAGGGGTGGAATGGATCTGGATTGATGCTCTTTGCATAATTCAAGATCAACCGTCAAAAGATGACTGGCTGCTGGAGGTCTCCAAGATGCGCCAGTACTACAGAAACTCCTTCCTGAATATCTCCGCGACACATGCACGCAACGGCTCGGAGGGTCTCTACCGGACAAGAGACAATGCGGCGGCATGGATTGGCGACGTGACACTACGCACTAACGAGGTCAAGATCTCGCGCACGGGTGCTTCGAACGACCGGCCAGAATATTCTTCGTGTATTATACTCGACCTCGACTTCTGGCAGCAAGCTGTAGAAGCTGCGCCCGTCAATCAACGATCCTGGGTCTTCCAGGAAAGGATACTTGCTCCGCGAGTGATTCATTTCTGTCGGGATCAAATCGTGTTCGAATGCCGAGAGCAAGAGTTGGCAGAGTGCCGGCCTGATGGGTTACCCATATATCAAATGCAAAGATATCGGCTCGTTGAAGAAGCACGTTTGAAGAGCTTCGACGTCGACACAGGGAGGCGGCTCAGGCTGGACAGATTGAGATTGGCTCGATTGAAAAATAACCCAAGCCCAACGCTCACCGAAAACGATCCGCAGGTCCAACGGCTGTATCTGTACGAGCTCTGGAAGCGTCTCGTGGATGTATACACTAAATTGGGCTTGACGGATCAAATGGACCGCTTGGTCGCATTGTCCGGTATCGCTCAAGAAATGGCTGCAGCAATGGAGTCCTGTGGTCTTGAAAACAAATACATTGCGGGAATGTGGCAAGAATCTATCACCAGCCAAATCCTATGGCGGGTCAATGAGGGGAATGAAATTCACCGCCAGCCATTCGAGGACACCAGGCCGAGGAACTTTAAAGGAGAACCGATCTATCGCGCACCGTCGTGGAGCTGGGGTTCTGTCGAGACGAAAAGAGGTATCTACTTTCCCGAGCCTACGGATGGCGCCGTCGAGCCCTTGATCAAGGTGAAGGTGGTTCGTCTAATCTACAAAAGCGGTGAAGACATGTATGGGCCCTTGACAGATGGCTACATTATTGTCAAAGGGGTGCTCCGGAAGATTGAGCTAACCGATACGAGAGCGCCGAAGCTGCAAGCGGCAGTGTCAACACATACGCACATGCGTGAGCCATATTCTTTGCTGAAAGGGGCGAGAGCTTCGATTGAAGGTCTGCGGCCTGCTACCTTTCACATGTCATTGAGGCTTGATGTATGTGGTGCACTAAAGCCAGATGAGTTTTGCATGCTGACAGATGCTCATAGCTCGGGCTGACCAAAAACTCGGCGCTAGCATTGGCAGCTACCACATGCTGTCTCCTGCTCGCGATACTTTTGGACATTCTCATACTGAGTCCCTTGTTCAAGATGCATAGCGCAACACAAGATGCCCTCAACTATGCAATCCGTCTTTTCCTGGTGGCCGCGATAGCTATACCCACCGTCCAGCTTTTGACAGTCGATCTACACCTATTTCCGCTTCGCCGCCAGCCTGCACCATCATCGCCAGGCGCATCGTTTCTTTCCACTCCAAATCGGTATCACTGGCGTGTCGTCAAAGACGGTGTCCCATCCGGCGACATCTACGAAAATGTCTTCCTTGACAGTCCCGCGTCGAATCCTTCGATCTTTGGTCCTGAAGGCCGTGTGTACTGCATACCAGCACTCGAAGACTCTGACCACTTGACCTGTCTTATTGTGCAATCTACAGACAGTGGTGATTATGGTGTTCGGTACAAGCGAGTGGGACTGGCGAAGGTGTCGACGCTGTATGGTGACACGAAGGATATTCTGGACCTCAGGACTGCGCCCGGGCACAACAAAATCAAGGATGGACAGTACTATTATATGCCGAAGCTGGACAAACAGAGCAAAGAGCAGCAGGGCGCCGATAGCGACACGCCGGATCCATCAGTTGATGGTGAGAGCACGATTTGCATTATCTGATGAGATGCATCACTATCCGGGGGTAGCGCCAGAAACGGCACAGCGGTGTTCAGCGTCCGAACTCTAGACGAATATCGACCAGTATTAATGCCCGCGACGTCGCCGCGGGTATATAGCTGATCTTTATGTATATACTGAAGAGGAGGAACGTTTTCGCTATCTAAACGTAACCGCGTAAGCGCTAATATCTTAGTGGCGAATATACAAAGATCTATACCGAGCGACGGGGCGGCGAGACGAGCAAAATCTATACGAGCTATTCCTCTTCCATCTACGCCAAGAGCTCCATAGCGTTGCGCGCAGCGTTGCGCAACTTCAAATCTTGCGTTGCGTTGCGCAGCTGGCCAGACCTGACTCTAGCACATGATCCGACACCTGTTTTGTCCGTGTCTTGCCTTTGCCTGGTTGTGCTCATCTGTCTTCTTGTTAATAGCAGAAGTATTCCCGTTCAGCTCGTTCACACACTAGGCCGCATTTTGCGGATTTGAGCAACTGTATCATGTACGTGACGCTCTTCTTCAGACTGAAATTGATCCAGAGACACAGTTGTAAGGCACAGCCATCGGCCTTGTGTTTCGAGACATACCGCAGGATGATGTGTAGAGTCTGTCTGGGAAGTGTGTCATTGTCTAGAGTCAGCTTCATCTTCGGATGCGATAAAAGGCTTCCGCACAGACATCCGTCTGTCCGGATCAGATCTCCGACCCTTAAACCTGACCAGTTTTGGCTGGTCTTGAACCGCTCAGCCTTGCGAACGACACCAACGGCTCCCTGCACTGCTACGCCGTGCTTCTTCGTTCGACTGATGACAGCTAACCGTTCTGATAGACCACCAGCAAAGCCGTGTCCATGGGGCGACGTCAAACGCGTTACTACTAGCTATAGTTTATAGAATCTGAGAAGACGGCGGCGCTCCTACTTTATACTTCGTACTTTATAACGGACCGTCCCGGTCTATAAGCGCTAAATATTATAAGCTCGAGGTGAACGTAGCACGTGACATTTCCTGCGTTTCTAAGCGTGAGATCAGCCGTACTGCGGATTGGGTTCGCTCAATCGCCCGTGGACAAGTTTAAACCCCGCTAATCTCCGGGTTCTTCCAAAATTTTGTTGCGAAGAACAGTCGGAGTAGCGAGAAAGTTGACACCAAGCCTTTCCTCACATCTGGAAGCGATACGGTCAAGTCAAATCAAACAAGATGGGGGTCGGCAATCGTATGAAGAAGCAGGGCATGCCCATGACGCTTGAAGAGCTGGGGATCGACCGCAAGAGGAAGAGTGAGAAGCCGGCGAGCAGATCGACGGTGAAGAAAAGAAGAACCTCGGACGATCTTGTCCAGCCTGAGCCCGAGCCCGAGCCTACTAAGCTAGTCAAGCTCGACCGGGCCATGCGCCAGGAGCGCGAAGCAAAGGCCGAGAAGAAAAAGCACAAGCAGGAGCAGAAGCAGAAACTGATCAACAACGACGCCCAAATCACGGTGCCTCCTGTTCTCTCTGCGCCTGTCGAGGACGACGTCGATCACGACGAGGACCAAATAGAAGAAGTCGTTGACGATGACGACGTAGAAATGAACGAGAACGATCTCGTTGACGACCAGATGGAGGAATTGGCACTAGAAGAACTTGAAGAACTTGAAGACGCCAGCGACTCGGTCTTTGACTCAGATGACGTGGAACAACAGCCGCAGGGAATGTTCTCGGAAGACGAGGACTCAGACGCCGTCGAGACTCTGAACGCGGCCAACATCGAAGGCCTGTCTCGGAAGCTGGACCAAGAACAAGCCCAAATCGAGGCAGAAGCACAGCAAGAGCTGGAAGACGACGCTTTGCAGACCAATATCGCAGACAAGGGCCTGCTGGATGGCCCTGACCAGGCGAATCTGCTTGCCCCCAACCTCAAACTCATCCACTCCCGTATCACTGAGACGGTGCGAGTCTTGGGCGATTTCTCCCGCCTCGCAGACAAGACCAAATCACGGGCCGACTACACGCAGCAGCTTCTCAACGACATCTGCGTCTACTACGGCTACACGCCCTACCTCGCAGAGAAGCTATTCAGCCTGTTCAGCCCAGATGAAGCATTTGCCTTCTTTGAAGCCAACGAAACGCCTCGTCCCATGGTCATTCGAACCAACACGCTCCGCACGAACCGTCGCACTCTCGCCCAAGCACTCATCAATCGCGGTGTGCAACTCCAGCCGGTCGGCAAATGGTCCAAAGTCGGCCTGCAAATCTTCGAGACCTCGGTGCCTCTCGGAGCCACTCCCGAGTACCTGGCAGGCCACTACATCCTCCAGGCCGCATCGTCCTTCCTCCCCGTCATGGCTCTCGCCCCGCAAGAAGGCGAACGCATCCTCGACATGGCCGCCGCACCCGGCGGTAAAACAACGTACATCAGCGCGCTGATGCGCAACACGGGCTCCGTCTTCGCCAACGACGCCAACCGGGCGCGAACCAAGGGCCTCATCGGCAACGTGCACCGCCTCGGCTGCAAGAACGTGATCGTGTGCAACCACGAAGCGCAGAAAGCATTCCCCAAGATCCTCGCCGGCTTTGACCGCGTGCTGCTCGACGCGCCCTGCTCCGGCACGGGCGTGATCGGCAAGGACCCCAGCGTCAAAACATCCAAGAACGAGCGCGACTTCCTCGCCCTGCCACACATGCAGAAACAGCTGCTCCTCGCCGCCGTCGACTCGGTCGACCACGCGAGCAAGTCCGGCGGCTACGTCGTGTACTCGACCTGCAGCGTCACCGTCGAGGAGAACGAGCAGGTCGTGCAGTACGTGCTGCGCAAGCGGCCCAACGTGGCCATCGCCGACACGGGCCTGGGCGCGTTCGGGTCGCCGGGCTTCACATCGTACCAGAGCAAGAAGTTCGACGACCGCATGAGCTTGAGTAGACGCTACTTTCCGCATCGAGAGAACGTCGACGGGTTCTTTGTGTGCAAGCTCAAGAAGACGGGTCCCAGCACGGCCAGCACACTCAGTAAGGGTGGTGCAGCAGCAGTAGCAACAGCAGGAGAAGGAGACGAAGCAGATCAGATCAACGGCACCGTCGCCAAACAATTACCATCACCATCTCTTGTAGTCCTCAACGGCAAGAAAGCGAAAGCGAAAGCGAAAGCAACAGCGAAAGGGACTGTTCAAGTCAACGGCAGCGGCAGTGCTGTTCTCGTAGAACAAGCCGAAGAAGGGAACGAGGACGAGGACGAGGACGATGACGACTTCGGTGGCTTCGACGACGAAGCAGACCAATCATACATTGACCAGGCGCAGAAGAAGTGGCTGAAAGCGAGGGGGTTGGATCCGCACAGCGCGGCTAGTACCAAGACCAAGACCAGTACCGCTCAGAGTGGTAGCAGTAGCAAGAGCAGCAAGAGCAGCAAGAAGGAAAACAACAACAAGAGTAAAAAGACTAGAGAGGGAAAGGGAAAGGGAAAGGAGACTTCAACTTCTGCCTCGACCGCGACCTCGAAAAGCAAAAAGCACAAGCATAAAGCTTAATTAAGCATGAGCACAAGCAAAAGTAATAGTCCTGACTGAATATGATGATGCTACCGAGAAGTCAAAGTCAAAAGGCAAATCGCTCACTCAGGTTGTCGATACATTTGCATATATTGCGTACTATGCATACTACCTATGCATGCTGATGATGCATGCTGATGGTGATGCGCACAAAGGGGTTGGTGATGCGGTTTGGAGCGTCCCTGGTCTGCGTCTGCGTCTGCGTCTGCGTCTGCGTCTATACAATAACATACATACATACACCTCGGGGAGGAGGATGCCGCTGAGTAGAACTTGGCCCCGAAAGATAGATAGATAGATAGTGAGGATTCCGGGGTCGGAACCAGAACCGGAATTGGAATTGGAATCGAAATCGAAATCGAAATTGGGATCAGGATCATGAGGAAAACCCGAGGCTGTCGTCCGGTTTCACTTGCTGGGCTTCCCTTGCAGTTCTTGACTTGCAGTGGTGCGCGCGGGGCGAACTGTAAATGCCCGACATTATCCACCCCATCTCTTGCTCTTGCTGCTCTTGCTCTTGCTGCTCTTGCTCTTGCTGCTGCTCTTGCTGCTGCTCTCGCTCTTGCTGCTGCGCTTGCTGCTGCTCTCGCTCTTCCTCCTGCTTCCGGGTAGATGCGCCTCACGACCTCGCCTCGGTGACGACACCCTCAAACTCGCGGCTCTTGATGTACTCGAGGGTGCGGTAGAAATGCTTCCTGGGATTCTCCATGCTCTGGTTCTGCTGGGCGCTGTTGCCTCCGGCTTCCGCGGCCGACGTGCTCAGGTTGCTGTGTATTAGCTCGATCAGGCCGTTGAGGTACTTGGTGGTGACCTGCCGGATTAGATGTATGTCAGTACGGTCAGCACGAAGCATTTGTGGGGAATCAATCAGTGCTAGCAACAGCAGGAGCAGGAGCAGTCAGAGTTACGTACGGTTTCGTTTTGCTGGTCAAAGTAGTAGACGTATCGGTTGAGGATCTCGACAAAGAGCTCCACTGACACGGCCGTGTCCATACATGCGTCTGCCACTCGGAGGGCGCGTTGCAGGCATTCCAGGACTCGTTTACCGTCGCGATAGAGCTGCAGCGTCGTTAGTTTCTCTCCCCGACACCTCATGACTGACGTAGAGTTGGAGAGTTGGACAACTTACATCTTTCGCGTCTTCGTCTCGACCAGGCAGCTCGACTTCCCACCACAGATGGCTCGCCAAATACACGGCACGGCATTGATCCGGCTTCTTCATCAACTTGCTCCCGTGCAACGCGGCCTTGGTGATTAGCGTGTCGTAGTTCTCTTTGCTAAAGTTTCGCGTCTGCTGCAGCGCGCCCGCCAGTATGCACACGGCCTGAAACTGGGCGCGCGAGTCGGAGATGCTGTCCTCGTATATCGTGAATGCTTGGGCAAAGTACTCGTAAGCATATTCTTCAAAGTGGCACTGATCGGCTATCCGGCCACAGTCGACGAATAACCTCAAACAAAGTTCCGACGAGGAGGGATTGACGCGGCTGAACAGTTGGGAGAGGGTTTGGTGCATGAAGCGGTAGAGGCTGGAGGATTGGGTCTGCCAGTTGTCGTCAAAGTGTTCTCGCTTCTTGAGCTGCCGGGCTAACTTGAGGGATTGGGTGATGATGGCCGGGGTGGTGTATCGTATTCTTTCGTTGCCAGCTTCGTACGCTCTGCGCGTCTGCTGCAGGAGCTTGAGCTGAGTGTCATTGTCGGGTGCTTGGATGTAGTGCACGATGCGCGTCAACCAGCCCTGTTCCTCGACAATCTCATCCGAGTCACCTCGCTGGCGGCCGGCGAGACCGGGATAGCCCGTGGGTTGGCTGATGCCTTCTTTGATGATGACTCGTAATATCGTCATGATGCCGTCGAGCTGCTGAAGCGAGGTGATCTTCGTCTGGTTCCGTAATATCGACTTGGCCACATCGGCGGCCACGGCTCGGCGGGTGGCATATGTCTGGGTGGTGTACAGCGGGAGGTAGTTGGGAAGGGCGAGAGCGGTGAACAGGGAGTGGTATGTTCGCACCGGCGACAGCAGGAGGTTGAGGATGTTGTTTTGGGTGGGTGCCGCGTGGAGGTCTGGCGAGTCGATGTGTTCTCGGGACTTGTCGCCCGCATACGACAGCACTTTGTCGACGTATTCGAGGCGGTTGGGGTAGATGTTGAGAGCCAGGTTGGCCAAGGAGGTGAGGAGGGCCATGGTGTCGGAGATGGGAAGGGCTCTCGTCTTGACCAAGTTCACGACCTGCTCGTAGAAGATCTCAAATAGCTTGACGCCACCGACCGCGCTGGGATCGTCGCCGTTGGCCTGGGGCGCTGGCTCTGACGGTGGCTCTGAGGGCTCCGGTGCCGGTGTTGATGCTGATGCCGAAGCTGAAGCCGAGTCGGCTGTCTCGCCAGTGCCAGTGCCAGTGCTATTGTTATTGCCATTGGCTTGGCTGGACGCTTGTTTTGGTTGTGCTGCTGGTTTGTCGTTCTGCAGCTGCAACTTCTCCAGCAAACGCACGGTGGCCTCTTCTTCCGCTTCCTGTCTCGCTCTCTTCCTGTCTTGGTCTTTGGTCTCGGGTTGCTGCGCCGTCTCGCTCTCTCGCTGGGCAAAAGTCGACAGGCGGTCCATCAGGCCAATGACAATCTTCTTCATGTCGACGTGTGGATTGAGGCGGGCAATGGCCGACAGCATCTGGTCCAGGGTGTGCAGGTGGTACTCGTCGGGAAAGACCTTGGTGATGACCTCGAGCAGATACTCCTGGGCCAAGACGTCTCGACACTGGACGACCTGCTCGAGCAGCGGCTGGATGATGACCGACTTGTACGTGTCCAGATCGACCAACTGGCTCAGCCGGACCAAATTACTGCCGACCAGCAACTCCAGCTCTCGTCGTTCCTGCGTTCGCTGCTCTCGCTCCCTCGAATGGCCCTGGTGCTGCCAGCGCACCCACAGCTTGTTCATCTCCACAAAATTGGTCAGGATGAAGTTGATCGAGTCTTGGATCGAGCCCTGCGGACCGTCGTCTTTCCCTCCAGGCAAGTGATCGCGGGCCTGGCCCATCAAGTAGTAGCGCAGGAAGAGGCCTCGGATGGGATGCTGCACGCCCCGGCTCATCTCCATCATATCCTTCATGATCTCTTTCACCGGCGCATCTTCCACGCCCATGTAGACGGTGCCGACGGTGACCATCAGGTACAGGCGAGGGATGATGTTGCCGGCGTACTGGACGAGTTCGTAGAGATCGGCCAGGTGGTTGACCGGATGCGACTCGCGGAGGTAGTCGGACAGGTGGCGCAGCGAGTCAAACACGGCCATGTAGAGCTCGTAGTATTGCTTGGGGCCGAGGGTGGGAGTGCGCAGTTCCGACACCAGCGTTGACCTGTTGCCGCTGTTAATTCCTGTCTCAATTCCAGGCTCAATTGCAATCTCAATTCGAGTGTGAGGAGGAGAAATGAGAGACCAACTTACCCACACTTGAGAGCATCCATCAACTTCCCTGGCGTCTCGAGACAGCGTCTCATCTGGCTGGCCTGCTGTCTCACCATGCCCAGAGCTTCTTCCAGCAGCCGGCCTTGGTCTTCCGCCGTGGGCGGCGCCGCGATATCACTCATCGCGCCGGCCGGTGGATGTCGCACACTTCCAGTTGCAGGGCCAGAGGACACCGATGAGGTCTCCTCATGTGCTGTACAGCAGATGCCGACTGCAATGCCAAACCGCAATGCCAACTGCGAGGGAGAGCGTGTGATGGCGGGTATGGAGGAAATGTACAAATATATGGAAGGACTTTGGTAGGCAACGGCCTTTCAAGCCTCTTCTCGACTTATTTTAGTACGGAGCAGTGGTAGTAGTAATACTTAGTAGTTGAATTAGCGCGCCCCGGCAGCTGCAAGTCTAACGATCACCGACGCAATGGTGGAGCCCCAAAGCCTCAGGCCTGCAGGCCACAGTTTGTGCACGTGCCGTTCTCGATCCTCAGCCTCGCCAAGGTGCACAATTGCTAGGATCCGTCAAGGCCCTTAAGATGGGTTAAAACTGCTTAGACAGTGTACTAGATAGAGGAATGTGAAGAAGCTAGTGGTGCATCGTGATGAAGATCCTGATCTCATTTGAAGGGCACCTCTATCACGGTACCCAGATACCAATACGAAAGAACAAGTTATGTCAGCCGCCAACACCATGCTAAATATCGTAATAATCCAACCCGGGGAGCTCTTCTGTGCTCAACCCATATTTTATCTGTCCTGTTCCTGTCCTGTGCTGTACATATTACTCCCACGCTTAACTAAAATCCATCCCATCCCATCCCATCCCATTCTCGTCCCGTCATGACTCCACTCCTCGCCTCGTCAAAAGCGGTCGAAAATGTCAAGTCAGATGTCACCTCAGCCGTGCGTTGTTAACTTCTTCCACCACCACCACCATCAACCTCTCCAACACGTCCCATTTTTCTTTCTTTCTGCTTGCTAGCTGTCCCAGCATTGTCAAACACTCACGCCCTGACAACACACCTCTACTGGTGTCCTGCTCATCCATGTCGGCCTTCGCGCTCCTTGTCTTGCTCGGCCCAGTGCGCCCACTGACCGGGATCGAGGCGGGCAGCGGAAGACTGAGCTACGTCCGAAGTCGAAGACGATGCGGAGGGCAACGCCGACGACGACGAAGCCGATGAAGACGGTGAAGTAGACGGTGATGCAGACGGCGAAGACGGTGACGGAGACGATGAAGTAGACGGCGAAGATGGTGATGTAGACGGTGATGTAGACGGTGATGTAGACGGCGATGCAGACGGTGAAGTCGGTGATGAAGCTGATGAAGAAGGCGACGAAGGCGACGAAGGCGAAGACAACGAAGCTGATGAAACTGGTTGTGCTGTGTCGACACTTGCCGTGCCGGTCACGGTGATTGTGCTCTTGTAGTAGTAGGTCGTGTGCCACTGTCCGTCGTCGTAGGGAATAGACGTGACCGAGGTCTGAACTGTGACAGTCACTGGTGTTGGCGAAGGGTATTGTGATGAGGATTGCGAGGGGGACTGCGACTGCGACTGCGACTGCGACTGCGACTGCGACTGCGATGACGATGGCGATTGTGATTGTGATTGCGATGGCGTTGTTGGCGTCACCACTGTGACCAGGCTGGTCAGGGTGGTGTTGGTGGCTTGGGTCACGGTCTGCTTGACCGTCGTCGTCGCCGGCGGTTGGCTATTGGAGGCGGAGGCTGTCATGACGATGGTGGAGAGCACCGTCGCTGTGGAGATGTGCGTTTGTACTTGGGTGACTGCGTCGGTCACGGTTTTGGTAGTTGCTTTGGCCGTCGTTGACGTAGAGCTGCCTCCGTCGACGGCCACGACCGAGTACGACTGGGGCTCCGGGGCTCGCGCGACGACGTCTTTCGCCGGCCAAATCAGCGGGACCGCTGCGCTGATGTCGGACAGAAGGCTGAGAGTGGCGAGGCACTGGATGTACGAGATTTGCATGCTGGCGGTGGTCCCGAGTAAGGGCCTTGTGAATGATTCAACGAGAGTACAAAGAGGAGTTGGGAACGATGGTCAACGCTGTCCACACAAGCACGCGAGCACGAGTAACGATTGTGTTTGACAGATAAGCGAAAGCTGGAAAGATTGCGACACGCATGATAAAATGTCGAAATAGGTGCTCCATGTTTCTATATTCCTTACCTTATCAATTCGATGGCTGGTCTCGTCGTGCATTGTCGAGGTTGGCGCGTGTCGCAAAAATGATCAGGCGCAGGTGGCTGGGAATTGTTAGCTTTGGTTAATTAGCCCACGAGCCCCGGGCCAAGAATTGCGCAATCCCTACCCGCTCCAGACGCCAGTCGCGGTTAATCAAGCCTAGACCGTCGCCCATTGGTTGTTGCGGACCACAATATCCGGTGGCTGGAATCCCCGTGGCTGGCAATTGCCTTGAACCCCTTCCAGGTCATTTTGCTTTATCGGTCTAGGCAGTGTCGATGACAAGCATGAGCGCCCCCAAACATGCACAAAGTACGAAGTACTTCCTAAATGTGAATCATGTCTTAAGCTTGGGCTTGCGAATGATAGCGTTATCACCGTCCCTCTGCCAGCCTATCTCCTCCTTCTGCACGAGCTCGTCCCAACTCATCTCGCCGCCTGTCGAGTTCGTGATGATCCAACTAACATCGCATTTCATGTACGACTTTCCGATTGTTTTCAGTACACTCCTTCGCAGCCCTGTAAGCTTCCAGTGCATGATGGCCCGGACGTACCCGTCGGCCTTGCGTCGCATTTGCCAGTAGAGCGGCCAGTCGTCCGTAACGACTGCACGGAGAATGATGTCGACGTCTCGATCACTAAAGTTGCAACTTTTCCTAGCACTCGTTCGAATGCGGTATGCCTCGTTAAGATCTCCCATTCGAAGTGCCGTGTCAAGGATGAGGTAAGAAATCATTTCACGCAGCTCTGTTTCCGGAAGTGGGTGCTCACGACTATGCAACGTTGTCAGAAGGTAACGCAATGATGCGTGGTATGACTCTGGATGAAGCGCCAAGATCGCGAGGCGGATGTTGAAGACATGTACTCTCTGCGCAAAGGTGGGTGACGACGCCGAGCTCGATGCCGCGAGGATGCCCTCTCGAAGTTTCCGCAGTGCTGTCAGGATCATTGTTAGCTCCTCTGCTGGCTGAGGGACATGTTGTGTTGTCGCAAACTTGGACCCAGCCAGTCCCTTGGGGCCAGAAGAAGCGTTGGGGCCTTCATCTAAACTCGTTGTCTTCGACTCATCCAAGGACAATGCTGTGAATGCCTCGTTCAGATTCTTGGAATGCTGTGTACAAAATTGCATGTAACGAGCCGTGATCTTGTGGTAGTAGCTCTCTTGCGTCTTGATGTTCAGCAGTCGATTGTCACCTTTCGACACAAACCCCACGCTATCCAGCGCATCCTGCTTCACCGGTCGTAGCCGGTCCCATGGTGCTGCGGATTTCCGATTCAAAGTTGCCTGCCGATGTGACATATTCTACGAGCACTCGGTACAATTTCAGTCTGTTGAAGCCTTTGGGGAGGGTGTTGAATTGCCTAGACTGGTCCCATCGGCGTGATGGAGCAGTGACACCACCTCCACATGGACGCTGCGCTGTTTCAAGACCAGTTATGGCCCGGCAAGATCATCTCGTCTACCTGTTTGCTCGTAGATGAGTCGTCCAAAATTCTGATGTGGAAGGAGCCACTCCTGCGCGATGGCAAGGGCACGCAATGAGAAACGAGGAACATCCGGTCCGCCGCTCGTAAAGCGTCGTGTACGTCCTCCGTAACACGAAATACGACCGTCATTTGCTCCACCGTACATCTTTTGCCGCTCGGCATTTCTGGTGAACATTTTGTTGATTTCCTGTCCAGTCGACTTCTCAACACGTTGATGCAGCATGGCTCGCATATTAATACGGAAGGATGGCAGGTGCTTTCGCACAAGATGCTACTGCGAAACCCACCCACACGGACACAACCAATTCGACCGATATGAAGACATCCGAAACCCCGCCATGGCATTCCCTCGTGCGCTTCGATGACCTGCAGCACTGGCAGCAAGACAATCACTACATCCATTCCGGTTATCGACGAGCCTCTTACTCTTACCTTCGTTCGATAGAGTCTATGCTGCATTGGCACAATGAATCGGTCAATATCTGGACTCATTTCCTGCCCGGCGTTCTCTCTCTCCCGTTTGGGGCCTTTCTCTACAGCATCCTCAAACCTCGCTACGACCAAGCAGACACGGCGGATCTGATCGCAATGTCCTGCTTCTTCATTGGCGCTGGTTCTGGTATGAGTATGAGCGGCATGTACCACACTCTCAGCAATCACTCGCCGACGGTGTCCAAATTTTGGAACCAGCTAGACTACGTCGGAATCGCCCTCATGATATGGGGAAGCTTTATTCCGAGCGTCTTCTATGGCTTCTGGTGTGACCCTGGTTTGAGGATGACCTACTGGGTTATGGTAAGTGTTCCGCATCTAATCTGGAATCGCTACTGACGACATGTAGATCAGCACGGTCGGACTCGGTTGCATTTTTGTGACCATGCTTCCAGCGTTTCGTACTCCAAGCTGGCGTCCTTTCCGAGCCGCAATGTTTGTGGGCATGGGTCTTAGTGCGGTCTTTCCAGTTTTTCATGGAATGAAACTTTATGGACTGGAGCGAATGCAGCAGCAAATCGGTTTGTTCTGGCTGGTAATGCAGGGTGCTCTATACATCATTGGTGCCGGAATTTATGCTTGTCGATTTCCGGAGTCGTTCAAACCTGGAAGATTCGACAGATTGGGTGCATCGCATCAGATTTTTCACGTTTTTGTGGTTCTGGCTGCAGTGTCCCATCTTATCGGGTTGCTCAAGGCTTTCGACTACCGGCACGGCATGTCCGGAGCTGCTTGTTATAATGGTTAGGTAGCGCGTTAGAGGCTTCTGGTTCTTCGATGGGGCGCTCAATGTCAGAGTTTGAAATCGGCGTTCGTGAAGGCTTTCTTTCGGGGCTGCAAGGCGGCGAGCTTGTTGATCAACGCAATTTTCTGGTCCCTCGACCTTTCCGAAGTCAAGTCGAATACTGTCGCAACGTTCACCGTCAAGGACTCAAACGAATGCTCCTCGTCAATGAGGCCCTGGAGCAGCTGTCTGGTCTCTTGTATCCTGCCAAGGTACAGGTAGACCACGGCCAAATTCTGTTTAGCAAGCGTTGCTAGATCGCTCTTACTGTCTTCTTGTTGAACACTCTCGAGAAGTCGTGCCGCTTCGTTCAGTCTTCCATCACCAACTGCAAGGATCGAGTATAACAGCTGTTTTGTGTTTTCTTCCGCCTTCAACTCATCAATGTAACTCTGAGCTTCGTTCAGTTGACCCATCTTGACCAGTATGAGTACCATACGAGCCACCCACTCTGTTTGTGCTGCTGGATCCTTTGGTTGGGACTGGGCTAGAGTTCTTCGAGCGCAATCCAAGTCCCCAAGCTCGATCAGTGCATTAATCACGTGTATGCTCAATGACTCGAGCTTCTTGCTCCATTCCAATCTTTCTGTTTCATCCGTGTAAGGTGATGCTATGTGCTCCCGTACTTCAAGACCAAGATCATACAACGCCGTGATACCTCGTCTTGGGTCCGAGAAGCCGATATTCTGGAGTCGCAGAGCTTGTATGCGCAATGAGAATGGCATGATATGCCTGCCGAGAGGACGTTGACCACCATGGGCTTCAACTTCTAGCTCCGAATGTTGCGGCACGACGTAGTAGAAGTCGGACGACAAGTCTTCCAGAGCCTTGGCCTCTTGTGCTGCGAGTAGCAGCTCTCCCAGAAGTTCTAGACATGCGTATCTCACAGCTAAGAGCCTGAAGATTGTGACATGATCGGTCGACTGGACGACCCCAGACACGAGACATACGGCTGCAGAGTGTGCCGCACCAAGGAAGTCACATTGCGCGATCTGAGCATCAATATGAGCAAGTGATTTGGGTAATGGTGCTCGTTCGGAAGGTGGTCCGGCCAATGGTTTGCGGAATGGGGGTGGAATATCCGCCTGACTCAAAGGGTGGTAGATTGCTGGGTCAAGCAAGAAGGAAAAGTCCTTAGCAATGATGGGCTCGGCCTTGTCCTCCGCTTCTTCGCCAAGTAAACTGACTCGGGTATCTGTTTGTTGATCAAGAAGATTGAAATCGCGTGACTTGGACAGCGGTGTACTGATCGCTGATGCCTTTTCTGATACAGAGGAGACGGGAGAAAGTGTGGCTGATAGTGGACTGTCTATATCAGCAGTGTGCGCTGGAATCGAACCCTGGACTCACTCATCTTGCTCTTCAAGAGGGTTGCGAGTGGTTCTTCTTGGTAGAGAGGCTGCCAAAGATTAGTTCTTTGTACATGGAATCAAGAGAAAATCAATGACCTCGACTTGAGTTCTTTTTGTGTCCACTTGACGCCATGCTTTCGACGGCCAAAGTTTCCCACTAACTTGTGGATTGAACTAGACCTTTGAAGGTATCATCTTAAGCAAATGTCTATAGATCTGTCGGTTGCTGTGCCGGGGTCGTATGGTCCTCAAGGCCACAAAAGGTGGATGACGGGCGTCTGAAAGTACAGCCAAAAGGACGAAATGTTATGAAGTACTTCGTTGTTGTGGAGTTGGTTTCTTTCGGGTAGTTAAGGCTCCAAGGCTGCAACGGAGGTATGAAGTACGAAGTACGCGTTGCCCAAGATTTTAGGTGCCCAGGTGCCTATTGCGTCTTTCCTACTAGGTTTATTGTCCTGTTCTGAGGTCATTTTAGAACCCAAAAGTCATAAATCATTTGTTGGCTCAGTGCTCTCTCGAGTCACAAGCAATTGACAGCTCTATACTGTATACTGAGCTAAACATAACGAGAATAGTGGATCAAGATTAGGTCGGAAATGAATGTACTATATTATCCCTTTAATCGTACAAACCTTCTTAAGGATTTATTTATTCATCAGTAAGCCGAGCACTGGATTGAGTGATCACAGATCAATCCAATAAGTGTGATACGAACGGTACCGAGAGATGAAGTGTGTTGCCAACACAAAAGTGGTGCCGTACTATCACACTACTGTAATTCAGTAGAACGAGCATAAATGCGATCGAGATCCTCTCCATCAATGCCATCCCACTTTTCTGCTGCTAGACGTGCGACCGCTTCGTCGATTGGTTCGTCTCCATCGAGAAGATCGTACCAACCCCTTGTGTCATTCCTATCCAGCAGCGCAGCAGCGACTTTCGCTACACTTTCCCTGCTCACGTCTCCTCGTGAGCTTGTCTTGCCCAGCGTGACCTTGCCATTACTGGGCTCGTCCTTCAGAGTTCCGGGTCTCAAATCGATGGCCTGAAAAGATGGATCGGATTTGTTGCGTTGATGGGCGACGGCGACGAGATGCTCATCAGCCTCGACTTTGGCAGCATAGTACGCTGGCAAAATCTTGGTGTTGAGGTGCTCTGCTGCCTTGTTGTCTTCATCGTTCCACCAAGAAGGTCGGCCACGGCGGGAGGCGATGTAGCTGACGAGGAGAAATTTCTTGACACGTGGACGTGCGACAGAAGCCGAGATGTAATGTTTGGCGGCGACTTCGTCCACGGCTTTAGTACGAGATGGTCCGCCCTTCCCACCAGCGCCAGCAGAGAAGACCACCACATCAGGGTCTACTTTGTCCAGCACTGAATTGGCGCGACCAATAGAATTGACATCATCAAGGCTGTCTACCAAGACTTCAAGTGTCCCTGGCTTGTTCTCGCCCAGCTTGAGAATTTCCGCCTCATGATCCGGGTTGCGCACAACCGAGGTTACGTTCCAGGACTTTGACAAAAAGATGGGCGTCATATGAAGGGCGATCTTGCCATGACCACCCAGCAAGAGGACCTTTGTGGCTGCCATGATGGTTTGATGGTGGTTGAGTCAAATCAGAGATTGCTAGTCCAAAGGCACAAGGGTAGCGTTCACTGTTCAGTGATGCTGGGGAAGTGCAAAGGAGCCGTGGACGAGACACAGCTGTGAGTACCGAGGAGGAAGACAACATTACTAAGCATACTTGGGATGTTGCATCAGTTTCATGCAACCTACTCCAATAGAAAGTTGTATTTGGAGATGAATCACGTTGCCCATCTACGATCTTGTTGGAGCACCTGTTCTTACGTTTTGGTGTATAATTGTGTCGAAGAAGTTCGACATGCAGCAACATTGAGCATAGGAGGGGCATGACAAAAGTGAATATAGTCACTAATATCGAAAAGAGTGCATTTGTGCCTCTCAGAGCTGTGTAGGGCAAGCGCCCCTAAGCTACCTTCGTAATAGGCGGCGGTGGGGCCTAGGGCCAGCTTCGGCTGGAACCGTGCAAACAAGACAAACCCCAGACAGGGTCGAGCCTTCACATTGCTTGCACTTTGAACGGCCATGAGGTAACCAAACGCACACTCAGTCGGAGCATATTTTCCCCAGCCATGCTACGTCCAAGACGATGCCTCGCCCAGCACGCCGAGCACCTGCTGCTCCGGCCAGAGATGAGGGTCCAGCCACGACACCGACGCGGCCAAGCGGGGCCAATCCAATAACAGCAGCCATTCCTCCCTCTATGCTGGAAACGCCTACAGGGCCACGATTTCAAACCACTCCGCAAGCCGGCCCACGTGCTCGAGATCCGGGTTCTGGCGTACCTGAAGCTGCAGGGCACGGACGACTTCGGCGCCAGCAACGGGTGGAACTGCTAGACCAGGCGAGCAGGATTGCAGACACAACACCACTAAACGGTGAGCGAAGTCAAGATGCCATTGGCCAGCCAAATATTCCTTCACGGCCGCTGGGTGGGGCAGAAGAGGACGCGCTGAATGAGGATGAGACGTCCCTGCTGGAATCAGTTCATCACAACACGGAGGATGGGAAAGCGCTGGCAGGGTTGAGAGATATATCTTCTCTGGCTACCTGGACATTGTCTTCAGCGAAGCCCGGTTGTGCTCTGGCACAACTTCGACACCCCAGCCCTTCTCAGTTCTGGCAGAGTGATGGGCCACAGCCGCATACCTTGACCTTGCACTTCTTCAAGCTCGTCTCGATCGTTAAGGTCCGAACGTATTTGGACTTCAAACTGGATGAATCGTACACCCCTACCAAGATGAAATTCTTCGCAGGCATGTCAGAAGGAGGACTTGTCGAGTTCGCTAGCTGGGAAGCAGAAGAGTCGGTGGATGAGACGACCGGAGAAATGAGCAGCAGTGTGGAGAAGATCAGAGGGTGGATTGACATATCGCTCAAAGGTGTTGGTGGTCGAGACCCCAAGTACTACGAGGATCAAGAACGACGAAGGGCACGTGCTTATGAAGGGAGGTTGCAGATGCTTCAAGCTGGAGACGGTGACATCATGGACCTTGCAGATGAGGAAGATGACCAAGACGAGGAAGACGAGGAAGATGTGGCAGGAGGCGATATCTTGAGAGCCATGGTGGTACAGGTCAGAATCTGTGAGAATCACCAGAATGGAAAGGACACGCACGTGCGAGGATTCCAGGTCTTTGCAAAAGACGAGACGAGTGCTAAAGAGATGAGAAAGGTGGTGAAGAGGACGAAGCCGGCAATGAAGAAAGGGGCGTCCTCAGCCGATGTCGACAACGAAGAGATGGTGGGATTGCAACCTGCCGAATGGATGGGCGAGCCTGAAATTCGGTAATCTGTGATAATTGCACGCCTCAACTTCAACTAGTAGAAGCGAATGGCTCCCGGCCCGGACAGCTGAGTGAAAGGCCACACAAACCATCTTTTCCAGATGCTAGTGTACTTATACCTACAGTGTTCTAGGCATTCACTTCAAACGCGACCAGCATTTCCCGCCCCTGGGGAAGTAGCGATTCACCTAATCAGATCTTGCCTTTTGCCCCTACAGCCACTGTCACTGTCACTGTCCCAGCCCAGTCACGGTGGCGTTCAAGGCTCAAAAGACTGTGTTTTCATCCTCCGTTTTGTCCTCTAGCTGTCAGATCCAACTACGTACACTACATCCTCGACCTTGCCGACCTTGCCGACCTTGCCATCTGTTCAACACCATGACAGTTCGTCAGGCGCTCGCATACCTGCCACTGTTGGCTGCAGCCTTCATTGTATCCGGACTGATCCTCAAAAGCCTGAGGCCCCATTCCAGGTGTGAGGATCTTCTTCACACTGGCAGATGGTCGACCACATACGAGCCATTCAAATCAGGTCCGCCATGGCAACCATTCGGTAGCATATTGCACGTGTACGAGCCTTCTTCCACAGCCGAATGCCTTCACCACCGCATTTTGTATTTCATTGGCGATTCCACTATTCGCCAGGTGTTTTGGGCTACGGCACTCAAGTTGGGTGGTGAAGAGGCGGACAAGGCCAGGAGAGAAGCCCCAAAGCACGAAAATCTGTCTTTCCACAGCCGCAACTCGTCGTCGCTAGTGTTTGTGTGGGATCCGTATCTCAACCAAAGCCAGACCATGGACATACTGCAGGTTGAAGCTCTTGCCGACAAGACAGCAGCCATCTCCTTGAGCGCTGGTCTTTGGTATGCCCGGTATAGCGGCCATGGCTTCACGACCGAGTTCAACAATTCGGTTGCCCACACTCTCCATGCCCTACCTCCACAACGCCCCTTACCGTCCAGTGTAGGATCTGGTTTGGCAGAGTCTGCGCCAGTCCTGGTACTGCCTCCGCCACATTTGAACCATGAATGGCTCAATCCTGAGCGAGCCTCGACCCTGAGTCCCCAGCGACTTTCAACCATTATACAAGTGCTGACAGAGTCTGAGCAAACCCCAGCCCTTGAGGTAATGTGGTCCTCGCGCGAGATGACCTTTGATAACCCTTTTTCCATCGATAGTGGTGGCTTGCACGTTACCCGCGACATTGCTGCCACCCAAGCAGACATCTTGCTGAACAGAATCTGCAACAACAAGCTCTTTCGCCACACCAACAAAGCATCGGCATTTGCATGTGTGGTCGAGGGACAAGGTAGCACCACCTGGCCTCGGTTTGCGGGCATTGTACTCTTAGGAGCTGTCATTTATGTTACCAAAACCCGTGTCGGCGTAATTCAACTATTCCAACACCCCACACCGAGGGCAATTGCAACCATGCTGATGCTGACTGGCTACTGTTGGCTAGCAGACCGAACCTTCCTCTTCGACAAGTCCGCCAAAGTCGTCAGTGAGCATCTATTCGTCTTCATTGCCATCGCGTCTATTGCCTTGGGCGCTTCACGAGTGAGGACTGTTTCACACTGCCTTGACGCAAGGACTCTGCCTTCTTTCAAGGCTGCAGACGCGCTGCCTCGCTCTGACCCCGGCCTACTTGCACGAGCTCAGACCGAGGAATGGAAAGGGTGGATGCAAGTTGTCGTTCTGCTCTACCACTATTTCGGCATGTCGAAAGTACTCTGGGTCTATCGAATAGTGCGAGTCTTGGTGGCATCATACCTTTTCCTGACCGGATATGGCCACTCGACCCATTTTTTGACAACAGCTGATTTTTCCTTGCCACGGCTTGCGAAAGTCGTGCTACGTCTGAACTTGCTCCCTTGCTTACTGGCAATCGTGATGAACAACACCTATGACTTTTATTATTTCCCAGGACTTGCCACTTTCTGGTTCTTGGTCACCTACATCACTTTCTGGAACACAAGAGGACGGAAGGTTTGGGCGACAGAATATGTGGTGCGGATAATGCTGGTTCTCTACTCGTTAGACCGTCTGTTGAAATCAGCCTACCTGCTACAGGTGGTATTCGATACCTTGAAACTTGTTTGCGGTCCCGCCATCGACGCCAACGAGTTCGTGTTTCGTGTCAGATTGGACATGTACAGTCCCTTCTTTGGCATGATGTTGTCTGTGTTCCAAACCTGTGAAGTAAAACCGGTGGAATATGCTCTCCGGATCGTGTCTCGTCTCGGTCGACGTACACGGGAGGGTATAGCACTCTTGGCAGCCTGCCATCTTTGCACGACCTACTTCTTTATTGCGTCAAGTTTTGGCGACAAAGTCAAATACAATGAATGGCATTCCCCGTTGTCAATTCTACCCATATCTGCGTATATCATTGTGCGCAACATCAATGCAACTGTGCGCAGGCACGGTGCGCCCATATTTATGGCGGTTGGTGCGTGCTCCCTGGAGCTTTTCATACTCCAGTATCATGTGTGGCTTGCAGCAGACACGAAAGGATTGCTGCGACTTGGGATCCTAGACATCCCTCACTATGCAGCAGGCAAAACAGTCGCAAATTCTTGGACCTTCTGGGCCGAATCTGTCCTAATCACCATCATTTTCGCATATCTCAGCATGCTGTGCGCAAAGACAACGAACATACTGGTGCAATGGTTTGTAGGTTGGTCTAGCAGCGATGAAAAGCAGAAGAAACGAGACTGGTCCCTCCTGATGCGTCTAACTGCACTGGTATTTGTGTTGTGGACATGCAATATTGCTGCGACCATCGGCCGGCGTTGACCGTGGCAGTTGGCCGTGTTTGCCGAACCCCAACACAAGCTGCGTGGTGGCCAGAAAACGGTGCCTCCTTATTGGGCCAGGCTCTGGTTATTGGGTGTGGACCCGCCAATCGTGGGTGCAAAATCACGCAACTTAGCACCCGTGGACCTCAGGTCGTAATATTCAAAATCAATTCACAGATAGCGTGAGATGTCAGAGCCAATTAAACCCAAATTATCTCCATGGAAAATACTTCCAGCCAGTCTTGACTCGAGTCCGAAGGCCCACTTTTGTTTCACCAGATTGTTAATATTACGACCTTGGGTCGTACCTAGGTACTTTAGGGCGTAATGGGCGTACCCCAAAGCTGCCAGGGAAAGCATTGGATATGTCATCGAATGGAATTGTCCGCTGGTTGAAAATCTCCAATTTCGAGGTAGTAGGACTCAGGCAGTTCAAGTGCATATACAATCATCATAATAGTAGTTTCCAACTTCTAATGGCACCTCTGATTCTCTGTGTTCTTGCCTGCTTGCAGCGTTTTTGTTAGCCAGACGGATATTGCAGTCGTTGTCGAACCTTTTCCCGTGCTTGTGGTGTTTATACCGTCGTTACTCCAATTTAGACAAACACCAACATATCAAAAGCACTCAGCGGAATCGCCTAGATAATGCATGGGGAGAAGTCTGCGGAAACGCTCAACGTCAATAGCCCAACTACCATCGATCGCATCGAGGCAGACGCCTACGTCGAAGTCCAGCCACCGGCTCCTCCCGATGACAAACCACCAGACGGCGGCTATGGCTGGGTCTGCATCCTCTCCTGCTTCATCATCAACGGCTGCACCTGGGGCATCACCGCCTGTTTCGGCGTCTACCTAAACTACTACCTCTCGCACGATGTGTTTCCGGGGTCCAACGACATCACCTACGCCTTCATCGGCGGGGCCAACTTCTCGGCCGCCCTCATCACCGCGCCCGGCGTCAACTGGCTCCTCCGCCGCCTCGGCACCCGTCCCGTCATGTTCGCCGGCTGCGTCATCTGGTGCCTCGGCTGGGTCACCGCCAGCTGGGCGCAATCGCTCTGGCAGCTTGTGCTGAGCCAGGGCGTGTGCATTGGCGTCGGGCTTGGGCTGGTGTGGCAGCCCAGCACGGGCGTCGTGAGCCAGTGGTTCCAGCGGAAGCGCAGCATGGCCCAGGGCATCACGAGTGCCGGCAGCGGCTTCATCGGCATCATCTACAGCGTGGGCACGACGCATATGATCGAGACACTCGGCTTGCCGTGGGCGTTGCGCATCACTGGAATCACCACGTTCGTGGGCTTGCTGGTCGCGACGCTGTTGATCCGCGATCGGAACAAGGTCGTCAGGCCGACGATCCATCCGTTCGACGTCGATATCCTGAGACGCTACCAGGTTTGGATGGTGATTGGGTGGAGCGTCTTCAGTCTGCTGGGGTACATGGTCGTGCTGTACAGTTTGGGCAATTACGGCAAGACGCTGGGCCTGAACGAGATGCAGGCCGGGATCGTGATCACCATGGTGAATCTGGGAACGGGCATCGGGAGGATGTTTGTGGGAGTCATTAGCGACAAGTTCGGCCGGATCACCGTATCTGGAGCCTGTGCGGCCTTGTCGGGGATCGGGTGTTTTGCCTGGTGGATCAATGCGACGGATTACGGGTCGTTGTTGTCGTACGCCCTGGTGGCCGGCATGGTCTTTGGAGTGTATTGGGCGACTGTCGCACCGATCGCAGCCGAGGTGGTGGATTTGAAAGACCTGCCATCCGTTTTGTCGCTGATCTGGCTGATGGACGTCACGCCGACGCTGTTTTCAGAGGCCATTGCGCTCGAGCTGCGGAGGAATGGCTCCGGCCGACCGTACCTGTACACGCAGATATACACGGGGGCATGCTATCTTCTTGCGGCATTGTTTTTGCTAGAACTGAGGAGGAACAAATGGGGACTGTGGGTGAGAGAGAAGAACAGATAAAGGTGGCTAGAACATCTATTCGAAGTATGGAGTACGGATATGTGTTCTTTTATAGTGAGCAGTATGCTATACTTGTATTCACCAATATATCAACGTTGCTCACCTAGCGCATCGGTACGAGCTTGTGCTGTTTGCACGTAGCATTGGAGAAGTAAGCTAAAGCTTGGTTGGAGGCAAGCGTTGTAGCTAAGCTTAACTAAGACCGTGGCTTGCAGATCAAACCTTCGTCGTTAGTCAACGAACAGTTACAGCTCGCACGAGCTCCAGGGATAAATGCTCGTGCAGCTCTGAATCTGATTGTGGCGTTGTGAACAAGCTTGAAAATCGAGGACAGCATGAGTACGAACTATGTCATAGCCCAATTCTTCAGCAGTATCCTCACGAGCGCTCAATCGCGCTCAATCGCGTCCTAATCCTCCCCAAATTGTTCGCATCGAAGTACGAGCGGCGGCCAAGCCCGATAAGCTCAAAACCTGAAAGACCCGCTGGCCGCACGACTTCACCCAATGATCAGCGTCGATCGACGTCGGCGCTGCAACTCCGCACTCCTCTGATGGAAGAGGTTTTTTCGATTAAAGGCAAAGGGTCCGAGGTAACATTAAAAACACGCATTGCCCGCTATCAGTCTGTGATTTTTGTTGTTTGACTTACCCATAACGTGAACTTTGTAGACGAAACGTGTTAAGCTTGAACCATGCGCTGCACGCCTTGTCTCGTTGCAGCTCTCGCAGCCTCTCTGGCCACGGCGCAAGAGACTGTTCTTGGTGTCTATATCTTCTCACGACATGGTGACAGGACGGCGAAATCAACACCACCCGCAAACTTGACAGATCTCGGGTACGAGCAGGTCTTCACGTCTGGCACGTACTACCGCAATAGGTATGTCGCGTCTGGTGCCTCGCAGCGAATCCATGGCATCAACCCGGACCTCGTGAAGCAATCTCAGATTACAAGTTCTGCACCTGCCGATACGGTTTTGCAGAACTCGGCTATGGGCTTCTTGCAGGGACTGTACCCTCCAGTCGGCAACCAGCTGGGCTCTAACAAGCTTCGCAATGGGACCGTTGTTCAGTCACCTCTCAATGGCTACCAATTGATCCCTCTCCAAACTGTCGAAACGGGTGCCAACAGCGAGAATGCAGCTTGGCTACAAGGAAGCACGAACTGTGCCAATGCTCAAGTCAGCTCCAGTTCTTTCTTTTCGTCGGCTCAATACCTCGAGACCTTGAACCGGACTCGCGATCTGTACAGCTCGATCTATCCCGACGTCAATCGTACCTTTTCTGAATCTAAGAACAACTTCAAAAACGGATATGTAATCTGGGACCTATTGAACGTTGCCAGCATCCATAACGACACAGCAACAATTCCAGACGACGCTACGATGACCGAACTCCGATACCTCGCTGATCAGCATGAATTTGGTCTGGCATACAATGCCTCGGAGCCCATCCGAGCCGTGACAGGCTCGATCATAGCCGCAGAGGTCGTCGAAGCGCTGAACCAGACCATCACTAGCAAGGGCAAGTCGAAGCTCAACATCCAGTTTGGCGCCTACGCTGGCATGTTCTCCTTCTTCGGCTTGGCCAATCTGACAGAGGTCAACTCCGATTTCTACGGCCTACCAGACTACGCCAGCACCCTGGTCTGGGAGCTTGTCACCAACGCTTCCGTCTCTTCGAGTTCCTGGCCATCGGCCGACCAGATCTCGGTGCGCTTCCTTTTCCACAATGGAACGACCTCCAATTCCTCAGAACCGGTCGAGTATCCACTGTTCAACTCGAACAAGTCTCCACTACCGTGGAACGACTTCGTCGATGGCATGAACAAGTTCTCGATCCCCGACCAGCGCTCCTGGTGCGAGGCATGTGGCAATTCCACCGGTGTCTGCTCGAGTGCTTACTTGAACGATGACGGATCGGAGGACACCTCGTCAAGCAGCAGCTCTTCTTCTTCTGCGGACAAAGCCGGCTCCGGAGGAATGTCGTTGGCGGTGGCGGGAGTCATTGGAGCCATGGTTACTCTGGGCGTGTTCTTGATCGCTGCGGTACTTCTTCTGCTATCTGGTTTCAGGTTGGCTAGCAAGAAGACACTCGCCGGAGCACAAGCGGGCTCGCCGTCGGGAAGTCAAATCAAGGCATAAATAAGCCAGGGAAACTTCGAGTATCCACGTATCGTGCACGTTAACCTTGTCTTAAATGTGTGTATGTATTTCCAAGTGTTGAGACAATTTACGTAGAGGTTCGGTTCATCTCAAATTCTTTAACATGTTCAATGCTTCTTATTTCTTAGTGATGTGTACTTGATTCACTTTCACTTCGCCTCGAGATGACATTCATTGCTTACTTCTGATCAGCGTTGCCAAGTCCCGCCGATCTTCTGATACTTGAGAGCTGTGCGGTAACGAATGGCCACCTCCACCGTCTGGTTCGTCCGCTCGGATTGGCCATCTGCCTGTGGGTGACAGACAGTCGTGGCATACGGCTTGCAGTTGAGTCTCTTGAAAACGCCTTTCCAAAAGTCTGGCATGAACTTGGGGTCTCTAAAGGCTGCTGGACGAGTGGAACAGAGGACATCGCCGCCACATCGCCTGACAACCTAGGCCTAGTACTCAATGCAAACAGTGCTGATCAGACCGAGGCAGGGCCAGTATGTCAAAACGGCCTTCCATAGTTTAGAAGATACTATTGGTACGCTTTGGGAGCTACCACGAAGACGAATGGTCGCACCAACGTTCTAGTTAAAGCCTTGCCCTTAACAACGGTGGAGGGCTCGCTCTATCCTGGTCCAGTAACCCTAGCCTGCCGATCTCCTTAGCATAACCCACAACCTGACTAATAATAGTGCCAAAACCACGAGAGTTAGATTCATAAAGAGGGATGTTTCATAGACGTGCAGGGGACAGGACGCGTCCCGAAGCTTGATAGGCCAAGCTTGGCCCCCGAAGCTTGGGCCCCTAAGGCCGCAATTTCTAAAACTTTAGGCTATTAGTGCCCGCTGACAAGGTTTGCAGGGGCCAACTTTATTTAGTGCTACCTAAAAGTTCAGCCTCAATGCACATGGATGGCTGGGGGTTGCCAAATTCTCACCGCTGTCGTCCAGTCACTTTCAAAATGCAAAGCTTGCCCTCAACCTACGTCCTCAGATTGCCTTGGTTGCTATTGTCATTGCGTCAAACTTTTTGGATTGACTTCTCCGCACAATGGCGAACGTCGAGCTTGTTGTTGCATTAGTAGCCTTGGTCGTCTCTGTGATTGCTCTCTTCATCGCCATAACTCAACTACTGGCTGATATGTTCGCGACTGCAGAGGGACGCCGAAAGACGTCCCCCACAGTGATGGGCCAGTTCGGTAAGTTGACTGTGCGAAAGCGAAATTGGGGGGAGCTGCGTTACGAGGTCTTCTATACATCTCCACATCTCGGCTTGAACACGATGAGTGGTGTCCCAGGGGGGCAAGTACTTGTCCCAGGAGACAAGTACTTGCCCTCGCCAGCACTAGACAAGTCTATGCTGGTGGAGAATGATAAGAATCTTCGTTATTCCACTTTCTACCTGCTTGGAGAAAGCCCGATTGAGGAGTACATCGACAGTGAGAACGCGCGCAATGAAGGATGGCAAGGGCTGCTTGCTTCCGTCAATGAAGTGCACAAACACCCTAGAGAACGTCTGGAAGGACACCTGCGGGAGTCGCTGAGTTTGCCAGGAGTGATTTTGCGAGAACGGCCATGGGATGAATTACCGGACGATACTGGCAAAGCAATCGCCTCTACCACACTCTTTGACGTCCTTGTCATCGCACGCCGTTTAGGTGCCGGTTGGAAATCGTTTAACCATGGCGACGATGGAATGAAAGCTGAAGGCAACGGCCACGTCTTTGTCTCAACGACCCTCCGTGGTCTCGGCACAGCAATTTCTTACCAAAAAGTCAGCATCACTAAGGATTCGATCAAACGTAAAAATGGCCTCCGGTCGACCGACTTGGGACGTCGCATGGCGGTGCGTTCTTGGACCGAAGAAACAAACAAACTTGTCTTCGGTATCTGTCCGGGGAATCCTGATTTCAACTTGCCGGATTTTCTAATCGGTGATCGGAAAGCTCTCATCAAGACTTGGAATCACCAGGAGGACCTCGATATCCCCTGGTCACGCGATAAGAACAATAACGAAATGCGCTGGGCAAACATATTCGGAGAGAAAGAAGACGATGCGCTCAGGCACGCTACCAATGATCTGATTGCATTGGCCTGTCCTTTTCTTCGGCCACTGTCACAGGGCGGCATGACATTGCACCAGGTCACGCTTCCGTTCTCCGAGAACTTCGAGAACATGTTCCAGGCATGCCACGACGACGATCATAGAAGCAGGCAAATCGTCCTGCAGAGAGTAGAGATAGAACTATCCACAAGAAGCACATCCTACCTAGAAAACCTGTTATCGTTCCTTCGACCGCTCACGAAAAAGAGACCCGACGATCAGAGAGAATACTCTGATTTCCTGGATCAGGCCAGCCGAGGATATGCAGCCACAGATGAATACTTCCGGGGAAATGAGGCAATCAAAGACAAACCCCGGTTTTATTGGCACCTGATGCGCGCTCATCTCTCACGGTCACCACTAATCCCGGGAGAAGCGATGAAAAACTTTCGGAGAGACAGGGATAGAGAGAGAAAAAACGTAAGAATTCATCGACGTCGACTCCGCTGCGAACAGGTGCACCTCCTTTTTGACAGCATTGGCCATTTCCAGGGGTTTATGAAAAACGAGGGCTTCGAAGATGCAGACCTTGTCAAGGAAGCCTGGATAATGCTGTTCTTCCGCGGAATGTGTTGGAGTTTGTGTCATACTGCAGATGGCATGGGAAAGTTCTTATCGCCCGAGCTCTATGGCAGCCAAATGCCGATATATCTATTGTAGCGGCACGCATAGCCTTCTGAAGATACAACAAGGAAGGAGGGTGGGCTTAAGCCGAGCTGCAGGTGAGTCTCCAGTCTTTGGGTCAAAAGACACCTGTCCTCTTGATGTAGGTGGTGTAACCATATTCATTCTACATCCTGAATCTAGTTACGTACTATTTAATGCGATTAAGGACAGTAGTACTAGCGACCAGGCTTGACCAAACAGGAATACGCTGACACAGGCCATGCAGGAGAGGCGGGGTAGTTCAAACTCGCTACAGAGCTTGCCGCACAACCCCTGCAGAAACCTCACACAAAGATAACACAAAAAGGATTTGCTCCTTGGGCAACACACCGACAGCACAAACGTGCCAGGAGCTGTGATCCCCAGCCAGAGACATGCCTTTGCGGGCTCTAGTATTCCAATTCCACCTTCAAAGATGTATCATAGTTACAACATTCGAAATCCCATTTTCAGGAATTCTCTATTTCCCCCACAGGAGGCTTCACATCACCTCACTGGCCATTTTACCACCTATATCCACGGATGTTAGTTAGGAGAACAAAACCAACAAAACTTGAAATTTTGGGGGAGGTTGGGGACAGAATCTTACCCGAAGGATTCTTCAATATAATCGATACGTTTCCCTTGCTTCAAGCAAGCGTGCACAGTGGCACGCGCCTGGTCAGACAGCTCCGCAGGACCGCATGTGATGACCGCAATTGTTCCTGTGCCCTGAACGCCATCAACGACGTCAGTGATGATCTTGGCGATATCGGGCCTCCCGTAGGAGATGTGAAGGTCGGAATCAGCGGCGGGGACTTTGTCAATAACTTCTGTTTCCGCTGCGCTGATACTCTTGGAAGATTCCCTGGGCGATGTCGCGTGGTAGTTGAGGTGGACATCTTCGCGCCCTGCAACGATGCGTAGTTCACGCGTGGCAACGTCGGAGATCATGGCAGATTGCTTGGTTGTCCAAACGAAGGTGATGTCCTTGGTGCAAGTGGCTGTTTTTGGCGACTGTGACTTGGCTGCTGTCCGGGCGACGTGGTCTTGCAGATATGGTAGGACCGCAGTGATACCGGATCCACCGACGAGCATGAGGACATTTTCGTAGGTGTGTAGCGGGCTGCGTTCGCCGTAGGGCCCTTCGATCATGATCTTAGGGTTGATGACTCCAGTCGGCGATTTGAGACATTCCTGGCGGAGTTTCTTGGTCCAGCTGCTGTACGGCCGGATGAAAAAGACTAGTTTGTGGCGGCCGCTGGGTGCTGGATGGTTTACCACGTTGTCACCGACCGGACTTTGCCAGCCAGACGATGAGTGATCCGAAGACGAGCTCGGAGAGGAGATTTGCATCTCCTTATCCTTGACTCCCACGGTAGATTTGGTCTCTGAAATAGCAATAGCTGTCTGTTGTACGGCATCGCGTGCATCTCCCCATGCTGCTAGCGTGAAAGGATGGTTCTCCCATCCTTTCCACTTGAGAGGCTGGTAGATGAAGTAATGCTGTCCTGGCCCGGGCTTGAGCAGATGCGACATAGGGTAGACGTCGAGCCGAATGAGGCCAGCTTTCTCGTTGTAGGTCGCTGTCGTTGCAGTACGCACCACAGAGCCTGAAAACTTCAGGTTGAGATTGCAGTATGCTACTCGGACGAAACGGGCAACCCTGTCAAAGACCCAGATGGCCACAAGAGGCCACAAGTAGGGGTCATACTCTCCCCCGAAAATTTCCGTATGGCTGTTGTTGTTAGTTAGATGTGTTTCCAACGACATGATGGTCGACTTACTACCACAGTCCAACGATAGTGAGCACCGAAAAGACAATATGCACAAGCAAGAAGAACTCGTACGACCGGTGGCGGAACCAGGAAACCGAGAATATTAATATGAGACACATGACAATCGTGGCCTGTTCAAGAGGTTAGCATGCAACCATGTTTCTAACTTTCCCAAAGATATGAGAGTCTCACGATTCCGCCCATGAACCAATATTTCTGTACCCAGGACTCGGCGAGGTAACCGTCTAGCATGCGTCAGCCATTGCCTCATATGTTTAGTAGGTCATTATTCTTACAGTATGCTTCCATAACCGTATAGCAAATTGAATGGATGAGTGCTAGAATGGTGGCAACTCGTGCAATATGCCGGTGGAATATGTTGAATGTTGAAAAGCTCCATCCAGTAAGCCAAATGAAGACGTTGTTTCGTCCAGAGAACATCCACAGGGGAGCCAAGGTCGCGTAGGAGACAATGCCAGTCCTATCTGCCACATATCGGCAGAGTTGCATACCGGTTGTATAACTTCAAAGGCGCAAAAGTCAGTAAATTCACGCCAGCGAGGAGTCCTGAATATACTTACTATAAGTTTGGCCAGAAGATATCGTAGCTGACAAAACACAGGACAAAAGTCAGGATATAGAACGCTGCGACGACAATTGTTTCCATCCGGGTCGGGATAGTGCACCCATAGAAAAGGCGTTGATGGTGAGAACCGAACGTGGCGGGGACGATCAGATTGGTTTGGACCCAGTGACGTGCGGACGAGAAGAGAGGCCATCTTGTTCGACGATTTGTGGTTGCTGTAGCGCCTTCCGCGTCACCAGATGTTGCACCACGGCGGGAGGTGGACAGGTGAGTAAGAAAACGATTGACTATCCCGATCGCCATGATTGCTCCCCAGAAGCCAAACATTGACATCCTTTTCAAGTGGTCAACCAAACTCTCCTCTGAGCATGTAATCAAAGATAGCAATCTTACCCGAGTCTCTTATGGCCGTAGTATTCCTTTTCAAACGTCACCTGCGGAAGGTCAGCACTGGGTACCAAACAATGGCAACTGCGGTCACTTACGACTGTCTTCGTTCCAGCTTCGTAAAACTTTCTCGAGATAAGGACGGAATGATCCCAGATCTTGGTGGCGTTGATGTCCTCAAACTCAACGACAGGAAGGCTCTGAATATAAGCATCTGTGAGATCAGGTAGCACGGCTGAATACGGGATCAATTCGACCAGCCCATATTCTGAACAATAGTTTCCATATAGCTTTGAGCCTGCCACTATTTCCTGAGGACGGCAGTATAACTTTGCCGCAGCCCACATTGAATGTACACTGAGCTCATTTGTGCAGAGATTATTGTAGTAATCATCTATTGTTCCACCGGTGAAGACAAAGCTTGAAATGGCGGAAGTGATTCCATCGAGGCACAAAACATCTCGATCTTCTTCGCCATTTGCAGGCAGTAAATGGAGTGCCAGCAGAAGGAGTCCGATTGTCTGCTTCATCTTGTCAAAGGTTGAGGCTTGCAAACGGTCATTGATGGTATCGGATGGTAGAATTTCAAGTTGTTTGAAATGCTTGAGAGGAGAGAGGTAGACTCGTCCTTCGTATTTGATTGACACAGCATCGCAGCAAAATGAAACGTAAAGCCCTGCAGATCACCACAATCCACTTCAAAGTCCTGTTGTCGCTCTGAACGAGCGAAAGAGACCGACTTGGCATCGGAAAAACGATCTAGTATCCATTACCTCCAACTGGAGGTTGTTCGCTCCAAACCCTTCTCCCATGATGCGCGGGACCAACAGCGTGGGCATCCTAGGTTACTGACACGGCATTGGTGGTGTGTGTTCAAGCTAATGTAAGGTTTTCTTGGGACACATGCAACACGACACAAGCTCAACTAAGCTCTTCATCTGGACGATTCCAGAACATCTCCGAGCTTTCAGCGATCCTGGTGATAAGCTTTGGCCATCGTCTCATTGCGACTTCTTTGACGCTGTGCATCGATTGGGCGCGATAGAAGGAGACTGCCAAGCCAAAAAGAACATATTGCTGTCTTTGTCGCTTTCTGACCTTTTCAAGATGACTGATTCGACGAGTGGCAAATGTGGATGCTTCCACACGTTGTGACGATCGGGCAGAGGCTAGCGGTTTTGCTTTTTCACATGGTCGGCAGGAAATACCATCTTATCTGATCTTATCTTATCTGATTTGATAATCCGTGAATCAAGTCCCAGAGAACCTCGTATTCGCCAAAAGTGCATGCTTGGCTAACCAATCATAACCCTTTTTCACACTCCATTACAGTCACAAGAACGTGATTAATTCAAAGTTCCTAGTTCTTGTGAAGCTTGAAGTGCGAATCCCAGTAAAACTCAGATCGAGACCCCGCATTGGTGGGCACTAAACCTAATTGGGATGATCTTCCATTTGAAAATCTGAGGTGACAAGGTACCTCCATTTTCTCTCGTGACATCTCTCCGCAATCGGAGCTGGACCCCCTGTCATTGATGATGAGCATATGCTGTCAAAAATAGTGAGTATAGTCGTTCCACGTTGGGGGTCGGTTACAGGATCAGGCGACAGTACGCGGGGGTTGTCAGGATTGGTAGCTGCTTCGTGTACGCTCTGGCGAGCAATGACCGTGATACTGAATTGATCAATCAAGCGCCGTTTCCCGCTGCATTAATTTCTTTAGAGCATTATGTCTAGTCTCTCATATCTACCTACAACCCAGGTTTGTAACATTTGATATTCATTCGAAGGACAGGGGTCTGAAATGGATAGCGGTAAGCCAATAAACAGTGAATTTTCGCTACCGCAACCAATAATACACGACAAAGTCAGCCTTGAGCTTTCCAGAAGATATCAAATGTTACGTGCATGGGTTGTAGAAATCCTCGCAGAACCACCCCTCAGGGTGACGAAGGAGGGTTTAGATTCTATAGGATGATATCAGAAAGTTTGACAATTCACCGTCGCTTCTCTAGCCTAGAAACATACCATAGCCGTTGTCATGCAGTATCCAGGCCTAAATTACCTTCATGTGAGCGTGAGCTATTCTGCACTGCAATGCATGGCCATTACGGCCGGGTCAAGGTGCATGCTGTTCCCCACCGACCTCTTCCACTACACTTCCAAGGTAATGCGCACTCTTCGCTTAGGGTGGAAGCTTGAATCCAGGCACCGCATGGATCCTTTCATTTTCCAGTAGTAGTTTAAGCCTAACGAAAAGTTCCGTAAAATTACGTAACTGCTACTTTGTAAGCACGTTTGTGGCGTTAAATCTGAGTTGAAGCACAAGGAATCGCTAAGCTCTTTGGCGGTGGGTTGTTGCCAAGAAGCCGCGCCATCGAGCGAGCACTCCGGGGATCGGGAGAGGGCGTGGGCCAGAACTGCTGCACAGGTGGAGGTGTCGGGAACTTTTAATCACATCTGATAATCTGTTCGCAGACTGAGGGTGTTCTAGGGACCTCAACTTCTCGCAAGGGACGTCTGATGCTCTTAGTTTATGCCCTTAGTGTCAAGCTAAAGCAAACGTGTGCCATCAACCGGGAGGATGACCCGAAACCTACCAGATCATCCGTCGAAACCTCAGCTCTACGAGCTAGGTAGAGTTGCCAAAGAACGATAGCACGAGTACTTCACTCTACATAAATCTTATGTACTCCCTTGTTGAACCGTAGAATCGTCTCCTGTCTACTACAGCTACCAGAAAAACTCTATTCATCATCATGTTGTCCCAGCTAATTGCCCTTGTCACCCTGGCTGGCGTTGCATCAGCACAGAGCTCGGACTTTCTCACGGTTCTAAACTCCACGAACGGCACTTCATACATCAGTGAAATCGTCTCAGAAGTTCCGGGTTTCTTAGAAGCCATAGAAGGGAAAACTAACATTACTTTCCTTGCTCCCAATGATACGGCCATTGAGCTGGTTTCAAACAGTTCGTACGGAAGATTCCTCGAAAACGCAACTGAGGACTACTTGTTGAGTGTTCTGCTTTACCATGTTATCGATGGAGGCTATGACAACATCACAGACTACTTCGTTGCACAAACGCTGCTTGTTTCAAGCAATTACAGCAATGTAACTGGTGGCCAGTACGTCGGCGTTTATTATGATGACGACGAAAATGTGGTGGGAGCCTATGGAGGCCTAGACATTGTTGCCCAAGGTCCTCCAACACCGATACCTTTCGATAGAGGATGGATCTATGTCGTCGATAATGTGCTGCATATTCCGCCCAGCGTCTCAGTTACGGTAACCTCGGAGGATTTCAACGGTACTTCGTTTGTGGAGGCTCTCAATCAAACTGAATTGACTGCGGAAGTTGACCTGCTCCACAACGCAACGTACTTCATCCCAGTCAATGAAGGTTTTGGCATGGTGGAAGCAGCTCTCTCAGAGCTAGACACGGAGCAATTGGCTGATCTCCTCAAGTATCATATTGTGCCGGAGGTCTGGCACTGGGACGACTTGCAGAACAACACCCAGTTGACCACTCTATCGGGCCAAAATCTGACGGTCTTCTTTACCCCTGATGAGGAGCTCTTCATCAACAATGCCGGTGTCAACTACGCTGATCTTGCTGTCTCAGAAGGTGTGGTCATGTTCATTGATAATGTGCTGAACCCCAATGCTTCCTGGAGTCCACCCGCCAACGGCACCGAGGAAGGGGTGCCTGCATGGCCAGCGTCGAATACAACCGGCACGAGTTCAGGTACGGCATCATCCACTGGCAGTGTGGCCAGTGCCAGTGCCAGTGCCACCGCTGATAGCGCGGCCGCGAGGACCGTTGCTAGTGGTGCTGCCGCTGCCGCTTTATTAGGTGGTGCTCTGCTGGTTACCAACCTCTAAACCAAATTAACGACTGGTTTCCAAGGGATCAGAAGACAGACCGAAGGCAGACCGATGATAGCCACTCAATGCATGACAAGAAAATAGCATGTAGCAATGAATCGTCGAAACTCGCTGAATTTACCCTGTCCGAGATCTGACCTTAAATGCACGTTGACAGAAAATTGTTTGAAATAACTGCGCCTGTGTGACATATGACTCCTCGCACTAAGAGCCCCTTGGTCAGTGGTAAAAAGGGAGATACGGCGTCAACTCTAGAGCCATACGCTAAGCTTCCGGAGAGGTTCACTCCCAAATGGGACGACTTTGCCTTCAATCACATCCTTAATTTCCAGGCTTCATGCCCTGTGAACCGTCGTTACTTTTTTGACATGAACGGTTACGCCGAATCTATGGTCGTCACTTTCGGCGCCGGCTCGTGTGGTCTGTCTAATACGTAAACTCTCGCCATGGCCAGACTAGACCTCAGGATTGCCATGATAGAGCTCTAGGTGTCTGTTTGAGGCGAGTATTGGCTTGATGGTGTGCTCTTTTCAACCTTGATACTCGGGAAGGCCAAGGAGACATTCCTTGCGGGTAGTGGTATTCCATACGAGGACGAGACAAACAAAGTCGTCATCAAGAGCATGCAGCTTTGTCAATGAGCACACTCATAAGCAAGGTGATTTTGCTGCCACTTGCCTTAGCGGTATCAAGGCAAGCTAGCTAAGGTGACTCGAAAGTTTAGGCAGTCGAGAAGAACAAGCGTGTTGAGTGTGGCTAACACCGCGACATGATTGTTGTCTCTCACCCCACTCTCTGGCAAGGTAAACTCGTGGTGATGTGGAATTTGGCAAGGATGTCGCAAATTAGGAAAGTTCCCCCTTTGTTGAAATAAAAACGTTGTGATTTCAACCTTTCAAGTACGTGTCAGCCTCTCCACTACGATGACGTTCGCATCACATTCGCATGTTGCCTCAGCAACGGATTTGCTAATGACGATTGCAGATCATCGTCGATTCTACCTGCCCGCCAGCAGCGCAAGTGTCCTAATGCCAGTGGGCTATGCTCATGGCCGGCATAGACGTGAGGTAATTACTTCGTACAAAGCAGAAATCGTTGGGGGGGGATCTTTGCGTGTGCGGCGGAAGATTCGACCTAAAGTGGACGGTTTCTGCCAAGCCACGAATGCCTCGGCTCCACGTCGTATCGAGGCCATACGAGCAATACGAGATACGAGATCAGTTCCGCTGCACACCAAATTCGAGTGGTACAACCAGCGACTTCAAATATGCATCCATATCATCGTTATCATAGCTTTTCATCTACTCTGTAAATCATCCCACGCGACATGGCAAGCTCGACGACTATCGAGACACCGAACGCGCTCACTGGTTTAGGCTTGGAGGAACTGAGTCAAGGGGTGTCTCTATATGTGCCGGACGGAAAGTCCGCTACTGACATCTCATGTCGAGATCCAACAATGATAATAGTGTGTTCGTGGGCATTTGCTCAGCCAAAACACATTGCAAAGTACATCAAACCGTACCAGACCATCTACGAGAATGCTGCAATTCTCCTTGTACAAAATGTGCTCAGCAATATGGTCTGGAAGCCAGATAGCTGGCAAATGGGTTTCTTCCAACCCGCTGCAGCGGCCATCCAAGCGCATTTGTCGAGCACAACCCAGCCTCGAGTTTTACTACACGTCTTCTCAAATGGTGGTTCTCACGCTGCTGTCCAACTCTCCCAGGCGTGCCGTGAGACTTGTGGCGGGATGAGGATGCCAGTGGATGCGATGCTTCTCGACAGTTGTCCTGATCTGCCAAAATTTTGGCCTACTGTGACCGCGTTGAGACGGGGCGTACCCAGCCAGAATCCTGTCATCAAGGGCGTTGCTACCGTGCTTTCATTTGCCTGTGCGGGAGGCATTGCACTTTGCGATATCCTCAACAGCTCCGAGCCTGCCGCGCGGAAACTTTACCGGAAGTTGAACGACCCCATCGATGTCTTTCTGCTCAAGAAACCAAGGGGTGAAAAGGGCGAAAGCATTCTTGTGCCAAGGACATACCTGTTCTCGAAGAGTGATGACATGATCTTCTGGGAGGATGTTGGTGGCCATGCTTGTACAGCGAAAGACAATTTGCTCGCCGAAGGGTTTTCTGAGCATGAGATCAAAGGTGTCATACAGTTGGAAGAATTTGTGGGTACTGCTCATGTGAATCATGTCAAAGGAGACAGTCACCGTTACTGGGATGCAGTTCAGAATACGTGGGAGATATCAAAGGTCTGAGCGTCATGTTTTTAACCTTGACGTCGATCAAGCCACTTCTGAACGGGAATATGCATCTATGCTAGCGGGGTAACGCATTCTCTGTGGAGAGTACGAGGAAAAATTATTAGTGAGAAATCGCGGCGCCAACATCGAATTTACACAAACTACAAATACGGAGCAACCACCCCGAGCAGGCAGACTTCTGTTGTGTTGTCACAATCGAACCAATGGATGACGGGTTGTGGCTTCACAGGATCGAAAAACACGTGCCACACAGGGCTCCATTAGCCCCCGCTGATTACCCGCGTGCCAGAGATGTTCGAAATCTAAGGACGAATCCTCAATTAGGACTTATTTGAACGAAGGAGCTGCTTCATACGCTGTAAGGGCCTCTTGTCGTCGTCTAAACGCTTCGTTTTCAATATCTATTCCAGCAGAAGCGATTTCAAGGAGTTTCGTGGGTTGCAGACTGGGTCCAGGGATCTTGGGTCCATTAGAGCACAGCGTGGGATTCTAAAGAACTTTTGACTGATACCTGAAGATAATAATGTACACCTTGTGACGATTTCCTGATTTTCGACTACGCCTGGTGAAGGGAACTGAGCACTAAAGGTGTAAATTTTGGGCGTGGAAGCTTAGTACTTCGTAGCTCCACCCAAAACAGTCTCAACTAAAGCAGGGAAAACTAACCTGGTGAAGGCTAGGTCAGGCAAGGTCACTGGCTAGTACATTTGAACTTATTTTATAATAATTACTAGATTAGGTAATTGGACGCGAGCTTCAAAACAAGCGTCGAACTTCGAAAATGAGCAGTCTTGGAAATGGTGGCAGGTTATACACATCGCTACAGCTCCGGACACAGACACATCAACGACATGAAGATTGAGCTTTTCGACATTGTTTTAACAAAACAAATTCCACCGAACAAAGCTCTGGCCAAGACTTGCTACCCCAAATTGAGTTGTATGTGCCGCTCTACCTTAAAACGTTCCATGAACCGTGATTGGCTACAAACATCGTCAGGCACCCAACACGACCCAAGCTATCAGAACTCCAAACACGGTCTCGTGCACAAGTCAAAAAGGTGCCACAGCTTCAAGATCAGCCTTTATAAAATCAAACGCGCTCCCAAGAGCTATCATTCCCTTTCCTCAAACCCAATCGTGAATTCATAGCAACTCTAGCATGGCCGCAAAGCTCCCTATCCGCTACGAAACGCTCAAGAACAAATCTATCATCGTCACCGGCGGAGTGTCCGGATTCGGGCTTGCTACAGCAACGCGCTTCGCCGAGCACGGCGCGTACGTCACGCTCGCCGACCTCAACGAGACAGAAGGCCGCAAGGCCGAAACACTGCTCACTTCGCAAGGCCTCAAAGTCAGCTTCGTCAAATGTGATGTCACCGACTGGGAATCGTCAACTGCGGCCTTCAAGCATGCCGTCACCTTCGGCCGGCGCGGCACGCTTGATGGCGCGTTTCTCTTCGCCGGGGTCGGCGACCAGGATGCCCTCGTCCCGCAAATGGAGAAATTCAACCCGAACCCATCCCTCAGCACTGACCCCGTCGAGCCTAGCACCACCATCATAGACATCAACTTGCTGGGCGAGCTCAAGTCCGCCAAACTGGCGCTGTACTACTTCCGCATCCCAGCAGCGGATGATGCGCCTCCAGTGGCACCGGGGAAGAAACCGCTTTTCCTGGTGGCGAGCCTCGCAGCGTACATTGATTACCCTCCGACGCACTACTGCATCAGCAAGTACGGGGTGCGCGGGCTCTTCCATTCGATACGACCTAGCGCTAGGGCTCTAGACAGCTTTTTCACCGTCAACGTTCTGGGGCCAACGTACACGGAGACGCCGATGGTCATGACCCTGGTGGAGAAGTTTGGCCCTGAGGTGTATCGCACTCTCGATGCAATCAAGCAGAATAGTGGCTTTGGGAGTGTGGAATCTGTGGTTGAGTGTGCGAGCATGTGCGCGACTAACACAGACGCGGATGGGGAGATAAACGGGCGTGCTTTTACGACGTGGCCGCATGGTTGGGTGGATAACATGGAGGAGAGGGGTATGGAAGGGCCTGTGATCTGGGAGAATGCGCAGCGGTGTGGGTACACGAAAAACGGCTTGGCCATAATTTAAGAGTGTGTTTGTGGGTGTGGTGCTTTGAAACCTTGGCTACGGAAGAACAACACGTGGCACTGGGATTATGTTTACATTAACTTTACACAAACGTCTTCCCGGGTGTTCCTTGTATGCCTATAAGGCCCACGGCAGCCTGTCTTCAATCGCCAGGGTGGTCGTAAAGCAAGTTGAGAATATTTTCACCTCGGTGATTGCGACTCGGAGAGCTTGCTAAAGATGGAAAGTTTTCACTTTGCTTGACAATCACCCTGAGCGTCAAAGCTGACTATATTACTACACAGTCTTCCCTGCACTGCCGACCTATCTTGACATGCCTTTTAATTAACGATTACATCGATTGTACCTCGTTTGAGCAGTTTCGGCGCCCAAGCTGAACAAATTTCCGCCCAGACTGTCTTTGCCCCAGTCAATTTCGTTTATTCGTTGCCACTTCCAAGACCCTCGACCTTGTCAGATGAAGAATGTAGCCGCATCGTTCAATTCTAGGGGCCTAGTAGGTACAATATTACTATCGAAGAGTAGCCCGAAGCGAAATCACTGCTCCATCCAGCCTATTGTTCGGGGAGCTGTATAGGTACATAGTTTCGGAAACTTGAAAAGGTTCAAAGCGAGCGATCCGTCGTACTCCTCAACCGTAACTATGAAAAAATTTTGAAACTGTGTATCGGCACTCTTGAACTGTACGTAAATGCGGCTCCCTAACTACGAGGCCAAGCACAGCGGGAGTTATATATAGATAATCCTCTCGTTTCTGGCTATCGATTAATATTGTTGCGGGGACTCAAGTGCACACGTAGTATGGGAAGTGGTATTACGGTATAGGCAGGTCATATGTGAAGGGTAGCCCTTTCCATAGTTCTACGTATATAATAGCACTTTATAAGGGTATACACACGTACATACACATAGCATAGGTATAGACGTATGGAGTTTATCTAATATACGACGTTTAGAGATTTTAGTACTACGCGCCTTCGTAGATGTATCTTAGAGATTTAACCAGCAGCGCCCTACATTCCTAGGTACGTACTATGTTCAGCAGCTTTACCACAGGTATTAGCCCATGCACCGTCACGTACTAACCCTTACGCCATAAGGTTGAAGAAAATGCACGCTCCAAATTTTATGACATAACATCGTGTGGCGGAGACGCGGTCTCCAAATCATGATTGTGGCCCGACCCGTCGTGCCCTGATAGACGTTAGTGGCCAATCATACGCGCTGTTCAAGAAGATGTGTGGTTGACTGTGCCTTAGGAGGCGCTTCGAAGATCTGTTGCTGCCTGACGAAGGAGGTGATAGGCATTTGTGAAAGCTAGGCGCTCTAAGGCACCCGCTGAGATAGAGAATGTGGCATGATAGACGTTGCATATTCCAGATTCGTGATGTCGCTCCATCCGGTGTTAAGGCCGAGAAAAATGATGAGGTGCAATCAAATCTAAGCTCAGCTTCCTGGGCGGCCAAGTTCAAGCGCGGACTGCGCATTAGTACGATGCGAACAGCAGCCTTAGAATGCCACGTCACTCGGACCAACCCTGTCCGCTGCGATCGCCAACGTAACGATAGAAGAGGCTTAATCACCCTTTCCTTCTACGAACTCTGTGGATAGACCTCTAGAGGAGAACAAAAGTAGGTATTCGACCCCAGAGGCAAGTAAACAACATCATGGTCACGGTTGAAGAGTTTCTCGACCGGAGAAATCCAGATGTCGACAGCAGCAACACTTTATCTGGTCCAAACACCGTTAGCAGCCACTACTCTAACATCGGCGAAGTAGAAGAATGGGAAGAATTCAATTACACCACCCTTAGAAAACTTTATGGCGAGATCTTGGATCTTACCATTCTAACCCCCCCGGAAAACCAAATCCCAACTGACCTCGAGGCTGAGGTTTGGGACGAGCGCCAGTTTGAGTTCTTCTTCTCGCAATACATGTTGACTCCCATCCGGTATGCCCTCCAGCAAGCTTGTGAGCATTGTGCGAAGTCATGGGAATACAATCCTCCAGGTGAATTCTCTGCTCCGCTCGACCCTGGGCCAGGTGGCCGAGCCAAGCGCCCCAAGGACAGCGATGATCCACGCTTTAGACCGGACTGGTCCTGCGTGAAAAAAAACCGCATGACTTCTACCACGCCAAAGTCGTATATCAACTTCTGTCCCGGAGACACAAAGCTTGCCGTTAAATGGAAACACGAGTGGCACCGAACGGCCTTCAAAACGTGGAAGATTCCGGCCGAGCAAATCCAAACTTATTCAGGAGACCATTGGAATGTTCGCTATGGCTGGATTATCACTGAGGATGGGTTGACAGTCTTCTTGATCACCAGACAAACAGTCAGCTCTGGGCTATCAATGTCAAGGAGCGTGCGAACCGCTTCTTCAACTCTAGGTCATGCTCGCATCGCTTCTGACGAGACTGACCTCAGTTCTCTCATGGCTCCATTATCGATCACAACACTTAGCTACCAAGATGATCCCCCGGACGTGGAATATCAACCAATCAAAGCAAGGTTTATTCCGTGGATCTCGGTCAGCAGGGAGATGAATGTCAAAAAAGCCCTTTTCATGCTCCTCATGCTTGCTGGCGCACCAGGAAGTCCAAAGCTGGTACAGACCGATTATCCCCCACTGAATTCTTGGTGGCCGGAAGGAGGGTCTTTCCGTCACAACTCAACTGGTAGAGTAAGCAAGTATCTTCCACCGAATGGCCTTCTGTGTCATCCCTTGGGAAAAGATGCCAATCTGACCAGGCTAGTGGACGAACCTAGAAGGCGTGGGGCGCAAGAAGAGCAGGTAACTGAGGTTTTATCAGGGTCTGGGAATGAGCAGGGCCGTGGCAAACGGAGGAAATTGGATCCTAAATAGAGTCGGACCATTGATAGGTGACAAAAATATCGGATCCGGACGTTCAGCTGACCTCTGCTTGGAATTGGGCTCGCAAGGCCTTGTGAGACTGCGCCATGATCTGCCATTTCCCTTGGAATGGTAACGTGAGGACGTCACCACCATCCACAAGAATTCCTTCGCCCAACCAATTCCGCGGCTCGAACGTGCTGAGGTCGTATCCCAGGTAATATGCCAGGTTCAACCACCGCAAGATTTTTTGATGGTCCAACGGGGCGCTCGAGACCACCAATTTCTTGACGATCCCAAATGGGTGATCCCGGAAACCATCGCCGTTCATTGTGAACCCAACATCAAGTTTCCATTTGCGTATGAGATTGTTTATGTCCTCAATGTTCAGCCTAATCCATCCCAAACTTCCGTCCATGTCGGAGAGGATCTTGCGATTTTCAATATGATTTGGCTCTTCGTCATCTATGTTTTTGTTGCCCGTGTCGTGGTCTGAAGAAAATGATCGCAGGAATAGGAGCATCTCATCGACGGTATAAGATTCTGGAGGAGGGCCTTCTGGTAGGAATTTACCAGCCAACACACTCGCATTGACGGCTTCTGCTCTAGAGTAGAAGAGAGATTCTCTGAGAAGTGGCCAGATGTAAGGGGGAGGGGGCCGATGGACTTGTTTGAACTGGTCACAATTCAAATACGTCAGCTCATACTCATATTCATACTTCATCATCGTATACAGAATATGACGGCTCACCACTTTCAACGCGAACGGTCCATCTCCGTCTATTTTGACTTTGAAAACGTAGCCTTCCATTCCATGGTCATCAATAACTTCCTCCACGCACACATTTTGACATGTGGGATATCGCCTAAGTCTTGGATGGTAAAGCCTTTCTAAGGTCGGGGGCACCGGAGGATGCACCTTCTCGTCCTTGGAGAGAAAGGTGAACTTTGATAGCTCGGACTCGAAGGCGTCGATGTTCAAGGGCCTGACACTCACAGGACGTCTTTTCGGCCGCAACAAGTACACCATGGAGTGTCAAGCATGATATTTCGAGCGGACTACGATCCGACTCAGTATCCGGTGCGCTCTTGACGAGGAGGAACGATGGAATAGTCGATCGCATGGAAAAGAGTCGGCGAAGTTGCAATCACGTGCCACATGTGATGACTAATAAGTGTCACGTAAGGAGGCACATCGAGTACTAACATCGACACTTCCCGTTTCTAGCACTCTCCTTAACTCTTAGACACGACTCGCTGGAACAGTATAATAAACCTACCTCCGCATTCGATGGTTCCGTTTTGTACACAACCATCAACACACAACACATCACGCGTTTGATAAAGTCCCAAGCGACAGACATACACATTGTCTGCCTCACTATCCATTCACATTGATATCTGTAATGGTCAGAACCAGGGGCCGGATTCGTCAACTCCTCAGAACACCGTCTTTCTCAAAATCGCACTCTACAAGCACCAAAACAACCAGGATAAACCACTCACTGCCCTTGGAGGAGGAGCGACTCCCGTGGTATCGCGCGGACCAGTTCTATCCCGTACATATCGGAGATACATTCATCTCTAAGTACAAAGTTGTGGGTAAACTCGGATATGGTGCCTATTCTACGGTCTGGCTCTGCCGAGATATCAAGTCAAGAATTTCACCTAAGACCATTTTAACCTAAAACTCTGACTGGTGGAATAGAGACTCTGGCTTTGTAGCCGTGAAAGTCTGCACTCGGGATGAAATCGGATCCGTACGAAATGATCGAGAACTGAAATTTTACGAGCATGTCACTTCGCTCAACTCACAACATAATGGCCAAGCATATATTCGCGGCCTCCTAGAGACATTCGAAATCAACGGTCCAACCGGGAAGCATTTGTGTCTTGTCCAGCCTCCAATGCATATGACCATTCGAGAGCTTCAGTACCAAAATCCATCAAAGCGGCTCAATAAGCAAATCTTAAACTGGACTCTTTTCAACCTCCTCAGTGCGCTCTCCTTCCTTCATGATGAAGCAAAAGTGATACATACAGGTGGGTTTGTAATTACTGTATGCCTTGAGCATTGGATTGACGGTTTCAAAACAGATATCAATCCCTCAAACATTATGCTAAGCATTGACGATGAGTCTCTCCTCCCAGAATTTGAACGAGCGGAAGTTGAGGAACCATCGCCGACGAAAGTCATCGATGAAACTCGCACGATCTATGGTTCTCGGAAACTTGGTCTTCCGAAAAACTCACTTTGGGGCCAGCCAGTCTTGTGTGACTTTGGAGAGGCGCGAATTGGCCAAGCCCACACGGGTCTGATTCAACCTGAACTCTATCGTGCCCCGGAAGTCTTGTTCAACATGGGATGGAGCTGTAGTGTAGATATCTGGAATGTCGCTGTCTTGGTAAGTTTGCCAATCACCGGCAGTCTTCACTAAACCCACATTCTACTAACCTATGCCTCCCAGATATGGGACTTATTTGAGGGTCGGCGCCTGTTTCATGCTCTGGATGAAGCTCAGGATATGTCTGCAACACACCACGTTGCTGAGATGGTTGGATATCTTGGGACCCCTCCTCTTGAATATCAACGTCGGAGCGAAGTCACGAATAATGTTTTTGACGAACAAGGTCTGTGTCCCTTTGAACTCTGTCTAATTTGCTCGGGATCTGATTCGTCGTTAGGTCACTGGAAAGGCGCAGGAGGTGTTGACGTGCTAGACAAGTCTTTCGAGCAAGCAGAGACCATATTGGAAGGTGAAGAGAAAAGGCGATTTCTCATTTTCGTGAGGTCGATGCTCAGATGGATGCCAGAAGAGAGACGGCGGGCTGTCGAACTTCTAACCGATCCCTGGTTGGATGGGGCTATCCCTTGAATGCAAGCCCAAGCTGCAGTTAAGACAGCCTCAGCCTGGTTCTCTACCAGTCGATTCGAAATGCTGTGAAGTCAAGGCTTTCTAACTAGGCACCGTCAAGTGGTTATTCCAAGCATAGAAATGTACTAGGTCCGGCAATGACTCGGTGTGGCCCTTTTTGCTGTCCAACCGGAGAAAAGTCGAATGCGGCTGGAACTCGTGCATGAGAACAAAGGCAAACTGCTAAAACGGTAAAATTAGAATGCCCAGGAATTAGCATCAAGGGCTTTGCGAGCTAGACGAAATTATATCGCGTCGTAGCGACGGCGCCAATACTTTTAGCACAAACTCATCCCGCCAGTTCCTCATATTAGCAATCAGACCTAGACATCCTATATGTTAATGCTGAAAGTGACTGTGAAGATAGGGTCTATATATGGATAAATCTATAGCTGCACTACTTTAAATAAAGAATGCGCTGCAAGCTAACAACTAACCGAGTATTGCACACTGGAATGAATCAGGCTGAGCAAAATGTCCTGTATACTCAGATATGCGTCCGCCTGCGCTTCGCATCTCGGACCTCAGCATCCTACACTCATGAATCGCCATATCTAATAAAGATCGTCTCTATGTTTGTCTCTATGCTCGAGGGGGTCAAGTAAAAATGCCTGGTGCGGAAGATAAGTAAGCTTGACCTTCTAGTCTTGTATCTCTGTACGACTAACTCCATATGTAGATATCACTGGGCTCTCATAACCGGCCCCAAAAACGAAGCCGAAGGAAAGAAAGTCCTACGATAATATGCCAGTCTCTTCAACCAACGTCCATGCTTCTGGTGCGCGTCACGGTCGGGAAGATCGAGAAAAAGGAACGTATCGATTCGATTCTTCTATCTCAAAATACCCATCAGAGCCGGCGTACCCCAATGGAATTGTGTCTCTTGGGTGAAAGAGGCCCTGGCAGCGATCGAGAGTGATGGGAAGGCGCTGGGAACGCGAGTCACAGATTGGGACAAAGTTCGGAATACCGCCATGGAATACTGCCAAAAAGAAAAAGGATGAAGGCCGTTTCGCAGAGCACTATAACCCGCAGAAGGTTCCAACTTACGATTTAATGGAGAACAAGGAAGTTGCAGCGTAGATTTACGTACTAGGTAGTTTTACAAGTAAATACTACATCCGACTAGCTTATTGCGCACCGTAGTTAGTTCATTGCTATATAGCGCCCCAATACTTCTGCCTGACCAATTCCATTCTTAATGCTTCCGGCCAAGGTTCTAGGAACTGGTCAATACAGTCCGCCCATAGACGAGTTCCAGGATTTCCCAGATAAGCAGTAGTATATTCCCAGTACGGAGGATACCAACCAGCAGTCTCCTAATCAATAATTCCAACTATCTTATCTCCTCGATGCAAAACGTTCAGACTGCTTAGATCGCCGTGCGTAAAGACCGCGGGCCCCCAATCCTGATTCTGTATTGCAATCATTTCATCTACTTCGAGGTAGGCTGGAGAAGCGTTTTTAAGGCCACCGCGTAAGAAGCGGTGGAAGTCGGATGTGTTCTTGAAGGGACCGAATCGCTGTAAACTTGTGGGGAGCCGACAATCCCATAATGAACCCCATCCATATTGGCTATACGACTGTTTGTCGCGGGAATAGCCCGGAGTTCGGCGACCATCTCTGTTAATTGAATCAAAATCTTGTCGCGGGACGTTTGCGAGAGCGAATCCCACACGGAAGATGCCATTTACCCCTAGATCTTCTCCATCACGATGTAGGTCTTCTCTTTTGAGGCAAAGGAGCAGTACACTCGAGGGATTGGGAGAGAAGTATGCTGCGCGACAAATTGCATCGTACGCGCCTCGACAAGGTCTCTGAAGGTGCCATATTTAACGCATATCCTGGGCGAGAGTAAGAGAATGGAACCTGAGCGGTCTTGAAAATGTTGCGCGATCCAGATACTCGTACGGGCGAGTAAGCGATGTAGCCGAGTGTCATTAATAGGTTTAGAGTTAGGCGAAAGGTCTGATGATGGCATATTATAGCATGGAACCGATACTGTTAGTAGTAAAAGTAGTGGAAGATTTTAATGGAACGGCTCAACCCTGAGGCAGCTCCGAAGGTTAACTTCGCGCCTGAAGTTTAAAGCCTGTCAGGTCCCCACACTTGTGCTGAAAGCCTCGGCATATAGAAGGATCATGCTTTTGCTTAAACCTTGGCCCCTGCTGCCTTTAGATACGCGAAAAACTCTCCACTTGCCCGAACAACTACTTCGCATGTAAGCTGCCGAACCGTTCATACTGATCTATGTCCGAAGCCAGCATCCAAATTGGGCGCCTAAGACCATCCCCAGTCAGTGTGAGAAGCCCATCCAATTTTTTCTCCTTCCATGACTCAAGCTTTGATACGTTTTAGCAACATTTCACATGAACTATTCCCATCCCCATGAATGCTTGAACCCTGCACTAACTGGAGGACTTGGCGTGTCGAAAGGCACGAAGATTAGCAAAAGACATAGGTGCTTGCAAAAGTTGACGTCAGCTCAACGTCAGAATTTGAGCTATCAGTTTGTAGGAGAACAGATGTTACAGTCTGTTGATGAATAGAAATTGTAGATTCGTTAAGTACGGGCTTAAGAAAATCCGAATTGAGAGTTTGAAGCCGGGCACATTGGACTAGTTTCGATAAGGTATTAGGTCAAATATTTTCATGGCTCCGAGCTGCTTTGGGCCATTTACTCTAATAGTTGTGTTGCTACCTCTTTAGACTCTTGATCTTGGCCTTTGTCCCCTGGAAACATCTGTACTTTGAATTTGATGATACTCTGGCGGCGGCGTTCTTTGATACTGCCTAAGTTTTGATCGTATCTCCTGTAAGCGTGCTAAACACCCCTGGGCGCTTTCGGTTCGGCATGTTTTAAGAAGTCGCGGATTTCCTGTAATACTGCTGTGTGCCGCTTGAGAGCTCGACCTGTCTGCTGCTCGGAGTGTCTGGAGGATGTGAGAAGGACGTTAGGTATATACAAAAACGAATGAAGGACACTTCTTTGTAGGATTGGTAATGACTTACTTTTGGAGAACCGTGAGGAGCATTGCTAGACTGTTCTTGTGTTCTCGCAAAACGTTCAATGACAGGGGGTTGTTTTTCCAATGATCTAATGTCTAGGCTATCGACCATCCACGGCCTGGATCTGCACAAAGCGCAACCTTGACTACCGACCGAACAATCGCTAGCCAAGATTTCTCACTGTCAGTTCAGCATCATTGTCTTTCGACACCAGGCCATGGTATCGCCGGACGATTCTTGGTTGCAGAAAAAGCAACAAGGAGGAGATACCGACTGCGACAGTGATTAGGTCCAGCGTCGCAGCAAAAAGCATTGCCCAGAGGGCCTCCTAGGATTTGTGTTCTTGGCGTTTCCTGCGGGTGTTTCAAGGTGGGAGTGAAGCAAACAGGTCAAAATTACACCTCTTCAATCAAAAGTATCTATCACCTTAAACAATGGTTTCTGCTTGAGCCACGCCAACCTACTGGATGTGGAAAGCAAAGTGATGGAGCGCGCCAAGAACGGCCCGCAGAAAGTTTCTACTAACAAGCTCCTTGCTAGGAACCTAATTTCAAACAAAAGCCCTGCTTAAGCATAACTAAGTTGAAAGCTTTGACTGGGGTTAGAATCTGGGATCTTCTCAGGGTCTGGAAGTTTCAACTATTGATTTTCCCTTGCATTAGTAGCGTCGACGAGAAGTGGAGAGACAGAGACTACTAGAAAAACGACTTGGCGCACAGAGCATGGGGTTTAGTTCTGGGAATGCACCCGAGACCTGGGCGGTTCCTGCGGTTTAGTCCAGCGTCCAGGCGACAATGTAGATGATCCAATGCCTAAGAGTGCCTGGTGTCACGTATCTTCGGATTCCTAGGGGTCAGCGACGAGACGTGCATGGCGGCGATTCGCAAGCAATAGCAATTGCAGCAGAGGTATTGGCGAAGTGTTGCGTTCAAGCGTCAGGCAATCAAGAAGGCGGGATCGAGAATATTCAGGCTTGCTAAGTGTATGAATTTTGTACGTTCATCATTCTGGGTATCTATAGAGAGCGCCTAAAGGGCTCTAAAAGCTGAAATGCAACTGTCAAACCTCCCTCCCACCGTCCCAAGATGTGCGCCATGTTACATGGCAACTTTTTGTTTTCCCATCGCTTTGAAATGCATCTTATTCAAGTCGTTCAGAGGAGGGAACCGTGCACATGGTGTCTTCGTCGTGCAATGTGTGATCGGAGGTCGCGCTTGACATGGTCGCCAGAGGCGTTGTAGGCAAAGTTGGCAGAGAGACCAGGCACACAAGTCATGCCAGCAGACATGGGAATTGATGCTGACCAGGTGCCAGAGGCGCATCGTTGAAATGAGGCTCCGTCTGTAGAGCAAGACCACTCGCCCTCTTCAGTACATGCAGCACCGGGGGCAGTGGAACCTGATCCGGCACCAGAGCCAGTGCTGCTGCCACTGGAGCTACCAGCACCCGAGCCAGTACCGCTGCCAGTGCTGCTTCCTGCACCGGAACCTGTGCCACTGCCAGAGCCTGTACCTGAGGAGCCTTGTGTGGGTTGGGAGGCTGCAGGAGAGGTTCCAGATCCACCAGCTGGGACTGTGGCAAAATTGCCTCCGTTGGTCTGAGTTCGCTGGCCACCTCCTTGACCACCTGCTTGACCAGATGGGGCAGGAGCGCCAGTGGGAGTGCCTGCTTGAGCAGAGGAAGCAAAGCCACCGGTGGATTGAGCAACACCGGAAGGTGCGGTGCCCGAACCACTGCCACTGCCAGTGCCGCTGCCACTACCAGTATCAGTACCAGTGCCGCTGCCGCTGCCGCTACCAGTATCAGTACCAGTACCAGTACCAGTGCCAGTGCCGCTGCCGCTGCCGGTACCGCTGCCACTGTCTGGCTGAGAAGCACCAGCGGAGCCGCAGCTACCGGTTGGGTCACCGAGTTTTGCCTTGGAACCAACTTCGAGGGAGGAGCCAGGATTGGGGTATTGAACGTCAATGCCTTCGGGAGTGTTGCAGCCATTGCCAATGTTGGCGACGAACATGTCGGGGAGTGAGCCTGATTGGCGCTTGGATACAGGCTGGTTGGTTGGCATGTATCGTTTCTTTTGGGCACCCTGAAGCTGGACGTAGGCACAGTTCATGTAGAATTCTCGATTGCCAATCTTGTTGTTCCAAGTCCAGGCCAAGGTATAGTCACCTGGACCAAGATCTGGATGATCGGGAATGGTGAATTGGAATTGAGCAGCGTTAGTGCCAGCAGGATCTCCGCTCAGGTTACCGTCAGCGTCAGAGGGGCATCCACCCTCGATGGAGTGGATGACCATGAATTTCATGTCTTTGCTAATATCTGTACCCTTTGCGATGCTGACTTGGCAAGACCCACCGCCGTGAGTGGCACCACCGGTGAAACTGAGCGTGTTAGAGGAACCGATGCTCATGACGTTGGGGTTGGATGTGTCGAGTTGGCCGGATCCCATTTTGCAGGGAAAGTCGGAGCCGCTGGGGTCGAGAGGAGAGCTGTTAGGCGAGCCTGCCGGAGTGGGAGTTCGCATAATCATATGGGCGTGGGCGGCCAAAGCCAATGCAAGAATGGCGGCTGAGGTCTTCATTTTGAAGATTGTTCGTTTCGACCGAGACTTGGTGATAGAGATCGTTGCAAGGATCTTCGAACCAGCGAAGACGATTTGTGAAAGATTCGATAGAGAGTGTGGATGCTGAGTGTGTGTTAGTCTTTGGATAGCAGGATTTTGTACTACCGAGTTTGTTTTGTAGTGTGTTTTGTAGTGTGTTGTGACGAGGGGAGAAGGATATCGTCGGTTAAGGACGAAGTATTAATGCGATGGTGGGGCCGTTAGGGCCGTTTGTTGCATTGTGTTTTTTTTTTTGCACAATGACACAAAGGGCAGTGGCAACTTTGGGCAAGGCCAAAGGCTCAAAGGATCGGGAAGAGTCTTACCTTTGGTGCGTCGTCAAGTGGTGGGGCTTCGAGTGCAGCACAAAGCAGGGCACAAAGGAATGGTCGTTGACTTGATACTGCGGTCTCTTTCCAGAAGGAGCTCGAGTGAGTAAGTGAGGGAATGGAACAGTCTGCCACAGGCACGACGTGGATGCGAAAGCCAACAATGAGTGGGGGAAGTGAAGGAAAGTGACAGGACTAGCCTGGAAGGATCTCTTGCAGTCAGCGGTGATGTAGAACTTGAGTGACAAGAAAAAATCAAATGGCCATGGCGATGAAACAGATATATGTGCACGTCGGCGATCTGGCACAGATCACAGTACACGCATCTCGAATCCCCTGATGTCAAGCTGGATGCCTGCCTGGCTGTACATACGCCGGGAGGGCAATGCAAGGAATCTGAAACATGGAATTCCATTGGTCGAGGGGTGCATAACCATGGAGTCGGGGCCTTCACACTAGAATCGGCGGAAGGCTCCGTATGCTGTCACAGCGCGTTGCTGGTGCTAAAGGGACTTCACCACTGACAGGAATGGCCAGCCAGCTGAGGGTGAAGAGCACGGACAATACTTCTCTGGAACAAGCTGAAGTGAGACTCTGATTGGTGTCGGAGCTCAAGACTAGCAAACGCAGCACGGGGCTTTGGCGCGCGAAAAGCTGGACGATCCCTGGAATGCATTGGCCACTGACCAAGCATCGGGTTTCGACAGCAGGTCACTATCGGGTGAGCTTAGGCTCGTACGGAGTGTTACTGGGTACCTTGCAAAAGAAGAGACGCTTCGGCAATGGAGACGCTTGCGTCTGTCCGACCCCTGAGAGCTGCAAAGTTCACAGGAGCAACAGAAGCGGATCTGGAAGTCAAGCTCAGGCGGTGACGATTTGTGGATTCCCCTGGGTCGAACGGGTTGGAGTGAAAAAGATGAAAGTCGGGGCAGGGGCACCGAATCTCCAAATGGTGCGAAACGGGAAAGAACAAATGGCTGGGCGAGAAAGGTTCTGTGGGTTTCCTTGGCGATCAGGAACAGGATTAGCGCCGAAAAGGGGGCCTGGGTGGGACCGCCTAGCACCGCCTGGGACCGCCAAATCCGTCGTTTGACTCTCGCTTGACTGGAAGGAGATCGACGTCCTGTTGAGCCCGGAGTTTCACACTCTCCTCTATTGTTTCGATTGTTCCCTGAGCCCAACCAATCACTCCTTCAGCGCCTTCACTGTCAAAAACAGTTTTACCCCCGACCGCGGCACCGGCAGCCCAACACTGTCGGGTCGAGACTTTTCTTCGGCTTGCACACGCCTTTGCGAGGCTCCCGAGTCCGGGGATCTAACGCTTAATCGACAAGCCGGGTGATATGTGCGGTGACAGCACTCAGCAAGACGCGGTCGTGAAGTGATGGAGTAAAGGCTCATGGAGTCAAGGACCCACGACAGCTGCCAGTGTCTGAGTCTGTCGAAGCCTACTGTGGCGGACCTCTCATATGCGGATCCCTGCCATTGCCTACGTACTCCGTACCTTTGTCACTCCTGTGCTTCCGGTCCTTTCGGCAAAATCGATCGCCATTCGTGGCTCCTCGGGCGCGAACGAAAAGAAGACGAGACGAGACAAGACTAAAGTTGCGTCTACCAACATACGAACCATTAGATCTGCCCGCTGGACCTAGTGTCGCTCTAGAACGCGCAGCCCTGACCTGCAATCTCTCTCTCTTTATCCACGGTGCCATACCCAAGAGACTTGAAACACTTGCACACGTTTGTACAGCCAGCGGAAAGGCTCTGCACGGCGCTTGTCGAGGCAAAAGATGTTGCATGAAACGCACGACGCCACAACCCTCAGCTCTCTCTGCCCACACAGCACGATCAATTGACTGTGTGTAGAAGGATTCTGCAATAGCAAAAGAGGAAGTCAATCGGAGAACAATAATCACTCCCGTGATCACCAGCACGCCGTCTTCCTTGTTTCATGCTACGGTCGTAGAGGCTGTATGCACCAGTGGCTTCCAGCTAGTTGCGAGGCACTCCGAGGTATCTTGCACGACGCCCCAAGACCGATCAATCGAGCTGGTCCTCCGCTCCTCGCCAACGTCCGAGATTGCGCTCAACTTCAGATTGTGCACAGGACCTTCATCACGAAGAACCTGAAGTGATACCGGAAGCTCCTACCGGATGAGGCAAGCTGCGCTCGGTCAGCTCTAAGTTCCATCTTCCGTCTTGTGGCTCCTCCATATCATCTTGTGCGCTCGGCAACCGTCTCCCTTTGTAAAAACCGCATTTCCTAGCTGAGCTCACGGCACAAGATCGATGTCGATTGACGTGCTATTCTGATGTCTGCACGGTGTAGAATTCTGCGTGGCACTGGGAATGCCTGGTAGATCCAGCACTGATGGCCCACGCCCTGCACTGGGCCCACACCGTGCCTTGGTTGGGTTGCAACGGTGTGGCCGAGCCAACCTTCTCATTGTTTGCAGCCTTGTCGTGCATTGTTTGCGCAACAAACAATACGCCAGTTTTTGGTCCATCAAGGTCAAATAGCCTGAATCACTCGAGAATTCCTCGAATTCCTGAATCAATCTACCCGTTTTGAAGTGATTCCAAAGCTAACCGTGACCTCACAGATGTGCAAAGTATTGAAATATGGGATCCTCAAATGCTCCCACTAGATCTCAAAAGTGTGTCACCTATCTCTGCAGCAACGTGACACGACGGACGAAGCACGACGCACACAGACGTAGCGTGGCGCCCGACGAAGGAGTTGCATTGGCTCCTGGGTCCACCTGACAAGAAATACCTACTCCTCGGGGAACCGCCACCAGAACCTGTTTGAATTTTTGTCACCCCCAACTCCGCCAACGTAACCCTATGCATTGTCATCGTGCATCCTCAGTTGTGGTAACTTCAAGACCATGAGAAAGAGACAGCGAGTGGGTGATGCTCTGGCGAAGCCCACAGCAGACGGCTGGAAACTCGAGGAACCTCTCCAGTGCAGGATATTCTCTCTGTAGAAAAGCGAACATGGCCCTGCATTCATTCACACACCTGTTCCGCGCCCACCATACATCTGCACTACACAAGCAAGCCAGCCAGTAGCTGCACAGCAAGACCGCTCTCGCGTCCAGCTTTTCGAGCAAGCCCCCGAAGTCGATCGTCAGCGCAGAGTCACGGAAGAAAGGAATCATTATGTGACTGGTTGACTTGGTTGAGGCCCTCCAGATCAACCGGATGAAATCGTACTGCAGCCTAGGCTTACAGATGTAGGTAGGTTCCTAACTACTTGTGGATTAACAATCGTGCGAAGGTCGGTAAATGCAAGAACGTTCAGAAAGATGGAAGATGGATGTGCTCAATATCACGTCTGCCTGGTCCTCCCAGTCGTAGTCCAGCGCTTCACGAAAGACTGCCATGGCTCGATCCCAGTGGACCAGCTCGGTTGGCGTCGGAGCATCATTACTCGGGCTCATAACTATGGACATGATGTTCTGGGAAGACTGATCAGCTCGCCAGTGGAAGCTGGACTTGATATAACAATGGAGGTCGAGCGGGCACATTGTGCTTGTCAAACTGGCAGTATGCTAGAAACGCTGGGACACAACGCCGAGGGAGGCTAAGAGGCGCAGACATGCCGTTCGGCGGCCCGATATGGCATTGTTTTAATATCTGCAAGGCGTCTGCCCGTGGATGAGGGTGAGGAAGAGCTCCTAAGGCATACACGGGCAACGAATCAACAGGTGGACTAAGCATATGGCTTGGTTTAATGCTGACCACAAATTTGGGCGGTCTGCACAAGGCTGTCGGCCACGAGGCATGAGGCTGATCACCATTTCTTGCGAGATCAAGTTCCACCCTGGAGCAGGGCTAAAGCAGTAATGAACCGGAAACTTGTCCCCTTTATCCGCCCAGAGATGAGCGTGATTTGCACCTCTCTACCTTTTCGTTATCGGTTCTTCAATATGGTAGATATCTACAGAAAGTGCTCTCTACAATACCGAGCCGAGTTCCTCTTATGAGGAATAAATTGGTATACGTCATCCTCTAAGCACTAAAGCATTGAAGGAAGGAAGTACCCTCTACCTCTACGTTAAAACAAAAGCCACCATTCATGAGCTCGTAATGCCGCTCATCAGATTTGGACTATTTTTCCTTCGATTCTTTCGTTTCTGCTTCGGTTGCGTAAGCAATAGTCTCCCATTCCTTTATCTCTGGCCTTTCGCGATCCCTTCCTGTAACTTGCCCCAGCTGCTTTGTACTGTAGTTGTAAAGTTGTTGCCTAGGAAATCCGCCCTTCGGTTTAGCGGCTCCTACCGTCTCAGGTATAGTGGCCCTCTAGGCGCCGCCGCCCTCCGACGTCTATATATAAGAGTTCTAGTCCCCTTCCCATCCTCGCATGTTCATTAATCTAATGATGCGGGTCTAAGGGCAATGCGCTGTGACACGGAGGCCACTTACTCTTCTGTGTCCTCTTCTTCTTGCGGCGGAACATATCCTTCCTCCACCGCGTACCACACTCTACGACAATCCTTCGCCCACTTTTCGCGATCGAAGGTGTCTGGCCAATGGTAGGTCTGCTCCATAATTTCCTTCAGCCGGTGGTATCGGCGGGCTTCAGCAGCTCCCCTGCCCGGAAATATAAAGCAATGATCACCGCTTTCGGAAACATAGGGAATATGATTGAGATTTCGTACATCTGAAATCCATCCCTGAAGAAATTCGGGCGCCGGTACAGCTTTGTGGTTTTTATAGTGGTCAATGTCATCAGGTCGTGGTAGGTTCAAGCGCGAAGCTTCATCTTCTAGCTCATGCTCCGGACCGCCATACATATTGTAGCAGCGGATCGAATCTAATATGTGTCCTTTAGTGGGCTATTCTTGTTGAGCAATAAACACGGATCGAAGTTGATCTCCCTCCTTCATGCTTCTTTCTTGCCACTTTAGCGCATCAAACGGATGTTCGGGCAGACAACTGTGCTGGTGATAGGAGTGTAGGCTGTCTTGACAAAGGCCACTTACTTTCGACCGTGTTCAAGATGGTCATAGTTCCATCACGACTTGTCTGCATGGTTAGTGCCAGCTCGTCCGCCTCGAGTGAGGGGGATTCATCCGGACTTCTATCGTCCGGAAATCTTGCAGCCTTGACGTAGTCCTCATCATCATAAGAGTAAAATTGAGTGGCTGTAGGATAGATTTCATACACGCCAGCTCTCTCACGGCGAATGTGGGGAATGCGCTCTATCAGCGAGACGACCCTGGGAGAGAGTCCGACGTCGGCAACTAGTAAGCTTTGCGTTGCCGGCGCAATTTGGTGGCGGGGGACTTGCTGATCACCTGGCGAGGGTTTTCCAGGATAGGCCACGTCTTCTTTGTCGATGTAGCAAAGGTCGACGTACATGTTGAAAATCTGCGTAATTTGTTCAACAATCACATTTTCATCGTAGTCCCCAAAAGTGTGTGTTGTCGACATCCTTCAACGTCTAATCAGATCATCCCATTGAGACTCTCCTTTCGGAGGAAAAAGAAGTTACTTTTCTCAATAAAGCGAATTAAGCCTCCGGGAAGAGAAATCACGAGGGTAGAGGGCAAGAAGTGGCTTAAGACAGACCGTAGCCATAGCCTCGTAAAACAGTATAGTATTTAACACGTTCACGTTGTACTATAAAGCTCCATGGATGGTTATCGGGAATTTCGCAATGAAACTTTCCACCCACGTAGCTCCCTTAATAATAGGCTAAATCAGGCGGCGATTGTATACAAATGATCCTCTTGCTTCGGGCTACTCTTGGATACTAGTATCATACGTTCTAAGTATCTGTATGTAGCTATAGAAGGGGTAAAGTTGACGCGTAAATGGTGTCTGTCGTAGCCTTTCGTAGCTTGATTATCGCCTAAATTCGGGGGCGCCGAGCCCCTAAATATTAACCTAAAAGTCAATAATCTTTAGGGTGCGGGGGCCTAACTTTAAGTAATAATAAGGCTGTAAAAGGCTACGACACTAAAAGCTATCACGTGTATTACGTAAACAAAAATTTAGCTGCGCCGCGTAAACTTTACCCCTTCTACAGCCACGTACAGATACTCAGAACGTATGATACTAGTATCTGCGAGTAGCTCGAAGCGAGAGGATCATTTGTATACAATCGCCGCCTGACTTAGCCTATTATTAAGGGAGCTGCGTAGGTGTGAATATCCGGTCTGCATTTTTGCCCAAAGCGACCTCACCGGCTTTACTCCAGAATCTGCAAAGCACCAAACGAGTGGAGCAGAGAGGTACAGAGACTTCGTTTCCCAAACGACAGCATACGACTGGCGTCTCTCGAGTGTTGGTCGAGAAGTTACTCTGGCAAATCAGGAAAACGATCTGCTGGAAGAAATTCGCAATGAAGTATGGAAGCGACTGCCACCGGCACCCAAAAAATCAGTATGCGGAAACAACCACAAACCATGGTACTCACTTTTAAGCTAGCTTGGAACCCCAGAGCCTTCGTTGTTGAACAGGAGTATGGCGGAGACTCGATCGAAGCATTTCAAACAGCAATCACTTTAACTGGCTCCCCAACGGCTGCGCAAGCTCTACCATGCCTCCATTACTTGGTCCAAGTATGGCCATCAAGCGGGAAGCTTCTCGGTAGCTTGGTTCAAAAGCTCATGAGTGTCGAAATCGGTCAACGTGTCAAGAGTATGACTTTTCTTCTCTGACTGATCTGATACTGGCATCTAAACGGCAGCCATGAGTTGACACCTCCTTCGTCATCTGCAAATTTGGAACACCACACTTCTCTCCCTGAAGCGGTATCTCGTACACCAGAGGCCCTCCAGGATACTGGCGCGCTCCCGATGCAGTTGCAGGTGCATATACGGCAGACATGATGGCGCGATCGTCCAAGCAACATCCTAGGGTGGCCAGAATTATAAAGAGTTTTTTGAAATGATTGAATAGAAGGTTTTCTCCTCTCTTCAAGCGAACATTTGGTCATTTAATAGTCATACATTGCCACGGCACGAGAATTCGAGTCCGTGAAACATGAAATGCTGCTCCGGGAAAACAAAATAGTTAAACGTGGGCATGTGATTGGAAAATCCGCAAGGTCCAGTCTCCGAGGAACGCCTTTCAACGAGGCCATAGGCAGCCCAGCTTCTCGTGCGGCCGTAACAATATAGCTTGGCAGCTTGCCGTTCAGCCGTGTTGTAAAAGCCGCTGAAAGGATTGCAGTGCAAACAGTCGCGGCTGTGCTATCTACCAAGGGTATTTAGATCCTAAGGTTAAAAGTGGTTGAGCGACCATGGTTAGCTTTTTCACTTTTACACGGCAGCGGGCCGAGACGACGTCGTCACAGCAGTGGCTGCAGCAATTAGGCGAAAAAATGACGCTAGTCCCCGCAAAACTAACCGGAAATGGCAATTCTGCGTCAAACGGGACAGTGGTATAGACTCGATCGCCATTGACATGCCAACAGTCGTTATCTCTAGACGTTCAACGATCGTCACCATTCTCGCCCTATTGACTAACGAGAAATCAGCAGCTGCGCTAACATTTGACACCTTGAACCCAGTACTCGCGCCCCAACACATCTATCTCCAATGTGTTGGGGGCGCAACAGATCTCACCAAAGCGGTGGTGTGCTCAGTTTATGGTCTATCGTGCCGAAGGTTTGGTCGACTCACGGCGAGCTGGAATAACAAATGACGCAAAGGTCAGCAAGACTGATTGTACAGTTGTACAGAACTACGTTCTTTCATTTGACTCCAACGAAGTGATGGCTAGCAGTCCTGCCCGTCCTAAAATGGCCTTCAATCATGCCATTGCCGAGGATGATGTTCACGACCACGGTCTATGTACTGCAAAGATCTGTACTCATTCCCACGCCCACCCCGAATCCTACAGATGGGCAGTGATCGCTGCAAGCTGGGTCTGTGGCCCCACGCACCTTCAGAGTTCTCAGGCAGTCCGCGACTTGATGTTGTCGCGCCACTGATGGACGTGTCCCCCGGCCTGACATTAGAGTTCATTTTCGACACAACCAGAACCGTTACAGGCATGATGACGTCCGGTACAGTCGCGGCACATCCCAACGTCAAAGCGTTTTTTGGTACTTTGTGGTGCAGCCTTCCCAGCGCTTCTAGATTGGTTCGCTCGTATCGCCAGCATCCACAGTTCTAGGTAGGTTTCAGACAGTGACGCTGTGATCTACGATAATACGACTACAGTTGCTGTGATGAACAAGCAGTGCTGGTTCGAAGTCAACGGATTCTCCATGTAACGCCACATTTGCTCAATGGTAAGGTTTTTGGCAAAGCAAAAAGACTGTTATCAAAGAAAGTCTGGTCGCGCTCGGTTGGCAATTTATAATGAATACACAAACAATTGTCATAGCGCAACAGATTTACCGGCTTTAGATTGTCAGGTTGACTTCTTCTCGAGTACAATATCTTTCCCAATGTAGCATCTGCTTGGAATTCTATAGTCGCGGCGGGGAATAAGGACTACTCTAAGAGAATCGTAGTAGTCTACCAAGATTCATATCGAATCTTGTTGACTAAAGTACCTATCTTGTCGATGTATACTCGCATGTCGCCTCCATCCTCCAATACCACGCGAGGCTGCTTGAGATAGCCAATACCTGCCGGAGTGCCGGTGAGGAAAACAGTTCCGGCTTCGATGGTTGTACCTTGTGACAGATAGGCTATTTGCTTCTTGATGTCGAAAATCATGTCAGCAGTGTTGCCATCTTGAACCGTCTGGCCATCGTAAATGGCTTTAATGCTCAGGTTCTGAGGATCTTGGATAACATCCTTCGTCACCAATACGGGACCGAGTGGACAGCTACCATCCAAACCTTTCGAGAAGCTCCACTGGGGCGTAGCCATCTGCAGCATCCGTGCAGACACATCGTTGCAGCACGTGTAGCCAAGAACATAATCCAGAGCCTCCTCCTCTGGGATGTTCCTGCCCGTCTTTCCCATCACGACACAGAGCTCGGCTTCGTAGTCAGCCGACCCATCCTGCGCACACTTGGGAATAGGGGTCGGGGCCGGGTAAGGGTCAGCCAGTGCAGTGCCTGCTTTGTTGAAGAGGATAGGAGCGGCGGGGAGGGGCAAGTTGGCTTCCTGTCGTGGAGCGGTAAGCAAAATAACGCGGGTCAGAGATTTCTAGGACTCACTTTGGCATGGTCTTTGTAGTTCAAGCCGAGACAGCGGATGAAGTTGCAGTCCTCTCTCGATACGGGAGAGAGTAGGTGCTTGACTGTCAGCTCGTTCTGTGTCACTTCCCCGTCGAGTAGGGAACCCTTGATTTCGAAGGCTTTGATTGTCTTCCCTTCAACGGAATCCAGACCAACGTCTCGACTCGTGTCAGCCAGTTGACCCAGATGGACGAGACCATCTTCGAGTGCGACGAAACGGACGATATGGGTCGGTTTACTCATCTTGCTTTCAGGGTGCCCGTTAGACAAGATCACGCGTACTACGATAGAAAATAGTGGTGGTGGGATTTTTCCTTCCCCTTAGTGCCAGCATCTCGTTCATATATCTAGGCAAAGCCATCATGGACTGTCAGTGATGGAAGCAGGGATCCAAATGCGGAAATTTCCGTGTGTCGGACTCGGGAAATTCATCATGCCTTCCCCACATCGGTTGCATTTTAGTGCGGGACGCGCTCGGCATCGCTTCCAATTGTCCGAGTGGGACTCTGAAGAACAACGAAAACAATGTGGTTCTCGCTTCAGGGTAGTCTTCAATGCTTGTGCTCATGCTGGGGGCCTTAGAATTCTGGCCTACTATGTGGCATTACGAATTTCCTAAAAGCTAAAAGAAAGTCCCGAGATATGGTCCAGGACATTGAACTGTTCCGTGTGAACAACTCATTTCTAGGATTCATTACTTGCTCATCTCAACACACTCAGCTCCGTTGCTCAATCTCTTGTACACAATGCCGGAGCAAACAGAGGTTGTGATATGCGGTGGTGGTCCAACAGGCGCAGTGTTGTCGGCTCTACTGGGTAGATTGCGTGTGCCTCACGTCGTCCTTGAGCGAGAGCCGGATATAACGACTGATCCACGGGGTATCGCGCTCGACGAGGATGGTATTCGTACCTTGCAGGCGATTGGTGTCTATGAGAAAGTGTATACTGAGATCGGGTCCGGTAAGTCTGGTCAAGCATTCACGAGGATTCATGTTGCTAATCTTTCCAGCCTCGATGGGATTCCATTTTGTGAGTGGAGTGCACTCGGACTTGTACAAGCGACCCATGCAGACAGTCAATCACAACACATGCAAAGGTGGCACCGGACATGTTGGCTTCATATGCCACAAGCAGCCGGCATTGGAGAAGGCCATTAGGTACTCAATAGTTGGTAGTCCATTCTCCCAGTTCAGATCAAGTTGTGTTGTCACCGGTGTCATGGAAGACGAAGAAACTGTCACGGTGCAATATACCGATCCTGACGGCAAACCGAAATCTATTCAAGGCAAATATTTGGTTGGCGCAGATGGAAAGACTGGCTATGTGCGGAAGAAGTATCTGGAACCAAGAGGCATTACCATGGATAAGATCGAAGGGTAATTCTGACCTGAATTTAATGGACTAAAGCTCACTATGTGCAGGAAGAATTATGAAGAAACATGGGTAGCACTGAACTGGAAAATTACCCTTCCGACGGAGGATACCCATCCAGATTTTCCACTTTGGAAACTCGGCTACACGCCGACCGATATCTACGACCTTTTCTTTCCGCCCGACTTCCGGTTCCTATGCAATCCTGATCGTCCAGCGGTGTGCGGAAGATTTGGTCTGCCGAGCGATCGGTTGTGGAGATTCGAGTTTGTCGTCCGCAAAGACGAGGATGGAACCAAGGTGGCAACACTGGAAGAGACCCAGAGGATCATCTTTCCCTACATTACCCACCCTGGAAGCCGATACGGTCTGCAAGAGGCCGTGAGATTCCCAGAAGACTGCATTGAAGTCTTACGATCCAGGCCTTTCGGGTTTGTAGCACGCAGCTGCAACAGATGGGCAGATGGACGCGTCATTCTTACCGGAGACGCAGCACACGTGTTCCCACCATTTGGCGGCCAAGGTATCGCATCGGGGTTTCGGGATGCATGGGGTCTCTCATGGCGACTGGCTCTGCTGCATCAAGAGCCTCGAGCTAATCATGTTGAAGTCCTGAAGGCATGGTACTTGGAGAGGAAACAACAGCTAGACCGATCACTGGCTGCAACAATTCACAACGGAGATTACGTCACTCAACGCGATCCATTGAAAGCCTTTATCCGAGATTGGTCCATGTGGTTCTACCATTTGATTCCAAGCTGGCGAAGAGATCTGGAGAGAGATTCTCGCGCAAGGGAAACTATACGCTACGCGTATCAAACGAACCTGCCATTTCTGCCCGATGGCCATGGTGGAATGTTGCTGCCCCAGGTCTATGCCTGGGACTTCTCGTCGAATCGAGTCCGCTTCACTGATGACCTCATCTTTGCAGCAGAGAAGAAAGGACTCTTGCAGTTGTTGATGCTGCCGGAATCGCCAGAAGAGGCCAACGATCTTGTGCTAGCGGCCAGCGATATGCCAAAGAGCAGATTTGTGAACTCAGACGAGGCCACAGTTCTGATCCAAAACTGGGGTGTTCAGTCGCCTCGGACAAATCAGCTCAATGGCGGTAGTATTCGCATTGCTCGTGTAGCAACGGCCGAGGAGTTCGCTGCTGACTCGACTTTGTGTCGAAACAGGCCAGCCCCGAAAGAGTACGACCCGTACCGCATAAGCAAGGATGTCAAAGGCATGAAGTATGTATTGGTGCGGCCGGACAGATTCGTTTACATGGCATGTGCGACACCAAAGGAGCTTAAGAGTGCTATCGACGGGTTGTCTAGAATCCTGCTCGAGTAAGAGCACGTTGTGTAATGTTCTGGTGGAAAACCGAGCATACTCACGAAGAAAACGTAGTTTGAAGAAGTAGAAGAAGGATAACAACAAAATCGTTGTTTAGACTATGAATAAATGAGAAAATTGTGATCAATTATACATGGTAGCCTAGTGAAACTAGTGCACTTTAAGCTATATGGCGAGGCAGAAGCTGGTGAGTGAAGGTGAAGGAGTGAAAGCAGCGCTTGCGGGTTCGAAGCAAGGAACAAGTTTCGAAGCCCGTATATACTTGCTAATCAAGTAATTAATCATCACCGTCGTAGTATTAAGCTCTTAGCATAGAGATATCGTGTTTCTACCAGTTTCGTAGTATCTCGTAGACCTTAAGCGCGTCTGTCGTCATTGGATTACGTGTTGTTATCGGTAGCTGATATCAACACCACGATTTAGTAAATACAGCTTTACAGCTATACGATTGCCTAATTAGGAAACGTCTCTGCTTCGAAGCTGCTTCGAACCCCGTAGGCGCTGAGTAAAAGTCCAACATAGTTGCCGGATGGCGTTGAGAGTGTTCGAGACTCGCAATGTTGTATAAATCAACCAAACCATGAAAATCGATGTCTTTTGTGTTAATGGCACTTTAGCCGCCAATTATGCAAGACATTCTTCAGAATTTTGACGCTTTTCCAGTGTCAATGGGGAAACTTCTAGCATTACTAAGCTATCAGAGACTAATCTTTGAGAGAAGGACAAAATGTATCTAGAAAGAGAGGCAACGTTATGAATAATATCCAAAAATCATCAAGGCTTGCGACCGTAGGTGTTGGAACACAGAATTCTCATCCCATGAAAGCCTTTGGCACCTCTGGTCCCCAAATGGACAAACCTTCGTGCCCCGCAGGCTCAAACCCGATGGGTGTTTCCATATTGACCACATCGCCATCAGTATAGTGTTCGATCATGTTACCTGTTGTATCCCACCAGTAATCGAAAATTTGACTTCCAAGTATGTGACGTCCAACGCCCCAGACTGAGTTATAGCCCCTCTTGAAGAGCCATTGGTGTCCCAACTCTTGAGTGTCGAAGTCGTGGACCTCGAAACTGCAATGGTGCACATGTTGCTTCTGTCCACTCGCCAGGAACATGGTGTGATGATCGACTAGATCCCCACCACGGTCGATAGAACCAAACATTGTTACCTCTTGTCTCTCCTCTGACGAACCAGGCTTAGGGACGTAAAGAATGTCAGAGGGAATGATGTTGAAGTATCGTGTATACCAGTCCATTTGGGCGTCAAAGTCTAAAACGACCAGGCCGAAGTGGCCTAATTTGTAGACTTCTGCCGGACCAGGCGCGAAGCGTTGAAATTTCCTGTGTCTGAGTTTGCACGTCTCGTCATTGAGTAGGAGCCTTTCAGGAGGCATGTGTGCGATTGACACTGGGGACTGGCCAAATATGAAATTGACAGGAAATCCCTCGGGATCTGCGATAGTGATCATGTGGCCTCCGCCTGGAGCATCTGAAATTTCCTCGATTCCGTTGCTTAGTACTTTAGCGCCTGGAACTTGCTTGGCCCTATTAATCGTCAGTGTGCATAACGGTTAGAGATTGCTGAGAAACATACTTTTCGAGGTCTCCCATGCTTTCGACCTCAAAGCAACCACCCAAGAAGGCTCTGGGACCCTGTATAGCATGATACACGTATTGGTCTGGGCCATAGCCACGAAACCATCGCTCTGTGTCAGTCTTTTTGACGACATGTAATCCAAAGTCTATCGAACGTTAGCCAACGTCAACATAGGATTTAAAGGTTCATTACCCCTCAAGAACTCGGTAATTTTCGATAGATCTGGATGTTGGTACCTCATGTGTGACAATTTCACAATCTTGACCTGGGCAGAAACATCGATACCGCGGGATTGGCGCCATTCTGCCTTTTTGGTGGAGTTTTCGCCGATGGCTTGAAAATCTGGGAGAGAAGAGCCTCTGTTGGGACTGGGGTCTCTGCTTGTGTTTGGATCCTTGCGCTGTTAATATGAGTAGTTTGAAATTGATTGTGAGTCTCACTTTGAGCAGCTCGGAAAGCTTGATCTCCAAAGGACCGGAAGCGTCAAGAGAGGCCATTTTAGCTGTACGACTAATGTGTGGTCAATCGTTTTGTTCGTATGCGGCTAATGGCTACGAGTAGATTGTACTCGAAATGAAGATTCAAGAAACTTTACTCCAAGTAGCAACAAAGCTGGTGATGCGGATATTTTAATGGATAACTCTCCATCTCGACCGGTCTCTGACGTCTTGCTTTTCCCCTCTTGCGTAAGCATTCCGTAAGCATTCGCGAAAGCCCTTGCTCGCTAATTCGATGCCATCCCTTGTGTCCGATCAGTCCAATTTCCCGATTCCGCACCGTAGACAGTGTTCCAATTTCCAGTTGCGAGTGTAAAAGGGTTGTTGGGACAATCGAAGGTTGTCCCACCATGTGGGGCTATGTCCCCACACTAAGATGGAATTAGTGTCCCACATGCGAAATACCACGTCCGGCCATGCACTAACAAACAATGTATCGGGTCGAAGCGCAATGTATCCATGTTGACTTTTGGCACCGAACGTCATCCTACTGCGGCAACTTTCTGGAACAGCTACAATCGGGATAATCTTCACTGATATTCTCACCGACTCTGACTAATGTGGTCGTTGGGGGCTAAAGATGTGGAGCTCGGCAAAACTTGCAATTCTGGCTATCTTCCCACACAAAAAGGTTCCCCGCTTTTCAACCACTCCACAAAGTTTCTCTTTGCGAGAAAGGTCACAATCCCACATACTGTGGTAAAATGCCGAACGCCAAACCGGCACAAAGTCTGAGGGGAAAGAAGCGACAGTGTACCTTCTGCAATCGATCCTTTTCAAAGAACGAACACCTTGAGCGGCATATCCGCTCGCACACAAAGGAGACACCGTTCGAATGCCAACAATGTGGCAGAAAATACGGGAGGAAGTAAGTTCAACTTTCGAGGAATTCGAATCTTCCTGACTACCTAGAGACTCCCTGCTGAGGCATATCAAAGATCAACATCCGCATCGCAGCAACGATGGCCAAGACCTTCAACCCCCAACTGCCAGACAGGAAAGGTCCTCCTCGACAATAGCGTCGAATGACGACAGACAGGCTGGCATGGCACAAGCGAATTCTGGCATGATTGGAATCAGTGATTTTAGTTTGCCAGTCGAACATTTTGCTGAACAAGGCTCACACGACGATTCTGGTCTGCTACCAGAACATTTGTCGTCCGCCTTCTCCCAAGACTTCCTGCCAGTAGGTGATGGAAGCATAGATTTCGGAGACTGGCCTACCTATGAAGATGTTGGCGGGCTCTTGCATAGCTGGCCCTTTGTTCTGGATAATACTGACGAGCAGCCTCCTGCCGATTTTACTGCCTACAGCAATAGCAACACCCCAGTGGATCTTCAAAGGTCATGGTACACTCACCTTGAAGATGATGAGGATCAAGATCAGTCAGGCTTCGTGACTCCAGTCCCGCGAAATAATGAGGTCGATGACAATTACCGACGGTCGCTTCATCAGCGACTCCAGGTTCGAACTCTCGACCAAAATCTTCCATCGGCAGCGTTTATGAACCTATGCGTCAGATCTTACTTCAAAAGATTTAATCATATCTTTCCCGTGGTTCATGCAGCGACATTTCGTCCACTGAAATCAAACTCTGTCCTTTTGCTATCAATATGTTCTATCGGCAGCCTTCTCACTGGCCACCCCAGCGGTTATCAGCGTGGTGTTCAATTGTTCGAGCGCCTTCACAAGGCCACACTTGCTCACTGGGAGAGATTGATGAGACGCGGACCGGAGGAGTCACTAGCTATGGTTCAAGCCAGTCTTATTGGCCAGACATTTGGTCTCCTCTCGGGGCAGGCCCAGCACCTGGCAATTGTAGATGTCTTCCACGGTTCAATCGTCTCACGGGCTCGACGAATGAAGATCTTCCAAACTCGACATGTGACCTTCCCGGATCAACAAGACATTGACAGCAGATGGAAAAGCTGGGTGCACACTGAAGAGAAGATACGGGTAGCTCTGGGGCTGCGCATTCACGATGCTGAAATAGCAAGTATCTTACATCACGAAACGCTCTTACCTTCTGCTTCAAGGATGTCACAAGCTGCAAGTGATGCTCTCTTCTTTGCACCGAGCGCTCAAGAGTGGTTCGCGCTGTACAAAACGCATAATGCTCAATCCATCGATCCCATCTCGCAAAAGTCTCCAGGCTTTGCATCTTCAGAGACTCTCCACTATCACCTCCAGTCTGTGCCGAGGAATTCTCCATTCACGCTCTACGCCGCCCTGGAGGATGTCTGTTGTTACATCATTGAGGCCAGAATTAACGAGACTCTCAGCGCAGCAGACGTAGGTAATATCCAGCAGTCCTTGATCCAATCCTGTGGGCCTTATCTCCAGGATTTGTACACCGACTCACTCCGGAACGGATGCAATATACTCTGGCATTACCTCTTCATCATCTTGAATGCTGACTTGGATCTCCTTGAAAGAAGCATAGGCAGAGATGGGCCGCATTTGAATCCCCTGGATCTTTCCAGTGTTAAAATATGGGCGAACTCAGTCTCAGCAAGGCGGTGTGCAGCTCACGCAATTATGATCAAAAGGAAGCTGGAAGCCTTTCCCATCAATTCTGAGCCTCCAATTCATGTCCCCAGGGCCGTGTTCTTCAGCAGCATTTGCCTTTTCTGTTACTCCAAGTACGGTGATGGCAGCACTGATGTCTCTCCGAACTTCCCGGAGTTTCAATTTCTTGATGTTTCTTCACTTCTGAAAGGGGTCAAGGGCGGGTCTTCAGCAAACATCGAGATGGGTCCACTGTATGGACTTGTCGATTTGCTGCGGCGTATTGGGCACTGGGAGATCTCGCGCAAGTTTGCATCTATATTGGGTGTTTTGTTGCTGGCGGAGTCTGGTTGAGTTGTTATATCCTAAAGGGTGCAAAGGACTGCAGAATTTGGTTTCCAAATCGAGTCTTTATCGAGATGTTGCAGCTCGGCTCGTTTTTTTGTTCATCGCGAAGGAAAGGGATATGCTTGCATCGGAGACAAGAACACGGGTTGTCGGGCAAGTCTCACGGTCCTAACAGGCCGTAAGACAGGCGCAGGAGTCTAAGCTCTCCAGGGCTGATAGATGGGACACACCAGGATCCAAGGTTGATTCGTCGTACTTCCTAAAATCGGCAACCTTATCAATCCAATATACTAATTATTGTCATCAAGAAGCCTGGAAGGCTTTCACGTTCATGCCTATCGTGCAAAGTGAGGTAGCTCGTAAAAGGCAGTAGAACCACTAGGACATTTTGATAAATTGTTGCCAGTCCATATCCAGAGACAACCGTAGGAAAATCAAGAGATGCAAAGCATGCGGCTACGGAAAGTACTATTCTTGTACGAAGTATAATAAGATAAACGAGCTTCTTACTCTTTTACAAGGCCTTCCTGACTTTGTCATTGCCCTTGCCAACTAGAGCAAGTCACCCTAGCGGCCTCTCCTCCTTCCGATGCGACTTAATCAGGCAATGCAGACCACGACCATACCCGAAGCGGTTAAACTGAAGGCATAATTCCCAGTACCTACCTTAATAATAAAATTAGGACCTTTTTCAAGCTTAGTATCACTCGTCCCGACCCTATCCCGTGCCACAAGTGTTTAGGGGTCGAGACTGGCCCACCTTGTCTCTCGTCACCGTGTCCCTCTACAGGTTGGGGACAGGGTCCAGCTTTGGCACACCGGATCCTAGCCCTGTCAGGCTTAGAAGAAAGTCGAATAGTTTACCAATCACCACCCAAGCATATTCGCAATCGTTTGTCCCTACAAAGTGAGAAGCGAGTCAAGACCAGCGTGTGGAGATGACAGAAGCGAAAACTCAAAAATTGATGCATCTCGAGACGAACCGTGGTGGAACCAGGGAACCCTGAATGCATCGCCGAAGCATTGTCCGAAATCGATTCCAAATGTCTTAAGACGGGCAAACGGTGCACATGTATGTAGGCTTCTCCTGCATTTTGGACTTATGTAATTATTTGCGAACGCATGATTTTAGGTTTCTCAGGTACAGTACTATCTTAGCCTGACACTATTGTGGCTGTTTTAGCAGGTGTCACTACGTGACTTACCCAAACGTAGCGCCGAATCACCAATGCTGCCATCCTGGGTATGATTTTTGGGACACACGGTGGGGTTCTTGAAGAGTGTTCATAGGACTTTCGTGCTTGGGCAAAAACAATTCGGTGAATCCTGTATAGCATTCTCGATGCTCCTTGCAGGTAGGCGAACAAATGCGATGGTGGACCCTAGATATGTAAACGATGTGTACAAAGAGCACCACGACGGTGGTATTCGAGCCGGTCATTGACCTCGTTATGGGATATGTCGGGGTTTCGAGTGAGAAGCTCTGGGAAGCTAGTGTGCCGGATACAAAGGTAGACATTCGGAACTCAACACGTTCGTGGGGCGCGGGGCGACTTCCAGCAAGGGGGACCCACATATGGTTGCGTTTCCATGCTCAAGGAGATGGGATTCTGTGAAATATGTGACATAAAGCGATATCAGATCAGCTCTCGAGTGTCCCCACCTTCCGACTCGAAATCGGCTCCGCTTGTCAAGAGCCGCTGGCGTCGTTTTCCTCATTCGGAATGGTGTGCGACATTAAACCAATCAGCGAGTCGACTTTCTGATCTACAGGATTGTTTGTCTGGCATAGAGCATTGGACTTTGCGTAGAGATCAAGAAAAGAGTTTGCCGGGTCTCTGAGATGTATCGTCATCTTCAAACGATCGAATCAAAGCATGTGAGAGCCGAAAGTCTTCAGGATATCGACAAGCTATCTAAAAGCGACTGCTTCCTCCCAACGTCCAGGACGTGTCAAATGTGATTTGATCCTATTGTATAACTACTTCAGCTGTCAAGATAATTGGAATGCTACGCTTGAGCTAAGTGTCCTCTAAACCGGCAAAGAAACAATTGTATCCGCCGAATTTAGCGATTCAACCTAAGTATCTTTTACCCGCCGCGCGACTCCCGCGCACGCCAGCGCCCCCAGGCGGCGATAATCTTCACATCAGCAAACACTGGAGCTGCATCTGTGTCAGAGAATAACGACAAACAATATGCCTTCTGGAAATCTCGGCTTGGTCTTGGCATTTTCCCTGCTGCAAATGAGCCGCTCGGCCCAAGCGAGGAGCCTGTCATCCACTCCTGGCGTGATCAATTTAGGCTACGCAAAGCACAATATCTCGTTCACGAACACCACCTCTGCCGGCTACGAAATCAATGTGTACAAGAATATTCGCTTCGCACAGCCTCCGACCAGACCACGAAGGTTCCTCAAGCCGCAGACTGCAAGCAGTCAATTGTTCTGACTTGGCTTGTTTGAGGGAAATGAAGGAGCAAAGCCTGGCTGAGGTCAATCGCTATTTGTTGAATGATGTTCGTGCGTTGAGTGGCGGTGGTAACCAAGGGCCCGGGATCGGGTTTGGACCCGTCGTCGATGGGCGCCTGGTCGTTGACCTACCAATTTCCTTCCCAAATCTGACCAGTGCCGCTTCTCAGCTTCGAGGTTTGATAACTGCGAACATGGGAAGTAAGGTAAATGCTCAATTGACCCGTGGGTCATCTGTGGTGAGGAATGGCCGCTGACGTAGGATGTGCAGGGCGAGATTGTCTCTTCTGATAGTGGCATGCCGGACGCGTTTTCCCATCTTGTGAGACGAGTCATACCTTCAGCCTCGAATAGGAGGGTTGGCGACGTGGAATCACTATACCAATACCCCGAAAACAAGCCAGAGTAGCAGGCCTGGCTTTGGACAGCGGACGCTGTCTTTGTAAGACATAACCTAGCTTTGACGAAAGCGTCAACAGCAAGGGCGAGGAGGTACATGATGACTATTCCCCAAGCTTGGCATGGACAAGACCAAAGCTGTGAGCAAGTTCTCCCTCTTCATTTCAAGCGCATCGTGACTGATTCGAGCAGATATTTTCCCCCACAACAATGAAACAACACCAGTCACTGGATCGCAGATCGCAAATGGATTTCATCGACTAGTTGGTGACTTCATCAGCATTAGAGCCAGATTGGCCGGTATATGGGCAAGATGAAACGTTTCTCAACAGTACCGCGGTTGGTTTCGATGTTGCGCAGATGGACTGTGCACAACTGCGACGATGTGAATTCATCGATGGTGTGTTCGCAGATTGGGGTAATGGGATCTGGCTGACTGAGACGCCAAGAAAACGCGCAATATTACAGCTTAGTAAGCTGACAGCCTCATTAGCGTAAGAGCCTCGTTGTGAGTCCCGTCACGTCTTCTTTTTGGTTTGAGATAACGACGTCCGTCGATGAATACATTCGCTGTATAAGAATGTCCATGTCTCAGTGACCTTGATCGCTTCAAAGATTTCTACCCATACCATGTTCTCTTTTCTCGTCAGGTAGCGGACGCGCCGCTCTTTACCTGGAATTTCAATGTTGCAGATCTCAACTGTCCATCTGGCCAGCTTTTCTATCATCTTTGATGTTCATTATTTAGGTCAATTACAAGTGCTCTACGTCATTTAAACCTCTGTACAAGTACTTTACTTGGTACTCTTGCCTTTGCCCGGCATGTCTGCTAACGTACAAGCGCTCTACTCAAGGACATTAGGCAGTCTTCCTGAAAACTTGCGAAAGATGTTGGCCATTTTCGTGGCTTTTCTCTCTCTCCGAAACGTTGTCCTTGTCTTCTGCCTCCTCAACCTCAAGAACCTGCCACTGGCTTGGACACTTCGACTCATCTACCGCTCATGGCGAACATGGCGATCCAAGCAGGACGTTGCCCGAGCGATGGACAAAGTCTCTTCCACCTTCGATGCGACATCAAGTATTCCGGCCACTTCTCATCCGCTCTTCACACCCCGTACCCACAGCACAAGGGCTCCTCTCTTAGAGATAGACTTCAATGTTCATAAAAGCAACAGTACATTCTTTTCCGACCTCGACACCTCTCGAACTGGGTTAGTAGTGTCCTTGCTCAGCTCGACCAAGTTCTCGCCGGCTGAATTAGAAAAAGAAGGCTTCAAGGGGCGATTTGGAGTCATACTAGGATCGGTGCATGCCAGCTTCTTCAAAGAAGTCAAGCCCTATGAACAATATCAGGTGCGGAGCCGGCTGCTTGGCTGGGATGAGAAATGGATTGTCATTGGCTCTGTCTTTGTACGGCCCAAAACCGCAAAGGATAGAGCTCGCGAGAAGAAAGACATAGCACGAAAAGCAAAACTGCTAGGGCTGAGTGAGGAAGATGCACAGAGGCAACACAAGGACAACGACAAAAGCGAGATCCTTCTCGCCACGTGTCTGTCGAAATATGTCGTGAAGAAAGGGCGATACACTGTTCCACCAGAGCGATGCTGGAGAAGCGCAGGCTGGCTCCCAGAAAAGCCGGCGGGACTGGCAACGCCTCCTGCCGTTGTTGACTCTTCGGCCGCCCCGACACCAGACACGGAGCCAGTCAATGGCCAAGTCAAGATCACTGAGGACGATCTCCGAAGACGAGCACAAGAAACAGCGGCCAAAGCTGCTGAGAAACTAGAACTCAGTCAGGGAAGCAGCTCCGTCAGTAAGCTGAGCAAGGCGGATGAGGCTTGCCGGGCTGCGGCCTCGAAATGGACCTGGGAAGACATCGAGGCAGAAAGAAAACGAGGCATGAAATTGGCTGAGAACTGGCTTGGCCTTGATGCTGCTCTAAAAGGCCTGTGGCAGGAGGACTTTGAGCGAGGCATAGTAGCCTGATTCAAAATGAAGTATTTCTTGCTCTTCCTCTTCCCTCTTCCTCTTCATCGTCCGTTACCTGTCTAAACATCGTTTCTCGGCTGGAATTAGCAGGAAAAAATGGTTGACGAGCAGGTGCGCGCACATACAGCACACTCATCTGTCATCTGTCCGCATACACGCAAGCCTCTCTCGTGCTAGGAATACAATCCCAGCAAAGCCAATTGCGGCAGGAGAAGCGTCCATTGCCCAGGGCCATCGCTTCGAAGCGACTGCTGCTTGCTGCCAGGTCGAGAAGCCTTTGGATGTCTGCGGGCGAAGGCGCAAGCGCAAGCACAAGCACGGGCCTACGCTGTTTGAGACGGGGTTCACGAAGCTCTCCCTGTCCAGATAGCTGCCAGCATAGTCCTAGCCCTTCGTACTTCGTAGAGCAAACCGCCCTCGTAACTCCACATCCAACTGCGCACGCCTGCATGCCACAAAGGTACCTAAGTACTTTTTCGCACACCGCCTTCCCCGCCCACCGCCAGCCCTAGCCAACCAAAATCTGGCCCCAGCTCTGGGTTACCCGAGCGACTGACATGTCACATCTCGCATCTCACACGGCAAAGCGTGGCGGTGGTGGGTGGCTCGATCAGGCATTTCCTCGATGAGGTATTTCCTTAACCCCTGAAAATTACCTCTTCCAGCACTTTGGCCTACTTCATCGGGCAACCGGGTTCCAACTCTGTCTGCCAAAGTCGTTGTTTCGACATTGCCTCAATCGAGCTGTTTGCTCAGTGGCGCAGCCAATCATGGGCTGCAGCTCCGACGGCAGCGAATGACTGGCTCCGTAATGGACCTGTTCCTGGCATGCATGCGAAACCTTGGCAGCGCCAACATGCCAATTATGGCGGGTTTGGGTATCGGGCTGTTTCAAAGCATACGAAATACGAAATAGGAAATTGTAGGACTCATCCAAGGTTGGATCGCGAATCCTGCGAACTTGCTACCTACCACCTACTACCTTAAAAGGTAATTACTTATGTGCGTGGATGTGCATGTGTACGATTCGCTGCTCTTAGATAGGTCCTACTTGGCATGCCGCTCTCGTACGTAAGTACGCGCACACATATTTCTAGAGTGGCTGTTTTGTTCAAATGTCGCGCGTGTGAGTGCGTAACGGACAAATAATCCCGTGGGACGAACCTGAAAATTCACTTTTTGCGAGCTTGAACCAGGCCCTAGCATCCTCTCTCGTGAGCTTGATCTAAGGCAGGTACTTCGTACCTCGTGCTCTGTACGCTGTTCAATTTTACGAATGATAAGGCTGGACTGGTTCAAAACCGTTTCGGCATATACGGGACAGAAATCCAAATTCCACTTTCCCATACCCCTCTCTTCAGCTCCAGCCCGGTACCTATTGTCGAGCTCGTATTTACAGTGTGAATTCCTTCTTCCAATGTTACTCTCTTAATTCGTAGTGCGCCACTCCTGCCTCTAGTTGTAACTGCAGGGGGGCGACTTAAAAATGCGAAAGTAGTAATGTCTCCGAAAACGGCCAGTTTACCTACCTATATATAGGTTAGGGTTGGTGGGAAGCACTCGGAAGCCATTTACTTACATATGTACGTCGTATATATGTACAGTCGCGTTGCTCGATTTAAACCTACATAGGAAACACTTTCGGGGATCCAGCTGCGCGGGTCCCGGGTTGCGCGAATTTTTGTCGGAATTTTCAAAGCGAGCGATCCGTCAAGCTCCGCATTCCTGACTAACCCTCTTGAGCAGGCATAATTTCCCGATCTGGCAATCTGCGGCCATGTTCAGCTGCCAGGAGGGTCATTTGGACGTTTTCAAAACGTGGAAATGCCCCCGATGCCTACCACACCGTACCTTTACCCCATGTCGCGTCCCCTCCTAGAAATGGTATCGCGCCCTTGGCCTACGCTGCGCCCTACATGGGTGGCAGCACCTTTGAGTTTTTCTTTCCAACTTTATCTCCGTCTGTGATCTTTTAGACGTAGAGATAATGCCGCGACTTTCTTTCGGGAGTGAGGGGGGAAACAAGACTATCAACTCTGGACTTGTTTCACCCCCTATCGTTCCCAACTAACGGCAAAGCCACTTCAAAAGATGATACGTTTTTGGCGGATTTTGCGCTGCGCGGAGTTAAAAATCGCAATGCATGTACTTCGTATGGTAGCCGCGTTTGTGTACGACGTACTTTTGCCCGGCCCCGCGGCCGAGAGGTTAATCATTACTCGAACTAGGGCCTTGCACACTTGGCGGATTACCAGAAGGAAGCGACAGCCACAGCACTCGGGGCTACTAAACGACGAAAATGCTGTCCTCGGCAGTCGAAGTCGGTCCTCGATTGCCTTTTATGGGAGGGTCAGAGCTCTACATGTAGTTAGAGCCTGCTAACTGACTCGCTACCTCCAGTCACGCCTGGAAAGAGAGCTTGGTTGTCCGCGGAAGATGGAGACCTGCAAGCTTCGTAGGCAAACAAAAAGTGGTCCGTTATGCGATTCGTGCTCACTATAGCATGGCTCTCACCTCTGCACGGGTTCCGCACAGCTTCGTAGAAAAGATATCATGATAAAACTTGCAGTAATGCTCGGATTGACCATGTCTCACCAACGGAACGTTTTGCACTTATCAAGTGCTCTACCACTACGAACTACCATCGATCCGATCGATGACTGAAAACTAAAAATAAGCCTCTTCACATGCTGCACAGGAAAGGGCATGCCCCAAGTTTGAAGCTCCAGCAAACCCTCCAGGGTACCTCTCTTTGAACATCGTGCGTACCATCTTTTGTACAAACTGTTGAGACAAAATATATACCCCTGTTCATGCTCTCGGACCACGAAAGCTGTGGTCTCTATCTCGAGAGTTCCCAAGCCAATCATCCGCAACGCCGTTGCCCAGACACCGTTTTGCGCCGATTCGTCTTTCGTCTTTCGTCCATCCATTCATCTATCTCTGCTTGCATTCCCCTTTACAACCAAGGGTACCACAACCCATCCATGTTTGCCAACTTACTCGGATCAGTGGCTTTACTGACCAAGTCCACCACGTTCTGACAAGCAGGCAACACGCCCCCGGCGCCGGCGCTGGCATTGGCGCTAGCACTAGCAACAGCACCGGCTCCACTTGCATTATTTCCTGGTACAGCGTTTGCACCTGCTGCACTAGCAGCGTTTCCTTCAGAGTTTGTGCTTGCATTTGCCGCACTTCCACTTGCCTGACTTGCACCAGCAGAAGCAGAAGCAGCTCCTAATTGCGTCGTCCCTAGCATCCTTGCCCGTCTAGTGATACCCTGAACATTGACATTGACAATCTCCCGGAGCTCATTTGGATCCTCTAGTCGACCAAGTTCCATCCCCACGCCATGACCGCCAACGCCGCCGCCGCCAGATCGAGTTGAGATCCAGTTATACATCTCATCTCGCACAAAGATACTAAGCGTCTGCTCCATCTCATACCCACTGTCATGTTCAGCCAGGCATCGTGCGATCGCCATGAGGGAGGCGGTAAATATGCCTTCGACCGCGATAGGCCCCATCAGGATTTGCAGGTTGGGCGTGAGTCGGAAAGGAACAGCTTCAGGATTGAGAAAGATGCCCCGCTGGCTATTGAGAGAGGGCAGTAGGTCGGTGCTCCAAATATCGCCATTACGTCTAGCGATGTTGATTTTACTTGGGTACCGTGTGGCCATGTGCATGACGTAGGTGAGGAAGGTAGTGGCGGCATATTGGTAGGCAAAATGTTTGCGGAAGAGCCAGAAGTCGGCAAACGAGGGGTATATCGCTTGGAAGTAGCGCAAGGCGATGATTTTCGGCATCCATCTCTCTTGAATCTGACTGAAAAGGTCCGTCTTCATCATGCTAATCTGTTCAGCTGTTCGCTGGGCGGTCTTGTTCTGTTCGATGATTGCACGTGTGCGTTCGAAGCTATAAAGAATAGGATCATCTCGAGACATAGGGGATGGTGTCGAGTGGGATTGTCGGCAGTAGTCTTCGTAGATACTTTGCAAGGTGACATAGCTGGCATCGTCCTCCACAAGTCTGATGTGTGGTGCTATCGGCACAAAGATTGGAAGATGGAAGTACAGATTTCGTCGCCGAGATTCTTTTCGTTTTGCAAGTGTTTGGTTAAAGATGCGGAACAGCTGAACAATTCTTTCTTCACGTCGAACATTCCTTCCAGTGGGATGCTGCACGGCAAATGGATGCAGCGAGCCGTCGTGGCCGCGAATAGTCAATCGTCGATGACACACACCGTTACCGCGAACAAGCTGAACCGTTGGCATGAAGCGCTCTATGCGAACGAAATCCCCGTTCTTGTCTCGGTGCTGTTGATATTGACCCGGCACTTCAACCGAATCATCGAACTTGAGGAATTTGAATTCACTCAGATGGTGGCTATAAGACTCGAGAATGACCCACTGCTGCCGGTGGTCCAGTTTTTGTTCGAGCTTCTCACGCCATCGTCTAAGTTTGTGGATGTATTCGTACATCGTCGGCTTGACTCGAACGAAATCAGCTTCAAAGGAGTTTCGTAAGTGAGCCGGGAGTACGGACTCTGCAAATCGTGTAATGTTTGCTTCAGTGGCTGCTGGCAGCTTCGCTCCTTCGGCGTACTGGACCGGGGCTCTGCCAATATACGCTAACCCGTCGTTGAGCAGCGCCACGATGAGACGATGAGCGTCTTCGTCGGGCGGGCACTTGAAATACTTGGAGATTTGATCCGTCATTGTCTCCATCGACAACGCCAAAAGCGGGAAAGCAGTCTTGAGTCCAGACATGACTTCGTCAGCATGGTCCCACGGCTTCTTCGGTTGCTCAGGCTTCGCAGCCTCAACATCCTCCGGCTTAGTCTCGCCGTTAGGCTCTTGTTTCGGCTTCGGTGAGCCAGCATTGCCATTGATCTGGGCCTGACTATCCGCACCAGCAGTGTTCGGGCGAGAATTTGACCCATTTGCCTGCCCTTGTTGTGGTGACGCTTGAGTCTGACTTTGGATTTGACCTTGTTGCTTGCTTTGCTGCTGCCTTTCTTTGGCCTCCTTTTGTGCTTGGCGAGCTTCGAATTGCTTCTTCTTAGTCATGAACTCCTCTCGGGCAGCTCGAAGATGATAGAACAGAGCTTGAGGAAACTGCTTAGCAATCCTAGCTAAGATCGTCTTCGCTAGAGCAGCCTCTTTGTGCTCCAAACTTCCAAGCAACTGCGGGATAAATGTCGTCCAATACCAGACTGGAATATCTCCCTTGAATTCTTCAAAGGCTTTAGAGATCTGACCATCCTTGTTGTCTAAGCTCAACAGCCACAATACACGACTTAGCATCTTCCGCGACTTGTGATTCTTGTATAGGCCTGCTGCTTCGAGATACACTCTTACCGCATTACTTGCAGCTAGCATATCGCGCGGATTCTCTTTGAACTTTCTGTCACAATATTGTCCCCACTCGGCCCATGCTTTGGCCAACCTCAGGTCGTAGTGGAGTGCCACACCAAATGCGAGGTCCGCTTCATCAGCTTGCTTCAACTTGGCGAGGAACATTCCTTTGAGAGTATAGAACTCGGCTTTTTGTTGATTGCCAAAGTAATTAAGGTTGGTGTTGTTTATGACATCCAAACCATTATGGAGCTCGGCGTCATTCTGGTAATGACACTTTGCTTGCTCTCGTAGCTTGAGGAAGGCCTCCTGAATCTCTATGTTTGGCAGGGTGTAGATCTTCGACAGTTGATGGATGCAAACATCAGGCATATTGTGCTTCCGAGCGACATGTGCAAACTTGTTAATTATCCAAGCTGTCTCGTGATAGCCTCTGAAAGCGTAGCTGCTGTTACCAACGTTTTGACCTGCTTGTTGGGGAATAAGCGGCAGGTATGTGCTGTTGACTAGTTGGAAAACGTGTTGTCGCCACGTCACAAGATCCTGCCATGCATTGATGTCGTCCCAGATATTCGGCAAACGATCGCGCCAAGCTTGAAGGAGTAGTTTGACTTCCTGAGATTTGCTGTCCAAGTTGCGTTCATTGGTGCTCATGAGGCTGTCGCATATTATGCTAGCATCATGCAATTCAACGAGCTGCTGGAAGTTTTGCAGGATCGGAACATGCGCATTCGTCAAAGGTTTGGGCAGTTGGTGCCACTTTCTGATCGAAAGCTGCGTTGCTTCATCACATACATGTTGAAATTCTCCTCGAGGTATCTGCTTGCTGTTGTACTGTAGCAAGGCCATGAAAGCTTGGAAGAACGCTCTTCGAGGTGTAGGCGAGTCAGACACACTCTTAATCATGTTGTTGAGAGACACTCTATGCTCTTCTGAGGCCCATGCGTCGATGTTTCGCCACATCGCCTCGAGCAGAAGATCGTTGAAATTCTCGTGCTTGGCAAACTCGACCAGAATATCCCATTGCTGCATTTTCTGGGCACAAATCATCCAGTGGTCTTCCCAGACATAGTATTCGCCTTGGGAGAATGGCACTACCCCAGTCCGAGCTTTGACTTGGGCCGCTTCCCACAGCTGCTGAGCCTTGTCCCACATGCCATGTTGTTCGTAAGACAGTGCAGCATTAGTTTCCATGAATTTGCATCGGCGTCGCCAGGTGCCATAGAACAAGTCGTCTTCTTGTAGTCCTGCATACACTTCAACCAATGCATCAAGATTGCTTTCACGCACGGCAGGAGTGTCAATGAGAGGGTCAACAGCTGATTCTTCAAGTGACACAAGCGTCGTGTACCACGATTCGTAATGTCGGCTCAAAAACTTCATAACGTGAGGCGGAATCTTGAAGCGTGGCTTTGCCCGTACGCAGCCCTCTAGTAGAGCCTGCACCACATTTGGTCGGTTATTGAGTTGTCGCTGATGATATTCACGAGTCAACAGAGTGACCATGCCCTTCTCTAGATCAATACGTTCATCTTTGGCAAGGCACGACCAAAAGAGAGGAAACAACTTGACCCACAGATCGTAAGCCACATAATCGTCTATATGTTGCAGCTGTACCAATGGCTCAAGGATATGCTTGGCTCGAACATCGTGTAACTCTTGGCTGAACCGCTTTTGAGCCAGAACGAGGTTCTCCAGGCTTTCGTCAATGATAAGTTCATCCTTTTCTTGCTCCTTGCTGACAAATTCTTTGTTGAAGAGCTGAGATATAGGACACACCGTCATGTCATCCTGGTGCAATCGAGCTGGTGAGTTCATCTCAATTGATCCAACTAATAGTTGAGACGCCTGTTTCAGCCAGAAAGAATCGGCTAAAGTGTCCCAATTCTGTACGGTTAGCACATATTCCAGACGCTTGTTTGCACTTTCCGATAAAGCATTATTGAAAATATTCATGAATCTGCTCCTCATCTTCACGTCTTTAGCCCGAGTACCAATGAGAAATGCATGCTCAAGCCGAACAGTCAATTCTGTTCTGGTAATAGCACGGTCCTCATAGATCTTTAGCACAAGTTCCAAGAAGCGCTCCAATAGGTCGGGTTTCGGCCATTTTTCGAAAACAAGCATCTTGTGTAAGACGGCTGTCTTCTCCTTAAGTGTAGGCCACGACTCAGCCGAATCGAAAACCCATTTTTCGACCATGTCGAGGATTTTGTTGCATAGATCGACATTGAAAGACTTTTCAACAATCGACGCCAAGACGCTCAAGAAAGGTCGACGATCATCCCCCAGCATGGACATCCGAGAAGAAAGGACATCAATAGTTTTCTTCAAGAGGTCAATGCCTAATGCGAACTCGTACGGATCAATGAGCGGTTCTCCTGGCCGCCAACCTTGAGGAGCAGGGCCAGTTGGGGGGAGATAGGCGTTCAAGTGGTCCTTGGCAAGTTTCCCTTGAAGAGCCCGCATGGCGTTCTTGAAGTGTTCGTCCACAGCTCTTGGCTGCACTTTTGACAAAGTCCATAAGTTATTCATACCGGGGACCAACGTACCCGAGCCTAGCAAGTCGCCAACATAAGTCTTCCCATAGTTCGTCAGAAAGTCAAACTGTGTAGATTCAAGCTCCATCGCATCTTCATCTTCAGGCTTTTCTTGAGGAATGGCCTGCAGCACCTGGCGCATGAGTGGCAAAATAGAATCCTCTGGCGCAGAGTAATGCAAGCAATCCTGGATCTCTGGGTCTTCGCTTTTCAAAACTTTCTCAAGCAACCTGGACAGTAAGTCCGTATGCGATGTGATCCAGTCACTACTTTTGATGCTCAATAATATTTTCATGACCTGAAGGGAGTTGATCATCGTTGTCAAATGCTTTTCATCAGGTTTGTCCGCTTTCTCGCCTGTGAGGACATTGTCGACAGCCTTTTCGTACAACCCAACTTCGATGTCTGTCCAAAGAGGTGCTGAAAGAAGCTCCTGCAGTGTCGCCATTGCTTTCTTCACCAGATCGTTCGAGGGTGACTGCTGCTGGCTCTTTTGTTGCCCCTTCTGTTTCAATTCGGCAGCAGGCACTGGAAAGCGCTCTTGGAGTGAAGTGATGAATGCGATAAGGTATTTTATTATGATCGTTCGTTGATCGATGGGAATCTGCCATGCTTCCTTGCTGGGACTAGCCACGGTTCGACCATTTACGTCGCGTTTCGTAGCTGAGGGAGAACTCTGTGAGACACGCGTCTTCTCCCATGTAAGCACCAACTGCACAAGAGACAGTGCTAATTTTTTGCTGTCGTTGGAAGAATTCATCGGTGGCGCAATCTTATGCAACATTTGAATCATTGTTGAGACATAATACTCCCTCGGGTCATAGAAAAGGTCAGGTTGACGTGCAATGAAACTGAAAATGCTCTGCACTTGCTGCAGATTCCCGGTTTCTTCGTTAAGGATTTTCCTCGGAAGTCTTGCCCAGGTAGGGCGGCCTTTCTCGCCTGGTCCTGTAGGCGGAGCACGAATTGGGAGGACGGGAGCCAGGACATCAAGCGCCTGAGTTACTAGAGTCTTCCCTTCATTTTGATGGGCTTTGAGTAACTGGTTATAGACCTGAATGACGAGCTTAGCAGGCGTCTCGTATGATCTGAAGAAGTAGCTGATCAGCACATAGCTGGCATACTTGTTGATGGTGTCTTCGAGACGGATACAAGCCCAAGCGTACTTTATTATTTCCTTACGCAAGTCAGAAAATGCGTCTTTGTGATATTTGATCATGAAGGCGGACAACTGGAATGCTTCCATTCGGACATGGTCAACTCCTTGTAGGGCCCATTCATCAGGGACATCAGATGGTGGATTTTTCCACAGATTTTCTGAAATAAGCTCACGCGTGGTCTTGTCGAGCACTGGTCCTGATCTTTCAAAGTGAGTCCGGTCTCGTTGGACGTCCTTCGCCAGGATAGGATTGACGATATTACTTAAGACGAAGGTTTTGAGTGGCTGCGATGCCTGTGTGGAGTTGTATGTATCAAGGCCTCGGACGACCAGAGATTGTTGGAACTGCGTTGACGGCGAGCAGATGAGGCTATTGTATAAGAACTCCTGGAGGACGACACCAACCTTGAGGTTGCCTCGAGCACAAGCTGCTAGGAAATCCCACAGGTAGTCAATGTCACAATCTGGCAGAGCGAGGTAGCGAGTCACAATGGACACCATCTGATCACTGGCTTGTACGGCTCGGAGTCGCTGGGATTTAATCAATTGATCCCGTTCAAGCCTTGCTTCAAGATCCTTTGTGGCAGTCAACAGATTTTTGCGTAACTTAGCATGGCTTTTGAGCCACTGTCGACCATCATCTTGGGAAGTTACTGAGTACATGAGGTGGACCGTATTGATAATGGCAATGTACTTCTCATCGTTGACGGTGCCTTCGAAAGCAGTTTCCACAAGCTCATCAGTATGTTCTTGTATATGCTTTCTCAAAGGCCCACTGGCATTATCGGCTAGAATTTGACCTAGAAAACGCCCATACCGTTCCTCAGTAAGACGAGCCTGGAAAAAACTCCAGCTTTCAGCTGGATATTTGTTCAAGTACAAGATTAGCGGAGTTCGGAATGGGCTGTTCGTTGTTCTTCGCAATTTGTGCTCCAGCTCGAGAACATTGTCCACCAAGTCTTTCATAAAGGTTGTTGCAGCAGGGGGAAGCAGATGAAAAATATTCAATATGGCTGCCACTATCTTCATTTGAGGCTGTTGCTCAACGAGACTGAATGAGACCTTTTGCAAAAGTTGTTCATCAGCAATCACTTTCATGTGCTCGAGTAATCTTGCGCCAATCTCAACCTTAAAGTAATTGGTGAGCAGCGTCAGCAGGCGTGCCAGTCCTTCAAGACCCGCAACTGTAAGCCGCTTGGAATCTTGCAAGTTCATCAGAATGGGCCTCAGCCCATTTTGAAGAAGGTCTTTGGGTAATTTGTTTGTCTGTGCAAGCACTTCTTTCAAACCATCATTGGCAGCGTCGATGATTTCTTTGCTCTTTGAGTAAAGCAGCTTGAAGAATACTGTTATGATTCTTGCCCTGCTGTTGTTCTGAGCCGTAGCAAAATCCTGTAATCTCATTGCCATGGACAAAAGTCTAAGGCAAGAGACACGTAAACTCTTGATGAGTTCTGCGTTGTTGTACTCTTCAGGTTTTGGGTGTAATACTTCAGCATCGGCGTCAGCAAGAGCCAGAGACTCCATCATCAAACGATGCAGCTGATCATTGAGAGGAACTAAGTCGTGGCCAAGATTGAGCGCGTATGTAATGGCATCAATAAAGCCAGTCTGCGTCAAGAAAGGCAATGCTCGCAAGGGCTTGTTGAAAATCGGTTGTAGCAAGCGGTCGCGCACTGGAAGAATCAATTCATGCACCTCGGATCCAGTCTCTTCGGCCATGATTCCGAACGCTTGTTGTGCAGCATCGCGAACGTGGGCATTCATGTGCGACAGTTCAGTGACAAAAGTTGTGCAGAGCACATACAACCTACTCTTCTCATCGCTCAGAGAGTCTTTGCTCAACCCTTTACAGCTGCGACGCAAAATAAAATTTAGCGTATTCTGAGCAACAATCCTTGTGCTGGCTGGGACTTCTGAAGGAGTGTCTTTGATCACAAACAACAAGGCCTTGATGAGCTCTAGTTGCTTGCTGAGCAGAAAAGCTTGGCCAAGGTCCACCTTGGTGATCAAGATTTCAACGGCCAAAGTTGCCCCGGCTTTCGTAAACCATTCGACTTCTCGGCACATGGCACAGAATGCATAGACGAGGTGCGAGAAAAGGGGCAAATGAGCAGCATTCTCATCGTTTCCAAATATGGCTCGAGCAGTATCTCGAATGACGAAAATTGCCTGTTCAGCTGCTTCTCGTACAGCGATGTTGTCGGAAGCAAAACAGTCCACGAGGGCGTCTGCTAGAATTCTCGTACTGAGATGCCTTGCACTCTCGCCAAGGTTCACATCAAACTCGCGTGTCTTCCAGCCAGCATCGCAAAGGGCTTGGCCAAGCTCAACGATGGTAAAGTGACGACACACATTGACCATAAGATCAGTTGCGCCAACTCCGATGTCTTCTATTGCTGTGGCCGTAATACAGGCTTTGAGGAGCTTCTTCAACGTTGCTTCCTCCGACTTTTGCTGCTGCATTGACTGCGCACGATTGCCATGGCTGAGCATGGTCGAGTACGTCTCGAATCGCTTCGCTAAAAGATCGTTGGCCTGCAGGCGCAAGAGCGCTGCCATATCATCAGGCATTTGGTCAAAGCCAATAAAGAGCTTCAGCTGAGCGCTGAGAAGCTGGAAGGCTTGTTGTTTGTAGAATAGGTCGTTCGACGTGCTCTGGCGAGGTGACTCGCTCAGTTTACTAATTGCAAGGTCAACCCCAGGACTAAGGGGAAACGCACGTTCTTGGTTGGTGTCTCTTAGTCTCGCGTCAAAGCTTGGCTCGTCGTCAGTCGTTATTCGGTAAGCCAGTCCTGGTGGCGCATTCAAAAATTTTCGGCTCCTTCCACCAAGTTTGCCGAGGATTCGCATCGTTGTGTGAGAGTGAAAGTGCTGATACGGCTGAGGCTTCAAGTGCTCGAATAAGGCGGTCATAAGATCATCCATAATAGGTGCCATAATCGGGTCGAGGTAGTCCGCAGTCAGATTGTCCACGCACAACTCCAATGTTCGAAGTCCCTGACCAACAAGATCAGGTCCAGCACCCAAGGCGACAACTAGAGGCCTCATCAGATGACTCAGATGAGGAAGCAGATGGCTGAGTCTGGCAGGGACGGTCAACGTCAGTTCGACATAGAGATCTCGGTCATGTTGATCTCGTGCGCCTTGCAGGAGGCGGTTAAAAGTCTCCAGCAGCATTTCCAGTAGTGGTAGGATTTCTTTGTACAGGAGCTCAAACCTACCACCACCAATACTCCGGAACAACGACCTGAGAAGGATGTAATAGTGAATTGGCTTCTCCGCTGTAACTGACAATTGCACACACTGCGTCACAATCTTGGTTACATGAGGGTGCAATACTTGCTCATTGTGTGCTGAAAACAGCGTAACCGCCATGAAGGACAACTTGAACATCCTTAGCAATATCGAAGATCGTTTGATGTCGGACGAACCGACGTCCGGTAATTTGTTCATAAGATATTGCAAGACCATACCAGCAAAAGCCGGGGAAGTAGCCTCGCTAGCCAAGAAGAACTGTGGTAGATGTAGCAATGCAGTGTGCTCGAACGTTAATTCATGCAAATGGGGTATCTCTGTCTGGAAAACTTCGTGAAACGTGGCTGGATCGACACAATGAAAAACGGTACCGAAGCTCTCCAGGAGCTCCTTTTCCTCTCGACTCATATGTGCCATCGAGTGGCTCGCCATAAAGTCAACTGGAGAGGAGTAGGAAACATCGGGCACAGCCGGTTCAGTGTGGTAGTAGCGGAAGACTCGCGCCCCCTCATGAAAGAGTTTGGTGATGACACGGACTTCTTCAGCATTGTAGCCAAAAGAAACCTCGGACCAATTTTGTGGAGCGGCTGCTGGGTCGAGAGCTAGATTTGACGGATTGCAGGCTTTGAGCTGGTAGAACATATTCTTGAGCCCATTGACAAGATTCTTGAAGAGAAATCTGTTGTCAGACAACGGGTCAGTCGCTCTGTCTCGAGGGTTGGACGTTTTGATTGGCATTGCGGTGAAAATGTCCACCTCATCCCAGTCCGGCACTTCATTTTTGTCGTCAAGATAATTGTCCGAATCTTTGTCTTTTGGTCTGGCCGCGTAAAATTTGCTCAATTTCACAGCATTGTTATATTGGTAATTCATGGCCGCAAACTTGTCACCAATGGCATCCAGAATCAGTATCAGAAAGTACCGGGCGTCCTGCTTGTTCTCAAGTTTCGTGATGCTCTCGGCCATGTTGAGCAGGAGCTTTGCGCTCATGGTCTGAAAACTAGTTCCCGGAAAGTTGTCGTGAAGATTCTTCGTGTAAACTTCGATAGTCCTGCGGATCTGGTCCTTGTTCAGCGACTCTCTCACATGATGGATCAGATCAGCCAGCATGCTATACGCAAGCGGTCGCATAGTCTCGTAGACGGTCAGGCCATCTCCAATCAGGATTCGCTCATCAAGAAGGTCGTCGATCTTGTTGAGGAAGATTTTCCGATAGTTGAAATTGATGATATGCCTGATTGCTACAAGCAACTCTTTTCGGGCGCCAGACTTTTCACGCGGACAGTCTTTCAGCAATCGAACTACGACCCCAGGTAGGGTCGGCAAGAAATCGGACAACTTATTGGCATACACACGCAACAAGTAGGCGAGAAAGCTCATTGTCTTGACTTGAGCCGTGATGAACTCGCCGAAAGCAGCTCTGTTCTTGATGTCCTTGCTCACACCTGTGAAGATGGTGTTGTTCTTGGCGGCCTCTGCATGAGCTTTCTCTTGGGCTTTTGCTTGCAGCAGCAGTATCGTCTTAATTGAAGGTACAAAGTTCGTAACATAGCCCTGAACGAGTGGGCGATGGGCTTGCATGATGGATACCACAATTATCGGACACTCTGCGAGGACTTTGAATGAATGCATGCCCTTTGCGAGAGGCGCATGATCTTTCTTGTCTGCTCCAGGCTCGGCCACGATAGTGGCAGGTGAGCCGGGTCGGGGAGACTGAAGAGCTTGCGCGTTTGGGTTCGGGGTCGCCGTGGTAGAGTTGGTCGAGGTCGAGGCCACGGGCGCATCGAACGTGTCTTTGACAACCTGTTCCATTTGATCGAACATCTCTTGTATTAGTTCCAAGAAGGGTAGCACTTTTGATTCGGTTGCTTTGGGTTGATGTCTCTCCAAATCCATGACTGTCTTCAAGCAAAGGACGGCATTGTCTTCATTTTCCACCCGGACCAGACCCATCAGCGTCTCGATAATGTCCTGCGCATACGGCTCGACCTCTGGGGATTGGTGCTGCAGTCGATGCAACACCTCAAGGATCTGATTCCGGAGCAGGTGTTCGGCAGTGTTGGGGGAGAAGTCGGGCTTCCCCTCCAGGATCTTCTTGAATACCGGCCATAGTTTCGACAGGAACTTGTTGTACGTCGATGCTGGAGAGCAGAGACTCTCGACAGAATCGCGCAACTCGCTTGCTATTGAGGCCTTCTGTTTGACATCCTGCTTGGGGTCTGCCAACCGTGCGCTATACAGGTCAATCTTCTGGGAGATGTCCATCGTCCACGATCTCGTAAGTGGGCTTGCTTGAGCCCCTTGAGTTATGTTTCTAGTGATATCTCTGTGCTTGTGTCAGTCGCGACTGCACAGACTCCCAGGTCGACACCATTCGCAAGTCGATCTTGGTTCGGTCCAGGTTGGGTTAACCAAAGTACAACGTGAGACAGTGACTTTCAGCCGGTCCAAGGCGCCGAGAGGAAAAAGTCCTCTGTGGTGAAGAGAACAGATGGTGCGAGTCGATAACGTTAGCTTATCACTCGTAGATAATGAATGTTGCAAAGCCAAATTGGGATTTATGAGTACCTAGTTAAGGTTGGAAATGATGAAAGTCCCGGCTTGATGCAAGGCTTTGATGCGATTCTGAACGGTTCGGCAAGAAACTACGCGCAGCTGGGGGCGTGCCTTCCAGCGAAATTCTTATCTTAGCGTCAACCCACTCTCGTGCTCCACCTCAAGCTTATCTATTGGTGTATATTAAGCTCTTCGTAAATACTTCGTACTGTATTGAGTATTAAATACCTAGGTATGAACCTTGAATCTTCAGAGCCAGCGAGAATACACACAGTAGGAAAATGATAGAAATGCAGCCACGGATCGGCAGCACCAGAAATTGGTCTTTGATAGATAACATCTCGTAGCACTCTATCGATGCAATTCGGGAGAGTGTCACTGTGTGTACAGGCGGCCACGTGATCACCTTGATGGCTTGGATTGATGCTTCGCCAGCATAACCCATCTCGCTACACGTTCCTATATAGAATCATGTCATTAACGCTACCTACGTCCCCTTCTGGTGTTATTCAGAGAAGGGCAAGAGCTGCTTTCGCCTCCAGCGAGAAACACCCCGGGGAACGGCACACATTTGGTGCATCCCTTCCCAATGTCGCCCCAAGCTGAGTTTGTCCAGCTATGTACGGAGTATGGAGAGGGGCCAAGCATCCCAAAAAGAATTGTTGTGCTACACGCCCATACTCGAAGTTCACAACAATCTCTGTTTTGTCACCAGGGTTCAATGTTTACCTACGTTCGAAGCCCTATAACAAGCTGAGCCCCAGCGATAGTTCACGCTTGGGCACGTTAATACAAGACAATCCCGCGAATCCGTGTTCCTCGGCTGCTCTCTAGATCAAAACATATACACACCTGGTGAAGTGTTGTGATTGCTCGGTTGGCGTGAGATGGTTGAACAGTCGGTCACTGCATCGTCAGCATTATGCCATTGTCTCCGGCTACGGGCCACTTACCGCGGCCGTTTGGGCCATGGCTGATTCATCGTGAAGCTTCAGATCTTCTAATCGCTGTTCATTATCCTTTGCTGGATCTGGCGCGGCCTCTTTAACCGCGGGCTTCAGGCCCTGTTTCATCTTATCCGCTTGCGACTGCAGCCTCGACCATTTGTCTTTCCGGGCTTGCTCGCGTTTGTCGGCATTGTTCTGATGTTCGTTATAATCATGGGAGCATTCGTCGAACAGCTGAGGATTGATCTCCATAAACAACTTCATTGCGTTGTACACCATGCCGTGTATGGTACTATTTAATATTTAGCATTGCACGTGCCGGGATTGGTTTGCCACTGACCGATTCCAGTGCCCCTTGGAATTTTCGTACAGCGGAGCAAACATGATGGGCAAAATTGTCTCCACGTTATCGCTGACCAGGTTACAAAAGTATTCATTGTTCCAAAAGTAAAGAGCTCTTTCGGCAACCTGCACACAGTTAGGGTTCCCGCTGGCAAAGGGTGTATATTATGTCTCGCGGTGTGGCTCACCTGAAAATGCGGGCTGGCCACCGATTTCGCCAGTTGATTGAACAGCGGCTCCTGGACTTTGGCAAACTCGGCGGGGTCCATAACCTCGAAGATGTCTTCAACCTCATTAAGGAACATGACCTCTTTCGTGCTATTGACTTTGGGCCAATATCGCAGGAGGCCGAGAACTACTTCTTCTGTCAAGCCCGAGTCCTTCTCTAAGAATTGCACAATGCAGTACGCCAGTTGAGGATGATACATGCTGAGGCTCTTGACCTTGTGCAGAGGTATCAGAACCCTTGTCAGGAACAGTTTGTGCTCCTCCTTGAGAGGCAAAGCAAACCCATTGATAATGGAGCCCAGGATCTCCAGCAGCTCGGCGATCCCATTGAAGCGCTCTGTCTCGTAGACGAATTGGAAAAAGACATTGTTTATTGAGCGGCGAATGTAGCTTCGCAGGTTCAGAAACTTGCCGTATATCCTATGCAGCGTGGTTTTGAGAAAGTCTCGTTCACGTGGGTCTTCCGAGTCAAACAGCTCAAGAAGCTGGAGGACAAACTGATGATCGATGTGGGCTTTGGCAATGTTTGTGTTGAAATCCTGGCTTTCAATGAAGCGGAGAAAGAATTCGTAAACGACCTGAATATGCGGCCAAGCGACTTCAAGCACCGGCTCGTCTTCTTCCGGGTCGAAAGCTTCTCCTTGAGGGTTGACCGGGGGTGGGACGGGACGAAAGAGATTCTTCGCAAACATGTCGACGACTCTTGGGTACATTGGCTCGGTAATGACGGATCTGTTATTGGCAACATAATCCAGTAACTCGTGCAGCGCCAGTCGCTTGATCTCTTTGGACTTCATGTCGGTGGTTTGGTCGTTGAAATCGAAGATCACGTTGCACTGGTCAATCTTCTGCATGAACAGTTCTTGCCGCCGGTTCGGCGGGACTTCGTGGAAGCCTGGCAATTTCTCAAGTTCCCTGGTCTTCTGATCGGAAACGTCGAAGCGGGATGAATGTTGCCTTCTAGGTGTCTTGATGCCTTCGGGCACATCCTTGGGCGTTGACTGCAGGCGATCGAAGAGCAGCGACTTCTGACCGGCTTTCGGGGGAGCGAGATCTCCAGGCATGGTCTCGGTGGCGCCAGCATGAGCTGGCATATGCGATGCGCTTGGACTTATGACGACCGAGGGTGCAATATGATTGCTCTGGCGGCCGGTTGTGGATGACGGCGGTCCGGAAACATTGGATTGACTGGCGCTCCCTCCTGAATGCCCGGCTTGGCTATTGTGATGACCCGAGTTCGCGTTGTCCGTGTTGCCTCTGCCTCTTGTTTCACTGACATTGGTCGATGATGAGCTCGGAGTTGGGGCATTGGAGCCGGCGGGAGAGCGGGAATCACCTTGGAGCGTGGTGGACGAGGATAAGGGTGAAACCGTGCCGGAGGATGGGTCTTTCTTCTTGGACGACTTGGAGTCCTTAGCCCGCGAGAGTGATTCATGCTGGTCTCGAGTCAGTCTCAGTCATCGCGAATGCACGTCATTCAGCTCACCACCCGCGCCCGAAAGCCTTTCATCTTGCGTGTAGCCCAAGAGGCACTAAGACGACCAAGTTGTCCTTCTAGTTGCTTCCCCGGGTCCTGTGCAGTTGACGTGGATGTTGTCAGAAGACCATCGAGCAGCACAGCAGTTGCGGTAGCAGAGAACACAATCAGCCGCAGTATGGCCTCATCGGGCCTTTCTTTGGGCAGGCGTCGACTGCGGTGGCGCTGATCGTGAAGACGCTACTAGGACAGTGTTGTGGTGCAGTGTGAAGCTCCGAAGCCTACGGCCGGCCCGTCTGGCTCTCGGTCTCGAACAGTTAGGATCGATGAGGAGAGTTGAATGGGTCTGGGTTGGTATCCTCGATGGGCAGAACACACCGTGTGAATGAAGCACGTAAAGATTGGGCAGATACCGTAGGCTACTGTTTCGGTGGTAAATACGAAATACAGGCCGTACATGAACCTGCTCACAGGCCAGCCAACATTCTAAAATGTTCGTGGATGCCGACCTTGGGACGGGCGGCGGGGCGACCACTGCCTAAGGCCTGCCAAGATGCCCAAAGGGCCACTCGGAGCACCAAACGAATCTTTCCAGGTACAAAGTACCTGTTAGTATCGCCTAGCAGTTACACACTGCCTATTATTTGGTACCACCCGTGGACCTCATGATCTATTAGACAGTTCCCCAGGCACCCGACCTAGGTAGATGTGATAGATTTCACTACGCGACACGTCCGACTGCTTGCTACACCCATAAAACGGTTCACCTTTGTGAAACCAAATCTCCCTTTCACCATTTGAGTCTCGACTCTTGGCTCGGAATTTGAGAGCAATGAAGCCTTATCGGTTCTTGTGCCTTCAACCCTCTCTCTGCTCTTGTGTGCCTCCTGGACTACGATCAGCGCATCAAGATTTGGACCACGGCTAGGGGAACAGGTTTGCCCGCGCTGTCGGGTGTTGAAAGTCCCCTTCGCCAGTCAGATTAATCTTCAACCCTTCCCAACCAGTGTGAGGAAGTGAAAGGTGGCCAAACCTGACCAGCCACGGGCACTCGACCATCTGACGCACACTCAATCGTCCACGCAGAGGACGTTCGAGCGATTGCCAGCTTGGAACAATGCCGCAAACCGGGTCCCAGAAACGAGCGACAAACACGCAATGGCTACCTCTGCCTGCAGGAGACGCCATTGCTGTAGAGCACCCATGCGTCGTGAAGAATGCCGACAAAGCTATTGAGATGATTGGAGGTGCTCATGCTATCTCTCAGGCCCTTGCAGAAGACTCAAACAAGACATTTGCGCTATCTTTTCATCCCCAAGACCCCGCTGCCCGAACAATTCTCGCAAACAAGACACAAGCTCATAACGTCTTGTTGAGTGTGTCAGTTCCGAAACGCACAGGTCGAAAGCGGAAATTGGGAAGCAACGACCCCTGGATCGAAGATTTGGCCGCTGAACCGCCGCGGAAAGATGCAAGTTATCTTGTACGGTCCATGAGTGATAATCCCAATGACTACAACATCTCCGCCATATCCAATATCAATTCGGTGCATGTGTGGCGTAACATGCCCGACTTTGTCTACTCCACCTCACAGATCCCGATCCTTCAGGATGTGAAATCGAAGCTATTGTCGCAACACTACCCAACCATCAAGGGCTTCGAGCTGCCGCGTACGTATGGGCTCGAGAACACCACCAGTCTTCCTCCTTCGGTCTGGTCCAACCAGTCGATTCCGCATAACTATACCTATCGACAAAACCCGAACGTCAAAGTAACCGGTGATCCTTCAACCGGAAAGGCTACTGTTCGCAACACTCAAAACGCACCGAAAATTTACAGCCATCAAGTTCAATGGGACACGCCAGAATATCCAACGACAGCCATGCCTGGGATTCTGCCCTTGGAAGATCAGTCCAACAATTTTAAGATTACCGTTGCTGCTCTGCGCGATCTGTTTGATGAGCGGCCTATCTGGACGAGGCGAGCGCTCCTCAACTGCCTGAAGTCCGAATTGTCGTCTTTCAATGTCGTGCGATTTTGCCTGGCATACGTTGCCTATGCCATCCGTTCAGGGCCTTGGCGAGACACATATGTTCGCCTAGGCGTCGATCCCCGAACAGACCCGCAGTTCCGCTTCTACCAGTCAATAATGCTACAACTAGTTCCCAAATGGAATTCAAGAGGATTGGGCCCGTTTGACTCCTCCAAAGGGCATGTGAACAAGAGAGGCCAGAAACAGAATGCCAAAGAGACAAATAGTCCTGGTGGCGATGGTGCTGCTGACGTAAACACTACTTCTGCGCAAAGCGAAAGAGAGAGGCTGCTTGAGTCGCGCTATACGTATGCTCGCTTCTGGTCTCGATCTAATGACCCGACATCACACGTCTTCGACGGCGTGTCGCCTCTCCCACCGGATGGCAAAGTTTGGCAGTTGTGCGACATCACTGATCCTCAAATTGCTGCACTCAGAGACATCGACGATCTGCATATTCGATCTACATGCGAGAAAAGGTATTTCGGCTGGTATACAAACGGTACAAATGCTAAGATCCGGGTGGCCCTGAAAGCAAAGGTAGATGCACTTATGGATGGTAAAACCCCTGACCATGCAGCACTAGAACGGTTTCTCAAGCTTCCAGAAGTTGTCCTAGTTGGCAGATATGAGGGTGTTCGCGAAACAACGAAATTGCCAAGGGGCTCGAACGAGGATCAAGACAGACCCGGTCAAGGTTCGCCAGATCAGCTAATTGAGGCAGCTGAAGAGCTGTCTAACCGCAACGAGACATTGTCCCATTATCTAGGACGGGGCGCAACTAAACAGCAGTTGGAATGGGCAGCGCTTTACAGAGCACTTGCAAGAACCGAGCCTGGACAAACTCCCGTGGGTGGTGGTGTGGGTTATAGACGCCCGACCACAATCAAGGCAGTAAAAGTCAGGTGGAGGAATGATGGGGATGAAACGAGTCGTGCGATGTCAAGTGTTTCAGGTCGAGCCACTCGCGGCACTGTCGCTGAGCCAACTGTGCATGGTGATTTGGAGGAGCGGGCTGATGTTGACTCAGAGGACATGGAGGCCACAGATCTCTTCGAAGGGAACCCAGAGATTGAAGCAGATGAAGAAGAGGACGAGGAAGTTCTGCCAAGCATCGAATTTGCTAGTTTCGACGTGGGTGAGGTGGAGGAGGAAGATGAAGAGGAAGATGATGATTCTGAACTAGGCTTAGATGTTGCTCCTGGTATCAAAGTTGAAGAAGGGGACCGAAACTACGTGGACTGATCGTTTAGAGGTGACATTCATCTCAACCTCATCTAGATCGAGCATGCAGCAGTTGAAAATGGTGCGCGAGCGAGGAACGAGCAGCCGATCAACCAGATTCCACCGCCCAGGGACCAGCGCATCATTTCTGAACAAATAGGCAAGTGCCAACATGAGAGTTACCTGAGACGGGTCACGACTCGACTGCTGAAACTTAGTGGTCCTTGGGTGCGCATTACGTGCCGACATGTTGATCTTACTCGTTCTCACACGTGCCGCTGCCGCGAATAGGTTCATGGCAAATGCGAACAGTCACGCTATAGTCCTTCTACCAAGCTCGGACTATATTTGCAGTGGCGGAAGAAACAACAATTGCTCAACGAGAGTTTCCGACACACTCTCAGATGCAGGATCAACTATCTTTGTAGAAGCCAAGCTTAGCTAAGCATCAGTCCCGACAAGGCTCAGTCGTGGCATATTGTTTCGTAAGAAACATGTTATGTAGTTGACACTTGTTTTGCGCGAGTTGTGTTCCGAGCGCCCGCAGCTTAGAGGGAGCAGAGAAATTTAGGTAGATACATGATTAGCACCATACTACTGGCTCGCATCCAATTAAAAAAGGATATCAATCAGCCAAGCCTTCTTCAGTCCCAACGACGTTCCCCCGCTTGATTTCTATTTCCGTGATAGCTCAACTGCGGGAAGTAGTTTGGTTCGAATTTGTTCAAGCCATCTCCAATCACCATCACATTCCACATGGTCTGTGCACCTTCAAAAACGCGGGGAAAAGCACAACGACTTGCGTCAGGGAGCCTTCAGACTTCCGCGAATTGTTGCACCTGTCGCTGTCCAGCTGCCAGGATATGACAGTTGTTATTGGCACAATGTCTGCGATCGCGCTATGCCCTGGTAGGTTGCTCACGTTGCTACAGCTCAGCTCTAGCATCTCTGAGGGCTGTCAGCGATAGGCTTAGGAGTGGCACGAGTGGGTAGCTAGCTCCTCAAACGGCTGTCCTGCTGATAACGTACCTTGCAATTGCTCTACACCTCGACCGTATACTCGCTTTCTTGGTTGACATTCGATCTACATCTGGTGAGTGATTGCAGCAGTTGAATTGCGAGGAAAACCAACCTACAGCCATTTGTGCCCTTTGCAGGGGAGCACTGAGATCATTTTGGTATTGATTCACCTCACTCCTTGAGATCTAAAACACACACACAATCCCAGCGAAAATGGCAGCGAGACGGCTTACATCCCAAACCCTCGGCGCCGGCCTTGCCCAAGCTCGTCTCTTCACCTCGACGAAAGCACCCATGCTCCTCCCTCGGCTTCCGATGGGCTCTGTGGCCGTCCTCCCAGCTCACTTCAATTGCCGCTCGATCCGTCCGTATACCCACACCGGCTTCCTCCTCGCTTCACCTCCACCAGCTTCACCTTCTCCCGCTTCACCCCAAGACGCTCCACCGCCCACCCAAGCTGAACACGAAACCAGCGAGTCCGACACATCCAAGGCCTCCTTCCTCGGCGAAGCGGACAGCAACGATGCCCACGACGCCAACCAAGAGGCCTATGGCGCACCACCTCCCTCTCTCGACAGCAGTAACTCCGCCTTCCTCGGCGAGGCAGACAGTGACGACGGCTGGGAGGTTCAAAGAGACGTCGAGGGCCGCCCTGAGGAACCCGTCGACGCCAGCAGCAGTGCCTTCCTCGGCGAGGCAGACTCGGACGACGGCTTCGAGGGCCGGAGAGCAGCGCATCCAGAAGAGGGAGAACACAACATCGAAGACGCGAGCTCGAGCGGCGCTCTCGGCGAGAGTGGAGAGGGAGATGGGATCCTGGAGGAGGCAAAGAAGTAGATGGGGCACGAGAAACGCGACGGGGATCTGACCTGATCTTGATCTGATCTGCTCAGGAGACTACCCTAGTAGAGTTTGTGTACAACGACGAACAAGGGAATGCAATACCACCACCGCTTTGCGCTGAAGAACAATGCGTCATGGTCATTCTTTGAACAGTCAGTCAGTCAGTTATGTAAGGTAGCTACGAAAAAAAAGGCAGTTGCAGCGAACCATTGATCTCCAGGTCCACGTCCAGGTCGGGTGTTGGTGTCCCATTTGGGGATCCTGCTATTTATGTGTATGTTTGCATGTTTGTATGTATGTATGTATGTATGTACGTGACGATCGAGAAGCGTTTTTTCACCTTTTGATTGGGAAATTTAAGTCAAGAATATCAAAGTCGTGGATTTTGAGCTCCCTTTCCCTTCACAGCGTGAAAAGCCAAACACAATAAGACTTACATACACTCCTCCAGCGACTTGAAGTGTTCCTATCACGCTTTGGGAAGAAGCCCCGAGCCCTGATCCCCAGCCCATGGCCATTTGCTTCGAAGTTCTTGAAATTCCCACGTAGAAAGCAAGCCCCCCCAATATTGCAAAAAACCAATACATACCTAGGTACCTCGGTAGGTAGTCTGACTATTCAGTTACTCATTCGCATTATGACGCACGTAAGTAAGTGTAATTTACGGGGGAAAGGTCAGCGAAATCTGAGTCGATACACGAAAAAAAAGTTGTAATACGGTAACCTCTCTCACTCTCTCTCTCTCTCTCTCTCACACACACACACACACACACACACACACACACAATTTGACGCACCAAAGAGGGAAAGGGAAAGAAGGAAAAAGCAGGGAAGGGAAGGACCGGAAAAACAAACTACACAGGAGGAGGAGGAAGAGGTAAATTGACATGAATTTGTCCGTATCCGTTTCGCGTGCCGTAACTTCAGTAAAATCATTCAGAACCGTGGAGGTGGGGTGTTAGGGAGATAGGTAGGTAGGTAGGAATGGTAGTAATAGTACATATGGAACGTCATCGTGTCCAAGTCATGACGCGTGTCCCAAATCTGAAGCTGTGGTGGGAAACCGCCGCGAGGATGTGGACCCGTCTTTGGAGGTGTGGCTACCCTATGAATCAAGCTCGGTCGCTCGAGTCCTCCCGGGGACAGTGGGTGTGCGATGAGAGAGAGTTCCTTGCTGGAGCGCTTCTTCTGCTCAATCGTGCTTCTCCTCGTACCCGTACCGCGCTCACGAGTATGGCGGGTGAAGCGGGCGCCTCTCTTTCTCGAGGCTTGGGCTCGCGCACGTTCTTCCTGGGCACCTAGTATGTCCCCTTGATGATTTCTCCCGTTGTTACCCGCTGTAAGGGCTGGACGCTCTGGCTCATGGGGTATGTGCCGTCTACGGTGGCAGCACGAACTCGGGTTACCGTGCCTCTGTGGGCCGTCGGCTCCTGATTGACTTGAACTCTCGTGACACCCTTTGCGCTGCTGTTGGCCAACCCGGCACCGTAAAGCCACGCGAGGTCCGGGTGCTGGCCTGCCTCCCAGTATGTTCCTTTGGGGAGTTTCGCTCTCTCCTCGATAGACAGCCTGTTGTTGTCGACCTGCTTTGTGAACGTGTGCACTTTCTGCACGCGCTCTAGTCGGGCTTCTTGCCAGGTTGCGATGGATCGAGCATAAGATTCTGGCGGGAGCGAGGCGCGCGACATGGTGCTGATGACCATGGCAAGGGTGTAGGCATCTTCTATGGCTTGGCAGGCGCCTTGGCCGGCCACAGGTGGAATAGAGTGTGCTGCGTCGCCGACGACGATTACTCTTCGGTGGGGTAAAGATGTCCAGGATTGAAGATCCGGAAGCGCCTGGAAAGGCCAGATGTAGATGTTGGATTTGTCGATCTGTTTCAACGCATCTTGCACCCTTGATGGCCAAATCTCAGTATCTTGGATGAAGAGGTTGTAGAGCTTGTCTTTGTCGTAGGAGATGTGGACCCAGTCTTCGCGCGACTGTTCCGGATACTTACGCTGGGTGCCCAGGCAGGCTTCGGACCCGTCATGCTCCTGAGGAAGGACCAGAATAGAATTCGATAGACCGTGGAAGAAGGATGTTTGAGGCGCTCGAGTTGGGTGCGCTTCGTCGGTAAAACGATGCTTGATCGTTGCTATCAGGGCCAATGTGCCACTGTAGACTGGCTCCACGTCAGGAGCGACAGCTCTCCGGACGTGGGAGTAGACTCCATCGGCGCCAACGAGAATATCGGCCTTGACTTGTGTCCCGTCGCCGAGCTGGAACGTCACACCCTCTGCAGTCTCCTCGACTATGTGAGAGTATCTAGTCGCGTACTTGACCTCAATGCCCCTTTCGTCCACGGCTGATCTGAGTACATCAAGGAAGACTGGTCGCGTAATCCGAAGTGCATCGTATCCATATCGATCCTGGTTTCCCATTTGCCAAACATCTTGGCTCTCGCCTGATTCGTCACAAAATTGTACCGTGCTGAAATTGTAGCCACGCATCCGCAACTCCGTGTAGAGTCCAAGACTATCAAGGATTCTTAACGCATTGGGCGCAAGCATGAGAGCTCCCAGACCACGAAATGGTGCATCTTTTGACTCATAAATCGTACACGGGATACCTCGAGAATGCAGTGTGAGGGCGATGCTGAGACCTGCAGCACCCGCGCCTATGATGGCGACATGCATTGTGTCACGTCGGACTGGCTTATGCAGAATACCTCGTATAGACGGGTTGCGCTTGTTTGTTGTACGTAAGCGTACCTGAGTGTCACCAAAAAGGGCGCTGTGGTTGATGATCAGGTTCAAAAAATGGTCAGGTGCACAAATGCCAGCCTCAAGAAGGAAAGAGTTTTGTATGATGGCGCAACAGTGGTGAGAAGGGGTAAGTGTAATGCAAAAACAGCTGTCGTGGAGGCTTTCTCGACCACAAATGCCTAAATTGGAAGTGCAAGGTATTACTACGGAGAATCCTTGCGGAGCAGAGCCATCAAAGCTTTAAAGTTTAATGATGCGAAAAGCAGGAAAGTGGTTGTCCGGGCATGGGCCAAGCTTCACACCGCTAACAGGAAATCAAGGTAATACGGAGTTTACCACCAGACAGAGGGACGTGCTGAAACACCAGATCGGTCGAGCTTTCCGCAAAGTTTCGTCAGGTCTCCCTTGCCAACTTGCCTAACAGCACCGGGACCCCCTATTTCTAACCCTAAACTTAATCCTAACGAATGGGCAGGAAATTCCTCGAACGGCCGGTCGCAATCTCTGCTCTGCGAAAAGCCAGGGTGAATCCTACGCTTTCATTCGCCAGGCAAGACACAGGTTAGAACATCTCATATTCGAATTATTGCAAAACACAGCGCCGGTATACGAGATGCCAACGGCCTTGACGACTGGAAAGGGGTAATGGGTTGTGGACGAATTCGATCACGCACAACACAGTAACCTCACGGAGAAATAGTCCGCGTCCGTACTACGATGTAAGTCTAGAATTTCTTGGCTTAGCTGACCTTTATTCCGAGGCCAGGGCTTGCCTGAAGCATGAGGCAGTGAACTCGAGGGCTGGCCTTGCTCTTCGAAATGCGACGCTCGATGACAGGTCGAAACAGAGTGTGGCATCGATTTTGTGGCGTTGCAAAACCGTAAGCACTGACACGGATGCCAAGGCGTGAAAGTGTTCTGGCCAAGCCGTGCCGATGAGCCAGACCATTGTGCACGTGCTTATCGGACGAACACCTCCTATATACAGCTTAAGTGGTCGTATTTCTCATAGGTTACGGGTGGTCGGCGAGACCCCCTGTTGTGAGTAGTAAACCTTACGTGCTCAGTACATATTCACAGGAACCTAGGAACAAAGATCCGGAAAGGCTGAAACTGGGCGTAGCACACAGACCAATATAAGGTGGAATTTATGAGATTGTCTTCAAGGGCGGGAAGAGTAAGATACTATATGTAAGCATTCATTCGTACAGTCATACAAAACATCTCTGAAACAAAGCTGACGACCCCGGGAATCAGTTCATTACACACCACATCTCCAGACCACGCCGCCACCAGCCCTCATTCGTATGCTTTCTCTTCGCTGCATAACACCAAGTGTTCTGCCGAGCGCGACCTCGCTGTAGCCTCTTCCTTCCACAAACTCCTTTCGTAATGTGGCAAGACTTGCACTCCAGCCGATCGGCAGTCTCTTCCTCAGATCCTCCTCTAGCTTGCCTATCTCTTGCATCAGATCTCTGTTCCCGCCAACAGCACCAACACCCCCTGTGGCGCCATATGCAGATCGCTCATGCGTCACGGCGTCCATGGTTGACGCAAGGAAGAGACGAATAGCTTCATCTACATGACTTTCATCGGCCACCGGGCTCAAAGTGAGTTTTGCCAACGACTCAGTGATCCGAATGATGGCTTCAAGCTGTCGGATGGTAATCGGAATCGAAGACTTCAAGTTCTGGCCTCTTTCGTACCGAGCAGTCTGTGCTCGGATCGTGACAAAATGTGACGATAGCTTCTCAGCCGCCTCCTTCGACAGTCGTGGAGCACAGCGTGACTTGCAAAAGGTGATGTAGCGCTTCATCTTGTCGACTGGGATGTCCGCCAGGACCGATTCGTCTGCGCTTGGATTTGACGAGCCATTGCCCATATGAATGCCCATAACATGCCTTGCAATTGTCTCGTCTCGATTTCTGTCATGGTCGTCTCGAACGATGAAGATCATGTCGAATCTGCTCAAAATTGTTGTCTGGAAATCGATATTCTCACCCGGAGACTTCAGATCGTCGTATCGTCCAAAGATTGGATTTGCGGCTGCGAGGACTGACGTGCGTGCGTTTAGGATGGTCGTAATTCCGGCTTTAGCGATTGATATTGTCTGTTGCTCCATTGCCTCGTGTATGGCAACTCGGTCCTCATCCCGCATCTTGTCAAACTCATCGATGCACACAACTCCACCGTCTGCCAAAACCATGGCGCCGCCTTCAAGGTAGAACTCTCTGCTCTGGACATCTCGCTGCACGGAAGCTGTTAGACCCGCTGCAGAAGAGCCTTTGCCGGAAGTGTAGATAGCTATTGGAGCGACTTTCTCTACGAATTTGAGCAATTGAGACTTGGCTGTTCCTGGGTCACCAAGGAGAAGGACGTTGATATCGCCTCGAAGCTTCATTCCGTCAGGAAGGATCTTCTTGCTACCACCCATCAGCAGACAAGCAATTGCTTTCTTAATGTCCATATTCCCGTAGATGCTGGGCGCTATTGATCTTGCAAATTTCGCGTAGAGGTCTGGCATGCGTGACATCTCTTCAAACTCCTGAATCTCTTCTTCAGTGAAGTGCGCTGACGCATCCGAAGTATGATCGACATCGGTGGTAATGCCGACCGCGCGAAGGTATGGATTTCGAATCGCAACAGCATTGGTTTTGCTGCCCTTGTTCTGCTGGTAAATGCTGTACACCCCCATGACCGTGCATCGACTCCCAGGGACAACTCGATTTGCAAGATAGCGATCTGCAGAAATCAAAATATGCCGTGGAAGCTCGCCGACAGGAACCTGATCAGGTGCCTCCTGGAGTTTTATGATCTGCTGGTCTTGGAATTGGGATTCTTCATGGACCACAAAAAACGGATCCATGGGACACGGGTCACCTTCGACTTGATGAGATGTCTTCCTTCCGTTGCATGTTCGAGGGAGTGATATCCCTTGAAAGCCACCATCGACTGCAATTTTCTCCGTGTGCTCACAGTTCCTGCATTGGATGGCAAGAACAGTGGCCTTGGAAGAAAGAGTTGACGCGCCGATCACGATGCCTGGGATCCGGACGAGCGCACTGACATTATCGGCCGTGAGGTCGCGGATGGAGATGTGATCGATCGACGAATGAAGCATTAGCTGGTGTTGAGGAAGGTCAATGTCCGGTTTTTGAGGATAGACAATCCGTTGCGTGCATTGTCGGAGCGCAGTCTCGAACAGCGGGATGGTACCGCTAGGATTGGAGGTCAATTTGTGAGCCAAATCTTCATCGTATGCAATGAGATGTGCGACATCAACGTCGCAGTAGTATCTTCGAACCAGTACATTGTCCCTGATCTGATCTCGGTAGATGTACACACGGTCAATCTGGAACGAGAGTATAAACTCCTTCAACCGAGCGATGGTTTCCGTGCGAGGTTCGCCGACCCCGTCATACAAGGGCGCGAGCACACTGAGCGAGTAGGTCGATCTTGAATCCATTTTATCTGTTATGCGCGCTGTTCTAGACCGGTATATCCAGAAGAGTTCCAGTCGAGCCAGGAGATGAATCGAGGATAAACGCGTCGCTAGTCGAAGCACGCGTCGCGCGTAAAGTGATGTTGCTAGCGTTGCGGCCTCAGGCAATCACACACCTGCTCGAGGATTCGCATGCAGGAGCGACCGGTACGGCGTACAGCGTCGGCGATTACATGGAAGGTGGGCAATCACCCTGCAACTACTAGCAGAGAACCGGCACCATGCCTTTTCAATGCTGGCCGATATGATTGTGCACAGTCCGGTCATGAGAGTATAACGATGACCCCCGCTGGTTTCCGCTCGTCTCAGGGTGTACTGAACTCGCCCGCAGCATCGTCACCACTATCGGCCTCTCCATTCCCTGGGCAAGACGGCTCATGGCGTCGCGGACCGCTGAGGAGAAGCTCGACTGCTAGTTCGATATCAAGTACAACGACGCCTTCGGTAGCAGAAGCGCATCCCAACGCCATCTCGACTCTTCTCCAGCCGCCCATTGTCCGCACTGGACTCCGACCGGCAGATGCTGGCTTCAAACCTCCGACCCAGAAAGATATTCCTCCCGTCACCTTGACGAATGTGCCTCATGTCGAGCCAAAGACTTTTCTGCCGTACTTGTCGCAGGTCGGTTCACTCTATGAGGCATTCCAACGGGCAAAGAACGAGGCCGAAGGTGAAGACACTGCTCTACTCTCGAGAGAACGAAAAGAAAAGCCCGACGACTGGGAAGTCATTCTGAGCAAGAAGCTTCAAAGGCCGCCGCATTCAAGAACAACATCCTTGGCATCGGTCACTTCTCCCAACGAGCCGCCTGCCCGTGCCCGGCGACGGTCGAGCAATCAGAAGAGACAAGCAGTGACACCCCTTTCGACTATTCCGGCCGTGTATGGAGAGGATGACTTTCGTCTGGATAACCCGCGAACCTTCGACATTGTTTCTGAGCACTCCGAGGTTATCAGAGAGCCAAGTACGGCCCCCTCAGGCCGAAAATCGTTGGTCACGAACGCCATCTTGCAGGAGAAACTGTCATGGTACATGGACACTGTCGAGGTCCATCTAATATCTTCCATTTCCTCTGCGTCAACCTCATTTTTCTCGGCACTCGGATCGTTGCGTGAGCTACATGATGAAGCCGAGGAGTCGGTCCTACGCATTCAGAGTCTGAGGCGAGATCTGGCCAAGCTCGACCAAGAGGTCGGTGTCGATGGCCTAAAAGTCGTGAAGCTGAAACAGCGGCGGGACAATGTGAGACGCCTGGGAGATGCTATACGACAACTCGAAGACATTGTCCGCGCAGTTCACGCATGTGAAGAGATGGTCGACAAGGGAGAAATTGATGGTGCACTTGATGATCTTGACGATATTGAAAGACTCATTGCTGGGTACGACCCAAGAAAGCTCCATAACGCTCACTTTGACAAGTGCTATCAACCGATCGACCTGAGAAGGATGCACGCATTAGACGGCGCTCTTGATGATCTCAACCAACTACGATCTCGAGCTGGTCGCGGATATGAAGCTCGTTTCCACAATTGTCTCCTCAACGACATGAGGCGGCATGTGAAGGACACGGACCCCAAGACGACTCTGCAGAGATGGGGTGTCTCGTACAATCGACCCAAACCGGGACAGCGACGTGCTCCATCGACCCTCCCCACCTACATGAACATGTCGGCCAATTTCCGTCAAGAGCTCGAGCAAGCAATGCACGGTCTCAATCGAGCTAAATGCACGACTTCCGCCGTTACTGGCTTCCGCATGGCCATCCTTCGGGAAATGAAGTCGATGATAAGGCGTCAATTACCCAGCGCAAACGATGATGACAATGTGTCTACCATTTCTGCCTCCACCCATGGAGGGCGAGGCCGTAGCCAGCAGGAGAAATCCTCCATCCTAGCACGCAATATACGAGCGATGGACCCGGAAGACTGGTACAGCATGCTGGTCTCCGTGTACACAAACGTAAGTGAATGTCTAAGGAGGTTGAGCGTTCAAGTAAAAATCCTACTTGATATCACCAGCACTATGGATCGATCGCAGCGTGACTATCCCAAATCGCCACCGCCACAGCCACCACAAGATGATGCTGGCCATATGACAATGCCGTCCAATCCTAGGAGCCGGGCCGGGTCTATTCAAGCGGAGATGCAACAAGCTCTAGACTTGTCTAGCCTGCTCGGTGAAGCTGTCGATGCTGTACAGAGTCAAGTCATGAAGGTCATCAAAGTTCGGTCTCAGCAGAATAGCGAGATGCTTCTGCAAGAATTTGTTCGCTTCGTCACTTTGAACAGGCTCTTTGCAGATGAATGCGAGGCCATCTCTGGCAGAAGCGGTCACGGGTTGAAGTCTGTCCTGGATGGCCAGATACGTGATTATGTTGCACAGTATGGCCAGTCGAGACTGCAAAGCCTCGTCGAAACAATGGACAACGATAGATGGGAGGCTAAGGACTTCGGGCCTGCCGAGAACACCGTCCTGTCTCGAGTCGTAGAAGGAAGCACAAGTGATGCTCCAACATGGATTGAGAGCTCACAGATCTGGCAATCGCCTTCGATAGGCTCAGCAGTCAACGGCCACGGCAAGACAACTGATGATTTTGATACAAAGGAAAAGGTGCGGCTCGCCACTATTGATGAGCAGAGATACATCCTGCCTGTATCCCCTATTGCCATGCTGCAGACCATGGAGTCCCTCCAGGGTCTTGCGGTCGGCCTTCCGGGGATGTGCCAGGAGTTGGCAAACATAGTTCTTGACTGTCTACGTCAATTCAACAGCCGCACATCGCAATTGATTCTTGGAGCAGGCGCTACTAGAACGGCAGGGCTAAAAAATATTACGACAAAACATCTGGCGCTATCATCCCAAGGTCTCAGTTTCATAATTGCGCTTCTGCCATATGTGCGCGAATTCTTCAGACGATACTTGCCTCCAAACGTTAGTGGTCAGGTGATGGGCGAGTTTGACAAAGTAAAGCGCGCATTCCAGGAACACCAGAACAGTATTCATGAAAAACTTATTGATATAATGTCCAATAGAGCGTCAATACACGTTAAGAGTCTAAGGACCACCAATTGGGCCCATGCTGCACAAAATGATCCTGAGGGGATATCGAAATACATGGAAACTTTGACCAAAGAAACAGCCACCTTGCAAAAGGTTCTCGCTAAGCATCTACCTGAAGGCGTGGTAATGGGCATTATGGGCCCCGTCTTCGACAGTTATCGTGAGCAATTGGAGAAGGCCTTCCAGGAGACCGAGATTGGCAGCGATGCTGAGAAGAAGAGAATGCTCAACGACGCAGCACACTTCTCATCTAGGATTGGAAAATTGGAAGGTAGTGGTGACCTGGGACAGAAGATTTTAGACTCAGTCAAGTCCAAATCAATACGGCCGGACGCAACGAAAATGTCACAACCAGAAACGACACCAGAGGAACCAGCCACCTCGTTCAAGGAGCGAGCAGAAGGTGACCAGCCCTAAGAGAAGTGTAGGAGAGTTGATGTGATGTAACAAATTGTAGGTACCCTATGTGGTTAGGCTTCTCATGTTCAGCGACGAATGTAGATCCAGTAAAGGATTTCATCCCCAAAGGAACCTCAGACTTAGTGACATGCGGGCAACAGCTTCGGGGGAATTTGGGTCGTGCCTAGCACCAAGAAGGTCCTTTGCGATAGTCCGCAAAGATCTTACTTGGCACAGCCAGAAATCTTCAAGTCGTTGACAAAGGTGGGCAAGAATGGGGAGACGGGAAAGAGCAAGTGTCTTGGATAATAAAGTCTAAGGCTGAGATTGCGAGCGTGGCTGCAAAATTGAAGCAGTATCCCATTACGCCCTTGAGATGCACCGGAAACCCCACTCAAAGCATTCCTGCAGTTGTTTCAGTGAAACGTCTCCTTCGCTAGTCCAGAGCTCGAAAAACTAGCGATAAGATAAGATTAAAATTTAAGACTTGAGATGAAAGTATAATCAAGCTACCTCATCCTCGAATGCCATTATATTCCCCATGGGGAACCATTCTACCTGTACACTTGGGGTGCGCATTGTCAAAACGTCCTAATCCTCTAAATTCAAAATTCAAGGCTAGAATTATGGGTCCGTGTCAATCTAAACCACGCCAATAATTTTAAAAAGGGATTATGTACTCCCACTTCTCACTTGCCTGCACCAGGTCGCTTGTAAAGATGAACGAAAATGGAGTGAGTCCTCCGCAAATGAACATTGTCTACGCTTCGAGTCCTTTACACAGAATTAGATGAAATGTATCTTCGTGTTGAAGAGCTGCTGCACTCGTAGCATATCATACCCAGGAGTCGCCCGTAGCACACCCAAAACGCAGCTGGTATCGAGCTTTGAGACAGAACCACGTTGCTTCGCAGCTCTATCCAGAACATAGATCCACTCTGGGTTTACGGCTTGAGATACATTACTACCGGCAGATATAAAATACAATGAAGCGAAGCCAGCTACCCTTTATTCAGGGAAAGAAAGATCATGCATGTCTGGGTTTCATCACCGGCCGTTCAACTTGCATGTCAAATCGCGTGGCTGATTTTGATTGGTAGGTCAGGTTTGAAATATCTGCGGGACGCACCACTCAAAAGGTCCCCATGTCTCCCGAACCAAGACGGTGAATTAACATTAAGATGGGGATGGTAATTCGCCGGGCCCCGGGCCCTGTGTTGTGATTTTTCTGCTCGGTAGCCTTGTAGCTGCCCGGCGGTCTACCAACTTTCGTAGTGCGACGAGCCGTGCAAAATTGTTGATTAGAGCCTTGACACGACCTGAACGCCATGTCCGCAACAGTGTATCGTAGGTAAGTTTCACAGGCCAACTAGCAGAATTACCACGTGCGAACTGACCGTGGCCAGCTATACGTCGTCTAAGCCATTTGTCGTCATTGGGCCAGGGAAAACGGTCTTCTACGCTCACGCGAGCCTCCTGGCGAAATGCTCTCCTGTGCTCAAGCAAGATGTTGAGGCAGAGATGCGAGAGAAGCAGCTTGAAACTATCGAGATCAAGGATATCGATGGAGATATTGACGACGACACTGTGATGCGCTTCCTTGAGTTTGCCTATAGTGGGGACTATCCGGTACCAGAGCCCGATATCGTACAACTGCCGACCGACTCGGCAGACCTTCAAGAGGCTTTCACGTCTAAGACGTCTCCAGGGTGGGAGTTTGATGAATGGAGGGCATGCTGGACCGGGTATTTGGATTTATCTGACGTAGAGCCTGCAACTGAAGAACCAGTCCTGGCTGAGCCTGCAGTGGATGACATGCCCAAGGAATTGAGGTCTCCGTCTCCAGATCCGGCCCCTACTCCAGCTTTTCAGAACGTTGATCTGGATCGTCGGGCTTTGTGGAACTCGTTTTGTTCACGAGCACACCCTGTACGACGTAGACAGTGGCATCCACTCGGCGGAAATGATGCGCGCGAGGACTACACTGCTATATTCCTCTGTCATGCTCGCCTTTACAAGTTCTCGGACCGGTATGGCTGTGCAGAACTGAAGAGTCTGGCTTTACGGAAGCTTAGACTCACGTTATCAACCTACATATTCCACCAGGAACGAGTGCCTGATATTGTCGAGCTGGTTCGTTATACTTACGCTCATACAATAGATCCCGAACAAGGGTACGACCAACTGAGAGGCCTAGTGCTAGAGTATGCCGTTTGTTACTGTCGTGAACTAGCCCAGCACTCATCATTCCTTGAGCTGCTCCAAGAAGGAGGGACACTGTCGAGCGAACTTGTCACCAAGGTTGTTGCGTTGGTCTCGTGATCATACCACATGACTGCATTAGTATGTGTTAGTGCAGCGCAGTGCAATGGGACAATCTGCTGGATTTTGACGTTATGACTTGCCTGTGGCCCCTGTCATGGTGAGGACCGAAGATGGAGTTTAAATGGGAACCTACTTAATCTACAAGAAAACTTTGAAATTTTTCCAAACAACCTACGACTGGACGCCAGTCATTAGGGGCAAATCATGCAAATGATCACATTTTCATGCTTTCGTCCACTGATTGCCGTTGCTCTGAATTGCAGTTCCTTCAAATGGCGCTGAAACCTTAGGCAGAAGAGGCAGCTGGATATGGTCGTCCGTTTGCCTTCTCGCCCTTGCCCTATCCTGTGAGAAAAAAGATTGATATCTTTTGTTCCATCGAACGGCCCCAAAAGCTGCATTAATGCAGCATGTGACACCGCCCCGTGCCGCTCTGCACAATGATTCCCTACATTCCTTCCGTCCTTCCTTCCTACTCCTAGTTACTAGCTATAGCAACGGTTAGAAAGATAGAAGGACCATGGACAAACGTTCAAGGTGAGGGCTTTGGAGAATCCGGCAATCAACCCCTTGAGCCGCAACCTCAATCCCTAATGGTTCGATTTGAGAAGGTTGCATAGCCGTTGTCAACTAGTGTAGACAATGTCCGGTGTGAGTTCATCTTTCTTTGCCTAGATACTTATAGTTGAGAGAATTAAGCTCAGCTCCTGTTGGCATTGTTTTACCTCATGCATGGGGATCTCGTGTTGGATTCATGCTCCTAGAGGAAAGCAAAATGGTGCGAGGGCGCATGTTGACAGTTGTTCCAGTTCCATATCAGCCATCATACTAAAAATACCCTAACATGGGTGTAGGACTTTCCATCCTGGCTCTCTCTGGCCGACCTCGCGTCTCAAACTTTTGCAGTCCAGTCAGTCGGAAATTTTTCATGACGTAGCATTACGGTAATTTGTCCCAGGTCGTCGGATGGAGATCTTGATCCACCAGGAATTATCCCTGGGCAAGCGTAAAAGTGGGCAAGAGCAAACATGTCCCCCTTGAAGTCCAATCGAATAAGGTCAGGGTTGTCAATAGGTCTAGAGTGAAAGGGCAGCGTGATGGATGGCTGTGCGTTGATGTCCGCCCCTGCTTTAATCAGGGCTGCACACATCGTCGGTTTTGGCCTTTCGATAGCCCATTGCAACGGTCCAACATCAATGACAGGATTAGGATTAGCTCCACGTGCAAGCAATAGCTTAGATATACGCAAAGCTTCTTCTTCTGAAATGGTTCGTATTGCAGCAGAGGCGGATAAAGGGGTGTATTGTAAGTTGCCAATGTGCACAAGACCGTTCACATCTGCGTGTGCGGCCAACAGAATTTCCACGCATTGCTCAGCTTCATACGTGACGGCATAGGTTAGCAGATTATCTGGTTCGAAACCTGACTCGAAGAGAACTTTCAGTTTTTCACTACATCGCCGATCCATGGTCGGGATTAGGTGAGGGCTGACGCCTTTGAATGCAGAAGTTCTGAGATCGTCAAACACGCTTTCTAGGACGGATCTGTTGCGAAGGCGCTTCTTATGGCCAGTATCCAAATGGTTGTACCAAAAGAAATGGACTTGGGCAGCATCCCCATATCGGCAGATCGACCGGAATGCTGCTTTGCGGTCAATGCGCGATGCAAATCTCTTGGTTTCGGGTGAGCCAAAAAGGTTCAATATGAGCTCCGGATTACCATCTAGAACTGGCGATAGAGTCGAAGGCAACGGGATGGACAAGTTGCGCAGAAATTGTCCAAACCGACTGCCCTTGACCAGTCTATTGTGGTTTGCGACGGTTGGAGTACTTCTAACCAAAGGCTTGCCAAGATCCGTACGAGGTGCAGATCCTGCAATTAGTAAATTGGTAGCAGGAGTCGCAATTCCATCAGTGTCCGCTTCATTATCTCGGGTTTGCGACGGTCTTATTCCATTAGCCTTAGTATCGGCAACGGTGTCAGTGTGCGCTCGTAGCTTAGTAGGGCCAGTATCCGCACCCTGCTCGTCGAAGTCGCCGTTGGCGATTGCTTGAGCGAACCACTCGAATATGTACTGACGATTGGCAGTGAACATCTCGAGAGTGATGCCATGCTCTTCAAATTCTTTGCGTACTAAACGCCACTGTGCTCGTTCATCGAGGTCAAAGGAGTCTACAGTGGCAGCAGAGACAACTGAGCCATCCAAATTGCCACGTCGAAACTCCTGCAACAACGCTTCCAGCTTTTGCTCCACTCGGGCCTGCGAGGTGCCGAGAAAAGCAGTCAGCATGCCAACGTGAGACGTAACACGTGTTCTGATCTCGTTGATGTCCTCCGAATGCCACCTAAATCGATCCCAGGTGCGCCTCTGTTGTAGGGCGAAGTTTTCGTATTTCGCCACGATGGCCTCAAGGTCATTCAAGACTCCGGTGCAGCCACCGACAATTTGTGCCAGACGCTCTGCTCTATCACTTGAAAGTGATGTTGACGGGCACGCTTCGTTACACTCCTGCAGAATAGCGTGCAGCGACAGCATTTCCTCGAAGATGTTACCAAAGCTGTCGGGTGCACTCTTGCACCGTTTGTAAAGACTCCAGGCAAGGCTAGTGACCCCATCAACACGAACTGTAATCTTTGGGTTCACATTCTGAGTGAAATTGTCGCCTTGGTGTAGCTGAGCATGGCCGCTCACCATGACAGGTGGATACGCCCTATTGAATCCACTGCGAATGGCAAGATGCGACTCTTGCGTCGCCATTTCTTCTCATCACGACTGAGAAGCAATGGAAATAGCCCCAGAGTTCTAGGTTATGATGCTGGAACCATCAGACGCAAACGCAAGTACGAATCTTCACCAGGAGACACTCGTCGTTTGGCTGTATTTAGATAGATGAAGTCTACGAAGCAATTCAGAACCCATTTTGAAAAATCAGGCTGGAAGTTGGGGTTTGGTCAACAATCTTGTAGCAGGTTGGCTGAGCATTGCGATACCAATCATAAAGCAGCTGTTCCGCAGGCCGTGGGAAGGGTCTTTTTTGTTCAAGCCACCTAACGTCTTTTTGGGCCCAATGGTCCAATGGGTCACCCGCAAGAAAATCCAAAAAAATCCGATTCATGTGATTTTCTTGCGGGTGACCCATTGGACCCTAGTGACCCATTGGGCCCAAAAACACGTTAGTGCGCCGGACACTTAATCGAAAGCCTATTAATAGCGCTGATCTCAACTTCGCATCCACGATGCCCTCTAAGCCAGACCTACAAAATACGAAGTACTTGGTACAACTCCTAATCGAGCAGCATTCACATTACCTCGTCTAAAGTAAAGAGTTAGCAACCCTACTATGCGGAACAGGATACATTGGCCAGAATAAACTACGCTGAGTCTGGACCGATGTCTTGGTGCATCCTGCGTTCGAAAAGTGAGCGATCCAACAATCCCTTCCTATTGCCCCACTGTCAATCGTAAAGCATGACACAAATACTCCTTTCCACCGTCCTCGAATATCCGTGCCTGTATCAGCTGTTAGGGCTGGTATATTGGTAATGGGCTCCGATGTTGGAAGAAACGTCCCAAAGGAACGCACCGCATTATTGCTGGCAGTCCCAGCAGAACAAAGCCCACCGCACCGTTGATTGCCGGCCAAGGTCTACGAATCTTGCGCTTGGCCCTCAGGTAAGCTTCACTTGCCATCGAGATTGCCGCAGCCACGGATGGAGAGGCTGTCAGGAGTCAGACATTCATTTTGCTGAAGGCCACACCTTCTTAGAGAGTCCCAGGCATGAATTACGCAAGAGCATAAGTGTTTGTCGTGATATGAAAGGAGACTGGGGCCAGGCACCACGCTTTCAGCTCCTTACCGTGGAAGACGTATTGGCCAAATGAGAAACACTCTGCTACATCATCTTTGCGACCCTCCTCAAAGCGAGCAATAACAAAGCCCATGTCCTTCTCAATTAGACATCGCTTTTAACTATTTTGGCCGTTCGAAGAAGTTAACCAGCAGCCAGAAAAGCTATCAAGCCATGGCACGAACCAAAGCGCCGCCTTCGAAAATGAATTTCCATCGCCACCTAGCCATTGTGGCAATGCCGTCCATTTGCGAGATGCCCTATGCAACGATATCTTAAAAAGCTACTGCAATCATACCAATGCTGAAGAAAATGGTATTTCCTCCGCAGCAGCTCAAATCTCGCGAACCGGCAGCTCAGCAGATAGCCTGGAAACGAGTCTGCTTCGAATGATCCCAAAACACCTCTGTGACGGATCTGCTCAGCCCATTTATCCACAAAGCCAGAGCACGTCGCCACCATGTGATACCTTCCCTACGCGAGATATATGCCTCTAGTCGTTCCTTACTCTCCTGCCCAGTCAGCAATCACGTTCACGCAGGAACATCTAGAGGCAATCTTGGATTACTGCCACCCGGATGGACTCGGGTTCGGCAGACTGAGCATGTCTCTACCGTGTTTGAAACGGCTCGTCTACGGGCCATGAAGTTGTGGCAAAAGTTGCTCTTATAATGAAACTCGTTCACGTAGGGTACAGAGTACAGGTCCACAACTGCAAACTTCATGCGTGTTAGCCCAATCACCCTCAGCTCGTCACAAGCATCCATTCTCCCAAGGCACATCCTTCGACCCGGCCATCCAGTTATCATGCCTCCCGTCCACGTACTGGAACTTCCACTCGCTCAACTCCAGTCCTTCCTGGGGCTGATCCAGCGTGAGCAAATTAACGCCGAAATAATCATATCGCGTTCCTTCGAAGACATACACCCCCTCCCCATAAACCTGCACCCCGCACTTGTCGCAGAAGTACTTGTGTATGTCCTTGCTGTTGGGCTGGTAGTCGGGGAGCTCGGACTTCGAAGCCGGCGAGACCAGGGTAAAGGCCTCAGGTTTGACGGTGAGACTGGTGAAGCCTCCCTTCTGGCAGATGGTGCAGTTGCACCGGCCTGCGACAGGTTTTGCGAGGAGATCAGCTGAGAGGGCGACCTTGTATTTGATTGCACCGCAATGGCAGCCACCTGTGAAAGTCTTATCGTCTGTAGACATAGCTATGGCTGATGGGTTAAGTTGCGATCAGGATTTGTCAAAGTGAGCCGAAGACTTCGAGACTATGGGCTTGGAGAAAGAGGGAGCTGACAAGTTGAAAGACCAGAACCGTCACTCAATTATATACCTACTTGGTCGGCTTCACTGACAGTTTGAACCCTTGGAAGACGCGTTGTATCGCGTTGCTAGTACGTATTCGAATACGCTGAGAACGAGGGGTAACTTGTACGCTGGTTCGGGTGCGAAATACTTCGTACGGAGTACGAGTTTCTAGCTGACCTTATTGGCTTACCCGTGAAAAAGCGAGGTCGCTGGAGCAACCGAGCTGCCGAAAACCTCCATCCCTAGAGGGGATCGCGTGCTCGTCTGCCTGATGTTGGTGCCTGTTGCCTGTCTGTAGTGAGCCGAACTCCGCCCGGGGACAGCATCAGAGAACTGAAATTGGGCATCCACCTGCGGGGTTCGACAGGAAGTTGTCCGTAAAGCTTGTTTCTACACTCATAAGCGTTTGCGGATTGCAACAGCTTTGCATTTGCGTGGTGACAGCGGAAGGCAGTCTTTTAGATGTGGCCACTCACCGTCACTCTGCATCAGTTGGCTATGACGATGTTGCAGTTTGCAGAATATCCCGAACTTGATCCTCTTGGACGCCGGGCTGCCAATACTCGCCATGGGGCAAGCCCGGACTCTCTGGACAACTTACTTCGGCACCGAAATTGATAAATGATAAGACTGCAGAATACTACCACACTTGACACTTTATGTACGAGCAACCTCTGTCCCAAACGAAAAACTACATTTTGAAACCCGTCCTTTAACCCAAGTCATGTGCCAATAAAAGATCCTCATTATAGGAGCTGGGCTGTCTCTGGGACAAGGTCTCCGACAAAGCAGGCATGGATTTTCACATCTTTGAACGAGATCAAGCCTCATTCTTTCGAGCCTAACAGTATCGCATCCGTATTGATCAAATTGGGGCGAATGGATTGCAGAGGCTTTTGCCAGCAGAGCTTTTCAAAACGTTCCACGCGACCTGCGCAACTGTCATCCACAACGGCCACCGGCTGGATGCATTGACCGGCCAGGAGGCTACTCAGTTGAGAGTGCCGCCGCGACAGGGCCAAGCCTGGAACGCGGATAGGGCTGTGCTACGAGAGGTTTTACTATCGGGCCTGGGACCATATATTTCCTTTGGCAAGAAGTTCGAGAAATATGAATACAACAAGTACGGTATTGTGGCTCACTTCACAGACGGCACGAGTGTCACTGGGACCATAATCATCGGAGCAGACGGTGTTCGGTCTCGAGTTCGGAAGCAGATGTTACCACAGTACATCCTTTTTGACACTGAAGGACGGGCGGTCTTTGGCAAGACCGTCGTTGGATCGGGAGCTCTCGAGGGCGTCCCAAAAGAGATAGGTCGTGGTCTCACATTGATCGGCAGCGAGAGCGAACCCCGAGTTAAGCTCTTCTGCGATTTGATGACTTCCTAAAACCCCGATGGTCCCACAATCTTTTGCTCCCTTGCCGCCAGATTACATACCTTGGGTCTTGCTCTTCCAACGAGCCTGCACAAGCTATTCAGATATTGAGACCGCATCGTTCTCGCATGAGCAATCAGCAGCACTTGCCACCAGCAGAGGCTGGGGCTCAGCGCGGTCAGCCGTACCAAGCTACTTATGCCGCGTGCCTGAATATTGCCCCCCAACGGGTGCAATATTCTGTGTCCTTTTTAAACGAATTGGCCATGAATGCACGTGACCCTGACAGAAGGGGTAGGGACATGTGATGATGGAGTAAGATTACTATCTAGAGAAGAGAGAGGAAGGCCGACAATATAGGTCTGCGACGGAGCGCAGACCGTTGGCCCTCGAATGGTTGATTTAAAAACAACTGAGACAGTAACTGGGTCTGTGACCAATCGCCACCGTAGATGCGGGTAAATGGCCAAGGTGTTGGGTCATTCTTGCGTGGCAATGTTCCCAACCATCTGGGAATGTCTGGGTTGACGTGACAATCAGCCGATCCTTGGTCCTCCGAGGCTCGTCCGTTATTGTCACATGCTACTAGCGCGTCACCAGCGTGTTCTAGCTAGTCCGCCTTGCCATTCCACACTTAAGGAGAGTTAGACTAAATATAAAATAACTATAATATATATTACCTATCTACAACTATCCTACCAGGCACATTCCGGCTACAAGTTCGAACCTCAGCAGATAGAAGACAATAACATAATAATAAATATAGGTCCTATATAGCAACTAGATTAGGAGGACTCGAACGGTTTTAGCATTACTGTACGGAGACGTTATATCGACGGGATGATTTTATTTAATACGACGGTTCTCTTCTCGGCAAGGCCTTGTTACTTTTTATGGTAGACGGGGGACTACTTCCTCACTGGATCCTAGTTATATGGAAGGCAATCTATCCATATAAAAGGTTACTATAACTCTATCCTCAGCACGTAGTTGCTATTACTGGTTATACCGTCGCCCTTTAAAAAGTACTTGAGAGCCAAAGTGATGGCGTGACCTATCAGGACCTAGGCTACCGCTGGGCGTGAAGGATAGCTGAGATGAGGTGGTCTGGATAATGATTGTAGCTATGGATGCCTATGGACAACGACCGAGAAGAAAAGAGAGAGTGAGGCGGTGAGAGGCGCTGTACACCGGAATCGGGTGGCACGTGCCTTTGTTAGTCTCGGAGAATCTCTCACCCGAATCGGGTGAGGGATTACTCACGTTCTGCAGTTCTCCGATTTCCCGTAACATGACCTTAGAATCAAAAGATAGCATGCACAGGACGGCATTACAGTGGGCAGCCGAACGAGGCCACGAGCAGGTGGTGCGGCTGCTTCTCGAGGGTGGTGCCGATGTGAATGGTCAAGGAGGAGAGTACGGCAATGCACTTCACGTCTGGAGGTCACGGACAAGTAGTGCAGCTACTCGTCGAACTGCTAAGAATGATCCCTAAAAAATTGTAATCGCAATATCTGCTAGCCTTGTCAAGTCTGTATCCAAATGCATCTAAAGGAGTTTAGACGTCAAATACACAGAAATGGAGACTCCCTCTGATGATGAGATTGTGCATGCTTGGTCGACAGGCCAATTTGCTATCTGGATGACCCTGACCGAATCTCGCACGATAGGTAGACGAAATACGGTGCCCCGCTGGGACTACACACGCAGTACGGTAAACAGATTGCTCTTACTGCTCTTGTAGAGAAATAATTGCATGCATCAATCTTCAATGGTCTTGTACTACACTAATAAACCACTTTAGGCTTCGATTTGCCGGCGTTTCTCGATACAAACAGGATCTGCCGGAGGACTCGTAGCTCGTCTCTTGCTACCGAGACTTTCTACAAGTGTTTTGCTGTCATCATCACAATTTTCCGGACTTGAGTCCACTGGATAGACTGTCCTGTGATGCTGTCTCAGTCTCATCTGAAGTCTCATCTGAGTCTTCTATACTATCGACTTCGAGTCGACCCCGCCAGAAGGCATATTCGGCGTGCTCGTTGCCTTTCTCGAAGCTCGACTTTGCTAGAGATTGGTATTCGGTAAAATCTACAACCTCGTTCGCGCTCCTGTCGCTGTGCACTTTGAGGATACGGGAAAGCGCAGTATGAGATATTGTGCATTGGGTGGTTGATCAAAGCCTGTACCAATGACTTCCACCACGGCTGGTCTGCGAAAGAGATGAGATGGCAATGAGCGTCCTATCAGCTCAGTCGTGATGCGGACTTCTAAGTTACTATGAGGGAATGGCGTTTGGTGCAAGTGGTCATGCATGTTCAAGAAGTGGAGGTCGGACATCGAGATTGAGGGCGGTGACACCCGGCCGACGATTCGGTGTTGAACACCACTATTAGGCCTATCACCGCCATCGCTGTCATGCGAGCCGGTAGAGAACTCGCGGCAAGCTAGAAAGAATGTGGTCCACGAGCTAGGAAGCAGGTTCAAGCCCTGCGCGACCACGGGGTCGGACCGGCCGCCGATCACAATTAGGTCGACCGAATCGCCCAAACCGGGAATATAGTCTTCAACCAGGTCCGTGAACACATCTCTCCGACGAAGCTAGAGGAATCGTTTGCGAAGATAGTAATCTAAGAATGCACAACAGCTAGTGTGTCTAACGTTCTGTCCAGCTCGATGACTGTTACCGGTCCTCTAAATGATGCTTGCTCTCCACTGTCAAGGATTGCGCTCATCAGGGCTCTGCCACAATCGGTCGCCGCTACAGCCAGCACTCCTTTCACTTCTCGTACTCGACTTGCGCCGATAACATGTGCCTCTGAGACAATGTCGATAATTCTATTCTGGCTTAATCCGTATCTCCGATCAGGTCGCAAGGACGGCAAGAGGCATGACAGAAGTGCTATATGGTCTTGACGACCGATCAAACCGCCACTGTTGTTGACGAACCAATTTAGAATGACCTCAACAGTTGTTGTTGCTTCCAACTGTTCGAGCAGAGCACAGACGGCCGCGAAGAGGACAGGCATCATGGCGCGTGTCAGAAAGTTCCCCCTTTACTTTTCTTCAGTTGTTAGAGGTAGCCAGCACAGATTTTTGGCTTCCGAACATCTTTTTTATCGCAGCCTTCAGGTCTTGCAGTATATCCGGGGGGAGGCCGGCCGGGCTTTCAAGCGCAGTATTAGCCGCCATTTGGACTTTCTTGTCTTTATCCTGGCACAGCGCCATTATACCTTCGCGCATCTCTTGAGAGAGGCCGGCCCGGCCTTGAAGCGCTTCTATGGCCGCTATTTGGACCTTCCGGTCTCTATGCTTAAGCCGCCCTGCTATGCCTTGTAATATCTCTTCAGAAAGATTAGCCCGGCCTTGAAGCGCCTCTATAGCCACTCTTCGGACGTTTTCATCTCCATCTTCGAGTAGTGCCGCTATGCCTTGTAATATGTCTTCGGAAAGGTTAGTCCGGCCTTGAAGCGCCGTTATGGCCGCTCTTCGGACTTCTGAATCTCCATCTTCGAGCAGCGCCGCCATGGCTTGTAGCATCTCTAGAGAGAGGTCGGTCTGGCGTTGAAGCGCTTCTATGGCCGCTACTCGGACGTCTGAATCTTCATCCTTGAGTTTAGCCTCTATGCCTTGTAATATCTCTTTAGAAAGATTAGCCCGGCCTTGAAGCGTCCTTATAGCCACTCTTCGGACGTTTTCATCTCCATCTTCGAGTAGTGCCGCTATGCCTTGTAATATGTCTTCGGAAAGGTTAGTCCGGCCTTGAAGCGCCGTTATGGCCGCTCTTCGGACTTCTGAATCTCCATCTTCGAGCAGCGCCGCCATGGCTTGTAGCATCTCTAGAGAGAGGTCGGTCTGGCGTTGAAGCGCTTCTATGGCCGCTACTCGGACGTCTGAATCTTCATCCTTGAGTTTAGCCTCTATGCCTTGTAATATCTCTTTAGAAAGATTAGCCCGGCCTTGAAGCGTCCTTATAGCCACTCTTCGGACGTTTTCATCTCCATCTTCGAGTAGTGCCGCTATGCCTTGTAATATGTCTTCGGAAAGGTTAGTCCGGCCTTGAAGCGCCGTTATGGCCGCTCTTCGGACTTCTGAATCTCCATCTTCGAGCAGCGCCGCCATGGCTTGTAGCATCTCTAGAGAGAGGTCGGTCTGGCGTTGAAGCGCTTCTATGGCCGCTACTCGGACGTCTGAATCTTCATCCTTGAGTTTGGCCTCTATGCCTTGTAATATCTCTTTAGAAAGGTTAGTCCGGCCTTGAAGCGCCGTTATGGCCGCTCTTCGGACTTCTGAATCTCCATCTTCGAACAGCGCTGCCATGGCTTGTAGCATCTCTAGAGAGAGGTCGGTCTGGCCTTGAAGCGCTTGTATAACCGCTATTCGTGCCTTTCGATCTTTAAGTCGCACTGTTATGCCGTGTAATATCCCTTTAGAAAGGTTAGTCTGACCTCGAAGCGCTTGTGTGATTGCACTTCGAACGTCTGAATTTCCATCTTTAAGCAGCGCCGCCATGTCTTGTAGTATCTCTCTGGAGAGGTTAGTCCGGCCTTGAAGCGCTTCTATAGCTGCTATTCGTGCCTTCCGATCTTTATGCTTAAGCCGCAGTGCTATGCCTTGCAATATCCCTTCAGAAAGATTAGCCCAGCCTTGAAGCGCTTGGACGGCCGCTATTCGGACGTCTTCATCTCTATCTTCGAGCAGCGCCGCTATGCTTTGTAATATCTCTTCCGAGAGGTTAGCTTTGCCTTGAAGCGCTTGTACAGCCGCTATTCGGACGTCTGAATTTGTATCTTCGAGCAGCGTCGCTATTTCTTGTAGTATCTCTTCAGAAAGGTTAGCTCGGCCTTGAAGCGCCTTTACGGCCGTACTTCGGACTTCTGAATCTCCATCTTCGAGCAGCGCCGCCATGGCTTGTAGTATCTCTCTAGAGAGGTCGGTCTGGCCTTGAAGCGCCCTTATAGCCGCTATTCGGACGCTTTCATCTTCATCTCCGAGCAGCGCCGCCATAGCTTGTAGTATCTCTGGAGAGAGATTAATCCGGCCTTGAAGCGCTTGTATGGTCTCTTTATAGACGTCTTTATCTTTATCTTCGAGCAGCGCCGTCATGGCTTGTAGTATCTCTGAAGAGAGATTAGTCCGGCCTTGAAGCGCTTCTATAGCCGCTAATCGTACCGTCCGATCTTTATGCTTAAGCAGTACTGCTATGACTTGCAATATCTCTTTAGAAAGATTAGCCCGGCCTTGAAGCGCCCTTATAGCCGTACTTCGAACGCCTTTATCTCCATCTTCGAGCAGCTTCGCCATTCCCTGTAATATCTCTTTTGAGAGGTTAGTCTGGCCTTGAAGCGCCTTTACGGCCGCACTTCGGACGTCTGAATCTTTATCCTCAAGTCCCGCCGCTATACCTTCTGACATCTCTTCTGAGAGGTCGGTCCGGCCTTGAAGCGCTTGTATGACCGCTATTCGGACGTCTGAATCTCCATCTTTAAGCAGCACCGCCATGCTTGGTAGCATCTCTTGAGAGAGGCATTGAAGCATCCGTCTAGCTGCTCTTCGAACGTTCCATTCACCCTTAAGTCCTCCCGCTATATCTTCTAACATTTCTTTTGAGAGGTTGGTCCGGCCTTGAAGCGCTTGTACAGCCGCACTTCGGACGTCTGAATCTCCATCTTTGAGCAGCGCCGCGATATCTCGTAGCATCTTTTGGGAGAGATCGGTCTGGCCTTGAAGCGCCTTTATAGCCGCTATTTGGACCCTCCAACATCCGTCCTCGAATTTCGCCGCTATACCTTCTGATATCTCTTCAGAAAGGTTGGCCTTGCCTTGAAGCGCTTGTACAGCCGCTATTCGGACGTCCGAATTTCTATCTTCGAGCAGCGCCGCCATGCACTGTAGTACCTCTTTAGAAAGATCAGCTCGGTCTTGAAGAGCCTTTACGGCCGTACTTCGGACGTCTAAATTTCTATCTTCGAGCAGCGCCGCTATGCCTTGTAATATCTCTAGAGAGAGGTCGGTCTGGCCTTGAAGCGCCTGTACGGCAGCTATTCGGACGTTCCAATCGTCATTATTAAATCTCGTCGCTATACCTTCTGATATCTCTTCTGAGAGGTCGGCCCGGCCTTGAAGCGCTTGTACGGCCTCTCTTCGGACGTCTTCATCTCTATCTTCGAGCAGCGCCGCTATGCTTTGTAATATCTCTTCCGAAAGGTTAGCTTTGCCTTGAAGCGCTTGTACAGCTGCTACTCGGACGTCTGAATTTCTATCTTCGAGCAGCGCCGCTATGCCCTGTAATATCTCTTTTAAGCGGTTAGAGTGGCCATGAAGCGCCTTTATAGCCGTACTTCGAACGTCTGAATCTTTATCTTCGAGCAGCGCCGCCATGTCTTGTAATATCTCTAGAGAGAGGTCGGTCTGGCCTTGAAGCGCTTGTATGGCCGCTATTTGGACCTTCGGATCTTTATACTTAAGCTGTACTGCTATGCCTTGTAGCAGCCCTTTAGAAAGGTTAGTATAGCCTTGAAGCGCCTGTATAGCCATACTTCGGACGTCTGAACTTCTATCTTCGAGCAGCGCCACCATATCTTGTAGCACCTTTTGAGTGAGGTCGGTCCGGCCTTGAAGCGCTTCTATGGCCGCTACTCGTACCGTTTGATCTCTATGCTTAAGCCGTACTGCTATGACTTGTAGTTTCTCTTCAGAAAGATTAGCCCGGCCTTGAAGCGCCGTTATAGCCGCTCTTCGAACGTCTAAATCTTCATCTTCGAACAGCGCTGCTATGGCTTGTAGTATCTCTCTGGAGAGGTCGGTCTGGCCTTGAAGCGCCCTTATAGCCGCTATTCGAACGTCTAAATCTCCATCTTCGAACAGCGCTGCTATAGCTTGTAGTATCTCTCTAGAGAGGTCGGTCTGGCCTTGAAGCGCCCTTATAGCCGCTATTCGGACGGTTTTATCTTCATCTCCGAGCAGCGCCGCCATAGCTTGTAGTATCTCTCTGGAGAGGTCGGTCTGGCCTTGAAGCGCTCCTACAGCCGCTATTCGGACGCTTTTATCTTCATCTCCGAGCAGCGCCGCCATAGCTTGTAGTATCTCTGGAGAGAGATTAGTCCGGCCTTGAAGCGCCTCTACAGCCGCTCTTCGAACGTCTAAATCTCTATCTTCGAGCAGCGCCGCCATAGCTTGTAGTATCTCTAGAGAGAGGTCGGTCTGGCCTTGAAGCGCCTTTAATGCCGCTACTCGAACGTTCCAATCGTCATCCTTAAGTCTGGCTACTATGCCTTGTAATATCTCTTCAGAAGAGTTAGCCTGGCCTTGAAGCGCTTGTACGGCCTCTCTTCGGACGTCTTCATCTCTATCTTCGAGCAGTGCCGCTATGTCTTGTAGCATCTCTCTGGAGAGGTCGGTCTGGCCTTGAAGCGCTTGTATAGCCTCTGTTCGAATACGCCAGCTCACATGCTTAAGCCGCTCTGCTATGCCTTGTAGTATCTCTTTAAAAAGGTTATCTCGGCCTTGAAGCGCCTTTACAGCCGCTCTTCGGACGTCTGGATCTCCATCTTCGAGCAGCGCCGCCATGCATTGTAGCGTCCCTCTGGAGAGGTCGGTCTGGCCTTGAAGCGCCTGTACAGCAGCTATTCGAACGTTCCAATCGTTATTTTTAAATCTCGTCGCTATACCTTCTAATACCTCTTCTGAGAGGTCGGCCCGGCCTTGAAGCGCTTGTACGGCCTCTCTTCGAACGTCTTCATCTCTATCTTCGAGCAGAGCCGCTATGTCTTGTAGCATCTCTCTGGAGAGGTCGGTCTGGCCTTGAAGCGCTTGTATAGCTGCTATTCGAATACGCCAACTTACATGCTTAAGCCGCACTGCTATACCTTGTAGTGTCTCTTCAAAAAGGTTAGCCCGGCCTTGAAGAGCCGTTATGGCCGCTCTTCGGACGTCTGAATCTCCGTCTTCGAGCAGCGCCGCCATGCCTTGTAGCATCTCTCTGGAGAGGTCGGTCTGGCCTTGAAGCGCCTGTACGGCAGCTATTCGGACGTTCCAATCGTCATTATTAAATCTCGTCGCTATACCTTCTGATATCTCTTCTGAGAGGTCGGCCCGGCCTTGAAGCGCTTGTACGGCCTCTCTTCGGACGTCTTCATCTCTATCTTCGAGCAGCGCCGCTATGCGTTGTAGCATCTCTTCTGAGAGATCGGCCCGGCCTTGAAGCGCCTTTACAGCCGCTCTTCGGACGTCTGAGTTTCTATCTTCGAGCAGCGCCGCTATGCCTTTTAGCATGTCTTGGGAAAGGTCGGTCCGGCCTTGAAGCGCCTGTACGGCCTCTCTTCGAACGTCATAATCATCGTCTCCGAGCAGTGCCGCCATCTCTCGTAGCATCTCTCTAGAGAGGTTAGTCCGGCCTTGAAGCGCTTCTATAGCTGCTATTCGTGCCGTCCGATCTTTATGCTCAAGCCGCACTGCTATGCATTGTTGTATCTTTTCAAAAAGGTTAGCTCGGCCTTGAAGCGCCTTTACGGCCGCTCTTCGGACGCCTTCATCTTCCTCTTCGAGCAGCGCCGCTATGCCTTGTAGCATCTCTGGAGAGAGGTCGGTCTGGCCTTGAAGCGCTTGTGTAGCAGCTATTCGGACGTCTGAATTTCTATCTTTAAACAGCGCCACCATCTTATATAGCACCTTTTGAGTGAGGTCGGTCCGGCCTTGAAGCGCTTCTATAGCCGCTACTCGTATCGTCCGATCTTTATGCTTAAGCCGTACTACTATGCCTTGAAGTATTTCTTCAGAGAGATTAGCTAGGCCTTGAAGCGCCTTTATGGTCGTACTTCGAACGCCTTCATCTCCATCTTCGAGCAGCTTCGCCATGCCCTGTATTATCTCTTTTGAGAGATTAGTCTGGCCTTGAAGCGCCTGTACGGCCTCTCTTCGAATATCTGAATCATCATTTTCGAGCAGTGCCGCCATGGCTTGTAGCATCTCTCTAGAGAGGTCGGTCTGGCCTTGAAGCGCTTGTATAGCTGCTATTCGTGCCGTCGGATCTTTATGCTCAAGCCGCTCTGCTATGACTTGTAATATCTCTTCAGAAAGATTAGCCCGGCCTTGAAGTGCTTGTACGGCCGCACTTCGGACGTGTTTATCTCCATCTTCGAGCAGCGCCGCCATGCCTTGTAATATATCTTTAGAAAGGTCGGCCCCGTCTGGAAGCGCTTCTACGGCCGCTATTCGGATGTCCGGCTGGTGCGCCTTTATAGCGACCTGGAAAAGGCCCTCCGGCTCGAGCGCGTCGATAAACGCCTGCACGACCTCCTTCGATCCATTCGAGGTGGCCACGTCCAGCGTCGTGCGGTGTTTTTCGTCTTTCGTCTCCATGGCTTCCTTCAAGTGGCCCTCCGCCTTGAGTTTGCCAATAAACGCCTTCACGACTTCCTTCGAGGCTGGCCCCTTCGAGGTGGCCCAGTGCAGCGGCGTGCGGCCGTTGACGTCTTTCGCATCCATGGCGACCTTGAAGTGGTCCTCCTTGAGCTCGTCGATGAATGCCAGCACGACCTCCTTCGAGACGGTCCCGTTGGAGGTGGCCCAATGCAGCGGCGTGCGTTTTTGGTTGTCTATCGCCGTCATGGCGTCCTGGAAGCGGTCCTCCTCTTTGAGCGCGTCGATAAGCACCTGCACGGCCTCCTTCGACCCGCTCGAGGCGGCCACGTGCAGCGGCGTGCGTTCGCTATTGTCTTTCGCCTCCATGGTGGTCTTGAGGACGTCCCGCTTCTCGGGCGCGTTGGTATGCGTCCTTGAGGCCTTCTTCGAAGCGGTCGCCTCCAAGGCGGCCCTATGTAGTGGCGTACGATTGGCCTTGCCCCTCGCCTTGATGTTGGGGTCCTTGTCAATCAGCTTCTCTACGACGGCCTTATGCCCATTCTCGGCGGCCCAATGTAGCGGCATCCGGCCATCTTTGTCCTTCGCCTCGATTTCGGCGCCCTTGTCAAGTAGCTTCTGCACGACGGTCTGGTGCCCTTTCTCGGCGGCAAAATGCAGCGGCGTACATTTGACCTTGTCCATCGCCTCGAAGTTAGCGTGGTTATCAAGCAGGTCCTGTACGACGACCTCGTGCCCTTTCTCGGCGGCAAAATGCAGCGGCGTACATTTGGCCTTGTCCATCGCCCCGATATGGGCGTGCTTGTTAATCAGATGCTGTACGACGGCCTCGTGCCCTTTCTCGGCGGCAAAATGCAGCGGCGTCCGGTCGGACTTATCTTTCGCCTCGATGTTGGCGTGCTCGTCAAGTAGCTGCTGTACGACGGCCTTATGCCCCTTTATGGCGGCCCAATGTACCGGCGTCCGGCCATCTTTGTCCTTCGCCTCGATTTTGGCGCATTTGTTACGTAGCACTCGCACGACGGCCTTATGCCCTTCCTTAGCGGCGCAATGGAGCGGCGTCCGGCTATCTTTGTCCTTCGCCTCGATTTCGGCGCCTTCGTTGAGTAGCCACTGTACGATAGGCTCGTGTCCGCTTATGGCGGCGCGATGCAGCGGCGTCCGGTCGGACTTATCTTTCGCCTCGATTTTAGCGCGTTTGTCAAGTAGCTCCCGCACGACGGCCTTATGCCTACGCCCAGCGGCGCAATGTAGCGGCGTCCAGCCAGCGTCATCCTCCGCCTCGACGTCGGCGTCCTTGACAAGCAGCAGCTTTACGACGGTCTCGCGCCCGCTCTCAGCGGCGCAATGTAACGGCGTCCGGCCATTTTTAGCCAGTGCCTTGATATCAGCACGCTTGTCAAGTAACTTCGATACAATGGGTTCGTGCCCGTTCTCGGCTGCCAAGTGCAGCGGCGTCCAGCCACATTTATCCTTCGCCTCGATATTGGCGTCCTTGTCAAGCAGCAACTTTACGATCTCGCGCCCGTTCACGGCGGCCCAGTGTAACGGCGTCCGGCCATCTTTAGCCTGCGCGTCGATATCAGCACGATTTTTAAGCAGCTGCTCTACGATGGGCTCGTGCCTGTTCTCGGCTGCCCAATGCAGCGGCGTCCAGCCATCTTTGTCCTTCGCCTCGATATTGGTGCCCTTCTCAAGCAGCAGCTTTACGACGGTCTTGCACCCGCTCTTGGCGGCCCAATGCAGCGGCGTCCAGTGGGACTTATCCATCGCCTCTTTGTTGGCGTCCTTGTCAAGCAGCAGTTGTACAACGTCCTGGTGCCCGTTCTCGGCGGCGTAGTGTAGCGGCGTCCGGCAGGAATCGACCGTCGCGATATTGGCGCCATTGTCGACCAGCCGCTCTACGGCATCCTTGTGCCCGTTCACGGCGGCGTAGTGCAGCGGTACCCAGCCGGCGTTGTCCTTGGCAGAGACTTTGGCGTTCTTGTCAAGCAGCTGCAATATAACGTCCTTGTGCCCATTCATGGCAGCGCAATGCAGCGGCGTCCGGCCGCTACTGTCCTTTGTCTCAATATCGGGAGTTTTGTTAAGCTCGGTGTATTTTTTAAACAGCAGCCGCACGACATCCCCGCGCCCGTTCTCCGCGGCCCAATGTAGTGTCGTCCGGTCGTCATTATCCTTCGCCTTAATGTCGGCGCTCTTGTTGAACAGCTGCCGCATGACGGCCTCATATCCGTTCTCGGCTGCCCAATGCAGCGGCGTCCGGCCATCTTTGTCCTTCGCCTCGATTTTGGCGCTCTTTTCAAGCAGCAGCTTTACAACGTTCTCGCACCCGCTCTCGGCGGCCGTATGCAGCGGCGTCCGGTCGGACTTATCTTTCGCCTCGATGTTGGCGTGCTTGTCAAGTAGCTGCTGTACGACGGCCTTGTGCCCCTTCATGGCGGCCGCATGCAGCGGCGTCCGGCCATCTTTGTCCTTCGCCTCGATTTCGGCGCATTTGTTGAGTAGCCACTGCACCACAGTCCCGTACCCGTTCATGGCGGCGCAATGCAGCGGCGTCCAGCCAGCATCGTCCCTTGCCTCAATATCGGCTCTCATGTCGATCAGCCACTGCACGACAGCCTTTTGCCCGCTCTCAGCAGCCCAATGTAGCGGCGTCCTGCCAGTGTCATCGATGCCGGCACGTTCGTTGACCGGCCGCTGTATCATAGCCTCGCGCCCGTTCTGGGCAGCGTCGCCCTTTGCCTGGGTATCGACGAGTTTGTCTAACAGCTGCACGATAGCGTCGTGCCTATTCATAATGGCGAACCATAGCGGCGTCCGGCCGTCGTTATCCTTCGCCTTGATGTTGGCGCGCTTGTCGAGCAGCAGCTTTACGACGGCCTCGTGTCCGTTCTCGGCTGCCCAATGCAGCGGCGTCCGGCCATCTTTGTCCTTCGCCTCGATTTCGGCGCATTTGTTGAGTAGCCACTGCACCACAGCCCCGTGCCCGATCATGGCGGCGCAATGCAGCGGCGTCCGGCCATCTTTGTCCTTGGCCTCGATTTTGGCGTGTTTGTTGAGTAGCTGCTGCACCACGGCCTCGTGCCCGTTCATAGCGGCGCAGTGCAGCGGCGTCCGGCCAGTGCCATCCTTCGCCTCGATGTCGGCCCCCAAGTCGACCAGCCACTGTACGACAGCCTCGTGCCCATTCTCGGCGGCCCAGTACAGCGGCGTCCGGCCAGCGTCGTCCTTTACATCGATGCCGGTGCCTATCTGAACAAGGAAGCTGAGAGTTCCATTATACCCGTCCCTAGCAGCCCAATGCATCAAACTATCCACGTCTTTAACCTCATTCTCGCTAAAGGTCTCATTGCTGGCAATAACCGACCTAGTCACTCTGGTCCGCCGGTCTAACGCCGCTAAATGTAGTCGAGTCGGTGTTTCCGGGCTAAATTTACCACTGTTCTTTTTAATCCATTCGATCACTGCTTCACGATTTTTCGAACCATCCGACGTCCAATCGAATATGGTGTTGTCGATGGTGGCGTCTTTACTGAGTTCCTTGACGACTGCTCTCTGCCCGTTCATTACTGCAAAGTGCAATGGTGTCCAGCCAGCTTTGTCCTTCTTGTTCACGTTAGCGCCTTTGAGGACGAGATCCTTGACGACTGCTCTATGCCCATTCATTGCCGCAAAATGTAATGGCGTCCAGCCAACTTTGTCGTCCTTCTCCCCAACTTTGGCCCCTCTATTCAACAGCAGTTTAACCACGGAAGTGTGGCCATTCTCGGCTGCGCAGTGCAATGGCGTCCAGCCAATTTTATGATCCTTAGCGTCGATAATGGTATCTTTGTTGACGAGTAGCTTGACCACCTCGTACTGTCCGCTAATTGCTGCGTAGTGCAGCGGCGTCAGGCCGTTCGTGGCCTTTGCTCGAACGTCAATGTCGTTGTTCTTGCATAGACATTTCGCGACTTCTTCGAAACCCATATCGGCTGCTATATGTAATGCAGTGTTTCCAGCCTTATCTTTAGCATTTGCCTTGCAATTTTTTTCTAGTAGCAATTCCACGATCTCTACAGAACCTCCCCACGCCGCACGGTGCAGCGGGGTCTGCCCATTGGAGTCGGAGTCGTCGGCACTGTCGCCATTTTTAGCAAGCCATGACTCTGCAATCTTTTTGTTCCCTCTCTCGGCCGCTAGATGCAGTACTCGCTGTCCTCGGCTGTCTCGCTCGTCAAGGTCGGCTGGTTCGTCCGCCGGACTGGGATAGTTTAGCCAAGCATGATGGTGGAGCGGTGTCCACTCCGGGACTCCCACAAACTTGGGGGTTTCTGAACGAGGACTTGATTCTTTCTTCGGTTCTTCGTGTTTCTCTTCCATACTCTCCACAGTATCCGGCAGCTGCACCCATTCTTCTCCCGGGTCACCAATAGTTATCTCCGTCCGACGATCACTGACTTCCAATCGGCCATGGAAACGTAAAGAACCCACAAATTTGCACATGAACTTTCGCTGTCCGATGCCCCCCTTTTCCCAGACCTGTACAAGGAGGCCCTCTGCTCTCTGCACGTGAGAGCCATTCTTGGGCACAACCAACAAGAGATGCTTCCCAGTCTCTTTCAACGCTGCTTTCAGCTTTGCTTCAATAAGCTCATGTGAGTTGTCCCAAACGCATGAAACTTTGTCGCCCTTGCCCTCGCGCTTAGGACTATGGATAAAAGTCAGGGGAGAATAATGAAAAGGGTAAGTAGAGCTTACTTTTTTAGGACCATGCACGTATCCTTCTCAACCTCATTAATGGAGAAGGGTGTCCATAGGCCAACGACCTCTCCATTTTCATTCACGGTCAGCTCGGCTTTCGTATCTGCCAAAGGTAGTTGAAAAATACTCGTGGCGCACCAACTGAAGCTTCCAGACATCGTGATAGACTTGTGGAAAAGATGACCATGGGATATTTTCCCTATTCGCTTTAGGATATCTCGATATGTATCACGTTGGAAGGTGTCTCCGTTTGAGTCTGGAATCGGGATCCCTACCAAGAGTCCAGCAATAGCGGCTTGATCTTTGACCCATGAGTTATGCCTAGAACGTAGAGTCATAAGTAGGTCTTCGATTTCATTAATTTGGCCATTTCTAAGCTTCTTAATGGCCTCTCCGGCGGCGCGTCCTTTAGAATTTTTGTCGATTTTGCACAGAATATCTAGTTCGAGATCCTTAATCGAATCCTTAAAGACAATCTTGACTTTTCGAGATTTAGCCAATTCTAGGGCGGTCCATCCTCGTGTAAACCAGGGAGATAGGACAATAGCAAAGGATGCTTCGACCGGACCTATAAAGGGCAGATTTCGAAGGAAGCGATCATGAACCAGTGTTACCCTTGCGTATTCATAGTTGCGGTGCATAATTTTGAGAGAGTCGCTGCGGACATTTCTGTCTTGAGGGACGCATAATGTATCCCACCAGATGCCCTCGCATTGGAATCGTTGGGCAACTTCTTTAAAGTAGCCATATAAGCATTCGTTCACTTGTTTAGAGGGCCAGGTTCCAGTACCAGTTCCATCCGACCAGACGTGCGAGATTGCCATAAATGGCCGAGGGAGTTCAAGAATAACGGATCCGTCCAGGCTCCAAGCAGTGCACATATCAGATTTTACCGCCTCAACCAACTTACCATCGTCAAAAAGGCCTCGAAGCGGAAAGCAAACTTCCTTGTTCTTATGATTTTCGATAATTTTAGTCTGCTCCTCTTCCTCGTAGGGTCTCCGCTCGTGATACTGTTGTACAGCTGTAAAGTTGCGGCTCGAGAATTCACAGAAACCGAAATTGCACGCAGAATGGTCCTCGTGCTTCAAAGCGTCCTTAAGTCTCGTACCGAATGTCTCCAAAAATGTCAATAGTTCGTCCTCCTGCTCCTTGTCCTCCTGCTCCCTGTCCTTCTGCTCCCTGTCCTTCTGCTCCCTGTCCTTCTGCTCCCTGTCCTTCTGCTCCCTGTCCTCCGGCTTCTTGCAGGCGAGCCATGCATTCCAAATGCGATTAGGGCAGAGACCGTCGTATTTTCTTAGCTCGAAAGCTCTCACAAGCTCAATTGGACCGGCTGACGGCATACTAGCAAGTAGAATTAGAATTTTGACAACGGAAGAGGCCGTTTGTATGAGGGTTGTGGAGATGTGCCAAAAGTGTGCCCTGGGCGGAAATCCGTTGCATTTTGTCAGGAAGAAGCCTGTAACAACCTGCGATGTTCAAGGCTGTGAGCTGCGGCGGGAATGCCTGGAACCGTGCGGGGAATTTGCGGGCAGGACTACTGTGCTATTATGGCATACTAACTTACGTAGACCTTGATGTTGACGGCGTCGAAATTACCTGACAAGGATCAACTGAAAAGCGGGCTAAACGAGATTCAAAATACCGCCGTAGGTACCTTCCAGCTGCTGATACTACCCTCGACTAGCATCACAAATCGGGGTGTCAAGATGGTCCACATCACACCTGCTGCTAGCTAGTATAGGTTAAAGCAGCCACACCCGCCAGCTAAATATTTAGCGGGCGTCAACACCTTACCGAACAGGTGCTTAGTAATATCTCAGCTAATAATGAACCTGATATCTGAGACTCGTGTCGCATACGTGACAATCGTTTATTGGATAATCTCCCCAAAATAAAGTTACCAGCTTGTTAGGCCGCCAGGGTTTGGCCAGGTCGCATTTGCAGACTTCTCTTGGCTTGTCGCTGCCCAAATCCGTGCATGAGGCTAATTCGCCTCACGAAGCATTACAGGTATAGGTCGTAATATTTAAAAAAGTGTGGTAAAAAGTGGGCTGTTCTTCCAATCAAACATTGGCTCGCTTAAATTTCCCGCATGTTCAATTGGCTGGTTGAGAACCACTTTTTACCACACTTTTTTAAATATTACGACCCCTACCTGTATTATTCGCAACAACAGCCGGAGATTCATGCCGGTGCGGATGAGTTGAGACTAGGGAGCTTGCTCAATTGAGCATCATGCAGGTTGACACTGCAGAGAGGTCAGTACCCGGCGACCCTGTGGTTGGCACTTCCACCCAACTGCTTGATTGCCGGTGACGAAGGCAAGTCTAGGTCTCCCTGCAGAGCGACGTCTACACTCTCAGAGCTGACGCCCGCCACCCAACGCGCAAAATGGCTGAAGACGAATCCAGCTCCTTTGTCACACATAATAAGGCTGACAATATCCACCATTCTGTAGTGGTGTTCTCTGAATTTTCAGGGTTAAGAGCGCACCGCCTTTCGTTCGATTCCTCTACCTTGCCTTGTTCCTCTACACATTCTAACACGAGACATAATGTCTTTGCTCACCGCTGGCACCATCTCGTGAAAGTGTCTGCGGCCTTGGCGTCAGAATCAAATCCTTCCTTACTTAGACTTGAGTCCCACGAGAACCGCATTCCGACCGATCCGCGCCCCACTTCCTGCAGCCATGGGCGGAGAGCGTAATGTGCAGTTAACGCTTGGCCTTGGTGAGCCGGAGAACTTTCCTCCGGAAGTTTTCAGTTCTGGCTGGAAGGTGTCGTTTACAAGACATCAATTTTAGGCTAATTCTTCAAACGCAGAAGGGCAGGACGATTCGCTAGCCTTGGGGTGCGGACGAGGAGGATGCAAGCAGAATGCAGTCTTCGGAGAGTGACGAGGATATCCACCAATTATTGTTGCGTGTCCAATGCAATATGGTTGCTTCTGCATAACTTCCTCGTACCCCTCTGAACCTGGAATTTGAGATGCTAGGTGGAGAATTATTAGGTGCCCTTGCAATGGTGTAGCTAGACATGGCCGGTCTGAGGCTGTATCCACGCATCTGCAGACCAATGAAGCGCTACGACAAGCAGTAAGCTCCACAAAGTATCGAACAGGGTGGGTTGCCCTGAGCGTCAATTTCAGCTGATGGAATCTTTCGCCGATACGACAAGGATTAACATGGAGTGTCTAACGCTTTTGGGCAACTAGCAGCATGAAGAGTAGCTGAACCACCACCTGCCCATACCTACACGCAAATTTAAGCGACTGGTGTTGCTGACCTGTGGGTATTTTCATCCATGGCTCTGGCCACGTGAGCTTGACGTATCTCCGTCGATATTTCAGCTCTTTCTCGCGAATGTCAATTCACAGTCAAACATCCTGCCGACGTACATCGAGGTTATCATAAGGCTACCATAGCTAGATAGGCACACTTCTGTGCATGGAGCAGACTGGCATCTTCTGATTTTCTCCTTCCTACCTTGAAACATGACCGGGTATCTCCCCATGAACTACCATGCTACTAACCGCCCGGGCAAGTTCTACCTAATTCTTACTGCTACATATATGCCCTCGATAATGGACTTCTTCTAGTACTTGTCGTCGCTCTCTATATCCTTGTAATTTCCGTGATAACGCGGATCTGCTTGGGGTCGCACGAGAATGGGGCCTAAGATAGACAGCCGCGCATATTTAATATGTCAAGGTCGACAGGGGAAATCGACGGAGGGCGCACGTAGCCCACGATTCGAAAGCGGTCATTGAGCTCGCGGTCGCACAAGTCCTGGCCAGGCTCGCGATAAGCGAGGAAGAATATGGTGCAGGATCCAGAAAGCAGCTTTAGGCTTTTTACCTCTACCGGCTCAGACCGCGCCCCGATGACTAGCAAATCTACCAAGTCCCCTAACCCCGGAATGTAATCTTCCTTCACCTTGATGTACCGTACTACCTGGTCGTCAGCATCAACGTACGGGTCCTAGGAGGCCTTGACAACTACGCCTTCCCATCCCCGCGAGAATGCATAGACCATCCCGCACGCCAAATGTGACTTGCTACCCTTCCTGGTAAGATCGAGCACAGTTCGGTATCCAATAGCTGCCCGACCTCGAATTGGCGAAACGAGTTCTCGGAGTCCTTGTCTTCGCTGCACATAGGTATAACGAATATCGACACCGTCGTGCCACAGCAGTAGGTCATGGAAGATCATCTGCCGTACTCGACTGGTAGACCTGTCTGTCCCAAGGCATTGTCGAAGAGTTGGCAGAATTGGGTGGCGGTCGCTGGTTGAGTATGCTGGGATCGTTCCCCCTAGCTCGGCCTATTGAACAAAAATCAAACAGCCTCGTCCGGAACGAACCGTCCCGGGAGCCCTGCGCCATCGGTGATCTGCTCTGCCACCTGGATGCCCTCCAGAATTGAACTTTGCCACTTGTACTGCTCGTAGGCGGCATCCCAGTCTTCCCCGGGCGATTCACCCGCCACGGCTCCACCAGCCGCCGCCGCCACCAGGGCCCGACGGGTCGCCTCCTCCCACGCGTCGCGATCCGCCGTAGACTTGAGGATCGCGTCCACCCACTGCAGGCCGCTGTGAGAGAATCTCATGGGTTCGTTTAGCGCGAACGTGTCGGGAGCGCTCGCCGGCCGCTCAGCGGCGTCTAGAAGCAGCTCAGTCGCACGCGGGCGGTGTGTGCGGCCCAGTCCTCGGCCAGGTGCTCGGGCGAGAAGACGTAGGTGTGGGCAGAGATGCAGAACACTACCCAGAAGGAGATGAAGTAGCCGTCCCACGCCTACAGAGCGGCGGCGGCCACAGCGAGGGCCCACTGGCCCAGGATGAGCAGACGCAGCGCCACACGCAGGAGTGCGCTACCCGGCGGGAGGAAGTGGCGTGGGAGCAGCCGGTGGTTGAGCAGCGAGTTGACGAGGACACTCTCGCCGTAGAAGACCAGCCAGTCGGTCTCGTTCATGTGCAGCGCCGCGGCGACCAGCCGGTTGTACCTCTTCTGATGATCGCCGCCGACTTCATTGAGGGCTCGGGTTCGTTTCGCAGCTCGCGCGGCCGGCCGCCATGGGCCAGGAAGACGCCAACGCCGGTGGCAGGCACGACAAGGAGAAAGGCCAGCGTGAGCCAGCAGTGCATCAGGCCGGCCAGGATGAGCAGGCCGAGCAGCACGGTCCAGCCGGCCGCGTTCGGGTGCGTATTAGGCACCGTGGCCAACTGTACCGACGCCAGGCATAGGCGGAGCGTCTCTGGGCTAGCAGCGAAGTACTTGTCGCCGTAGCGTCCGTCGAGGCAGACTAGGCTGGGACTGTTGCCGAAGCGGTCGAGGCAGCAGGCTTCCTCTGTCGTGTGTGGGGCGAGGATCAGCCGGCTGCCGGCCGGCGTGATGGGCCACGACCAGAAAGGCGCCGCGCCAGTGAGCTGCAAGGTGTGCAGCACGCCCTGGTTGTCCAGAAAGTCGAGCAGCGCCGACAGCGGCAGGATGTTCGCCAACGAAGCTATCCACGGGTAAGCTTTAATGGCCGCCCAGAATGCATCACGCGCGCCGCTCAGCATGTCATCGATGTTCGATGTTGTAGAGATGCCGTAGGGCCTAAGGCTGATTATGTATGCCTATGTAGTACTCCGTAGGTGGTTTGGCGTGTCAAGTCGAATCCGTATTTTGGGTGGCTCGGGTGGTAATGCTATTATGCTACACCACCTGCGTAACCCAGAACAGAGTTTTCGTCGACTTCAGCGAAACACCGAACAGGACTCTCGAGGATTTCATTATCTGGGCATTTGCAGCAGAGCCTTAGGCCTGTGATTCGAGGATGTAGACTGGCGGCGCAGGAAGTGTTAGGCTGTCTGAGCGCCAACCAGCTGTTATTATTCTAGCTGGGCCTGTGGTCCTTAGGCATATCCGACAATGGCAAAAGGCAAAACCATTCAGCACGATTAACAGGGCGACGCTTGGAACAAAGGACAACTTGGATCCAACTGCTGTAGACGACCCGACCAAAAAACACCATCTAGAGCAATCGTGCGCCAAAATATTGACTGCGTGGACGGGGATCTACGGGTTGTTCTTGTTCCATCAGGTGGGGAGCGTGATTTGGAAATCCCTTGAACAATCGGTAACTATTAACGCTAAGCCATAAGCTGAGTCCAACCGCTGATTCATCACCTGTGAAAGACTTGGTAACGTCGATTTGGGCTTAATGGGTCAGTTAGGGGTAAATCGGTCCCCCGGAAGAAAATCAAAAAAAAAATCCGATTATTCATGTGATTTTTTAGGTGACTGACCCGTTGGACCCTATCTAGTAAATTGGTGCAATCGCGGAGAATTCTAGGACCCAGTAATCAGCCAGAAGGGACGTCGCGCAGGAGTGAGCTGCCAACGTGGACGCGCTGTTCTTGGCGCGCGAAGAACACTCGCGACATAGAGCCAAACTTCTGGGTCAGCTCACTGCATAATGCTGGCATAGTCTGAGGAGAATTGGCTGATGAAGATTGTGCTATAATAATCTATGAGTCACATGATCCCCAAAGCTTTATTGCGGCCACGATAAAACCTTGGTGCAGTTAACCTACACCTCGTTTTTGTCGATTCTCAAATCTATATGATTGTATGTGCCAAATTATTCGTTCGCAATCGACCATAGGAGACTGAGAAAAGACGTTCCCGTCCGATCACGTGCCCTTAATCAGTCTACCGACATGCTAGTAGTTGGGTGGGTGACCACCAGCGAATCCCTGCTGTTGATTGTTTTTCCCTTTTTGTCGGGCGGGCTTGTCCCTCCCTAAAGGCGTACCTGCCGCCTAAGCAGCGTACTCATGTGGCCGAGCGCTAGACCAAAAGTTTGTGCGAAGTACGAAGTATGAGGGCTTACTTCCATTCCACCTTTGTGCCTGTTGTTTGTAACCAGGATCCCGAACATGCTTCAAACATGCGGCCTCGTCAACAATTTGACCCTCTCTCAGGCCAAGGAAGATGAGACGAATATCCTCCATAAATTGACATATCCGAGTCAAGCACACAAATTCTTTACTCACCTCGATGATCATCGTTCTACGCTTCGAGAAATCGTTGCTCACCACCTGGGATTGTCTGCAACAGCTTGTCACGTTGCCGAGCGCTGCGACTGGCGACATGGAAGTTTCAATGTCTGTGTACCCGTCACAATCGACTCCAAGCAACCTCAACCCCAAACCCGACTGATCATTCGTTTTCCACTGCCATACCGAGTCGGCGAAATGATCCGTCCTGGCAACGCCGATGAGAAACTCCGCTGCGAAGCTGGTGCATATGCCTGGCTGCAACAAAACTGTCCCACCGTGCCCATACCCCGACTCTATGGCTTTGGGCTATCAACAGGTCAAGCAGTATGACCCTTTGAATGAGACGATGAACTTGGCCTGACTTTACAGTTTACGCCCCTCGAGACCCTTCCGTTCCTGACCCGTTGCAGACGATACCTCTACTGCCGGCTCCTAACCTGGCTTGGTCGTCCCACTCCTTCGCGCTACGTGCGTCACGATAGTCCACACCATCGCCGCACCAAACTGGGCATTGGCTATCTCATCATTGAATACGTCAGCGAAAGAGAAGGCCAGATGCTTTCGTGTACATGGAACAAAAGACAGGCCGACACGAGGTTGCGGCGAAACCTTTTTCGACATCTTTGTCAGATACTCGTCGATATTGCTCGAGTGCCATTACCACGAATTGGGTCCTTCATTATCAACGACAGTGGCTTCGTGAGCCTGGAAGCGAGGCCGCTTAGCGTCGAGCTCTTGCAGCTCGAGAACGAGGCTATCCCCGTCGACATCCCTCGCCACTTGACATACTCTACTGCCGATTCCTATGCTGCCGACCTTCTCGCACTCCACGACTACCGTCTACGTGATCAGCCCAACGCCGTAAGCAATCTGGAAGATGCCATCTACCAGATATCAGCCCTGACTATGATGAGAACTCTACCTCCTCTATTCCTACAACGCGATCTGCGATTGGGGCCATTTGTTTTCCTCCTTCCGGATCTCCACCTCAGCAACATACTCGTTGACGATGAATGGCATATTGTAAAGATTATTGACCTTGAATGTGCCGGTTCTCGCCCGGTTGAGTTTCTACATCCTCCTCGATGGCTGACGGATAAACCCGTGGATATGATGGATGTGAAGGAATTTGATGAAGCGCGTCATGAGTTCATGGGAATTTTGAGAGAAGTTGAGCAAGGCAGATGTCCCGGCGGTTCACACCACCCCCGACTCTCTTCGGTGATGGATGAAGGATGGAAAAGAGGAACATTCTGGTACTTTTTAGCTCTCAAGAGTCCAACAGGCCTCTGCAGATTGTTTTATGATCATATTCAGCCAATACTCGCTCAGGGTCATGAAGCAGATGCATCATTCTACAAGATCTCGCAGCGTTATTGGGGAAGAGATATTGAATCATTCGTCAAACAAAAGCTGGAGGACAAGGACCGATACGATGCTCGTCTCGGAGAAGTAATCGGCGCTGAGACGACATAGAGATGGTCAATCAGTTCACTTTGGCTTCTCTCCTTCATCAGCATGCTTCTTTGCAGTCTCATCTCCAACCAATGTCACTTTGACTTCTCTCCTTCATCAGCCTGCTTCTTTGCAGTCTCCCCTCCACCTTTGCTATCTTTTGGTTCTCGCGCTGCCTGCGCAAGACCTGGGATGGTCTTCTTTAATCTGTTTGCCTTGGCTGCATCTGAAGAAGATGACAGCTGCTACATCGTGAGGTTCCCAGGACCCGGTACCCCTAATTCCGAAGTTTACCTCCTCAACCGTCCCTTCATAGGAAGAGCCCGAGTTTCGATCCGCCATCTTGTTGTCCTTTGCCCGGCAGTTACTTGTAGTGTCAGCAGACTGAAATTGGGCTCCCCGATTTTTACTTACCGATCTCCAGCAAGCGTCAAAGTTGGACATTCAAAGTGGTGGTACGCAGCACGGTCTGCGTGGGGAAGTAGAGCCTATCTGCACATCATAATCTAATATTCATATCCTAGCCAATTCTTTTACATCGAGAAGTTTGATTTATCGGCGGTATAGTAATTTTTAAAAGAGATACGAAGACAACTGAGATGTCGGCGAGTCATAGATTTTTAAGAAGCCTATCGTCGCGAACAAGAAAGATCTGACTGAGAATATTGACAAGAGAGATAGCAAGAGTTTGAAGGCTATACTAATATTGGCGAAGGTTTGGAAACAGAGACTCGCAATGATACCACTTTGGTGTCAGCGGAGAGCAATTCACAGAGCAGACTAACAGCGAAGCAAGGGTTAATAGCACGAAATCACGGGCAATGCGGCAAATCTACGCTATTGGCACACTCCTACGCGACACACAGGTCAGCTTATCAACAAGCTCACGTGCACATGGTTCAATGGCTTCACGAGAGTTTCAGAAGTGACAAATTGTCTCCCTGCCCAAGGAGGACTATGGCCACATGAAGAAGGGTGACTTGTCCGTGATGGAGCCTTGGCTCTTTGGCTTCGAGTTTAGCAAGCAGGAGACGGATTTCTCTGATGGAGTGCCAGATGTTGTGCCTGCGTGCGATATGTGCCGTCATTCTCGTCGGCGGAAAGACCTCAACCACGATTCCAAAACTTCATGACATCTATTCACTTAGTGTGGTACTGCTAGAAATAGGATTTTTGGGAGCCAGCTCTATCCTCCGAGAAGAAAACGTTTGTCCACGCCAGTAACGGGGATGCGATCAAACCCCAACTCAGCAAACACGCTGAGAAACCCCTCAATGTTAAGGTGGGTAAGAAAGCACAGAGATGTCATAACGAGGTGCGTTAATGGCGACTTTGGAGTCATCTCAGCAACCAAAAGACGAGTTCAACCTACAGCAGGCGTTCCGATTTCAAGCAATCGATGTCTTGGCGCGGATAGCTGACAGTATCCAAACAGTGCTCGCAACACAGAAGCGACTTATGCTCTTGGCTGAGGTGGAAGGCAATGGATCCAAGCCTAGTATCATTTTAAGTGCTCAAGGCCAATCGACAAGCCGTCCCCGAAGCCGTTGAAACGTGATCATCTTCTTTGCTGGTTACCATTGGGGATGTTGTGTGCTGAACTTCTTGCAGGTTCCGCTGTTTGGTTTCTTGAGGAAACACGCCGTGGTCCCGGAGCTTGTGAATCCGCGTTGAGATACAAGAGATACAAGCAATGACATACAAATCTTCACGGGCATTCTCTGGAGTTTGGCTGATTCCGCTGGCGGGAAATCTGTTCTGTCCAAAGTTCTCGTAGACCTAATGTCGCAAAGTCCAGAGGAACGTGCCGCCTGCCATTTCTCTCCTAGTCGAGGAGGAACAAGTCAAAGCTGTGTGTTGTACTTTGTGTCACATTGAATTGGCTGGTCTCCCGTTAGCCAATACTTTAGAAGAATTCCGTCAAATCCCGCGAGAGGTACAAAACTTCATTGAGCACCCTTGGTGCCGTTCACCAAAATACCAAAAGGATGCGGCAACTTAGACGGTGCGCTACGCACAGCCAGAAAGCCTTGCGCCATCCGGGGCAAAATCAGAGTCATTTTTGGGTGCGCGACGTTGTCTACGGGGTTCAAGTCAGCTTCGCATGTCCCGTTCTATCAACTTTATCCACTCCGAGCCTTCTCCCCAAAATAGTCGACTGCTGCGAGATACCCTTGTATCCCTAGCCCGCAGATGACAGCAATTGCCTTGTCGGATAAGTAGCTATGGTGTCTAAAAGTCTCCCGAGCATGAACGTTGGTGATGTGAACTTCGATGAAAGGTAGATTGACTCCCAGAAGGGCATCTCTGATAGCAACGCTCGTATGTGTCAAGGCCGCTGCATTAATGATGACGCCTTTAATGTTGGTATTCCCCGAGAATCCGTGAAGGAAGTCAAGAATAGCTCCTTCATGATTAGACTGGAAGGTTTCGAGCGACATTTCATAAGCATCACACCGTTTCTCAACCATTTTTTCCAAATCAGCCAAAGTGGTGCTACCATATTTTTGAGGCTCTCTCGTCCCCAGAAGGTTGAGGTTTGGCCCATTGATTAGCAAAAGTCCTGGTCGATCCGACGATTCCAGCGGTCTCGCTTGCTCAGCGGTCATATTGATCGATTTCGCTCGTGGAGCGTGAAAAAGCTGTTCAGCGGCCAAATGTGGTGGGAGTGTGTTAAATCAGTAAGCGGTAAGCAATAAAGGCAATGATATAATAGGTTGAGATGCAACTCTCTGGGTAGTCTTGAATCAAATACTGGAATGGGTATGTACCACTTCGAGGCTCGGGTCAAAGTGCGAATGGAAAAGGATTTAACCGAACTCTGATTCGTCCTACCCGAGAGGAAGGCAAGTGATCAAAAAAGAGGCAAGCTGATGACGGAGACTTGGGCTTCTAAGCCTCGCTCTACTCATAAACAGACTCTTGGGCCATAATTCAAATTGCAAGGAGGGAGAGAGACATTGTAGACATGCATCGTACAAAGTACGATACTTCGTACTAACCTGGCGAGCCAAGTTGGTTGCTGCCTTGATGCCTGGATGGCAGAGCTTATCGATAGTCTTATCGATAGAAGGAAGAAAAAGAATATGTTCTGGCAGCACTTCAGGCATCAACGTGGATTTCCGCAGATTTGTAGAACACCCATTGGGCATCCTCGTTTTCACAAGATACAAGTTCTCATCGAAAGTCCAAATTGCGCAACTGGACGAAATGACTCAACTAAATGAAAACAAGCCCATACATACAATCCTTCTCGATGCATCACCCATTCTGTTAAACACGCCTTCAATCTCTACCTTGACCGCGACTTGTACGACGCTCGTAACAACGCAGAATGTGGTATCCGAGATCAAAGGAGAGGAGGCTCGGACAAGATATGAGAATCTATACAAGCCATTTGTCGAAGTCCGAAGCCCCAAACCCGAAAGCGTAACGTTTGTGCGTGATTTTGCGAAACGAACCGGAGACCTTGCAGTGCTAAGCAATACCGATGTCGAGGTTCTTGCCCTTGCATATGACTTGGAATGCGAAAGAAATGGAGGCAACTGGCGGTTGAGAAGTGTTCCCGGCCAGAAACGGGTAAACGGGTCGCCGCCTGGCAAAAATGAAGGCAAGCAGGAGAGCACAGAAGGTGATGGCGGCGCTGCGCCAGAGACGCAAAATGGTACAAAAGATACCGATGCATCTCACAGCCCTGTGGACGAAGCTACCGTGGCACTGAAAGAGTCCAGCATCAACTCCACGGACAGGCCAATCGATCTAAAACAAGATGACTTTGAGGGGAAAGAGGCTCCACACCACAACGAGCCGGAACAGGAACAGGAGGAAGAAGCTGCTGATCAGATCACTGAAACTCAGGGATCTGAATCCACAGACACAGATTCGGACGAGGGCTGGATCACGCCTTCGAACATCAAAAGGAGACAGGCAAAAGATGAGGGTACAGCAGACGCGGGATGCCTCCCACAGAAGACATTGCAAGTGGCCACAATGACAGGTGACTTTGCCATGCAGAACGTCCTTCTACAGATGAATTTAAATCTACTTAGCACCAAGACATGCAAGCGCATAACGAACATCAAACAGACCATCTTCCGCTGCCATGCCTGCTTCCAAACCACGAAAGATATGAGCAAACAATTTTGTCCTCGGTGCGGTAAGCCATCGCTGACTCGAGTCACTTGCACCACCAATGATAGAGGGGAAGTCAAACTACATCTCAAATCCAACTTTCAGTGGAACAACAGAGGCAATGTCTACGCTGTGCCCAAGCCCACAGCAGGGACATCCAACCAGAAATGGAAAGGACCGAAAAGCGGTGGCGGCCAGGGAGGATGGGGCAACCAACTCATCTTCGCTGAAGATCAGAAAGAGTATCAACGGGCCGTTCAGACTCAGCGGAGGAGTAAGCAGAGAGACCTCATGGATGAGGACAGCCTACCTAGTATCTTGACCGGCGAGAGAAGTGGTGGTGGCCGCATTCAGGTGGGTGTGGGAAGGAATATCAATTCGAGAAAGCGGTAGGTATTGGGTTGACCTGTACCGACTTGATAGTAGTGTAGAGGTGCGGAGTAGCATCCTACTCAACTACACGCGTTGAAATTTGAAGATACTTTAACATCCTAGGTGCTTGGGTAGTACTGGTAGGTAGGTTAGATCCCACCTTCCATGTAGCGTAGCCTTTTCCTTCACCCGATGGTGCCTGCTCTTTTGGGTATCAATGCCTCAACAACGCCGGAGGTATGCGCAAACTCCACAAGTATATCTAACCCGAGTCCCTCATTCCCTCATGCTATTTCGTAGCGTGCCATGCCAGTGCAGTGCATTATGATTTCGCAACCGTCTTGTTTTCTGGGCCACTGTCAGTTTGATGGCTGCCACCTGTTTTCGGCGGACATTTCGTACCTTGTTGTGTCAGAAGCAGCCCGTACCTCTTTTTGAGCGTTACTCGATGTCTGCATTGGTCAGCCAGAAGTTTGATATTGTCCGATAGATTTTGCGCCAACCTGCTGTACTTGTCGTCGGGAGAAAATCTTGCTGGATGGGCCGATTTCGTGACAACGCCCTCCAATACCTTCTTCAAGGTGTAAATGCGCTTGCCCGTGCTCGGGTCGTCCGTGTACATCAAATGCATGGTAGTCGACTGGTAAGAAGTGAGGCGAGAGCAGAGGCCAGGCAGGCCAGGAACGAACAAGGAAGCTGATCGTGAGCGCAGTTGCCTTTCACGTTGTGCACGTTCAAGGTCGTCGATTGTTTTTCGCAGGGCCCAAAAAAAAATGAGCGAGCGTCCTGATTGGAAATTCAGTGGTGGCTCCTGGTTGGAGAAGCAAGCTTCGCACCAAACTTCCCTCCACCAAATCTTTCAAAGTTTGGCTTTGGCAGGCTTCCAACCCACAAATCAGCCAAACCACATTACGACACTTTACTTGTCTAGTGATGGAGTATGGAACGGCATGACGGCTACTACCGCGTGCTGTCTTGTTTGTCCCTCATGCACACATGTCTTCGCCTGATTATCACCAGTCGCCCAACGCTAAACTCATCACGAATGCACCGACTCCGCAAACTCCAGAGATGCAAGATGCATTGAATGATTGAGATGAGGAAATAATTGCGACGACATTAGCCACAGGTGAGGGTGAGAACCAGCCGATCGCATTGTTGAGTAAGTTGAGGCCTTCCTTCTGCAACGCTTCTCGTCTTTCAGTGATGACTCTTTGAATTGGCTCAAGTGGTTTGCACTTTGATTTCAGCTGCCACTGGTGAAGCATTTCTTGTATTAGACTACAACGGTATCTGATCGCGTTTGTTCGACCTCGCATCGCATCACATTGCACATTTCGTATTTTCTCTGACCGATATCGATCCAGGTGCAACACGAGTCACCAGTCATGGCTGAGGTCACCGTCCATCCTCGAACGAGAGGCCGGAAGACCGCTGGCACTGTGCAGAAAACTTCAGGCAAAGCTGGTCGCCGCCCCAACTACAACGCCATTCACCAAAACCTTCTGCCCGTTGAGATCCATCCACTGCCTCCTCTGATCCCCCACAATCCTCTATCACTCGTGACGATAGCTCTCTCCTACCTCGTTCAGGTCTTGGCCCCTCCGAGGAGGACTGTCTACCGGGCCTATTTCTCTTCAGCAACTTCCAGCATCCATGTCACCGATCACGAAACCCAGCGAGCGTTGTGGGAGCAGGGCTTCTTTGGCAGAGGGAGCTTGAGCAGGAGTGAGCCGACCTGGTTGGAGAGCAGGAAGCGGGAAGGAGGCACCGCAGAGGAGAACACAGATCGACGGCGGAAAGAGAGACGTAACTTCAAACTGGACCGAGCCAAAGTTGAGCAAGCTGAGATCGAGAGAGATTTGAGCGAGACTGTGAACAACAACACGAGTGAGACTTCGACAAGCGACCTCCAAACAAATGATCATCCACGAAGCGTGCCGATAACGGCAGACACCGTGAAGACAAACGAACATGACTTCAATGGCATTGCTGCTGTCTTGAGCAGTGAGCCTCCGCAACTTGAAAGCAACCCTTCCCAGCCAAAACCCCATCCCTCAGGAGATGCCAAAGCTGAACTGGAATCTGCCCTACCGCCGAGATTACTTGACCGGAGAGTGGACGACCTGGCACCGAAGAACAATGGCCGTGTGATCGCGCCAAAAGAGAACGGCCATGTAAATGGTCAAACCACAGGCTCTATCGAGGGCTTCGACGAATGGAAGAAGACCGTCGATCAGAACGGCTTGCCTACGCCTCCTCCCACATCTACTTGTTCCGACACAAGTCAAGCAGAAGTCCCTCAACGCTCTATCAAGAGACTGCAGCGTCAGAAAACGGTCCGCTTCTCACCCACCATCGAAGCCCGTGAATTCGATTTGTCCAGTCCCGTCATTTCCCCCATCAAGGCACCCGGCACGAGCACCATCGAGGAAGACAAGCCTGTCGCAGTGATGCAAGACAAGGACGCAGAAGATAAGAACAAGAACCAGGAACACCTGCAAATCTCTCTTGAAGAAGCCTTCTTCCTCGTCTACTCTTTAGGCGTACTCGAGGTTTATCCCCCTCCGTCATCACCGTCTGAGCATCTATCAGAACCCTTCTCCACTTCCAGTCTTCTTTCTCTGTTTCGACGGCACTCGCACTATCCAGCGCGAAGCTTGTCAGTCCCCTCAGAGCCAGATGACCCTTTCATGCTTTCTTACACTGCATATCACCACTTCCGATCTATGGGTTGGATCGTGCGATCAGGAGTCAAGTTTGGCGTAGACTATCTCCTCTACAACAAAGGCCCCGCCTTTACACACGCCGAATTCGCCGTCATTGTCATTCCATCCTACTCAGATTCTCGCTGGAGTGAGACTGAAAGAAAGAACTTGGAGGCCAAGGCCCGGAAGCCTTGGTGGTGGCTTCATGGTATCAATAGGGTACAAGCACAGGTCCACAAGAGTCTAGTGCTATGCTATGTTGATGTCCCTCCACCGAGCGCTTTGAAAACCGAGAAGAGGATCGACACCGATATTGGTGCTTTGTTCTCGATGTACAAGGTCCGCGACATCAACGTCAAGAGATGGACACCGAACCGAAGCAGAGATTGATACCTAAAAGCACTTTTACTTTGACCTACTTTCTCGATTCATGCACATTGAGGTTACAACTGTACAGGCACGTGCAGATCGGGTCGACTAGCTACGATGCAAACGGTGGATGCGAACATGACATGCCTTAGGACACGGGCAACTTGCTCGAACTAGTTTTTTGAACCGCTCACCTGTCTCGTACATTGCAGTTGTTACCGCTTGAAGCCAGGTCTTCCTTGTTGCCCCACGCCACCCTCTGACATGCCCTCTTCTCGACACAATCCGAAATGCCCATAGCGGCATCAACGATACGATTTCCACTTTATAGCTCTGTAGGCTCAGAAGTCCGCGCTTTCAGGCACAGGGCAGAAACGCAACCTTCAGGCTTGCCAATTTTGTTAGACTTCAGCCATTTTGCACCACTCGTTTCATCACCGCCGGCCATTAATGAGTGTTTCATAGGCTCCCGGTAATGATTGAGACTCGTATCCTGCACAAAGCACTGATAACATCATAAGCCCTATGTACTCCGTATTGGGGCACTTTCGTCTCAATTTCAGTAACGAACATCAGTCACTGGTGTTAGTTGGTAAATTCGTCCTGGTACTAGTAGAGATACGATTGATCAGTTGCTAGTTAGCCTAAGACTAGACTGATGCTTAGTCAGTTAGTAACGGAAGGCAATTCGGGACGGCTCCACCAAATTTTGGTACCGCGGCCAGAAATCTAGTTACAGCAACGGCCATACAAACAGGCCCTTATATATACATTGTGGCCAGCAACAGCTTCGCCCTCACGAACCGACAGGGACGGAGATTCAGCTCCTTCGAGAACAACCCCCGTACCTAGTATATGGAATACACGGAGATGCATCTCGGAAAGATGAGCGCGTGCTCAAACCGGAGGCCTGTGAAAATTGCACTAGCATAACTCCTGATATAAGCCAATATGAGATGAGGTGCCGGAATGTCCAGATGTACGGAGTACAAATAGTGCAAAGGGCCAACCCCTTTGACCAGTCCCGCTAGTGACCATTCCCAAATGATTTTAAAGTTCGTCCTTCGTATATTTTAATCAAGGCCGTTGTGTCCGCTAACGTCGATTTGAACAGCAAGGCTGAAATCCCAGAATTCTGCAGCTGTCCCAAATCGACATTAATAAAGATTGGGCCCCAAGGGGCCCAGGCTCTTGCCCCTCTCTTATTACGCAGTTCAATCTATACGTCCAGGAAAATCGCGAAAATTTAAGGCTGAATTCGAAGGAGCGCGTCGCCGAGCTCTGCTTGCTGTCTGCAGACGACCCCTCCTCATTCTGGACAAGCAGAAGAATGATGGAAATTTGAACTGTCTCCTCGTCCCTGGAATCCTGGTATCGTCGTTCATACCTACTTCGTACTTTGTCGATTTCCGGAGAAAATGCTCGTTTTCTTCGTTACCTGTGTTGCACTTCTTGTGCCAATCCTTGTTCACGGCTTATCGCCTATTTCGGTCAAGGGCACCAAGTTATACGATGAAGACGGCGCGCAATTTTTTGTCAAAGGTATTGATCCATATTATCGAGTTTTGGTTCCGGACCTCACATAGCCAGGTGTTGCCTACAGTCGCTCGGCATCGGCAGCGATCGATGTTTTGGCTGACACAAGTCAATGCCAAATCGATGCGGGTCTTATGAAAGACCTTGGTGTCAACACTGTTAGAGTCTACTACGTCGACCCTAGAAACGACCATGATGGATGTATGCGGGCTTTTGAAAGTCAGGGCATCTACGTGTGGGTTGATGTGACGACTCCAACGCATAGTTTCAACAGGGTACGTATCGGATAATATAGGTTGATACTTTTCTCATCCACTCCAGGTCAATCCCGAATGGACTCAGGATATGTACGACTGGTTCACTGGAGTTGTCGATGCATTTGCGGGATACGACAACCTTTTATCTCTGACAGTTGGGAATGAAGTGCTCAACGATGAGGGTGAGCATGCCCCCCTTGGCACAACCAGCGTGGTCCTGCTAACCCATGGCCTCCAGGGGACACGACATTGTCGGCAATATTCGTCAAAGCAGCGATTCGCGATGTTAAAGCATTTCGAGACGCTCGAGGATATCGCCGAATCCCGATTTCGTATTCCGCTGCCGATTTCAAAAGCATCCGCGTGCTCACGGCGGAATACCTGGCATGTGGTAACGAAGAAGACGCTGTCGAGATGTACGGCATGAACATTTACTCATGGTGTGGCAATTCCAGCTACTACGAATCCGGGTTCGACACTCTCTATACTGACTTTCAGGATCTGAACATCCCCATTCTCTTCTCGGAAACGGGATGCAATGCAGTCTCACCAAGAGACTTCGCTGAGGTAGCTACGATGCTCGGATCCGTGTTCCCGGCAACCTTCTCCGGCGTGGTGGTTTATGAATGGACGCAGGAGGCCAACGATTACGGGCTGGTGGAGTATTCAGACTCGGAGGATGGTGGCTTTCCAACCACTCTCAGCGATTACAACGCGCTGCAGACAGTCTTCCAGGGTGCCAGTCCCGTGGGAACTTCAAGGACAGACTACACGCCTTCGAACAGCGCTCCGGTGTGTCCGACATCCAACTCGGACTGGATGGCTGGGGGCAGCGATACCCTGCCAACTATCGACCGTCTGGCTGAGGTCACCCCTCGAACGACGTATACAACGACAGATGCCACAAGCACGGGCAACGGCACAGACACCGACACAGCAGCCTCGACTGGCGGTGCCTCACCAACGAACACAGCAGCAGCAGCAGCAGGCACTTCATCCACCGACCCAAGCCGCGACGGCAATACAAGCACCCTATCAACAGGCGCCACAGCAGGCATCGCAGTCGCGGGGGCAGCCGTTGCCATCCTCGCAGTCTGCGGTATTTTCTTCGTTCTCCGCCGACGCCGAGCCGCACGACAAGCTTCCGAGAAAGCCTCAGCTTCAGCTTCAACCTCTTCCTCTTCAAACTCGACAGGCGCCGCAGACGACGCGGAGCATGGCAAGCCAGAACTACACGGCCAATCAGTGGGGAATATTGTGCCCAAGCAGGAGCTCGAGGGCGCGCACACGTCCGCGTATGCCGCGCCAACCGGCACCGCAAAGGCTACTGCTGGTGGGGCCGTCTATGAAGTTGATGCCCAGCAACGCATGCGGCAGTCGAGGCTGGCCGAGATGCACGGGAGCATGCCTGCGGTTCATGAGATGCACTCTAATAGATGAGAAGATGAAGCTGGCTGGCAGATATATAGATAGATAGATAGATCGACAGACAGATATAATCCAATGCGATGCGACTTTCACCTCCCCTTGTTGTTAATACATGACTCTGTCATGGAGCTTATCACGGTACCGGGTAAAGGTGTGAAGGCTACGTATTCCTAGATACCCGGACTGGGAAATTCACGATGCTTTCACCCTTCTGGTATTGATCAACTCTCACCACCACTGGACCGCTTGGTAAAAATTGCTGAGGACCGTTCATTGACTGCTAGATGACGCGGCGACACGGACCAACAAGGACTATGGAAGAGGAGGAGGAGGAGATGAGTTTGGACGTGAGTCCAGTTCAGAGGGCCCGGGCGGACAACGCAAATATCGGCGGATCAAGACAACAACATTTTCATTTTTTTCAATACCTCGAATCTCTCGAAATCATGGTGTAAATACCGGCATTTTCTAGCTAGCAGAATGCCACAAACTGAGTATACAGCGACTTGTTCTCTGACGAAAGTCGTCCTGGTAGTACAGATTCACTCCTCCTCCTCTTCTTCCTCGTCCTGTTCTTCTTCTTAGTACCAAAAAAGCGCAAGCCCTTTCAAACTATACTGCTCACACGACTCCTCTCGCTCATTTCCCTGCCGCTCTCGGCCGCGCCACCCGTCTGCGTTTGCTTAGCCTTGCCTCTCCCGCTGCCGGCCTTCATCCTCCACTCCTGCATCACATTCCCACCGCGCACCTTCACAACATCCAACAACCCCTTGAATTTCCCGGTGACACCCGCCGACGTGGCGCCGCCACCCGCACCCGCGCCCTCACGTTCCGCCTTAACGCGAGCATTGTTCACGGCATCCCGCCGCATGCGGGACTGCGTAATGCGCCGCGCACCACTCAATCCCAGAGTCCAGTTGCGCTCTCCCAACGCGCGATTCTCGCCGTCGAAGAAACAGTACTTGACGGGGAAATAGCTGGTGATGCAGAAACAGGCCCACGCAAAAGCAGAAAATGCCACGCCTGCGCGTGCGTTGTGGCAGATCGTGCCGGCGCAGACGGTGATCGAGCTTAGGTACACGGCGCCGGCGACGAAGCCGGCGAACCAGAAGACCGTGGTGAGGAGCTCGACGGCCAGGGAGGCGTAGCGGTTGATGTACTTGGGGAAATATGTTGGCGTGAAGGTGGTGTAAGGGATGCTGAGGAGGATGGTGAACGTGGCGGTGAAGACGAGGAAGGTGAGGTAGGCTGGAGGCCTGCCGGAGAATTGGTGGGTGTTGAAGAAATGGATCACGGAGGCGTTGAGCGCGAGCGAGAGGAGAGCGAAGAGCGCTTGGAGGAGGCGAGTTATGCTTATTAGGTCGAGTTTAGGAGTCATCATGTTGATTGACACTTGTTGGACGTTTGATGGGAGAGGTTGCTATATTGAGTAGGTTGGTGTGTTGACGGCCCAGCTGTCAACTTGTGATCTTCACAATACATGTAAATGCGGCGGTCTTCCACTGACTGATTTACCGATGTGGTCTATCGTGTCCGAGACGATCCCGTGCTGATAACTGCCCTGGTTTCTTGCTCACTGAGCGATGAGACTTTCAAAGCCAAATTAGAAAGGAATGATTAATACTCAGATCAAGGAAATGACGACAATAAGGCTCCTGGCCGGCAAGATCTATGTCTCACCTTGCAAAATGTCTATCACAAAAGACTGCTGGCGGAACGCGACAAGTTAAGAGAGAGACAAGCCTGCTTGCTTCCCGGTGTACGAGACAAATCAACACAACAGCGCGGTATTTCAACAGTAAAGGAGGACATGTGAGAGTTCCATGTTATCCTACACGCGTTACACGATCTCAAATTGCAGCTTCACTTCTCCTCACCTCAATAACGGAACTCTTTGTGTAAGTAATTGAGATCTGAAACAGCCTGGTCTGATACGCGTCCACGTGTATGGGCAAAGGTTTACACGATGTGTGGAGATCGGCTAAGAACCGAGAATAGGTGAAACAGTTCTCAGTGTTTGTTCACATCATCGAAAAGCATAGGAAAAGCGATGTTTCAAGATGAGTTGTTGTGCGACAATGGTGGAAGGGAAGAACAGTAGTTCGTAGCCAATCAAGGCGACCAGTGGAATGGTTCTGAAACGATGTTTGAGCCTGTAAAAGCAAGTTAGGCGAGTCCACCTGTTAGAAGATTTGTTTCCATCTTCCAAACGTGTACGGGAGATTCCTTTTGTACATCTTATGCACATCGGAGTTTCGGTCGTTTTCGGCACGATAGATTCCATTCTCTCTGAAGGGATTCGATAGAACCTTCCAAAAATGCATCATGGGCTTATCGAAGGCGCATCCTGCCTATGAACCGCACCCGCTTCGATACCTGCGTTTCGCCCTCGCTTTCTTGTCTCAAATAAACTTCCACCAACATACAAGAATGTTGGAACACACATAACAGCACACAGCAGCGCAAAGCTCCAACCCATGACGCTCCATCCCGCTGCTTGCTTGACGCCACCCGCCCAATAGCTTCCCACTAACGAACCCAAGGCCCAGGAGGTGTTAAAGAACGAATAGGATTGTGCATAGGCCCCTCCCTTGCCCATCGAGCCAGGCCTCTTCTTTTCCTTTTCTGCACAAATATAGGTAAACTCGGCCATGACACCCGCCAAAGTGAGGTGGACACCAAAACCTATGATGGACAGCAACGAAGCAAGAAGAACTTTCTGACCGATAGAGTTGTGGGTCACGAATCTCAAACAGATCCAAGGCGGAATGCACATCGCCAGCCCGGCACCGGTGAACCATCGTGGACCATATTTATCAATGAAATGACCATAGATTGGTTGCCCGAAAGCTGGGGCCAGTAACGCTATGAAAATAAGACCTGCGCCAATTGATGACCAGTGAAAAGTGTCTTCGACAAACAGTGGCAACGTGACATCGAATGCCGTTAAGATAACTGCGTCGGTGGTGGCTGCCCAGAAAGTTGCTTGCATCCGGCGAGATTTGAGGAGTACAAGCATCGGTGGCACCATCTTGGGCCCGGTATTTTCCTCACTTGGGCATGAGTGTGTTTGCTGAGCCTCTGGGTCAGGAACTTGCACATTTACCGTAACGCAAATGTTGTCCTTTCCTTGTGCTTCAAGCTGCATCGGGGCAGTTTCCAATTCAGATAACCATCTTTTCGCTACCTTCTTCTCAATCAAGAGTAAGCGAAGCACAATGTCCAAGGCAATCATCCCAAAAGCCATAGAGAAGACAGCATAATATCCAGCCTTGTGGTATACAATTCCACCCAGGGTGGGTGCAAGAAGCGCTGCGCTGGAATAAGCCAAACCCATGTATCCCATGGTTTGTCCCACATTCTCTTTGCCGACGGTGTCGGCTAGGAGTGCTAGTCCAACGGTCCATACAATCCCTGCTGAAGAACCTTGAAGGAAGCGCCCGACCACGAGCAGAGGCAAACTGCGAGCTAGACAGAGCATTACTGTCGCTCCTGTAAGCATGTTAGCAATGCAGAATTGTTGCATTGTTGTACGCTCATGGGGCGTATACAACCAGCTGACCAGGCGGAATATGGGGACTCAACAACGGCCGTTCACTATTCACACCTCATCATCGATGGAATCAAGACTTACCACCGAGGCCAACCATTCCTCCGAGCAAGATGGCCCTCCGGTCGTCGATCCTGTCACTCAACCAGCCGAAAACAGGTGCAGTGATTATCACCGCAGCGCCATACACCGACAAAAGTACCGAAAGCCAGTGTTGTACGTTTTCAGGAGCGATGCCGATGCGGTCGACGAGTGAGAATGGGAACACAGGAACAACGATAACGTAGAGGAAAATGTCCGTGAACACGGCGGTCGCGACTGTCGACATGATGAACCACGTCGAAGATCGCAGCTCGAGCAGCCATGGGCGACGTGGTGACGTCCCTTGGCCAATAGGCATACGGTCTTGTAAGAAACGAAGCACCATGACAGCGATATCTAGCAGGAGCCTAACTGTCAGAGTCAGGAATTCAATAGTGTCGCAGGGATTGTGCGTGTCGTCAAACACTGGCAGTAGACCGGTCTCAAAGGGCGGCAGAAGCCATCTTCAGGATCGTAAGTCGATGACCTTGTAGGAGGCCGCGGGCCACGAAATGCCTCCGTGCTTGAAAATTTTACAGATCGGTAGCTTTGGTTCTATCGTCGTTCGGCTTAGCTGAACCTCGACATTCCAATGCCTTTTCTGTCGACTATCTTATATGAAAAACTTAGCGATTGTGCACTTACTTGCACGGTCGGGTCATGTGCTGGGCTTCTTGCGTTCCAGATGCAGTGCCGTCACGACTTTTGACCGAGTTTCTCCACTTTCCCGATTTTTGCAAATTTAATTCGCATTCGGCTAGACGGCCGAGGCAAAGGATCGTTGGCTTCAAGAGTCTAGACCGCTGGAATGAACGAGTTGGCAAATATTTGTGTTTGGTATACTCTTGAAATGTATAATTTCGTTAATTCTGTATAGAATGGGCATCTCCAAATCTCACACGCTCTTTGTAACGTACTCCACCGGCCCAACGTAATGGAATCTCGCTCGGAAGATGTAGTACAACGCGCCAATGGCCAGGACCGACGTGAACGCCACGCTAGCCCAATTCATGGTTTGAGGTGTCGGATTCTTCATCAACGGGAAGTAGCTCATCACCCACACCAGCGCCAGGAAGGCCAACGAAACCGCGTTGACAGGCAGCCCCCACGATCCAAGGCTGAATGGCGATGGTAGCAATGCCTGTTTCCTCAGCCGCCGGAGCGTCACGCAGGAGATCGATATCCAGTACGAAGCCAGGAGTGCGCCGATGCCGAGAGAATTGATCTGGTTGTACGCGACCGTCGAGCCGATGTTGATCAGCGAGAGAATTGTCGTGAATCCGGCTGTGAAGAGAACCGCTGTGATTGTGATGTAAATGTTAGCTAACAGCGCCCGATTTTCGCTCTGGCCTAAAAAAAACAAAAGATGGGGCGAGAGAGAAACTTGCCGTTCAGTGGGATTTCCAGGCGCGGCTGCACCGTCGCGAACCACTTGTGGAATGGCACGCCGCCATCCCGTGCAAAGGCCCATAGCTGACGGGAGGCGGTTGCCATGTTCGTCATTGCGTTGGCTGCGGCGGAGAGCGTTAGGATCAGAGTCATGGCTGTCGCGCCGCCTTTGGATCCTGTCGCGTTGTAGAAGACCTGAATGAAAGGGAAGCCGGTCGGTGTCGCAACGACGGACTCAAGGTCTCCGAGCGTGTAAACGAAGGTCCTGCTCAGGGGGTCAGCCTGCTTTTCTGGGTTTGTGCGAATTCAGCCACGGGGCCGGGGGGTCGGTACACGAGCATGATGAAGCCCAGAGCTCCGTTGAGCCCTGTCGACCATATCATTGTCTTGGGCAGTGTTTTGGACGCATCTTTCAATTCCTCCGCCATATGTACGGCAGCATCCGCACCCAGAAGGGTTGTGACTGGGGTGACGAGTCCAACGAGTGTTGCTAAGCCAGCTAAGAAACGGGTCAATTCAGTGCTGTTCCCCTTCTGTTAACCAAAAATCCACTTACTCGAACCCCAGCCACCCAGGTCTTCGAATTTGGTCCAGATTTCATGCGAGTTGCCCTTCGGACCCAACACCCACAGAGGCACGAGTATGGCCACGAACCCGCCCAGATGCAAAATCAAGGTAAGACCTTCGACAAGAGGAAGATGCCGAGCAAGCAGCGTATTGAAGATGGAGACGAAACAAACCATCGCGATCGTAAGGAGAGTGCCGCGCCATCGCTCGTAGACGTAGCTGTCGTTGTTGAGAACGATGAGTCCTTGGATTTGGGTCGCTGCAAGGAAACATCCGATGGCACAGCCAGACTGCCATCCCAAGGTACAAAGCCAGCCAATGAAGTATGACAGAACCTTCTGGTGTGAGCGGGGTGCAAATTCAGAGATCCAATGATACTGTCCACCTGGGCAACCAGGTCAGCATAAGCCATTTCTTCTCCCAGACTGTAAATCCAGCCTTTCTTCATACCTGCTGTTGGGGCCATGGACGCCATTTCTGCCATCGAGACGTTGACGCAGATATAGCAGAAGACAGTGACGATATACATATAAAGCATGCCTGCCGTGCCACCATTTGGTAACGCGAATGCCACGGATCTACACTTTTTGCATAAGCAACAACAAATCTCTCATCTCCTCTCCTCTCATTCCCTCGAGGCGAGACTCACGAAAGCAACACCTGCCATGTGCTCATCAGAATCATGGCAAACCCAAAGATCGATACAAAGCCGAAGTTTCGCTGCGTTTCAGTTCTGACATTAGCAATCCAATCCCTTTAATCAACCTCTGGAGGTTGTGGTGAAGGTGAGGCTCCCTCACCCTTAGCTGCTGTTCCCTACCCAAGCGCTTCATGTCCTCGGCATCTCCAGCTGTGCCAGCTTTTTCCCGCACGACTTCCTCCGCCGCGATGTCCATATTCTGGCTGGACGTTGTAACGCCCTGTACCTTGTCCATTATTGAAGAATGTGGTCAATCAATTTCCAGTACGCTTGAAGGGGAAAGTAAAACTGCGATAAATGAAAGCAAGCATACAAAGGGTCTTCCTGATACTAGCTGAAGAATAGTCGAGTTGCTCCAGAAAGCGCAGCAGAACAGGAAAATAAAATTTCCGATTGACAAAAAGCAATAACGAAGGGCTCGGCTCTAAGGACTCGCGGAGACAAAGTGCTGAAAATGGTTGAGCCCGCCGTCGTAGAAAAAGGTCCTGAAGGTTTTGCATACACTAAAAGGAGCCACGAGGAGCACGCGCACTCACGCGCTACGGGTAAGTTTGGTAGGTAGTATGCTGTCGACAGCGACTAAGGTAATTGATGCAGTTAACCTTAATATCGCTTGGGGGATACTGAGACTAATACTTCGTACTTCGTGTTTGGCACCGATAAGGGTTAACTTTCGCCATCTCAATACGAAGTACACATTAATCAATCTGTTCGAGACTAGCTTTCCTTATCTCTTGTATAAATGAATTTGAATTTAATGTCCAAAAGTCTAGCGTGCGGCGGGGGACCCGACCCGCCGTGCGGGGATCGGGCCGACTTTGGCCACCCTCGTCAAGTTCTCTGTGTCCTTTTACATAGGAAGCATGTGCACTGGCGTACCCTGGCCAATAGACTATCTAGTGGCGGCTGCTTTATAGAGAGAGAGAGAGAGAGCACGCTGGACCGATTGTCAGATCCGTCCTTTAACAGCTCAGGGTGCTTCCTGAAGTGTGTATCAATTTGGTCCGCTCTCTGTAGTGTTAACCAGTACCTCAGCATCCTTCACCTTGTGGATAGGGCCATCTTCGATGTGAGGAGTAGCTACTTTTACTAGTGAGTAGTGACCATGTTATAGACAGAAATTTATGTGGATGGTGAAATAGTGTTCACGAACAGCACGCACAGGCTTTGATAGAATAGATGCGTATTCACATTCTATACCTTGTCTGTGTCCGGTGGCTCGCAACTGAGCTCTAAATACTTCGTAGGTGCACCTGCCTCCGAGTGCGTGCGGGACAACTGCATTCCCGTCTCGTATCGCTCTAGCAACAGATCAATCCAGCTGTCAAACTCGCGATTGTCGGCTGGTGAAATCTCAGCCGAGTCCTCAACCACTTCGACCCGAAAGAAGTCGTGATTTCGACAGGCAGGAGCAGAGCGAACACCCTCGTCGCTATACCTTGACATACAGCCCACGCACAAGTCAGTGTCGATGCACTGTTTGCAAATGTACACGCCCGTGTCCACATTGACGACTCGGTCGCAGGAGTCGCAAGCGAGACCGCACAAGCCACCGGGGACCCGCCTTCTGTTTCTGACAGAGTATCGAAAAGCCAACTGGGCGTGGTCTTCATCCCCCACGCCGAGCAATGCTCGACCAAGCAGGGCAACAAGGTCACGGTTGAGGCTGCTCCAGTTCTTGACAACCCGAATCAAGCCAACGACGCTGGGCTCTGCCGCCTGTTGGGTTACCACGTTAATCCAGACATCTCTGTGCAGGGCGACAGCAAGATCGACAATTGCAGATAATGGTGGAGCCTTGGTAGAATTAACGGCACGCTGGAATTCAGACAAAGCTCGCACGTGCATCCGCTGAGCCAGTCTCGGTTTCTGCTGTCGAGCGTACAACGGGCTTAGTGCGTTGACAGTACGGAGAGTCGAGGTATGACAAGGTCCTAGTGATTTCTCTCTCCCAGCCAATACTTGCAAGAGGAGCTCCTCGGCCTGATCCAACTTACCCAGCCTAGCATATATGGAACTCAGCGAATTAGCTAACTGGAGAGACAAGCTATGCTCGAACCCCAGTGCTCTCTTGCTTCGGGCTAGTGCTTCCAAGAGTAGCTGCTCGGCTTGGTCTAACTTACCTTGACCAATACACATGAAACTCAGCGAATTAGCTAATTCAAGGGATAAGCTGTGCTCGACCCCTAGCGCTCTCTGACTTCTCTCTAGTGTTTGCAAGAGTAGCTGCTCAGCCTTGTCTGCTTCACCGCGGTCACGGTATATCGTGCTGAGGTTATGACTTGTTTCGATGGTGACAGGGTGATCACACCCCAGTGCTATCTCGCTCTTAGCTAATACTTGCCGGAACATCTGCTCGGCCTTTTCAAGCTCACCAGAGTCCTGGTATAAAAGGCCGAGGCTATTGATCGTATTGAGAGTAGAGGTGTCATAGGGACCTCGTGCTTTCTCACATCCATCTAGGATGCGCAGGTACATTTTTTGGGCAGCTAGAAGCTGTCCTTGCATTGCTAGGAGATGCGCAATCCAATCTCCAGCCTCAAGGCGCCTTGTAATCCCATGGTGCAGCTCACGATCATTCTCGAAGCCACGATTTGTTAGTCGAATGGCATGACGACTGACTCGAGCGTATCGAAGCTGGTCGAGATTGTGCCAATCATTCTTGTCAAGACTACCATACACACAGTCGAATACATACCAGTACAGCTGGCCGTCAACTACCCGATTGAGTTGTCCCAATGTCCAGTCGTGTACACAATTGTGCATACTGTAGGAGTGGCCTGTGGGTTGTGTATCAACTAGACCATAGTCGACCAGAGTCATCATGATACTCTCGAATGTGAGGCGGTCGGCGAGTGCAGTTTGCAGCCACCCCGGTAGATCTTCATTCTCGACCGCGCAAAGTAGCTCGTACCATATCTCTTGGTTGTCAAAATATGCTAACAGTTTCAACATGTGAGCTGCATCGGGGTCATCTGCCTCGAGTCGGCTGTACGATAAGTTCCAGGTTGTATACAATGTGCGGTCTTGGTACTCTTTCAGTCGTATAGGTCGGCGTGGATCGATATTCCACCGGCGATCATACTCCTGGAGATATTCATGGAACGAGAGTGTGCTTCTCCGGAGATAGGCGCCAGCAGTAGCCAATGCCAGGGGAAATCCATGCATCCGTTCTGCTAAGCGTCGCGCGTCGAGATCTATCTATGATGTTAGCGGAACGACCTTGCCTCATCAAAAGCGCGGGCAGGCTTGCCAGAGTCTGTATTGCCACGCCCCGAACGACTTTGCAAAATGTCCACACTGTCCTCCAGTCTCGTGAGAGGCTGGATGTGTACCACTTGCCCCTTCACCAGGCTAGGGAGTCGCGTGGTGATGATAATGGACCCATGACCAGCGTAGGGACAGTATTGCTCGATGTCGAATTCGTCAGGTTCGTCGTAGTTGTCGAAAATGAGGAGCCATTGCGCATTATGCACATCCGCTAGCCAATCAAGTGTCCGTGTTAGAGCTTGCTCATCGTTCAACGTCTCAAATTGCGACGCGGTGAGCACACGTTGTCCCAGCAAACGAAGACTGGCTTTCATCGTGCGCTCGGATGTCGCATTGAACCAGAAGACCGACGTATATCCTGCTCGATGTCGTTGAGCATAAGTCAGGGCTAGCTGTGTCTTTCCGATGCCACCGACGCCTCCTAGCACCAGTCGCCGCTGTTCACCACAATTTTCTCCAGGCCGTAAAGTCTGCTGCATTGTTTCGAGATCTTCTGCTCGTCCTACGAAATAGCTTTGCTCCATCAAAGGCGCCGTGCTCAAGCAAAGGCCATAATGTGTGATTTTATTCGGCACTTGATGCGAGCTTGCCGGCGGTCCATAGTTGTAGACATCGCCCTGGTGAATGTAAGATTGGAAAGCTGAAACATCCGCGAACTGGTGACCGCTGGGTGGTGCTATTGATGGCACAGCAAGTTCAACCATCTTCGCGATGAAGTGCAGTCACGAGCTCAATGCGGCACATTGCAGCATTCGAAGAAGCAAAGACGACAATCAAGTTACCGTGTAGTTACAGGTTGATGCTTCACATGCATACATGTTTTAGAATGAACACGCTTAATGTTGCTCTAACGTCGCGCTAAAATTATCACTTCGGGAGGACTTTGCTGAAATATTAAGCCTAGGGTAGAGCCTCGGACCGCTGGATTCAAATTATTAATATTTCTCGAGGTTCAAGGTCAAGTATATTTAGGTAGGCTAGGTAGTATCAGATCGTCTTATTACTATTACTATTACTTATAACATCTCCCATACCTCCTCCTATCCCGACTCGGACTCAGACTCAGACTCTTTCAAGTTCGAGTTCAGGTTCGTTGCCCTCACGACCCACAACGGATCGGTCATGAAGCCGGCTTCCTTCACAACTTCCACAATCTCAATGCGCCTCCACCCAGCCCAATGCAGATAATCCCCGACCATGTGCAGTCTCTGCTGGCTGTCTCCGAGCCTCAACCAGCGTCCGACGACCTTTGTCGGGAAACACCGATTGCTGATCGCGAGATGGATCGTGGCGCCCTCCTTGGTCAGCTGGCGTATCCGCGATAACACCGCCACGGGACGCGTGAGGTAGTCGATGCTGACTGTGCAGGTGCTGGCATCTAACAGGCACGATAATGACGACGACAACGACAACAATGATGATGATGGTTCAAGACCAGGCAACTTCAGCTCAGGATCGGCGTTCAGATCCTGCACGGCATACCTCCACAGCACGGGATTGGCGCGCAGCTCAGCCTCGTTCATGCCCGTTCCCAGCACTACCAGCTCCCCATCCTTCTGCTCGTGCTCTACATTCTCCGCCGCAGCAGCACCTGGAATCTGCAAGGATCCGTTCTCTCGAAACTCAGCCCGCTTCCTCGCAGCCTGAAACACGGCCGGCGGGAAATGACTGACCCAACTGCTGCAGAAATCCAGTACCAGGCCTCGCCGCGGCAACTCCCGGTCATAGTACGCCTTCAAGTGGATGATGGCGTTGTCGTCGATGTGCGTTACGAATCGGGGCGGTGCGTAGAAGGCCGCGTCGTTGCCGGGGTCCATGGGAGTCAAGTCCGCGGCACTGTAAGGGAAGGGGCCGGACGGATTGGCTGGACTGTATGAGCGGACGGATGGCGTCGAGCCCATTTTTGTGGTGGTGGTGGTGGTGGTGGTTGCGCCAAATGCTACGCCTGAGAAGGGCGAGAGGGAACGCACGGCTGATGGCAGGGTTCGAGGGAAGAGGAGTCTAAACATCGAGCTGGGAGTCAGCGTACACCAGCGGGGGGTTAGGAACGGCGGCGCCCCACGGTTCGAGGGATCGTGAGCCTAGTGCGCGTTCACTTCTTGATGATGAGGAGGAGATTGTGTCATTACCACCTAGGAACGAAAGTATCAAGGATGAAGGAAAATGGCCAGTGTAGCGTGCTTCGCCCATTGTATATGTATGTATGTACTTTCGTAAACTCTTGCAGTCGGTGACTAAATGATGACGCAAAAGACTCCGTGATTGGTCGAGAGTATGTACAGTACTGCGCTTGTTGATCCCCCGGCCTTCTTCGGTTGAACCCGTTCCCGTTTCATCCACTTTGTGCAAACTCCGAATCGGTTTCTGAGTTTTGTCTTTTCAACGTTCCACTTTGTCCAGAGCACTGCAGTGCAGTCATCACCTATTCTCTTGATACGATCTCCGTCGGAAGGCCTCTGATCCCAGAACGCTCTGCCTGGCTGAGCTTAAGACCCATGTACTTCTCCAAAGCTTCAATCCTGTCTGCTTCCGTCTTGATCTCCGCAAGCGACTTGCTTTCTGCAAACCTCCGTTCCTTCATGTCGGTATTGAATAGAGTGATATCACCGACCATCACGTCTCCTTCTCCTTCCATCAAAAACTTGATGCACGCGACGTTCTGGACGAAGAAACTGTGCCGAGACGTACGCACCATCCAACTCATCATATCGTAGTCTGCTGGGAAGAATTCCGTCTCCGAGAAGCAGTAGGTCGGAATCCATGGCATGGAAGTGTCGTTTGCGGCGGCGTATTTGATGCTGTAAATCCATTGCTGTTGTTCCGGGTTGCGGTGGGTGTTGTGTGCCGTGAAGCCGCGCCGCAGACGCATGCTTGTTGCAGGCTGATCTGGATGGCCCGTGTTGAGAGCGACGAACTCGTTCTCGAGCGGAACGGGGAACGTCGGGCCCGTCGAACCGAAGCCGACGTCGATGAAGTACTTTCTGTTGTTGGGGAGGGTGATGATGTTGACGTGATGGTTGTAGCTGCCGTACTCGACGTCGTCCGGCAAGGGAGCACTGCTAGTGCCGTGGAATAGAACGTTACTTACGCGGCCGCCGGTGCTCATGACGTTGACGCCAAGGGTCCGCAAGACGCAGGCGAAGAACGCGTTGTTCTGCATGCAGTAGCCTCCGCGGCCGGAGTTGCGCTCGACGATCTTGTGGAAAAGGTGGTCATGGTCGAGGGATGTGCCGTGGACGGGAGAATAGTGCAGATCGAGGTTTTCAAAGGGCACGGCGCACAGTTGATAGCGGATAAGGGTGGTGAGGAACGACAACTGGCTCTCTGAGTCACGGTTTTGGAGTTCTGCTTTGGTGCAGCGATGTGACACGGGGAGTTTGATATATTCAAAGTATTGCTGAAGCTGTTCCTGGGTATAAGTCGGTCGAGATGTTGGATCTGGAGACATTTTTGTCATGGTATTCCGGCTGTTGCTGCTCGTGGTCTTTGCAAGCTCTATGCCTTGTCTCAAAACACCAAGGGAGTCCTTACGATGCGGCAAGGTGATGTATGCTGCAAGATGATATGGGCAAGGTGGTGGGTACTTATAGTCAACTGCTATCGAAGACTCCGAAGAGATTCGAGGTTGGCGGGCACCAGAGCCAAGAAAAATAATTATTAATTTCATACCTCACACCCCACATCCACCTGAAGCGAGTACGTGATTATTCCAAATAATCGATTCGGTGTTCTCGAGAGGTTCACTATATTTCCCAAACAAGTAAGTCTGTGGCAAAACCGTATTTGGTCAAGTAAAGTCTTTTCCCCACGCTAGGTAGTAGGGGCCGAGAGAACACTGTACAGATCGTTTGCTGACACAAATAAAAGAGGAGTCCTGAGGCGGCAGCAGAGTGCCTGGTTAGAGTCTTGCCCCATCAAATGTACAAGGTATTCGTCGTGCTCGTTAAATCGCTGCAGAATCTCATAATCGAGGAGGCGGTAAAAGGGTGTTGCACCGCGCGGAGCAGTCAGCCGATGTTGAATTTCGCCGTTTCAGGCAAGTCTGCAGAGCGGTAGATAGGAAGAGCGTAGCATCGTTTGGCTATATTTGGGCTCTCCTTCATTTCTTCCCACGCATATCCGAAGCACCTTCTCGCTTCTGTCCAGCCAGATAACCAGCCAGATCGAATCCTTCTGCACCTCCCCCACCAGATGGAGACTGACCAGTCATAGCACGGTTGATGGCAGCGGTTGGTCCCTTCTTCTGCATCTCTTCATATTCGGCTCGCATTTCAGGATCCATGTTCTCCATCAGCTTGGGCATGCCAAATGTGAACGCAAGTGCAACGATGGCGAGTAATATCATAGGATTTTTCAGCAGTGACATGGGCGAAAACCCAGGGCGGGTCTCGTAGAAGTCTTTCTGTCCCAGAGCGCGGGGGACAATGGTCAGGGATGCTTGCGGACGAACCGACTGGCCGGTGGACGAAGAAGAGTCTGGCTGAGACGGCACAAGGTTGGGGCCGGTGTCGGACCACTGCGTGCCTGGATATAGTTGTGCTGCGAAGGTGATCAACGTTGGGGTTTCTTCCTGACCGTCGACTTTTTTGGACGAGGCATCTGGTTTCGTGTCGATTCGGTACGAGGCGAAGATATAATCTTTGGAGTAGATGCTCAACAAATGCGAACCAACACTCGAGATGGAATCGAAAACAACTGTGTTGTCTTTCCGAAGAGGCGCCCGTAGAATCACGCCGTCCGGAGCAGTGATAGTGGCATGGGTGGACGGTGGCAGAGAATTGGGATTGCTCAGCACATTTGATGCTTGTATCTTCACTTGGATTTCCGCGCTATCGGCGATCAAACAGAACAGAGATATAGCAAAGGTAAGGAAAGCGCCGAGGGACATCATCTTCAACAAGGAGGGGAGGCCGCACGTTTGCTTCAAGAAAAGCCTACCTCATACAGTCGTGGAGAAGACTTCCTAGGTACCTGGTTGCGCAGGCCTTCAATCTATCGAAATTGTGGTGTGACTAGATTAGGCAGGTCGGCCGGTGTCCACCAAGGGGACCCCACGTCACTGCTGTTTATGCACACCATTGAACGGCCTCACAGAAAGTCTGGCTGCGCTGCTATGCGTGCTTCTAAAGGATTGTAGCTGATCAGCTGGAGGCATGCTATTCAAAGGCTATTTTTGCTATTTCAATCCATGCCACTGCTCTCTGGCATTGTTGTGGGCTGCACAAGACCTTTTTGTGCTGCAACTATACCACGAACTCAATGATATCCTCACAATTCGCCCCCTCTCATGGCGGCTGGCTCGTCCTTTACTCAAGAGCACGCCTTGGCACGATCCGTCGTATATCGTGTTTCGCGCCACCTAGGCCAATCTTCACATCGATGGCACTCTTTGGTGGCTCATTCTCTTTGCGCTTCTCTGAAGCTAGGTACGAGCTTGCATTGACCATTCGTCGCTTGCTGTCGATTTTTTCAGACCTCTTGGCCAATTTGCTTTGTTTCTTACCAACCACATCGTTCCATGGTTGATCACTCTTCGTGCTGTCAGGCGCTGGGATTGGAGGGGGCAGTTCCAGCTGAGCAACTGACTTTGTGTGGCAAAGAGTGGACTGTTTGGTTTCGCCCTTCGTTCTTGCTTTTTGTTTCTTCTTGTGCTTCTTCTTCTGTATTGCGTTCGGCTGAGGCGGCTCAGCGTCAGCCTTGAATTGGCTATGTGTGGTATCTACTGTATGTTCGCGTTTGACGATTTCTTGCTGCGTACAAATTGTAGAGGGAGGGTCTTGACTTTTCGCGCTAGACTTAGTTTTCCCAGGCTCTATAGGCTGCGTCGTCTCCTCGTGGACAAGCTCATCGTCATCAGGTAGATGCTTAGATATTGTCGACTTGTTGACATGCATATATGTTTGCGTTTCATCGGTCTTGTGTTTGTTTCCCTTGTAATTGTCTTCCCATCGAGCATCCTCTGCCATCTCTGCTTTTAGATCGTGCCTAGCAGTTGAGGCGACTCGTCCAAAGGTCTCGTCATCAACGCCCCTTGGTTCCAAGGTGGAGATACTTGATCGATCGGCCACTTTGGTAGAGGCTTGACCCAATGCCTGCGAATCCACTAGCTCATTGGCCGAGAACCTATGACTTGCTGTTGGCGTCAGGTCAGATCCTTTGGGTGCTTGCTTTCTCGGGCTAACATTATGGATTCGTTTTAGTGTTGCTTCATACGTCCGACCGAGAAACGTCAGTCGAGGAGGCCTTGGTGGGGAGCCGCGCGATGCTTGAAGCGGCGGCACATTTCTGAAAGTTGTATCTTGAAGCGGCTCGATCGCTTTAGAAGGAAAATTTGGTATCGTGAGAATCTCACACGGCCCTTGACAGGCTAAACATTCGTCTTTGAGGAGTTTAGTCCAGATTTTGCGACAGGCATAGCACTGATAGCTTATCATATTGACAAGTTGTCAACGGCTAATGCCTGAATATCAATGGTATGATGCTTGTGGAAGAAAGAGACAGGGTGGTCAAATTAAGAGCATTGTGGCAAGTTTTGTGAAAAGCCCGATTGACAACGAGAGTGACAGGATGCCACGGGTGAAAGTGTCGCGATATACCGCGCGTACAGTAACTGAAGTCGTGCCTGCTTCCAGGTTGAAGTTCACGAACACGCTCGGCAGTCAGAGAGTGATACTTTCACCGCGAGTATCCATACCCACTTCACCTCATTCACCGTTAGTCAAACCACACAATTGAAACCAAACGCACAACGCATTGATTGGAATAATGTACGCGTCTTGATGAGACGTTCTCCTTGCCAATGCTACCCTTGTAAGAGAATCTTTTGAAGGAAAAAAACTATGATGAGAGTTTGCTGCATGGTCGCTCAAAGCTTGGCTTTTAGCTGACTAGTCTGAGCGTTTGCTTCCTCGTACAATTGGTCAAGCACTCCTCTATACATCTTGACGGCGAAGGGTCTCTTCAGCTTCAACGTTGGTGTCATCGCTCCATTCTCAATTGTGAACGGTTCGACAGACAGGTCGATAGCCTTGACACGTTCGTAGCCAGTGAATTTGTTCTTCACGCCTACCCTCTCCAAGTCTTTGTGCACCGCACTTCTCACCTTGTCATCCTTGCATGCTGCTTTAATGGCTTCCATGTCTGTAGGTCCGATGCGCGTACCAAGCACTTTCGACGCAAAGGATGCAAAGATGTCCGGCTGCACACCAAACATGGCAACGAGGCTCGTCTGCAGGGAATCGCCATGCACAAAACCTTGAGCAAGGTAGTTGCATGCTGACAAGTAAACGCCTTCGAGCCGTTCTGGCGAAACGTATTCACCTTGGGCAAGCTTCAATACATTCTTCCGACGGTCGATGATGGTGAACCTACCAAGCTCGTCGATAGTGGCAATGTCACCGCTCTTGAACCAGCCATCGTCGGTGAATGATTTTTGCGTCTCCTCTGGATTCTTGTAGTACCCTTTGAAAATGTTCGGGCCGCGGATCAGGAGCTCTCCTCTAGGGAATGGCTTGTCATCCACTGTATAGTCCATATCTGGCACGCTTAGCAAACACAGTTCTGAACATGCGGTGACGCCTCCACAATTGCCTGTACTCATATCACCATCGAGCTGCGCCAATCCAAGTGCATATGTTTCTGTCATCCCGAAACCTTGCACGACACGTGATGCGGTGAACACCCTGAAAAAGGTGTGCAGGCTTGGGTCGAGAGGCGCTGCTCCGCTAACCATGGTTTGCGCATTGTCCAGGCCCAAGGCAGCTGCAACTTTCTTGGCCCAAATACGGTCATACAGTAGGTGTTTGTTGGTGGGATTATCCTTCCTCTTCAAATTTGCCGTCTTGGTTGCGACTACGTGTCTGCTCAACGAGCCTCTAAAACCCGGCGCATCCACAGTTTGTGACTTGACGACACCACCAAACCGATTGTACAGACGTGGGACAGAAGCGAAACTTGTCGGCCGGATGAGTTTCAAGTCATCGACGAGCTCGAGGATGTTGCCGTGGAAGTACCCAATCTTTCCCCCACCAAACATTGTAACACTTTCGACCATCCTCCCGTAGATGTGAGCCAAGGGAAGATAGGAACACATTGATCGGTCGCCGCCCGATACCCTTTGACCGATCAAACCAGCAGAACTAGCAGCAACAGCGTTCTTGTGAGTAAGGACGACGCCTTTGGGAGCGCCCGTTGTGCCGGACGTGTAGTTGATTGTCACAATATCGGTTGGTTTTGGCGGATTCAAAGGGCGTGGAGATGCGGCTCCGATTTCTTCAACTTCTGCCAGCGAAAAGATTTTCAGGTCCAGCGCAAGGCTCTTTGACATGGATTGCAGGAGCTGCTTCTTCGACAAAGCCGGGTCCTCGTTCGTCGCCGGCTCCAGCGAATCCAGGACCACCAGCAACTTGAGGTTAGGTAGGTGTGGCTTCATCTTCATTAGGGCTGCCACATGATTTAGACTCGTCACCACGCAGGCAAGATTGGCATGCCGTATGATGTACTCCGACGCATCCGGGCCTAGGGTATCATACAGCGACACGGTGAAGAGCGACTGAGATACACAACCTAGGTCTGCGACTTGCCACTCTAGTCTGTTTTGACACCACAACCCTACACCATACTGTGTTCCCAAGACCCCCTCTCGCGCGTGGATTTCGACGAGTCCTTTGCCAAAGTTTGCGCGTCTCTTCTGCATCGTCTCATAGTCCATCCATTGATATGGCTCAAAGGCTTTCTTGGCCGAGTTGTACGGTCGATGACCAAACGCTGGGGAATTTGGGAGACGATTTGCTGTGATCTCAAACATGTCATGTGCTGTCTGCAACGCCGGATCAAGTGTCTCGAGAGGCCCATCTCGGAACCGATGGTGCCTATACACTGCGCTTCGTCCGGGTTGGGCAGAGTTCGGGACAGCGTATGAGTGCGGTGCACCTTTGGCTGGGGGCTTGTGAAGCTCTGTCGCCTTTTGCAGGTACGGAGGCTCTGAGGAGAATAGTTGCATTGTGAAGGATTGGACGGGACACACTTGTGGTGACGTGGCAATCAGATAGGCACGGCGTCAACCACCAAAGGGGTTGGGAGACTTGGAAACTGACTGATTGAAACAAAGTACGGAGTAGGATTTTGAAATTCCGCGCCTAGCTTGTAGCTCCTGTGAGACAGCAGATGGTTTGGCTTGCGAAGTGTTGGAAGAGAATCATGGGAGCTAGAATTACGATGCACAAGCACGAGATAGCGTTCGCCTCAACAGCCTCGGCACGGCTGAAGGTGGTCCACGAGATAGCCCAGATCGATCGTTCGCAAGGCATTCCTGCACCTTTCCAGTCGCACTAGTCTTAATCAGTGCGAGATTTCACACGTGACTGATTCCATCTCCACAGCGAATCTTGGCGTCTCCCAGCCCATTGGAGCAAATCTCGGCACAAACGTTCATTTTGGGTTTCGAGGTCAGATGCATTTTGAAGTGCTTATCATATTAGAGTTCTCGCGTACTTGACAACTAGCTCTCATTGTTGCTACCTAGGGTCTTCTTTCATGACACGGATACGAGGGACCCAATTCTACATCGATTGGTAAAATGCCCGATTTCTTCTTCAATGAGGACCAGGCAGACCCGTGTTATACGAAGCATGTGTGCGTGGCTTGCTTATTATTGTGGGTCGAGATCGAATCTTCCTCGTGTCTTCCATTGTGGTGCTTGTCTTATAAGCGAGAGGCAATACTCATATCAGGCCAGTATTCAGCCGCGTCAACACATAGATGTCATGGTTGCTGTTGGCGGCGCGGGCAGGTAGTCTGGACTGCTTAAATCCACCCCTTTCCACTGAATATCCTGCGGTTTGCACATTCTCTTCTTTCGCCTGGCGACAAATTGATCGGGGGCCGCTCCCGTGCCGCGTCTTACAAGTGTCATTTAGACGTTTAGACACAAGCCCAATGCTACTTCGTATATAACGAATTTGGTAGGTGCTCCCGTACCTATCGCATTTGACAGCATTCTAGGCACCCATCATTGAAGAGTTGCAACACAAGCAGCCCAGCGATGTAGCTGGGACGCATTATACATTTGGCATACCCTCAAACGTGATACAAGTATTTAATTGATTTACCCCTCAGACAGAGCGCCCTCGGCTTGTGAATTGCAACGATTGGCTGACGCGAGAGGTCCTTTCCATTTATTGCCGCTTCAGGTTAGAAGAAAATCACGCCATTTACAGCCTTTGTATTATCGCGATTGCGGGGCTACGGGACCTCGGGACCTCAGGGTTAGCTAAGTACATCATTATCACCAGGAAGCTCTCCAAACGAGCCGCAAAATTTTTGAGAAATCCCCTCGATCTGGTATTATCGTTATCACTACCAACTCCGTGGAAAAACCAGGATTGTGTGCCTGATTGGGAGTAAACACACATCCTATAGACATATCAATATATATCACGACCTCGTCGCAAAGCTTTAAAGACGGCTGATTATCAGTTCTGAAAACCCACCTCCAGCTTTACCCGCCAAAAACCTTCTTTTCCAAAATGGCATCCGAAGACTACGTCCAACATTTCGAAACCCTCCAGCTCCACGCAGGGCAAGAACCAGACCCTACCACCAAGTCTCGAGCCGTGCCCATCTACCAGACCACTTCCTTCACCTTTGACGACACCGCCCATGGCGCCCGGCTCTGCAGATTCAAGCAGTTTGGCAACATCTACTCGCGCATCATGAACCCGACTGTTGACGTGTTCGAGAAACGCATCGCAGCACTCGAGGGTGGCATCGGCGCCGTGGCCGCCTCAAGCGGCCAGTCAGCGCAGTTCATGGCAATTGCTACACTTGCCCACGCAGGCGACAACATCGTCAGCACCAGCAACCTGTACGGCGGCACATACAACCAATTCAAGGTCTTCATGCCGCGCCTCGGAATCAAGACAAAGTTCCTGCAGGGCGAAGACCCCAAGGAGATCGAAGCTGCCATTGACGACAACACGAAAGCCGTATACGTCGAGACGATCAGCAACCCGCGGTACAACGTGCCGGATTTCGAGGCCATTGCGAAAGTCGCGCACGCCAAGGGCGTGCCGGTGCTCGTCGACAACACGTTCGGCGCCGGTGGCTTCTTCTGCCAGCCGTTCAAGCACGGCGCCGACATAATCGTCCACAGCGCGACGAAATGGATCGGCGGCCACGGAACGAGTATCGGTGGTGTGGTGATTGACTCGGGCAACTTTGACTGGGCCGCAAACGCGAAGAGATTCCCACAGTTCAATGATCCCGCGGAGGGCTATCATGGGCTGAAGTTCGTCGACACTTTCGGCAACCTCGCTTTCCTCATGAGAGTCAGAGTCGAGATTCTCCGAGACTTGGGCAGCTGCATGAGCCCGTTCAATGCGCAGCAATTCCTGCTCGGGACGGAGACGCTGAGCTTGCGAGGTGAGCGACACGCGTCGAATGCGTTGGCTTTGGCCAAATGGCTGGAGAAGCACCCCTCGGTATCCTGGGTCAGCTACCCGGGCCTCGAGAGTCACCTTAGCCATACCCTGGCGAAGAAGTACCTGCCGAGAGGGTTCGGTGGTGTATTGAGCTTTGGCGTGAAGGGCGGTGCGCACACGGGCGCTCAAGTCGTGGACGGATTCAAGCTCGTGAGCCACCTTGCCAAGTAAGTCAAGTTTCCCTCCAACTGACTGTTCTTCCCTTGCCTTTTTCGTTTTTGCACAAAACAGACTTCGCAGATAAACATTTGAAAAAAAAAAGACTAACAAACATATCTATCACAGCGTTGGCGATGCCAAGACCCTTGCCATTCACCCCTGGTCGACTACGCACGAACAATTGAGTGACCAAGAAAAGATCGATTCCGGCGTCACCGAAGATCTCATCCGAATCTCTGTTGGGCTCGAGCATATCGACGACATCATCCGCGACTTCGACCAGAGCCTCAAAGCAAGCGATGCCGGCAAGGCCGAGGGTCATCCCGAAAATGCCAAAGTCAGACGCCAGAGTGATGCAGGAGCAGTTAGTTTGAGTGGGGCTATTTGATTCTACTGCTTCAGAGGGAAGGAAAGCTGATTTTACTCGCTGTAGGTCGATTGTGAACGTAGCGTGCGATTCTCGATAGACAGCGGCTTGTAGAATGTGTATCATTACATTCGTTCCCAACGCCTCCTCTACGCCACCCTTTTTCAGATCATCGTCCGTTTTCTCACTCCATACGCCATTTCACTCTGAGCTCTTTTGTCGCCAAAACTACACCCGTCGTGCAGCGCCACAGCAGGTTTATCACAATGACCAGAACTTCAAGTCCGCGGGACTTTGCTCGAGCGACGATCCGTCTTGTGTCCGCAAAGTGGGCGATTTGTCCCTTTTGGCGAGAAGAAAGGACTGGATGTTCCCCCTTTTTTTTCAAAGAGCATCGGGAGGAGATGAGGCGACGTCGATTTCACAGGTTTGTGCTTCTATAACCTCGTCAATGAAGACACATCAAGTAGCTAGAATACCAAGTTCATACTTTTGCCATCTGCGGGTAGCATCTATCAGCGTAGAAGTTGAATACCCCGTTCTAGGACTGTGAAATCTGGGGTTGGGTACGTAGTCTCCTACCCGACATCAGCATCGACATCAGCGACCCCATTACAATGATCCGTGTCGTACTCCCATGGTGGCACATGTCCCTGCGCAGTGGAAAGCCTATGGAGCAATGTTCGAGACGTCTCCTCAAAACTTGTCTAAATAGCGGTCACCAGAAGTGTAATCATTCATCAAGCTGAACAGAGGAAACCCCTCTGCATACGTGGCAAGGTTGAATGGATCTGCATCAGTCGGGATCCAATCTCGGAGATTGAATGAGTCGTCTCCCAGAGCACCTATCTCGGGCTCACCACCAGGATCAACATCCAGATTCATTGATGTGGGATTAACGCCGACATCCCTGCTCGCACCCGCAAGCGTTCCCGAGGTAGTGAGTGTCGGACCCTTTTTGCTTGACGCCTCATCAAGTCGTTGCGTCCACGGCGCATCTGACATAGTACTTGATAGGCCAATCTCCAGACCCTCTCCTGCATTGTTCTCGGATTGTGTCCTGTCTGCTTCTTGTGGATTAGATGGCTCCTTGTGTAGGAGGTCTCCAAAGAGGCTCTGGATACCTTGTCGTCTGCGCTGATACTGTCTCTCGTCTCGTCTTCGAATATGCTCCAGCGCCGCTTGCTGCAGATAGCTTGTAATCATGTAATACCTCCTTCCGCTTGGATCATGCCGAGCGAGCTGACCTTGTACGACTTTCGCTTGTTCGAGACTGCTGAGCAACGGGAAAGATTTGTCATAGTCTCCAAACATAGCTATACCAATGACCAAAGCCGAAACAAAAAGAGAATTAGTGACGATGAATGGCCTTTTGGGACAGCCAGGGGCGTGAACAAGATCGGATGCAACTTCAACCGAACGAAGAGCAGCATCAATGCATGCTTCGCTGAGCGTCGTTGTGTCGTCGTTACCTTGTCTGCTTGGAGATGTAGCTGAGCTGGCCTCGCCGCGGCGAATCTTAGAAGAGACCTCGAAGATGAGAAATGGTCGAGTCAAGAGAATGATTGACCAATAATAGGCACACTTCAGATGAGTCAATCCAATGATTTGCTGCAGTCCTGTGCTGGGACCGATCGTCTCGCCTTCCGTCAGGCCGTCGATGTCAAAGCCAGCATCCAGTGCCATGTTCCAATCTCGATACTGCGCCGAAATACTGTTGACAAGCTGCACGTCCACTTCTCTTCTGCAGTATACTTCATTTAAGATGCGCTCGAAGATGAAGCATATCCGAACCATGGCACTCGAGTGTAAAGATCCCATACGAACATCTTCATACACCCGGGCTTTGCTTTCCCAGGCAACATTTCCACCGTCGACTTCCGACGTGGCAGGGGGCCGCCCAAGAGACGCACTGAGAAACAGGTCGAGCACCCTGAGGCTTTTCCATACCCTTTCTCGGGTACGCCGCTCTCGACTTTCGAAGAGTGCAGAAATATCGTTTCTATGCAAGCCCAGGGCATATGCAGCGCGAACTGCTATGCCGAGTAGCATGAAAGCACCATTCCTTCGACATGAAGAAAGCAAATAAAACGCAATCAAGATGTACGACTGAACAGTCAACACACTCGGATCATCCATGAAACTAGAGATTGCCAACTCTCTGCCTCGATTGAAATATTTGTCAGCAAGGTTGTCGTGATCAGATGACCGATTTCGGGCACCGATTGCCAGGACAAGATAGAAAATAGCATCAGTAGAACTACTTGCTGGTGATGTTGTCTCGGTCCACGCCGACAGATGCTGCAGGATCTCAGCTTTGTCAAACAGATCCACTGCACCGCTAGCTGCGAGAATGTACTGGTTAACATAAACCTCGGCTTCGGCCGTACATGGCTTCAAATTAACCACCGAAGGTGTTCGAGGGCTTTGAGGGTCCTGGGGAATGGCCTCGATCATGGCATGTCTCATCGGATCAGACGTCAGGCTACATTCTCCTATCGCGGTGCGTGCCAGGCGACGAATGTTTTGTAGGAAGGCGAGGTTGCTGCTATCACCCACAAAGATGAACTTTCCATGGCCATCGCGGAGGAGCCTGGAAAGTTTCGGCACCGGTGCATGCGCCATGGTGTTGGCATAGGCTGATTCATTGGCAGGTGTCTTCGGCGCACTCCTGCTGCCAGAAAGGGTCAATAGCGACTCAATAGCAACTTCGGCGTCATTGGGCGATGCTTCCGCGAGCGCAGGTCCCAGTTGAAGCGACGGCGAAGGCTCGTGCGAATCGAGCGATGGTCTGCTTGATTGAGCTTGGACTCCTCGTCGCTGTCGGGGTAAGGTATATGTGCATGATGATTCGCGATTGCGACGACGACAGAGTAGGCAGGGTTCACTTCCATCACATTTTTCCTTGCGACGCTTGCAAATATCGCAAGCTCTAATTTGGGTCAGTGTCAACGGCGCTCACATGAGAGGCGCTTCTTACTTCGCTACTCTCTTCCGGTCTTCATCCTTGACGCGCGGACGTGGCATGCTTCGTACATGGTCAAACAGAACACATCCGAAGCATAAGGTGCATTGCCCAGATGATGACTCGTTCGAGGTGACGTTCCGAGCGTGTGGAGAGTGCTCGGATCGAAAACGAGGCTTTAAGGTTTCGCTTCCCAAGGTCACGGGTATTACGTGGGGCACGTCCGAGTAGGTGTAAGGGGTGGGGTTGTCGAGTGGCAGGGGCGCGCTCAACGCCTGCTGAGCGTCAGCAGCCGGATGAGAATTCGCATTCAACCACGAGCCTCAAGGACGTAGTATTATGTTCCATAAGGATTGATGTACAGGATGAACGAGGATAGGAAGCTTGTTCAGACCCATCTCCAGCCCCCAGCATGACCATGCGATACTGCAATTTGCTTGGGTATTGAGCGACTGGGAGCAGAAGATTAATGCAAAATAATGTGATGCTTTCGGGCTTATGATACGTATACATGTTCCGTGCGTATTAGCTACAGGTTACGTCCGGCACTATAGGAGCATTCACATGATCTCTGAAAGAGAGTGTCTACCATCTCTATCCTGATACAGCAGCACTTGACGTTAGTTGTGTTCCTGCAGCCTCCTTGGCATCATTTGGCGCCATTGAGACGTTGTACTCGAGCTCGTATTCAGCTTTAGGATCGCCCTTTCGCGGCACAAATTCAACGACCAGCGAATCTTTAACTGCAAAGACCGAGTCATCATCCAGGTACTTGCTGGCCTTATCGAAGATTTGAGTTGTGATCGGCTTGAAACCTTCGGCCATGACGATCAGATGGATATGCGCCGGACGATATGGATGTCGATCCAGTAGTTGAAGCAGCTTGCCTGCAGGTCCATCGAACGGGATGGGATATGGTGTTGGTCGCATGCAATACCATGCGTACTCGCCATTTTCGTCGGTCGTGAACTTGCCTCTCAGATTGTGGTCTACTTGGTTCTCGTCCTGCTGTTCATAGAGGCCGTTTGTAGAGGCTTGCCATACATCTATCGTTGCGTTTGGTATGGGTTTATTCGTCACCGCATCCTTCACGACTCCATGCATGTAGGTGACCTGTGCGTCGTCGGGCGTGTCGAAGCTGATTGTGGCACCTTTTTCTCTCAAGGGATGGTCGTGCCTAAAGAAGGGTCCAAGGATGGCGGATTGTGTTGCAAAGTCGGCAGCTTCCGCAGCCTTCTTGTAGGTGATTTCATCGACGAGCCTGCGTTCCGCCTGTCAGTGGGTGTGGAAGATGGGCAGGACCGGGGAATACGTACGATTCAAGTCCCACGACATCACAAACTAGCTGTCCTTCGTTCCTCCTGTCTGTGCTCATCTGACCGGCCCAGTTTATCAGGGCAACACCTTCAGTCCACTCATCCACCGTAAGCTCGATCTCCCGTGCAAAGTCGTGCAGATGCTGCATCAGGCAGGTCATGACCTCCCTCATCCGAGGCGAACATTTGGGACCTGTGGCATCGATGACCATTTTGGTGAAATTGGGATCAAAGCGATGCTGTGCGGCTCCATTGGTAGCCATGCCGGATTGTATTTTCGTGTGAGGTCAGATGGGAACGATGACGGCGTGAGGAGGTAGTTGGGTTCGTCCTAGGGACTGCCTGATTGTGATGGTGTGTAGGATTGGAGTTGTGCTTGACCTTTCTCACACTGACGATCGTTCAGCTCTTTTATGGGCTTTCGCCCATCTTGCGGCATCGGCATCGGCAATGAGTATATCCATTATTGGCCTGTAGTTTCGCACCCCTCCTCCGCCTTCTCCAGGGCTCGCTGTGAAATGGGTCTGCTCCATTTCGTGGCATCGGCTGTGGACACGGCACTGGGGCCAATTGATCACGAGATAAAACTAATGCATTCCTTATCTCCAGCTTCCCCGCGGTGCAATTCCGGGCGAAGCCTGCTATTAATCAGTGGCACCCCTGTGAAATATCCGATATTGAGCCGGTCATACGAAGTATAATTGGATATTTTATAATGCCAAGGTTTCGCGCTCCGGTCTAAAGAATCCTTTTTCCTGGGCGTAAGATTCAGGTGCATAGGAGACTTGCTTGTCAGAGTGGGCAGGGGGTTTGAACGCTGGGGATTGGTGTCTTCACCCATACAATGCCTCAGCTTTTCTTGAAAGGGCCGCTGGACAGGCTTGAACATCCAACCCAATTCCCAAGTTGTTATCGTTCTCGCTGGGCGAACACTAAACCATCTAGATTCTGAAACAAACGTCATAGTTGGAATTCAAATTAAGCATAGCATTGTTCCAAATCATTCAAGTTGGCCATGCGCCCGAAGACAAAGGTTTTGAATGCGCGAGCATTCCCTAGCATGTCGTTCTATGCCGATATTTCACACTTCTTGCAGGTTAGACCGTGGAACTGCCTTCCAAATATCGTGAGGGAACTCGCAGAATGCAGAGTTCAGGGTTGTGAGCGCACGAACCACTGCATAAGCGATGCTGTACGTGCAGGCGATCGACTACCTAGGTAGGCAAGACAATGCTCATGCCCAGAAACAAGTGTCTGAGTGCTGCTACACCTTCTACTTTTGTTCCCCCGGCCAATGATTGAATCATTCGGAATCTTCATGCTTCGCTTCGATTCCCCGTGCCTTTCCGCTCTTGGCTCAAAAGTTTGGTGGGTTTCAAAACCCAGCCCTCAGATCTTCGTCGCAGCATGTCGTCAAGGTCAATATCTGTGTCCTGCACTCGGCCATGTATGACAGCCTATGCTGTGCTACCCCCGGCTTACCATTGAGCTGTAAGCTGCCGAAAATGTCAACTTTGACTTCCCGATATATTATGGGCTTCTTTAAATCCTGCCAGGAGGTCGTTCAGAGACGTTCAGCGTACTCACCAACCTACACAAGACGTCTTTTCTTTCCATTTCGCTACATCGTCAACCTGGGAGAACTCATTTTTGGGCAGGTGATGAATTTTCTCCATGGAAAATGCAACAAAGCGCAGATGCCGCCTTTAGTCGCCAGCCCGTTCGATTTACATCGGCACGAACCGTGTTTTCGGCACGACCAACCGAGCCACCATCATCACCGCCTCCAACTTCTCCGCTACCACCTCTGCCAGATGTTGAACCTTATAGACCCCCTGCGCCTTCACCGCTGGCGAATCCAGGTCCCAAACACGGTCGACCGTGTAGAAGCCCTTGTCCACAACCAGTTCTGCCTGATTTCACGCCAAGGCCGCTCCACCTCCTACAAACTACCAGACAGTATAGCAGCCCAGAGCTTAGGACTCCGGTCTGGTATTCTCCGACTCTGCGGGCAAGTGGTGCTGGAAGCTCATTGAACAACACAGGGCCACGGGTATCCCAACATTGCGACACGATCCATCAGCTGACGCCCACGACAGACTCCACCCCGACCTTGACGGATGATGCATTCTCTCCCTTGCCAAGGTCATTGCAACGATCGTCATCGGAACGTCTTGTCTGGTCGGAAGTGTTGTCACAGCAGGGTGCTGCCAACGACGACCAAGGCAGACTCAGAGCATGGCAAGTATATCATCAAAGTCCACGCAAGACGGCTGCCAGGCAGAAAAGGCGAAAGGGTAGAAGTGGCAAGTCGGTAGCTAGATCAGCCTTGTGGATCCCCCCAACTCCGCCTCAACATCCTCCCCCTGTTTCAAGTTTTGGTTCTTCTAGAGTGGGCTTTGCGGGATACTCGTACAAACTCGACCACCACCCGAACCAGAACCTTTACCGGCAAAGATTGAACGCGGCACTCTTCCCACCTCGAAGGTCCTCGAGAGTCGCATTGAGTCATTCGAGAGAATCAGCCGAAAATTGGAGAGGAGAATCCTTCTCGCAGAACCTATCGCAAGTCACGTCTGACTTCAACGCATGTGCGATTTTGTCGCAGCACGGCACAGAATCATCGACGGATGACCTGACTTCTTTGCCACAGTTGCCTTCAACATGCAGAGTGAATACGATAGCGGAAACTCAGGGTCGATCACTTGAAGACCCTTCGCCTCTCTGTAGAGTGTCGTGTAAAGAAGCATCCGCGCCATCAAAGTCTTCAGCGGAGGAGCCGGCGTTCTTGTCCATACCATACGCTGATACCCTTGGCCAAGCTGGCCCAAGTCCCATCACCAACGAGGAATTACATCCACCGCGCACGTTGGATCCGACCAATGCATCAAGAACAGCTCAGGATCGGCCAATTGCTGCTTCGGGACATGATGCTGAAGCTGGCCAAGTGGGTGATCCAGGGCTGACAGAGGCGGAAATCGAGAGGGTGAAGCGGAAGGGGCTTTGGTGGGGATTTGCAATACTAGCACTGGTCCTCATTGCAACGGGAGGTATTCTGGCTGGTATCGTGTGGAAACTCTACAGGCTGGGTTGAGAATTGCGATAGAAGGGCCAACTGGATCCAGCAAATTCGTGGAGAATCAATAATCAACAGGCAGAAGAAGTGGAGAAGAATTCAGACCAATTCATCTCACCTTCTTATCTCCAGCGGGGAGCTCCCCAGCGCGGTGCCGGCCAATGTACGCGTTTAGTTGGCGAGAGATAAAGCGAGCTAAAAACCAGGCGATCACTGCTATGGTAGTGATGTATATGGCTGTCGGTACAAGCGACCGAGGGAGAATGTTCATCACATAGGGATCAAGAATCAAGTCCGCATGGACAGGCGGCACCTGTTCCATCAACGTCTTATTCAAGCTGAAGTAGTCTGCCGCTGCCTGGATACGAACGAAGAGGAAGGCCTTTGCCGGCGCGTCAAGACTTGGCTGGTACCTCGAGCTTGAGAGGTGGTCAATCTGTGCCTCAGACAGCGTTCGGCGTCTTTCATAAGCATAGCTCGACAGTGATGAGATCAACTCTGAAGTCTCGAAGGCCTCGCTGAGGGTGTATGTGTCGATCCAGAAGGCGGTTGGCTGGGTAGCAAGCCAGCAGACACGGAGCTCATAACGTTGGCCAGGATTTAAACCTTCGAGAAGTGCCCAAGTGTCATCTCCGTGAGGTTGCTGGCTCGTGGGGAATGAAGCATTCAAGTACGTCCGCAGCGTGGATTTATCGGGATGGATGGACGCTAGCAGTAAATTATCGATGGCAGCATCTTGTGGAATTGTAGTCGCCTCAGGAGCTATGAAGATAGTTTTCTCGACGTTTGCTAAAGCCTGAAGGCCCTGGAGGGCGGTAATGAGTAGCAACACAAGTTGCATGGCGGCTGGTTCTTCACAGGGCTTTGGGAAGTGGGTATATTGCTATGGACCGAGAAAACAGTCTGGAAACTGATCATGCAGGCCGCACCTGAGCTGCTAGTCAGATCTGTCACCGTTCACACCGTTCTAGTGATTCGGTATCGATGCTTTGCTCGCAGGAGACACGAAGTTAGGTAGGTGAACGCCTTAGCCATGCGGGCGAATTTTGTTGTGCCTGGCTTAGGCTGGCCCTGCAGCAGTTCCCGCACGTGCACTAACTACGAAGTACATAACTAGCGGGCCAGTGTTCCTACCTACTGTGCCAGTCACTGCTATAGTGTGCAATTCGACTGAGCACTGTTTACGCCAAGGCGCGCCTAACGCGTTTTGATTGGGCCCTTGCTTGACCCACGCCCTCTAAACTTCCTTCAACACGTTCACCGCAACCACAATCTGCGCTTCCCTAACTCGAGGTCTTTTCCAGTGTCAACAGCATTTGCCCGAACTTGTTCATCCCAACTCTCTTCATCTTCCACCATCGCTCCCAGTGTCCGCGTCCTCCCAGTCAACTTATCAAGATGAGAGAAGTCATCTCGCTCAATGGTAAGTGCCTTGAACGCGTTTTTCGCTTTGGGTATCAGGTATCAGTCGACCCCTGTCTTCTGAAGACCCCTCCTCGTGCTCGTCCAACGACAAGAATTGGACACCGACAACAATAACACCCTATCCGTCTGAAGTCCTGCACAGTGTTTACCGTCTGTCCGCGCAACACAAGCTGATTCTCTGATTTTAGTCGGCCAAGCCGGTTGCCAAATTGCCAATTCATGCTGGGAGCTCTACTGCCTCGAGCACGGTATCCAGGTCAGCCAGGCAGAACAATTCGAAAATCACAACACTGACAGGGACAGCCTGACGGATACCTGACCGAGGAGCGAAAGGCTTCTGATGCTGACCAGGGCTTCAGCACCTTCTTCTCTGAAACTGGTACGTCAAAATTGCTCATTGCTCACATACATCATCTCCACCGCAAGTCGCTCACCCTCTTGCTCTGGCTAGGCAACGGCAAATATGTCCCTCGAACCATCTACTGCGATCTCGAACCCAACGTTGTCGATGAAGTTCGCACCGGCACCTACCGCAGCTTGTTCCACCCTGACCAGATGATCACTGGCAAGGAGGATGCTAGCAACAACTATGCCCGTGGCCACTATACCGTTGGCAAGGAGTTGATTGACCAAGTCCTGGACAAGGTCAGAAGAGTCGCAGATGCCTGCTCGGGCCTGCAAGGTTTCTTGGTCTTCCACTCCTTTGGCGGTGGCACAGGCTCAGGATTTGGTGCTCTTCTGATGGAGCGCTTGTCGGTTGATTATGGCAAGAAATGCAAGTTGGAATTCTGCGTCTACCCGGCGCCTCAAGTCGCTACATCTGTCGTTGAGCCGTACAACTCTATCCTCACCACCCACACCACCCTCGAGCACTCCGACTGCTCCTTCATGGTCGACAACGAAGCCATCTACGACATCTGCAGAAGAAATCTGGGCATTGAGCGTCCCAACTATGAGAACTTGAACCGACTCATCGCGCAAGGTAAGATCGGGAACATGATCCATTCGGAATTAGTGCTAACTCGGGGTGCAGTCGTCTCCTCCATCACCGCATCCCTCCGATTTGACGGTTCGCTCAACGTCGACCTCAACGAGTTCCAAACCAACTTGGTCCCATACCCACGAATTCACTTCCCACTTGTCGCCTACTCGCCCATCATGTCGGCAGCCAAGGCCTCGCACGAGTCGAACAGTGTGCAAGAAATCTCCAATGCATGCTTCGAGCCCAACAACCAGATGGTCAAGTGTGATCCGCGCAACGGCAAATACATGGCAACATGCTTGCTCTACCGCGGCGACGTCGTGCCAAAGGATGTCCACAGCGCAGTTGCTACCCTCAAGACCAAGCGCACAATCCAGTTCGTTGACTGGTGCCCGACCGGATTCAAGATTGGCATTTGCTACCAGCCACCGCAAATGGTCCCCAACGGCGATCTCGCCAAGGTCAACCGAGCCGTGTGCATGCTTTCCAACACTACGGCCATCTCTGAAGCATGGTCAGCCCTTTCACACAAGTTCGACCTCATGTACAGCAAGCGTGCCTTCGTTCACTGGTATGTTGGTGAAGGTATGGAAGAAGGTGAATTCTCCGAGGCCCGAGAAGATCTTGCCGCTCTAGAGCGTGACTATGAGGAGGTTGCAAGTGACTCGATTGACGAAGGTGATGGTACTGAAGTTCTTGAGCACTAATATCTGCGACAGTGAGGCAGGTCTGCTGCGACACCGGTCCAGAGCGAAGTGTCAGTCGCAAAGTTGAGTAGTATAGTTGTAAAGCGCAACATTGATGCATCGTTTTGCAAAGGTGAGCGTTCGGCGAATTCAGGCTTCTTATGCTCCTACCACGACTCCATCTTGATCCTAATGCTTTCTTAAACTAGCTTTTGGCTGGAGCAATCCGTAACGGTCGTCTTTACTCAATACTATGTACGAGGCTGGCACTAGAAACAAGGCGCCTGCAGGGCAAACATGAGACAGCAAGCAGGTGGCGTCAGCGGGGTTAGTGGCCACCTGCGTAATATTGACTACCTAGGTATAAATCACCATTTCCCTTCGACCTTTCAGTTCGACTCTGATCTGCACCATCATCCAAAAATCCAACCGCTTGAAGACACACGAAGCACCTCCCATCATGTCTGATAAACCATACCAATACACCGGCTCAGGCACTAACAGCCAGGTAAGCCTTTATCTTGGTATCAACTGAACGAGGAACTCAGACCCTAACTAGGGCAATCACTGGTGCTCCCGGGACTACGGCTCCTCTGCGTCCAATTCCAACTCCTACCACTACTCAAATAGGTACGTTTGCTCTGTCCAACATCAAGTCGTTCACTACCATGTGCCATGTGCTCCGGGTCTGATACAATAGTGGTTCTTAGCAATGGCAGCTACTACTACTCCAACCCTAATGGCTCGACGTATTACAACGACGGACAAGGAGGCAGCCGGTACACTGCGCCTTCGGGAGGTTCGAGTGGTGGAAGCAAGAAATAAGCTACAGGCTGACAGGAGGCGCAAGCGGCATCGTTGCCTGTAACAAAGCCGCTTGGACTCCTTTCTTGAGACTTCAATGGTCGAAATGGTCGACTATCATCCAGGATATCGACAAGACCTCAATGCTTGGACTGAGTAGGAATATATTGTAACTCTTAGAACCGCATTCCTTGCTTTCGTTGCGACAGATCTCTCGAGAGCACATCAGCTGTCAGTTTCTTCTTCCCTTTTCTCTTCTACAGTACCATGATATCCTGGACAAAGGCGAATTGGCAACTCCCGCTCAAGATCTTTAATAGTGAAATGGTCATCACGATATCGTTATCTACTTGCTGTGATCTCACCACTGCGCGCCCGTTTAACTGTGGCACACCCGTACGCGGGTAACCTTGCCGTTGTGCGTCCATCAATATACATTGTATTCGACTGTTGAATACAAGCTGCCCACCGTGCCATCATAGCCGGACCTCCGCCATTGATTTGTAACAATATCTACACAACAGTTACCAACTTGACCGGAGCTAGGTACTGGTGCCGAGGTATTACGCCTGGACAGCTACCCGGGTAGTGACGTAGGCTACTACACGCGCATGCTGGATCGTTGTGATGTATCGTGTTGACGAGTAGAAGGTGTTCCAAGTGCTACCATGAACAAGTAGCCAACGGGCTCGTACCACCTAATGAGGTTCGGGAATATGTGCTTGACAGGATGTACCAAATGCCCTCTAAAGCCTTGGCGCGGTTGATCTTGGCGCTAGGATCAAATTAAAACGGAGCATGGGAGCGTTACCTCCGTTAGCGCCATCCGTCGATCGCAATAGTCAGTCACGGCGAGCGCGGTCGGTTCGGGCAACTTTACAGCTTCACGCTATCGTGGATTTATAATTCTTTGCTTTGCCGTTTTCTTCCTTCCTTTCTGGCAATCGTAATCATTTGCAATTCGACGTTTGCTAGTCGATCTGGCCATTCAGGATTGCATGGGGTTGTAGAACGCGCGCTCGCAGCTTGACCCTCAGCCAACCCGGACCTGCATCCAAGGAGCAGCAGAGATGGAGCAGGTCGGCGCAGCCTCCGGAAGTATGTCTCCAGTCGAGTTTCGCTTTTGGGGTTTTCTTCGCAAGGACAGGAGAGCTGACAGAGCATGCTCCAGGTCACCCGAACCTCAATCTCTCGGCAGAAGAGAAAAGAGTCTATGGCAACCTGTTCAAGGAAGCTGATCCTGACGGCTTCGGCGCCGTGTCGGGCGATGTTGCGGTCAAGTTCTTCGAAAGGACGAGGTTACCGCCGGACATTCTAGGCCAGGTAAGCTCTACCCCAGCCTGTGGTCTCGCAGCCGTGTTGGAGGCCCGACGATGCAGACTGCAAGGACTTGAGATGACGTGGCATAGATTTGGCAGATAGCCGATACCGAGAATCGAGGATTGTTAACACCAGCTGGATTTGGTGTCGTCCTACGATTGATTGGTCACGCGCAGGCGGGTCGGCAGCCGAGCATGGCTATTGCACCTCAGCGTATGTTTGGATCCATCTACTTCCGTACCACCAGCTCTTCTGACGGCGTTAATAGAGGCGCCTCTGCCCAAGTTTGATTCGCAACCTGGACTCCCAGCGCAACCTCAGGCTCCGGCCCCAGCCCCGGCCCCGGCCCCGGCCCCTCCGCCGGTGGCCCAGCAAACCACGGGAATGCCATCGACACCACCACCCGGCCCTCCTCCTGTCCGAGTTCCTAGCCTGACCCCCGACAAGGTCGCAGAATATTCAGGCTTGTTTGAAAGGTCCGGTGCCGAAAATGGCCTGCTCTCGGGCTTGGTGGCGAAACAGATATTCGAAAGAGCTCGATTACCGAACGAAGTGCTCGGAAGAATATGGAACCTGGCAGATACACAAGGAAGAGGAAGTTTGGATGTCAGCGGGTTCGTCATTGCAATGCATCTGCTCGCGAACTACAAGAGCGGTGCTATGCGAGGTGTTCCGGCTGCTCTTCCGCCAGGCCTCGTTGATGCCGCTTCTCGCAGACCGCCGCCGCGCCTCAGCGGCGGAGCGCCCCCACCCCGTCCAGGATCGAGTGCCGGATCGCAGCCGCTTCAAGCTCAGTTCTCGGGTATGCAGCCCAGCATACATCCTCAAAGTCCCATCATCAACAGGCAGATGGCTGGAACGCCCTTGTCGACCCAGTCCACCGGCGACCCTTGGCTGATCACCGCGGTGGACAAAGCTCGATTTGACAACATTTTCGCCACTGTCGATACCGCAAACCAAGGCTTCATCTCGGGTGATCAGGCTGTACAGTTCTTTGGCAATGCACGTCTCCCGGAAGAAATCCTTGCACAAATCTGGGATCTGGCCGACATCAATTCCGATGGTGTCCTCAATCGAGACGAGTTTGCGGTAGCCATGTACCTTATCAGACAACATCGTGGTTCGAGGGATGGTCGGGTGCCAAACGTCCTGCCCGCTGGTCTTATCCCTCCTAGCATGAGGAAGCAGCAGCAGCCCAGTCAGCCCGCCACAATGCCAGCTTTCGAAGATGCCCCGGTGACGAAACCACGGTCAGCTGCCGACGATTTGTTCGGTCTTGACGTTGGTGATCAGCCTCCGCCGCAGCCGCCGGCCGCCGACCGCACGACTCAACCAACCGGTGGTGTGGACGGGAGTTCTTTCGGCAACCAAAAGCCCGCGCCAGCCCCAACGTCTTCTCCACCACCACCGTCGACTATGTTCAAGCCGTTCATGCCAAGCAGCTCTTTCGGTCAAGGGTTGATGCCGCAAGGCACCGGTGCTAGCGCACAAGGACAGAAGGAGACAAGTTTAATGGACGACGACGACGAGGCCGCACCCTCCAAAATCAACAATGACGCTGCCGAGCTCGGCAATCTATCCAATCAAGTTGGAAATTTGTCCAAGCAGATGCAAGATCTTTCCGGTCAAAGAAGTCAAGCAGAGCAGGATCTATCGCAAACCTCTCAGCAAAAGCAAGCTTTCCAACAAAGGTTGACCCAGCTCAGATCTGCCTACGATCAAGAAGTGGCCCAAGTCAAAGCTTTGAAGGAGCAGCTAGCGGCTTCCCAGACCGAAACGAAGAAGTTGCAGCAAGATATGGCTATGATAGAAGGGACCCATGCGGATTTGTCTGTGCAACGTCAGCAACTCGCCTCTGCCCTGACTGCCGATCAGCAAGAGAATGCGACCCTGAAGGAAAGAATACGGCAGACGAATGCTGAGAATGAACAGCTCAAGCCACAGCTCGAGAAGCTGAAATCAGATGCCCGGCAGCAAAAGGGGTTAGTCGCAATCAATAAGAAACAACTAGCTACTAATGAGGCAGAGCGAGATCGAATCAAGGCTGAGATGGCCGCAGCCCAGCAAGAGCTGGTTGCGCACAGACGTGAAACAGAGGAGACGGCACGACAGGTCGAGCAAAGTCAGAAAGAACTCGACCTGGCTAAACAAGCGCCACTCCCAACTCCAGTGAACAGAGAGCTCAGCCCTCCTCCGGGGGTTGCGAGTCCTGCGCCAAGCACAACTTCGAATCCCTTCTTCAGAAGACAAGACTCTGGCACTATTTTCTCCCCGCCTATGGGCAGTGCAATCACATCCCCGGCTCCTCAAAGCGAACAAGATAGAAACAGCGCCTTTGATGCCATCTTTGGACCGTCATTTGGAGCACCTCAACCTCCACCCACCACTTCTTTTGCCAATGAAATGCCAGAGGTCCGTGAACCGCAACCGTCCGAAGTTCCCAAAGCGGAAGTGCCGCCAACGCCACCCATTGCGACTCAGATCAGTTCCTCTGCTCTGCCTATTCTTTCTCCCATGAAAAGGGAAGATTCGATTGCCTCGAGTGTCAGGGTAGCCCCTCCGACGAGCCGGCTGAGCCCAGCACAGACCTCTCGTGATTTGACGCCGGACACATCAACCGAAAGTCCTTCCAGCCAGCGGGGGGACGATCCATTCAGTTATGCTGCTGCAGACGAAGAGCAGGAGTCAGTTCGGCGAACTCTGCCCCGTGGTCAGACAGCCGACCGTGTTGATGCTGCCCTCCCTGGTGCTTTTCCTGGATCAAGATCCGAAACTCCCGCACAAGGTGATGCTAATCCTACCGCTCTTGCTATTGACGCTGGTGTCGCGGCCAGTGGTGCAGGGGCAGGAACTGCCGCCACTGTTGACAAAGAGGCTCAAAAGTCAACACCGCCTCCTGCTGCCCAGGATAGTTTCGATGACTTTTTCGGTGGGCCAAGTCACAAGAAGACGCTCTCTGAGCAACACGCGGATTTCGACGCTGCTTTCGCCTCTATGGATACCAGCAACAAGACGCCGCCTGACGGTAATCCAAAACCGGCAAATCAAGAATTTCCAGACATACATGAGTTTGACAACGACGACGATAGCAGTGACGATGACTCTGAGCCACGAGGCTTTGATGACAACTTTGCTCCACCAATGTCAGATAAAGCAGCAGGCAAGCAACCAGAATCCGCGCCTGCGCCTGCGACTGCGACTGCAACTGCAACTTCACCTGCTCCGCCCCCGTTAGACACCCATTTGTCTTCTGCGTCATTGCCAGGTATTGATTCACAGCAATCACCGCCCGATTACAAAGATGTCGCAGCCAACGAAAACCCTAATAGATTTCCAAAGCAATACACCAATCTGCTACCTGAGCGAGAAGACCCGACTTCTCCGCCGGTTCCTACTGCAGGCGGCTCGACACATCCTGCACCGAATCCCGCTGGCACTCCTCCCTTATATGGACCGGAAGTTGGGAGCCCATCACATCCGCGGAAAGCGTCACAGGATGCACCTCCGACAAAAGATGCACCTTTTGATTTTGATAGCGCTTTCGTCAACATGGGTCAAGCACCTGTGGCTGATGATTCGGATAGTGACTACGATGATGCTACACCACCTGCTCGCCAAAAAGCCAATCCAGTTGAGTTTGACGCGAATTTTGATTCACCAGCTCCTTCCACAGCAACGATGAATATTGGTCAGCCGCAGTCCTCCACACATGACACAGTGACCAGCCCGGCTGCGAAAATGACGAATGGAACCACAATTTCGTCACCAACCGCTCCACGTGGAACAGGCATCGCAGAATACAATGAATTCAACTCCAATCCCTTCCCGCCTTCTCGGACAGGAACCCTACAATCAGCGCAGCCAATATCTCCAGGTTCTGCAACCAATGCTGCTTCTCATGACTGGGATGCCGTCTTCTCTCCTCTTGACTCACAAACACAATCACGCCCATCTCAGCCCCAGTTGACAACTTCGACGGAGAATGTGGGCGCGCCGCTAGATCGGGAGCTGGCTAGTCCAAGTCAAATTCAGCCAACAGAGATTGGTCCGGGGCTAACAGCAGTGACTTCACATGAAGAGATACGTGACCTCACGCCGCAGCCCTCTTCAATGAATCTTCAAGCAAAGGTGAAATCGCCAGTATCTTCGCCACTCGCAGAGACTTCAATATCCAGTCCATCCCAGCCGCAGCCGCAGCCGCAGCCGCAGCGGAAATTGGAGCGACCACAGCCTGGACGCGCACTTTCGGAAGGTACCGAGCATGATGATCCCATTCTAAAGAGACTGACCGCGATGGGTTGGTCGAGGGCGGATAGTTTGAAGGCTTTGGAGAAGTTCGATTACAACCTCGACAAGGTAAGCATCATCATCCTTCCTCTTCCAGTTTCTACTGGCGTGGTATGCGGAAGTTCTAACGCGCTTGCAGGCTGCCGATTACTTGACATTTAATTCATAGGCAGCATTTGACTCGCAGCGACCTACCCCCACAAAAGGGCATATTGCGGCTGCGATGTACATGTGTAGAAAGCGACTAAAATATATCCCTAATGATCTTGAGAATACTTTCCTCCAACACGATCAGCCGCAATTTCAAGAGTTCCTGAGCTTGTTTTACGTTTTGCACTGGAGGGCTAATTGGAAAGCGCGCGATTCACTTCCAAGTTTGTTTGGGGGGCCTTTGGATGAAAAATCAATTTAATTGCATTTGGGTATCTCATAATACTTGGGGAAAACATATGCCGATCGCGGCACAAACCCATCGTGGGACGCGCTTACTCTCTCCCCAATGGTCCCATGTCGTCCAAAAGCTTCGCGCTTCGTCTTCGATCTTCCAGGTAATAGGCACCTACGGGATGTCTCTATCTTATGCCAAATACCCACCCAACAGCTAGCTTCAAAGTAGACTCTTTTGCCATCCCGTCATCAGCATCATCATCATTGCCGTCTTGACCCGTCGCTGGGAAACTGATCACCGACTAGAATGCGCGTGTCGACGTTCATCGACACAAGCTCGGCCTGCAGTAGTCGAAACGCGTACGGCAAGACCATCTTGACCACCCTCCCGCTTTCTTCCTCGCCGGCCGCTTCACAGCGCTGGCACCGGCGGTTGAAGCACATCATGCCGCAGGCCATGCACACCTCGACCTCGTGGCGGTCGGAGCTGAGCATGAGCCGCTCGCGCAGCAACTGACTGGCGCCGTACGCGATGAGGCAGTCCCGCTCCATCTCGCCGAGGCGCAATCCGCCGTCGCGGCTGCGTCCTTCCGTCGGCTGCCGCGTCAGGATCGCGCGCGGCCCGCGAGATCGCGAGTGCATCTTATCCTGCACCATGTGCTTCAGCTTCTGGTAGTAGATTGGCCCCGTGAAGACGTATGCGGGCAGCGGCTCGCCGGTGGTGCCGCTGGTCAGGAAGTCTTTGCCGTCGTAGCTGAAGCCGTGGGCGACGAGCCGTTGGCTCATGTCGGCCAGTTTCGAGCCGCCGAATGCCGTGCCGTACTCGAAGTCTCCCGACAACACCCCCGATTTCCCACTGACGAGCTCAAGCATTTTGCCCACGGTCATGCGTGAGGGAAAGCCGTGGGGGTTCATGATGATGTCGGGAACGATGCCCTGGTCGGAGAAGGGCATGTCGACTTGGTCAACGATGATGCCGACCACGCCTTTCTGGCCGTGACGCGAAGAGAATTTATCGCCCACTTCGGGTCTGCGAGTTTGCCGAGTCTGGATTTTGAGGAGAGTCGTGCCTGTGCTGGCGTTGGCGTGGAACATTACACTGCTGACGATGCTGGGATCGGGAAGGCGATATGTTTGTGGTTGGGGAAGATAGGACTTAGAACTGGTCGAGGAGGTAAGTGCCGAGGTCGATACGTTCGCGGCGGAGGACGATGCAGTCTGGCCATTCATCTGCGAGTTCGTTTCTGACAGAGCCGACGAGTTGGCATTATCGGGCACGAATTTGTTTAGCATGACTTCACCCTGAGACACTTTCTCGCCGACGTTTGCAATACCATCCAGGTCGAGGAGTGCATGCTTTTTGATGCTGACACCATTTTCAATGTCAGGCGGTTTGATGATGTCCCTTGAGCCGTTGGCGTACTGCTTGAGTTGGACCGGGTATTTGCGGAGCACCTGGCACCGACCGAATCCACGATCGACGCTACCTTTATTCAGGACAAGAGCATCTTCGATGTCGTAGCCCGAGTAGGACATAACCGCCACTACAGCGTTTTGGCCAGCTGGAAGCTTGTCATAGCCTGTCAGTTCGATGGTGCGTGTTTTTACGAGTGGTTTTTGAGGATAGACCATGAGGTATAGCAAGGTATCGATACGAAGGAATTGGTTGGAGGCGATAAAGCCAATCGCTTGCTTGCCCATGGCGCATTGGTATGTGTTGCGCGGAGATTGGTTGTGGTGTGGGTAGGGAATGAGCCCTGCCACAGCGCCGAGGACGGTGAATGGTTCGATCTCGAGGTGCGTCGTGATGGAATTGATGTTACTTTCGTACATGGCTATGTTGCTGTCGTTCTCTTCGTTGACATCTAAATACTCAACGAGGCCTCGTGCAAGGAAGTCGTCAAAGTCCATGCTACCTTGGCGAAGCGACTTGAGGTAGCGCTTTGTGACTTTAGATTTGGCGTGTTCGACTATAATCAGCGGCCGGCATATGCGGCCTTCATCAGTGGCAACGTTGATGGTGCAGTGGTGATGATTGATGAAGACTGAAACGAATTCAGAAACCCGACCGGATCGGCGCAAGCGGCGGAAGGACATCAAGAAGTGGGAGGGGTGGCGTGTGCAGGCTATTGGTGTGCCGTTTAACAGGATCACGTAGGAGCCAGGTGCGTAGAGTTCGCTCCCGCCGACGGTGGTGATGTCCTCTGCACCGAGCATGAAAATCAATTGTTTGATTGGACCTTCCTCGTCTTCGGTAGTAATGTGTGTCATCAGGGCTAGATTCTTGACGAGACCACAAGCCTCGCCTTCTGGTGTATCGGCTGGACACAGCATTCCGAATTGAGAGGCTTGCAGTGCTCGAGGACCCGAGACTTTTCGTGTTTTCTCAAACTGTGATTGTATTCGGGTCATCATGCCCAACGAGGCAATGAAGCTCAGCCTGCTGAGGAGGTGAGTGACGCCAGCTCGGTCCATACGGAAACGTTTCAAATTCCAGTTGCCGGTGGCAATTGCGCGATTCATTCCCGAGGTAATGTGACTGGCATGGGTGGCCATCATAGGACACGGGTCAGCCATTTCGACCTTGTTAGGTCTTCGCAACAGCTTATCCATGTTGATCTTGATCTGAGAGTTATACGTCTTGAACAGATCTTCGAACAGGAGAGACAGGAGCTGGCCGGCCAGTTCGAGTCGCTTGTTTCCAACGTAGTCCCGGTCATCGATGAGTTTGGGATTGTTTTTGGCCATCAAGACCCTCCTTGCCATGTGTGCTACGTAGAGAGCCTTGGGTCTAAAATTGAGGTTCTTGATTGGCACGTGAGCGATGAATACGTTGGAGATGGCTTCGAGCGCTTCTTGGACATAGTTCCGCCGCTGCTGACCGAAAGCTCCGCCTTTTCTGCTAATGGGAATCCGTTGACCAATGTACTCCAGAGCCTGTTGCTGCGTGAAGATGCCGAGTTTAATGGTCTCTTCGAAGTTGACAGCAAAATCGTCCTGAAGCTGAGTATGGGTGCCAGCGACGATAGACATCATGTCCATATCCGAGGTCACACCCATAGCGCGCAGAAGGACGCAGATGGGGATCTCTTCGTTGAGAATGTTGTGTCTCGCATAGAGCAGGTCCTTCTTCAGCACAATGTAGGACTTGGACTTCCTCGCATGGGTAGAACTCGTGACGGAGGCCACGATGCCCTCTTTCTTGATATCCGGTTCAACGATGATCCTGTTCTTGCTGAGCTGCTCCTGCACCAGAATGACCTTTTCAGTGCCATTGACAATGAAGTAGCCACCAGGATCCAGGGGACATTCGTTCATGCGGAACATGTCGGCCTCACTCTTGCCAGCCAGGACACAGCGGTCGCTTCGCAGCATGACGGGCATCCTCCCAATGCACAGCGCCTTTCGCCGATATGCAGATCTCCCTTTTGTGTATTGAACATCGACGAAGATGGGGGCCGAGTAGGTGAGGTCGCTCAGTCGACATTCGTTCGGGGTAATGGTCGACTCCTTCTTCGAATCTCCATAGATATTCTCGTCGTGGCGTTGGGCCCTTCCTACGTAGATGTCGAGGTACATCAGATAGAAGTTGGGATCGATCTCCGAGGTGATGATGGGCTCGGCTTTGATGATCTTCTTCAGCTCGACATTGATGAAATGGTTGAACGAGTCGATATGCTGCTTTACCAGCCCTTTGTTCTTCAAGAAGGCTGGCAAGAGATTCCATTTATCCTGCGCCGTGTCGATGGGGGCCTCGAGGTTCTTCTGGTAGTAGAAGGGCTCAAGGGTGGCGTTGAAGCCGTCTCCGTGGTGCAGGCCATGGTCCTTCTTGTCCTGCTTCGAGTGTTCATTCGCGTCCTGCGGCAAAGACTTCGCCGGAGCCGTCGAGAGTGCTGGCTGTGACGGTGCCGCTCGGGAGGTTGCCTTGGATCGAAGTCAGTCGACGTTTGTTGCCTTGGCCTTTATCATATAAAAAATCAAGAATACCTTTCCCGTAGCTTTGGTCGCCGCTGGTGCCGATACTGGACCATCCTGCCTTCGTCTCGGCGGCATTGTGGATGGCCGACAGCAAAGACTCCGAGCCCGTGCTCAGCGTGCAGCCTGCTACGCATTTCTAGCACTCATGTCGTCCGAGACCTTATTTTTCCACCAAACATGTGGAACGTTTGTCCTGTTTGTTCTGTTTGTTCAAGGTTGATAAGATAACATAATCGCCGTTACCCGCACATCAATGACGGATGTTGATTGGATGAAGTCTGGGACCAGCCGACTTGAAGTCCTCGTGCCGGACAACGGCCTGAGTGGAGTACGCGCGAGCCTCTCGTGTCCCTCCTCTAACAATGCTACTCTTTAGCTCCAACTATCCATGCAGCCAAGCGCATGGAAACGCAGGGGTAAAAGTCTACTTTTGTACTCACCACGTACCTAGTTACGCTTCGGTGCGCTTTTAGTATTTGACTTTCTAGATCAAGGAACATCTGCGCAATAGTCTGCCATAAAAACGCTGCCAGCTCCGGCCAAGCACACATGGATGGTGACCCCGGTAGCTACTATAATGCTCGGAGTGGGTATACGGAGTAGTTATTTCGAGGTGAAACGCAGCCACAATTCGTCTCGAGATCGAGTGAAGTCCTTTTCGAAGACAATTATCTCGCGGTCTCAATCTGAGAAACCTCACTGGAGTCTGGACGACCATTGTACTACGCTTATCTTTCAATCCGTTGGTACGAGTATACTTTGCAAACGTCCTTCAATCTTACCCAGGTACAGCACATTTGTCACGGTGGTGTTCGGACTATACTCTCCGAAGACGCGGGAACTCCGTTCGCATGATCTATCACGTCTATCTACAAACTCCCTGCAACGAGCGCTCATGCCGTTCGTAGCTTCAACAGGATCGGCATCTCCACTCTGCACATCGTGTAAAAGCAGAGTGTTGTTGTCGGGCCCATAGAACTTCTCAACCCACCGAGGTTTGCTTGCAGGCTGCACCTAGGTATTCTTCGACAAATAGCTTTTCTTTTTTCGCTAATCGTGGGGAGAATATCAAGATTCCCATTTTATATATACAGAACCTCTAAGTAGTCACTACCTAGTCGGACAGGTGATCGATTGGCCGCGACGCACACTCTTGTCTCAACACTGGCTTTAAATCTCGGTGGGACTTTATTTTGTGTGTTACAGGCCTTCATCATTGAGGAGGGTCGGCGAGGGGTTTGGTCCGCGGCCTGTTTGCTCTTTTTGGGTCGGAGAAGATCACTGGGAAGCATGGCGCCATCTTCGGTTGAAGTGTCTAGTGTCTCCCTTGTGTGCATTAGGCTTCTACACAATAATAGCGGAGCCCCTATCTCCAAAAATTTGGGTGGTTCACTGCGTCGATCAACGCGCCAAACCCGATCACTACTAGCTGACCACTCACCGCCGTTTGGCTAGCAAGTGATCTATTCCTTTGCTGGATTGCCTTTGCCTCAACTGCCCCAGCGATCACGCTTTTGATGAGCACAGTCGGCGTGAGTTCAAGCCATCCACCGCTCTCCGACCCTGCAACTGGCCCCCGAAAGAATTTCCAGGCTTTGCGATAACGCACCCTCACATCCACTTCGGCGAGAGTTCACATTAAATGTGTCGCAATCGTCTTTCTCATTGGAGGTGTCGTCAGGTACACGGGTCGCTCCAGGCCCTCCATGTATTCTGTCCTGATTCGCCATCATGTTATGCAGCATTCATTAGCCCGAGCTTCCGAGTCTCCATAATAACAACGCATCTAATCAACGTATATGAGCCAGACGGGCGTGGAAGGACTGCAATCGTGCATTTCGAAGCGGAGGACATCGTGGCTGGTAGTACTCCGTACAATCCCTGCATACGCAAGGCATAACGTGGACAGGCATCCCGCCGGCCGAGTCACAGGCAAGCATCGGGTGTTTCTGTGGATAGTGGCGTTCGGCGTCACGCAGACCTTTAGTAGTTTTGGGGCGATGGGGTCTCCGTGGCCCGCATTAGCCACTAGAATTTGACTTTGGCCAGCTGGGAGGCTTCTCAGCGAAGGTGCAGTCAACGTGGTGGGAGCAGACCTTGAACCTCTCTCGGCTTTTGCTCTTTTGCTCTTTGCGCCCTCCCACCGAACCTCCTCTTCAACACGTCTACCATCATCTCTTGACAACGGGCCTGTAACATCAACATTGTGACAATATTTTAGCATCAACATTCGTTTCTCTCATTCCTGTCTTTTGTACTTGATTTTTGGTTGCATCCGGGAGCTGCTTGTAGAAACGACACATTCGCGAATTGAAGCAACAGAACCACGGCCTGACAACACAACCCCCATCAACGTATGTTCCTGGGAGCCAAAAGGAGAACCACACACACACAACGAACGCCACGAAGGAGTCAAGGTCGTGCAAACTCGACGTTTGACCCGCTCCGAGGCACGCCCAAGAACTCCCCCACCAAGTGGTTCTTCTTCCACAACAACAGCAATACCCTCAATCGAGCGGATGCTTTCGTTTTAACTTGTCTAATTTGTCAGTTGTTTTCTGCAGTTTCTACATCAGCACCTCGTCCTGGCGAAAATGGCATTCTCGAATGCTCTGAATGGACGCATGGAAGAGCTGCGCTTTCCGAACATGCGACCCAACAGCGACAATTTGAACGACCTTTCTTATAATCCCGCACTCGCAGGCAAACGCGAGTCCAATCCGTTCTATTCAGCATTAGGCCCTTCGGCTCAAGATGTTCGTGGCTCTCTCCAACGTCGCTTTACGACGGACTCTGGGAGGCTGAGTCTGGGCCGCTTGCCTTTCGGTCAGCCATACTCTTCGCTAGCGTCAGCCTCACCAAATGAGCAAAAACAAATATTCGAAGACATTCAGATTGCCCGCCGCAAGGCACAAGAGCAACTGGCTTTGCTCGATGAGAAGGAAAGGAAGCTCCAAATGAGTGGCGGGAACCAGGATATTGACCGCTTTTCCAGCGGTTTCCAGAGAATGAGCTTGAATGGGCCTGTCAGCGAGCCAACAACTCCACCTGATTATGCTGAGGATGTCTTCTCAAGCCGGTATTCCCGGTCCAGCAGAGTTTCAATGAGCAACGTCACCTCTCCCCCAGGTCTGTCCAAACGGACTTCTGCCGCAAGTTCTAAAATCATGTCCCCACAGGGTCACCGAACATCGGCTGCTGGAATTTATTCAGCGCACAGACAGTCCACCAAATCTATGCCTGGATCACGACGTGGCTCGGATGAAGAGGAGGATTATCTCGATCAGCTACCTACCAACAGATCAGCCGCAACCTTGAACAGATTTTCAATGCCAGTCAACGGATCTAGGCACAACCAGAACAATGCCATCAGGCGTAACGCCGCTGCTGGAAACGAGTCCGGACTCGTCTACGACGACGACGCCATTCACAGCACCTATTCAGCACTCACAGGCGGTATTGATGAAACTTTTCCCACCCTAAGTAGAGACGGACCGAGGGTAAGCTGACATGTTCTACACTTTCACTTTGCCCCCACCTCTGACTGAAAGTACAGTTATCTGCCAATTTTGCTGCAGCTGAGATTGCCAACTCCACCGTTCCAGAAGAGACGGATTATAATTTCGAGTCTCGACCTCGTCCTGGGCACACTAGTATGCCCCTTACCGACTCGAGCATGTATCGACCTGTTCTGAGTGGCTTTGGGAGTCCACCTGAGCAAACGGATCTGTCGCACAAGATCCAACGTCACTCCTCGGGTGTCACTTACGAGGATTCGGTTCCAACCACCACTGCCGCGACATCCTCTCGACCCAACGTACTCCAAACATCTTTCTCCAGCAACGACGTCCCCACTGTCAAGAGGTCCTTCGGCATGGACAGCATGAATACCTCCCAGGCTGATCCTCAATTTCATGCCCACAACGTCAGCCTTGGCCGGATTCCCTTCGGTGCTGTGCCAAATAGGCAGAGTCGCGAGGTTGGCAAGCTTAGCCTGAACAACGGATCGAACAAAACAGAAGATCTTGGTTTCGGTCATCACGCATCTACTATGTTGCAAGCCAATGCCGCTCCTTTTGGTCCGGCTTTTAATACTGATGTTACCAGTCCCGGCGTAACGAGTCCCGTCGAGAGTTTCAGTCCGCCCGTATATCAGTTCAGCATGGCAAATTACAACGTAAATAACCTAACATCTCCACCTAACACAAACGTGCAAGGCACACATACTGCTCAGCCAACGGCAGCTCTTTCATACACAAGACAAGATGCCCGGAATGGAAGACGTGGTCAAGAAATGGCTAGATTAGACAATGTCCCCTTGGAAAGCTGTCAAGGCTATCTCTATGAAATGAGCAAGGATCAACATGGCTGCAGGTACATGCAAAGAAAGCTTGAAGACGGTGTTCCAGCCCACATCGAAGCCATTTTCGCCGAGACATGTCCTCACATCATCGAACTCATGACAGATCCATTCGGAAATTATCTATGCCAGAAGCTGTTTGAGCATTGCGACGACGAACAGAGAACAGCATTGATCGAAACCGCTGCGCCAGCCCTCCCTGCCATTGCCCTCAATCAACACGGTACCCGTGCTCTCCAGAAGATGATCGAGTATTTACGAGCCGACAACCAGGTTAATACTGTTATCCAGTCTCTAGCCCACAAAGTGGTTGAATTAGTGCAGGATCTCAATGGAAACCATGTGATTCAGAAGTGCTTGCAAACCCTTGGTGCAGAGCGGTGCCAATTCATCTATTCCAATGTTGGAGAATCATGTGTTATTGTGGGCACTCACCGGCATGGCTGCTGCGTCTTGCAACGCTGTATCGATCATGCACAAGGTTATCAGCGGGCTGAGCTAGTGGCTCAAATTACTCGTTGCGCTTTCGATCTGGTACAAGACGCATACGGCAATTACGTTGTGCAGTACATCCTCGACCTTGACGAAATGGCCTTCACTAGGCCATTATGCCAGAGCTTCCGTGGCAAGGTTGTTGCTTTATCCAAGCAGAAGTTCAGCTCCAACGTAATCGAGAAGTGCCTGCGAGTCGCTGATCCCGAGAGCAAAGCAGAGATGATCGAGGAGATGCTGATGGGCAATGAGCTCGAGCGAATGCTTCGAGACTCATTTGCCAATTATGTAGTGCAGACCGCACTCGATTACGGGGATAATCGACAGAAGCAGCGCATGGTTGACATTGTCACTCCCATCCTTCCTGCCATCAAACAGACGCCTCATGGACGACGAATTGCTAGCAAGATCCAATCCTTGAAAATCCCTTCCCCAAATGCGGGCGCAGATAATACTTTTCAGCCTAGCAGGTCTACCAATAGACGACAGATTCAGATCAATGGAGGTGGCTTTGTCTATGGTGGCCGAGGTTATCCCACACAGCAATTCACCACTGACGACTATGCCTCAGGTGCTCCGAATACGATGCATCCTCTTGGCTTCACATCTAACCAGAATACCTTCACTCCCAATTACAATTCTGGTGTCGCTGGAATGGGTAATTATATTTAGGTCAACCCTTGTACATACATGGAACCTGACCAATTTTTGAACTCAACCCTTTCATTTGTTTTGCTACGATAGAGCTGTTTAAACCAGACGACGTACGACACATGTGTTACGACTGTATATTTTACGAGCTGCATCTAAAGAGAAAAAAGATACATTGACGGTTGCACCAAACTCTTCTTGGTCAGCCCGGAATTTCAACTTCGAAAGGCTATTGGACTCTTTTGCGCATTTTGATAATGACACATTGGGCTACATGACCAAAGATACGTGTCAACGAGATCGTGGACGACGCGCGGGAGTGATGATTGGTATGGCATGTACTATCAACCCGGAACAAGCAGCAAGGTCATGATGTGATGCGACATGCATGGATTGAGTTGGACGAAGAATTGAATCATGTGCGATGATGAACATGAGGCTCCGAGATAAGAGGGCCAGCGTGGATTGACTTGTCAGTTTTGTCATGTGCAAGGTCGGAGCTCCTCGGGTCATGCATGCTTGAGGCTCTTCGCGTCTCGCAGCACGAGACGAGGTGCTCGTAACCTTGAATATATTTTAGCCAGAATGAAGATGTCTGATTGTACGAAACGGGCGCCTTCTATAACCTTTCCAAGACCCGTGACAATAACTCACCAACTTTTGGTAGACCAAACAGCTACACCAGTACCCAGGTGGACAGGGGGGACCGTACTGGGTGTACTGTACACTACTCCAATCTCTTACGAAATATTAGGCATCCTTGCCGAATATACCTGTCTCTCTGACGGTTGAGCAATGATTTTATCTATATCCGCACCACCCGTGTACGACTGCACGATGCCTCGAAATACCTCTCCTACAACAAAGAGACCTCCCCTAGACACGATGCTGGCAACAATGCTTGAACAAAGACAGAGAAATCGATAAGAAAGTCTTTTGCTTTATGGTATTTCCGATAATACATCACCGGCAAGTCCCTAAAATTAATCCTTGCCGCGTGCGTCTGACAACTCAGCCAGATATTACTGGTACGCGGGATTCTTCCCCTTCCTTCACCTACCTAAGTGAAGGGGCTATCTGGTATTTCCCGTCGCGTTGGCAGCCATTACACATAGTCCGCTCCCCTGTGGCCGCCACCGGGATGGCCTATCTGGACCGACGTAAATGAAACTACTATCGTTAAATGGAACTGAGGCTGCGGACGGCGGAACCTAGAAATTTGTTTTGCGTTATGTGTGGTGAGAAATCAGCCCTCCTGCACTCGGGAAGTTCAAAGGTATCACTGACCACCTGGGCAGACAGCATCCTGCGTACATCTGCTATCCTAGATTCGGACAAAGAAAATTCTTCGGTTTTTTTGTGTGGTCGAGACTGTGCAGATACCGAAATCATCATAGTGAGTGAGTGAGGGAGTGAGGGAGTGAGGGAGTGAGGGAGTGAGTGAGTGAGGGAGTGAGGGAGTGAGGGAGTGAGGGAGTGAGGGAGTGAGTGAGTGAGGGAGTGAGGGAGTGAGGGAGTGAGGGAGTGAGTGAGGGAGTGAGTGAGTGGGGGAGTGAGTGAGGGAGTGAGTGAGTGAGGGAGGGAGTGAGTGAGTGAGTGAGGGAGTGAGTGAGGGAGTGAGTGAGGGAGTGAGTGAGTGAGGGAGTGAGTGAGTGAGGGAGTGAGTGAGTGAGTGAGTGAGGGAGTGAGGGAGTGAGGGAGTGAGGGAGTGAGGGAGTGAGGGAGTGAGGGAGTGAGTGAGTGAGGGAGTGAGTGAGTGAGGGAGTGTAGGGAATTGCGATAAGCTCGAGCTTTCTGATATACCAAACGGGAGTTAGCTGGACGATACTAGCATCGGTGGTGCAGGATAAATTAGAGCGCAGTGTCCGTGCTCTACAATCACTCAGTCATGGTAAACACCGGGAAAAGGGCTGCTATACATGGCATACTACGACCGGGGTTGTCGCCAGCAACGCCAGCACGCAATCCATGACCGTGCACAGTCTGCCACAAACTCCGTTCCGACAAAGAAAATGTCAGAGCATCTTCGCGAAAGGCCACGGCAATCAGACAGAGCTGAGCTGGGCAAGCAGCATTGCGTTATCACACCATCTCTCCAATAGAGACCTTCATTCCTTAAAGTGACCTCAATGACTCGCTGCGTCGACAGAAGATCATTCCGCAAAATCTTCAATCTGCCATTTGAGGTTTTCAGCCGTTTTCACACAAAACTGTCACTTCTCGGTGGTGGGAGAATACCCTGTCATTTGAGTGAAGAAAAGTCTGCGGTGCCAGTGCCTGAAAAAGAGATTCGGTACATCGCAGTTAATTTTTCGCTCAGCAGGTGATCTTGCGGCAGCCTCGATAACGGATTAATCGGGCAACCAGCTAAACTGTGAATTCCCTCGTGCTATGTTGGGAAGCCTTCACTCTATCGGCAATTGCACCGCCGCATGGACTATGGCTCGAAGTCTTCCACAGCCGAGCAGAATCTCAAAACGGACTGCAGACGAAAGGGGGTTTCTTGATGGTGCACTGTCGGTGCATTCCGCTGACCAACCCTGTACACTCCATACCTTGAAAAAGGGTACCCTGATGATACTTTTTCCGAAAGAAAACGAGAAGACTTCTGGAGAGTGCAAGATGAGTGAATCGAATGCGGCCAAAGCCATGTCACTGTTTGCATTTATCTTCTTGTAAAATGCTCTATCAGCGCCCGACCAATATTCGCCACCACTGGCGAAATGCCCCAAATCAAATCCACCCACTTTATAGTCCCAGGACAATACGCTCCCTGACTCGCATACAAGAACGCAATCCAAATCAGCCAGCTCGACAATGCAGTGACGGGTACCATGATCCTCACAATCCACAATAAGCTATCCATGTCCTGTGCCTCCGCTCTGCCTTTCTGCTCCACGAATCTCTTCAGCATCCACAATGCTCAAAACATCTCAAAGCCTGTCGACAGCAGCATTGCCATACTTGCAACAACGATCACATACCACGTCCAGGCCAGTATAACATGAGCCGTAGGATGCGTAAACGCGGCTTGCAGCGTCCGACCCAAGAAGACAGTTGCAAGTCCACAGATGAAGATATCAGCAAGGATATTACTCAGTGCTCCATTGACGTATCCCCATTTCCTCCTCGT